>OX638372.1:36640244-39040244 GCA_951812925.1 Calliopum simillimum | reverse complement strand
TTTTGAATTTAAAATTCAGACTTTCGTTTTAGTGGAACTAACCGAAGAATTATATACTCGTATTTGGTTTTATTGAGTGAACACGTCATGTCTGAATAGTAATTCAGCTGGTGGCAGGAACAAATATGTGACAAAATCGTTCCGCAGAAGATGATAATTTTTAGGATTGGAGCTAATCAATCAAATTAAGCTATGGTATGTAATACCATCGTGTCTGCCACGACGGAAATTAGTTTTTTCTTCAGGCAGACTAGGTTTTTTGTGAAGATAACATCATAAAAAGTAACAAAATCCATGTCTGTCATTCCAATATTGCTGCAAAAAATAATTGTAATTGTGTAAAAATGTAAAAAATTTAATTATATTAAGTCATTTGATCGTGTCTGCCGCTGAGTGTAATAATTCTCTCGAATGCCCAGAGCATACAAATATAACAGGCAGAGGCTTTGCGTTCTGAGTTTTTAAAGACAAGCTCTTTTTAGTACATGGTCATAAGGCCGGAATATACTCTGCTATGGAAGTTGGACCTGGATTATGTTTAAATCAGGATATCGTACACGTATGAAAACAAACTTCTTAATCTTTTTAGTAGGAAATTTACAAAATTGCCATAAGAACTTTTTCTATAAAAATAAGCGTAAATGGGATGTTTGAAAAAATATCTTGACATGGGTACACGACATCAAGCATTCAAAATGTTTCTTACTTTAATAGGGAAGTAGACACCAACATTTTACTTTATTTTTTATGATTTTAAACACAAATCTGAGTATTTTTTTTTATTTTAGAGACCCTATGGATCACAATCAATAACACAGGCCGACAAAAATTATACCCAGAAACCAGATTATATATTTCCGTAGGTTTTCGATGCGCTGATTCCGAATCTGGTCGCAGAATTGCTCCATCACGTCAGGTTTTTGAGATATCCTAACCTAAAAGTGCCAAAAATGACGATTTTTCTCAATTTTGAGGTTAAATAGCTCTAAGGATTTGATTTTTGTAGGAAAACTATGAACGGCATCTTAAAATACTAGTCTTCCTCTTTCAAATGCCGTTGAGTTAGTTTGAATATCTTTTTTTTTCTCTGAGATATGGCATTTTGAAGAATGCATGTAAGAATGCATGTCTGTGTCTGTGTCTGTCTGTGTATATATAGGGAAATCCTCTTATATGCATTCTTCAAAATGCCATATCTGAGAGAAAAAAAAAGATATTCAAACAAACTCAACGGCATTTGAAAGAGGAAGACTAGTACTTTAAAATATCGTTCATAGTTTTCCAAGAAAAATAAAATCCTTAGAGCTATTTAACCTCAAAATTGAGAAAAATCGTCATTTTTGGCACTTTTAGGTTAGGATATCTCAAAAACCTGACGTGATGGAGCAATTCTGCGACCAGATTCGGAATCAGCGCATCGAAAACCTACGGAAATATATAGTCCGGTTTCTGGGTATGTACTTTGATCAAATTTTGTCGGCCTGTGTAATTTTAAGGATGAAATGGTTTTTTTGCATTTTCTAAGTTGTATTACATACCAAAACAGCGTTCTGGACGTCTTCCGTCTCGAAGTTATTTTTTGTTAGGAATAACTTTAATGCAATATAGCATTGGCAGACACGGTATTATAACATACGGTATAATTTTTTTTTTTTTTTTGACTTCTTCAGCACGATATCAGGCAACCACTTACATTTTCTTAATCACAAGTACGGGAACAATATAACATGTAAGTATCAACGACAATTTAATCACATAAGTACTGAAATTGCCACCAGCTCCCTTAATAGAATGGATTAAGCTTAATCTTTATACCATTGTTGTGCTGATATTTGATCCGATCTTATGTGATTCCAACACTTTGTCGTGTAAGTAGTTTGTTTTGAATATCTGTGTGTCTGAACTATAGTAGAAAAATGTTATCTGCCTGATTGAAATGCTCTACTACGCTTGGAATACACGGTATTCTTCTTTCGACCTATTTCAGAGCTATATCTATATCTATATCTATTTCTATATCTATATCTATATCTATATCTATATCTATATCTATATCTATATCTATATCTATATCTATATCTATATCTATATCTATATCTATATCTATATCTATATCTATATCTATATCTATATCTATATCTATATCAATATCTATATCTATATCTATATCTATATCTATATCTATATCTATATCTATATCTATATCTATATCTATATCTATATCTATATCTATATCTATATCTATATCTATATCTATATCTATATCTATATCTATTGTATATCTAAATCTCTATCAAAGGCAGAGTTTTAATCATTCGCACAATTATCTGAAAATTATTTCAAGTGCGTTTATTTAATCTACGCAAAAACAATTTCACCGAAATTTTAATCGTTGCTTTGGATAGCCGAATCAGTTTTTCCCCCTTACTCTGTTTGGGAGCACTTGATGTTTCCATAGTATCGGTCACATATATAAAACATTACTCACTGTACCGGAAATTGTTGATTTCCCTTAATATGTTGCTATTTCCGCTTCCGTTTTGAATCTTTTTCAGTAAAAAGTATGTAGGGTGGTGTGTTCGCAACCCAAAGATTTACGATTTACAGCTGTTAATATTTTAACACTTTTGCTGGTTAAAAAAAAAAAATGGAAGAGGATGAAATAAATGCAATCACACACAGTTCATTACACGCAGTCAAATTTCAAATGATGCGCAAAAAGTCATTTTTATGTATTGAAATTTCAAGGAACACTATACATCTCTTTATTACTTTGAATTTTTTACCCGTATTTTCAAAATCTTAACCATAATTGCGGGTAAATCTTGTGGTGCAAAGGATTAACCATTTGTTTGCATTGCAAACGTTTGCAATAATTTATACCCTTGACACACAATTGCAACAATGGTAGGGAAGTTTTCTGTTTAGTTTTTTTGAACCCCTCCAAAAGGGATTGCTGCATGCAAAAGGGTGGATTATGTTGACTCTTTAAATCAAATCCGTAGCGCGCGTGCTTCCAATTATCACATTGCGATTTTTATCGAGAGTTTCAGCGTGCAGTGGTAAATTTTTCATTTTTTCATATTAATTACGCAGATATAAATATTTTCGTTTTTCCTCCTGTTTTGCTTTTGCTTGAAGCGAAAAAAGGGTCGTTACGAGAATTTAATGGGGTGGTTAAAATAAAGTTAAGGGTTTGTTGTTTTTGTTTCGTTTCCTTCCAGTTTATTGCGTAACAAGCGGTTAAGAAATCACATTAATTCTTTGCAGTAAAGTCGTTAGATAACAAAGGTTATTCCATGTAAAATATTTGAGTTTAAGGAAGAAAGTAGTCAGTAAGCTACTGCGGATAAGGACCTTTATTTAAGTTCAGTTTGACTGGCGGTTTAAAATGCATAGAGTTTGGTATTGTATAAATTTTGTTTGCTTGTCGTTCGTGAAAAGTAAAGATTTCCTGACATAAGGCAAAAAATAATTAAGCAGTTTTTTTGGGCCAACAACGGGTATCCTGGTATAACTAACTCCTGCAAATTCAAAACATATTTCGTTTCTCGGTTTTATACTCCGATTAAGGGAATTGGGTTCTTCATTTTACGAATATGAGCTTTATATTTTCTTATTACATCAGGATTCTAAATTATTTTTGCTTTGAAGTGCAAAAAACGCTGATTTCAGGCATATGATGCACATCCTGGAGGTAGTGTAATTCACTCCTGCTTACAGCATCGTAAAGCCATAATATTTTTCATCAAAATTTATACTTTTACAATTCTAATTGTTTATTGCAACAATAATTTTTTTTTTTTTAATTTTCGTTTTTTACCAACAAGCACGGATCAGATAACATTGTTGGCTTGAGCTTACTGCTCAGTGTTTTTTGTAAACACCAAAAAAATTACAAAAACAAAGCAAAATGCATAAAAGACAAATAAAAAAAGCTGGTTTGCAGATTGCAGATTCTTTCATATTGCAATGAAAGTAAGCGAAGACTGAATACAGAAATGATTCTGTGGACTATAGTCTTAGGCTGGTTTGCGTTACGCGCTTCGGACCATAAGTCAGTTTAATCAGACGCATTTGCCGACAAGCAGTAGAACTAACCAGAATATTACATCTACCTTTTAGAATAGATTAGTTGAGAATCACAGCAAATAGAAAATAAAGCAGACGCATAAGTTCTAAATTTTTTTGTCGGTCGCAAAACAGCCTTCCATGAAGATGAGATATCTCTTCCTCAGGATTGAATTGAGTGAGGAAAGCCCAAAAACAAAGTGTAATACTTTAAATCACTCCACAGTGGTTCCAGTCATAGGCCAAAGTTAAAAATCATTCCCTAAAATTTTTTTTACAAGTACTTTAAATCAAGGGTGTCAGCGTAGAAGAAAAGTGAGCCAATTTTGGCTCGACCCAACAACATCAATATTTCTGTACAACAATCCCAACAACATCAATATTTCTGTACAACATTCACAGAAATAATTTTTGTTGTTTTTTTTTCACGCTCGTCAAAATTTCGCGTTTTTGTTGCTTTTTTTGCGTACACACAAAATCGAACTCGAACCAACATAAAACAACAACAAAGACTACGTCGCATCAAAAACAAAAACAACAACCAATATGGGTATTAAAGCGTTGATGCGCAGTTGCGAAAATGCAAGTCTTTTACGCACTAACGCCTGAACGATCAATGTGAATATTTCCATCTTGAGAAATTGCAAAAGTAGTGCGAAATTTTCGGCAATATTTTTGTTATTTTACTAATATCAAACTTTAGCAAATTGCACTTTCGCAACGACGCAAGGGCATTGCGCATCAACGCGTGAGTTCCCCTAATTTTTGTGCGTGTGTCCTAGTCCTTAGAAATTTTGAAAATTGTTGAAGTATTATTGTTGTTGTAAACGAGGCATGAAAAAATAACAAAAAATTGTTTTTTTGTTTGTTGTTACTCGAATTTAAAGTTGTTGTAAAAACAACGCTGACTGCGCTGCATGCGTTTGGCTCAGTGATTTGAAAACGCTGACACCCTTGCTTTAAATTAAAGTATAACTTATAACCTTCAAAATGATGTATGACTCAAGATGGGATTCGGTCGCTACATGAGAGTTTTTGGCTTTTGAACGCCCGCGGCAGGCAAAACTCTTTTTTTACTCAAAAGGAAGGCCTCTTACAAAAAAAGTGTACTGGACATAAAATGCTTCGAATCGTCTAAAAAAAACGTGCGAAATTTTTGGGAATTTTTTGAAAGTGTAAATTTTCTTTTTTTTTTTGAAGTTTTACAAATTTACACGTATTCCTTGTATGATTCTAAGCCTTTTATGCCTAGTGCACTTTTTTCTTTAGATGCCTTCCTCTTGAGTAAAAAAAGAGTTTTGCCTGCCGCGAGCATTCAAAAGCAAAAAACTCTCATGTAGCGAATTGGCGCAAGAGCAATAAATTTAGTATCGGAAGGCTTTAAGTGAAGAATTGTTGCCACCGCCATTTACCACTTAGTCAGGCATCCGGAGGGCTGCTTGTTATCACTACATCTTTTCCTTATCTTTCTTGAAGATATTATAGACAAAGCTCTATATTAGGCCAAAAGAGGTATCCGATGGAATTTACCGAACAGTTACATAGATTATTTCGGCTACACTGACGACATCTGCCTACTTTCGTCCAGACATTCAGATTGTAAAGCTAAATTGAAGTGAGAAAAGTGACCTGAATGCCGAACAACATCTTAACTGCTATCAGATGCCCATAGCAAACGAGATTAAGCTTGAGTGGATATCATATGGCAGTAGAGACCAAGAACAAGACCAAGACTGCTATGGTCTTGGTTTTGGTCTTGTTCTTGCACATAGAGTCTTGGTCTTGGTTTTGATATTGAGTATTGGTCTTGAAAAAATTTCTAGAGATGTTGCGTATTCAAAATTTCAAGGCAATATTTTTCCAAAGCAGTTGGGTGTTTAAGATGCCAAAATTTAAATTGAGAGATGATTTTATCTTCGAAAGGCTGAAAAATAGTCTTAGTCTTGACGATTATCATGAGCAAGACCAAGACTCTTGCAAAAATATCAGAGCCTTGGTCTTGGTCTCGCAAAATTACCAAGACTAAGAACAAGACCAAGACTCATTTTGCTCATCACTACAGTAGAGGGTGTAGTAAATCAAGAACCACCTGGAAAAATTCGGAAAAGAAAATCAAAGAATCGGGAAAGTCGTGAAAAAAGATAAAAGAATAATGACGAATGGTGACGTTTTATTTTGTTCCAATGCTCCTCCCAGTAGTTCCAGAAGAATACATACATATTTACAATCAAGTTCTAGAAAAATTATAGGGGTCAATGACTAGGACCTTGTGAGGTGTGGAATTAACAATCAAGCCCCAAAATATATGGTCACAAAATCTGGTTTAAAATAAAAATTTTGTGTTAAATTTAATGTCAAAGCGTTAGTTAAAGTTCCTGTTAAGGTTTAACTGAACATTATGAAAACGGCTCTAGGGGAGATATAATTTCATAGGAAATATATGAATAGGCTTTTGGAAAGTGGAATAAGTCCATAACTCACTTTGAAAAAAACGCATTTATATACCTATGTAAGATTATACATACTTGCATTAAGTGCAAAGAAGATATCCATAAATGTCCCGAAAAACTCATGAAGCAAATTGTCCCAAATTAATGGTCGTTTCAAAATTGCAAGTCGAAGTAAAAAGTGCTTACTCATTAATTTACAGTAACGTCCCGCATTCAGTATTTTTATATTTATAACATCTGTTGCCCACTCTGCAATAATTTTCAAGCATATGCACATTTCATTGATTTACTTACATACCTATATATTTTCCATTTAATATTATGCAAACCTATAAAATTACCTAATCCTCTAATAACCGATTAAACTTCCTCAACCCACAAACTGTAATGTAATATCTATGTATAATAAGCATTAGCTCGACCAACCCATAAATTTTCTATTATTTACACAATGACAACGATATAAAAAACGTCAATTAAATGATTTACAACCAACATATTTCACATATTAAATAAACGTATATTTGTATATAATTTACATAAGTATTTAACTTTATGAATATTTTCTTGGAAACACAAAATTAGAGGGGGTAAAAACTAACCCTCAGCCATTCAGCGGCGTTGACATTTCATTGAAGGGGTGTGTCAAATCAATAAATACGTCGTTGATCGCAAGTAATTGATATAGACACGCGACTTTTTCGGGAATACGACAAATATTTCCCCTCATAATTTTATAGAACAAAATGCAAAGAGGGTTGATTGACAAAATAAAAAAGTGGGAATAACATTGGTCGGGAAATGCGCATTAAAAATTTCTGTAATTCCACTTTTGTTTATTTGAGTTTCTGCACATGATCGAAATCTTTTTTTGACTTTCGATATTAAACAGCAGCTGTCGAAAAAGGAACTTCATCAAAATGACAGTGCAAAGAAAATAAAGGGACAGAAACTGTACGGAATGTTCTAATAAACGAGTATTATGGTATGTTGCCCGCAGCCGGAAGTGACAACTAGTCAAAATACTTGAAATCGCACTTACCCATAATTTTGAGCGATGTTTTGCTTGCGGTGGATGAGTGATGTTATCGGCGTTAGAAAATGAGCAGAGAGAGAGAGAGAGATCAACAAAATGGCATTATTTCCGGGAAGGTTTCTTGTATTTTTTCCCTAAACGTTTTGTTTTACATACATTGAAATTCAAGGCAAAAGTAATGTCATAATGTAAATGTACCATAGCTTCTGCAACTGGCTTTAAATGTCATTAATTTTTACGTTGTGGACAGATAGAGAGCCTTTTAATAGGAGGAAGATGTTTTGCGATTAACAACTCAAGTTGAAATTTTGTATATGTGCTTTAATTCTCTATGCGGAGATTTGGTTCAGAGATAAAAAAATCGGACAAAATCTACTTGCACCTCCCATAAACATGTGCCTTTTTTAAAAAAAATAAAAAATTTTAAAAATTGGTTGTAATGAAGATATCAACTTGAAAATTTGTATTTACCATTTCAGTGGTAACTGAATACTACTGTCAAAAAATGGGAGCGATTAAAAAAGATAACATAAATTTTTTTTCATGATTTCAGTGCAATTGTGCATTATAACTTTTCAGTCATTGTAAAGAAAGTAGTCTTTGGGCAAAAAATGGGCAAGATTTTATTTTTTAAGTCTATTCTATGAGCATGTAAGCTCATCCTGTATGCTTTGTCATAGCCTAACCACGCCCAACTTGTAAGTTATAGTCTATGAAAGATTAAAGATTTTTGAAATTTGTCTTACCTTTAATCTGATTATAAAATAATTTGATTAAAATACTTTAGTGCAAAGGTAAGGGTTGTGTATAGCAAAAATTTTTAGTAAAAGTATTGACCTTTAATGCAAAAAACTTTTTGCCAAAAAACAAACGAGCACAACTTCAATTTGATCGATCAAAGTTTTGTTATCGATGCAAGCTCGAAAATTTGTTTTTGCATGCTGTTCATTAGAACGTGTTTGATAGCTGTTATCATGCCAATGACATTTCTCTAATTTTCTTTTATGCTTATTTTCGTAACAATTGGGGTCTTTTCGAACAAATTACAAAATATGATCGTATTTCAAGCACATTGTTTTTTTTTTTTTCATTTTGACGTCCTAGATTGGCAAAATCTCACACTGTGCGCCGTGAAGTAAAATTTTCATGAAAACAAAACATTATGTTTTCATTTCGTACAAAATGGCAGCCAATTCTCATTATAATATTACTATTGCTACACCTTGGATATTGTCTTGTATTATCAATTCGTATCTGGCTATTTCGAGCACTTAACTTGATCACAATTGTCACTACCATGAATCAAATAATGACACTCAAAACACATAGGCCAATGTCTTAGGTATCAATGAAAAGAAAAACAAACAGAAAAATTGTTAAAATTTATCATTGTTGTATCAGTGATAATTTTTTGATCACACGCTACATATATATTTACATCACTTGATATCGGTGACCACCAAGAAATAAAATGCAACACAAAAGGTGCGAAGCCAATCTAAAATAAGTGTGTGGTCCTCAATTATTTATTTTTTTCGGTTTTTTATTTCACCAGCAACACAATAGCCAATGGGCAGAAGGGGTTTAAATACAAAAACCAACAAAAAAAAATATAAAAAATGAAAGTCATCATATAAACGCATTCAGTCAGGTTACAACCAAGAAGGGTCTATGCGTTGTCTACGCAAATTTATTTAACAATTCAAGGAATCACGCCTTGATTTTGAGCTGATGGTAACAACTTTATCGAATTGACGAAAAATTGGAGTGTGAAGAATTAGAGAGTTAGTGTGCTCAAGATATTAATTTCTGTTTAGAGAAAGGTGATAGAAACTCATACTTCTTATTGTACCACAAAATATTTGTATGGTTAATTTACATGATCAAAGTCGAAGTGCTGCAGATTGGTGTAAAATTTGAAGATGAAAAATAAATATTTTTACTATTATGAACAGTGTTTTTTTATTTTTCATTCCGTAACTTCCTGGAAAATATACTTAATATATGTATGCTAACATAGGTCAATTTGTACGAAATGATATTTTACTGGTTGGGTTCAGCAAAAATCGTAAACTTTGCATAGTTTGGAGAAACTTTTACGAAGAAAGTATATATTTTCATTTCAGTTTACCCCCCGATAATTACAAAAAAGATTTGTTCTTATAAATTTTTATCAAGGAATTTTCTGCCTAATAATTCCAAAGAATATTTTTTACCTGCATAATCTTTATTAATGCATGTAAAAGAAATGTGTGCAAAGTCCGTTGCGAAATTGTGTTCGCATAAAAAGTTATTCCAGGTCAAAAGTTGTAAAAATCATTTTTTTGCAAATATCTCGGTTACTTTTGCAGAAAAATATTGGCCAACAATTTTGGGTTAAGCTGCACTGCAAATATTTACATTCTTCGGCAAAGTTTTTCCAAATTATCCAAAATTAATGATGTTCACTGAGCCAAACCGGTAAAAATATTCGACCCGTAATAATGTACACACTTAAATTTTTTCATTTAAATGAACCCAAGGCTTTTAAGAGACAAAAAGAGGAGATCAGTGAAAGTTCAAATTTTTTCATCGACCTTTCCCTATCGAATGGTGCAGTAAACATTTTTTGAACCTAAAACTCCTGAACGGGGTCGGGAACATCCCTGACAGTTTCCAACATTTTTCTTCGGCCTTTTACTGCCGATTGGATTAATACAATTTTTTTTTGTTTTTAAATGGGACCAAAACTCTTAAGATCGGGGAGACCAGTGATAGTTTTCAAATTTTTCATCGGCCTTTCCCTATCGATTGGTGCAGCAAAGATTTTTTGAAAAGTGGACCTAAAACTCCTTAACGAGGTCGGAAAAATCCTTAACAGTTTCCAAAACTTTTCTTTGGCTTTTTTCAATCGATTGGATCAATACAATTTTTTGAAAGAGAAGATCAAAACTCATTTGAGAGAACTCCCCTGATATGCCGCAAAATGTTTTTTAGGCCTTACATCACCAATAAGTGCAGTAAATTTGTTCAGAAAAATTAATATAAGTTTCCTGAGAGAAGTCAGGGATATTTCTGATAATTTTCAAAATTGTTCTCCAACAATTCCCCATACATTTGCATTAAATTTTTACTACTTATAATCGCTCAATGGTCAAAATTTGACCACAAATGCATTAAATAATTTTGGTACTTTTTCTACAGTTTTCGTACTTTTTTGCTATTTGGTACAAAATAGAAAAGCTCGTTAATTATACCTGGAACAATGACAAAAGTGAAACGAAAAAAAAAACGAAAAACATGAAGTCAGTGTATGTTTGCTTTTTGTTTTTTTCTTTGTGCTGTATCCTCTTTTTAGCTGTGTGGCCGCGTATTTTGTCGTTGTTAATATTGAAAAATTTTAATTTAATTTTACCTGGGTTAATGACAAAGTATTAAAATAAATTAAGCTTTGTGCACATTAACACACAAATACCTTTCTAATGGTGTATAATTTAAAGTCGTGCTTCATTTCCAACATAGTAAAAAAGGTAGGACATGCATATTAATATGTACATATATAAATTTAGTGCCAAAAAGCACGTTTGTACCAAATCAGCATTTTTAATATAATTTTCTGTTCGCACTGAAACTCTGACAACTTTTAGCGACCATATGCCCAAAAAAAAGTTTTGCCCAAAAAAAAAGTTTTGACCAAAAAAGAAAAAAAGTCAATCAAATTCGTTCTCAAAAAATTAATTCAAATTGATTTATATTTGCTCCCACACTTCAACAAAAAAAATGTTTTTCTTTTCAAAAAACTATATTTTAATGCAAAACTTAGATCTGTTGAAGTTTAGGGAACTTTTAGTACTTTTTTTCCTATTTGGTACAAAATAGAAAAGCACATTTGTCATCCCTGGTGCGAAACGAAAAAAAAAAACATGTGTCAGGCTTATGTTGTTGTGAATATTGAAAAATTTGTATATAATTTTACCTGGCTTAATGCCAAAACAATAAAATAATTTTAACTTTGTGTACAATTACACACAAGTACCTTTCTAATGGTGTATAATTTGAAGTCGTGTTCCATTTCTAACATAGTAAAAAAGGTACGACAAACTTTTGTCTTGCGTATTAATATATACTTAGATAACCCACACCCAGGGTTCATTCACTTTGTCCTTCTTTTCGTTATGTAGCGAATTATGCGTTGCAGATAAGGAAAAGTATATGTATTCTTATCAGCGTCACCTGCTGAGTCGCTTTAGCCATGTCCTTCTGGCTGGTTGGTTGGTTGGCTGGTTTCAGTCTGTGGAAATATTTTTCATAGGTAAAACTAAGCAAGATTCAATGAAATTTGGAGCACTGCCATCGTTGTTGAAGGAAGTTCGTGAGATTGAAAATGAATGAAATCGGTTAATAGACACGCTTCCGCCTATACAAAAAAAAATATTCAAAACGCAATTTTGCGAGAATTATTCACTATAACGCAACCAAAATAGACATAAAAGGGATGGTTAGTAGTTGCAAGCTCTAGACAAAAACTAGGTGAACTCAAAAAAGAGGATATCGAACCTGCCGTATAAGCAAAAGTTTCAAAATGCTATGCTGGAAGTGTTTTTAAAGATAATCAAACCAAATTTTACTCAGATACCAAGGATAGTATTGAATGCAAACTCTTATCAGAAGCTTGGTTGATTCGGACATGAAGGCGTGGCACCGCCCATACACTCAAAGTTTTTAAAATGTTATATTGCAAGCCGTTTTTGAGGTAATATGACAAAATTTTGCATAGAAACTAGGAAAAGTCAAATTCAAAGCTCTGAGCAAATAATAGGCGAACTCACACAAGAGGTCATGGCACCTCCCATACAAGCAACATTTTCAAAATGCTATTGAGCCACAGTCGGAAACCGAAAACCGCCGATGGAAGTTTATCGTCAAACTATTGAATAACTATTGGTGGACCAAAAGTCAGCTAAAAATTCTATTGCAAAAAGAAAGAACTTATGAATTGAGAAAGTCGCGACGAAAGTCATTTTAAAATTGAATTATACAAAAGATTTGAATTATGTATTCAGGACACTCAAAAAATTTAAACATTGAAAGTTAAAACACTTCCATTACTGAAAATTGTATGAGCCTTTTCAAAAGTCGCTTGCAAATCGCATGTGGTCGCCTTTATAAAAACGCTTTATGTGAGATATTTACATAAACCTAAATTTTTTTATTTATCAAAAAAATAACATAAAATACAACTTAGCGCTTAACATTGTTAAATGTTTAGAGCCAATGTAAAACAACTAAATAACAACAAATAAGTGAGTAAACTAAAAACCACAACAACAACCATTACAACAACAGTACAAAGGCAGCGATAAATCTTTCTCCTCGAATTGTGGCAAAGTCATAATAGCAACAACAACAAAAACAGCCCCCAAATAAATGAAGAAAAGCGCTTTTCTTTCACATTACACTGCAAACACGTCATCGAATATCAGAAAATTTGATCGTCGCCCTCGGCGCATGCATGTTGTTGTAACATTATCGATGTGCGGCTGCGCAGCAACAAAACAACAACAACACAACAATAATGCCAGTGCGGCTGCGCAACTGCGCGGTAAAATGTAAACGGCTTCTAAATATGCAACAACAATACAGAATGAAAGAAAAGTTTATTGTTATTATAATAAGCAATTTTTTCATGCGGTAAAGCGTTGCGAAAATAAATTATTTCTGGAGGATCTTATGGAAAATCGTGCAATTTATTAGTATATAGTCGGTGCATATACATATAAACTACATAGATATTTGACCAAAATTTCAGTTAAACAATGGGCTAATTTTTTGGTTTCTTCTTTGGTAGAAGAAAAGAGATGGAACTACGTAGATAAAAAAGCGAAAATTTAACGAGCGCGTTTAAAGTATGGTAATTTTGTGATTATTTTTCTCATTTTTTTTTTTATTTCATAAGTTTGAAAGATACTTACGACTAGAGATACAATGCTACCAGATCGTAGAGTGAAAACTTACCTACAAAGAGAAGAAAAATTAATTAGTTAAAACATATTTTTAAGTGAATACAAAAGTAGATCAATATATTATCAAGTGCCTAAAACTGCGCAGTAAAAATTGTTAATATTTTGGCCACATGTTGCTAGCGACTGCAACAACCTAACGCATTGCATAATTTTAGGCGCTCATTTAAATAGCACATTTGTATTGAATCAAATTTAAGGCATATACTAAAACACTATTATTGTGCATCAAATAACTAAAAAATCTGGCAACTCTGCCCAAAATTTAAAATATCAATTTATCACAAACCAAATGTGTTTGTGTACCTGTAGTCACTTAGTTGATTTCATATGAAAATGAAACCTAACATTTAATATCGTTTGCTTCATTTGCCTGCAGCGATAACGTTTTAACTCCTCTGATGTACCATTTGATGTTTGGAATCTTTTTTTTTTTCTTGGTTTTTTCTTACAACCTGTGCACTCAACAGCTTGATAAGGAAATCATCAATTAAATTTGACAACACCGCAGTGATGCCAATGACACCAGAGTGATGTATAGTATGTAATCGAAGGCAGTATGATTTTCAACAATAACTAAAATGCGGGCTGTAGGTGTAGGCACGTATGTGTACGTATATGCCTATAAGCGGCCAACATATTTAGAACTTTTTTGTTTTTGAGAAGGTTTTCTGTAGCTACTGGCACATCTTTTTTTGTTTTTACTTTTTGTGTTTCTGTTGCTTGTAATTAAAATGTTTGATAGCAGCAGTGTATTGGAAAAGATATGGGTAGACAATTTTTCATGTTTAAGTTTCATGTCAGATTTACTAATAAGAAGTTCTCGAACTTGGTATCTATTTTATGTTGTCAGAATTTTTCGAAAAGAAATCTATATTCAGGCAACACGGTGCTGAAGTCAGTGGTTTAAATAAAATTTTGCTGAAATCGAAAAATAATGTGATCTGGCGCTCCTTCGACTCAAAACTAACAACTTTTTCATATTTTTGATTTAAGTTGGCCCGGCCCATTTTTTTCTGCGGACATTTTTCAGTAAAAATAAAATTAAATTATTACAAACTCTTATTAATATTATTGTGCATTAGACCGGTGCGTTTTGGACGAAAGTTTAAAACTTGTCGCGCAACCGGCAGAATTGTAAAGTTTAACTATCGACATGAAGATTGCCGCCACGCTAGCTCTGAGAGATGACGGGAAGGGGTGTCGATATATTTTTGAAGGTTGAAAAACGTGGTTTAAAAATGCATGCTCATAGGTCCAAAGTTAATCAATTCTCAGCTTCGTAGTAGGTCGAAAACTGAAATCCAAGACTTGGATTCTTATGTATTTTTTCTCGAAGAATCGAATGGCATCATTAGTTTTTTGATAAGACGTCCATTTTTGGCGATAAGTGAACTTTTCAGCTCAAAAAAGTCGAAATTTTTCCAAATCCCCTGTTTGAGCACTCCACAATTGAACAGAAAAAATCTTAGAAAAATTTGAGATATATATTTTGTTAGGACTTTTCCTGACAAATCCAGTGATACCATTTTTTTTTGCGCTACGACATTATTTTCATTCATGAAAAACGAATTTTTGATTCTTATTATCAAAAAATATCACGAAATCGGGCGTAAATATTTAGTCAACGACGGTTCCCAACGTCCGGACAGTTTTTTTTTTCTTTGCCCCCTAGTAAAATTTTTTTAGAATATTTTTGGAATTTTTTTAACCCATTATAAACAAGTTTTTGAATAAGGGGTCAAAAAGACCCTTAAAAACGCGTTATAATGGGTTAAGATGTTCAGGTAGCTTAATGTAGAATCAAGCAAGGAACAATATTTTAGAACATCTTAACCCATTATAAACAAGTTTTTGGAGTAAGGGGTCGAAAAGACCCTTGAAAACGCGTTATAATGGGTTAAGATGTTCAAAAATATTGTCCCATGCTAGATTCTACATTAAGCTATGTCAACATCTTAACCCATTATATCCCGTTTTTAAGGGTCTTTTTGAACCCTTATTCAAAAACTTGTTTATAATGGGTTAAGTTTAAAATATTGTTACATGCTTAGTTCTACAATAAGTTATGTGAACATTTTAACCCATTATATCCCGTTTTTAAGGGTCTTTTTGACCCCTTTTTCAAAAACTTGTTTATAATGGGTTAAAAAAAATTCCAAAAAAATTCTAAAAACATTTTACTTGGGGCATCGAAAAAAAACCGTCCGGACGTTAGAAACCGTCGTTGACTAAATATTTACGCCCGATTTCGTGATATTTTTTGATAATAAGAATCAAAAATTCGTTTTTCATGAATGAAAATAATGTCGTAGCGCGAAAAAAGTGGCACCACTGAATTTGTCAGGAAAAATCCTAAAAAAATATATGTTTCAAATTTTTCTAAGATTTTTTTTGTTCAATTGTGGAGTGCTCAAACAGGGGATTTGGAAAAATTTCGACTTTTTTGAGCTGAAAAGTTCACTTAACGTCAAAAATGGACGTCTTATCAGAAAACTAATGATGCCATTCGATTCAGTTTTCGACCTACTACGAAACTGAGAATTAATTCACTTCGGACCTATGAGCACGCATTTTTAAACCAAGTTTTTCAACCTTCAAAAATATATCGACACCCCTTCCCGTCATCTCTCAGAGCTAGGGTAGCGGCAATCTTCATGTCGATAGTTAAACCTTACAATTCTGCCGGTTGCGCGACGAATTTTAAACTTTCGTCCAAAACGCACCGGTCTATTGTGCATATTAATATCTCGATGAAATTTTTAATACAACATTTAATTTTGTATTTCACGATTTCATTACAAAAACTCCGCAGCAAGTAAATGTTCCATATAAATAACTGTGTTTCTTAAAATAGATTTATACAAAGTCCTTACAGGATAATGAGTTATTAATGAAATGAAACGAGCACTCAAGTACAAATCAATATTTTTAAAGTGTCATTCAGATAAATTTATTGTTGTACATAAGGAGTGAGATCGAAAAAATCTTAACACACGTTTTACCTAATAATTTATTTTTGGGTGTGAAATTTAATAATTTCTTTGATCTAGTTATCTTTGAAAGATATGTCAGTTGTTATTTTTAATGACCAACGTGTTGATTTGTTGTGAGTTTGATCAAAATGAGTGAAGGAAAAGAAGTACGTCTCAAAATTATTAAAAATTTTCAAAAAAATCCAAATTGGTCTTAAAAAAAAATGGCCAAAGAATTGAAGGTTTCAGGAGAATTTGACCATCGATAGGAAACCTGATTCAGGAAGAAACAAGGACCACATGATATTGGGAAAGCCAAGAAAATTGAAAGCATATTGAAAAGATCTCCAAACACATCTGTTAGAAAAGCTGCCCGGTTAGCCCAGTGCTCTGACTATTTGGTAAGAAAAGTTAAAGCCAATGCAGGTTTGAAAACATACAAAGTCCAAAAAGTTCCAGACAGGAATGCTGCAAAAGATTTAGACGTCAAAATTATGGCTCGGAAATTAAAATCGAATTTTAGACAAAAATATTCATGTTGTATAACGGACGACAAAACGTATATACTGGCAGATTTTACGCAGCTTCCGGGTCAAAATTTTTATGTTGCTGATGCTCGAGGAAATGTCGAAGAACAATTTAGAATCCGAAAGCAGACAAAATTTTCTAAAAAATTCCTGGTATGGCAAGCTATATGCAGTTGCGGCAAAAGAAGCAAGTCATTTGTTACAGTGGGCTCTATAAATACCGAAATATACATCAAAAAATGTTTGAAAAGAGAGCACAATATGTCCACATATTTTTGGCTCGATTTGGCATCATGTCACTACGGCAAGAAAGCTCTGGAGTGGTACCAAAGTAATAACATAGTTTTTGTTCCAAGAGAGCCCAATGCTCCAAATTGTCTGGAGCTAAGACCAGCGGAGAGATATTGGGCTCTTGTGAAAAGAAACTTAAAGAGCACAAAAAAGGTGTCCCAAAATATTGAAGATTTTTGAAAAGGAGATTGGCAAACAGTTCCAAAAAGGTGTCTGAAACAACTATCAAATCTCTAATGGAAGGCATACCAAAAAAGGTCCACGAGTTCATAAATAGTGGTTAGAACTATAAAAGTTATATTTTTCTGTAATTTGTAAAATATTATCAATTAAATGAAAAAAAATCAAAACTCTAAGATCAACCGTTTAAAAATTATTGAATTTTACATATATTAAGAATCTTTCGATCTCACTCTTTATATACATATATTTGAATATTTCATGAACAATAAACGCATTTATGTGATATCAAATTCTGTTTCTTTTTGTACTCGGTCGGTATCAGTTAACTACGCAGTTTTAATGGAGCTATCAGGGTGTGCATTATATCAGAAAAAAAAGCGCGGTCATTCTATAAGGCGTAAGAGCTGGTAGAGGATATTCAATTTTTATGGTATTCATTATCCGCCCTGTCCCAAATTTCACATTCAAATGAAATAAGTTATGAAGTGGAATTTTGACAGTTGAAAAGTCGGCAAAACTGCCAAAAATATGCTAAGGCTTTTCAATGCGTTTTGCTTCTTTAAACATGGTTTATTGCATAAATTTGGAAAAAAATATGCTTACACTTAACTTTCAGAGTTTCTTATCAAGCTTGTTTGAAATATTGTCACAACAAAAAAACTTTAAGTCCACAAATATTTTTCCGATGACGGCATCTGCAGATTTCCGATTTCGAATTTTGCTGCATATTGCGTGTGTTTATAGGAATTGTTCGATGGTGCCTACATAACTTTGTGTCAAAAATAATAATGCAATAAATCAAACAAAATTCACAGAATACAAAAGAAATTTCGGAAATACTCTCAAATTAGAAAAAATCATTATAACCTGAGATAATCTTTGTTTACTTGTGTGTATTCTAAACTGAGAGCTGTCAAAATGTTGACAATTCTAATACGGAAAGTAAAATAACTATTGTAAAATAGACGGTAGAAGCGCTTCAAAAAGTTTTCGAAAATGAGATATACAATTAAAATTGAATGTACGAGTATTACGAAAAAGAGCGGTATTTGTGAAAATATTTCAGTCTTTCAAAGCCATTGCCATACAATATGTAGACATTCCAATTGGAAATGGAATCTTAATTTAGTTTTTAATCTGGTTTAACCTAATTGAGCATCATGGAAGAAGAATGAGATTCTATAACATTCTTGATCCTGCTATACTGTTAGTTTGGTATGATTACACCATATCATATAAGAAAACTAACCTACAACAACCTTACATAGGTCCACTCTAACGCCTTTATGTAAATATATATAACGCAAATAGAGCTTCAATCGATGCAAAAAAAAGCCTTCATTCATGAAAACGTGTGGTTCGGCATGTTGTCTTAAGCGGAAGGATTGAAGTGCACTTCATATTGAAATTTAATACGCAGCATTTACCAAATGGCTGCAACAATTCTGGACATGTTTATTTCTGGAACACAGCATTATTACTTATTGAACAATAAAATTATGTGCGTATTAAACACAGCTGCAATAATAAACAATGAAATCAAAAGCTTAATTGCTATGTTTACTTATATTTCAATGGAGCACAAAATTTGACCATGAAAAAAACAAAAATGAAATTGCAACTGGACTCAATTTCCTTTTGGTAATTTACTTAGTAGTAAATTTATTTACTGAAAACACAACGCACACATTAAATACCCTCCTCCTACGTAATATTATTCTTATGTTTTTTTTTTTTTTTTTTTTCAATTTTGGATAATTAACAATTTGTCACATGCAAAAAAAATAAAAATAAAATTTAAATACAGACGCAACAGTGGTACAACATTTAAAATGTCAAAATATGGCATGCCATGCAGCTGTCAAAATTGAAGACAACCTTCATTAATACATTTTTAGGTTGCACAACTGAATGCGCTGAAAAAAGAGAAGGTGTTTAATAAATGAAATGTTGACTGACATGAGACGCGAAAAAAAAGTTTGCAGTTTTTTATTAAAAAAAAAAATGTATTCTCATTCAGGGTTGTCATCTATTGATGATTTTCGGAATATTTATTGGATAAAATGATCACAATTTATCTCTCTTCTATGTTTTTCAAAATCAAATGTGGAAGACAAAATTAACGTTCGTTGCAGTTGAATTGTTGAAATGTTAAATCAAATGAAGAAAAAGAAAAGTACGCCCTGAGCAGGAAGTTCAGAGTCTTCCTAAAAACTAAAAAAAATATTGAGTATATTCGAAACCAACAAGATCAATCAAAATCATTTCAGAAATAACACGTTTACGAACGAAAATCCCAACATACAATTTTATAACCATTACAAATTAACCCTTGGAAAAAAGTTAATTTCCAAATGTTTTCATAACTAATTTTCAAACGTTTGGAAAATGTTTATTTTTTTTAATTTTCACAATTGATTTGTAAGGCTAAAACAAACAATTGGAAAATGTTTGTAACTTATTTTTTTTTTTTTTTTTTGACTTATCGCTCTAAGTAAAACACAAGGCATTTAAATCATAAGTGGTACGTTAGGTCAGTTGATAAGATTGTCGACTCATAACTTGGAAGTCATATGTTCGATTCTCAGTAAAAATACATTTTTTTTTATTTTTAATTAAGTATAAAAATGTTTGAAATATGTCGTTAAATAATCTTAAAAAATATTAACAACCTGTTAATAAAAAAAATTTAACAAACAATTCAATAATGTTGTACAAAAACAGTTGGAAAATATTGCATAAAAACACTTAAATATAATGAATGTTGGGATGTGAACTTTTAATGAATCGAACAATATATATTAAGCCGTAAGAGAGCTCCCATAATTTAAACTTTAATTGCTGGAATTGAGCGATTGTAGACGCAGCGCAGTGTGGCCAAAAGCATCAAAAGGTGGCATGAGTTCAATGGCTAATGGTAAGGAACTTTACATTAAATTCTGCCAAAATTGTAACTTCGTCATATAATTTCGTGTATATGTGTTTTTCTTATTAGTTCGAAAATAGAGCGATTTTTTTAGTTTAGTTCATTAAGCAAAGGGCGTTTTCAAAAATTTTTACTACAGGGGGCTGATTCGAACTGTTACCAACTTCAGATAGACTTATCTGACAGATGGAACATGACAGCTGTCTAAAAATTGGCATGATGTTAGTTCATTCTATTGTCAACAAGTAACCAAAAGCATTTGCGCGTCAATTTATTGAAAATAAAAAATTTTCGAAATGGAATTCAAACGTAATAGTGTGATTGCTCTTTATTTGACTGGAAAATCGCAACCAGCAATTGTTCGTGAGCTGAAACATTTAAAAGTGAATAAAATGTTTGTGTATCGGACCACAACACGTTACAATGGTACCGGCAGCGTTGCCGAACGACATGGTGGTGGTCGGAAAATAACTGCAACATCACCAGAAATGGTTCGAAAGGTGGAGGCCACACTCAAAAAAATATGACGGTAAAAACAACAAATTTAACAGTAAAAACAATTGTAAAAACAGTCAAAAAGACTCCCATTACATTTACAGTCATTTTAACTGGAAATTGTAGGTCATTTTTTTTTTTATTGTCTTTTACAATTTATTGCAACCGACAGTCAAAAATTACAGTCAAATGGCAAAAACTGTTTTTTATCAAATGACTGTAAATCGCAGTTATTTAAATGGTTTTACAGTCAAAAATTCAATTACTGTTTTTTCTAGATTAACTGTAATTTACAGTTATTTTAATTGTTTTAAAGTCAAAATTAAATAACGAATTTTTTTTTTTTTTTTTTTTATTTATTGATTTATTCATCTAGTGCAGCTTACATTTTATAAAAATTTATTGAAAATACAGTAGTTCGTGTAGTTTATATTTAAAGGAAAAATTTTACTTTAGCGACTGTTGTTGTTTTTTTGTTTTGCCCAAATAGGGCTCTAGAAATTAATTACAACAACAACAAAAAGTTCGGGTCTTGCTATCGCAAGATCGGGATATATCTTCAATAAAAATCAGTATAAGTTGGGAACCCCTGGATGGATTTTGAAAATATTGATGTTATATGAAATGTATTTTACCGGACTTTATAATTGCTCTACAAAATTTTCCAATTTGAGTGACAGTTCTCGAGATATGAGAATTTTTCAAAAATTCACCCCATTTTTTTCCCAAAAAATCGTTATTTTTCCATCTTTAATAAATTTCTATAGAAAAAACAAAAATGACCCAAATCAATTTTCTTGAAATTAGGAACTTTTAACAACAACAATGCCAGAACAGACAACAAATACAACAACTTTACTACTACTTAAACAACAGTAATTTTAAATAAGAGTAGGGGTAAATGGAGGGCCTACGGCCGCAGCTCAGAATTTAAAACTCCCAAAAATCCAACACTGGCTTTGCGGTGGCCTTCGGCCGAGGATCAGTCCATCATATATCCAATACATAGTTTGGTAGCCAAATTGAGTTGTTGTTGTAGTAGTTAAGTTGTTGTTGTTCTGGCATTCTTGTTAAAAGTTCCTAGTTTCAAGGAAATTATTTGGTCTATTTTTGCTTTTTTATATAGAAATTCATTAATGATGCAATTTCAGATACATGTTGCATATCAAATGAAAGGAAATAAATTGGGCTTTCTAATTTAGTTATAAAAGTTATAAGTTAATAATACATTTTTTGGGAAAAATAAGGTTTTTTTGGGAAAAAAATGGGGTGAATTTTTGAAAAATTGTCCTATCTCGAAAACTATGACTCGAATTGAAAAATTTTTTAAAGCAATTACAAAGTCCGATAAAATACCTTTAATATGACATCAATATTTTTAAAATGCATTCAGGGGTTCCCAACTTATACCGTTTTTTATAAAAGATATATCCAGATCTTCCGATGGCTATATCGCCGAAAGTAGACCCGTTCAGACATTTTTGATTGCATAGTCTTTCTTAGAATTAAAAACTTAACAAACCAAACTAGGTTTAAAAAAAAAAATATTAACAGTCGCTAATCTAACGTTAAGCAAAAACAAATTCTATCAAATTAAACATCGCCTATAACGAGTTGTGTTACGCACACAGCCAACATTTGAAAAACACACAGCAACCAACCTATATTTTGTGAAGAAATGTGTACCAGGATGTCCCTCCGTATTCGGTAGGCATTGTACTTTAAACTTAGCCAAGTCTTTGTGAGAATGTTCCTTATACCAGATGAATGCAGGTGTTGCAGGTTCTTGTGCGCTTTTCAGTAAAATATCTATTTTTGGAAAAAAAAGAAACCAAATTAGATTATTCCACATAACAAATCACATATTTTATACTTACTCTTCACCCTCGCCCATTTTTGTTGTCGCTTCAATAGATATTCTGTATTTAGTATTTGGTTTTAAGCCGTCCATTTTCATTGCCGTTCTATTGGGATCGGTAATGTGGGGCTCGTATTCACGTCGCTCACCCACAAAGGTGCTTTTAACCTCTTCGAAATAAATTTTATTACCAGTGAGTTTGCCATTAGGACTTAATGGTTTCTTCCGTGTTAATCAAAAAGTCGGTGAACCTTACGTGTATCAAAATCAATTACGGCGCTGGGTGGGCCATTGAAACGTCCATTATAGACAAGCACACGCGCGAAATTCTTAGAATCGGGCTTAAATTGTGTTACTAATATTTGACTGCTTCTCTCTCCTGTTCAGTCCACTTTTGAATTTTATAACCCTTGAAATGGCCACGCACAGATTCTACACTGACGGGATTTCAACCGAGTACGGCTGAAGTTGCGCTCGTATTTTAAATCATTGCAAAGTTGGTCGGAGTTTCTAGGGATCTTGCATGAAAAACAATAAAAACAATTTCAATATTTTCACTTTTTTGGAATTCTGTACATTGTTAATCAAACTTACGATCTTCTCCGGAATAGCCGAAAATTTCTTCTGCGTCCACTTTGGATTCACTACTTTAATCAAAGTTTCAGTATAAACAAGGGTGCGTTCACTTTGCCGAATTTTTAGCGACATTTTTATTTGCAAAGGGCTAGTTTACATAGACATTCATAATTAAAATAATCATATATTTGGTGATTATTTTAATCATGAAATAAATGAGCAAACGATGCCACGAAATCAAACAGAGTTGTGTTTTAAAATATTTCACAAAAACAGAGTTGGGTTGTAAAATGTTTCACAATTTTTTCCTTTTGGGAGTAAAATAATACAGTTTTCGTGAAGAAATCTACGAGATGGATGAAATAAGTGGTTAATAGCAACATAATTTGAGAGTCTATACAAAATTAACTCACAGTTTGACACAAATTTGTTGCATGAAAAAATAATAGAAAAATGTATTAAAATTCATGATTATAGTTGCGCAACTATCTTGTCTGAATTGAGTTTGTAAAGCAAATCTCTCGTGTGGTCGCTCACTTATGCCGCTATGTAGAATCAGATAGTTGCCCAACTATCCTGTCTGGCTCTTAATCGAGAAATTTATTAATTAAAAATAAAATTCACAGATCTTATTTTATGTCTTTTAAACAAATAAACAAATTTATTAATTTTTACACAAGAAAAGACTTGCTAACTTAGATAAAAAAATTTTTATTTTATCAAAGTTTTTTAAAGGGAAACTATTTGGCCGCGCTGAAGGTAAAATTTTAAAGTCGCGTAATAATTCTTAATACTTTTTTGGCGTCGTATTAGATATGTGACTGATTTTGACCTCAAAATAATAGTTTTTTTGACGGTTAAAAACCGTAAATTTCAGTCATTTTATATCTCTAGAAATGACTGTAAAATTTAACTGCAAAATATATTTTACTTACCTTCACAGTAGAAATAAAAATAACTGTCGAAGAACAGTCAAAAATGTATTTTCATAGAAAAATGACTATTTTTACAGTAAAAATAACTACAACTGTAAAATTCAAAATTGACTGTAAATTTTGACTGTTACTTTACCTACAAATTTTTTTGAGTGCAGAATTGAGCGAAATCCGAGACGCAGTGGCAGACAAATGGCTGCCGAGCTGAAAATATCGCGTGAACGAATGCAAAACATATTGTCAAACAAGCTCGGACTAAAGCCCTCAAGTTCCAAAAGGCGCATGATCTCACTCCTGCTCAAAAAAAAGTTAGGCTCGATAGAGCCAAGGAGTTGTTGCGCTTGCACGCCGCCGGAAATCTGTCACAAATTGTCTTCTCTGATGAGAAAAATTACTGTATCCAGCAATATGTAAACAAACAACAATGATCGGGTTTACTTGACAGAGAGGTCCTACGAAAAATTGAATGTTCGTTTGGCCACCAGGACGCAGGCACAACCGCATGTGATGGTTTGGGCTGCAGTGACTGCTGATGGGCGCTCACCACTCGTTTTTTTGGCCGCTGGCGTCAAAGTAAACGCCCAGGTGTATCGTGAATCAGTGTTGGAGGGTGCTTTACTACCGTGGGCACGCAAACATTTCGGTCGCAAGCCATGGACATTCCAACAAGACTCGGCACCGTCACACAAAGCTCGTGTGAATCAAGAATGGTTAGAAAAAAACGTTCCTAGCTTCATTTCTGCTCAACAATGGCTCTCAAATTCGCCTGATTTCTCAATCTGGGGTATGTTGGACAAGAAGGTCTTGGCTAAAAACTACCAGAGCGTTGATGCGCTAAAAGTGGCCATTCAACGAGAATGGCGCAAACTTCCACAAAATCAAATTCGTGCAGCATGCGACTCGTTCTTCGACCGTCTACGGGCCATAGTTAAGTCCAAAGGTGGCCATATCGAAAATCTCAAGTAGATTCTTAAAACTTGAACATTTCCCAACAATTATAGCGTTTGATCAATAAAATCTGTGCATGGAAACTAAAAATATAGTCTTTTAAATTGGTATGCAAGCTTAATAATTTTTACTATGCTATAATTGAAATATTTTCTTAAAAATAACTTTGAAATTTTTTTAAAATTGTTAGCAGTTTTTAATAAATAAACGAATATTAAAAAAAAATTTTTATTTTTGAAAAAAATTTCTTAAAATAGACTTTAAAAAAAATACCTATGTCTCATGGTTTTTTCTACAAAAATTTTCCTCGTAATATCCTGCATAAGTTTACTGAACACATAATACACCTCAAATGTAAGGATCATATATGTAGTTAAATTCATCGATTTAACACAAGAATTCCTTATTTTTGTTTTTTCATGTACAGTGGATTAAAAAATTCAAAAATCGATTAAAAAAAATCTAACGAGATACGGGTATTTTTTTATAACGTCTATTTTAAGAATTTTTGAGATCCATTTTCACATACAATATTAAAAATAATGACCAATATTTTTTTACAAATGCTATTCTAGCCCACAGTGAGTCTCTTCACTGATTGTTATGCAATTTGGTATGAAACCTTAAAGAAGAATTCAAAAATTTTATGTTTTTCAATGGGCGTGACACTTCCCCAAACGGGAAAATATGTTGACATATTGAACACCATATTTATTTTTATGAATTTCGGGTTATGTGATGGACTGAACCGTATTGTTATATGTTTAGGTGCTTGGGTACTAAAGCATTCATAGTATGCATTGCATACAAATTTTATTTTTATTTGGTATTAGTCTTGAGTTTTTATCCTTTTAGGCCGTTCAGAAATTTCTAAATAAGACCGACCACTATTTCTTTGAAAATTTTTCGGTAATCTAATTGAACGATCAAGTCATACTTAATTCTACTTAAATCTGTCTGTATTTCCAAAACCAACTTGTTCCTGTGATTTCTGAAATCAAATTTAAGCCTAGCCATTCATTCCGATCTATGTCTTGAAAATTTGGTCATTTTGCTAATCCGTCTTTTAAGCAATCAACGTTCTTTTCCTCATGAAATACTTTTTTCGATAAGTTCTCTTCTTGTTATGAAAATGGTTGCTTACCGAGTGCATTGGATTGCCGGGGAAATCATATCAAAAATAATTTTGTAGCTAATTTTAGTACGGACAAGCGTGCTATTTAGATAATGAAATGCCCTGAAGCAAATTAATACTTTTGTTTTAATTTAATAATTTTGGCAACTCTATTTGAGATGTAAATCAATCGCGTGCTTCTTTGTTTTAATTGTAAATTTACGCAAGGATTTATTAATTGGCGACAACTTCTTTTGTGTCGGATTTATTATTGTAATTTAACATTTTTAAAGCCAACTGGTTTATTGAAGTGGGTCAAAAATGTTTGTAGCTTTGTGTGCCTTATGTTAAGGAGTTTTTTTAATTTTATGAAATTACGTCTTTTTCATAATTACAGTTTTGCATAAATTTAACTTTGAAGTGACCACTATCAATGTTGTAAGTATGATATATAAAACTATCAGAAAAATTAGGTTTTATTCACAAAAATTGGACAAAGGAGGAATATCATCTTTTGTACTTATTTAGGACCCTTATACTAATCCATACATATAATGCCCAGTAAGTAGAATTTGTAAAATAAAAATTTAGTCATTTTGACAACTATTGACATCTACCGACTAAACCTTTGATGTTCTTAAACTCTACACCAGAACATTCGTGGGGTCCAATTCAAAACCAAATTTTTTGAAATGAAAAAGTCAAACAATGTGAAATCTTAAAAGCGACGAGAGGCGTAAAATTGCACACAGTTACTAGAAATAGCTAATGCAAGTTATATAAAATTCTCTAGCATCCTTTTTTGAAGACGATATGTGTATTGACAGAGTTATACGGGTTTTAAGATTTATACAAAGTTTTACTTTTAATAAGGTGTAGGGTATTTAATACTTGGCTAGGTCAAAGATAGCACCCCAACTAATTGGTTTACATCTTTCTCAAAAATTTTAGAAATTTTTTCGAAAATTTTGCAATATTTCAACAACTGCTAGCACTTTACAAGTACATGTCTAAATGTGTTCTTTACTGCAATTAGGTATCTTCTAGTCCATGTTATGCATCTTTTTCTGACTTTGCAATTCCATTTGCATCCCAATGAGTTCATCTATAAATAAATCTTAAATAAGAGATACAAACTCACTTTCAGCCGCACGCAAAGATGTAACGAACAAAATTCCTTAGGCAAAGTGACGCCGTCGCCACCGCCATGAAATGATTTATTTTTAGGCCAAGTTGATTTGAAATAAATCGTATTTTTTCAAAGCAGCAGCAGCAACCAGAGTAATGTATATTTCATATTTTAGAGGCGCAAGAAAATTTGCGCGCTTCTTAGCAAATTCTGTTCAAAATTTTTTTGTTTATTTACAAGTTCTTTTTCTGCTTTTTTAGTTTGCGGAAGGCTCTTGAACTGCTTTCAATTAGCCAAAAGGTACCGAAAATAAAATTACAAAAAAATTTGCAGGTTTTTTATTTTTTTTTTTTTTCCTTTTGATGCTGTGCGTCTTGGGTCTATTATAAACCTGCCAACGTAATCTCATAAAACATCACTCAACAGATATCATTCAACTGTTTAGTTTGGTTTTTGTTGAGAGGAAGCCAACCATCTTCTTATTTTTTTGCTTTTTAAGGAGCATAAAACTATCAAGAAAACCATCAACTCAAAGTAACCAATAAGGGTGTTATGTTTGGCCTTAGCAAGTATTATGCACCCTACAGCGTTTATAGTAAAAGTTTCGAATATTTCACTTTTTGTTTAGCAATGGCCTATTCTCATTTGCTTGGTTACGATGATTTGTTAAAGTTATTTTGACAAACAAATAAGAAACAAAATATAAGTGTGAATAGTCAGAAGAAAACCCCAAACTAAATAGTACGATCGCTGATCTTTGCGTTTTTGGTTTTTATTATTTCGTTAAGTTCACCAAAATAGTGAGATTGATGAAAGGTTCCATAAATGCTCGTTAGTTTATAAGACCGATCCACTCCTAAAGTTTGTGAAAAATAGCACATTATGTAAAATTGGCTCAAAATTCTACAAAAATGTTACTTGCAAGGATAACTCGGATCACAGACCTGATAGTTATTGAGATCTTCTCAATTTTGCGTTGCACAGTGCTATCAGACATCCAACATTCTTAATAATTCTTATTCAAATGGACAAGGGCTTTCTTAGACAAGCCCGCCTTAACTCATATACATATATCCAGAATTGATTGTTAACAACGTCTGCCTGCTATGAGATATTACTTTTCTGTAATTGTGAGTTCATCAAACAGAGAGACAGTTGGATAAACAGACAGTCAGGAGGCGGACATGATTATATCAACTCAGAAGGTGGCACTGATCAACGCCTCCTTCTATGTGTTACGAACAGAATGACAATGTGAATATACCCTTGATGTAGGGTATGCAATCTATGACGCATTTATTCGTATTCATAAAACTGTCCATCATTTTGTGCAAAACCTTTTTTTGCTTTCCTTGCTTTATTTATGAGTAATTCAATTTGTACGTCATATTACTGTTTTTTAATAGAATATTTTAAGAAAGGTTTCATTAGAGCTTCAAGATACACGAGCATTTTATAAATCCTTTAACAGTACAAAGGAACGCTTCTGCTTAAATAAAACTAAGAGTTTTAACAATTCTTATCAAAGGACAATGCACCAAGTTGGTAAACTTAACGGATACATAAACATCTTAAAGGATTTAATAGAATATGATTTAAACAGAGTTTTTTATTTTATTTTTGGAATAAAAAGTATCATCCATAAATATAAGAAGCTGTATAGAACATGGCTTGATCTTAATACTTGTACTTAATAGATATTGGAACAAGTAAATCTTCACCTCAAAATCTATTTCATCATATTGTGACGCAAATGCAAAAAACAGCCTAAAATCATGCAAAGAAATAATAAGAATAGTACATAGGGTTAGCCGCATGAACTGTTACCAACTTCAGACCGATACATCAAATAGCCAAAGAACTGAAAATATCCCAGCGAAGCATCAGACGCATATTGCAAAATGAGCTGAAGGTAAAGCTTTACAAGTTCCAAAAGGCACACGATCTTACACCAAAGCAAAAAAAAAGTTAGACTCGAAAGAGCAAAGCTGTTGTTACGCTTGCACGAACATGGCTAATTTCCTAACATTGTGTTCTCTGATGAGAAAAAATTTCCGATTGAGCAGTTCATAAACTCTCACAATGATCGTGTTTACTTGACCGAATGATCCTACGAGAATTTGAGCCTACGGACAGCCACCCGAAGTAATTTCCCATCTCAAGTAGTGGTATGGACGCTCTCCAATAGTTTTTATCGAGTCTGGTGACAAAGTCAATGCGACATATTATCGGGAAAATGCGTTAGAAGCTACTATAGAGCCGTGGGCACGCAAACATTTCGGCCGCAGGCCATGGACGTTCCAACAAGACTCAGCACCATCTCATAAAGCTCGTGTGAACCAAGAATGGTTAAAAAAATCACGTTCCACACTTCATTTCCTTCACACAATGGCTCTCAAAAATTCGCCAGACGCAAATCCGATGGACTATTTCATCTGGGCCATATTAGAGAGCAAGGTGAGGACTAAAAAATATGCCAGTGTACATGCGCTGAAGAAAGCCATTTTACGGGAATAGGCCAATTTACCGGAAGATCACATTCGTGCAGCATGCAACTCGTTTTTTGACCGTTTGAAGGCCATAGTCAAGGCAAAAGGTGGCCATATCGAGCTAAAGAAGCCGGATTCTAGTTTTTTGATTATTTTCACACATTTCACACAAAAAGTTATGATCATTTGATTAGGTAACAGTTCATGTACCTAACCCTGTAGTATAATGATAAATATGTGCTGTACAAATAAAACAAGTAGAGAAATAAACAAAAGCGACTTTTATCAAACTGATTACTTTTACAAAATATCATACCTTAGAGACAATTTCGTAACATAAACCCTATGAATATATACATATGTTAGACCGGGTCAATTGTGTATGGAGCAAAATAAAATCATCTCGAAACTGACTCAAAAGTTAGAGGGACTCTTAAAAACTATGTCTGCATCTTTTTTTTTTTCATTCTGAGGAAAATCAATGGAGCACTTTTGATTCTACTGAAGGCCTACTTTGGTTAAAAAAAAAATGTTTTTTTGTCATAACTTTTTTTTTTCATTAGAAAATGGATACCCAAAAGTAATTTAGAAATAAAGATTATGTTCATACAATGGGGCTTAAAAACTTTTTTTTTTTTTTGAGGTATAGATAATATCGGTTCCAAAATAACATGGTCGGAAAAACGATTTTTTACTCAAAAGCAAGAGAACTTACGAAAAAAGTGTAGAAAGTTATGACCAAAAAATATGTTTTTTTAGCCAAAATAGGCCTTCAGTAAAATCAAAAGTTCTCCAATGGTTTTTACAGAATGAAAAAAAATGATGCAGATATCGTTTTTAAGAGTCCCACTAACTTTTGAGTCGGTTTCGGGATGAATCTAAATTTCGACCCGGTCTAATATATGTGCTTGAGATTATGCTAAAATCAATGCAATTAATATTTCATTCAAAAATAGACCTACTGCTCTAGAATAACCCACCATTTTGAATTTTTTATACATTTTTCTCTACTGGACAAACACCCACAACAGGTCGGCTTAACCAAATGTTCAGTTTCATAAAATTTTTTTTGGCGAAAAATGTGCACCGCATGGATTATTTATTGTTTTATGCAAAATTTATGCGTTGTATGTACGTAACTAAATACATACATACAAATTTATACATATGCTTTCAATTTAAGCAAACATGACCGCCTTTCAATGCTCTCCAGTGCATTCACGTGTCACATTCCAAACTGACATTTGTTTGCATTTGCAATCAATTGCCATGCTCATAAATTCATCAAATTACTTTTATTCTTATTTTTAGATTAACAAAAAAAAACATATTTAAGCATATGAAACAATGATATATTCGGAAAGTGTTTGTATATACATATACATGTTACGTAACTATCTATGGGAATTTCAAACACATTATTTTTATGTCATTGGCCTCTGACAGCATTCATGAACTGTATTTTGTGTGAATTTGTTGTGATTTTCAGGATAATCAGTGTCAAAAAAATAGAAAATACGAGTGCATTGCAAACTCTTGACTTGCATTGTAGGTGTGTCCATTAAAACATTTTCATATGTGAGAATATATTTTTTGCTAACTGAATTCTGTGATTAGCACTTTGAAACTTTTCATAGCAACTCAATTTTTAGATCAATTAATATCTTTTCATAGAAAGGGTTCCAAATTGATTTTGGGAGGGTTTACTTTTCGGTCGGCCATCATTGAAATTCAAAATTAGCATACGCTTAAGCCAAGTTATTGAAAAAAATGTCTGCGGTACTCAACTTTGTATTATAAAATCTCGCCTTCAGGAATGGCACAAAATATTAATGAAATTTGGTACATTTGAATGAGAATTGGCTCTACTAAGCATCAGTTTTTAACGTTTGGCAAAAATCTTATTACCTTCCTTGAGAACCACGTTGATGAGCAATTTCGACTTCGAACTTTTGAATTTTTTTTTTTCGGCTTTAGAAAAAAAGAAATTAAAATTGATTCTTTCTCAGTGAAATAAAAAAAAATGGTATGCCACCTTGCCCCCTTTTTTCAACAGTTCTCTGGCCCGAAATAAACTTTTAAAAAACAAGTAACTTAAAATGTTTTATTAAAAACCGTACATTTATGGATTTTACCACAAAATCTTGGCACCCTGTATTTGTTTAGCCTCATGCAAACATGCATGATCGATTTTCCGACTATTGGTTAAATATGTTAAGTCTTTTATATCTTGACAGCGACGACAAACAACGGTTAGCAACAAATTAACAATAACGGTTTAACCCATATTGGACCAATAGTCGAGAAATCGCCCACTCTATAACATGTCATATAATATGTCATTCCCAATTAATTCTTTAACAAATACTAACAGTTTCTGATAGCGGGCGAAAATGGCTTAAGCAACATTTTGTGCCAATTATGCTTAGAAACAAATTGTGTCAACAATGTTTCGTCATATCGTTTGGGAAAATTCTTGGCAACAACGTTTGTTCCGTATCATTGTTAAGCAATAATGTATCACAATATTTCTTTGCAACAAAATTTTGCAACATTCTTTAGTAACTATAGCTGTGTTATTGTGGACACTTTGGCCGCCTTCGTAAATGTCAGTTTCTTTGTATTGCAGCAGTATTTTCATGCGGCATTTTTTTTTTTATCAAAATAATGTTTCAATACAAAGCAACTGACGTTAAGGAAAAAACCCTTTATCTGGGCTTGCCCTAAGCACATTTCCTAGCTTGGGTCAAGTTAAGCCCAAATAAATTGTCCAAAAAAACATACTTTATGTTTGACAACATCGTTTGACACCATTTAAGCAACATCATTATCTACATTATTAGCAACAATCTTAAGAGGCAATGTTTAGCAAAGTTGCTTAGCAGTAATATTGTATAGCAACAATTTTTATGACTCTTTTGTTTTAATGTTGAGAAATAATATTTATACACATTGCTAAGATACAATGCTTAGACACATTGCATAGAAAAAATGTATTTTAGACCCTGTGCTTAGACACAATGTTTAGACACATTGCTAAGAAAATATGGTAAGACACATTGTTAAGGAACAATCTTTAGACACATTGTTTAGAAAAATACCCAGACACATTGCTAAGGAACAATGTTTAGACACATTGCTTAGAAAAAAATTCTAGACACATTGCTAAGATACAATGCTCAGACACATTGCTTAGAAAAAATGTTAATTAGGCACATGCTTAGAAAAAATATCTAGACACATTGCTATGACACAATGCTTAGACATATTGCTTAGAAACAATGTTTAGAAAAAATTTTAAGAAACATTGTTTGGAAACAATTTTTAAAAACAACGACTTTTTGTAAAATGTAAATAAAAACAGTAGCAATACATAGACATATTGCTTTGAAAAAATGTCTAGATACAATGTTTAGACACAGTGCTTAGAAAATATGTCTAGAAACATTGTTAAGGAACAATGTATAGACAAATTGCTTAGAAAAAATGTGTAGACACATTGCCAAGAAACAATGTTTGGATACAATGCTTAGAAAATATGTCTAAGAAACAATGTTAAGACACATTGCTTAGATACAATGTTTAGGCACAGTTCTTAGAAAATATGTCTAGACACATTGTTCAGGAACTATGTTTAGATACATTGCTTAGAAAAAATTTCTAGACACATCGCTAAGACAGAATGTTTAGACACAATGTTAAGAAAATATGTCTAAGAAATAATGATAAGACATTTTGCTTAGAAACAATGTATACACATTGCTTAGAAAAAATGTTAAGATGTCTTGTATAGAAACACACGGTGAGCTTGAAGAGGGGGAAAGTGGAGCTAAAATGTATCCAAAATCGGCTAGTGCAGAAAGTTTCTATAATGTTTCTAGATTAAAAAAATGTTAAAATCAAAATCCTAGCTGCTCGCCTTCGGGAAATATCGCAAAAATACATATCCTATATAAAATTAAAAAAAATTAAGAAAAATAAAACAGAACAACCTTATATAAAAATAGTTACATTTAATGTATTTTGCAATGCTGAATCCGAATCCGGCCTTAAAATTTCTGTAGAGTAATTTAGGGTAATGTGGACTATGCGGGTAATGTGGTGCACCCTTTTATTTCTCATATTAAAGACTGCACAACAATTCTGGTTATTTGTGCACAATAAAAAGCGAAAAACATATTCTTTACGCTCTTTGGCTTTTCTATAATGCTAATTATTCGTGTGAAATTCTTAGCATATGCTGTGAGGTCAAGTTGACTTATTTGTAGTACTTGGTGAATAACTAAGTTACTTCCTCGGGACTCAGTTTTCTAAAATTCAAATAACTCTAATGCAATTGTGGATCTATTATTCAACGAAAAAATGCATTAGCAAGTCTGATTCTACATTTCTTTTATATAATCAATGATTATTTCAAAAACGTGATGTATTCGGGTAATGTGGACTACCCCATATTATATAACGTATATCGACTTTGACTACTATTACACCTTAAAAAGCTAATTGCATGTGTAGGATACCCGAGTTTGAGTAATGTGGAGTACTATTTTACGTATGATTCGATAACCCTTCTTACTTATTCACATGTTAGTATGAATTTGGTTTATCTTACCAGAAAATATTATTTAATAAGAATATAAAGCTATTTCATAGCAAATATTATCTTAAAAATTACTACTCGACTTTTAGTCAACAAAATTTGCGAATAACGGTACTTCTTTAGGAAATGGGCAGGGTGAGCCACATTACCCGACACTTTTCTTTTTCATCTATTTTTAGGTACTTTCAATTTAACTGGCCTCACGCTTGAAAATGTTAATATTTTAGTATACAAATTATCGAATAGTAAAAACAATAGAATAACTAATACAAATAAATTGACCAAGCTTACCTACTACCATTACTTTGGTAGAAATTGGTAAAAAAGAAAAAGGTAACCACATTACCCTAAATTACTCTATGTTATACTGTTTTTGAGATATCTTAGCCTAAACAAGGAAAAAGACCGATTTTGCTATATTTTGAAGCTATATAGCTTGAATATGAAACATTTATACGTAGAATCCGATACAATAACTTAAAGCTCTAATCTAATTTTTCTTTAAAACCTAATTTAAATTATGTTGATATCTTTATTTTTCTTGGAGATATCCTAACCTTAAAAGACAAAAAAGTGCAAAAAACATGTTTCTTTCATTATTTCAATCTGCGATATTTCGGAGAAACATAAAGCTGTTGACATAACTAAAATGGAGTTTTAAAGAAAAAGATTAGGACTTTAAGACACTGTATCGGATATTACGTATAAATGTTCTATACTATAGTTATATAGCTTCAAAATATAGCAAAAACGGTATTTTTTCCTTGTTTAGGCTAAGATATCTCAAAAACCGTATGAGATACAGCAATTTTAAGGCCGGATTCAACATTGCAAAATACATTAAATGTAACTATTTTTATATATGTTTTTTCTGTTTTTTTTTTTCTACATTTTTTTAATTTTATATAGGATATGTATTTTTGCGATATTACCCGAAGACGAGCAGCTAGGAATTTGATTTTAACATTTTTTTAATCTAGAAACAATATAGAAACTTTCTGCATTAGCCGATTTTGGATTCATTTTAGCTCCACTTTCCCACTCTTCAAGATCACCGTGAACAATAATTAAAAACAACGATGTTAAGAGATTTTTTGGAAAGCGTACATGTTAACGATGTCTTTCCCATTAGCTCTTTATTATCCAATAAACCGTAGTTTCACTAAAAAAATTAAAAGAAGTTACGTATATTCTTTGGCTATGAAAAATATTTAGCTCTGGTATCAGTTTAGATATTACCAGCAATTTGGTTGTAGGTGAATGTAATCCAAAAAACTTGGGTTCTCTCAAATTCCCCGATACTTTTAAATATGTCTCAACTAAGTAAGTAAATTATAAGTTTCGAATACAGTATGGTACCCCGCCTTCTTTTTACAAAAAAAAAAAAAATAAAAATGATTGTCATTTTAGGTTGGTCCAACTACAAAGTATCATGGCAAATTATGGAGCGCGAACTTCACTTTTTTTTCTCTGTTGCGCTGAGTTTCTTAGAATATTATTTGCCAAAAAAAAAGCAAAATTTTTTTTTTGTTGATTTTTTACTTTTGTGTGTTCTGTTTTGTCAACATTTTGTGTTGTGCTGTTTGCTTTTTTTTTTGTTGTGACTTTTTTGTGACTTAAAAACTTTTGCTTTTGTTGTGTGTTGTGTCTGGAGTTGCAGTTAAGTTAATAAATTGTTGCTGTTGTTGGTATATTCCACAGAATTTGTGCGCCCGAAGTCACATTAAGCGAAGTTAAGTTTTGCTTCATGCTGACAAAATTCATTTTGCAACCTTTTTATGGGGAACACACAACAGAAAAAGTTGTGCCCTTTTTTTGCTGGTGCTGCTGCCGCAATAACGTACTTGTACTTTTATATTTGTACACATTTTGTTGGCTTTTATTTTGCTTTTGGCCAAGTTTATTCTCATAAGTTGATTTTGGTTGTTAAGAAAACGAAAGTTGATTTTAACATTTTGTGTGTTTGGCGATTTTGCAAGAAGATAAGGATTTGGGTTTTTTTTCGCCATGCGCTGTTTTTGAAAAGTGAAAAAGTTTTATGTAGGTATTTCATGGGAAAAATATATACATATAAATGAAAATTCTAATTGAAAATATGTAATTTTGCAAGATATTATTGTTTTTTAATTTTTAGTTTTTATTAATATTTTTTTGTTCAAGTCCAAAAAATTCGATGTTGATGTCAAAAAATCTTGATTGAGTCGGGAATCGTTAGAAACTTTAGATATTTTCTCTTTCCACAAACAAAAGATTTGGAGAAATTGAAAAATGATGAATACCTTTGACGAAAATTTTGAAATAATTCTCAAAATATTGATACTAGTTAGAATAGGTACTATGTTATATGTTAACAAAAAACCCCAAAAAAAAAAAAAAAAAACAATAAAGTAGACCGGAAAATGTTCAACAATCAATAAAAGTCGAGATTAAGCACTATATAAAAGCGTTAGGTGTACGATTTCCAAGTCGATTTAGACAGCATTGACATTTTGAAAATTTTGAAACCACTTATTGTAGGTACTGGCCGAGTTCATTTCACTTTTGCCCCACATAAATTGTTCATAGACGCAAAAAGAAAAAAAAAATATATATTATTTAAATAAACTTCGTGGGCTAAATGCGCTACTGATTCGTATGCGTGCATCATAAATCAAATGCAACAAAATTTTTATTTGTTTTCTCTTTCACACAACATATTTTGCTCCAGTTTTAATGAAAAAAAAAAAAGTCCAGCTGTTAGCCGCCAAGTTAATTAAAAGAAATGCCACACTTGCCTTTAGCCAGTTTTAAACTTTGCCTCAAAAGTAGCCAGCAGTTGACCATTTTTGCCGGGTCTATTGCTGCTGTAGCGATTATACCGCGTCACGTTCGATTTTTAACTGACAAGCCAGAGCGAGAAAGAAAAACTTTTCACCGAATTTACGAAAAAAATAGAAAAATTGTGTCGCATGCAGCGCGGAAGAAAATTTTGCAATGAAAAATTGTAATCGTACTTGCCATATTTCTCTTGCTTCTTTTTATTTTCCTACACACGACATATCTCGTAGATGCAGTCGTTGCTGCACAGTAGCTAAATGAGGCATTTGGCTACGATGAACTCAATTTGCGTAAAAATGTGGAAAATACTTTGCATTAGGTTTGAATGTTGTTGTTCAGTGAAAAACCGATTACTTAGTTTCTTAGAAAAGAAATTGAATTTGCTAGCTATTTTACCCGGCGTTGCCTGGGAAAAAAACACTATATGACAAGATTAGTGGTAACAATGCACTCTTTTTCCATCACAATTCATATTGGGGGTTATTGTGAATCAATATTCCCGGCGAATTCTTCTCAGACTGCAATGGAAAATGCACGCATACCAAATTTCATCAAAATATGTTGTACCATTTGCGCGAAATAGCATATAATGTGTCTTGCTTGTATGGGAGGTTTCACGCGCACCGGCGATATTTTGCCTACTTTCAGGCCGTAGGTGCCAAATAGCAAGTAGACTCTCTACAGTTAAATTCAGAAAGTTTTCCTTAGTAAACTTCTTTTTATAGCGTATTATCTTTTTGCCTCTCATTTCAACGAATTTTTCCAATACAACGACATATCACATATTAATTCTTGTTTTCAGGGTAAAATCTTTTAAGTTTTCATTAAAATTGTTGCAGTCGTTTTCGAGTAATATTGAATCAAAATTTTCAGGGGTTAAATGGGGGCGTGGCACTATTTCGATCCCGTTTACTTTTCGTTTGTTACAATGTATTATTAAGCAGTACCCGCTCACCAAATTTCATTCAAATACCTTGCATGGTTTGCAAGTTATGGACAAATCAAATTGAAAATTTAGGGTGGCGCCACGCCCCCTGGTGAGTATTTACAAAATTCAAACCTAGTTCATTCTTTATTTTATGCAAATGTCTAATACTATTCCAAGTTTTATTAAAATTGCTGCAGCCGTTTTCGAGAAATAAGTACAATTTTAGCTCGTATAAGAAGAGAAGATCCTTTTTTTACTGTGCATATCTAATGCAAATATCTATTTGGTGTTTCTATTATTTTTTTTTTATCAATTTCTTATCTTGAACAATTCTAATCGAACCACCGTTCAGAGTCATTAGCGAACCGGTTCTAGCACCGGTAAAAGTTTTCGTAACATGGTTCGACGCTTGAACCGCATTCATTTTCGAAACGGTTTACAGCCCTGGTTATGATGGGGGACAAAAATGTTAATTTGGTTTGTATCTCATTAAATTCTTCTCTAAATTACATCCATTTTTACGGGGCGTAGTATACAGTCTTTATATGAAACATTCTATATTCTTCAAGGATAAAAAAAAAAACAATGATTTAGGGTTTGTTGAGGTAATGAAAGAAGCAGCTTAGCATTAACAGCATAAAAGTTATTGAAAGTTTTATGCTTGTGAAAAAAACTTCTTTTGGTAAACTTAATCTTACAAAAATGATATTTACCTTTGAAAGATCAAAAAATTAGTATGTTAGTCTCTTCGTTAGTGCAAATACTTTCTTTTAAAGAAAACATTATTAAGATCGGTTTTGTATACATTGCGCCAAAGCGTTACTTACAATTTATGCATAAGCAATTTTTTTAAATAGGTAAAGCTTTTATTTCTTCAAACTTAGTGTGTCTGAAAAAAATATGCTTAAGCTAAGCTCTAAGATCTTTTTATGTTATGTTGTTCATTCGTTGTTTCCGAAGTAGTCGGTTGTTTTCCACAGACACCTCTGTTATTTACAAAATTCCTAAATTAATCTTCATTTCAATTGCTTTGATAATTTTTTTTCTATTTTTTTCAGCAGTCACTCTCATTATAGGCTACACTGCAGTTTTATAAAGTGCAAATAATTTAATTAAAAAAAAATAAAAAAAATGAAAATAAACAAAATTGTCAACACTGTCAACCTCATGCAGAGCCATTTGTAAAATTTGCGACAAAACAGCTGCGTTATATAGCAAAAAAAAAAAAACTTCATCCATTGCAATGATGTTTACATTTTTCCTCCTTTTTTAAAAAACAAATAAAAAAATGAAGCAGAAAATCGAGCTAAAAAAGAAAAATTCGCTATCATTTGAAACAGCAACACTGATGGTCATGTTGCGCGCTGTACGCGTGATAAGAATGCAACGTGATAAAATGCTCTAAATAATTAAATTAACTTGATCAAAGAGTGACATTTTATGTAAATTAAGTAGTTGTGAAATTTAGTCTTCAATGAATTGTGATTCAATCAGAAATCACAATTATTTACACTTTTTATATCATGGACAACATCTCAATTGCACTGCACGGCAGTTGAAACCTTTTAAACATTCTGAGTTTCTGCTAAACAAACCATTTCGAAGGTTCTAGCAACAGCTACGTAAAATATACTTTCTGATAAACAAAAACCTTCTTTTCTACGATGTATACAATGATTTTTTGTTAAATTTAGAGAAAAAAAACAAGCGCCAACTATCTGATATCCAAAATTTCCTCTGATTAATAAATTTTTTTCTTACGTGCATTCCAGAGTTGCCATATTTGGTGCAAAATTTGCAAGCACAAGACGAAGAAAACAAAATTCTTGCGTAAAGCTGCTGAAATGCATTACGGCTGCTGACGACAGCACAGCAATTTACAGCCCAGCTGCTAGGAAGATCAAGCAATTAATTTGCAAACGAGACAAGCAGAAGCTTCAAAGTAGCATTCATTAGATACACGTTAACATCGACGCCAATGACGACGATGAAGACGACAGCTTACGGGCTTTTAATGTCTATGAGAATTCAAATTAAAGCCAAAAGTAACAGCCACAGCGACGACAAACGGCAACATTTTCTAAACAAACTTCGAAGCAACAGCATTAACAAATGATGTTGCTGCGCATGCGCGTTAAATCGACGCATAGCTCCGCTGAACCCCTGCAGCGCTTGTTGCGCGATTGGTGTTTGCTGTTGCTGGCCATTTGACAGAAGTTGACAATTTTCGCACATCCACCATTAGTAAATAACAACAACAGACAGCAGCAGCATTGGCAACAAACATTGATTATAATAAACGTTGAAAGCGCAGGCAGCTTTTGTGAATTCCTTCATGTTGTAGTTGTTGTTTTTGTTGTTGTCAATTAAAGCTGCACAAAAGATATGCATACAAACAGTGGCACAAAATCACCAAAGCATTAGCAATTTTAACTTCTCTTTCGCTTTGCTCTCTCTTCATTTCAGTTAAATTAAGCGTGACCCTTACATTCAATTTGGTCATCAGCATCATCGATTGACTAATGACCGACTATTAACCACCACAATTGTTGGAACCTTGAGTTTCCTGTGCAACAACTGTGGAACTAGTGATGCACAGCTCTACAGTAAGTATTAATGCTGCAAAAGTATCGACAGTTGCCTTTTGTTGAGGAACTAAAAAATGTCAGCAACCAAACACCTATTTTATGAATAAAAGTTAATTCGATGTTACAAATAAGTTTTGGAAATCCAAAAATTTTGAGAGACATGTATTTCAAAACTCGAAAAATCTTGTCAAAGTTTGAAAATCCAAAAACCCTGTTAAAAATTATTGATATTTGGTACCAAGTCTTTAGCACCCATTGCGGTAAAGGCTTGTGCAAATTTATCAATCAAAATGTCTGACATCTCTGTATGCGACATAAATTACTAGATTCATTGAGATAATCAATACTAAACTTACCAGAAAGGAATTTATTCTTATTAATTTACTTTGGTCTTAATAGGAGTACATACTTCTTTATGTGCCATTTACGTATAGCTTAGCTCTAATACCCAAGCAGACCCTGAGAGTGTATCTTTCGAAATTCTTAGCCTTTTCATTTGTGCTGATGAGATATCAAACCAAATAGGGGACGCATAACCTAAAATGGACCTAATAATTTGCTTATAGCAATTTAACCTTATCTCACGTTTAAGATGTTTTGGTCTGTAAAACAGGTTCGAGTAGCAGGAAATTATTTTTTGGCTTTCGATAATCCAATGGGTTTTAAAAGTGAATTTCGTATCAAAAATATCACCTAAATACTTAATTTTTTCGCTAAATTTTATACAATATCCATTTATTTCGATATCAGGGATAAATTGGTACATTGGTCATTGTAGAAAGAAAGACCTATCTGTGGGTCAATCTAACACTAATTTTCAAAGGTTCTTGTCAAAACTAAATTTCTTATACATTTCATACAATATCCCCTCTATCCAGGCTGTATCAAAAGCTTTCTCAAAGTCCAGGGCTACAGTAATTGTTGCACGCCGCTTATTTAGGTTCGTTGTGACAAAGTCAGAAAGAAGAGTCAGTGCATGGCTAGTGGAGTGGGAAGGTCTGAAACCAAACTGAAAATCTTTAAGAATATTGTGTTCTGCTATATGATTTTTGAGTTTATCAAAGATAAAACCTTCATATAGCTTACTTACATTGGACAATAATGAAATTGGTCTATAATTTTTAGGCAGAATCTGTATTTGGTTTCCGAATGGGAATGAGCATTGTGCATTTCCATGAAATGGGAAAATAGCCTATACTAAAAGTATGGTTGAAAAGGGTCTCTAAAAATTTCCAGACAATATATCCCATTTTCTTCAGGAGGAAATTGGAAATATTATCTTCACCTATACTCCTTTTATAATTTTTTCTCTTGAGAATTATAGCTATTTCAACGGGCTTAACTAACTTAAAGTAAATTCCAAAAGTATCAGGATTTAACCTACTCCCAAGTTCAAATGTAATGCATAGTCGGTCATTTGTATCAAAAATGTTCCAAACGTTATGCATAATCACTAGTATCAAAAAAGTTTCAATTATGTATCGAATGTGTCAGTAAAATCATAACATTACTGACTGCGTAGTGTTTGGCAGTTCGTACACTGTGATGAAGGGCAAGCGATTGTGTGTCGATCTATTGACTTGCGCTTTGTGTAGAGACCCGGGTTTAAATCTTTCACTCGGTTATTTTCAACATACGTTTTTCAATTTCTATTAGTTAAACACAATTCTTCTGAAGAGTCTTCGGAGCGGGAAATGAAACACATGGCGAGGTTTAAAATAATTCAAAAAAAAAAAAAATATAAAAATAATTTTCGCCCGCACAGGGATTTGAACCTTCTGCGCAGAAATATACAATATAACATATTCTTTAGCGCAACGGCAATAGAACCTTTTGATGGTTTTGTGTGAAATTTTTTGAAATTGATTTTAGATTGATCGTAGTGAAGTCTATTTTTAATGCGAAAAGAGAAATTTGACCTGCTTCTGGTCACAATGTATTGCACAAGACGACAATTGGTTACGTCCTATAAACTTAGCATGTGATGAGACCAGCATTTGGACTAGTCGGTAGCCTCTCTACAACTATTATAACACAGGCCCACAAAAAAAAAGTACCCTGCGCGAAAGATCCTGAATCCGTATATGGTGGCAGAATAGCGAAGTTGGTTCGCGTTTTTTCAGAAATCAACAATAATGCTGAAAACTACAGATTTATGCTGCAAAAACGCGAACCAACTTCGCTAAACTGGCACTATATTCGGGTTCAGCGAGCCCGAATACATAAAGTTCTAATCTTTCGCGCAAAGTACTTCTTTTTTTTGGTCTGTGCACAGAACCACAAAAAAAAAAATTCCTTGCGCGAGCGATCAGACCACCAGAATTTTATGTTTTCGGGGTCGCTGAATCCGGATATGGTGCCAGAATAGCTGAGTTGGTTCGCGTTTTTTCAGAAATCAGATATAATGCTGAAAAAAATCTCAAATTTTGAGCGTAATTGCTGAGCCAACTTCGCTATTCTGCCATTATATTCGGATTCAGCGACCCCGAAAACATAAAGTTCAGGTGGTCTGATCTATCGCGCAGGGTACCTTTTTTGTGTGGGCTTGTGTAATTATTGTGTAGAAATTTTTGAGGATTTAAGTAAAATAATTGAAAATAAATACATTTCAAAGACATTGGAATTAGTTTATAATTTTTAGAGATTTCACAATCCAATAGTCGACATCTTGAATGGGTAATTCCATGGTAACTCGCGTTACAAACAGAAATTTTTTTTAGAGTTTAATGCAAATTTTGAAGCTCATCCTTTGGATTAACTTATAAAAATGGTGTCTTTATGAACATAAGATATTGTTCATGTTACAGACTAGTTTAAATTTTCAGTAATAACGTAATATTTATCCAGTAAAATAGTAAATTGTGCTGGTAACTCGCGTTACCATTTTTGGACAACATGTTTAGAGAGTAAATTTCTTTCGCAAGTTTCTGCGAAATTTGTGGGTAGATTTCTTTAAATTAGACATTGATAGAACCAGAAGGATCTAAATTAGTTTTTCTTTACTTGAAATAACAATTTTATTTCGTATTTTTTAAAATAATGCAAAAATTGTATGGTAACTCGCGTTACAAAAAATTGGTAACTCGCGTTACTTTCGATTTTTATATTAAAATAAGGAGCGTCTTCTAACTCTAATGTACAAAAATTAAAAGTAAATCAATATTTACTTTAGGCTTTTAAGGACTAAAATTGAAATTAAACAAAATTTAAGTTTTATTGAATACATAAGTCTTATATAACTCGATTGTAATTAATTGAGTGCAGATAATGTCATGTCATCGTTAGAACTGTTACTTTCACTACCAAACTGATTTACTTAGTCGTAATCGATCCGTTTTAATTTGATGCCCACTTTTGCTTCGATTGATGTTTGGGTCATTTGCAGCTTATCATTTTTTCCAGTAAATTAAGTATATGATTTTTTGTTATTTCGACGATTTCAGGAGCTTAAGAAAATATTGAGTCTAGTTTCATTTCTTTTGCAGTTTCATCAATTTGTGTTAGTGAAAAGTTAATGACAGTAACAACAGAATCTTTCGCTGCATTGGCAAACTGCTCAGCGTTGAAGACGACTACTTCTCTCTTCAAAACTTTGTTTCGAACAGTTCTTTTTAGAGAACCGCCTATGCCGTCAACAGTCCCCTTTCCATGAGAAGTTGCGAAATAGTTCCAAATTAAATGTACTTTGTGTCTCTGCTCCAGAATTGTAATACTCTAGGCTATAAATTTATTTTTAAATTGCGAGCACGGTCCATCAGACCAAATGTGAACTTATTTAATACCATCTGGCAGTTCCTTCAGGACTCTATCTATATATATTACAGTTGTTCTTTATCCTGATGGCGATCATCAGACAATGACGATGGGATGTTGTTTCCCAAACGACCAAAGCGAAACAGTAAAGAGACTTACTGTACCCAGTGAAAACTCTGAACTTCATCTTGAGCAATGCGAAGTCCACCTTCATCAAAGCGGCATTTTGACCCAAACCTTAAAAAAAGAATAGGCCTATAGAAAACTCATAAAAATTGTGAGAAATTTGAGTGGAATTATGACGATGAGTGTCACCGGTAACTCGCGTTACTAAAATAAATCTCAATTAATCTAGACTACTTAAATCAAATTGAAGATGTTTTTACCGTTGTTCCGTACAAATTGATACACAAAAAGAATATACAAGCATTCATTTGATTTAAACGGCAAATACATGCTGTACCAGAAAAAAACGTAAAATTTGGTAACTCGCGTTTTGAAAAATAAGGGCACTCTATTCCTTCATTTTTGAACACTTCACTTTCTCAAAATTATTGTAACAATGCATCATTGAATACAAGAGACTGTGTAATTTTAAATAAATGAAATTTGCTTACCAAATCAAAACACGAAACACAGATAATTAAAGATTTAAAAATAAGTTTTATTTAATTTGGATATACATGCAATACATTATATTTAAAACATTCGATTTTAATGAACTGTAATGTCAAATCTTAAATTTGGCGCTTGATAGCAATGATGCTTGAATTAAACATTAATTTGGATATAGTTGAAAGTTGAAAAGTAGTGGTAAGTTTTTCTGATATCGTGTCCACATTTACATGGAATTACCCGAATGCAGTTTCTTGCAAGTGTGCGCTACAGTTTTTTCAAAACCTCTCTTTCATACAAAGAGTGTCACTAAGATGTTTGGTCCTTTTATGTAGGAAATTTGGTTAGGTTAGAGTGGAGGCTTAGCAATGCAACCAAAAAGTTTCTAGTAGTCTAAGCAACAAAAGATCATACTTAGAACCTTTTTTTTTTCTGGAGCAATATCAAATGTATAAATTTTCTATATTTTTATTATACATTCATTTCATGAAGGAAACTATAAAATATCGATATTTCTCAAAAAGTAATATCAGATTCCTTGGCTAATCATCAACAGTTGTTGGTCCTCCCGGAACTCTCGCTCTCTCTTTCAATTTGCTATGGGGCAAAAGTCTGTGTGTTTCGTTTTTTATTTTGTACATTGGCGAGCTTTTGTGTCATGATGCTTTGCACCCAGTGTTGCCCTCTCCATTTATTTGTTCGCATGTCTGTCCAATAGATTTTGACAATATTTTGTTGCTTTTGTTGTTTTTTGTAGACATATTGCTGTTGCCAGTTTGAACATGAAATTCGTGAAACTCCATTTTTTTTTATTTTTTGCATTTTTTTTTTTTTCATCTTTGCCTTCAAACATTCAAAAGTATTTCATGGGGACAACAATAAACACAATAAATACAACAAATACAATAACATTGAGGACATATTTATGAAAAAAAAAAAATATCAAACAACAACAGCCAGAAGAAAAACTTACAACTAATGATGTTGGAAAAAGGAAAATCATTTGAAATTGTGCGCCAAAATTGCTACAAAAATGTGACCACATTCAGTTTGGTGGAAAATGGAGTGAAAGTAGAATTCGGTTTTGGGAAACTCGGACTTATGAGTATATGTGAGTAATTCGCAATAAATTTTCTTTATTAATTTGTTTTTGGTATTAGGGTCTATTAATTTTTTGACCTATTTTATTGTGTACATTTTGGCCTGCCATAAGGAATAGTTGACCCACTGCTTTTGAACCAAAGAAAAATTAGTAAATGTGTTACCTTTGGCGTGGCCAAAAAATAATATACCCTACACTGCAGTATTTTGGAAATTTTACTTTAACGGGAGGTGCCACGTATTCTTGACTGAATTACTTTAGTTTTTGTTCAGATCTTGCACTAACTGTTCCAGTATCTGTACGCAATTTGGTTACATTATCATACAATAAAAAAAACTCTTTCAGTACAGCTCTTTGAAACTTTTGCTTATATTGGAGGTGCTAGACCTCTTCTCCGAGTTAACCTAGCATGCATTATCGCAAATAATGCTCTTTGCATTTTGAATATATTCTTTGTATGGGAGGTAGGCGTGTCCGTTGATGATTTCGCTCATTTTGAAACCCACGAGCTATTTTTAACGACGAAGGTAGTGCACAAAGTTTCATTGAATTATCTTTCTCGGTTTTCCCGTAAAATGTATTTCCACGCATAGACAGACAGACAACCACACGACGCCAACCTGCCAACCACCCAGCCAGACAGACGTACATGGCTATATCGACTCAGGAGGTGACGCTGATCAAGAATATACATATATTTTTTTATTTATTTCGTATTTGAAAAGGGTCTTTTTGCTGGATTCTTAAGAAATAAAGTTTTCCGTAAATGATGAGATAACTCGAATTGTGGTAAATTTTTTCTGTAAAATTTTAAAATTTTTAGCGAATGATGTCATTATTCAAGCCCAAAAAACGGCTGAACGAACAGAATTTGATTGCAAAGAAAAAACATATTTTGAATCGATTCAGTTACTTAGAAAACTATTGTACTAATATAAAATGGGTCTTAGTTTATGCCAAGACAAAAGGAGCCTTGTTTCGAGAAGTGCGCCAGCGCCTAAACACGAAGATGCATAGCGGCAGCGTTTTTTAATGTCAAAATATTTCTTCACATCTGGCAGCTTGATAAGCATCAAGTTTCTACGTATCGTCCAAATAAAAACCAATTTTCTTCCTTTACCAGCATAGTTGGTATGATGTTTCCGACAGCAATCATGTTACTCCCTTCTTCTCTTCACCCACTATCTGCAGTTGGAGAACATATGTTCCGCGTCATCGAGTTCTATCTGTTTTTCAACTGCATAATGCAATAGTTTAGCTTGCCCAACTTGCCCACTTTGACATCTCTCTTGCCAGCTTTGTAAGGTGTGAGCTCTGACATATCGTGCTGTCCACTGATGTGCCGGTTGGTTTTTTTGCGTCCACAGTCTTTGACGCTCTAAGAACAGCAAGTCTGTTGGTATCGTTTCACTTATTACCAGCACCGCAGCTTATAAAATAGTGCGATACGACTACGCTACCAGCAGTGATTCTGTTTTTTGCACCGAACTCAGGACTTTTCGAAAGTTCTTCTTTTTAACTACGTCTACCAATACCTCACAGCCGTATAATAAGATTTATTGGCGAGTCGCCATCAAAAGCTTTCGTTTGCTCGCAGTATGACCACCTAGACCTGATTATGTAGCCACATGCTGTATCTGCGCCCAGTAGGTCGGCTTTAAGCCCAACCTGGCACCCATATATCTAACCAATTTTTTTGTTATGTACGTTTTGGAGAGTGTGTTCAACGGAATTTTCAACGGTATGTGCTGTTCGTTAAACATTAGCAACTGTGTCTTGTCAGTGGCTAGTTTGAAACCGTGGTCGACCATCTATTTCTGCACTCATCATCTGCTTTAGGTTCTGTCTGGCATCTCAATGTTTAATTCGTCGTCGTGTCAAACTTCCAAAGGTCTGGACGAAGAACGGAGCTTTTATTTGTTTTAGAGTTCTGTTGTTGAGATAATTTCGTACCATTTTCCTCAGATACTCAGGAACCCTCCAGAGCATCGATTATATCAACCCGCCCGTCTGGGGACTAGAGGAGTAGAAGCAATTTTTCAATAAGAAAACTATATTCCCTTTTTTTAATAATTTAGTTCTGATAAATTGAGTCTAACTTGGCTTGAAGACATTTGGAATATTTAGTTTCTTTAGATTTTTTGGTGTCTGTGAACATCGACTTTTCCAGATAAGTTCTTATATCGAAAATGTAGGAGAAAACGCTAAATTTTGGACGTACGCTCCGTTATTCACTCGCACATTAGTCAACATTAGAATTGAAAGAAAACCAGTCATTAATCTTTTTGATTAAAGGTACAATTATACTTAATTTTTCATATTTAAAAAAAATTTCTTACAAGAAAGAGTTTAAAGAAAAAATTTGCCAAACTAAAACTTTAGCACATGAGAATATGCGCCAAATACTGGCTTTCTCACAACTTGTGAAAAGACTTGAGAAAAGACAAATACGCATAATTTGCCATAAATCAATGTACCAACCTGCGCACAATTTGTTCAAAAATTTTCCTCGTCCCATTTGCAAACATCATCACCTCTCGTGCTACCCTATTGCTGTAATTTTGTATTACATTTATGGCAATTTGTTAAGCAAAATGCAAAATGGTAATGGAAATGGCAAGAAGCGACGTAGAAAATATTACCTGCCACATACATACATTCGATTTAATGACGTTAAGACAAACGTGTTTTTCCACACCGCGCCGCCGCGCATTACAAATGGGGAACCTGTAACCAATGACTTGACTGACTTTTGTTGATTTGTGGAATTGTGCAGAATTAATGGTGTCAGCAAGACAATTATATACCTATTTGGCCGATTTCCATATGATTTGCATGAATGTGAGCAGCAGCAGGTTAGTAGGAAGGAATAGCGGTTAAAATTTCTATGTGAAACCTGTAAAGGAGTTGAGTTCAATCCTTCTTGTCACATCACAGACATAATTTGTTAAAGTTGACATTTTATTGAAAGTTTATTGATTTTTTCGTTTTAAAAGTTTTAGTGACAACATTGTCATTAATCAATTTAACTAGAAAATGGCCACTTCCAGTGTTTAAGTGTTGTATTGACAACAAATTGACATCAATTAAAGTCAAGATTAACACTTTCAAGTTGAGTTCCACATTTGCAATAATATTTTTAATGTTTTGACGGAGAGTGTTATGTAAAATTGTTGTTTTTTTGTTGTTATAATAATAATTATTCCATATCGTCGGGTTAAAAGAACAACTAGATATCTATATTTTCATTGTTTTGAGAAAAACACTTTTAAAGTTTTTTGAAATTTGATTTTTGTATGATATTTTCAAGTTTCTTGCTTCTTACTTTTTATATATAATTGGAAAGAGACAAGATTTCAAAAAGCCGATTAGACCGAGGCATAGTGCCGTTTTTTCTTCATGTTTCTGTGAACTTAAGTCAAAACATCAGAAAATGTAGATGTCTAGTTGTAGTTTTAACCCGACGATATAATAGTCGCCACTTTTAAATTTTTCATTACTTTTGACAAAAGAAATGACGGTCATTAATATGTCGCCAATAATGCGGAAAATTTTTTTACTAAATCTCTACAAACTTTAAAGTGCAGAGGGAATAATTTTAAGTAACTCACGACGACATTGATTAATGACGTTTAAAGTGGTGCGCAATCAAAAAATAAATCCTCTTTTTTGCTACCACCACTCCAAACTCCAAGTACATTGTACCGTTGTTGTATTCGTATAACCACTAGGGGTATAACTAATTTATCAACAATAAAAGCGCACTTTAAAATACTTTTTAATGCAGACTGCCTGACGAATTCACAATATACTCGTATGTATGTTTGTTTGTATGAAAAGGGTCATTTCATCAAGTGGGTGGTTCGAGCAGTAAGGGGAGTGACACAATTTACAATTGTATAATACAATACGTCAAAAGAACACACAGAACAATGCTGAATGTTGTGAGTGCACTGAAATTTAAACACATTTTCATGATTTGTAAATAAACATTTTACAATAAAATACAAACGAATGAATAAAGTTGTAAAAAAAACATTTATTTTTTAATTTCATTTTTTATTCGCTCATATGAAGGGCAAATTTACGCCCGTACCTATTGCGTGTAGCTTTGAAATAAAAAAAAACATACAAACCAGCAAGCACAGCACTAGGGTGTTTTAAAAAGTTGTTTTTGTATGTGGGTAAATCTCTGAAAAATGCAATAGCAAAACATGTCTTATTTTGTCCCCACCGTTTTTGTATACCCTACACCCAGGGTATATTCACTTTGTCCTTCCGTTTGTAACGCATAGGAGGCGCGGCAGATATAGAAAAGTACATATATTCTCGATCAGCGTCACCTCCTGAGTCGATATACCAAGGTCCGTCTGTCGAGCTGGCCGGTTGGGTGGCTGGCTATGTGTGGAAATACATTTTTTTTTGGAAAACTAAGCAAGATAATTCAATGAAATTTGGTATTCTGCCTCCGTCACCAGTGCTTGTGGGATTGAAAATGAGCAAAATCGGTCAACGGACACGCCTACCGCCCATACAAAAACTATATTGAAAATGCAACTTTAGGCATATTTTCCACCGTAATGCAGCCAAAATACACATAAATACTGGAAAAAGTTAGCGCAAGCCCTAAGCAAAAACTAGGTAAATTCGGACAAGATGGCGTGGCACCTCCCATATAAGCAAAAGCTTCAAAATGCCATACTGAAAACCTCGTTTGGGATAGTCCAACTAAATTTCACTCAAATAAAAAGGACTATAAATGTAAGCTCTGGACTAATCAATGGGTGAACTCGGACAAAAAAACGTGGCACCTCCCGTATAAGCAAAAGCTTAAAAATGCTTCACTGAAAACGTTTTTCGAGACAATCTTTATAAATTTCACACAGCTACTAAGAATAATAAATGCAAGCTCAGAGCAAAATCTGGATGAACTCGGACAAGAGGGCGTGGCATTTCCCATATAAGCAAAAGTTTCAAAATGCTATACTGAAAGAGTGTTTTGAGATAATCCAACTAAATTTCACTAAAACAGTAAGAACTATAAATGCAAGCTCTAGGCAAAAACTGGGTGAACTCGAGCAAGAGGGCAAAAGCTTTAAAACGATACACTGAAAATGTTTTTTGAGGCAATCCAACTTAATTTCACTTAGACACTAAGAACTATATATGCAAGCACTAATCAAAAAGTGGGTGAACTCGAAAAAGAGGGCGTGGCAACTCCCATATGAGCAAAATTCTCAAATTACTGCAGTGTAGGGTAATTAATGGTTGGCCAAGCCAAAGGTAACACTAGTTTATTTTTTTATTACATGAAGGTATAGAATATGATGACCTTAACTTCTGAAACATTTTTAAAAAATGAACATCAACTTTCAGGGTTGCCATATGTTTTTTTTTTTTTTTTTTTGAAAGTTTAGCTTAAACAACATATTTTAAAAATTAAAATAAAAGTTTAGTTTCAAAACGCTTTAATAAACTTTTGAAAAATCCAACATAAATTTTTTGGGTTACCAGATGACTGTTTTCAAAAATTTACTTTGAATCTTACTGTTTTTGACAAAATTAAAATTTTTGGTTTCAGAAACTCATAGATAAACTTTTTTAAAATTGCACAATAAATTTTACAAAAAACCGGGTGCCAACACCGAAAGTTTTGAACAATTTTAAAAAAGTTTATCTGAGCGTTTCTGAAGCCAAAAACTTGAATTTAGTCAAAAAAAAGTAAGAATTATATAAGATTTTCGAAAACAACCATCTGGTAACACTAAAAATTTGTGTTGGATTTTTCAAAAGTTTATTTAAGTGCGGAGGATTACTGAACGTAGAATGACAAAATATTGCAATGCTTTTGGAATGAGTGCAACGGAATAAAAAAAATTTAAATGAAATGTCAAATTAAAAAAAATGTTATCTTTGGCTTGACCAATATATTAAAATTCTATTTTACTTTAACAAATGGAACGAAATGGAAATGGCTTCAAGTTAAGGTGTTTTTCGCTCAAACCCGAAAAAACGCATCAAAAAGCACCACTTCGAGAGCTTAGGCTCCCTAAACCACATTTTCTAAGTCATGTGAGTAAACATGAACTGTTGAAGGGTATAGTAATTTTAAGAGTTTTACCGTACTGGGTTTTGGATATTCTGGTAGGCCAAAGTCTGTTGCATCAACACTCTGTAACGGAAGCTCTCAGCATCTTTTTTTTCATCTACTCCCTCCAACCTCATTCATTAAAGCCACTAACTCATGCAGTGCAATTATGCTCAGAGAAGCCAGTGTGCTCGATTTCAAAGGACTATAGTCACATCTCCATCCTTGATAACATGCGTGTTGAACTTTCCTCCACACATTACATCCGCCTAATAGGTACTTTAATTTTGAGTAAAACTTTAATATGTGGTTTCCCAAAAGAGGTCTATGAAAAGACAGTACACTTAGCCTAAATTTCTCAACCACTGATCGTTACAAGATGGACTGTGGCGTGGGTGCAGGTGTATTTTCAAAAGACCTCAATTCATCTAAATCAGTGATCTGCAAATCTAAGGGAGAGAATTATTGTTTATGAGAGGAAAGATTGAAGACAGAAAAAGATAGACAAAGATAGATACAAAAAAGAGAGCTCAATTGAGCTATATATTGCAATTGAGCTATGGCTGCTCTAAATCCTTTAGCTTACTCATTTCAGCAAGAGCCATTTGGCCTTGAAAATTCGAAAACATCAGACCTATAGATATTGTAAGAATCGCTCCAGTTTACACTGGACACTGAGCTATCTGAAAGCATACGGAAAAGTTGGATATCCCTTCTAATACTTTCTGTTGGAGTTGCATGGATGCTAATGAGCACAGGTGTCAGGAAGGGTATAAAAGTTTCGATACGATAACGACGGAAGTTGAAAGTGGAAAAAGATAGGTTTGAGGGTCAGAAAACGGAAAATACCGACCCTAAAATCATAGCTGTTCATCTAGCAAATAATAACCAAAGATGTATATTTTTGTGCTGAATCCGAATCCGGCACCGAAATTGCGCTAGCTTGTCAGGATTTTGAGATATCCTAACTTAACAATGCGACATCACCGTTTTTGACTGTTTTTGAAGTTATGCAACAAGTTATGGTAGTTTTTGGCCATAACTCTTGATATGGTATTTGATAACAATAGTTTTGGCCTTCAAAACCCAATTTTAATTATATCGATATTTTTTTTTTTGCCGGTTTGCGAAAGATACAAAAGAAATTTTTCCGGTTAGGAGACTAAATCTTCCAACTTCTTCTGATTCATCAAATTGTTGAAATAGATGTGGGAGTATCGAAGTTGTTTGTTTGGAGTATCACAAAGGCACATATCTGCTCTAAGTATTTCAGAAAAATAAGTTTGCTGCTGAACAGCGCAATTAACCTATGAACGGACTATTAGAAATCTACAAGATATGAGTGTTCGTTTCCTAGTACAGAATTAAAGATTTAGCCCGAAAAGCTTTCGTTTATGCATAAAACATATAATCAATTTGGTTGGAATTCTGAGATTGAAACAAAATTTAAAAAAAAAAACTTTGACAACACCCTAACATACCCACATATGTATGTATGCTATTCATGTGTGTATGTTTAACAAAACAAACGTATGTGTCGCTGGGGTGCACCACTTTGACTTAGACAAATAAAAAAAGAAGAAAACACAGTTAAAGTATAAAAAAAGTTTTTTTTTTGGGGGGGGGTAAAAAGGGTGTTGCTGGTGAACTCCAATTTTCCATATGGAATGCATTGTCAAATCAACTGCTGTATGTCATTCAGACAATTGGACTTGCTCACTCGCTGGCGGCTGTCGCATTAGGGCTTTTGTTGACTTATTTAAATTTGTTCAGTTTTTTTTTTTTTTTTTGTTTCTTTTTTGTTGTTATTTTTAATTTGTTTATTTTATTTATTTATAAATTTGTTCTTTCAATTATAATGATGAGTTAACATTTGCTTTGGCAATATGGTATGCCCATAATACCCCATATGGGTGCTTTTAAGTAAATGATGTGTGCACATGTAATTGTACAGTATATTGGGTTAGGTCAAATTTATTTACGCATTTTTATTTGTCAATTTTTATTTTTTACAGTTTTTTTTTTCTCATTCAATTCACAAACGCGAATGCGGCATTGTGTGAGGTTAGGATTTTTTGTTTTTTGTTTAGTGATGGCGCGTCTTTGAACTGCGCCCTTTTTTTTTGTTTGTTTCGACAAAAATTTGTACTTGAAAATTATTTTTGGCTTTTTGGCTGCTTTTGTTTTGATTTCCGATTCAATTAAAAGTTTTGTCACAATTTCATTTTGGTATGTAAACATAAATACGGAACTTATTTTAAAAGGAAAATTATAGATATTTTACATAATAATTAAAAAAAAAATAATATTAAATAAGCAACAAAGAAAATGTTCTTGAACGCCTTGAACGAGAATTCAACACAACGAGCAGAAAGAACCTGACATACCATTAGGGCCAGTGCTTTTCTCAACGGGGGTTCAAAAAACCCAAAAGTCAGCCAATTCATATTATGACACTTTTATGGATATTTTTTTCTACAATACTTTCAAAAAAAGTAACCCATACGAACCCAAAAATATGTCACTTTTTATCCCATCTTTGTTTGCAAGGGCTCAAAATTTTTGTAATAAAATAGGTTTTTGATACAGCTATAAAACTTGAACTTTTTCAAATGTTTAGTTCAGATAAACTTAACGGGAGTGATGCAATATCATCAAAATTTTAATTTTCGACCACTAAAACTCAACTTTTTTTTTAATCGATTCCAACAAATAGTATTTCGTTAGAAACATAATTAAATTGTTTCTTCATACCTAGAAAAACAGTTTTTTAGGAATAGTTTGTTTTACTTTTTCTAGCTCGGCACACTCCTAGTAATCGAAATAAATTTGAATCGTTCGAATTACAATTTTTTGTTTAACAGTGTTATGCTTAAGTTGATGTCAAAATACTTATGGCACCGAACATTTTAACAATTGGCTTTTTTATTAAAGAGGAAGTATTTAGAAATTAATCTTATATACAAACTAAACCATCTATGGAACTTAAATATTATAATGCTGCTTTTCTTGGTATATGAATGTTTTTCGTATAAGAGCCTTAATTATGTTGAATTTTTCTCGTCAAAATAATTATGCCGAATAGAGCATGTAGTTAGCTAGAATTTGCTCTAATACATTGTGAAAAATCAAATATCGATGATAGCGATTTGCAGAAGAACTCGCTATGGTTTCGACTTTGGGTAGTAATGAAAATGTTGTTCGAGTAGTCGATATATTGAATGTCATTTCGAAAGTAGTTTCTATTGCAACAGGAAAACAATCATTCTGAAAGCTCAAACTCATGAAAACATACCTTCGGAATTGAATAGTTCAAAGCCGTATTTGAAAAAACATTTTTTAAAGGTTTGACTGATCTGATCTAATCAACCGATCTGTAAGGAGAAGGTATTGTCGGATTAATTATATGGAAAATTTCTAAATGTCCAATCTACGGATATCCAAAGTCAGATTTTTTGCAAATTTTTATGATTTTCAGAATCTTGCTTCAACCCGGTTAACATATTCTCGACCGAACCAAAGTAAAATTTGAATTTTTATAGATTTATTTTGTTTGTTATTACTCCGTTATTCATCCATAGATTTTCTTCATACAAGTATATATCTATCTTTATATCTTCTCAAAGATATGATCCAAATAAGAAAGAATTTTTAATAATTTTTTGCAATTTTTGAGTGAATTTTCGATTTTTATTTTGACCAAAAAATCGACTTTTCTCATATATTTTGACCTATTACACATAAACCACTAATCTGTTTGGAAAATAATGTTAGACACGATAAGTGTACTAAATCATACGCTTATGACTTAAGATATGACTTAAAAAGTGAATCCACCCTGGAAAAAATTAAAAAAAAAATTAAAAAATTTAAAATCTCAAAAAATAGTGGCATTTCTTGAACATTTTTTCTTTTAGCTAGTGTAATTTTCGTACACTCATGACCGGATTGATCTGCTTGATACCCCATCTATATCTACCCCACTGAAGAACGTATTGGTGTGAAAATTATGATTTCCGTTTTCTATTTAGATTATTTTGTTAACATATGTCTTTTATAAAACTCTCTGGTATGATGTTTGTTTGCTTTTTTAATTCGCAATGATTTGTCGTTAATCAATATTTATTAATTTATCAGATGCTATTTAGAATACGCCCACTAATCAACGCTAAAATTAATGTATATTTTTTCAACTGTTATTGCTGTCATAGCAGAAAACCCAGCAGGAAACATAGTCATTAGTAATAAAATAATAAACTACTAAGAATTTGCATGCGTTTTATTTAGTGTTTCATGAAAATATGGTTTTTCGCTCATTTGTCTAATTTCTCAATGCATATAAGTAAATCGTAGCATATTTTTGAACCAGATTCAATTGCTGGGACACAAAAAAATATTTTTAAATCTTTTAAAGCTTTCTTTTAAAGATCTAACAAACGCGTAAATCAAACAACATTTCCAAAATTGTCAACAAGAGGCTGAATCATATCAAATATCAAAAGCAACAACCTGTGCAAATTGTCTAGTCGTTAGTCATCTATTGACTGTGTCTGATGATATTTCTACGAATTTTGATTTTTTAAACTTTTTTTTTTGTTTTTGTAGTGTTTTGTTTTTTGCTTACTACTTAATTGATTTAATTGCTGTTAACAACTTTTGCGTAGATGTTTGACATGACTTAATTTTATTAACATACTTTATTTACATTTTTTATTCACTTGTTAACTCTATTCCACAGTGTTCAATACAATCATAAAGTACTTTTATTGTGATTTTCATATAAAAGGCCTATTCCTTAAAATGACTGAGAATTATGTATTGAGGTTTCTGTAAAAGTTAAAAATTTGACGGGTCCATCAATTGCTGAACACAATGCAACATACTACCTCTAGGTCAACGGGTGTTGGATTTGAATGTGGGGGTAATCCTACAGCCCTAACACAGATAATTTTTTTACATCATCATCGTTTCGCGGTTCATACTTACATATTCCTTGTTTAAAAATTTTCTTTTATTCTCAATTATTTCCTTCTCTCTTCTTTAATTTTCTGGAGATTTCAATATGAGTAAGAAATTACGCTTTTTGGACACGGCAAAATTATTGAAGTGCTACACTGCAAAAAAAATAGTATGTTCTAAAAAATTTTACTAGAATTTTAAATCAGAATGGTGACAACTCCTCAATAATGCAAATTTTATCTTTCGGCTAGTCAATTCAGTTGTTTCGAATAACCTGACAGTATAGTTATTTTTTTGAAAAAATTTAAGTGATATTTACCTTACAGTACAGTTAAAAAACCAAAAAAAAACAAACGACCGCACTAGGATTCGAACCGGGCTCCATCCAAGCGAGAAACAGAATATATTTTTTTTTACTTACAATCACAAACTTGTAAGACCTCTACACCACAGACTATGGTGAAGAGGTATAAAATTTGTATATTTAGCAAATGTCTGTCCAAATATAACTATGTATACATAACTACTATAACTATTTTTACTAGAATTATAAAGTCAAAATGGTAATATAAGGTAAGGTAATTTTTGCTTGACAAAGTTCAAAGGGAGGGTTGAAAAATTTTAAGATATGCGCCACCCTCTTATTTTACCTCATTTCTACACTCTTTTATCTTCCCTTTCGAAGCTTAGACACCACGTTCTAAAGAGCTACCCACTAATAAATCTCAAAAAAATTTACGCTTTGAAACCAACATAATTTGACAGTCGCTCAAAAAAGACACGGCATCAAGGAATGTTGAAAAATTCCGACCATTGTGCGTCAAATTAGTTGAAACACATCGTGAGAGGTGAGGAGAACCTTGAATTTATTCGCATAGCCAGAAAGAAAAACCCAACCAGCTGTATAAGTTTTCTTGTTTTACGGAATAATGGAACATATGGCAACGATGACGTTAGAAGACGGTTTATTCTGGTTGGTGTGTAATCATATGTTTGTCAGTAGTCTTCGAAGAATTGCGAAAAAAGCAACGAAAGACCAACTATCATCAAACGACAGCTTTCACACAACACGTCAATTTACTGATCTCTGATAAGATTTCTCTGTTCCCGAAACTCAAAGGTAAATTAAGTGGTTGACGTATTCAAAAAATCATGTTTCGGAGGTATCAGAGGCAAAAATTATTTTTGCACAAGACATCTTGATACATACAGGCCTGTTCCGTAATCCGCGTGGTTTCAATTACTTTTCACTTAGGAGGCTTTTTGATGAAAATCGTGAATCACACGATAAAAAGTATTAGAATCTTTTTTTTGTGGAGCATTACAGGTTCTACAAATAATATCGATTTATATTTACGAAAATGTAACTGTTTCGGATATATTTGATAAAGCCGAATTGTTCGACTTTTCGCAGTTTTTTCCAGAATCATTCCTAAACGGTTACTTTTTCGTTAATGCAAATAAATGTTTTTGTAGAACCTGTAGTTCCCCACAAAAAAGATTCTAATACTTTTTATCGTGTGACTAACCATTTTCATCAAAAAGCCTCCTAAATGAAAAGTAATTGAAAACACACGTATTGCGGAACAGGCCTGATAGTGTACTTTTTTTTACTGACACATTTTACACTGAACTGAAGTATTCGATCCAAAAGTTTTAAGATTCAAATCTTAACTGTACACTGATTTCATTTCGACACTGCAGTACATTGACTTATTTTATCAGTGACTACAAAAAACCTGATTCTAATAAATACTTCAGTGTACTGCATTTTAGAAAAACAAATACTTTAGGTTAGTGTAAAAAGTACGAGCAGAAAAACTACAGTAAAATTTATGACATGACTCATACATTTGCGCTAGAGAGAGAGCGTACACAAAAAAGAGGCACACCAAGACAGCAAAAGCCTACTTATGTCAATAAAGTACCATTTTATAGTGCACACTACAACTACACTATATGCACTGAACTGAACTGAAGGAAATCAAACAATACAGATTTGTGCAGTAATTGTTGTTTCATATCCAATTACTGTCAAAACATTTGCAAGCGACACTGAAGTGATGTATTTAATAATTAAAAAGCGGGTACAAGACATAATGTATCTTGAAACGAAATGTCTTAAAACTCCAACAAAACGTCTTGTGCAAGCCCCTAGGTTCTATGGTCCAGTAAAAGAGGTTTAAGTACTAATTAATGATCACGGAGAGTGTTTTTTGAGAGCAATTTATTTATTTTTAACTATTCAGCTTTGTGTTTTATTATTTTTTCACAAAACTAATGAAATTCTCAGCTTCATGTACTTAGCTTTACACTTACAGTCAACATTTAATTCGAATAAAATAAGTCTGATTAATTAATCAAAGTATTATTTATATAATTTTTCAACACCTCTTTGAGATAATTTAATTAGTTAGGATAAAAATCATTTGCAAATTAATGACAAAAGCAAATAAATACACAAGTAAATAGGGTATATCTATATAACAGAAATAATTTACATACGCACATTTTATTAAAACAACGCCATTGCTATGTGAACTGCAATGATGATGATGATGATGGTGATGGACGGTGCCGTCCAAGGCAGATTTAATCATTTGGAACGCCATCTATTAGCAGCAGCTGTTGTTGTTGTGAGCACAATATCAAGTGTAAACAAATTTAATGAAATTTTCATAATCTACACTGAGTTGTGTTGTATATGGCAATTGTTTTTTATTTTTAAATTGAATTTAAAAAATTTCACTTTTTTACAATTTATAAAAATATACGCTATATTTTTAAAATTTATTTATATATTTTTTAACACTTGTGTATGTATTTATGCATAAATTTTCAAGTTTTATTTTGTAATTTTTTTGCTCCTTGAAATTATTAAGTAGACACTACGTAAAGATCACGCACCAAAATTGATCCGTCACGCATGTAAAGTGAAAAATTTGCTTTTCCGAGTGTACGTACAAATCTTTTTCAATTCATCAATATTTCAAATGCAATGCTCTACAATATGATAACAAATTTATAAAAAAATTATGTGAAGAAAATTTCAATATTTCCTATTTTGTTTGTGTGCGCGCTTGTTTCTTTTGAAGGGGGGTTCGTAGATGAAGCATTTTCTGTTGATCACCGCCGAACACGTTCACTTAATAGTGTTTTTTTTCTTCCACTTACAACTTTGCTGTTGTTGTTGCTTCTCTGCCCCCAATAAATAGAAAATTAATTTTCTTATCGCAAATTTTTGATGGGGTTTTTAGCTCACTCTTTTAGTTTTTTAATGTTTTGTTTCAGTTCAGACTTTTTTTTCTTTTTTCAATTTGCTCGATCTGTCTGTAGAGTATATTCGTAAATAGATCTTTATTATGTCTGTTTTTTTTTTGTCTTTCTCTCTTATGATTACGTTGTACAAATATTCAATTAACATGGAATCATTCATGTTCTCAAACAAATAAAAATGTTTCATTGAATAATGTTTATGTTCGGATTGATCAGTTCGCGTGGCACACTTTTTTGTGCCTTTAATATGGCGATTGGGTATTGGAAACTTTGAATGTATGATTAATACCAAGTTTTTAAAATATCTTTGTATTTAATTTGTTCCTACCCCAAACTTCAAGAACAATCATGGAATCACAGAAGCGATGGTATATCCAATTTTCGTTTTGATTCTGTTGTCAAAATGTCCTGAAACCACATGGCATAGTTTTCGGCCAAGCTCTGAATGGAATCCCCAAACCAATAAAGGTCATGAAAGACTAAATGTCTTCGTATAAAATGATACGTTTCATTTAAGCACTACGCTCACTAAGATGGACCGAATTGTATGGAAGGAAATTTAACCGGTCCGGCTCAATAGAAATCGAACTGTAATGAAAATATATACTTTCTTTGGCAAAGTTTCTCTAAATTATCCAAATTTTACGAATTTCTCTGAGTCAGACCGGGAAAAACATTTGACCCGTCCAAGTACTCACCCTTACACAACTGATTGAATCAGAAAGAAAAGATTTCATGTGGTTAGCACCATTCTGTACTCAGAGAACATCCACAGTATGAGGTTTTTATAGTGTTAAATAGGTTTTAAAGTGCTGATCTCGAGTCAATTTAGCAAACCTCATTCTACTTATATTTAGTTTTTTTTAAATTTCTAAAAATTTTTATCCTTAAAACTTTTATCCTAAAAACTTTTATCCTTAAAACTTTTATCCTAAAAACTTTTATCCTTTAAAGTTATTTCAAAAACTTTTTTAATAAAAATTTTAAGAGTAAAAGTTTTTTATGAAAACTTGTCGCATGAAAGATTTTTTTTAATAAATGTATCGTTGTGAAAAAAGAAATACTTTGGAAAAGGACACAGTGACATAAATATCCTTAATTAAATTGAAATTGAAAATTGAAAAAATATAAAATGTGACCGTTTTGGACCAAATTTTGAAAAAAAAAAATTTACTACATCAATCAATGAGGAAAGGTCGAAAATATACATATTTTGGACATAACCAGAGGATTTTTCAATCCCTCTAAGTGACCTTTTTGGTCCCATTCTTAAAAACAACTTTTATTTTGTTTTCCAAAAAAAAATTTTAAACAGTTCTTTTATGAATTAATAAATTTAAATTAAAATTATTAAAAATTTTCTAAAAATTTTTTTAAAAAAAGCATATGAGCTTAAAAAATCTTTTCAAGTAAAAGTTTTTTAAAAAGTTTTCGTGATCGAAGTTTTTTTTTTTTTTTTGAAAAGTTTCAAGGTCTGCTTGAATGACATGATTTTTCGTCAAGAAATATGTACATTTCATAGCCTGCCAGTGCAATCAAACTGACACAATGCTGGGTAGTGATGAGTAAAATAAGTTTTGACTCTAGGTCTTGGGCTTAGTAATTTTGCAAGACCAAGACTAAGACGCTGTTATCATTGCAAGACCAAGACTGCTATCGTCTTGGTCTTGCTCACGATGATCATCAATACCAACTCTGCTTTTTAGTGTTGTGAATTTATAGTTAATAGGTGTGTCACGCCCCATTCAATTCGAAATTTGGCATCATAAAACCCCAACTGACTTAATGACCAAGATCAAGACCAAGATCAAGACTCAATATCAAAACTAAGACCAAGACTCAATGTGTAAGAACAAGACCAAGACTGCTATGGTCTTGGTCTTGGTCCTGGTTTGCTCATCACTAATGCTGGGCATAGAAGTGTTGATGGAAACTCACTGATGAACTCGCTAGAAATGACACAACATTACATTTATTATCTGATAACAAATTGATCGACAATGCCAGAACTGACTGGATCGTAAAATCATAAGTTCTGATATCTCTAAAAAAGCCTGTGATAAAATGGTTGGTTGGTGTCCTCACTAAATACTCTCAATCTGTGTGCTTCCTATTATGTATCACTGTAAGCCAGTAGTCGGCAAAATAAGGAGAGATATAGTTTATGTATGAGAGAAGATAGATAGGAGATAGAAAAAGAAAGACAGAGATAGATTAGAAAATAGGGAGCTAAATTGAGCTATGCTCTGCCAATCACTGCTGTAAGGAGAAAGAGGAAAATGTGAAGCAATTCTTTCATAATTGTCCTGCTCTCTTTTGGAGCAAGTTTATACGGTTGGTTGGTTAATTTTTCAACAATCTGCGGGAGATCCGTTGAAATTAGATTTTCCAACATTACGCAATGCTGACAATTCATTTGTCAGATAACATAAATGAAATTTGGATGTTACAAATGGAATTTTTTGAACAAATTTATTAAAATAAGTATGACAATGGATGTTTTTTCATTAAAACTGGAATTTTTCACATAATTTTTAAGTTGTAAAGTGACATTTCGAACGTTGCCTACTGTTTTCACTAATCGGTGCAACGTTAACGAGCAACCGCAACGTCACGTTAGGGAAAGTTACGTTTTGACTAATTCCAGCTTTAGTCAACACAAGGATTCTTAATATCGGAGCTATTCGGTTGACATGCTTAGAGTACCTATCCTTTAACCATAAAACAATATTTACTGGAAGTAAATAAGGAATGATTTTTATAAACATTGCTCGTTTTTGCACCCCCATCTACCACTCATCTATCAATTATTTATATTTTTATTTAACGAGAAGAGACTTTTACTACAAATGTTTACATCAAAGAATTTTAATGTGACCTAAAAATTTAATTTAAACTGAAATGTATTCATTAATCAACTTTATGGAACATATGTTTGCAGTATCTATGAGTCCTTGAAACTACAACTCATGGTCACATTTTAATTTTAAAGAAATTCCCCAGTTTTACAAGATTTGTATATTAATGAGTGGAAATATTTCAATTCAAAAGTATGATGCATTAGAAAAAGTTGTAAAAAAAATACATTCATCATTTTGCCGAATATTTACACTATGAGATACGAGTAATAAAAAATTTTATAGTTTTCGGAAAATTGTAATTGTTTTAATTGTCGCTCATTCAGTTTTTGTACATTAACATTTTCCTCAATCTTCGACGAAGAGGCACAAAGCACAATTTCACAGCTGATTACAGTGTGTCTCATTTGGTCGCAACGTAATTTCACGAAAATGTGTAGATACACCGTACATGACATAAAATATAAAAATAACTTAATTTTATTGCTGTTTTTGTACAAATTTAAACAAATTTTAATTGTATAAATTCAAAAATATGAAATCATTTTTTTAAAATTAAACAAAATAACACAGATAACAAGTGAACTTGATGTTAGAAAGTCAAACTATTTCTATATGACAGAGAGATAATTCAATTTGAACACATTCCCCTCCCCCCTCCAAAGTTTAACAAGTGCACAAACAAAAACAAATAAGAATTTCTTAGCAGGGCGACAATTTAAGGGGACACAAAAACAAAATATCACACGATACACCACCGTCAAACAATCAAAGCATCGAATGCTTTTGAATCTTTTTTGGAAAAATCTTTTTTTTTTTTTTATTTGAACTTCCAAACAAAACAATCCAAAAAGACCAACAACAAAACAAAAAGAAACTGGGATTTTTCGTAACGCGCCACGGTCACAACATATATGATCGTTTCGTTTCGACAAGATCGATTCTACTGAAAGCCATCGCGATCAAATTCAACAAAAATTTTGTACAACCACGATCGCGGTGGGGCTGCTGCTGCATTGCTGCCGCTTGCTCCATGTGCGCGACCCGCTCTCTTTACTGCCGTCGTTGTTGTTGGTTTTTTTATTTTCTCTCCATATTTTCCTTGTTTTTTCTTTTGATTTTTTGGTTCCATTCGTTTTAAGTTTCAAACAATCTATTCCATCTCAATGGAACGAACGAAATATCAGCAGCAACAACAACAAAATCCGTAGCAGCGCTCACTTTAAGCTCGAATTTGTGCATTGAATTTCTTAGGTCTGCCTGCCTGCCTGCCTGCTTCTTCTTCTTCTTTCTCCATTCTTCAAAGTGGCGCGCATTTCTATACCGTCACATTGGTCGCCATGATGTTAAGCGCGCGCGCGTTCAAAAAACTCAACACACAAAGCATCCATCGATCGTATGACGCAGCAGCAGCAGCACAAAAAATACTGCACGGCATAAAAACTGCAGCGCATAAACTTGTGTCATGTATGAAAATAATAAGTCAAAAGAAAAATAAAAAAAACAATATCGCCGCCAGAGGGGGTTGTGTTTATAAAAAATGAAAATACACTAATACCGCGCAAAAAAAAATGGGCATAAATCTGTGCAATATCTATTTTTTATGTATTAGTAGACATGCATTTAGTATGACGATTCGTGAGTGAATCATTCATGAATACTACGTTTTCTTTAAAGTTGTGACCACTATTATAAGATTAAAACTTCTGTGGGAAGGGATGTTTTACAGCGGCATGTTTACTAACTTTGATAGGGCCGAAACGATTGATTTATACATCCAGCTCATGACCGATGAATTACTTCAGTTGTCCCTTAGATAGCCTTGAAACAACGGTAGAGCTTATAGATATTTAGTAGAGGAGTGCCTAGACAGTATTTAAGCGAAAAATTGGACTTGAAGTATGTACTAAATGAAGAAGTAGTCGGAAAACCGCAAAAGCTGGCCAAAATTCTGAAAGTCAGTAATATGGTGTTTTTGATAATGCTGATTAAGAATCTGAAATCCATTTTTCAAAAACCAAAATGGCGGATCCAAAATTATGGGCTAAATTTTGCTAAACTGCATCTATTCGCACCAAGGTCGGTATATAATAGCCTCTGATGTTGTTTATAACGTATCAAAAATTCATTTTTCGAAGTACAAAATGGTGGATCCATAAGAACAAACCACTTAGTGCAAAATTTATCAACAAGAAGTCAGAATATTGGAGTTTTTGGGGTCGCTGATTAAGAATATGAAATTAATTTTCATAACACAAAATGGCGCATCCAAAATGGCGGACAAAATATGCCAAACAGCATCGTCTTCTACAAACTTTCTTCGGGGCACCTCGGTGCAGCTAATATTTTACAAGTACGAGGGGCCTAACAAAAGTTCGCTTAGTTGAATTGAAAAAACTTTTAAATTTAATTTTTTAAATTTATAACTTTATTCTTCATATATTTGTATTTACAACGTAATCGCCATTTATTTTGATACATTTTTGAAGTCGATAAATCCATCTTGAAAAACAGTCTTCAAAATCGGCTTTTTGCAGTTTTACAACTTCATCATTAACCGCATTTATTATCTCCTCATTGCTGTTGAAGACTCTCCCTCTCAAATTTTTTTTTATTTTAGGAAACAACCAGAAGTCACAAGGCGCTGGATCTGGGGAATAAGGTGCGGAACGAATTTCTTCGATGCCTGAAAGCGCAACAAAATCGGTCGTTTTTCCAGCAGTGTGCACTGGTGCATTATCGTGATGTAGAAAGTAGCGGCGTAGCTTCTTTTTTTGTCGTTTTCCCAATAAATTTTGGAAAACTTCTGGTAAACAGGTTTCATTACACCATTGAGCAGTAATTGCCTGACCTTTTTCCAAAGGAATAGCAGCTACAACTTTCTCTCTGATGAAGTAAACTGACATCATTACTTTAGTTGCTGAATTTTTTTTGCTTTACTTTAACATGTGGACTTGCACTTTCTGGGCTCCATACCATGGATTGTTGTTTGGTGTCAGTTTGGTTGTAATTCTAAAACCATGTCTCATCACTTGTTACTATTTTCTTGAAAGTTTTAGATTCTCCGTTTTTGAATTTTTCAAGAAAATACTTAGCAAAACGCACGCGTGCCTCTTTTTGAGCATCACTTAAAATTCTAGGAACCCATCGTGCAGATTTCTTCGTTTATCCAAGATTATTTTTTAATATTCGCAGTACAGCCATGTCATTCAAACCCAGTTTTTCAGCAATGATTTCCTGGGTCAATCTTGGATCTTCGTCAATTTTAGACTGAACCAGCGCTACACATTCATAATCAGTCGAAAATTTTGGGCGGCCTTCTCGAGGTTCGTCCTCCACAGAAAAATGACCTGTCTGGAATCTTTGGAACCACTTTGAAATAGTCACGAGAAGGCACATTAACTTCAAATGCTATTTGGCATTCATTAAATATTTTCATAGGCTTGAGCTTACGTCGAAATCCAAAAAGAATAGCAAACCAAATCTCTTGCTGCGTTGGCATTGGAATATCTGCTAACATTGTTTCACGAATTTTACGTTTTCTTCTCTCCATTTTAACCGATCTTTCTGAAATTTGAAATGATATATCGTAAGACTATAACAAATAATACGCAATTTTTTGATTTACTAAAAATTTATAAAATGACACCAACTAAGCGAACTTTTGTTAGGCCCTACGTATTTAGAAAAATGTACCCGGAATACGCTGCATGTGGAAATTAGACGGACATTTACACGTATTTCTTGAACGATTCTAAGCATTTTATGCCTAGTACACTCTTTTCGTAAGATGCCTTCCTCTTGAGTACACAAAGAGTTTTGCCTGCCGCGGGCGTTCAAAACCCAAAAACTCTCATCTAGCGACCGAATCCCATCTTAAGTCTTACATCATATGTTAAAGCTTATAAATTGTGCTTTGATCTAAAGCACTTTTAAAAAAATTTATGGGGGGGTTCAAAAATATTTTTAAGTTTAAAAAATGAAAAAAAATTTTTTTCACAAAGTAATTTTTTTTTTTGTAAAAAGAACACCTTAAAAATGAATGGGATCAGTTACTAAGATATATCAATTCACAAAGTTTGGTTTAAGCTATAAATTTTTGGAAAAAACACCCTTTTCATGAAAATTACTAAAAACGCCAACTTCAGCACCTTGTATTTTAACAATAAATGGTACTAGGATCAAATCCTCCCGGATTGTTGTTCTTGCACACCGGATCTACCATATTGCCAAATTTGAGCGAAATCGGAGACAAAACAATTTTCTCTTCGGCGAAATAAATTAAAAAGCTAAGCAATTTCAATAGTAATTTTTCAACCACTACTGTAAGAGATGGTTGTTGCCTTTGGAAAGAAGTAACAGATTTAAGAGCAATGGATGTTATCCGAGACACTCACACATGAATGTAACATTTTCCTGTGCACTGTAGCGCTTCGTCAGCAGGCTTAAAAGCACTGGAGTGATAATAATCCAGTTCTTGCTTAATGTGTTTCCGTTTTGTCTGAGTTGCCAAGCATAGTAACCTATCATATTTTGCGTTTGCAGTGGACTGATAGACGAGTAACAATGAACCAGCGCACATTTTTTATCCATTTGGATTAGTAAGCAAGTAAAGAAAATCTGCAAATGCGTTTATTATTTATTGAAGAAAAAATCTTTGATGATTCGTATAAAAGGGAGTGGCACTTCCCATACAAGGAAGATCTACTGAAAGCGTTGTGATGCAAACTGCTTTCACATAGATGTTTGGGATTGCGGATACAAGCTCTGGGCAAATACTAGGTGAATTCAGACAAAAGAGCGTTGCACCTCCTATGCAAGCAAAATGCTTCGGAATAAGGTATTTAATTTGTGGCCACGCTCAAGATGGTACCCTGACTAGTTGTAAATTTTCGTATAAATTTCCTCTTATTCATAAATTCGAAAAACTTATGAATGAACGATGACTGACTCTCTGAATCGGTTCTTTTAATAGAATTAATGGATCAGACGGCGAAATAGGAAAAAGGATAAAAGACTGTAATGTTCTTAGTACTTTAAATTAAATTAAACTTTATTTCGATTTTATAAAACAAGTTGGCGTGCTTCACAGTTCTAGAATAATCTAAAAGTGACGCTATTTTAAAACCAGCGTTGCCTCATCAATATTTTAATACTTAAATATAAATAGTACTTAACTGAAATATAGGTGGCGCTAAACATAACATTAGGTCATAACTACATTGCAATTGTTTAAAACAGTAAATGAAAATATAGTACAACAGTATCATAAAGTAAATATGTTATATGTACAATAAAGAGTTATATAATACAAAGTTATAAAATACAACTTACAACTCGGCCAATCTGACACTATTGATTGACCCAATCAATGACATTTAAAATAATTTTAATTAAGAAGTGTGGCTTAAATTTAATCAAAACTTTTAGGAGCAATCCATTTACGTATTTTTGACGCTTCTATTATACCTTCATAAGGTATTTGGGTTATTTGACAGTTTTCGATGTCTTTAACAACATATCGATCGTTTGCTAAAACTTTATCTATAATATATGGGCCACGGTATTTTTCTACAAATTTCTTATTTTTACCAACAGTACAATCTACATGCCTTATTACTACATAGTCTCCAACAGAATAGGACTTTGCCGGAACACTATGTCGCAAAAAGTACTCCAAATTGTATTCTTGAGACTTCGAAATTGCTTTTGATGCATCGTCTCTTAATTTCACCAAATCGCGGTCTTTATTTTTATCATATTTTTCTGTCAAATATTCAGTAAATTCATCTATCACTACTCCCCTCTGTTCAACGCCAAACAAAAGTACACTAGGAGTTTGTTTTGTTGTACTATGAACTGTATTGTTAATTGCATATTCTACCTGTGATATTTTCAAAGCCCAATTAGCATGTTTAATCGGTTCACTAAGTTTACCCAACATGGTTTTTATTATTCTATTTACCCGCTCTACCTGGCCATTTGCTTGAGGGGAAGCTACAGCATTTTTAACATGTTCAATGTTATTTTCCTTCAAGAAAATAGAAAATTCGGTTGATGTAAAACAAGTGCCCCTATCTGACACTATTCGTCTTGGCCTGCTATAATAGCTAAAATATTTTTCTAAACAGCAACGCACTTCTTTTGTACTAGTGGAATTTACTGGATATAAGCGGACAAATTTTGTAAATGCATCTATGACTACCAGGATGTGTTTACGTTTAGATATTATAGACGGCAAAGGGCCGAAGTGATCTATATGGATAGTATCAAAGGGTACAGGCTTTTTTGGAATATTATGCAGATTTCGTTCATTACTACGAGTTGGTGGTGAATAAACAATACATTTAATGCAATTTCGAATAAAATCTGTTATTTTATTTCTCATATTTTCAAACCAGTAATGTTTGATTATCTCATTATAACACTTATCAACGCCTAAATGACCAAATTTTTCATGAACCAATCTAATAACATTATCTTCCATTTCTTTTGGAATACACAAAAGCAACCTTTTATTTTCATAATTGCGAAACACTATACCATCTTCCAATTCATAGCCATCGACTTTGCCTTTTTCGAGTTTTTCTAGCAAATTTTGAATATTTTTGTCTCTACCTTGCGTAGCCTGCACTTGCAATTCAATGTCGCAGCTATCAAGAACAGCGATGTATTCATGCAACTGATCATCTCTTCCAGAAGATTTGATATTTTTACTATCAATTGGAAAAACGCGACTAAGTGCATCAACATGACTCATCAAGTTTCCATTCCTATGTTGAATAGTATAATTGTAATTTTCTAGTTCTAACGCCCATCTTGCTACCCGTGGGTTTACCTGCTTTTTACTCAAAGTACATGCAAGCGAATTACAATCCGTAACAATTTTGAACGGAATCCCTTCTAAATATACTCGAAATTTTCTTAACGCATATATTACTGACAATGTTTCCAATTCGAAACTATGATATTTTGATTCTGCTGAAGAGGTTGATTTAGAAAAAAATGCAATTGGGTGGAATTTTCCATCTTCTTGACGTTGCAAAAGTGCTGACCCGAATCCATGGCTACTTGCATCACAATGTAGTTCGGTTTCACGTTTCGGATTATAAATCGCTAAAACTGGAGATTTCACTAACTTATCTCGTAACTCGTAAAATGACTTTAAACAATCCTCTGTTAAGAAAAACTTAGTATCGTTTTTTAAAAGGTTTAATAGTGGTCTAGCAATTTTCGAAAATGAGGGGACAAATTTTCGGAAGTAAGAAAATAATCCTATACATGAATGTAATTCTTTATAAGAGTTGGGCACAGGGTAGTTTTTAATTGCTTTAATATGAGTGTCACTCGGTTTAATACCACTTTGATTCACATTATAGCCCAAATATTCTATTTCGTTATACCCAAATTTACATTTTGCTAATTTCAACTCAAGACCTTTTTCATACACTCTATTTAATACCTCTTTAACTATTTTCAAATGATTTTCAAAAGTATCGGTAGCTATCAGAATATCATCAATGTATACTATTATTTTATGTTCGTCTATCAGATCTCGGAAAATATTGTAAACATATCTTTGAAAATTTGCTGGGGCATTTTTTAACCCAAAAGGCATACGTAAATATTCATATTGTCCATGAGGGGTCACAAACGATGTAAATGGAATAGAATCTTCATCAATCTTACATTGATTAAAACCATCTTTTAAATCTAATAAGGTGAACCAACGCTTTCCTGACATATATTCAATACAATCTTCAATCAACGGTAAGGGAAAATTGTCACGAATAGTCTTTTTATTCAGTGCTCTGTAGGCAATGCACATACGAATCTGTCCGCTCTTTTTTTTCACCAAAACTATAGGTGATGCATAAGGCGATTGGCTTGGACGAATAATATTTCTAGCTAATAAGTCATCAATAATTTTTCTTACTTCTTCTTTATCATTAAAAGACAACCTACGTGGTTGGCAGTGGAACGGTGTATCCTCCGATAACCTAATTTTCATTTTGTAGTCATAAAAAGATCTTGGTTTATTTTGCTGCTTCAAATAACAAATATCAATAATCGATCTCAATTGACTGTTTTGCTCTTTTTTTAACAAAATATCAATATCTATCTCTTCAATAGTTTCATTAGTATCAATGGCATTTATTTCTAAAATTGCTGCATCAAAAGACTGTTCTTCTACTAAGTCATCATTTCGTGAAGTTACTAACGTGCTTTTTTCCGTCAAAATATTATGCCCCAAAAAGTCTTGATTTATATTCACGGAATCAAATGCACTAATATTATGTTTATAAGAACCAAAAGTTTTATTCGATATCAAATTTGTATCATTACATTTTATTTTTTGAACTAAAGTAATGTTAAATATATTCATAAAATCACGACCTAAAATTAAAGGCACATTCATTGTGTCGTCTGTAGTAACCATAACATAAATAGATTTAATTTCATTTCTGAATTTAATATTACATTTTATATAACCGTATTTAAAAATTCTTTGTTTTCCAAGTCCAAGAAATTTAGTAGGTAGTTTTTTTGTTGATACCTTGACAGTACTAGGAACTTGTGATTTCTGAATAAGGCTAATCGCGCTACCGGTATCAATAAGGGAAAAAAAATTTACAAAATTAGTGCACCTGTTTCCACCAAAAGAATAAAAAGCCACACTTACCGCTTGTCTATAAAATACATCTTCTTGCTGTTCATCTTCTAAACTAGCCACTTGGACATCTCTGGAATCTCGCTTAGTTTTTGGGCAATCCTTATGGAAATGCCCCATCTGATGACAAGTAAAGCAGGAACCAGGTGGGCGCTTTGGTTTTTGACAAGCACTTTGGAAGTGTCCGAATCGCGAACAATTGAAGCATCTAATTTCCTTCTGAACATCTCTAATATTAGCTCCTTTTTCCTTTGAACGATAGTGTTCAAAGCGGTCACCACGCTGGATCAAATCATCTAGGGACTGAGCACCATACAAAAGAGTAATGCTGTTCCCTTTACCAGGAATGCCATCAATAATGATATCCACTAACTCCTGCTCATCAATAGTTGCACGTGTTGCAATCGATTGCATTGCAATTATGTAGTTTAAAAATGACTCATCTGATTTCAGCACTCTTGCCCTGAGCTGGCGGTATACCTCTTGTCGCGATGTGGTTCTTTTGAAAGTAGCTATAATTTTTTCCTTCAAGACATCATAGCCTACAGGCCCCAAAATTGAGACATAGCTTTTAGCTGTTCCTTCCAGACACCGCCTTAATGCCAAGCATAGCTCCCGATTGCTGCACCCAAATTCATTAATGTATTCTTCAAACTGGGTGAACCATTTGGTAACGTCAATAGTGCCATCTCCAGTAAACTTAGGTATAACGGTCTCGAGTTCCTCAAACTTAAATCCAGCACCACCAGGAATCTTTGTATCCATGGCTTGTAGTTGGTGTCGTAAATCTAGCATGTCACGGCGCATTTTTAACAATCTCATCTCTTCTTCCAGTATTGCTGCTTCTTTGTTAAAATTGTATGGTTTCTTACCGTCTTCAGGATCAGTGACATCGGTATTAGCTATGATTCCAACAGGAACGTCAGTAACTTTTACAGCAGCAGTAATGACCTCGGTGCTAACGACAGCAGTTTCGGTTGCAGCAGCGGCAGAGGTTGTAGCAGCAGCGACAGAGGTTGTAGCAGCAGCAGTGGCCTCAGCATTGACGGTATCACATTTGGAAGCATCAGCAAAGGTGACCTCAGCGTCAATGGAATTATCGGCAGCAGCAGTATCACCAGTGGGAAGAAAATCTTTTTCCGGGACTTTGCCCTCCGCTAGCAACGCATTGTAGAGCGCCTTCAGTTGCGAATATGTGGCTGTTACCGGAAAATCAATATTTGCAAGAGCCATAATGGCTTTTAATTCGCACATCGATAAATGGTTTTCATCTGCCATTATTGTAGATTACCCCACATCTGAATTTGTAATGTTCTTAGTACTTTAAATTAAATTAAACTTTATTTCGATTTTATAAAACAAGTTGGCGTGCTTCACAGTTCTAGAATAATCTAAAAGTGACGCTATTTTAAAACCAGCGTTGCCTCATCAATATTTTAATACTTAAATATAAATAGTACTTAACTGAAATATAGGTGGCGCTAAACATAACATTAGGTCATAACTACATTGCAATTGTTTAAAACAGTAAATGAAAATATAGTACAACAGTATCATAAAGTAAATATGTTATATGTACAATAAAGAGTTATATAATACAAAGTTATAAAATACAACTTACAAGACATAATAATATTCTACCAGAACCGGAGTTTATAATTTCAAGAAAAGAACTTAAAATCATTTGTTATTTTTTTTTTTCACAAAAAAAAAAAAAAAAACAGAAAACAAAAATAATGCTTCCATGATTTTGGACACTTAGTGCTACGCGTATTATTTGTGCAGTTTTGCTGTCAACAGATCTTCTTTTTTTTGTTGATACTTTGTTTTTATATAATTGAGCCCCCCTTGGCCTGACAGCTTAAGAATTATGTTAAAAAATTAAAATAAAAAAAAAAAAAAACACAATGAAGCCGAAACGAACAAAGAAAAAAGAGCAAAATTTGTATTGCATAAAGAAGTCAATGTCCTGCAATCGCTGCTTGATGTACTGATCCCCCACATGTCACATGCGAAATGCTTTCAGGCAGGCAGGCCGTGCTTACAGGCTCTTTTTTATTAAATTTTTCTATATATTATACCTACATACTTATTTTTTTTTTATTTGTTTTATTTTTCCCCATTCTTTTGTTTTTGTGCAGCAGTAAAAAAAAGGGTTAAAAATGAAATGCAACAAAAAGAGAAACAAAAATAATTTGTCCATATTGTTAAATCACTCAGGCGATTTTCAGCGGCGAGCACATAAGGCTTCGTATAAGTCCTTTGCTGCGTTGCAATTTTGGCCCAAAACATTCCATGTTTCTTTTTGGGCCCAACGTCATGCTCACGGAAGTGTGCATTACATAAAATTCAGAAATTGCTGTTGTTGTTACAAAAAAAAAAACTGGAGAAATTAAATAAATAAATAATAGAAAATCGACGACAGGGATAAAATTGAAAGGAATATACAGTTTTAATTTAAGATTTTCAGAATTTCATAAATCTTTTGCTTGGTATTGAATAAAATGTAACCGTACTTTACTTTGAGAATAGTTTTAATGGAAAAATTTAATAAATTCCCAGATAAAGGCAAGCACACTGCATTCTTAAGATTTGTGACTACTAGCCAAATAAATTTCCAAATAGATTTCCAACCTCTAGGGATGGGGTTATTATAATGAGATTATTATGATTATGATTAAGATTAAGATTATGATTATGATTATGATTATGATTATGATTATGATTATGATTATGATTATGATTATGATTATGATTATGATTATGATTATGATTATGATTATGACTATGATTATGATTATGATTATGATTATGATTATGATTATGATTATGATTATGATTATGATTATGATTATGATTATGATTATGATTATGATTATGATTATGATTATGATTATGATTATGATTATGATTATGATTAAGATTAAGATTATGATTATGATTATACTTATACTTATGATTATGATTATGATTACGATAACGATTATGACTATGACTATGACTATGACTATGACTATGATTATGATTATGATTATGATTATGATTATGATTATTGTATGATTATGATTATGATTATGATTATGATTATGATTATGATTATGATTATGATTATGATTATGATTATGATTATGATTATGATTATGATTATGATTATGATTATGATTATGATTATGATTATGATTATGATTATGATTATGATTATAATTATGATTATGATTATGATTATGATTATGATTATGATTTTGATTATGATTATGACTGCGATTATAATTATGATTATGATTATAATTATAACTATGATTATGATTATGATTATGATAACGATTATGATTATGATTATGATTATGATTATGATTATGATTATGATTATGATTATGATTATGATTGTGGTTATGATTATGATTATGATTATGATTATGATTATGATTATGATTATGATTATGATTATGATTATGATTATGATTATGATTATGATTATGATTATGATTATGATTATGATTATGATTATAATTATGATTATGATTATGATTATGATTATGATTTTGATTATGATTATGACTGCGATTATAATTATGATTATGATTATAATTATAACTATGATTATGATTATGATTATGATAACGATTATGATTATGATTATGATTATGATTATGATTATGATTATGATTATGATTATGATTGTGGTTATGATTATGATTATGATTATGATTATTATTATGATTATGATTATGATTATGATTATGATTATGATTATGATTATGATTATGATTATGATTATGATTATGATTATGATTATGATTATGATTATGATTATGATTATGATTATGATTATGATTATGATTATGATTATGATTATGATTATTATTATGATTATGATTATGATTATGATTATGATTATGATTATGATTACGATTATGACTATGATTATGATTATGGTTATGGTGAAGGTTCAAAACTGTTATTTGAACAAAAAAACTGCGACCGAATAGTTTTGTTTAATGATAGTCAAACGGACGTGAATTTTATTTTTGGCGGGAAACCTCCGCGTGAGCGAAATACATATTGAGTACTGAGTAAAGTACTGAAAAATCCCAATAAAAGCAAACATTTTGAGAGTCTACATTTAAACCAAAAATTAAGTCATTTACTTGGTATGAGAATATTGATCGACAAAATCCAAAAAGGTACTGGTCAAGCAAAAACTTTTGTATGCCATGAGCAAAAAACTATGCAACACAATTTTATCATTTTAGTGGAACAAGCCAACCCTGAACAGATTAAAAAATTCGAATGTAATAAGTTAACGACCTATGCAAATAAATCGTTTACCACATTACACTCATCAACAATTATTGACATGAGAACGGTTTTTTTGTTCAACAATTGACTGCACGGACATCTGTTTTTGGAGCACCAAATCCGTACAAATAAAGCCCTTTTGAATGACTGAAAATGGAAATAAAAACCGCCAACATAAAAGAATTTTAAACTCAACAGTGGTGTGAACGCCACGCGCCACGTATACCTACGCTGTGTGTTGGCGTCTAAAATTATGCAACGTGGCATTAAAAAATAACTGCAGTTTTGTTTTTGCTGCTGCTTTTGTTGCTACTGTCTGAATGAATTGTAATTTCATTCAATTGTCGAAATTGAGCGAAAATTTGATCGGCCTTAAAGCCGGCTGCACCTAATTGCGACAGCGTAAGCGAATGGGATGTGGCGGTCTACATGTACTTTTGTTAAATGCATTTGTGCAGTTTAATCCAAAATAATTCCATTTTAACACGTTGAGTGCCACCATACAAGCAAAATGTCCGTCGTCAGGGGTCACGTGAACCGCCGGCGGCACACACTAAATCTTCCCCAGTGTGCCGTGTGTACCGCCGGCGGTGCACAGTCATATGTGTACTCAATGCAATATATATTCTAAAGCACTGCAGTAAATCAAAAATGTTTGTATTTTATCACAGAAGAAAATGTATTTTTGGTTAGAGTTTTGAAATTTTTACGATATCTTTTATTTTGAAAGAATTACAAAAGTTACATAAAAGAGGATAAAAAAAAAAATAAATTTATTGGAACAAAAACTAACAAAAGTAAAAATTACATTCAATTAAGGGCTATTAATAATAAAAGCTAATAACTAATGCTTTACGTTGAAATATTCCAGGTAAAAGGTGGATTATAATCCATAATAATTATAATAACTATTTATATATTTATTTCAAAATGTTGCAAACTTTTTGGTTGTTTTTATTGCTTCTTCACCTCAAGATGTATATTTTATTTGAATGATGGCACTGTGGTCAAATATTTTCAACAAATCTGCGGTGAACAAGGTACATACTTAGATAATTTGGTTTCACTCATGTGCAACGTGTACCGCCGGCTGTCACGCCATTTTATAGGACAAATAACACTTATAAGCACAAATCTCTTTCCACAAACATATTATATACCCATATAGATCAATATTCAACAGTTATTACAAGTCGACATTATTTCATACATATGAAATTTGTATGGTGGCACCTGGTGATAGACAATTTTTTTGTATGGTGGCACAGCGCTACAAGTAAAGTGTGTACCGCCGGTGGTACACATGGCACTCAACGTGTTAAAATACCATTTTGTGCTTGTGTGCGAGTACATGCTGCTGTAACGATGTAACGATTCAAAATTTGGCGTTAAAGCAAACGCGCCTTATTAACGCGGCATAGAAAAAAATGGTATTACTGCTGCTAACACGCCATGTTAATGGTAGAGATGGCTTAAAATGCAACTACGATGCACACATGCACTTGTACGTATAGATAGATATATGTACGAATGTATGCATGTGCAGTAGTGCTTTGTGTCCTGTTGGCAAAATTGTTTTTAATGTTTTTGTAATTGGCATCAGAGCCTGAGTATTGAATTATTTAAATTAAATTCCATTAGTTTTTGTTTGTTTTTGTTCTAATTTCAATTTGCATATTTAAATGTTTAATACGAAAATAAAAATAAACAAATTTTACAAATATCATTTACACTTATTTAATGTTGTTTTAAAATAAATCAATAAGCAAATATATTTCGTAATTAGATAAGTGCAAATCTTTAATTAGTTTTTAGTTAAAATAATAAGATAGGAGAGTTGGAATTAGAACTTAAGTCGACCGAAAAAAAGAAAAACAAAATAACGAGATACAAAGCTCATCATCGACTAACTCCCGTATTCCTTTGTGCATAGATAGTTATTAGGGTGGGCCAAATTGTATGGACGAAATTTTATCGACCTCGGCTACCCCCCTATGTGAAAGTTCATTCAATTCTGTGAATATTTGCCCACAGAACCATACCTCTGCGTTCAACTTTAGTTCGGCGCATTTTTGATCGAAAATTTTACCTTTTATGAATATTTTTTTTATTTTCATACTAAATTTTTGAAATTTTTATAAAGACAAAAGTAATGTCATTATATGATTTGGCTGGTATTTTGTCAGTAATCAATTGAATTAGATTTTGTTTTCACAGAAAGTTTACTTGATGGTGTGGAATTGATGCTTTATATTTAAAAAAGTGATATGGGTCAAATAGCCGATTATTATGACCGACTTTCAAAATAAACGATTCATATTTTTGGATGAATTTTTTCAAACTAAACACCAACCTAGGCTGAAAGTTCATTCAATTTGATGAATATTTGCCCAAGGAACCATACCTCTAACTTCAACTTTAGTTTGGCGCATTTTCGATTTAAAATTTTACCTTGCGTTTAATATTTATTTTTATGCTAAATTTTCAAAATTCTTATAGAGACAAAAGTAATATCATAATATGTTTTGGCTGGTATTCTGTGAGTAATCAATAAAATTGAATTCTGTTTTTACGAAAAGTTTACTTGATAGCGTGAAATTGATAATATTTATTCCAAAAAATTATATATACCAAAAATCCATGTAAAAATATGACTCGTTTATTTTGAAATCGGTTATTTGACCGATAAAATTTTTTGGAATAATTATAATCAATTCCACGCTATCAAGTAAACTTTTCGTAAAAACAGAACCCAATTTTATTGAATACTGACAGAATACCAGCCAAAACATATTATGATATTACTTTTGTCTCTATGAGATTTTTGAAAATTAAGCATAAAAATAAATATTAAACGCAAGGTAAAATTTTCAATCGAAAATGCGCCGAACTAAAGTTGAACGTAGAGGTATGACTCCTTGGGCAAATTTTCATCAAATTGAATGAACTTTCAGCCTAGGTTGGTGTTTTGTTTGAAAAAATTCATCCAAAAATATGAATCGTTTATTTTGAAAGTCGGTCATAATAATCGGCTATTTGACCCATATCACTTTTTTAAATATATAACATCAATTCCACACAATCAAGTAAACTTTTCGTGTAAACATAACCCAAAATAATTGATTACTGACAGAATACCAGCCAACTCATTTAATGACATTATTTTTGTCTTTATAAAAATTTTTAAAATTTAGTATGAAAATAAAAAAAATATTCATAAAAGGTAAAATTTTCAATCAAAAATGCGCCGAACTAAAGTTGAACGCAGAGGTATAGTTCCTTGGGCAAATATTCATAGAATGGAATGAACTTTAATATAGGGGGTAGCCGAGATCAGTTTTCAAATCGGCCCACCCTAATAGTTATTCTTTATTCGACCTCAGAATCTTTCCAGCATATCAGAATTTTAAAATCTTCCATTCTAAACTTTTCTGTGGGACAAAGCGTTACCCAAAACAGAAGGGTTGGTGATAAAACTCAACTTTGTCACATCGTATCTTTGCTACATGCCCATATTGGAAAAATGGGACCTAAAAGCAGTGTTTGACTTTATCACGGCGGAAGTCTAATGCTGAGTCCTTACCAAAGGCTGTGTTGGAGGAACTTTCTGTTCTATAAACCTTAAAATTTACGAATTTGTTTTAATTGGTAGTTAATCTATTTTCCCGATATTTGAGGGATATTTTTTTGATGTATCACTTTCATGTATGTATGTATGTATTCTCCTTTAACTCCTAGGAGGAGCATAGGGCCAATATGAAATCTCTCCATTTGTCGCGATCCCTTGCGATGACTTTAATCTCTTGTCACGACTTTCCCGATCCTTGGATTTCCTTTTCCAGTGACCTCTTCCAGTTGGTTTTGGGTCTACCACGTCCTCTACTGCCATGTGGATTCTACTCAAGAGCATGGCGACAAACTTCGCTGTGTGGTTTCCGGAGAGTGTGACCAATCCATCTCCATTTGCGCAGCTTGACCTCGATTGCTATAGCCCTCTGATTGCATTTTTGATGTAGCTCGGCATTTGATATAGTGCGAGGCCACCAAACCTTTAGTATTCGCCTTAAGCAATTGTTGACGAATACTTTCAGCTTGTTCGTTAGTTGTTCAGTAACAAGCCACGTTTCGCACCCATATAACAAAACCGATTTCACTTTCATGCATGAAGACATTATAATTTATGTCCCCAAAAAAGCTACCCATGACTAGAGAGTACGCGTTCAAGAGAATGCCATTGCGTTGGGTGTGAGCAGCCCGATTCGATATAAGCTACTCACAGTAAGAGAGTGCGCGTGCAAGACAATACCATTGCGTTAGGTGTGAGCAGCCCGATACTATATTAGCTAATCACGGCTATAGGCTACGCGTTCAAGAAAAGTAGCCATTACGTTAGGTGTGAGCAGCCCGATACGATATCAGCTACTCACAGTATGAGAGTGCGCGTTCAAGAGAATACCATTGCATTAGGTAAGAGCGAGGCAACTAACCACTACTACACTCAACTAGGCTACGGCTAGCGACGGAGAGAGCGACGCACAGGAGCAGAGAGCAGTGGGGAATAGAGAGACGTATTCTATTTATAATATTATCAAAAATATATTGAGAGAAATCGAATAAAAAAATGAAAATGAAATAAATTAATAAAACTCTAACCCGTGACTTTGAATTTAACCAAGAGGCCGTACTTTTCTTTTATAAATTTTTGTAATCGAACCCCTGGCCAACGGCGTAGTGATGAGCAAACCAAGACCAAGACCATAGCAGTCTTGGTCTTGTTCTTGCACATTGAGTCTTGGTCTTGGTTTCGATATTGGGTCTTGCTCTTGGTCTTGCTCATTAAGTCTTGGTCTCGTTTTTGGTCTTGGTCTTGAAAAAATTTCCAGAGATATTGAGTATTCAAAACGATATTTTTCCAAAACAGTTGAGTTTTAAAGATGCCAAAACTCAAATCGAGAGATGATTTTATCTTCAAAACGGGCGTGAAAAACTTTTAACTATAAATTAGCAATGCTGAAAAGCAGTATTGGTCTTGACAATTATCGTGAGCATGATCAAGATCAAGACCATAGCAGTCTTGGTCTTGACAATGATCGTGAGCATGATCAAGATCAAGACCATAGCAGTCTTGGTCTTGGTCTTGGTCTTACAAAAATATCAGCATCTTGGTCTTGGTCTTGGTCTCGCAAAATTAGCAAGACCAAGACTAATTTTGCTCATCACTACACCGGCGAGCAAAATCGCTGGCAGAAAGGTTCATTACACCTAAGATCATATTTATTATAAGCCGCAATATAACTTAAATTTTTCCAAAAACTTAATTTTGGAACTCTGCCACTGAAACGAAAATCGTTGCCTATGGTCATATCCATTATAAGCCGCAATAAAATTTACATTCTTCAAAAAAAACTTAATTTTGACACCTTGTTATTTATATGTATGATCCGTTTATTTTGAAAGTGAGGTAGATCCAATATGAGTCAAAAGTAGTTTTATAATATGAATTGGCAGACATTTTGTTTAAAATGAAAAAATTGTTTTCACGAAAAGTTTACCTGATGGTGTGGAATTAATGGCACTAAGTTAAAAAAATTATATCGGTCAAATAACCGATTATTATGGAGCATAATGTGTTTGACATTACGTTTGCCCCTTTCAAAATAAACGATTCATATAATAAGGATTAAACATGCTATCGCAATAATCACATTTCAAGTTTCTATAAAAAGTTGAAGCTCTTAAATGTTTCTCAATGGAATTACACTTTTTGTTTGAAACTTAAGTAGCGCAACTTGTAATACAACAAATTTGATCCCACTTTCACATGAGATAATGTTTCATATTAACAACCAAACATAATAAATTTTGCATCCGACCTCCTGCTTACGTTACAAAGATGATGCTTCCAAACGGACGGTACCTACTGATGTGATTTATTGAATTGCAACAAAAGAAAGATACGACTTTTGAAATACGAGAGGATTTTGTTTTAAAGTTCAAAAGCTGCTTATTTATGTATGTGGGTATGTGTGTATCTTAACTCCTTTTAATATGTACGAATATTTTGAGATCCAAATATGCAGCACGCAGTCAACTTTGAGTAATTTCTTTGTAAAGTTGATAAATTTAACATTAAAGTGGGTAAATCATGAACAAATTTAGGTCAATGCTTTTAAACTTTATCAGTTGAAAATTTCGGTCACATTTGCGTAAAGAAAAAAACTGTTGATTTTATAATGGGCCGCTTTTGTTTATGGAGCTCTTAATTTCTAATTAAAATATCGAAAAATTATTCACTCACTCACCTATCGTACCTGCATCATTGATACTCGACGTTGATGCGAATCCGGGCAGTTTTCGCCAGCCTTTGCGATTCCAAAAACTGCGCGCCTTTGATTCCGATGGCACTACTGGACCTGGATCTTCAGCGGCACGTATTTTTGCACAATTCAGAAAACGCCGACCGCAAGCAGCACGTGTAAGAAACCCCGATGTTGAATCTTCAGATGGCTGCGAACGTTGCGATGAACGACAACTGTGCGATCCGTATGCAAATGTGCAGGATGACTTCTCACACATGACCGTAGCATTTGTCGCTTCCGCAGCCTGTCGAGCAGACATGAGACTAGTCAGCGCTGCATTCGTTTTATGCAAACGCAAACTGCCAATATAACTGGCACCGCTGCTGCCGCTAAATCCACTATCAAGGTCACCACAAAATGCCGGATTTGTGATTGTTGTTGACGCTGTGTTTGCATTAACCGGTGATAGCAGCTCATCCGTTGGCCCGATGGGACCCAGTAACTCCGCTAAGCTGACATCACAAATATTGTCCGCAGAGCTGGAAGTAAATCGCATTGGGCCCAGTGATGAGGAAATCACTGGCTGTCCAGAACTTTCCGTTACACTAATGTTTGGCTCACGTGTTGTGGGACTACCATTGGGTGGTGATTCGGGCATCAGCATTGCCTCCACTGAAAGATTAAGTTCACCGAGAATTTTGCGATGACGATGTTGCACACGACGGAATTCCTCCTCAACCAATGACTGATTAAGTGAACCAGCCGAATGGGAATTGGTGGCGGGACGTAATTGATTGCGGCATTCACCGGAGATTTCCTCATAAAAGTTTTCCCCCATCATTGACGACATTGTTGTTGTTGCTTTCAACGTCGTGGTGCCATTGCCAGCGGCAGCATCAACACTTGAGCCACTCTCAGCGCCACAATAGCGCGTCTGGTAGCATTGACGTGTAGCTGGTGAAACGAGCAACTTATTCTTTTTGCCCTTCGAAAGTAGCGCTCTTATGGAATTCGGTGGTGGTGGTGCGCGATGCAGCGACTCATCTGGCCCAGGTACTTGTTCCGGTGGTGGTATATTAGAGTGGCGCATTGCAGCACCCGGTTCATAGTAGGCATAAGAATAATCGTGCTGGTGCTGATGTTGATGCAGCAGCTGTAGATTTGCTGTTTGCTGCACCGTAGACCATTTGGTTACAGCATTATCAACATCAACATTGCGTCCATGTGCCTGTGTGGCTGCTGCCGATTTGGTAGTACCACGTAATGCCTTTAGTCTGATGATGGGTGGTGATGGTTCTTGGCTATCGAGCGGACACACTTCAATTGCATCTGGATTGAGGTCTGGATAACGTGGTGGCATTTGACGTCGTCCGCTGGGACTGATGCCAATTGTGGTAGCACTGGTTGCAGACGATGATGATGGTGAACTCGACGCGGAAGCATCTTTTGTTTCCAGGTGTATGTTGGTCATTTGATGAATGAGTCCCACAGTTGTTGGCGATTGTAGGTGCGTGTGAGGCGGCGGATTTACTGTTGTACACGGCGACACAACAGCATTGGCGGGCCTTGTTTTACTTGCGGGTGATGGCGGCTTATTGGCTGTAGGTGTTTTGGGTGGCGGTGGGTAATCGGGTGGTGGTGGAAACTGTAAACAATTGGCGGGTGTCACAAATGCGCTGCTATTGCTGTTGTTATTGTTGCTGCTGCTGCTGTTGTTGATAGCGCATTTAGGTGTTGTCGACATTGTTGTGGTGAAATTGTGTTTGTTGTATTGTTGATGGTGTTCGTGTAAATATTGTTGTTGTTGTTGCTGTTGTATTTGATATTGTTGTTGTTGTTGTTGTTGATATATTTGATGTTGATAATGAAAATTTGACTTCGATTGTTGTTGTTCCCGTGGTTGCTCTTTCTGGTGTTGGTGGTGGTGATGGTGGTGTTGTTGTTGCTGCTGGTGCTGTTGAAGTCGGTAATTTTGTAGTTCTATCTGTGATGGCAGTGTTTGTGGCTGTGTGTAGAAGTTTTGTTGTAATGGCGTTTCCTGTTGTTTCGTCGTCGTCGTCTGCTGCTGCTTTAGTTTGTTGCGTCTGCTGCCGCCTAAGCAATTCTCCATGGCACATGTTGATATTAAATGGATTACGTTAAACTAAGCAAATTATTTGGAGATGGCGGCAGTTCTATGTTGGACGACGATTAAACTTGGCAGCGATAGCGTTAGCTTTGATAGAAAAGTTGAATGACTGCAAATAGAAAATGAAATTAAATCGGTTATTTAAAGATAGGTTTTGTATTTCAAGCATTATCCTAGGATTGGATGCATATCGCTCCGACCACCATGATCTTCGATGCGTATGCAATGAAAAAGTGGAGTTAAATTCTTTCATAGCGGAACATCAGATTTTAACAGAATTTGCTTAACATTTAAAGTTAATATAGAAGATATTTTCTGAAATTTTTTCCTGCAAAATTTTGGTTTCCAAGAACTAAACGGGTCAAAGAGCTCGTGCACCAATCGACAAGGAAATGGTCAGTGTCAGATACTCAGGTTTCCCTTCTTTTGCTCATTTAAAAAAGGCTAGAATTTATTTCAAACATCACCAGTGTCAGTCCTGAGTTTCCAAACTGTACGATTTTAGTAAATTTCATAGCACTAATTGTTGTGAAAAAATTCAAAAAAAGGATATCCAATTATTTTCTACCAAACAGGCATGGATCAGTTGACATTGTTGGTTTTAGCTAACTGTTCAAAGAAAATTAAAAAATTTATTGGAAGGCTGATTTGCGTTACATCGGTCAAACCTCATCAGACGCATTTTCCGACGTCCAGATTAACTTTCAAACATACTATACTTGACCTTTAGCATAGAAAGAAAAATACGGCACTTACGAAAAATTCTAATTTTTGGTTTTTCCTTGTTATGCATCCCCCTGCTGTTGCATCTCATTAATTTTATACTATTTTTGCTATGATTCTCAACAAATCTATGCTAAACGCTAAATATAGTATGCTTCTAAGTTCTTCTGGATGTCGGCAAATGCGTCTGATGAGGTTTCACCTATGGTAGCTCGCTTAACATGTAACACAAACCAGCTTTTCAATAAATTTTTGGTTTTTCTTTTATGCATTTTGCCTTATTTTTGTAATTTTATTGGACATTCAATGTTGACAAAACAGTCCCAATTCCAAAAAATTTTTATTTGAACAAATCGTCGAAGAAAGTTTCCAAATGTATATTGGGTATTATTAGCGTGCTCTAGAATCCCAAATATGTGCCAAAAACTTTGTTTTTGGAAGACTAGGTGCAGAATATTGAATTTGCACATTGTCAAGGGAAGTTCGTAAAAACAATTTTCCCATCAATTTATGACTAAGAATTGAAAATGAATGAGGGAAAATTTTTAAAAAGCATGGTGAAACATGGCCATCATTTTGAAAAGCAACTTTTTTTTGATCAATTGTACGAGTATTTTAACATATTAATATATTGCTTGTAGTCCCCATCCATAAATCTCTATGAAAGTATTCCGATATGCACGATATTTTTAACCCTTTCGACCCGGCTGAGACAATATATATATGTAAATTGGGATATATTGTCCCAGCCGGGTCGAAAGGGTTAAGTATATAGATACATATGTAAATACATACATATGTATATTTGCAAAGAAATTCCAATAAAAACAGTTGCAATCATCTCATTAGAAATTGCATTCCGCAGCTTAGAGTGGCACATACTGTTATAATTGCTTTTGAGAAAAAATTCATAATGCTCCTTCGAGAGCCGAGGAGACTTAAAACTAATCACAATCTGTGCTGAATTAAATGAAGCACCCGCTTCAATTGAATCCACATACAATATGTAATTGCTGGTGCGTTTCTAAGGAAAACGCATTCGCTTGTTGAATCGTCGCCTCTTAAAGGTCTTCATACGCATTTTGAAGTATTTTTCCCCCTGCGTATTTTCTTATGACTGTCGTACAGGGAGTTGCAGTTGCTTACAGAAGCTGTATCATACATATGGTAAACTAGGGCTCGTTCGACTCTAAAAATTCAAATCTTCATATTATCGATATACAAAACTTTGAATGCTTTATGAAAGGATGGTATTTAATAAAATTTTTTAAATTTACTATCTTTTTTATACCCTACACCCAGGGTATATTCACTTTGTCCTTCCGTTTGTAACGCAGAGAAGGAGGCGTGGCAGATATGGAAAAGTATATATATTCTTGATCAGCATCACCTCCTGAGTCGATATAGCCATGTCCGTCTGTCTGGCTGGCTGGCTGGGTGGCTAGCTGTGTGTGGAAATACATTTTTTGAGAAAACTAAGCAAGATAATTCAATGAAATTCGGTACACAGCCTCCGTCGTCAAATTAGGCTTGGGAGATTGAAAATGAGCGAAATCGGTCAACGGATACGCCTACCGCCCATACAAAAAATATATTCAAAATGCTACTTTTGGATTATTTTTCACGATAATGCAACCAAAATACACATAAACACTACAAATTGTAAGCGCAAGCTCTGAGCAAAAACAGATGAATTCGGACAAGAGGGCGTGGCACCTCTGATATAAGAAAAAGCTTCAAACCGCTATTCTGAAAGCGTTTTTTGAGATAATCGAACTAAATTTGACTCAGACACTGAAAATTATATATGCAAGCTTTAAGCAAAAACTGGATAAAATCGGATAAGAGGGCGTGGCTCCTCCCATATAAGCAAAAGGTTTAAAACGCTATACTGAAAACAGTTTCTTAGATAATCCAACCAAATTTCACTCAAATAATATGAACTATAAATGCAAACTCTGAGAAAAAACTGGGTGAATTCGGACAAGAGGGTGTGGCACCTCCCATACAAGCAAAATTTTCAAAATACTACTGTGTAGGGTATTTAATGTTTGGTCAGGCCAAATGTAACGGCCTTACTAGTTAAAAACTAACTTATTAGAACAATCCAACTACGAGACGTCTTTTTGATCTACACATCGCCTTTCCATGGAAAAAGTGCAAAGCCAAATGTGCCCCAAATATGAATGTGCCCTGGTTTACCATACACATATTGTATTCACCCTATGAACCATGCAAAGGAACCTATGGACCACAAACAAAATCATCTACGCAATACGCTAACGAGCTGCACACATTTTTGTTGTTGTTGTTGCTGCATTAATGTTGCAAGTGCATCATTGCATGCAGCACAACTTTTTTTTGCTGTCACTTTTGTTGCTATTGGCGCAAGTTGAGACTTTGACAAAAAAAAAAATAAAAACCAAAATACAACAACACAAATATGTATGAAGTAAAATGAAGAAGAAGAATGACATTTTTTTTTTCTAATACAAAAGCGTTGATGCACGCACGCTCTTAAGAAAGAGAGAAAAAAAAAAACAAATACTCAATCTCAGTTACACACATATACCCAGTAGGTATGATGTGATTAATGACTCTCAATAAATCGCTATCGTTAAGTGTAAATGGGACGTATAATATTTATAAAAAAAAAACTCTTTAAGACAAATAAGATAATTGAAATAACAAAAAACTCTTTCAGTGTCTTGCCAGGTGATTGGCATCCCATAGCACAATTGTGCGCTTAAAAACGTATCTAACTCGGTCCATCCGACCATGCTTTAAATCAGTGATCAGCAGTGCATAGCTCAATTCAGCTCTCTAATTTCTATCTATCTCTGTCTTGCTTTTTCTATCTCATATCTATTTCTTTCACACATAAACTTTCTCTCTTAATTTTGCTGTTCACTAGGGTGGGCCGATTTGAAAACTGATCTCGGCTACCCCCCTATGTGAAAGTTCATTCAATTCTTTGAATATTTGCCCAAGGAACTATACCTCTGCGTTCAACTTTAGTTCGGCGCATTTTTGATCGAAAATTTTACCTTTTATTAATATTTTTTTTATTTTCATACTAAATTTTTAAAATTTTTATAAAGACAAAAGTAATGTCATCATATGATTTGGCTGGTAGTCTGTCAATAATCAATTAAATTGGGTTCAGTTTACATAAAAAGTTCACTTGATAGTGTGGAATTGATGCCATATATTTAAAAAAGTGATATGGGTCAAATAGCCGATTATTATGACCGACTTTCAAAATAAACGATTCATATTTTTGGATGAATTTTTTCAAACAAAACACCAACCTAGGCTGTAAGTTCATTCAATTCTATGAATATTTGCCCAAGTAACCATACCTCTACGTTCAACTTTAGTTCGGCGCATTTTCGATTGAAAATTTTACCTTGCGTTTAATATTTATTTTTATGCTTAGTTTTCAAAATTGTTATAGAGTCAAAAGTAATATCACAATATGTTTTGGCTGGTATTCTGTCAGTAATCAATAAAATTGGGTTTTGTTTTTACGAAAAGTTTACTTGATTGAGTGGAATTGATTATATTTATTCCAAAAACTTATATCGGTCAAATAACCGATTTCAAAATAAACGAGTCATATTTTTACATGGATTTTTTCAATCGAAACACCAACCCATGTATTTTTGGATGCTAAGATGCCGAATCTGACACTTATTTTTTTCCAGGGCAACATCTAATGGCAGTTTTAGGAAATAAATTAGCCGCTTTTTCTAATTTTACAGAACAATATACCAAAAATCCATGTAAAAATATGAATCGTTTATAAAAAATCGGTTATTTGACCGATTTAATTTTTTGGAATAAATATAATCAATTCCACTCAATCAAGTAAACTTTTCGTAAAAACAAAACCCAATTTTATTGATTACTGACAAAAGACCAGCCATAACATATTATGATATTACTTTTGACTCTATAACAATTTTGAAAACTAAGCATAAAAATAAATATTAAACGCAAGCTAAAATTTTCAATCGAAAATGCGCCGAACTAAAGTTGAACGTAGAGGTATGGTTACTTGGGCAAATATTCATAGAATTGAATGAACTTACAGCCTAGGTTGGTGTTTTGTTTGAAAAAATTCATCCAAAAATATGAATCGTTTATTTTGAAAGTCGGTCATAATAATCGGCTATTTGACCCATATCACTTTTTTAAATATATGGCATCAATTCCACACTATCAAGTGAACTTTTTATGTAAACTGAACCCAATTAAATTGATTATTGACAGACTACCAGCCAAATCATATGATGACATTACTTTTGTCTTTATAAAAATTTTAAAAATTTAGTATGAAAATAAAAAAAATATTAATAAAAGGTAAAATTTTCGATCAAAAATGCGCCGAACTAAAGTTGAACGCAGAGGTATAGTCCCTTGGGCAAATATTCAAAGGATTGAATGAGCTTTCACATAGGGGGGTAGCCGAGGTCGATAAAATTTCGTCCATACAATTTGGCCCACCCTACTGTTCACTGATTTAAATGATTTTTAGTTGTTTTTTCCACCTATTTTTTTATTTTTGACGAAAGTCTATGGAGTTTGATGTTAACCAAGCGAGTGATGAAAAAATTTTGGATCGCCCCATAAAAAAAAACTAAGTAGTGTACATAAAAAAGAATAATCGTAACCGTTATACAAAATAACCAATTGGTGTTTCCAACCGTAATCGAAACCGAAATCATGAATATATCAAAAACTGAGAACATATAGCCTCTATAATTTTCCAAAATAACAGAATCAAAACGAATATATTTTACAAAAAGCTCCACGCCCTCTTGAACGAATTCACTAAGTTTTTGTTCAAATCTTGCACTAACTATTTCATTTGCGCAAAATTTGACTTCATTACCTCAAATAACGTTCGCACTACTCAATTATGTAAATCTCTCTTATACCACGACCTCTTGTACGAATTAGTATACTTTTTGCTCAGAGCGTACTGTCTAAGTGTAATTTTGTTGGATTATCTCAAAAAAACGGTTTTCAGTATATCGTTTTGAAGCTTTTGCTTACATGGGAGGTGACACTCCCAATCGATCGATTTTCTCTAGTCTTTACTTGGAGCTTGCATTTATAGTTCCTAGTGTCCAAAATTTAGTTGGATTATCTCGAAAAACGCTTTCTTTATAGAACTTTGAAACCTTTGCTAATATGGGAGGTGTCACGCCCTCTTGTCCGAGGGAAAAACGGGGGCAAACTTTATTTGGACAAAGTTGATTTTGATTTGAAAAAAGTTTAACTTTAATTGAAAAAAAAAAGATAAATTTGGTGTGGAAAAGGTTGAACTTGGAGTGGAAAACCTGTTATGAAATATTAAAACACTTTACAAAATTATAATTGTTTTGGTTTAATTTTTGTTTTAATGGTTAAAAAAGAAAAGAAAATTTTGTGAAAGAACTTGGAGCACTAAAGCTGTTGTGTAAAAAATTTATGAGCTTTTTCTATAAGACTTTTCCGCCAGAAAACCAAAAGTCTTTGGAAGTCTTAAAAAGTCTTAGAAAGTATTTCTGAAATGTATAACGAAAGACTTTCTACTGTCTTAACCGGAATAGCCCTATCAACCCAATGATTCGTTTGCACTGGAAACAAATCATCGTCTGAGTTCCCTTTTGACTCAAACGTAAGTTGGTGTATTTCGAGAATATCGAAAAGGGTATTTTGAACCTTTAAAGGACAAATAGTTTACACTACTACGTTTCTAGTAAATTTTATTAGAATTTTAAAACAATATATATTTAATTTTAGGAAAATCAGATCATTTTTTAAAAAGTTATTAAGGTTTTAGTGAAATAAGATCATTTTGATTTTCATAAAAAAAATTAATTTTTTCAACAAAAATTTAAAAAATAATTTGTGTTTTCTATGAAAATCGAAATGGTCTTATTTCACTAAAACCTTAACAACTTTTTAATAAATGAACCGATTTTGCTAAAATTGAACTCCAAATATTGTATAAGCTGCTGGCAAAAAACCGTGTGTAATTTGGCTTAAACACGAAAAAGTGCAAAAAACTACTATAAAAATGAACTTTTCGTTGCTATAACTCATCCAATTTGAATCGGATCTTAGATATTGGTACATTTTTTTGGATTTTTAAGAATTTTTCTCTATAATAGTGTAAAAACTTATTCGATCGAAATTGGGTTTCTTAAAATATGTTCGAAAAAATGGAGCTATAACCTCAAAAATCGAAAAGGTCGATTATCTCAAGAACGGCCCCTACGGAAAAAAAATAAATGCGATTTTCAGACTCAGCGACCTCAAATTAGTTTAGAAAATATGGTCTGCAAAATGTTATATTTTGGCTGTTGTCTAGTGTAACCATGTAGCACAGTAATTTTTTTAAAAAATTGAAATGATATTTAATTACTGTAAAGTTCAAACAAAAAAAAAAAAAAACGAACTGACCGCACTAGGATTTGAACCGGGAACCGTCCGAGTGACGGATAGAAAAAATATTTTTACTCTTAATTACAAGCTTTTTAGACCTCTACACCACTGACCTATATACATAGTATAAAATAAGTACAAAGTTGGTATATTAAGCAATCTCTGTCCAAACATAAATATTTTTACTAAAATTATAAAGTAAAAATGGTTATATATATTTTCCAACATTTACTCTAAAAATCTTACGTTATTAATAGATGGCACATTACAAGTATCGTTATTTTTTGAAAAATAATAATGGTCAATATTCGACCACAAATGAATTAAATAATTTTAGTACTTTTTGGACACTTTCAGTATTCTTAGTCAATGCTATGCTTTTTGTCTTTCTCTTTGCGATTTATACTTTTTTCAGCTCTATGCATTTTGTTGTTGTTAATTTTGAAAAATTTGTATTTAATTTTACCTAGCTTAAAGTCAAAATACCTATTAACATAATTTTATCTTTGTGCACATCTACACACAAATACCTTTCTAGTGGTGTATAATTTAAAGTCGTACTCCATTTTTAAAAAAGTAAAAAAAGGTGGACAAGTTTTTGTCTTTCGTATTTATATATGGATTCATGTTTGCTTACTTGCACATATGTTTGTATGTACATTGTACACACTTTTACAAAATAAATGTTTTTATTTTTACTTTAAACTATATTTTAATGCATAAATTTGTTTCGTTGAAATTTTGGTACTTTTTGGACGCTTTTAGTACATTAGTTTTCTTTGGTGTTTGACATAAAATAGAATAACTCATTTCTCATTCCTGCACCACACCCAGTGTCACCATGAAACAGCTGACAGTTGTTTTTTTTTTTTTTTCGATGGGTATTGTAGCTATTGCTTTGAACATATCGTTCCGATTGTAAGCAGACATTTGTGTGACATTGATTGCAAGCTTTTTGTACTTGTTTTTGGATGTTGCTCTAGAAAAATTTCTCTTGTATTGGTCTATTGTATGAAAAAAAAAATAAATAAATGATTTTTGTTGAATAAATCAGGTAATGATATACCGCAAAGTGAGAATTTATTCATAGTTGATTCATAGTCTGTCCCGATATATCGATATAAATATCGGTGAATCGAATGGTAACAGAAATTTACAAAAACCGAAATAAAACCGTTAACCGTATCATGTAATCGTAATCGTAACAGATATAAGTACATTTCGGTTATAATTTCTTGTAATTTCAAGTTTTTCAGATCTCGATAAGCTTTAATTCACCGTTACAATTATCAAAATGTCCAGTAATTAAAAACCATATTCAGTTAAAATCACCACACTTTTCTACTGGGTTAATAAAAATTCCATTCATTTGACATATGCAACACAATCAAGTGTTGCCATGCCAAGCTGTGTCACGAGAATTCGTTTAATTTGTGTAGCTACGAGAGTACAACATACACACACAAGAAAAAAGAGGTGCCATAGGAGCCAGACCGAAAACCGAGGACCAAAGTCTCTTAATTAGCAGCAATTAATCTTGGCTGCAATTCATATTGCAAACAACAAGTCGTAGACTACATACATACATAGTTGGTATCTGGCAGGGCAGGATGGGTTACTAGGTTCCGGGATGCGGGTACGTTACATTGGCACGCAACAATATTTGCTATGCCATTGGTGTATTCCCACCCCACAACCCAACTATTTGTTGGCTGCTGTTACTACATTGTGCTGACTTCAATGTTGTTGCTAATGCTGGTTGATGGCGATGCTGTTGATGCTGATGGAGCTGGTGGTGTCGAGAGTATACGACGGAGTGACGACAAATTGTTTTCATTCATTTGGCTGCTTAACTGGGAGCAGTTTTAATTGAAAGCGCTATAGAGGTTTTTTCTTTCTTTTGCTTTCTTAATCAAACAACTCTCTCTAGCCTCAGAGTCAACTTGAGCTGAAAATGTTTTGGGGAAACGTTTGAAATGAGGATGAATAATGCACTCATTCTTCCTAGAAAGTTCGAAGGGTGCTCGTTGCTCAATGAGTTGTTGCCATTTTGCTGGACTTCTTTCTTCACATAATTGTTTGTATTGGCTACTGTTTCTGAGAAATTATTTTATGAAATGCAATTCTTTATTAAAGTGTCTTTGCTTCTGGGAAAACTCTGAACACGTGTTCGCTAGAAATTGTTAGAGATCAGAAAATGGAATTTTTGCTTTAATTTGATTGACATCATTATCTTATTAAGAAGAGTTGAATGAGATTAAAACTCTTGAAATAACTTTCGTTTCAAAATATCAAGTTGTTAAATAGCAAACTCCGCCCTCCATAAATTATCAACCATTTACCGCTCGATGTTTAAAACACCGATTTGCTTTAGTTTATTTTGTTCAACCTTTAATACCTGAATGCGTGCTCGGAGCAGCAGCTGTAAAACAATAATTTCCATATTTTTACGATTTTTCTTACGATAATATCTGTTGTTTGGCAAGATATCGCAGCGATAAGCCAATCAACTTGGTTAAATTATGTACCCATTTTTGCTATGCAACAGCAGCAACATCATCCTCGTTCGGACGCCGCGCGTGTTTTCCAACCATTGTGGAATTTTTGGAGTAAAACGCCAGAACGTGCAACACAGCGCGCAGAGCACATTGTGATAAAACTGACAAGTAATTTGAGCTTACACAAGAATTAAGTTCGTCATAAATTGAATCCTCAATTGCTAGTGAGAGAACTTGATACGTTCAGTTAAAAGGCGCATTTTGTTTTTAGTTTTTAGTTTTGTTTTTTACTTCTTAACACTTTGGCCATAAAGTTTGCTGAAAAAGGTTTAATCGCATGAATAACAAACCGAAAAAAAGGAGTATCTTCTTAAATACTTTTCACACAGCATGCAAAAATATTAGTGTCTGAATTTAGTGTCTTCACGATTGTGGTAACCAGTGGGGTTTCTGAGCTACTTTATTTAGTTAAAGTAAAAAAATGTAGGTACGTATTGTACTAGTACTACGTAAGTATGTCGAATGCAACACATTGTCCAAAAAAGATCCATAGCTATACGACAGCATTATGCCAAGCCATTTTCCATTATTCAAAAACATTTGTCCCAGACTTTTCTAAAATATGATATTATAGTGTTGCAACGGGAGTGTTTTGACAGTTCCAGTCCGAGAAATACCTATACTTTTGTCTATTCGTCAACTATTCCGAAATGACAGAGCAGTAAAAATTTCTATTTTAACAGTCAACATGCATAGAGTCTGTAGCGGTCGACGACAAAACTTGTCATCACATGTTCAACCGCTGCGGCGTTTGGAAGGTGCTGGTGATGGTCAGTTTATCCAAGATTTTTCCAATTCAGCAATTGCAGACAATTTTCTATCTAAATAAAGAGTTGGCTTACAATTGAGACGTTGAGTGCAATAACATTATTGCGCCCATTGCTTTTTCGAAAAGTTTGGACCCGCAACTATATGTGTACTTAATTTCAATTTTCAATTCTGATCATAAAATGTGGTGGAGAAATATGTATATTAATATTTTAAGAGCTGCGTGCAAGACTGGTGTAATTAATTTTTACCGAATTTTCTTATAGAATGGGCGCCAGACGGACTTGAGGATGCAAAATATAAGTACCGAAAACTGAGCTCAGATTCTCATAGGTCTGACCACAAGTAACAAGAAAGTGGATGTGTCCAGGATCTGCGGTGCACCGCGGTGGTCCATTTTTAAAGCCCCTACCCACGTCCAGTCTAAACATGGTTTACCGCCTTTAGTTTTTATAGGCATATATGGTGGATTATTACGAATATGATCTTGGTTTTTTCACGTCAGGGTTCTCAGTTATCCTTACACAAAAGTAAAAAAATCATTGTTTTGAGGTCTACTAAAACGATATAACAGCAAATAGTAAAATCAATTTTTGTTAATGATAACTGATAGCAAAAACTATTGTACCCTTAACAACCCGTTATTTAAATATTTTTCAATTGAATCACTACTTCCCGAATTATAAGCCTTGAAAAAAGGATACCTCGCAAAAACATAGAAAGGCTATTTCCGGACCGAAAAACCAAAAAGCTTAAAATTTTATTTTTCCTACCAATAATAATATTTTATTACTAAAATTTCAAGCCTTTGCGAAATAAGATAGTATGAAAAATTACAAAATGGCGGCTGAAGTGCAGGTGGGGCGAGGCCACCTTATTGGTTTTAGGTCTTTACAGTAGTCCTAAAAACATTAAGCAAAACAAAATTGCAGTGCGCAATTTTTCTAGGCGATCGTACATTTAAGGACACTTTTACTGTACTATTAATACTTACATCATGAACTGGAAAATATATTTTTGATGAAATATCATAGAAATATAACAGACAGATGCTTTGCAGGCTGATTTTTTAAAGTCAGACGCCTTTTTGTACATGGCCACAGGACGCAATACTTATACTCTGTTATCGCAATATAGTGATGAGCAAATTAAGTCTTGGTCTTGCTTACACAGGTTTACAAAAAGCAAAAATGTCATGGCGTTTTGACCAGACTATGTGTTTCCTAGGGACTTTGACGTCCTGAATCTGAATCCGGCGTCCGTTTTTTTCCAGAACGTCTGAGAAAAAAGATTTCAAGGTCATATGGAGGTCAAAATGGGGTTCATGTGTCGTTTAGTGATAAATTCGCTAAAATTCTGAAACTAATTTTATATCATTGAATTCTTAGTCTTTAAAAAGAATATTTTCAATTTCAATTTCAATTTATTAAAAAATTATATTGTACAATAAGACTTAATCTTTAATAGTACATAGGGAATGCAATACCGGAACAAAAAATGCGATACCGGTATCCGGTATTGAAATTTTTTCAAAACCGGGATCCCGGTATACACCGGTATTCTTTGCAACGATAAAAATGGAATTAAAAGAGGGCAAATATGAATAACACGATTCCGCGGATCATAGATTTATGCCCAATGATCTGTTTCAATACAAAAAAAAAATCACATGAATTAGAATAAGGCTCTATTTTTATATTAAATAAAAAAAAAAAATATACTTAGTTACTCTTCAATTCAAATAAACTTATATAAGCTATTTATTAAAAAAAGTACTATTAAGGGTTTAATTATTATTAACATAGGAACGTAGAAACGGAAGTTTATCAAGGCTTTCATCGTCCAGACTTGACCTTATTTTTGTGCAAATTACTCCAAAAGAAGCAAGAGCCCTTTCAGTTCTTATCCAACTATTCTGGTGTAGCTTCTAGTCAACTTCGTTTTTGGCGAGGCAATTATCAAATTTTCAGTGTTAAAAATACTACCAACGCATACTACTGATTTTTCCGTACATTGATTAGCATGGAAAAGTTCTAGGAATCTAGCAACTAAGCATGATTTTTTAGACATTTTTTTATACATTTCAGCTAATTATATTTATTTGTATTGTGTAGGTATTGTAAAATGCTTGAGAATTCGTTATTCTTTCTAATGTACGAGTTTGCAACTGTTCTTTGAGCTCATTACCAATCGGACAATCTAATTTTCAAAGTTCTTGATAATAGGTTAGCATTCTCGAGGCAGCTTGCCTCTACTGTTAATTTTATTGGAAGTATGATTATGTATATTCTTAATCACAGGAGTCTCATTTTCGGACAGGCGATAATCTATATTAATAATTGAATCTATAATAGCCTTTTGGATAGCAGTTTTTAATTTAGGTGATGGTTTAGGGTGCAGTGCCTTGAATTTGTTGTTTCATGTAATTTCTAGACGTCTGCATCATTTAAATCATGATCATCTGACTCATTGTCTAAATTGTTATTTCACTATCCTTTTATTTTTTGTAAAACGGAGTTATATTTTTAATTTCTTACAATATAATACCGAAATACCGGTATTGGGCAAAATTGAATACCGGTATTTCGGTATCGAATTTTAGTCCGGGATCCCGGGATACCGGTATCGGTAATACCGGTATTGCATTCCCTAATAGTACATCAATAGTGGAGCACAAGCCACTTACTTTTTCTTAATCACAAAGATGTGAACTACATACCATGCAAGTATCAGCGACAATGTTATCACAGCCCAAAATGGCCACCAGCTCCCTAACTATTCTTTAATATCCAGGTACTGACAAGCCATTTGCATGCGAAACTTAACTGTAGTATTTAATCAGTAAAAAGCGGGTACAAGACTTAATGTTTCCTGAAACGATATGTCTTAAAACTCCAGCAAGACGCCTTGTGCAGAACCCTAGTTGATAAAATGTGCGAGAATCATCAAGAAATTTCCACCAGATTGCGCTGGATGGGTATTTAAATGCGCTTCTGCATTACTATACTCAGTGCTGTACGAATAAAATAATCAAAATTTTTGATTTTTCTAAACAGAAAATCTTACGATCATTTAGTTTACTGTGAAAACTCAACCATGCGATTTTAAAACTTTTGTGTAAAATATGAAAAAAAACAGCATATTACAACAAACTGACATACTATAACAACTTGAACAACAAATTACCAACATGTAAGAATACCAACACAAACACACATTTTTACTTAAACAAATTGGCACGCATACACCACTACTTGGACTGACATAACAAATTCAATTTCTTATCTCGTCCAACGATTTCATTTCGACAGAGAATTTATTGAATTGCATTTAAAGCTGTTGCTCCTTCCAGCACCGCAACGACAGCGGCCCGCCTCCTGCTTGTTATGCTGCTGATACCTCACTATTGAAGTTGGTCTGATTTTCATTTAAGGTGACATGGTATAAATTCTGTTGTACAAGCAAATATTGACTGACCATCACTATGGATTTAAATTTTTGCAACAGAGCACAACAGCATTTTAGAGTTTCCAACTGACAACTTCCCCACATCACCCTATAATACTTTGCTACGTAGCATACATATTAGTTTCTATGTTAACATTGTAAAAAAAAGACAGGATTCAAAGGATTTACACAGCATTTTGCCAAACGATTTAGCATTTATAGTTTGGCATATAAGTAAAAGAAAAAATGGAAAAAAATCACATGCGTTTGAAAATCGTAAAATGTACATTTATGTGGAAAAATAAATAACAGCAACAAAAGCAATAACAACAATAACAATCACAACAACAAGAACAGCAACTACAACATCTATTAAATATCAAAAGTGCACATTTTCCTATGGCATTTAAATTCTGTTCATTTTTTGTTGTTGCATTTTCTGTTGACGCTCGCTGTTGCTGCTGCTGCTGCTGCTGCTTAACAGGCCAAGTGCAAAAACGTTTGCGTCCTTTAGTTAACCACTACATTCATACATGTTAACATGGTCAATAACATAGTGCAACAAAGTTTATCTTTATTGGCTGGCTATGGCAGAAATTCGACCATAAGCAGCGTACTATCGGACGTGTTGCTAGTCTTGACCAAGGCTCACCAAAAAAGTTGTTACGTACAAGTCGCGACGGTTGCTTATGCAAATAAAGAGTATTGTAACGGATAATGCAATATCTCAGCGTATCGTAATAACCCCGACAAACTGATACCACTTGTCAATTAAGCGATTATATATGGTATAATGCCGGCAAATACATATTCTATGAAAAATTCCTTTAGTTTCGGTAAATTTCGATTTTGACCATGAAGATGTTGGATTTTCAATGAATGAAAATGCAGCAAAGTCAGTAATTAATTGAAAATTTGGTGTTTGAATCAACTTTTCACACTAAGGATAGTTGTCAAACAAATATTACAAACAGAAAAGAAGGCCACTATTTCCAAAGCAATTTGCAATGTTGTATCCAAATTCGGCTACAAAATTGCTCTATCCTGTTTAGTTTTTGAGATATGGTTAATTCTACTCACGAGGGAATATTTTGCGGCATTTTAAAGTGACAAATTCTCAGTCTCCTGGCGTATCTCTCTTCCGAAGTTAAAGTTTTAATAGTAAACTCAACAATATTGTTTCAATGTAATTGTCAAAATTTGTATATTTAATTCTATTAAAATTACGTTACTGAAGTTTTTCACTCGACTTTTTTCTCAGCCTCCTGGCAAAATAAATAAAAATATCCAGCGCGTTGCTGTGTTATTAATGGCGAAAGTGAAGTTAACTTGCATTTGACTCAGATTGTGGATATTTTAGTCTAAATGCCAAGTTTTGTGTGTGAGATAGTCTTATGGCCTGTCAGATTCTTAGTTACCTTGTTATTATTTTCGTGAAAATATGTAGAAATTTTTTATTAGGTTAGTTTACAAATCCTTAAAATTTCACTATTAACTCCATAATTTCGTCATTGAACGTTGTATAGGCGATTATTGACTGGCATGTGGAAAAAATTTAGATCCCTGGTCTCAATATTCAGGAAACTTAAGAGATCTAATTTATATTTTTTAGCAGAAACATAATTGGATTTTAACAAACCGCGCTTAATAAGATTATTTTCCTTAGGTACTCAACCTCCTAATCTCTTTTTTTGAAAAAGGTCATAAAATCCGTGTATATTATTTTTTTACAGGCCTGTTTTAGAATAGTACAAAAAAACTTAAGCTAAACTTAAACTAATTGCCTGAACTCAGATGCAAACAGAACATTTTGTGCCGAAAATTATGTATTAATCTACCTTCGTAAGTAGAATTTACCATATTCAATTTCAATTTCAATTTATTTAATAATAATTGTTCGTATAACAAGAATTTAATTCTTTTTCAAATCCATGGAATAATGGTTTAGAAAAGTAAAAAATAATGCTAACATTACATGACAAGAGCTTACAAATAATTAAATTGCGATTACTATACAAAATATAAATACTAATATTGCTAAGTTGCAGGAAAAAGAGATCTGGAAGCTTTTTTTTTTATGTTACTGGGACAAATAATTTAAAATGGACAGCCTAAATCTTCTTATTCCATCATGGATCTCACATGAGATGGTAATGAATTCCACAATCTAATAGCGCTTATGAAAAATAGACGAGATGAGTTCAAGTAGTTGAATCGAGGTAAAATAAACATATGGGTTCTTTGTGAATGACTGAACTCTAGTTTTTCATATAGATAAGATGGCGTTCTTGAGTAGATTAGTTTATATAAAAAAATTCAGTTTCTAAAGCTGAGATACGTGATAATGTCACATCCGAGAATTCTTTTTTTTTATATTCGGACACATGATCATATATGCGTAAGCCATATACATATCGTGTGGCATGATTGAATGCAATCTGCAGTTTCAACTGTGAAGAAGAATCAAGCTTTCTATATAAAATTTCTGAGTATGTTATTAAAGGAACAACTAGCTGGACTATAAGTTTTCGCTTAATTTCAATAGGAGTACCCTCTGCCGACATTCTAAGATTACGTAAAGTATAGTAGATTTTACTGATCACACTGTTAATATGATCAACACAAGTAAGCGAGGAGTTTATGTGTAAGCCAAGACTGAGACCTTTAGTGATTAGTTTGAGACAATTATTTCATATGAATAAATTCGGTATGTCATCAGCAAAAATTACGTCTTTTGAAATTGGCAAGACAAAGGATTTCGTTGCATTTAGCAGAAGGCAATAAGCCTCAGCCCATTTATTAATAGCATCACGATCCTCATTCAGTCTACAACTGAGGTCATCTAACAAACCAGTTTGACTTGATAAGTATAATTGCACGTCATCTGCATAGGCATGCATAGTCACATATTTACAAGTCGTAAAAATATCATTTACATATTTTTGAAGATATATACATATATATGTGCTATATATATAGCACATGAAGGTACACGATTATTGAAAGTACATCTATTCTTTCAAAAGCCTTTTTGAGTTGTATCGATATCTTTCTTTTTCACCGAGCAAGATTTATAGCGAAAAATTAAGTTTTTGCATTATGTTACTTCAAAAGTAGTGAAAGAACTCTTTTTTTAAAAATTTAGGTCCAGATATCTCAAAAAACCAAAAATGGTACATAGGTCCATTTTGTACCCGGATTTTGATTCAGCATTGCAAAGTGCGTTTGAAATGACTATATTTTTTTTTTTGCTTGTTTTTGATTTTTTTATTTTCAGTGAAGACTTATTTTTTTTATAAAAATGCCCACAAATTCTATAAAATTCATTATCTTGTGAAGAAGATTAGGTACACTGTAAAAATTTTAGTTTAATTTTAAAACCAAAAAGTATTTATGTGGAACAATGCCAAAAAAAGTATTAATTTTAAACTATTTTGGAATAAATTTCATACTTTTCTGGAATAAATTTTAAAATTTTTTTGGAAAAAAATCAGAGTCTAATACCAAAAAAGTTTTAAGTCAATACTAAAGGGAATCAAAGTTAAGAAACTTAAGCTATAATTTTTTTATGTGTAACTAGAAAATTGGAGTTACCCAGTTGTATCATTGAAGTGCACGGAAGGAAGGAAGCAAAATCTAATCCGACTGAAATGAACCGGAAATTTGCATTCATAGGTTGGTTTCTTATAATGTGAAGATAAAAACGCACTAAACTTTGAAGGCCTACCTGCTCCTTTTTTTAAAAAGAGGTCGAAAAACGGTACACTTAAAAAAACAACAAACCAAAACAAAAATATTTATTTTCGATGTAAGTAGTTGCTGGTGCTGAATCCGAATCCAGTCTCGAAATTGCTCTATGACGTATGGTTTTCGAGATATTCTAAACTAAAAGTTTAAAACCAAGATTTTTGTGGTCATATGGAGGACGCATTATATTGTTTTGTCTTTTCTAATAAATGCAGTGCTTCGTACTATTTTTCGTCTTCAAAATAAATGAATTGGTCTTGTATGATTTTTTTTTAAAAAGTTATGATCACTTTAAAATGCAATATGAGACTGGATTTGGATTCAGCACCAACAACTACATCAAAAATGTCTGTTTTTGTTTTATTTTGTTGTGTTGTTTTTAAGTGTACCGTTTTTTGACCACTTATTAAAAAAGGGAGCAGATAGGATTTCAAAGTGTGGTGCATTTTTATCTTCATATTATAAGAAACCAACCTATGAATGCAGATTTTGGTCCATTTTAATCGGATTAGATTTTGCTTCCTGCCTGCAGTGGGTGGCGATATGTTAGCTTTTTTAAAAATTTTCGTCTTATTGAACTTATTCAGCCATTTTTTGAATGATTCAATATTTTTTAACCATTTTAACATTTCCCAAATTTTTCAGCATTTTCGACTTCTAACATTTTCCAATTTTTTTGACTTTTACCTTAATAGTTCCTTATTGTCACACCTAAAGCCAGTTCAATTAACGAACGATATCATACGTATCACAATATTCCCTGTTGTCCAATGTAGTGTTTGTTCTCAGCTGCAACTACTCCCGTGTGGTGCAATGTGAGGGGGAAGGTTAAAATTATTCAACTAGTTCAATTCTCAAAGTGGACTTTATATGTCCGTCGCGTATAAAATCACGCAGACTCTTGCCAGGTGGGAGTGAAGTGGCGCAAAGAGGAGTAGAAAGTGAAGTGCTGCATCGATTGGTTCGCGCTGGTTGGTTTTAGTAAAATGCAATAATGTGAAATGCAAAAAGGGAGTTCAAACAGTTTGCATGGCATTGTTGGTTATAATCACTGCGCTATCGTTGCAGTTGCATTTTTCATTTTATATTTTATATTTGTATGTATGAGAATTAAAACATACCATCAACGTTTGCTGTGCAAGCAACAGCGGTATGCAACATGCTGCTGCTGTTGCTGCCGCTGTTCCTGCTGCATGCATGCTATGCCAACTTCATATCAAAATTTTTAATCAGAGACAAAAAATTATTTTCATTTTAAACACTTTTTTCTTTACTGTATCGTTCTTTTACATTTTAATTCCTTTTATTTTTTTTTTTTTCAATTTCATATTTTTTTTTTTTTGTATTTTTATTGAAAAGTTGGTGTCAGTATTACTTGCGTTGCAGCAATGCCACTTTATTTTTTGCATTTTTTTTTTGTAAAATCACGATTATCGGTGATTTATATAGAATTGTTTTAAAGGAACAGTGGTGTTTAAGAATATTGCATGAGTTCGAAATAAAAAATAAGGGCATTTGCTTAATAAACAATTTATTACATTGCACGGAGAAAAATCGGCGTCATAATTTTTACTTCACTCGGGTAGTAAAAAAATTGAAGAAATTAACACTAAATTTCAAACATAATTTACCTTACGGATGAACTATTTGTTGGTTCCGGAAAGTAATATTTCACCAGAAAAATATATAACCATTACTACTTTATAATTCTAGTAAAAATATATATGTTTGATCAAAGATTTGTTTAATGTACAAATTTTATAACTCTTCATCATATATGTAGGTCATTGGTGTAGAGGTCTAACAATTTTGTAATTGTAAGTAAAAATAATATTTGTCAATCTATCACACAGACGAACCTCGGTTCGAATCCAAGTTTTTTTTTTTTTTAAACTTTACAATAATCAATTTTTTTCCAAAAAATTACTATACTGTAAGGTAAGAGTACCGAGTTCTGTCAGTTTTTCCTTTTTGTAGAAAAAACGCAGTTTTAAATATGTTTGAACCAAAACATGTTCTATACTTTTAGTTAATGCCAAGAAATTAAAATTTAATTTTTTATTAGTTAATAACTTTCAATGATCTATCAAACAACCAATTTCCAATAACCTAGATTTCGAACGTGTTAGGTAGCATACGAATTTTTATAAGGGTTTCCAGGATTAAAAACTATCGTATATCTAATTGAAATTTGTTAAAAAAAAAATTTATGTTAGCTTAAAAATCGTTTTCTAATAACTTTAAAGCAAATTAAACTATTTTTCTTAAAGAAAACTAGGATTTTATTTCTGCTGTAATTGGGTGCATAATTTTGTACGAGTGAACGTTATTCCATGACTATCACGTAATTGGGAAGATAAAGGAGTTTCAATTTTCGAAAATCAAATATTGATAGTTTGTAAATATGCAAAAAAAAAAATGTTATTACGTAATAAGTTAACTTTTTTGAATGAAGTGATGTAATTACGGCATATTATTTTCTCTTTTAAAACTACAAATAATTGTATACGATGTGAACACTTCTCTAACAATTTTCAGAGATGCTAAGAATTTTTTACTGCCAGAACAACGTACATAAACTTGTGCAAGTGAACCTAATTATGTGACAATTTGTAGTTCGCTCCTTAATTTGTAATGTGTACTTACTAATATTCCTTAAAAAAAAGAAAAACATTATGTTTGCAGAATTAAAGATAAATTAATTTTAAAATATATAAAATGAAGAAACTTGATAGATGCACGCGCTTACGGAGTTATGTTCAGCGCAAAATTTTAGTCCGGAATTAGGGACAAATGCAGTGTTTTTAAAAGTATAAAGAATTATCATAAGGAATGGATTACGATGCTCAATTTTAGCACCATTCGACTCCGGATAAATCAATCCTTATGAAAAATCATATATCCGATCTCAAAATTGAGTTGTAAAATTTAGGATCATTTTAGAAGTTGAGAGTACTTTAACATGCCGTAATTCGGCATTACCTTAAGGTTATTCGAAAATTCTGAATTTACTAAAGTAGTGAGGTAAAATTTATTTTACTAGGGAGTTGTCACTAAATGTACTTGAAATTCTAGTAAAATTTACCAGAAACTATTTTTTAAGTCATAAATATTTTTACTAGAGTTTTAAAGTAAAAATGGTCATACATTTTTCTGGCTGAAAGCATAATTTACTCTACGTATGAAAAAATGTAGGCAATTTAGAGTTAATATTACTTTATTATTACACTATATTTTATTTGTTAATATTACTTTACGGAACCATTAACACTCTAGTTCCCAAATATTTTTTTTAGTAAAAAAAATTACAGGAAGTAGTTTTGGGATGTAGAAACAATGTTTGTTCAGGAAAACCTTTTTTGGATGGGTAGGAGTCGTTGCAGGGGTGTAGAAGGTAGAGGCCGCTTTGGGCAAGTAAGCCAAACAAAAATTACGGATAGTGTTACATTTAGTGTTAATTGCCTTAATTTTTTTACTACTTGAGTGGACTAAAAATTATGACACTCATTTTTCTGCGTGTAATTTAAAATTTCGGACCTCTAGTTTCCTTGTGCAATTTTCTTAGAATTTATAGTAGATTTCGTTTTTGCTATACTCCTTTGGCTATTTTTCTCACCCAAGCAATTTGACCCTACCTAATATACACACTTGGCACTAAATATTTCCGCAATTTCTTTTTATTTTCACTGTTTTAGTTTTTTTACGAGTGCCATCAAAGCATTTAAGCCTCTCAAGAATTTTTGCTCGCCACTGTATATCACATTTGCCCGCCTGACTTTCCCAACCAACCGTATGCAGAGACTTTCTGCAATTCTTGTTTACATGCAATTTATAAAATGTTACGTTTTGCTAAAATCACAAAAACAACAATTAAAAGAATAACAACAAAACATTGCAACCAACAACAACATGCTGCTAGTAACTAGCAACTTGTTGTTCAACATTTAATGCAAAAAAAAAAACAAAAACAATAAAACGAATATCGAATCATCTTCTTTAATAAAATGAGCGAACGAGCGAACGAACGAAGAAGGAACAAATGCGATGCATTGCAATGCGATTCGCTGTGCTGCGCAACAATTGCTGCATGCAGTCAGTGTCGTCTTTGATGATGCTGCAGTTGCAGCTGTTGCTGTTGCTGTGGCTGTTGTTGCTGCTGCTAATATTCGCAATTTATGTGTTGCCGACGCGGCGACTTGAGTGCGAACAAGTAATTAGAAAAAATAGAACCCAAAATGCAACGAAATGAGGTTGCTTTGCTGCCTTGAATGCCTTCTCTTAAGTGGTGGTTGCCGAAGTGCGGGAAGTGCTGCCTGCTGCCACAGGCTACGAGAGCATGCAATCGTCAGCCCAACCAACAATGATTGTGTGTAAGTAGTGTAGTATAATTTTAGTTGCTACAACTATATATGTACATACCGACGACAGGGATGTGCGACGGAGGATATATGTATGTAAGGGGGAACTACAGAAAATCGTGTTCGATGATAGATTTAAACATTTTTAAAAAATGTTTTTATGAACAACATTTTTGCGAAATCTCTTACGTTTTTCCATTTTTAGTTCACTTAAATGTTAGTTGACTGTTGCATGATTTGTGTGTTGATTTTAATTAAGTAATTTGGTGCTTACTCATAAATACTTCTTTAATAGTCATAAAACATATTTTTTTTTTTTTTTATTTGAATTATTATAGCGCTAGCTTTATTGCTTGCAATAATTAATTAATACTGATGATAATGTGAAAAGTTGGTCCGTAAATTAAGTTATAGAAAATTGATGAAAACGCATAACGACGTGACGTTTTCATTGTTTTATTGTTGCTCGTAAAGACTTTCAATTCGATATCTCCTTACATCATGCTTAAAAAATAACACATTTTGTTCGTAATTTTACCTACGGTCAATTTAGTTAAGACAATATCATGCAGATAGGAAAAAAAACATAAACGACTTATTTTCAAAAACATGATTTTTTGACCTTTTGGCCTTAGGTAATCTATTATTTGGCTGGACTGTATCTGTTTAATAGACTTTTATGCTATTCAATTAGCATCAAAGTTTTCTAAGTAAAACTTTTTAAAGATCTTTAAAGTTTTCATTGAATAAATGAAGTTAAGGAAGGAGCGTTAAAATTTTGCAACTATCCCGAGTAAAAATGATAAAAGGGCTGAACATGGGCTGAACGTGGGCTTTTTTGCTTTTTTAAGGCCGTACGTGGTCTGTACAAAACTAAAAAAACCCAAAAGGCTGTACACATGGCTGAACAAGGGCTGTACAAAACTAAAAAAGCCCAAAAGGCTGTTCATGCGGCCGTACAAGGGCTGTACAAATGTACAAAAAAAAAATTTGTGTAGAAACAAATGGGCTGTACATGGGCTGTACAATTGAATTTTATAGCCGTACAATTTATTTTGTATTTTTGAAATGGGCTGAACACGTACAGCCCATGTACAGCCCATGTTCAGCCCATTTCAAAAATAAAAAATAAATTGTACGGCTGATGTACAGCCCAATTCAATAGTAAAATTCAATTGTACAGCCCATGTACAGCCCACGTACAGCCATGTTCAGCCCATATGAAGCATCGTTTACGGCCCAAATGTCCTGCAAAAACACCATTTTTGGCCCTTGTACAGCCCAAAAAAAGTAATGAAATTTTGCCCTTGTTCAGCCTTTGTACAGACGTAATTTAAAAATTGTTTTTTTTTTTACTCGGGTAAGTAATTCCCTTTTCATGCTATCGAGTTAATACTGTTATTAATCTTCTAAGTTTATTCCATTCCTGTATTTTATATGTCAAACATCCGCTTATCTGCATCTCCAATACATAGAAAGTGAAAGCTGCTTTACATAAACCTCTTAAGGAATATTCTCAATAATTAGCTTATGAAAACAACCTGCATTATTCTTAAGTCCCATATGAAACACGTGTGCTTTTTTATTGCACATCATTTTTGCACGTAAAAGTGTGAGCTAATGTACTTACATATCGCTCATTTACTACAAGAACGGCACAACTCAAAATCCACGAATTTTGAGTTAATGATATGGAACTATTTGTTGTATCAGGTTTCATATTGTGTAAAAATTTCATATTAATATCTTTTACAGTCACCGTTTGAGAACGAAATAACTTTTGCAGTTGAAAACTTTAAATGTATTTTCTGCAAAATCGAGTTTTTTGACTTGTGTAGTTCTTGTAGTAAATGAGCGATGATGCATAAAAATTAAACCACTTAGCGCATGTAAGGATTACATACTTCTATCATAAAATTCAACTTTAAGAGGTTTGTTGCACTGAAAGTAACATCAAAAGGCAACAGCTGTTGTCATGGGAACGTGCTTTCAAAAAAGTTTTAATGTTCCTTTTCGGCAAGTTGCAAGTGTTGATGCTTTTTTGCAGATAGTAAAAAGTACTGTATTACATTTCAAACATTTCTTATAAAGATTTTCGGTTAGAATATAAGGATATTTGACGATTAAGCCAGTGTATTAAATTTCGACAAAATGTCCCGCATTGTTTTCTCCAAATTATAACTTCCACTGACAGACGCAATAATTTCCGTTTACTACGCAAAATGTTGACTAACATACTAAAACTGTTTATTTAAATCTTATCTAATCTATAACAGTTTCAAGAAGATTCTAAAGCTTGACTTCGTTGTCCAAGTTTTTTGAATGATTACTTTTAATTTAAAGCTTAATAGGATTTCACTATTTGATATTTTCGTAGTTAAGACTATGTTTAACGAAATTGCAAATTTCTTCAAAACGACGACCAAGATCTGAGTCAAGATGTTGATTTGGCCAATGCCGTATATTGTCGAGCTCTATAGGGAAATGCCATGAAAACATCCTCTACTTGATATCATTTTTTTAATCGGAATCTTTGTACAAATTTAATTTTCTTCAACTTCCCACTTACCTTAAATTCTTCTTAGAGAATTTTGTAAATTTTATATGTTTTCATCGTATTTCACACTTGGTTGAGTTATGAGTTTTTCAACAGACACTTGGCAGATGTCATTTACAGAACATACATATCTGTATTCTTCTTGTCATATTTCTTTGAGGTCTTTTCCTAATTAAATCTTGTCAGCACTTTTTGTGCAAATGAGCAAATGTTTCATTTAAAAATTTAACACAGCGTGACAACGAAGAAATTTTTATTTATAAATAAGACCACACCGAGTGTTATGCGTAAATTTTTTGAACGGCGCTTTTAACTATAAATTTTTGGAATTTTTTGTATGATTTGTACCATAAAAATGTATGAATTTTATTACGTTATAGTCAAATTTTAATGAACTCCATGCATGCCAACCCTATATTTCTTTACTTACTTTAAGGCTCTTAAGGGATTATTAATGAGAAATTGAAACGAATTTCAAGAAAGGAAACAGTTTTATTATTTTTAATTAATAAATGTATGTATGACAATTCGTATTTTAAGTGTTTTGGTAAAGTATTAAAAAAATTGATAGATTGATTGTGATTTTCAATTTTCAGCAAAATTTTATTGATGACAACTTAGAATTCCAGTTTTACTCAATTTTGTTTAAGATGGGTTGTCGCATTCAGCTTTTCTTATCTTTTAAAAGATTAAACATCGGACAATCAACTGAACTGAACAGAACAGAACAGAACAGAACTCAACTCAACTCAACTCAACTCAACTCAACTCAACTCAACTCAACTCAACTCAACTCAACTCAACTCAACTCAACTCAACTCAACTCAACTCAACTCAACTCAACTCAACTCAACTCAACTCAACTCAATTCAACTCAACTCAACTCAACTCAACTCAACTCAACTCAACTCAACTCAACTCAATTCAACTCAATTCAACTCAATTCAACTCAATTCAACTCAACTCAACTCAACTCAACTCAACTCAACTCAACTCAACTCAACTCAACTCAACTCAACTCAACTCAACTCAACTCAACTCAACTCAACTCAACTCAACTCAACTCAACTCAACTCAACTCAACTCAACTCAACTCAACTCAACTCAACTCAACTCAACTCAACTCAACTCAACTCAACTCAACTCAACTCAACTCAACTCAACTCAACTCAACTCAACTCAACTCAACTCAACTCAACTCAACTCAACTCAACTCAACTCAACTCAACTCAACTCAACTCAACTCAACTCAACTCAACTCAACTCAACTCAACTCAACTCAACTCAACTCAACTCAACTCAACTCAACTCAACTCAACTCAACTCAACTCAACTCAACTCAACTCAACTCAACTCAACTCAACTCAACTCAACTCAACTCAACTCAACTCAACTCAACTCAACTCAACTCAACTCAACTCAACTCAACTCAACTCAACTCAACTCAACTCAACTCAACTCAACTCAACTCAACTCAACTCAACTCAACTCAACTCAACTCAACTCAACTCAACTCAACTCAACTCAACTCAACTCAACTCAACTCAACTCAACTCAACTCAACTCAACTCAACGGTTACCGGACATAATCCCAACGGACATTATCCCCATTTCGTAAATGGGGATTATGTCCGAAAATTTTTCGGTCATAATCCCCATTTTGGCCATGGGGGTTATGTCCGCAAATTTTTCGGACATAATCCCAATGGGGGTTATGTCCGAAAAATTTAATTAAGATTGAACAAAATTTTTGCAATAATCCATTTAAAAAATTTATATAGTGTTGGATGTTATAGACTGATACGCGGCCGAAGGCCGCCGCGAAGCCGGTGTTGGATTTTTGGGAGTTTTAAATCCTGAGCTGCGGCCGCAGGCCGCCCACTTACCCCTACCCTTATGTAAAATTACTGTGGAATTTTTGGGAGTTGTAAATCATGAGCTGCTTCTGTTGTCAATAACAAAATATCGTTATGGGGACTATGTCCGTTTTTTCCTGGGGATTATGTCCGAAACACTTGCGGACATAATCCCCATTGAAAAAATGGGGATTATGTCCGAATAACTTGCGGACATAATCCCCATATCGTGAATGGGGATTATGTCCGTGGGGATTATGTCACGGCACCAACTCAACTCAACTCAACTCAACTCAACTCAACTCAACTCAACTCAACTCAACTCAACTCAACTCAACTCAACTCAACTCAACTCAACTCAACTCAACTCAACTCAACTCAACTCAACTCAACTCAACTCAACTCAACTCAACTCAACAAAACAAAACTCGACTTTGCTCAACTCATCGCATCACATCATATCACATCACAATAAAATGACAATTTTCAACTGCTTCCAATATTTAAAACTTTTGAAACCCTATTTTGGCAACTCTACATTGCCCTAGCATGAAAACAACAAAAATTAATACAATAACAAAGTTTACCATGTCAGCCAATGTTATTTTTAGAAATTTCCATTTACATTTGCAATAAAAACTTTGCAACTTTTCTGCATTCATTGTTGTTGCTGTTGCTGCTCCATTTGTTGTTACAGACTTTGACATTTGTATTTAGGTGTCTCCAAAGGAAATGAACAACTGCAGTTACAACAGCAAAAACAACAACAACAAGGATAACAATGACAGCAATTACAATAACAATATAAGCATTATTTGAAAACGATTATATCGTTAGGTCTTGCAAATGAAAAACTCAATTTGTTGTTATGTCAAAACCGCATGCCATTTGTTTTTAATTTGATCAGAGTTGTCAAACAATTTATGAACTTTGTGGATGGCAAAATGCTTATTTTACTCAAAAGTAGAATGTTTTATAAGACATAAAATACTTAGAATCCCTTAAATGGTAAATGTGTATATTTTCAGAATTTTTGGAGCTTTTTAAATCTTTTTTTTTTCTGTAATTCGAAGAACTTTTAGAATATCATAAAATGCCTCAAAAAATTTTGAAAAAATAAATAATACATTGGTATTCTTTAAGGAATTTTGAGCATTTCAGTTGTCTAGAACTCAAATGTTTCAGTAGTTAAAAAGTGGGCGTGGTGGTACTTTAAGATTGCAACGTTTTGTCCAGTACATGTGTGCTATGATCAAAACTCGCTTACCAAACTTTATGAAAATATTTTATACAGTTTGCGAGATGTAATGCCAACGTTTTGTAGCTGTATGAGGAGAAAGATTACTTTATAAGCATTTCTCCAATACCGTATAAAAGTTTTTAAAAGTTATTGATGGTCGACATGCATATACCAATTTTCATCAAAATAGCTTCCACGAGTTTTTCCAATTTAACGGCATATCACATATTAATCTTTGTTCTCCTATATTTGAATTAAAATCGTTTGAGTCGTTTTCGAGTAATATTGAATCAAAGTTTTCAATGGTTAAAAAGTGGGCGTAGCACTTCCTCGATGCCGCCAACTTTTCGTTTGTTACAAGGCATTGATACGAGTAAGGAATACCCGTCTACTAAATTTCATGGAAATACCTTGTATGGTTTGCGAGATGTGCAAATTAAATATAAAGCTTAAGGCGGTGAAACGCCTCTTCATGAGTATATGAAGCAAAACACGCCAAGTGTACCAGCTGAGCGATTTCGCTCAAATTTGCCAATATGGTAGTTCCGCTGTGCAAGAACAATGATCCGGGAAGATTTAGTCCTAGTGCCATTTGTTGTTAAAATACAGGGTGTTGAAGTTGGCGTTTTTAGCCATTTTCATGATAGGGGTGTTTTTTTCAAAAATTTATAGCTTACACAAAAGTTTGTAAATTGATATTTCTAAGTAACTGGTCCAATTCATTTTTAAGTGTTCTTTTTACTTGGTGAAAAAAATTTTTTTCACCAAAATTTTTTACATTTAAAATACTTTTAAATTTTTTTAAAAAACCCCACTTAATTTTTTTTTAAAAGTACTTTAAATTAAAGCATAATTTATAAACTTTAAAATGATGTATGACTCAAGATGGGATTCGGTCGCTAGATGAGAGTTTTTAATTTTTGAACGCCAGTGGTTGGCAAAACTATTTGTTTACTCAAGAGGAAGGCATCTTACGAAAAAAGTGTACTAGGCATAAAACGCTTAGAGTCGTTCAAGAAAAAAAAAAAAGAATTATTTAAACTGCGACATGACTTACCTACAGTAATGTTGCAAGGTATTCATTTAACAAGAGTCTATATTCGCACGAGTTTAATCTGTCCTTAGCGGAGAATATCACCGTTACTCTACAATGAAAAGAGAATAAAAAAGTTAGAGAAAGAGGAAACGATTTAATTAGATACATCTAGATATTAATACGAAAAACAAAAATTTGTCCTACCTTTTTTACAATGTTAGAAATGGAGCACGACTTTGAAATATACATCATTAGAAAGGTATTTATGTGTAAATGTGCACAAAGTTAAAATTATTTTAATATTTTGCCATTAAGCTAGGTAAAATTAAAAGAAAACTTTTCAATATTTACAAAAAAAGCGGTCACACAGAGCTGAAAAGAGAATACAGCATAAAGAAAAAGACAAAAAGCTGGCTGACTTTATGTTTTCTGTTTTCTTTTCCCTTCACATTGTATCAGGGATGATAAATGTGCTTTCCATTTTACACCAAATAGCAAAAAAAATGCTAAAACTGTTCAAAAAGTACAAAAATTATTTAATATATTTCTGGTAAAATTTTGATCATTGGGCGATTCTAGTAAACATATTAAGGTGATTCACAACGTCTCATAAAGTCATAAGTCTACGTTTTTTTTTTCTTTTGTGCTCTGGACCATAGGTACGAATTGCTCACATTGTTACTTTCTTTTCTAATTACAATTCTCTCATTTAAATATTAAAATTAATATAATGTGGGCTGATTTATATTTTGCCAATGCAAATTAAGTTGGAAATTTGAAGAGTTAAAAGAGCACTGACTAGATCAGTTGACTCTGAGCTTCGTAAAAATTTAAAGTTTCAATGTTTAAGATGGGCGTATACACAACCGAGCTAAATATATTTGAAGAGAAATTTTTCGATTTGTTATTGAGACATGGCGTTATCATCCAGATTTAAGGTCTCGCGGTTACACTAATTAACGCGGAAACACTCATGTCAGAAGAAACTTTCATACACATCGCTAGGAACAATATTCAAACTTATACGAAATATGGATATTTTGAAGCATTAAATCGTCAATCAATGTAACACAACATTTTAAGTCGAATATTTTACAGCTCTGATGCAGGTGCAGATAGATGCCACTTTTGCTGTTTTTGTACAATAAATGATTATTTTCAAGCAAACTGTTGAAGTGCCATGCAAAGATGTTGAATTGGTTAGCATTTGTTGATAGCACATTTAGTTGTCGAATCCACAATTGTTAGACCTCCCTTGTAATTCATGTCTACAACCTGTCTTCAAATATTAAGGATGTAGAAAATAATGTCAAAAATTATTTAAGCCTTAAAAGAAAAATTTCTTTTAAATATTCAACTGAAAATTTACCACTCTTAAGATTATGGAAAAAAAAAATTTTAAATCTTGACATGTCATTTTCTGGATGAATTCTGAACATTCTTGCAACTTTCACTACCAATGCGAGCGTTGAGTAAATGGGAGTGAATGCTGCACTTGCTCTGATGATGACATTCATAAGTTAAAGCAACCACTCAATGATGATGAAGATGCCGATGATGATGCTGTTGATGATATAGACAATCATCATTTTACATATGATGCTACTACCCTTAAGTTAGGTTCCCTTAAGCAACAAAAATGTTGTAGCATAACTTTAAAAATGTTGTTTCTCCCTGGTTAACGAAAAAAGGGTTCAAGCCAATACTTAAGTAAAAGTCACAATAAAACGACATCAACAACAACTAAAGTATTGTTGCTGTTGCCAACTGCTGATTTAATTCATCAGTAGAGCAGCAGCAGTAGCAGTAGCAACATCTCACTCAAGAGCCTCCCTTTGACATTTATGCAATGCTGCATACATGTCATGTCATCCGCGTGCCTATTAAGAGTGCAATGCACTTAAATTCTTTTACAGAATCTCACCCCTTGGGGGTGTAAGTAAAGTGGATGGATGCATCGAGGGAGAGTCGAAGGCAAAGTTAGCACAAAAGTCACAAAAGCCTTCAAAATGACCCACACCTTTGTAGTGCCGGTTTTGAGAGATCCCACTTGTTTTGCGTATATTTTTTTTTTATTACATACATATTGTATGCCGTAGTAGGTTCCCCTATATTTCTTTTTTTGTTTAAGTAATAAGAAAAACTAGGGAAACAAAATGCTTTCAAAAGATTAGAGCATGACTAATATCAGCTTTTGTAGGGAAGTTCATTGTGTTGTTGAAACTTGACGATTTTCCGTATTGGTATACAGGTTCTAGAATAAGATTAAGTAAAAACTTAATATGTTGTCATGAACATTTTACAATATTCTCGAGTTTTTCTCATTTATGGTTATTAGTTATACCACCTTAAGTATATTGATGACTATTTTCCCCACAAAACTCTAACTAAAAAAACTCTAATTTTCTGAATTCTCTAAATACTAAGACAACCGTATTATGACAATCATATGAAATATTTTGGAAAATTATAATGGCTTATAAAGATTTTATACTGTGCAAATCTGCCGTCTCAAACACAGCTGATGTTAATACACCCAAAAAGGAACTTGACCCTAGGTGTACAGTTCTTGTGGATCTACACAACTAATATATTTAGAAGATATCATTCAATTCGTTAGTTGCGGAGCATTGTCCAAATCCATAACAGCAACGAAGCGTAGTCAAAATACTCACGAACTTGGTTGAAGTTCATTTCAAGACAAATAGACTTTCAGCCAACGTCACAATAATGATGGCTGTGGTTGAGTTCGTTAACGTCCGCATCTATCACACGGTAGGTACCAAGTTCAAATCTCCCTAATATCAAACAGAAAAAAATTTATTTATAGCATAAAATTTGAAATTGAAAAGGAAAATAGGATCGACATTTCCGCCAAAAAATCCACCGCGAGCCAAAAATTTAAGTCATCATATCGCTGAAACTGTTTAACGTACATGGATGAGATATGGTACATATGTAAAAAGCAAATAATTTGTACCGGGTTAAGATGGGGGTATCACGTCCCCACAAAAATCACTTCATCATATCTCCGAAAATATTTGTCGCACATGAATGAGATTTGACACATATATACAGAGCGCCAAGACAAATAATAAATATGAGATTTTGTACGCATGTAAAATGGATAGGGACAAATGACATCCTTTGGAAAAATTGGTGATGTCACCTCAACTCAACAAGATAAGGTGATCCAACATTCACTGGGAAATCCTGGTTTTTTGAAAGATTTTCAATTTAAAATTTGTATGGTGGAAAAAATGTCACGTTCATATTGTCACGTATCGATTCAGATTATGATCAAAACAAAGAAAAGTGCAGAAGATATTTGAATCAAACTTTATATTATTGCATAAGATTCTAAAATTAGTCACACTAAAAAAATCTGACTTGTTTCGCTGAATTCTGACTTTCTTTGAATAGGCACGAAAACTACTTCTATTTGTGTCACGTTCGTTTCGTGTCTTTTTTGCGTGTATCTTTTCGTCACCTGTGAAATGCACATATCAGTTTCACTGTCAGTTGACAGGAAAAAATTTAAATTAAAAATTTTTTAGCAAAGCCAGTTGTAAATTCTCCGACGAACGTAATTGAAACTCATTGAGCAATTCGCTTTGTTAAAACAGCTACGAGCGAGCCAAGCTCAAAATTTGATTTGCGACATTGTTAAAATAGACACGTTTTTGCCAATTTCGACAGTATTATTTTCTCTGTGTATATCTCAAATAACACTTTTGGTACAAAACATTTTCTATGATTAATTTTTTTTTTTTTTAACTGATAAAACGATACAACTCAGGTATCGAATGGACCAAAAAAAAAAAACGTCACTAGCACGATTACTCATACATGTGCTTAGGGTATTATTTGTAACGCAAAACCCAAGAACAATGTTGTGCACTTACATGTTATTATTATTTTATTTTTCTTATTTTTCTTATTTTTTACTGGTAAAGGAACTTGTAGGGGAAAATTTACATGAGTGGACAAAATATAAGAGGAAAATTAAAAAAAAAAATCCCCTTTTTCAGAATTTATAATTCATTATAGAGTTCGTTTTATTAAAAAATAGATATTTAATACTTAAAATAAATATACAGTATTTCTAAAGATAATACAGAAGACATAATTTGCAACTGCTCCTTGCAATAATTTTAGGAGAAGCATTGAGTTAAAATGAGCTCTTTTTATCACAAGCGTTATCCTGCAATAACTTTGATTTTCCTCCGACTCTTCTATACCCTGACTCATCAGCTGCAATGACTTTTCTCGTTGAAATTTTATATACTTCTTAGTGTACTCACTCAAAGCCTGACGATAAAATCCGTGCAAACGTCAATTCTGCGGCAAAATACCCAAAATTTAGTGGAGAATATAAAGGGTGTATCGCATAAGGTTACAAAGCTTCTGGGAGGTGATAGAGGAAGCCTAGGCTAACAAAAAATTGCGCCTGGGGGATGGGGACTAAAACGTACCCCTGAGGGTTATAGGGTTAAAATTTTTTGGCTTGTTTTAGGAAAACACCCTAACGTTTTAATGGCAAAGTTTTAGCTAATTGTATGAGCTTTCAGATAGTTTATATGGTTTAAAAGGATTTTGCAAAGTTCTGGACCTTAAAAGTTGATATTTTAATTTTTTTTTTTTTTCTTATTTTTTGACTTAGGCGGCGATTTTAGTATTGAAAGGTTCTATTAACATATCCTTTTATATATATTTTTTTTTTTTTTGAGATCCTCGTTCAATTTTCTTCAATTTGGTAGTACACTTGTCTTTTTATAAGAAAATTCCGCTCACTGATGCGGCTATACGACTCCAGGTTAAATTTTGTCGATATCTTTTTTCGTCTTCTATGTATCGCAAACCGAAATATCGAAAAACCGTTGTTGAGTCGATGGATGTGATGAATATTTTTGCTGAAAGCTTGTATTTATAGCCCTTAGCGTCTGCGTGAAATTTGATTTGATTACCCCAAAAAATTCTTTCAGTATAGTATTTTGAAGTTTTTGCTTATATGGAAGCGATAGTCATTCTTTAACTGGATTATTTGGTGCGTCTCTTCTAAACATTCGAAAAAAATTAACATTTTCCATAAAAAGTAAGAAAAAAAAAAATCTCAAAATCACCAAGAAATTTCTAAAATACCATATGTGAATCTATTAACAGACGGGAAACTTACAGCACACTCAGTTTTTTAGTTAATTTTTATCAAATATTTTATTTGATACAGAAACAATGTGAAGAACATTTGATAACAGAAATTCGGTGTGGAAATTCGAACAGCTCGATGAATAATTTCGACCATATAAATAAAGACCAACAATGATTATGTTGGTTATGTGGAGCATTCACAAATTTTGCCAATCACTGGGGTGGGTAAGCGCAACGAAACTGATAGGTATTTAACTTTTAACTATGAAGCAAATAAACCATATGATTTGTTGCTAACAATACTCGTATTAAGTAGTTGCCAACTACATGCAACAATAAAAATACCAAATTACCGCATGCCACATATTCGGCCAAAAATTTTACAAATTTCTCAAATGACTGTAATTTAAGTTTGCAAAATTTGTTGATTTTAATCGTGGGCGCGCACACTCAAAGTAGCTGCAACAGTCACATGTGACTTGCCATAGATGTATGTATGTACGTAGTAAGTTAGTTACCAATTTCAGCATATTCAGTTGTTACATATATAAATATGAAGCAGTGAACAATGTGCAGTATGGCGCTACTTTTGTTATGTTCAAAATGCAGCAATTTGTACACTGTTGCAAGTGGTGCCACCAAATTCAGATACTTTAGTGCTACCTTGGGTTCTTGCCATATTGTATGGAATTGTTAATGCAACTTGGTAACTATTGAAAATGTACGTAAAATGTATGTACGATGTGGCACATTTGAATATTAGACTTAAGTACTACTTATATTAATATTAGATTTTCAATAAATAATTAGGTATCTTTTGTTGCTTTGTGTTGAAATATAAATTTAAAGTATTTATAATTTAGAAAATTTGAGTCACTCTTATTATGTGTCATTCATTTGTTACTAAATACATAAGATATAAGATTAAAAAGCATTGTTCTTGGTTATTTCTAAACCAAGATTTCTCAAGTGAGCCAGGTTTTTGTAGCAACTAGAAAATATTTTTGGAAATTTTTTTTTTTTTTCTAAAATATTTAATATAGGAACAAAATAGTTTTTTTTTTGGACCAAAATTTTTTATTTATTATTAAAAAGCCTTATTTAAATACATTAAACCTTAAGCAACTTCTCCGCCTCTGAGAAAATTGTAAAAAATATGTGGGCACTCGCCACATGTTTAGGAACTATGTCTCGGAACATTACATTTTGTTTTGAACCAATTTTTGAAAAATTATAAAATGTCTCAGAAAACTCTGAAAAATTCGCACGTGTTCCTTAGATTATTCTAAGCATTTTATGCCATATGCACTTTTTTCTTAAGATGCCTTGTTTTTCTCTACTATTGAAAAAAGATTTGTACGGCACTCTTTATTGTTAATAACTTTTGAAGCAATATCGATTACCACAATTTTTATCTAAAACATAGTTTCCAGACATGTGGCGAGTGCCCACCTATTTTTTATAATTTTCTAAGAGACAGAGAAGTTGCTTCAATTTTTATTTATTTGAAATAGGGATTTTCAATAATAAATGAAAAATTTTGGTCAAAAAAAAGTGTCCTTTTATGCCATGATCTATGTTCAATGTCTTAGACAAAAATTGTTTTCCAAAGTTGCTACAAAAAATCATTTATTTTTTAAAAGCGTTAAGTAATTACGATTTTACGTTTAAGTTTTTAGGTGGAGCACTTGAGAAATTTTTGGCCATTGACCATTTTAATCAGCTTTTCTATAAAACTTTACCAAAATGTTTAGAGCTTTGGTAACTAACAAATGTTGGTATATAGTTAATATAATCAGTGTAGGGTAAGAAAAAACTAAGAATAGGTCAAAATCTCTAAAAATGTTTACCCCACAAAATCGTTCGTAGACAGACAAGTTAGTTCCCATTCGATTAAGGCCACATTAACAAATGCAGACATGCATAAAGTTAATGAGACCGACTTTTTGATATTAACAGCATCTGTTACACACTGTGGCACAGTAAAGTAGACTGACTGCATTAACATTATGTTGGAACTTGATCGCTATCAGTGAAAAATGTACAACAACAGCAAGAGCTATGCAATGGGGACGAGGTCAACATTTTTTTTTGCCAACCCAAAAGAAGACCCTACAATGAACAGAAAAAAACCAACAAAGCATATTTTAAAAACCGGCGATGTACATACTTAAATGGCGCGCAAGCCCATTTAATAGTGAACAACGTCAACAGGGATGCCAGGTGATCTTCAGTGGGTATTAGAATAATTTAATTTTATTGACAGCTTTTAATAAAAACTAGATACGCCCAATGGTCAAAATTCGACCACAAATTTATTAAATAATTTTAGTACTTTTTGGACACTTTTAGTACTTTCTTTTGCTATTTGGTACGAAATTTATCATTCCTGGTATAATTCAAGCGAAATATAAACGAAACAAAAAACACGAAGTCAGTGCTATGTATTTTTTCTTTCTCTTTGTGCTTTATCCTTGCTCTGAGTGACCGTGTATTTTCTTATTGTTAATATTAAAAAATTTTAATTTAATTTTACCCGGCTTGAAGTCAAGATATTAAAATAATTTTAGCTATGTGCATATTTACACTCGAATGGCTTTCTAATGGTGTATAACTCAAACTCGTGCTTCATTTCCAACATAGTAAAAAAGGTAGGACAAATTTTTGTCTTGCGTATTAATGTATAGATATATTTGTTTCAGTAGATTAAAAGATTTATCGGGATTGATAAGCACGGTTTTTGTTAAAAAAACTCTTCAGGGCAGGTCATCCGGGAAAGAAAGATGTCTCTCTTTAGGATCTCCCTTCACTGGTTCTTTTAAATACATCAAGAAAAGCTTCAAGGCAAGCCAATTCTTAGACCAGCACTGTTCCTTTCTAAGTCCAGTGGCCTATCGTTTAAGCATTGAATATCCCATTACACTCTCTCTATTAATCATAGATTTTTTTTTTCTTTCTTTACATGTGGTAACCCTAAATGTTGCACCTCGCTTAAAACTAAATTTTAAGCGGCGGCGGGGTGAGTGCTGAAAATCAAGCGAGGGAAAATCAATTAGCGCAACGCCTTGCGTTTGTGAGCTGCGATCAACCGCGGGCTGCCTGTCTGCAATTATGTGCGCCAGTGAAAACATGTTGAACGAGGCGCGATCGGGACACGCCAATGGTTTATGCTACGATCTGCGGGACGTGCAGCCAAGGGAAGCGGGGCAAGGTGACTTGGTAGATAAAGTAAGAAGCAGCATTCCATACTTAAAAAAATAAATATTTTCACTTGTTGTTGTTGCTGTTCTTGTAAATTATAATTATGTGCTTGCCAATGTTGTTGTCAGTATGGTTGATATTTTTGTATCTGCAACATGCAATAAAGTCAACAATCAACACCAACAACAGCAGCAGCATTACCAAAGTAAACTTGATCTTGCTGCAGTTACGCACTTGTTGCTTTTGTTGTTGTTATTGTTACTAGTTGATCAGGCCACAAGTATCATCTTCTTTTCTCAGGTTTTGTTTTTGTGGAATCAATCAGCTGCCATTAGCAGATTCATCGACACCTGTTGGCCATAAATTAGTAGCTTAATTGCTTGTTGACGTTTAGCATTCAAGATGTGATCCGATCGATTTCTTCTTTTACCTGTAAAGCATTTTTTCCTTTGGGATGGATAACTAAGTTTCTCAAAATGAATGAGGAAGTTCTCACTTGTCAGGTTAATTAATGCGTTTGTTTGAACTTTATAAAGATTTTGAAGAGTTTGATTAAAGAAGCAGTTTCTGCTACATGAATTCATTGCAAAATATGTATGGTGCAAATAATATGCCAACGATTTTGCATTTATATAGAACTTCTATGAGGGGCAAAGGGCTGAAATTAAACGTCTCCATTTATTACGACGTTCATCTCTCGCCGCGCCTTTCTCGATTTTTGGATATCCTTCTCCAACGACCTTTTCTAGAGGGGGTTTTGTTCTATCACGTCCTCTACTGCCTTGGGAATTCAACTCAAGGCCCAGGCTGTAGTTTCCGGAGAGTATGACCTCTTCATCCCCACTTCTAAGACAAGGTCTTCAATCTTGCTTTGCATGTCTGAGTGTTTCAGGCAGATGTCGTTCGGTAAAGTTCCATCGGATTCCTCTTACCGCCTTCTTTATCGAGGATATCGTCAAGAACTATAAGAAAAAGAGATGGTGATAGCAAACACCCTTGCCGTACGCCTAAATTAGTGGTGAATGACGGTGGCAACAACCCGTTGTGTAACACTCTGAATTTAAAGCCTTTATACTGTGCACGCACTAAATTTATGGCTTCTGCGGCAATACCGCTTTGATGCAGTAAAAGCACTGGGAGGCACTGTCGAAGGTAGTGCTATAGTCTACAAAGAGAAGTTGAAACGCAGCACGCCATTCGCATGATTGTTCGATAATTTCTCATGATTGGTTTCTCTTTCAAATGTCCGTGTCAAGTTTTTCTCTTATTCTGTTTTTTTTTTCAGTACTTTTGATTGTACTATTCCTGCTGGGGAATGTTACTTGGAAGTTGTGCAGAAAGTTGTATTTTGGTAAGCAGTAGTAACTGATAGTAATGATTAGGCTTTTGTTGGTATTCACCTCTTTCACTGGGGCGGACTGTTTGATAGTTCCAGCCCTTTCTTTATTTACTTAGTAGCATAAGTTTTGTTACGAACCTCAGCGCTTCCTTCTTTATCTGCAGATAAAAAGGTGGTAACCAAAGCAGCAGTTGGTGTGGTTTTCTCCTCCTGGTTTTCGCTCCTGTAACTGAAACACAAGCCATTCTTTGTAGTTTACAAAGTTTGACTTGTGCCGATTTCTGTTGCACCTTTTTATACCATATGGGTGCTCCATAGGTAATAATGGGTCTGACGATTGATGTATACATCCAGACCTTGGGACTGAGTCCCTAGTTTTTACCTACGAGGCTTCTACTGCTGCTTTTGCCTTCCGGATTGTGTTTTCCAGAAGAGGGTTCCATGTGAGATTTTTCATATAGAACTACACCATGATATTTAATCTGACTGGATAATGGTATTACTGTTCTATTAAGAACGGGTTCCCGAAAGAGTTCTTTTTTCCTTTTCAGACCAGAGTACTTACACCATCCGGTTACTAAGTCAAGTACCTGTTGTAATCTGGATGAGATGGTGTCATCATATTTACCTCGAATAAGGATTGCGACATCGTCGGAGCAACATGACTATGCCAATCTTCTGGCAAACTCAGAGGAAGGAGAATTGGGGCTTGCTTGTAGCAGATAAGTTGTAATTTTATCGATACGGCGGTTGATTATAAATTATTCTGATTGGAGAGGAGTAATAGACGTGGGATTCAGTATTTCACAAAAATGCCCTTTCCACCTCTTTAGTTGGCCTTCCACGGATGTTTAGAGACTCTCTTTTGTGTCGTTGATAGGACGATTTGATTGAAGTTTTCTGCAAAATAGTTTGCGTGTGATATCGTCATAACAATCTTTCTCCAACGGAAACATTTTCCTTTCGAAAGAAGAGAAAGCTAGGTCTCAAGTTATAGTATTTCTTCTTATACTGCTGTGTTTGTTTCGGGAAGAGTTTGTTTATGATATACACATATGTATCTAAAGATATTGCTCCACATGGGTTTAAAATTCCTTAAGTAAGAACGATGGCTTGTAGAAAATCACCTATGGCTTCTTCGACTAATGTCTGAAATATTTTGACTGGTTTGTCTTCCTCGGTTTGTACGGTTTGAATGAACTTGTTATGTTGGTCTTGGTCTCGAACATGAACTTAGGTACATATAAATGCTGAAAAAATTTTCCGAACCTAATTTTTTCAAAGCAGTTTGGTTTTAAGATGCCAAATTAAATATAAAGAGATATTTTAATGTTTGAAAGAGGCGTGCCATCCCTATTAACTACAAATTTCCTAGGTTCTATTTTGCAAAGATGACATTACAGGAATCTGGATCGATGACAAGAAATTTAGATTTTATAGTCACTTTTTTGATGTGAAAACAAATCTAGACTGTAGAAATTCCATTTGTGTACTGAAAAAGGAACGGCAACTCATTGGAATGCAGTTCACAAAAGAACCACTGTCCCTTGAATTAGTCCTTTCAGCTGACGTATAATGCCTGCCTTAGTTCCAGTATTCACTAGCATGCCATTGCAATAAAAGTACACTATTCTTTACAAGTCTATATTTTTCGCTAGCAAATGTCGCCTGAATCTGCGTGAAAAATTCTATTTTACAGCAGAATTAAAATAATTTGTGGTCACATGTGGAGGAAATAGAAAAAAACAAAAACATATTTTTCAACTTTATACCAATATTTCCTATTTTCTTCGATAGTTGCTCTCTTACAGGTATTGAAGCAGAGTTTATAGCGGTCCAAGCCTTTAGCTTACCTTTAGTACTGGTAGCTATGGGTTGATTTCCAATTTGCGTGATTTTCTGGATCGTTTCACCATTACACATATGATAAAACTCGCCATAACTTATTTAAAATCTTGAAAGCTTTAACGCTCAACTATTTTTCTATCGAAAGAAGGACGGTAGGCTATTCCTTCTTTGAAATTTAAATTTTAAGCCTAATTTACTTCACAATTTGGCTAAATGCTTCTTAAAAAGGCTTTTCTTTTGTAAATCTAACTAGAAAATACTGCAAATTTAACCTCTTGACACAAGTTTGTGCCACTTGAGACACATACTTAGTGGCAAAGAAAATACCAAAGGCTTCAAACGGAGTTTAAGATTGTACTTATTTTCTTTTTTGGTTTTATTTTGGTACTTTTTTGTTGCATTTTCTGGACTAACATTGAGCACGAAGAAAGAAACATAAACAAAATATGCAACAACAAATGCAGATGTGAGTGTAGGTAGCCTGCCTAAGGAGATCGCCAAGTAGTCACAATTGCGACGTGCGTTACACGTCACCTCAACGCCCTCGTTACTCTTTTACTTAATGTGGGAAATCTTTGAATAACCGTTTCTTTATAACTTTTGTTTCTTATTTCGTTCTTCCTCTTCCGTTTTTGCTTTGCTTATCGATGTGTTGAAAGGAAAAGCGATGTAAAGGATTTTGCCGCCAAAGGTAAAAGTTTGTTGTAAGTATGTTTGGTTTAGGCAAAACAGTGAGTAAATGGTGGCGTTGCTTTGACTTGGAAAGCTCTTTTGTTGAAAATGTATTTTATTAGAGTGGATCATATTCAACAATCTGGTGATATGCTGTTGCCTAAAAAAATATCTAAGACAGCAATAAGACTTCACTTGCAATCATTCAATTTGCAATGATATATGCACGGTAAAAAGCTTAGATTACGTTCATTCGCAGTTTAATAACATTCAACAAAATTAAAGAAGTTTGGTTGGTATACCTTGATCTCTTTAGATTCTTCGCGTGCTAGAAAATCTGAACAGTTCTTTGAGTTGAAATCAAAGTTCGAGCTGAGTACTTCCTACAGTACAAAAGCTGAACGTTATTTTGTCCTTTCGTCATGAAAAGCTCATACTTTCTTTTATTGTTATTCGTTAAGAATTTAGATCTAGACGTAGATTCATACACAATCAGGCCTGTTTCGTAATCCGTGTGGTTTCAAGTACTTTTCATTTACGAGGTTTTTTGATGAAAACGGAGAGTATAATGACAAAAAGTATTAGGATCTCTTTTGTGGGGAATTGCAGGTTCTACAAATAATATTGATTTGTATTTACGATAGAGTAACTGTTTAGAAAATATTTGATTAAAATGAGTTTTCCGACTTTTTGCGGTTTATTAAGAATATTTTTTTAAACGGTTGCTTTTTTGTTAATGCAGATCAATATTATTTGTAGATCCGGTAATTTCCTACAAAAGTGATTCCGATAATTTTTATCGTTCGACTCACCGTTTTCTTCAAAAAGCCTTCTAAATGAAAAGTAATTGAAATCACACGGACTTCGGAACAGGCCTGAATGATAGATTGAAAAAGGTCCTTTTGATAATTTTTTATTATATATGTCTTTATGGGCCTGGGACAAAATGTAAATTTAATTATTCAAGTTCAACGCAATCAAAAGAAGGTCATCAGATTCTGTAGACGAGATAATGCAAGTAAATTTCAGTCAAAAACCAAGAATAGTAAATGCAAGCTCTGCATAAGACTTGGTAAGTGGAATAAATGATCCAATAATTCGAAACCTTTAGAAATAAGTTCCACTCTCTTAATAGGATATATGTTTGTGTGATTTATATAAGCGCATGTTAGTGGCTTTAAGTACAATTGGGATCCGACAGGATGAAGTAAATTTGCCTTGTCATTCGTTCTTAGCTATGATGAATACTATAGCATTACAAAAACAAGAATTACAACAGCAAGAAATAACTTTCTTTGTTGCATTGAGTGCGGAAGTTTTCGAAAGTGAAATTCAATTTACTTGCACCAACCAAAAAAAAAGGATTTCTCTTCATTTTACCTCAAACAAGAGTACCGCTACCATTAGAAGATTTGATTAAAGCATTTACTTCACGATATTAAATCATACTCAGATACCTTACAGGGTGTAAACGCTAAAAATACGAGGATGCCTAGACTAACAAAAAATTGTACATCAGAGGGATCAGAGAGAGAGGTGTTATAGTGGACGAACTGGTTTCATTGCTTATTTTACAAAAAAAAAAAAAAAAAATTATTTTAGTTAATTGTATGGCCTTTAAGAATATATTTCTGTGAACTTTTGACAAAACAACCTAAGTCGAGATAAGACAATTCTCTAGGATTTTAGTCCTAAATATAAAATTTAAATACGCTTTTATTGGTATAATCGCCATGTCTCTATGATTTCTTGTTCCAGAGATATAAGGATGTCCCATAGTTCACGCAAGATTTAAACTTAGCGCCATTCGTGCGGTGAAGTGTTATGAACCAAAAGAAAAAAATAATTTGACAGCTGACACTTTAAGATTAGTAAACATATATAACGTATAGAAAGAGGAGATTCAACGCTGCATCAACGAAATTGAGCCACATTATTGAAAAGTAGTTAATAAGTTTTTAGGCTCTCCTGAAAAGTTGCCAATTTCGAGTTAGGTTGTTTTGTCAAAAATCCACAGATTTGGTTTATACATAGGGCTTAAAAGGATTTAGCAAACTTCTGCACCTTAGAAGTTGATATTTTCACTGTTTTTTTTCATTGGGGTAGGTTACTTTTCCGGCTGCTCTACTTTTTGACTTTGGCGGTCCAATTAACTAACCCCTCGTTAAACTTCCTTTAACTCGCTACTTTTACTTGCATACGTTGCGCTGCGTGTGCTCCACGCGCTTCCGTTTAATAAAGGACCTTTATCTACCGCAGCCTTCAAACGGATTATTCTTGAAAAGTATATTTTTTCTGACCTCAAATCAAAAAATTGGTATGACAAGTGTACCACCGAATTAAAGCAAATTTAACGAGAATTCGAAAAAAAAAAAAATTATATTGTAGAAGGGCATTTTAATGGAACCATTTCTTACTCAAATGACCGGCAAAATGAAAAAGTAGAAAAAAATTTAAAATATCAACTAGAAAGGTCCAGGTCAACTTTGCAAAATCTTTTCAAACCCTATAAACCAAAAACAGTCTTATGTTCTATTCTCAATCGCCTCGTTAACCAGCCTTAAATAAACAAATCTTGATCATCACAGATCCACGTACACACCTTTTGCCTGGATGAGTCAGTCATCTGTCATTTCATTGACTATTAATTTGGCGTTTACGAAATCACAACACTATTTTTACCTTTTTCACTTATATTCTCGAATACTTCACTATGTAAATATTTTTTTAAGCATTTGAAATATTATTTATTTGGGATTTTTTAATTTAAAGTTGCCACCTACAGATTTTTATGGTTAAAATACCAAATTTTTTAAAAATCAGCTAAATTTCTCATACAAATCAAAATTCTATTTATATGGAAAACAAGCCTGATAAGTAATTATATCTCATCTGGCAAATTAGAATGGTGTATTGGAAAGCTCATCCAATAAGCTTAAAATTTCTCATTAAAAAATTTCTCTGGAAAGTTAGGGTGATCCAAAAAAATTTTTTTTTTGTTAAACAAGGTATAAAATCAGTTTTTTATGTGTACCTTTTCTGGGGTACATTTTAGAGCCCTCATAGCGCACAATTTTTTCTTAATCTAAGCCTCCGCTATCACCTCCTGCAATCTTAATGTTTACACCCTGTACATGCATATCAAAGATAATTGAGGAGTGGAAGTACCAAAGGGCCTAAGTACCAGTACGAGGAATACATATGATAATCGGTTATTTAACCAGTATAATTTTTTCAATATAAGGAGTGAGATCGAAAAAATCTTAACATATATTAAGTTCAATAATTTTTAAACGGTTGATTTTTGTTTTTTTTTTTTTATTTAATTGATAATATTTTACAAATTACAGAAAAATATAATTTTTATAGTTCCTACCACTATTTATGTACTCGTGGAGTTTTTTTGGTAAGCCTTCTATTAGAGATTTAATAGTTGTTTCAGACACCTTTTTGGAACAGGAGATTGGCATCCTTTTAAAATCTTCGATATTTTGGGACATCTTTTTGTGCTCTTTAAGTTTCTTTTCACAAGAGCCCAAACCAGGTTTCCTATCGATGGCCAAATTCTCCTTAAACTGTTTAATAACATTGGAAACAGTTTGACGGCAGACCTTCAATTCTTTGGCCAATTTTTTGCAGCACCACTTGGATTTTTTGAAAATTTTCAATAATTTTAAGACGTACTTCATTTTCTTCACTCATTTTGATCAAACTCACAACAAACCAACATGTTTGTCATTAAAAATAATAACTGACATATTTTTCAAAGATAACTAGATCAAAGAAACTTTTAAATTTTACACCCAAAAAAAATTATTAGGTACAACGTGTGTTAAGATTTTTCGATCTCACTCCTTAATGCCATTCCACGGTATAAAGTAAACTTTTCGTGAAAAAAGATAACTATTTAATTATTTTTAGCAAAGCGTCAACCTCTTCTGTCTGGGCTTATATTCTTTTTCTGAGTTTCGGAAATATTTTTAAAACGCTGCTTTTTACATATATTAGGTACTGGAGATTTAAATTTTTTATTTAAAAGTTTTTTATTTTTCCAGTTGCAGAATTGACTTCAAATATACTTCAATTGAAAATGACATTTGTTGAAAGCCGCCACATATCAAAATAAGGTATTTTTAGCAGTGTTTAATGGAAAATTTTTATAAAGAATTTATTGGTATTCATATCACGTTTAAACAATTTTCCTCTATTGGAAAATTACAAAAATGTTATAATACTTTGTGACGCACATCCAGTATTTTTGTGAACTGTGGTATCAATACAAGATGTCTGCCTTCAGTATTAGAAAGATATCAAAATCATAATATCCTAAAGATTTTAGTTTCTCGATCTACTATATACCAGGGTGCAGCACTTTTTCGAAATAATGCATCAAAGATTGTCTTAGGAGCAGGCCTTATAACAAAGACTGTATACTTATATAGTATATACTCCTACTTATGTATACCAATGCAATAAAATCAGAATATATTAATATTCTCCTTAAAGTCCTTCACTAACTACGTATGCCACTTGATTCTACAGCGTTGAACGTTAAGTCATTAAACCACAATTGCATAATGAAATCAGCACAAAATGTATTATTCATTCAAAATGCTGTTACCACTTGTATGTCATATACTAAACTCATATATGTGCATTAATATATATATGTATAACTACTTACTTACATGCATACATACATATTAAGTATTAATAATGCGACTATATGGTATTTAATTATTTTATTTTTCTTGCCATTGCAACATTTTGTAATTATAGTGCTTGTTGTTGTCGTTGTCGTCATCGTCTCCTACTGCTGCAAATCTACGATTGCATGAGTTATGCAGCGTGCAGCATGTTGACGTGTTTTCATATTTAAAATGTCATTAATGCAACATGCGCCACTTGACACCCGGTGTGTGCGCATAAGGAAGGAGTTCAACTTTACATGTCACACTGTGTAGTGTTGTGTTCCTTTGACTTTTGAATGTGTGCGTGACATGAACATTTCAAGTTGATTTACATGTTTAAAATGCGTGGGGAGCAATATGATACAGGTGAGTCCATTATTAAAATAAATTTAAAAAAACACACCGCAAGAAAATAGTTCTAGTTCCAAATTAAATAAATTAAATTCATCGGAAAGGCTAGGCATTTTCACTGTTATAGCAAGAGGAAATAAGGTGAGGTGGAAGTTGTAGTAGTTCAGAGTTTTCAATATTATGATAAAGCACGAACTGCGAAATCTTTTTTTTTTGTCTTACTCAGGGTGAATCCGAATTTGGCAACCGTTTTTTCCTATCATTTCTAAGATCTGAGCAAGCCTTAATTTAAAGTGCAGAAAAAGTGACTTTGACTGAGCTCTGTTAATTTGACCTATCGTGCATCGGTGGCAATAGAAGCAGCTTAGCAGTATTTTGTCCACCATTGCGTAACCGCCATTTTGTGTTTTGAAAAACGAATTTCAGATTCGTAATCAGCATCATCAATAACCTGTAATGGCCGACTTTTATGAGAATTGATCCAATTTGAAATTATTTTGTGCTCCATTTTAGATCTGCCATTTGGTTTATTGAAAAATAGATTTCGGATTCATAATCAACACCGTCAAAAACCCTTTATTACCGACTTTTAGAATTTTGGCTAGCTTTTTCGATTTTCCGACCACTGTGAGTCGTCACAAAAATTTGTATCCTAACGATCTGATATCGACGATTCCTGCTTCTCTAGACTAACTTCTTAAAATACCCTTCTTTTGAAGCTAAAACCAATTCTCCAAGTGCTATTGGTTCAATATTGGCATTATCTCGGTGGTAAGGGTTGTGGTTCTTTAAATCACTTTTATTTAAATGACTCTATTCAGAATCAAATAACTCTACCTTAGTAAACTATAAACTCCTTGGGAAAATATATGGTGCTTTGATTTGGAGATTGTGCAAATAGATGTAATCCACCACTTCGGTTTGAAGAAAAAAAAAAAAGGATAGGGGATGAGAGAATTAATAATTTGCACTTTCTTTCGTCATATCGAATATATAAATTGTTAAATCTCGTTGAATTGCGATGCCCAGAACGCCAAAAGTCATAACATTAGGTGAGAGTGTTTCTTATGAATATGCGGCCTATAACTCTCAACTTCCTTAAATTTAAGGCTCTTCTTAAGACAATATAGTATAAATAACAAATATTTACTGTCATCCGCAAATTGAGTGGCTTAGATTAAAAGTCAAAATTGTTGTTGATAAAATTAAGGAAACGGCATGGAGGTGAGACTGTAGACTGGGGAACTGCAGAATTGATGGAGTGTTTATTAGACGTGACAACACCGAACGAATAGTCACTGCAGAAGCCCGTAACCAGACGAGAAAGGAATTACCGACTTTGTATTGACTTAGTTTGGCTACAAGGTGCCAAATTCGATCACTCGACTTTGAATAATCCAGAGCAATAATTATACTTTTTCAACAAGGAATACATAAGTTCACAAGTAGAGCGTCTTTTGCGGAATCCGTTCTTGTGGTAAGCGCAAAAGGATATAGCTATGAGTCGGTAACTGTAAGGTTTGGTGCCCTCGCTTCTTCATGGGAACTAACTGGATTTTTTGCAACCTTCCAACAAAATGGAAATATTCCAAAATGGACCATAAGCTAAGGGGTAGCTACCAATTCCATGAAAATCTATTTCAAGCTTAAAATGATAAAGAGAAGAAATCACCGGTTTTTAGACAAACGAGTACATTGCCCCTTTGGCGGTATGATAACTTTCTAATACTAAGTAATTCAAAATCGAAGGTTTCTGACAATTCTATAAACATCCAACCAACCAAATCGGTTTCCTCTAAAAAAATTTCTCAGTCAACGAAACGAAACTGAAGTAAATTTCATTAAGTGACTACACCAAGTGTATGGATTTCATCAATTTGCTTCCGTAGCTTACAACTTCAAAAAAAAAAAAAAAAAATCCTTCCATCATACCAAACTCTAGCGTACACGTTTAGTCAATTAAACGTTTCTTTACACTGCAGCAGCTGCCGGTTGTTGTAACAACAACAACAACAACAACAACAACAACAACAGTTCGACACTTAAGTGTCGATAGAGTGTTTATTACGCACATGCCAGGCAAACACTCTGGCAAACATTCTTCAAATGCATGGCTTGCGCTCATCGAATGAAGTACTACCATAGTTATGCGAATTTTGGCCAAGACCAAGTGGAAGAAGAACGAGGACTGAAGAATTGAAATGCCAAGTAACTGTCGTTGCAAGATGAAGGCAGCGACGTGAAATCGAGTAAACATTTCATGTGTTTCACACCGTGTACGTGTGGTGAAAGTGAATTAGTGGCTGCATGCAACAGCAACATTCTTTGTGGTAGCAGTAACAACAACCAACAACCATCTCGAACATTAGCAGCAATTTAGCAGCAGAACACTCGATTTCTTGTGAACTCTCATGGTGATGAATCCAAACAATCCCAGGCAATATTCCACAAGCGCTACGACTTTGGCAAATCGATATGGCCAAGTTGTGACTGGTATCTTCAAATTGGTTTTTTACTTTTTCTGTATTGTGGTGAACTGCAACATATTTAATTTGGGATTGCAATCGTTCCAATGTATTGAGATTTAGGGTAAACCGAAAAAGTGCTAATATATAAAAAAGGGTTTCAATTTATGTGTAAAGGAATGTCCGCATAGAGGCGTTTCCGGCGCACAGTGTGAGATTTTGCCAATCTAGGACGTCAAAATGAAAAAAAATGTGCTTGAAATCGATCATATTTAGTGATTTGTTAGAAATGACCCTAATTGTTACGAAAATAAGCATAAAAGAGAATAAAAGAAATGTCACTGGCATGATATCAGCTTTCAAACACGTACTATTGAAAAGCATGCAAAAACAAATTTTCAAGCTTCCATCTATAACAAAACTTTGAGCGATCAAATTGAAGTTGCGCGCGTTTATTTTTTGGCAAAAAGTTTTTTGCATTAAAGGTCAATACATTTACTAAAAATTTTTGCTATACACAACGCTTACATTTGCACTTAAGTATTTTAATCAAATGATTTTATAATCAGCTAAAAGGTAAGACAAATTTCAAAAATCTTGAATCTTTCATAGACCATAACTTACAAGTTGGGCGTGGTTAGGCTATGACAAAGCATACAGGATGAGCATACATACTCATAGAATAGACTTAAAAAATAAAATCTTGCTCATTTTTTGCCCGAAGGCTACTTTTTTTACAATGATTTATAATGAACAATTGCACTGAAATCATGAAAAAAAAAAATTTATGTTATCTCTTTTAATCACTCCCATTTTTTGACAGTAGTATTCAGTTACCACTGAAATGGTAAATACAAATTTTCAAGTTGATACCTTCATTACAACCAATTTTTTTAAATTTTTTTTTACAAAAAAAGGCACCTTTGTATGGGAGGTGTAAGTAGATTTTGTCCGATTTTTTTCATCTTTAAACCAAACCTCCGCATAAAGAATTAAAGTTCATATACAAAATTTCAACTCGATATCTTTGAAACTTCGGCTAAAATTGAATTTTGACGTCCTAGATTGGCAAAATCTCACACTGTGCGGCGTCGCCATTAGAAAATATAAGCAAATCTACACTGAAACAATAACGACACTGTTGATTTATGGACCAACTTAAAATAGTGGAACTTTATTTGCTTCTGTCTGCTTAGAGGAATAAACTTCTTTTTCACCTGCATACATATTCATCGGCCGATTTGAACTTATTTTAAATATTTTTTTCAGCTTGATCACTTGATAGCCAGAGACCTAACGAATCCAAAAATACCAATATCTCAAAAAAAATGTTTAGTCTTTTAACTGCTTTTGTAGTCTTATATACATAATTCATTTCCACATTTTCGATACACCCTGAGCAACTGAAAGCTTTGAATTTTTTCTCCCAATTTTTATTTTTTTATTTTGAAGTTTCAATAGCTTAGCTACAACCTCAAGTGACCACCAGAATGGTTTAATTGGTTTCCAATTAATTCCCCATCGTTACTGTCTGCGGTTTTTCCCCAACTTTTCTGTGTGTTTGTTTTCCTTCCACACTAGCAATTTGAACGTGCCTTTATTGCAACACAAGAAATTGGTCTTCTGTGTACACTCATTCGAAGGAACGTAATAGATTTCAGTTGCATTTAGTATATGTTAGGTTTAACCCCCTGCACCCATACCATTCACTTCTTCTACGATCTTCCACTTCTACTCTTTCCCAGCTTAATAACTTTTCCATAAAAATACCAGATCATAAAGGAGCCGTGTGTTGCTATAAAAAGTGCTGTTTATTTATGCGATTAGCTTGTGACGTTTAACAGGATTTTAAAGATGGCACACCGATTGGATATATGGCATGAGACATGATTTGACTCGGTGGCGCGTCATTATTACACTACGACGCTGTATGTTATGCTTCCGGTTATATGTTATATGGTCGTTATTAATGCCATTATTATTGTTGTATTATAACTTTATGGCATTTTAATGTTTTAACAATTATATTAAAGAAAAATGATCATATTAAATTATCGCAATTAAGCTTTAAAAAGTCGTTAAGCAAATTTTTATGTTTATTTAACGATTTACACGCAACATAATTTCTGGTATTTATAGTTATAGTTTTAAAATTTTAGGATTTGTCATAAATGTAAGCTGTTTATTATCTTTATAAAATTGTAAGATGGCAATTTGGATATGGCAAAATTTTGTTATTAAATTAAATTTTTTATTTTTTCTTGGCCGAATTCATGGTACTTTAAAAAGAAAGGGTCTTATGTGGCGCTTTTGAAGAATTTTGTATGTCGCTCAGAAAGTTTGTCCTATGAAAAGAGATTATCTTCTTTTTAAATTATGGCATAAGACTAAAAATTCGCATAAAGAATAATTGTCATATACAAAAAGGAAGTCAAAGACTAAAAATTTAAGAAGAACCTAACACTAAAAAACTAGTAAGTGTGTTACCTTTGGCCTGGCCAAAAAAATTAATACCCTACACAGCAGAATTTTGAAAATTTTGCTTATATGGAAGGTGCCACGCCCTCTTGTCTAAGTTCACCAGTTTTTGCTCAGAGCTTGCATTTATAGTCCTTAGTGTCTGTGTGCAATTTAGTTGAATTGTCTCAAAAAACGTTTTCAGTATATTGTTTTGAAACTTTTGCTTATATGGGAGGTGCCATGCATTCTTGTCCGAGTTCACCCAGTATTTTCTTGCATTTATAGTTCTTAGTGTTAAAGTGAAATTTAGTTAGATTATCTCAAAAAGCTATTTCATTTTGAAACTTTTGCTTATATGAGAGGTGCCACTCTCTCTTGTCCGAATTCGCTTAGTTTTTGCCCATAGCTTGCGCTAACCATTCCTAGAATTTTTGTCGATTGTGGTTGCATTGTCGTGAAAAGTATTCCTAAAATTGCATTTTGTATGGGCGGCAGGCGTGTCCGTTGGTCAATTTCGCTCATTTCCAATCCCTCGAACTAAATTTTACGGCAAATCCACTGCACTAAATTTCATTGAATTATCATGCGTAGTTTTCCCGTAAAAATATTTCCACAGGCGGACAGCCTGCCAGCCAGACAGACGGATATAGCTATATCGACTCAGGAGGTGACGCTGATCAAGAATATATGTACTTTTCTATACCTGCCACGCCTCCTTCTCCGCGTTGGTGTAGGGTATAAAAAAAACATCAGACTCAGCATTCACAAGGTTTACTAAAAATTCAAATATAACTATAAAGTTGCTTCAGATTTGACATAAGTACGTAAAAGATTTAAAAATTAACAACCTGTAAGTCCATAACTCTTAAAAGTCATATATGAGTGTAAAGAATGACACTCATTAGATGGATAAGAACAAAATTTTTTTGATTACTGCTTGATGCAGTTTTTATTTTTATTACGATTTCAAAAATGCTCGGAATGAGCCATACGATACATAAAATTTTTCGTCTTGAATCTAGATATACAAAAAAAATAAAAATTTGAACCTAAAATGAACGACATAAGTATTATTGAAGTTAAAACTTTCGCCGTGAAACCATGTATTCTTTTTATGGGTTTTTTGCTATTAAGGGGCGTGGCACCAACTACTGAAAAAGTAAGTTATCGTTCCTTAGTGCTAACCCTATCTCCATATCAAATTTCGCAAAAATCGATGCGATGCTTTAGCCGTGAGAGCGTTTTTTCCATTTAGGGGTGTGAATTCACCCACTACAAAACATAATGGTCATGTTATCGTTCCTTAGTACTAACCCCAACTTCATACCATATATCGTAAAAATCGATGCAGTGGATGAGTCGTTAGAGCGTTTTTTCATTTAGGGGCGTGGCTCCGCCCACTTTTACAAAAAATGTAATGCAATGCACTGCTCCTCCTCACAACCTTTCCAAAAAAAGAAAAGTCAAGCAAATCGGTTGAGATTTAGGTATAGAAACAGAGACTGAACCGATATCTTTTGCTTATTTATATATGGGGTATAAATCCCCAGATTTTTACATTATCAAATGATGTACATTTTAAAATTTTTAATGATATGTTATAAATGATCGAACACATATTTTTTAATTTGTCGTTTTGGTGAAAATTAACACAGTTATGATTTTTTAAAGTTTCATGGTTTAGGAAAATACTTTTTTTTGTAATGTACAATGTAAGTACCTCAGAAACTATTAGATATAGGGAAAAAGTTGAATCAAGTAAATCGAACCACATTAAGGCCAAAAGCTATACTTAAGGCGTTATTACAGATAATCCAACCAAATTGCAATTAAACACTAAAAACATAAGATGCAAGATCTGAGGAAAAATTAGGTGAATTTGGATAAGAGGGCGTGGCACCTCCCATACAAACAAAAGTTTAAAAATGCTATACTGAAAGCGTTATTTCAGAAAATCTAACCAAATATCACTAAAACACTAAGAGGGCATGGCATCTCCCATACAAGTAAAAGATTCAAAATGCTATACTGAAAGCGTTATTTCAAATAATCCAACTCAATTTCCCTCGGACAAGACGGTGTGGCACCTCCCTTGTAAGCAAAAGTTTCAAAATGCAATAGTTACTGAAAACTTTTTTTGAGATAATCCAACCAAATTTCACTCAAACACTACATAAGAACAGTATGTGCAAGATCTGAGCAAAAGCAATGAGAATTCGTAGAAGTGATTGTGGCATCTCCCGTACAAGCAAACATTTTGTTATTTAATATTTGGCCAGGCCTAAGGTAACACCCTTACTAGTTTTTTTTTTAACTTCTACTTTAACAATATTTCGGTATTTTTCATGTGAGCAACAAAAAGTTTGATTCTGTCGAACAATGTTTTAAGCCAATAAAGATGCACAATAGATATATTGAGTTACAGCGCATAACTACTGAGGAGAAAAGTTGTTATGCCAAGACACATTCCGAAAAAAAATCGTAGTCTAGAAAGTATCCAACAAACTTCTAACACTTTCCAAGTGTCATATTAAAGAATTTTATCCGTAAGTGTAACATCAAGATATACTCTGGCTTTTGTGTTTTATGTCAAACTGACTAATAGCTATGCAAAAGTAACCGGTTGTTCGTGATAATAACTTCTATCCCTATCACATATGTGGGTATGATATTGAACTACTTTCTCAGTCATCCATCCATCCATCCATCCATAGGCCATCATCATCCAAAACAAATCGAACAGCATGTCGTATGTCGGTGGTGGTGGTGGTATGGTATGGTGAACTCGCGCAGTTGCCGGTTGCCGCACTCGCGCAACAAAAACCGGCAACCGCCCACATTGATAACAAGTTGGTTATAATTTTTAATTTTTCCGGTCTTTCATGGTTCGTGCGCATAAAACGCAGCGTGTCATGTTTTACATTTATTTCAGACAAAGTACCGTTATAAATAAATGCACAACGCGTTACAGACAGACAGACGGACAGACATCAGTGCAATTTTGCTGTTGCTGCCTAGCCATTGCTCATGATGAAGATGGTGTTGATGACGGAGACGATGTTGTTCTTATTGTTGTTGCTATGTTTATTCTTGTTTATGCTAAGGATGTGGAGAACGATGCTGCTGATGCTGCTTATGATGTTGATGATGATGGTGATGCCACAAAGAAAACTTATGTTTGCAATATCGATACGGCGGTATGGGTTGGAATGAAATGGAATGGGATATATGATGCGATACGAATTGCTTAAATCCTCTTGCACGAATTTTTTACATCCGACAAACAAAAACAACAACAAAAAAAAAGCAAAAAACTTAACAAGTAAAGAAAAAGAAACTACTCGCTTCGCGGGTAAAAATTATGTATATTCTTATCGTTACTTTTCGACAATATAAACAAGATTTACCACAACAACTGTCAGACACATCTTCAGACGTCGAGTTTTGTTTGCGCTTTTACGTGCGGTTGTAGTATGCTTCAGGGATGCCAACTTGTTGGATAAGGATAGACCAAAAATTATTTTACATTGAATTAAAATAATATCAATCTAGTACTTAGAAATAAATATATGAGGATTGCACCAAGTCTTCAAAATGAAGTTGCAGCAAAAAAAAATACCCATTTGGGTGACTTTTGACCTTAAATACCTTAAAACACTGCCATGAGATTTAGGAATTTTAGATTAAATTAAAAATTTTATCCATTATTTGAAATAAGTTGGCTCAAAAACTTTCCGAGCCACAATTTTGTCGCGATATAATTAATTTTTGAGAAAATTGTCCGCCATTTTGGATCTACCACTATGTTTTGAAAAAAGTTGATTCCAAATTTGGAATCAGTGTCCTCAAAAACCCCCTAGCTACAATTATAACTATTTTTTGAGAAAATTGTCCGCCATTTTAGATCTGCCGTTTTGTTTTAAAAAAATTTGATTCTGAACCAGAATTCTGTCTTAATATAACTATTTTTTTAGATTTTGATTTTTTAAAAATGGGTTTCTGATTTGGCATCAGCGACCGCAAGAACATAAAATCTGATATTCTCTTTTATTAAAAATAACCAAGAAAGTCTTATGACCGACTAAAATACCATTCTAAACCACTGTGTGTCGCTGGTTTGATGACAACGAATAGGAGAATTCGGAACATCTACTGTATCACGGCGCTGTTCTGAGAATTTAAAAAACGATAACAACACCCCTTTGGGATTATTTCATATTATGAAAGCCTATTAAATTCTGCATATTTTGGTGAATTTCTAAAAAAATCGTTAGAGCGCTTTTTGAAAAAAAGCCAAAAAAATCGTTGAAATTGAAATGAAAAAAAAAGTTTTGAGTTGACACACAAAAATTAAAGTTTTATCAATATTTTAACAAATAATGATTATAATGTGTACATATTATGAAAGCATAAATATAAGACTAAGTAGAAAAAAATCGATGTACCGGTTTTCAAAAAAATGGCAAAAACCCGTTAAAATTTCAATGAAAATCAATATTTTTATTCGACATATTAAAATTAATTTTGTTTATTATTGTAACAAATAATGAAAACTATAAATATACACACATATTAAATATATATCATGTTTGTTTTCTATGGAATAAAAAGTTTACGTTCCTTAACAAAATAACACTGAAAAAAATCGTTACAAAAATTCTTTGTATAAAATATATCGTTAAAATAGTAACTTGCCCAGAAAAATTCGGATTTTTCTGCAAAATAAATCCAAGTAAAATATTTTTTTATCAGAATAATCTTTATTTAGGCATGAAAAATAAAATATGGAAAGTTCATAGTGAAATCTTGTACGCATAAGAAGTTATTCAAGGTCAAAGGTCAAAAAAATCTGTTTTTTGCAAATATCACGCTAACCGTTACTTCTTCAGAAAAATAGTTCAAAACAATTTTATAGCCCTAAAAATTTTCTATAGAAAAGATTTCGGAGTTGTTTTCGTACGACTAATAGTTTAGAAGATATTCTAATTAAAAAAGTGTCAAAGCTTGGTAATGCAAACATGCGGTGAACGTATATATCCGTAAGTGTGCATAGCCATATGTTCATTTTAAATTGCCATAACTCATGAGTGATGTGTCGCACGAAAAAAAACAAAACTATTACAGAGTCATTTCATTTTCATTTTTAAGAAATTACACTTGCTTTAAATTCAAACATGGCAACCTTGGCTTAAGACTGTTTAGAAAAGTTTAGTTTTTGTATTACCTCATTTGCAGACGCAACAAACGCTGTTTTATTCATTGACTGTGCCATAAACCATAAAAATAAAGATGATAAAATAAGAGCAAAAATTAGAATTTATGAAAAACAACATCGATATCTTTGAGAACCAAATGAAAATTAAAATAAAAAATAAAGTTCACAAAGTGCCCGCTAAATTGAAAACTTACAAAAAGTTATTAATTTGAGCCCAGAATTTCTATAGATAATGCCAAATAAATGGCGAATGTTATGCTAATAAAACTGAAGAGCTAAAGAATTATGTTTACATTAATTAAGGAAGGGCTCATCACGAATTAATGTTTTCATAATTTATTGATCCAATGCAATTTTTTTCGCTAGGGCTAAATATGTTCAACTTTACGTAAAACAGAAATCAAACCATGTAACCAAATGGCTATGAAGCACGAAAAATTTCTAACAAGGAATTTCTAGGGTACTAGACATACCCAAGTATTAAATTATGCATCAATAAGCTTAAGTTTTCCTGGACAATGAGCGCACAATGCTACTTTATATTGTATTCATCAAGCTTCATATAGTTAGTACGCATCGCACCGCGCCGAGTACTTTATATAATCCATAAGTATTAACTAAGGTTAAGGTCAGCTTTCGTTTAAGTTCAAAACTATTATTCAAACAATGACATAAAAATTTGATGATTACACAGTGTGACAAAAAAAAATTTTATTTCTGCGGTCTTTGTTTTGTAAGTAAATTCAGATTCTCCAAGGTCATGCTATACCTAAAGTATAAATTATTTGTCAGTATTGACTAAAGTTCTCCCGATATCCTTACTTAAAAGTCCAAAAAATATCTGTTTTGAGGCATATTTGAAGAAGTATAACACTCACAGCAAGCAGTGTAATTAGCTTTTGTTAATGGCATCAGAAAGTCATAACTTTCATTAAACCTTACATATAAACTTTTCCGCTTAGATCCTTACTTTCCGAGTTACCACCCATTTCAACTCCATACAACCAAAACAGCTATTTTTGATTTTTTGAGCAAGGATTTTTGGAGAACTAGAGTCAATTCAAAAACGCAGACTATTCTCTAAGTATTTTATAACCTCAGTGACTCTGGATAAACTCAAAAAATTAAAACTGAAAAAAAAAATGAGTTCTTTGTAAAGAATTGAAATACCACTACTTCAATTGCTGATTACTCGGAAAGTGTATATATGCCTCAAACAGCTATTTTTGCACTTCTAAACAAGGATATCTGGAGAACTAGAGTCAATTCGACGAATCTGATATCATTTATGTATTCAGTAGGTCAGATTACTCGAAATCAAATGCGAAACCTATGCCGCAAAATCAGTGTTGAGGAGCAGACTCTTTCATTTCCTACACGGTGCTGAAATCATTGGTTGGAACTCGAAAAATTATTTAGTCTGGCGCTTTTTTTACTCAAAACTAAAATTTTTTTTATATTTTTGACTCAGGCTGTACCAACTCATTTTTTTCTTCCGACATTTTTCGGTTTTTTTAGTACAATTTCGATCGGAAAAACGGATTTTACGCAAAACCAAGGCGTCTTACGAAAAAAGTGTATTTGAAAAAACGCTCTGCTAATCGAATTTTTAACGATTTACGTATATTCTTAACTCAATTTGAGAAATATTATCTTATGAGGGTTCTCGAGAAAGCTCAAACTAAATTTTAAGCCTACTACTTGTAAGCAACTATACCTCAATAGTAGATTGTGACAAAATTTTTTAATCTCTTGGCTCATCTTATTCAGCTAGCTATTCGTAGTATATAGATCAAAAGAGAATACTAAAGTCAGTACCAGAAAGGTTAACAATTTGGACGAAAGTGGACTTTCCTTGGATCAAATTCTGTAATTTCAATGTTGAAAAAACTTACAAAAAATACTGATTGCGGGAGAGAGATGGTGTGGCATATTACTCTGTGAAAGTCCTATAGGCGTAAGGGTATGAAATTTATACAATGTCGAATATTCTGGGGATGTGTCTTAAATTCATGAATTATAGCGGACGTCTTTTATGGACAATCTCCTAACGCCATTAGTAAGACAAATAGGGTGGACAAGCATGTTTATTCCTTGGTAAATTATTTGTTATGTTTAATTAAACGCCAATTGCTTATCAAAAGTAGATAAGGTAAAATTACTTCTCATTAGTAGAGCAGTAAATTTTCATTCATTTTGAATAAAAAATTCCCTTAACCCGCATTTTAATCACAATAATATTTTGGTTTTGCCATTTACAACAACAACACAATTGTGGAAAAACACTTCCTCCTCAAATATTTGAAAATCACGCGCTTAACTCGAATACGTTAAATCAAACCATAACTAAAAAAAAAACTACATAAAACTCAACCGACACAAACCAGCTGCTTTCAATCAGATTCACTTCAAATTTTGCCCGCCAGTCTTAAAATGTTACATTCGGCATAGACGGGGCTCAGTCGATGCAAAATCCTAAACTGAATGTTTGGCAAAGTGTGAGGAAATTTGTGTGCAAAGACTGAACGCCTAAAGAGCAAGATGCTGTTGCAACGTGGTCAATGCACACTGGAACAATATTCATATTGAAGTAATGGCTAAGAAGGTATTATTTGGATCGAAACTATATTTTTCCTATTATATTTACTTCTAAAATAATTTTTAAATCTTCTTTAAACAGAACAGTCTCAATGACGAGCTCGTCAAAAACTTCGAAAATATGGTGTCATATCGTTAACCAATAAAAGACCGTACTAGACGACTGTTTTGGCAAAACTTGTGTAGTTGTAATAGAAGCAAATAGTGTAACCTATTGGAAAATATGCTATCATATCATGTATGAGATAGAAATGCTTGTATGACAATTTGCACAGAGTTTTTACAGAAAAATATATTCGTAACTTAGTTTTGCAACTACTTTAATTGGGTTTTGTGATGTAGAAAAATTTCTATATTAACGACCAATGGTTTTCTATAATCTTCTTTGATAGTCAAGCTGGAATGTTAAAATATTGACTTTTAAAATAAGATCTGAAATAGTCGGGTATTGTACAGAATACCTAAATGAATAACACCAGAGTTTCTGATTAGGATGTAACATTTAGAAATCCAAGACTGGGAGACAATAAGTTTGGATTATCTAAGAATCTTAAATGAAATAAATCGGTCAAAAGTAGTATGAAGTAGATATTGATCAATATTGATGACCGACAAATCCAATGCTATGCATATCATCAGCTTTCCACATATCTTCTGAATTTTCTTAAAGAGAAAAGTCTCATGTTTACACATTATAACATACAAGTTTTCCTCTACAAATTAATTGAAAAACATGTTATACAATCAAATTAGCAGTAAATTGCAACAAATGAGCCATCCTCCAACAGACTTCATTCAACCTCCTTTAATGGTTACTGCTCGTTTCCACCTACACTAAAAAAAACTTCGCATAAGACACAATGCCGTTTCTGTTTTGCACCACGATCTTGCGAGACCACACAAAAAACATTTCTCACCACAGCAACATAAAATCCCCGCTCCAAAGGCAACAACAGCAGCAGCAACATCAATTTAAATCAATTTGCCAATTTGAAAACATAGCAATTTTCGGGTATTTCAACGAATAACCAACCAACCCAGTCGACCATCTGTTGAGGAACATAATTTTAAGTTTAGAGTATTAAACGAAGGAAAAGACCAAAAGCAAAGTATGAAATGGAGGAGAAAAAGGTACAAAAATACCAATTGAGGAATTCCGCTTAGTTAATTATTTTTTGCTCCCGTGTACGAGTATTGAAAGGAGCAAAAAAAAAGCAAAAGGAAAATAAATAAATTGGCAACCTTTGGTTAGGTGCGACTTCAAATAAACCTTTAGGCCTTAAGAAAGTGCAGCACAAAAGCAAACAAAAAACTAAAAAGCAAAGTGAAGGCATCAGGTTACATAAAAATAACATAGGTTACCTAAGTAATCGAGATAATTAACCTCTTGTGGAATGATTTTTTTTAATCTGAAGATAGATTTTCGCAGAACTTAACAAGAAATTGAGAAAAGTTTCCAATATAAATTAATGAAAGTACTTATGTACTAAGGTTCTCTAAGTTCTCCGTATTGTTATGATCTTAATCAGTGATTGATGGCTAAATACGAGTAATGCTTGAGTTCAAAAGAGAAGAAACTTGGTAGCTTAAATAAAATTTCGCCAAACTTGAAAAATTATTTTTTCTGGCGCTTCTTTGACTCAAAACTAACAACTTTTTCATATTTTTGACCCAAGTTTTCCCGGCCCATTTTTTCTGCCGACATTTTTCGGATTGGAAAAACGGATTTTACTCAAAACCAAGGCGTCTTACGAAAAAAGTGTTCGAAGCAAAAAATGTTTAGCATCGTCTAAGGAATACTTGGTTTTTAGTAAAATGCGTTTTTCTGCCCACCAAAATAATTATGGGCCCATTGCATAAGCTCAGCGCTCGCTAAAGTTGTGGAGGGAGTAATAAACTTAGTGATTGCTAATGGGTGGGTTCCGCAGAGACCGGTGATTTTATATCTTTCGTCACTACGAAGTGTCACCAATGTATCCAACTTCTTGGTGAAAGTGTGGTTGTTGCTCTGGATATTTCACAAGCTTTCAATCGAGTGTGGCATCGCGCCCTTGTTGCGAAACTTAATGCATATGGCGTCGGTGATTCCTACTTCCTATGGCACTGCTCCTCTTTCCCACTTTCCTTTTACCTATTTCCTATTTCCTAATCAATACGGTACATTGTATTTATACAATGTGTTGATGAATAGTCTATTGATTAGGTCGTAAAAAATGCTAAAAAGGAAGTAAGACGAAAAGTTTTTATTACAGAAATCGGTCAATTGGTCATTAAAGATGAAAAAACCGCGAAGTGCTATTAAATTTGAGGGTGGAAATCTGAGAGGGGGGAAGTAATGCACCCTTTACAGTTTTTTCAAAATATCTAGCGAACAAAGCAAAATTTCGATATTTTTTTTAGCAAACTTTTTGTAGAAAATTAAATTTGCATCGCATAGCTTATTAAAAAATTTTAAAAAAAATTGCTTGTACCAAAAATTTTTAAACAAAAACGAAAAAAAAAGCAAAAAAAAAACGAATTCTTGCGGTTTTTTACTCTTTTGCCTATTACTTTTTTAGGTCTAATTAATATTTCTTTGGGCCACTACGTAAACACCGCCATTACTTTTGTTGAAATATGATAAGGAAGAATGTTTTTTTTTGTCTATTTCAGATGGAACACAACCCTATTTTCACAAACCGCTTACATTCTTCCGAGGATGTAAAAAATTGTCTGTAGCCATTATCCGGCCCAAACTTGAAAACTTAGAATCAATACACATCATTTCATTCCCTCTTTGATTTGTAGCTTGCCCTCTCTCCGGATTTTTTGCAGCATATGCAAACATATATTTCCATGCAAAGGGTAGTGCGTATATGTAGTATGTAGTGTAAACTTCAACTGCCTCAGAGTCACTCCCATTTGGGATTGCATTGAAACGCATAATATTATTAAAAAGAATTGATGTGACTCAGCTTTTTGTGCCGGTTCTTCACTTTTGCCATCACTTTCCTAAAGCTTAAATTGATTGAGAGTAAGTCACTTATTCATGACAACTTAATGGGAAGGGCTTAAAATCTGTGGTATTTGACTCATTTTTCATAACAACCTCGGAATAAATTTACACTCCGCTGTGATAAATGAATATTTAAAATGGGCAACAGAATTTTGGGGGATAGACATATTCTAAAGATATAGTAAGAAGCCTCAAGATGAGCAAAAAAGAACATATGAGCCGTTCAAAATGAAAATGGTGCAGGTCCAAAACGAGGCAAAAGTAATGTCATATAAATTATGTGCCATGATGATCGGTTATTTGTTCGATATAATTTTTTCAACTTAATCTGAACAATTCCATATCATCAAGTAAATTTTTCGTAAAAACAGAAATCAATTTTATTCATCCCTTACAAAATGTCACCCAATTAATATTATGTATGACATTACTTTAGTCTCGTTTTGGACTTGCACGATTTGCATTTTGAACGGCTCATATAGGGTAAAGGCGGGAGATGTGGCACCACTGGGTGATATGGCACCCCTATCATTTTCAATGCTTGCAGCTTTCATAGCATTTAAATATGGACACAGTTCAATTCAACTGCTCGAGAGACTTCGTGGTATGTTGTTCGTTTAGCTGTATTTGCAATAATAGCTTCTGTGTGGGATTTTTAAAAAAATTTTGAAAAAATAAAAGACTTACTTTTGTTTTGCATATACTTTGAGAGGCAGCAGAGCGGTGAGTATTTGATACAGGTTTATGATGCATATATCAAAACAAACTGAATTGAATGTGATTTCGTTTTCGGATGAATAAGAGCGCGAATGAACATGTGTGTTCGAGTCGTGGCATTTTTACTCGGTATATACCGAAAGGGAGATATGGCACCCCACTACTGCGGGTGATATGGTTCTGATGCCATATCTCCCTTTGCATATTATATTATTATGTTTCGATTTTCAATATTTTGTTGAACATAAACTTGACTGAACTCCGGATGTGAAAGGCTAACAAACAGCATCTTTAATAACACGGGCTCATCGTTGAGGAAAGTCCAAATAAAATTCCAGATCACGCCTTTTTACATAATTGCAATGAGAAAAATCAAGAACAATATATGGCTGAAATGCTTCAATGTACCACAGAGCCGCAGAATTTTAGTCAGGTAGGACCTTCAATGATTGTTTTTTCAATTTTATTTGATTAATTTGAGGTTTTCACTAGACAAACCACTAAAAAAGACGATTGGATTCAATGCGAAATGTGCTGTATGTGGCTACATCAAACATGTACATCATTTGTGCACACATGCCACAATTGTAGCAACAAAAGCTTAAAATCCACTTAGGGTGCCAAATCACCCATGATAGGGCGCCATATCACCCGCAGTGTCGGGTGATTTGGCGTTTTATAGCATTTTTTTATAATGAAGAAAAAACATATTTGCAATAATTTTTATTCTAGTTGAAGTAATTTTTTTTGTTTTAAATAAGTAAAAGAATAAATTTGTGTTTAATTTTTTTAAAAATCTCTGTTAATTCTGGTTTTATAGCAGTTTAACGAAAAGGGTGCCATATCTCCCGCATTTACACTATGTATGGCAACATTGTTGTTTCATATATTGCAGAAGACGGAAATTTAACAATGCAATGAAGAAATCAAATAATGTTGCAAATAAGTTGCGTTCTGATATAATTGTATGAGTGAATACAAAACTTAAACCCATCAGAATTTGTGTCGGTAGTTAAACTATCACATTTTTTATTGCAAATTGAAATCTTATTGAAGGCAAACTACAATCTTTAATTTTAATAGGTAGTCATGTAAAAGCTAGCATTCTGTAATTGTTAACATTATTTCATTTTTATTTCTTATTGAGCTTAGATTGACAAAGAATAAGCCATGCAGTCAAGACTCATCCTCATGGCATGAATATATGCCATCATTCGTTTTTAATGATCAGCAGAGATGCAAGATTTTAGCATTGTAGAGACATTTTGCAGACGAGGAAAAAACAGCTATCCAAGAGTGTTGGTATCAAGTTGTGTTGTGATAAAATTGAAAAAGAATAGAACAAAATAATTAGCAGTTAAACATTAAAATTTTTTATTACAAAATGAGTCGCATATTTTAGACACATACATAAATGAAACTTAAATGTTTCAGCTAAAGTTCTACAATGGCAGATAAAAAAGCATGTGTGATTTTTTACTAATGAAAGTTGCCTAAAGCCGGACCATAATGTCCTTAGAGTTTTAAGCACATGCGCTCACACAAGAGCGTTTGTACAGAAGCAGCAAGGATACGAGATGGCAAAAATGAAAATTGGAAAGAGCATGTCGAAATGTATAAAATAACTCATTTGCAAAAATCCTGGAAAGTTTTCCAATAAAACTTTCAAATGACCGTATTATTATGCAAAAAAGGAAAAAATAAATAAAAAGCTGCGAGTTTTTATTTTATTGTAATTATCATAAGTGGTAAATTTTGACCAAAAATGAACTTCAGTAAATTTTGGTATTATTTGAATCAATTTGAGCACGTTATTCGTTACTGCAACAACCATTCGCTTAGGAACACAATAGGCCTTTCATTCAAAAGAGGGCAAGGCGTTTGAGGCTTAACATAGAATCAAGATAAGCATATCGGTAACATATAAAATTTTTATAAATGCTTATCACAAACTCCAGCTTTCAAAGTTTTTTTTTAAATTTTTTCAGAGCCCATGTCAAAAGAAACTTCAAAAGTCTGCCAGGGTTCGAAGAAAATCAATAGCTACGTAAATTTAATTTGCATTAAAAATTAAAGGAAAATGCTGATTAAAAAAAATTTATCCTCTATATTACATACCACATAAAGACCAATTGTATTAACAAAAAATGCATGCTTACAACAGCTAACAATACAGCAACATTAACTTAAAGAATATGCAGTAAAATACTCATAAATGATTTTATTTTTATCACTTTTAATTCGTTGTTGCTTTTGTTAATTATCATTTTATCAAGGGCTTAACAAGCGTACAAGCATCGTCCTGACAGCTGTAGTGCTGTAAGAGGGTTGCCAACAGTTAATGAATAAAATTGCTGAATTCTGCATGTTGCAAGTTCCAGCAAATGAAAAAACATTCTGCATGTTGATTGGATTCAGTTGGTGATTGTTTGACGAATTTGTATATATGGCAATGTGAAAACTAAAGGCATTTTATGAAAAAAGTGTATAAAGTCAAAAATGCTTAGAGTTAAAAAAAAATCGAGCCCTAACCGCCAAAAGGACTTAACCGACACGATTTCGGATTTTCGATTTTTGATGAAAATCTATAATTCGTGTCCATACACGGTGCTCTTGAACAGTCGATAGGTTTTTTGAATATGCGGAGAAAATCTGTGAATGGGGTTTCATTTGTATTAGTTTAGTGGTCTGAAAAATGCAAACCCCGAAATCGTAGCTGATCATCCCCGCGAAATATCGCAAAAATACATATCCCATATAAAATTAAAAAATTCAGAAAAAAAAACGCAACAAACAAATATAAAAATAGTTATATGTAATGTATTTTGCAAAGCTAAATCTGAATCCGGCCTTAAAATTGCTGTATCTCATACGGTTTTTGAGATATCTACGCCTAAACAAGGAAAAAAAGCCGATGCTATGTTTTATTGCCTTGTTTTGGAGCTATATAACAGGACGTACATCCGTAAATTCTGATGCAGAAATGGAAAGCTTTAATCAATCTTCTAAACCTAATTCAAATAATGTCGATATCTTTATTTTTCTCTGAGATATCTTAACCTAAAAAGTTAAAAAAGTGCAAAAAACTTGTTTTGTCATTATTTCAGTCTACGATCTTTTGGAGAAAAATTAAGCTTTTGACGTAGTTTGGATGCGGTTTTAAAGAAAAAGATTGGATCTTTCAGATAATGTATCGAATTTTGCGTATAAATGTTCTATACTATAGATATACAGCTTTAAAATATAGCAAAAACGGTATTTTTTCCTTGTTTATGCTAAGATATCTCAAAAACCGTATGAGATATAGCAATTTTAAGGCCGGATTCAGATTCAGCATTGCAAAATACATTACACATAACTATTTTTATATTTGTTTGTTGCGTTTTTTTTTTTTATGTGGGATATGTATTTTTGCGATATTTCGCGGGGATGATCAGCTACGATTTCGGGGTTTGCATTTTTCAGACCACTAAACTAATACAAATGAAACCCCATTCACAGATTTTCTCCACATATTCAAAAAACCTATCGAATGTTCAAGAGCACCGTGCATACGCATCTTCTCTATAAATTGCATAACTGTAAAAGGTACCGTTACGGAGTTATAGCGAAAGCAATTTAGGCTTAAGCACCATTCGAAGTACCAATTTACCAAAAAAAATTTAGTTTCCAAAAAATTTTTATAGATTACATTTTTGAAAATCAATAATTTTTATTTGTTTTAATTTTTTGTCCAACAAGCAGCTATAAGTGTGGTCTATAAATCCTCCAAGCTTTAGCTTGAAACCACCTGTGGTTCGCCAGAAAAAAGAAAATGTAAGATTTTATTCTGTAAGTTTACTACTGTACTAAAAAGTACAACAAGTAGTCTACTAAAAATCAAATTGTTAATATGTCCAATTAATTTCTGACATCCAATCTTGGTGCGATTTTTCGGGAGCAGATTTGTCTTTACATAAATGCAAGCATCTTCACATTTGTCGTAAGCAGATGTGTCACACGCAAGTCACAGCGAATAATTTAGCAATTGACAATTCAAACGAACTGAGAATATTGGGAATTATATTTAATAATAGGTATCGATGGCAATCCCACATAGAATACTTACAACATACACTTTCAAACAGACTAAATATCGTTAAGTGCTTGTCTAACAATAAATTTAACTGCAGCACCCCCACGCTTATCTCAGTCATTGAAGCCTTCCTCAATTCCAAAATCGACTACGGACTGTTCATGCATGGATATTCCCCTAAGTCGAACTTAAATAAGATTAGGTCTGTAGTTAACTCTGCACTCAGATCAGCTACGGGTGCCTTTCGCACAACTCCTATGTATAACCTTCTATTTGAAACTAAAACAAAAACAATAGAAAACAGAATAAGCCACATTACTGCAAACTTATTTAAGCCCCTTGTGGAAAGCTATGACACTCCCTTAGCTTCTCTTATTCATAAAATAATAAAGTCAAAAAAAAAAATTGGAAAATCCCCTCAGTTATACACAAAGTCATAAATATTTGCCGCGAAACAAACATCCCTTTTCTACCAATCAAACCACCACCAATAGACCATCCACCTTGGCTCTTCAGGCTTAAATCCATTGATACAACACTTCACAAACACTTCAAACCATCTACCCATCCCAGTACCTTCCGTAAACTGTTTATAGAATTAAAGGCTAATAATCCAAATTGTCGATTTATATATACAGATGGATCCAAAATAAATAATATGTGCAGCTTCAGTATCACAAGCGATACAACAGTAATGAAATCATCGTTGCTTCCATTTTACCGCTCCATCTACAGTGCTGAATTGATAGCAATCTTTGACGCAGTAACGTTAGTTTCAAAACAAAAATGTAACTTCGCTATATGCTCGGATGCTCTATCCGTCATTCAAGCTTTAAAGAATACTCAAAACAACAATTTCTACATCGCAGAAATAAGGAACATTCTAACAAATACCTTTCCAAAAATAAAAATTCTCTGGGTCCCAGGTCACGTAGGCATAACGGGTAATGAATTTGCAGACCAAACCGCCAGAGCGGCTTTTAATTTACCTCTTACCATGACAGTAAACTATAACATTTCAGACATCAAAAATCAACTTAAAGATAGGTACAATGCTAATTACAGGGAAACCTGGCATTGCACTTCAAACTCCTATAAATCTAACAACTTTATGAAAAATAACTTGCAACAATTGCTTACTTTCCCTTTAAATCAAACAATAAATAGATTAGACATCATAAATTTACCAGATTAAGGCTGGTTTATACCATATTAACACACCTCCACCTTATAACCCACGAGTCCAACAACAATTGTCCCTTCTGCCATTTGAACATTACTATTTCCTTAAATCACATCCTTAATTCCTGCCCCGGTTTCGATCCTGTTAGAAATAATTTATTCCCTAATTCCCTACCGTTATCTTATATATCAAATCCCAATCTACCCCAAATTAAAATAATTATGAATTTCTTAAAAACTACTCTTCTATATTTTGATATATAAAAACACCCATTTCAATTTAAATATGTTCATATGAATAAAAATAAAATTAGTATATTATAACTAAGTACTCAAAAAAGCCGAAGGCCTTTGTAGCTAGCGCTTTAATCCTCTTATAGTATTATAATGTTTAATTGTATGCTATAAATAAATAAATAAATAAATAGTCTACTTAATTAAAAAATGTCTTAAGACTAATATACTATATGAAAGACTTGTTCAAGTTGTTTTACTTTTCCCAGGAAGTTAAGCCCTGCAAGCAATATAAATTAAGTTGAAATGCTAAAAAGGCGGAAGTCAGCTGTGTTACAACGCTAATAACTCCCACAAGGGAATGAAAAATAAATAAAAAATTAAGGTGTTTGGACCATTAGAACATTTTCTAAATCTTATATAACATATTATTTTCCATTAAATACAAAAATATAGCAATATGACCGTTTTGTTCAGTTTCCCGAAACTTTGCTTGTATTGACTTCCGCCCTTTTAAAATTGGCCGATTTATATATAATTGACAAGTTGCCGACTTACATCCATCGTTAGTTTTAGACCAAAAACAGAAATTTTCATTTCATTTAATAGAGCCTACATGGCCACCCTGAATTTTATCTCATTATAAACATACACAGACGACCGACCCTTTCGTGTGCATTGTAGTGAAGTTGTCACATTTCGTACTTTTTAATTTGACTTTAATGATAAAAAAATAAATTCATAATTTCATGGACAAACGCTGTTCAAGTGTAGAGTTCACTCTGCTATCCTTCTCTTCTCTTCTCTTCGTTGGTCATCATTACTCACCCCACTTTTTGTAAAATGACTTTATATGACCAAGTTAATTCAAACCAACTTGACCATTACTCAAACAAAAAGCTTATTAAATGCTCCATCAGAAATAACAGTCATACGCACTAAAAGCCACCAACGAGAGGTGGGGGGAGGATGGAGATGGCGATGGGCAAACATTCACGTTCAGAGTCACAAGTCAGTTGGCAGCTCATCCATTATGCAGATAAATAAATGCGAAAATGTAATGGCATACAAATGAAACCCCAAAAGAAGTAAAAGTAAGGGAACAAAATACGCGGAAATGCGATTAAAAGAAACACAAAAATGCGCCAAAGCCCCCGAGTTCATATAGGGAATGTGAACGCATTTTAATCAACAATGACTGCCTGCCTGACAGACTTCCAAACTGACTGGCTGGTTGCTTGACGTTTGCGATGCGTACTGTGGCGGTGCAGATTAAGGCAGCCAGGCGAATGGTCAGTCAATGGGTTCGTTCGTACGTTTGTTTGTTTGTCAGTTCATCATTCAATTCGGGCAGAAGGAGCGCGCGCGCGTTAAATGGCAGCAAACAAAGCTTTAAACGGCTTACAAGCGGATCAAAAATCACCAGAACAAACGATGCAAATAACGTCAATTACATTGAGTAAAGAAATTCTTTTGACTGAAGTTTTAATGTGTAACACCACAGCTTGACAAGCGTTTTTTTTTTAATTTTTTTTTATATTATACAGGTGGTGACGTTTTTTGTAGCATTGGGTTTAGTCTTTTTGACTACGGAGTTTTTGTTTTTGTCTACTTTTGAAGTAGCAGAGCCCAGACTTAACAGCCTTGGGAAATGTTATAAGTTAAGATATCGCACTGAATTCATCGAAAAGAATAGTGTTCACCGTGTTATCCGATTAATTTTTATAAATATTTACATGCACTTGAAAGGAAGTAGTTCAAGCGCTGCTTGTGCAGCTTGGCTAATCGTATTATATATATCTTGTCATCGTTTGTTTCTAGCTCATAAACTGAATTCTGATTATTTGATGGCCATTTACTTTTTAGTTTCCCTGATAAGAAAAACCTTCTCCTTTTTGAATATTCAGCTAATCATTGAACCGAATTTATCATAGGTATATCTTGAATGTATTGAAACATTTGCAGTTTGTCGTGAAAATAAATGTTTTAGCATCGACTTCGAAAGTACAAGGTAGGACCTCAAAACCCAATGATAATCGCGTAAAATCGGCAGAAATCCCCGGTGACCGGCAATGAGCAGAAGAGAAGATTTGGTCAAAAAATATTGTGCGACCACAACCTAGGCTACAAGACTAGCGTCAAAAAAAAAAATTCCTACGATTTAAGGCAATTTAATCTATAATCTAACAAAAATCTTATATTTTTTCGTTTTTTTCGAGAGATATCTTGAATGTCTTGAAATCTTGGCATTTGTTCCTATCCTTTTTTATCGATTTCCACTAGCTGAAAGACCCCCATTTTCGTACGGTCAAGGCAGCGCCACCTTTCGCGCTTGCGCGAGTACTAAATCTCAATATTTTTTTACCAAAATTTATACACGTAATCTAGAAACGCTACTGAACATTTTAAGTGCTGAGCCCCTAAGATCGGAACACATTTGGTTTTTTTAGGTCAGGCTAATAAGTATGACTAAATATAGGAACCTATGTAGAGAAATTTTTAATAGCCTCTATAGAAGTCGCGATAACGACAACCTGTCGAAGGAATGCCAAAGGAATATGTTAAATACCTCGACAATTCGAGTTCACTAAGGAAACTACTATCATCGAACCAACTCAGTGTTTCATATAAAGTTAAAGTCGTTTTTATTTTTCTTGAAAGGAAGTTATGCTTGATACTAAACATTGAAGAAATATCATGGAAGGCTTTACTTATACTTTACTCTTTTAAGAATGTTATCGACAAAAGTATGGTATTCCTTCTAAAGATAGACGCTGACCAAACTTACACTGATGACTCTTAGATGGAGAACAAAGTAGTGGAATATATTTTCTATTAAATTCATAGTAATGAGCCAGACCATAGCAGTCCTGCTCTTGATCTTCGTTTTGGTATTCTGGTCTTAGATTTGATATTTGCCCAGGGCTGCATTTTTTTCAAAGCGGGTTGATTTTTCAAGGTACCAAATTCCTTACTGAGTGATCCTTTTTTGGGCACGCTCGAGGGGTCGAGAAAAATGGGCTCTAGTGGGCTGGCAAAATGATGCTCATAAAGTGAGCCATACAAGTATAACGAATTAGGTAGTTTTTGGATTGGGAATATCGAGTTTTTCAACAGTAGTTTCGAGCTATCTGGGAAATTTTCGGAAAACTTAAAATTTTTTCATCAGACTTGCCCCCAGTGGTAAAAAGCGAACAAGTCTTTTGACACAGGAGTTTCGAGGTAATTTAAGCGAAAAGCGTTTTGTATTATATTTTCAGCCAGACAAGTCTACGAAGCCAAGTTTGTGCAATAAAATTTTTGGAATTACAAAGAAGGCACATGCCAAGTTTTTGGACTTTTATGTTTGGAAAATTTCCCAGACAGCTCGAAATTCTTTACTCAAACGAAATAACGAAACTCGTTGCATTTGTATGGCTTATATTACGGTTAGTTTTTGAAAAAGTTATTATTCTATGATGACTACATTGATGACACAAAGTTCACTCCAGTTATGACTTCACTGCATCTGCATGAAAATGCTGTTTATGCGAAAAGGAGAAAACTGTAATTGTAATCTGTAATTGTTTTTCTCTCTGTAGGAGCAAGCTAGAGTTTGCGATATTACTTTGTGGACAAATGGATTAGTAATCTTGAAGTGTAGCATTACAATGGAACAACTTTTGATTTAAGTGTGTTCGAAAACCTTTGTTCGCTGGACAACATGAACGTATTAGTGCTTATTGTGGAACACAGTATCAACCGTTTTGTTGGCCTAGGGAAAGCACCTTAAACTCCACCACAAAGATGTCGTGCAAAAGATTAGAAATTTTTCATAAGAACGGTTTATTTATTTATTCTTAATGTTTCTCGTGACCTTTGACCTTGAATTCGAACACCATAATTAAGAGCTATACCACAAAATTCCATCTTTCTGTGAACTTTTTATTATGGTCTTTAAGCATTATGTTTAATATGACTGGACTACTGGGTCCTCTTGCATGCAACGGCATTTTTTATGAATTTCTCTGATGATTTTAATTCACTGTCCATTAAAGGGATGCAACAAAAGAAAATGAAAGAAGAAAAAAACTTAAAATAAACATTGGACGCTCAGTCAGTCGGTCACCAACGTTTCCTTGTGTGTGTGTGTTTTGTGTGTTTACCAAAGTGTAATTGCTGATGTTTTTGTTGTTGCTGTAGCTGAAGCTCATGCTGCTGCTGCCGGAGTGCATTGGTCAACATGTTGCATGTTTAATGTCGCAGTGAGCGTGTTGCAAGCAATGGCTGAAACATTAAAAATTCTGCATTAATGCAGCAGTTTTCATTTAAATGCAGTTATTATGAAAATATCTTGTTGTTGTATAAATTGATATTGTTGTTGCTCTATTGATGTTATTGTTGTTTTTATTGCTGTTACTGCCAGCAATCTTACATTTCATTTCTTTAATTAAAAAATACATATAAATTATTAAATCAAATTGACGTCCAGTTTAATTATGCCTGCTGCAATGAGGACCTGCACATCCGCATTATATTTGTAGCAATTTTTAAAAACGTTATAAATTTCTGTATTTAGTTATTGAAGATCCAGCTGATTCGAGCATTGTTGATAAAATTCAGATTCCAATGCCAACAAAAAAAAAAAGATCGACAGGGTTTCATCCTGGGATAAGCAGAGATTATTTATTATGCTTTCGCAGAGGCTACTGTTATCTACAAGGTTGTTGCTATTTTAATTTTCGAAAAAAAGTAGTCCAATAATACCACAGTTCCCAAAGAACAATTTGAATATCAATTCTCAAGAGTTCAACGTTAGCACATGCCTAAGTGGCTTGATCCTACAACGTTTTCACACAAGACCCAGTATAGCGACAGATGCCATAACCTTTAATGTGGCAATGAACCTCTGAAGGTTCTCATTTTTCGTGGCATGCGATTGGACAAGATTTCACTACAGTGGTAGAAAGTATGCATGTATTCTCCTGACTCTTCCCTCTGAACAAGACTTTCCCAATTCTTGGATTTCGTATTCTACCACGTTTATCAACATTCACCACCAATTTAGGCTTCCAGCAGGGTAGATTGCTACTACCATCTCTCTTCCTTATTGTTCTTCACGATATCCTAGATAAATAAGGTCAAAAGAGCTATCCGATGGAACTTTACCAAAAATCTAGAAGATCTCGACTACACTGACGACATCTGCCTTCTATTGTCCAAACACTGAGATACGCAAAGTTAGATCGAAGACCTTGTCTTGGAATTGCAAAAGGCCAGCCTAAAAATTAACGCATCCAAGACTAACTTTTAAATTTGGCAATAATGACATTGACACCGATGGCAGCTTTAAGGATTCTATATTATCTCCATGGATGGTTGCGCAAGATAGGATATCAACTTAAGAATATCAAAAACGATAGGCGCGTTTGCTCAACTAAACAAATATGATCTTCTCTCGTTATCTTCGCCAAAATGAAAATGCGCATTTTTGATTCAAACGTGAAGTCGGTTTTATTATATATTTGCGATACGCGGCTTGTTACCGAACAACTAACGCAGAAGCTGCAAGAATTCATCAACAAGTTTGGTGGCCTCGCACCATCTCAAACGCCGAACTTCACTTAAAGTGCAACTAAATGCTCATAGCAAATGAGATCAAGCTATGCAAGTGTGGAAACTACACAGCGAGGTCTGCCGCCAGGCCTTTGAGTGGAATTCACAAAGCAGTAGATGACGTGGAAGACCAAGAACCAATATGATATGACACTTTGTTGTAATGCAACTCCAAATCAACCAATCGATCTCATACCACTAAGAATCAGAATAGCTCGGATAAGACTATGACTGTTAACCTATTACCAAAAAAAAGGTTAACATAAAGCTATTCTGTTTTCAAAGAGGCTTTCAACATTCCTTGTGGAGGTAGAATGATTTAAGATCGGTCAGCCACGTAACCATGGACAAAACGACTTATTATGGATTATGAGAAGGCAAACAAAATCGGTTCAGTCCCTGTTTCTATGCCTTAATCTCAACATATTTGCTGGATTTTTTTTTTTTTTTGTTTGAAGTGGGCGGTGCTACGCTCTCAAAATTACAAAAAAGCTCTCACAGCTAAACCGCTACATTGATTTTTATGAAATTTGGAGGGAGATAGAATGAAACTAAACAAAGGATATTAAAAACTGTTTTATTCTTAAGTGGCGGTGCCACGCCCCTGAAAGGTTAATATGAAGTGAAACTTAACAAAAGACATTAAAAACTCTTTTTCCTTAAGTGGGCGGTGCCACGCCCCTGAAAGGTTAATATTTAGTGGGCGCTGCCACGCACCTGAATGGTTAATACGCACTCACAGCTTAAACACCATATCTCTTTTTATGATATTTAGTAGGGATATAGGGTTAACATTAATCTATTTAAATGTAAATAGGCGAACGAAATCGGTTCGGTCACTGTTTATATGCCATAATCGGTTATTTTTTTTTTGTTGGAAAGGTTGTGAGGAGGAGCAAGGCACAAAATTTCAATTCGTTTTAAAGTGGGTGGTGACACGCTCCTTAATGGAAAATACGCTCTCCAAATTGATCAAAACTTGACAGCAAAATGTTTTGTTTGCAGTTAAACAGAATATTACGAAATGTAATCACGGAATGAATTAGATAGTTAAATAGTAGTGTCTGAAGAAAGCTTAATGATACTTTCTAGTTTTTGAACTTGAATGTTGTTAAACTTAATCTGAATTCAATTTTAGTCTCCAAAGACAAGCATGGTAAAGCGATTTTGACCACTTTAGGATTTTAGATCGTTGGGCAAAACTTCTGTTGGAGCATTATATATTTTTTTGTACCACTCTAATATGATTTCCATTTTATGATTTATTTCTCTTTACATTAAATTAATCTCTTATATCACTTTGATTTTGTTATGTATTACTTACTCTTTCGCATTATGTTACTACCATAAAACATGTTCAATGCTTTGTATTAGTATAACAGTAATTGCTTTTGCGCTCACTTTTTGTTCATTGCATCAGCTTATGCATATGTTAAGTACATAACTAACGTTATTCTTCTTATGTTTGTTCTAATTTTGGCAAAGTCAAATCTAAGGCATATTTGTAACATTACTGTTCAAAGATCAATCGAACACAATAGATCTGCCGTGCTGCGTTATACTCAATTAAATTTAAATAAAGTTATTTTTTGGTTCACGATTAAAACAATCGTAATTTTTATTGGAATCTCATACAACTTCATTGACGACAGTTACCTATGTATGTAACACTTCTACCATTTAAAAAAAAAACTCGAAATTTGACATTTTATTTTTTTTTTTTGGAATCGCCCATATGCGAAATTTCTTTGTCAGATATGGTAGAGATCAGCTAATTTTTCACATAGTTTGAAAATGATTTTTTGGGTATTTTAGTTGTTTCTCCCAGAAAATAATGCTATTGCAAGGTATCAATATCAAAAAGAAAAACTGGAACTTTTTGCAACTACCGCGTGTATAGCAAAGTAAAGATGTGACAAGAGGCAACACTGAAAACTGTAATAAAACACCATGACATTTGCAGCGTGGCATTTTCCGGCATTTCTTGTTTTAATAATGAAATTCTCAAATAAAATAAATAAAAATATTAAACGTGAGGATGAACTCAAATTTCGCTGGCAAACAAGTAAGTGAAAAAAATATTTTTTTTTTTTTGTTTTTCTTAACAAATAAAAAGAAATTAAAGAAAATACAAGCCAATAATAAAACAGAAGAAAAAATGCAAGAAACAAAATAAAAAACCAAGAAAAAAAAAACATTTTTCTTCCTTATCCTAGCTAGAAAAACGTGCACAACTTTAAATACAATAACAACAAAACAGTGAATACAATAAAACCAACAACAACAATAATCAAATACAACAATTACTGCATCGCCAACATCAGCATCAACGAGAAAATCGCTGTGATTTTCGTGTTTTTTTTTTTTTTTTTGTTTTTTTCCAGTGTTGCCAATACAAAAGAAACTTTTTTATGTACGTTTTACTTAAAGAAATTCAGCCTGCTGCTGCTCGAGCTTTTCTCTTATTATGCGCCATTGTTTTATTGAGTGTGTGCTGGAGTGTGTTGTGTTTATGTGTGTGTGTGTTTGGTAGCTTCTTAAAATTTTTATTGCTGCTGTTTGGCTTGTAATTCCTTTTTGTGTTGCTGCTGTTGTTGCTGTTGCTGCTCACTCTCATGCAATTGCGGAAATCGTCTACAATTTGTTGATGATTGCAAATTACTTCACTACCGGATTTCTATGATGCTGCTGCACTGCAATCCCGGAGGCTCAATAGCGCGCCGTGCTAAGTTGTTCCATTAAATGGTTTATTAATTTACTCACAGCCAGCCAGAGCCAGCTGGCAGTTTGGTTTCATTACGCAAATACACGTGAATTATTTATTTGCGCGTGTGTCTGTATCTTTGGCTGTGTTTGCATTTCATGGGGTTTCATTAAAGCAAAATTAAATATTTGTTTTTTCCAATTTATGACAACAGTATCAATGATGGTGCATTTGGAAAAGCTTATAAACAGTAGCCCAAGCCCTAAGGAATGTATGCGCTATCAGCGAAATGCACAATTTCGTAAGCAATATTACTAAAAAAAAAAATTCTGGTTTTAGTTCATCTTTCCATACTTCCCGGTTTAATCAGAACTATTCCGGTTTCAAACATTAGTCTACTCATTTCGGTCAATTGGTCATTAAAGATGAAAAAACCATGGAGTGCTATTAAATGAGAGGGTGGAAATCTTTACAGATTTTCAAAATAAATATCTAGCGTACGAAGCAAAATTTCGATATTTTTTTAGCAAGCTTTTTGTAGAGAATTAAATTTTACATCGAAATTTTTTATAAGTACCAAAAATTTTGAAACAAAAAAAAAAAAAAAAAAAAAACAAAGAAAAACGAATTCTTTTGTTTTTCTACTCTTTTTCCTATAATTTTTATATGGTCAGAGAAAGGTTAAGACATTTTGCAATATCAAAAAAAAGTAGATAAAATTTCCTTTAAAATGGTTTATTTGAAAATTGCTTATGTCAAAAGTTTACCGTAATATGGCCACTCAAATATATAAATTTTGTTTATTTGGTCGGAAAAACAGTTTTATTTCATAACCAAGGCATCTTACGAAAAAAGTATATACAGTAAAAAATACTAAAAATCGTTCAAGGAATACATATGATTTTTTGGGGTCTTTTTATAATTTTTCGAAGCTTGCCAAAAAAATTAAAAAAAGTTCCAAAAAATTCTGAAAAAAATTAAATGTATTTCTTGGATGATTCTAAGAATTTTTTTCCATATACACTTTTTTTGATAGATGCTTTGGTTTTGAGTAAAAACCGTTTATCCGACCTCATAAAGAAAATTTCTATGTTTGAGTGACCATATTTCGATCAATTTTTAATATATGTAAGAAATTTTCAAATAAACCGTTTAAAAGAAAATTCCATCTTCTTTTTTTATGTTGTGCAATGTCTCTACCTATTTCTGACCCTATATAAGTTATATGAAAATGAGTAAAAAACCCAAGGAAATGTGTTTTTTTTTCTAAATTTTTTTTTTTAAATTTTTTGAATAGCAAATAATAACAAGCATTTTTAATTGAAAATGGCTTTATTGTTTTTCAAAATATTCCCTTTAATGATCAATATACTTTTGCATTCGTTCAAACCATTTGTCATAGCAGTTTTCCCATTCCTCTTGAGACATCTCCAAAACAAGGTTTTTGAACGCTTCAACTGCTTCTTCGACGCTCGTAAATCGTTGACCACGCAGTTTACCTTTGATGTTCGGGAACAAGAAGAAATCACTGGGTGCCAAATCAAGACTGTACGGAGGATGACTCATCAATTCAATGTTTTGACTGCTCAAAAATTCACCTGTCTTACGAGATGTGTGAGAGCTCGCATTGTCATGATGGAGAATGATTCGTCTTCGGGGGTTGGTTTTACGAATTTTTCCGAAGACTTCCGGCGAATAAATGATCGTGTACCACTCAGAATTGACCGTCCTAAGTTGCTCAAGCAGAACAGTGGTCACATGACCCATTCGGCCGAAAAAACAGGCGACCATTTGCTTCGCTGTGCTTCTTCCACGAACAACTTTTGTTGGATTTAGCTCGTCTTGGAATACCCACACGGTCGATTGCTATTTTGTTTCCGGCTTACGCATATATCCATGATTCGTCACCTGTCACGATCTTATACACGTCTTTTGAAGCACCACGGTCGAATTTTTTAATCATTTCCTTACACCAAACGATTCGAGCCTTTTTTTGAGCGATTGATATTTATTGGCGTTTCCAACGAGAACACACGTTTTTTACAACTAAGTGTTCATGCAAAATCGAATGTATTGGAGTGGAACTAATGTGCAAAGATGCTTCTATCCCACAATATACCACATGACGATTTTTCATTATTAGTTCATGCACTGCATCGATGTTTTGTGGCACAACAACCGATTTTGGACGACCTTCACGGAATTCGTCGGTGACCGAACTCCGACCACAATTGAACTCACTATACCAACCATATACTGTGGTTTTTGATGGTGCTGTATCGCCATACAAAGAACTGAGTTCATCGACATATTTTTGTTGACATAATCCACGTCGAAAGTTGTAAAAAATAATCCAACGAAAACCTTTTCTTGAAACTTCCATTTTTTGGCCAAATTGATTTTCTTAACGCACTGGAAACAAAATAAATAGCACTTGTACATCAAAACGTTGTGAGTACGTTTATGCTATTGAAATTAGTGTTGCCAGTTCCCGAAATATAAGTAGTGCCCCTCGTATATTGACGCAAAATTTAATTTTCTAAAAAAAGTTTTCTAAAAAAAATATACTGTAAAGGGTGCATTACAACCCCCCCAACCCCTCTCTGATACACTATGAGTTCACATAAACATTTTAGCATATTTTGGAATGATTTTATGTTATGTTGAGCTCAATTCTGAACATTTTATTTAAGAACTTTTAACTGTTCCAAATGGTAGAACGAAGGGTCTAACAAAAGTTCGCTGAGTTGATGCTAATTTATTTCTATTTAAAATATTCAAAGATTTAAGACGATTCACAATTGAATCTGTCATTTTTAAAAGGGGACATGTGACAATATTAAAACTTGTGACAAACTTAAGAAAAACCCTCGTAAGTTTGGTAAATCTTAGTTTAATGCAATTTTAGTGATACTTGGAAAAAGATGGACTAACCAGCACCATCGCCACAACGGCAAAAAGCAAAAAACAATTTTCGGCCGAGAGACACATATCCTCTTTTAAAATTGACAGATTCAATTGCCTTATGATATCCCAATTTCATCATCAGACAGATCGATCACAATGGAGACGAGAAAACATTAAATAACTGATGAAATGTCGAAAGAAATTACAAACCTAAAACAGGATCTATAGTTGGTGCCGTGACATAATCCCTACGGACATAATCCCCATTCACGATATGGGTATTATGTCCGCAAGTTATTCGGACATAATCCCCATTTTTTCAATGGGGATTATGTCCGCAAGTGTTTCGGACATAATCCCCAGGAAAAAACGGATATAGTCCCCATAACGATATTTTGTTATTGACAACAGAAGCAGCTCAGGATTTACAACTCCCAAAAATTCCAATACCGTTTCCGCGGCGGCCTTCAGCCGCTGATCAGTCTATAATATATCCAACACCTAGTTTGCTAGCCACAGTAATTTTACATAAGGGTAGGGGTAAGTGGGCGGCCTGCGGCCGCAGGTAAGGATTTAAAACTCCCAAAAGCCAACACCGGCTTCGCGGCGGCCTTCGGTCGCGGATCAGTCCATAACATCCAACACTATATAAATTTTTTAAATGGATTATTGCAAAAATTTTGCGGACATAACCCCCATGGTCAAAATGGGGATTATGACCGAAAAATTTTTCTTTTTCAGTGCGTAAACATGAACATATTTTAATAGTTAAATGGTTGGTAACTACTGATCACACTTTGACTATCAGCAAATTAGCGTACTAGCTCCTTTTCAGAGTTGTTGGCAATGCATCGAGAATATCTTTAAACAAACTGCACATACATATATTTGCATAAAATTAACAGTTTAGTTTTTCCTAAGCGTCAATAATTACAAGAAAGCGACATTTCTACGTACAAAAATTTCAGGAATTTGGAGTCAGTAGGTTTAGGTCTTTAGGTCACAACATCAATCAGATAATTTTTAAATAAAAAATCAATTAAAAATACGCATTTCAAGAGAAAATCATTATAATAAAAATTATTAATTGATGGTGTTTTTCTCAAAAGTTAACTACATAAGTACTGTGAATAACCTTCTGATGCATTTCGAATTCAAAGTGATAACAAACTACCGAACAAAAACTCTGCTGCTGAAGAAAAGAAAAATGCTGGTTTTGAAGAACTTAATAATATTCCAACGATGTTTTAGTGCTCATCAATTTTCTAAGATGCATAATCTCTATAGTCATAGAGTGCTACACTCTCTCATGGCATGGAATTTTTGTAGTACTCAAGCGTTGCTTTTAACACCTTCTTTTTTGTAGCTGTTGTTGTTGTTGGTGTTGCCTTGCAATAGTGTTGTTGGCTTGAATGCACTTAAAGCCACTTAAATTCTTCGCTGCTTTTAACTTTATCAGTTTGTAATTTTTCTTGAAATTGCAAAACTGGCATATATGCTTGCATGTTAAATAAGAGAAAGAATAAAAAAGGCAAAAAAAGTTCTACTTAATGGCTTTTTTTTATTAAAAATGTTTGGCTGTCACTAGAATTTGTTACCAAAGTTTTCCTTAGTCACGTTAAAAAGTGTCGCTTATGTTTTTATAATGGAGAGCATTTGACGTGTGTTTTTGTGAGCTCATTAATTGCTAATTTTGTTCATCATTAGGTGTTTAAAGCGAATTGTTTTATAGTTATGGAATTATTTCTTCTTTTGCCTCCGATTTTGATATGTTTGATTTTTTAACTAAGGCCTGGATTCACAGCTTTTAGTTAACCAATTAGTTAACTAATATAATGACAGGAGTTTATTTTATGTTCCATATTCACAGTACTTTGGTTAACTAAAACAATGACTAAAAAAATTATGGCAACACGGGATATATTATGAAATCATATTGTATGTTTTTTGTTTAAGGTTGGAAAAATAAAGTAAAAAAAACCGATACTGTTACGGCTGGCGAAAAGATGTTCCGTGGCTGCGCGTGGCTGTTCATCAGCTGTTCGTTAACTAATAGTCAACCTGTGAAAGTTGGCGGCTAAGCAAATGGTTTACTAACGACTGAAAATAAAATGTTGCTGGTTAAGCCCTTGTGATTACTTAACTAATGCCTTTGTATGCGGGCTTAAGTGACCTTAAGTTATTCTTAAGTAAATAGTTATTTTATTTCTAAAATATTGTAATTTAAGCTTTTTTTAATTATATATCATAAGGAAAACATTTTAGGAATCAAAACCTTAAAGCATGTTCAGCATTTTTGATGACTGCTAAGTAAAAATTCATAGCAATATAAATTTCAATGCGTAGTGCCATAAATCCAAGCATTTACACAAACCAATAAGAATGAGGTGAGTTTTGCATGTGTTGAAACAGCATATAAAGGGTTTTTGAATAAGAGCGCTACAAAAGTTTTTTTAAATAAAACTTAAAACGGTTTTGGATAGCAATGAAATTCTTTATTCCTGTGAAAGTACAGGGTGGCTGATTCGAATTGTTACCAACTTCAGATAGACTTATCTGACAGATGGAACATGACAGCTGTCTAAAAATTGGCATGATGTTAGTTCATTCTATTGTCAACAAGTAACCAAAAGCATTTGCGCGTCAATTTATTGAAAATAAAAAATTTTCGAAATGGAATTCAAACGTAATAGTGTGATTGCTCTTTATTTGGCTGGAAAATCGCAACCAGCAATTGTTCGTGAGCTGAAACATTTAAAAGTGATTAAAATGTTTGTGTATCGGACCATAACACGTTACAATGGTACCGGCAGCGTTGCCAAACGACATGGTGGTGGTCGGAAAATAACTGCAACATCACCAGAAATGGTTCGAAAGGTGAAGGCCAGAATTGAGCGAAATCCGAGACGCAGTGGCAGACAAATGGCTGCCGAGCTGAAAATATCGCGTGAACGAATGCAACACATATTGTCAAACAAGCTCGGACTAAAGGCTCTCCAGTTCCATAAGGCGCATGATCTCACTCCTGCTCAAAAAAAAGTTAGGCTCGATAGAGCCAAGGAGTTGTTGCGCTTGCACGCCGCCGGAAATCTGTCACAAATTGTCTTCTCTAATGAGAAAAATTACTGTATCCAGCAATATGTAAACAAACAAAATGGTCGGGTTTACTTGACAGAGAGGTCCTACGAAAATTTGAATGTTCGTTTGGCCACCAGGACGCAGGCACCACCGCATGTGATGGTTTGGGCTGCAGTGACTGCTGATGGGCGCTCACCACTCGTTTTTTTGGCCGCTGGCGTCAAAGTAAACGCCCAGGTGTATCGTGAATCAGTGTTGGAGGGTGCTTTACTACCGTGGGCACGCAAACATTTCGGTCGCAAGCCATGGACATTCCAACAAGACTCGGCACCGTCACACAAAGCTCGTGTGAATCAAAAATGGTTAGAAAAAAACGTTCCTAGCTTCATTTCTGCTCAACAATGGCTCTCAAATACGCCTGATGCGAATCCGCTGGATTTCTCAATCTGGGGTATGTTGGACAGGAAGGTCTTGACTAAAAAATACCAGAGCGTTGATGCGCTAAAAGTGGCCCTTCAACGAGAATGGCGCAAACTTCCACAAAATCAAATTCGTGCAGCATGCGACTCGTTCTTCGACCGTCTACGGGCCATAGTTAAGGCCAAATGTGGCCATATCGAAAATCTCAAGTAGATTTTTAAAATTTGAACATTTCCCAACAATTATAGCGTTTGATCAATAAAATCTGTGCATGGAAACTAAAAATATAGTCTTTTGAATTGGTAACACTTCGAATCAGCCACCCTGTACATTCGATGCCATTATGTATGGAACTCGATTTCTTTTGCATGGCCACCGCGGGCACGCTTGCAGAAGTCCAGACGCTGAACCCAATTTTCGACAGTTTTTAAGCATAAATCGATCGATATTCGTACGAAGTTCATCAATCGTCGCTGGCTTGTTGGCATAGACCATAGACTTGACGTAGCCTCACAGAAAATAGTCTAACGGAGTCAAATCGCATGACCGAGGCGGCCAATCGACTGGGCCATTTCGTGAGATAACACGTTCACCAAACTTCAATAAATTGATTGTGACATTAGCCATATGGCTTGTGGCGCCGTCCTGATGAAACCACATATTGGCAAAGTCTATATCATCCAATTCGGGCCAAAAATATTCGGTTATCATTGAACGGTAGCGATTCCCATTCACAGTAACGTGCCGATCTTGATCATCACGGAAGAAGTACGGCCTAATGACGCCGCCGGCCCATAAACAGCACCAAACCGTAATTTTTTCGGGGTGCAATGGTGACTCATGGAGTATGTGTGGATTGCTGCCTGGCCAATAACGCATATTTTACTTATTGACGAAGCCATTCAGCCAGAAATGAGCATCATCGCTGAAGATGACGTAGCTCTCTTAAAGTTGAGGCCACTGACTCCGAATTTCGGTAGTAAATTTTAATAATTTCTACTCATTGTTGGCTCGTATATCTTTCCATGATGAAATGGCAAACCTTACTTAAGAGAAATGTCAAGAGAGCGGGAAAAATATGGCGTCGTTTGCTGTCCCTATCGGTGGACTTTTGTAGCGTCCCTATTGAAAAACCCTTTACGCCACGGTAAGACAATGTCAGAATATAGTTTTGTGTTGCATGAAAAGATATTGAATACACTGTATAGTAGCTTTAAGCGCTTCAAAGGGTATTCCAGCTAGTAATGAAATAGTATGTTCTTTAAGTTTTTTGTCCCAACTAGCTCACGTAGTCTTCAGTGAAACATTTATTTCAACGACAAACTAAAAATCATCGCTTAAAGAACTTGATTAAAAGCAAAAGGGACCTCAAAAAGGACATAAAGCTCCAATTAGTTAATTTTCAATTTCCATTCAAATTAGTTTGCCTACTTATTAAAATATTCTCTTTACGTTTAACAATATTTTCATCGCTCTCAATCGGATTTCGATCCCCAAAGTATTTGTGTTCAACTTACTTTTAAAATTCAAATCAAATGTTTCGCTAACAAAGTCTTCCCCAAACTGTTTTCTCAAGGCTTTGCCATCAGCAAACTATGCGCAAGAAGAAAGAATTCAACAATTTTAACCAAATCCCACACTCACTACATAACCCAACGGACACTTTTGTAAGTGTAGCCAACTTTAACTTCATTACAAGTAACGATCGACCACACGTCGACAGCCGCAAAACTATTAGTTATTTAAAAACTCCATTTGGAAATTTCCATTTTCACATGCGGCTACTCCATGGCAAACTACACACCCACTATATCAACTACTTTACTGCTACTATACTACGTTACGATACTACTACTATGTATGTTATAGTACTATTGCCATTAACTTGGATAAACAAAACTAACCGCACCACTTTACTGCTTGGCAAACAAGTTACGTTGTCGTCGTCGTTGACTCCCAAATCCAAGGGAATCTCCAGCGTTTGTTGCACTGTATCTCTGTATGCTCTGTGCATCCCTAACTGAAACCCCTTTTTTCAACCTACCTACGAAAATTTACCAACTCAAACTTTGGACATTTTACATTCCATTGGGATAAGGCAAGCGAGTGTAACTGAAGCAAACTTCATGCAGCAGCAGCAACAAAGAAAAAAAAAGTTGGAAAAAAGGCATACGGAATTTAGACGACTTTTGAGACCAACCGGTTTGTTGCCACCACTGCTACATGGTTGGTAGCTTCTAAATGATGATGCAGCAGTAGGATGAAACCGAAAATAAAGAAAAACGTGCGCTTGTTACAACTTCAGCGAATGAATACAGCAGCAGCAGCAACATTGGTATCATCAAATATTCGAACTGAACTCAAAACCAAATCAAAATAAACTGAAACCAAAGCGAAACATTTCGCGTCCAGCATCTCACAAAACGCAGAAGAAAAAAAAGTCCAACTTTCAAATGCCATACTTTGGGGCGACACCGCTACATCGCTGGCTGGCTGGCTGTAGGCTGCTGGTCTGCGTCCGGACGTCGTCTCGTCTTTGTTGTTGTCATCTCTCAGCTGCTGAACTCTCTACTAATATGATTTTTTTGCAGTTTGTTTGACTTTTGTTTAAGAGTTCTTTTCTTCCACCAGTCAACAGTCAACGAGACCGAGAATATGTCGTAGTTTTGAGTTGCCATTTCGTGGTGTTCCTTTTTGGCTGGTTTGAGTTGGAATCGTAGTCGTCGTTGTCGCTGTCTACTGTCGACTGACATCGAATTTTACCCAATATAAATAGTGAAATGCAGTTGAGTCTCTTAAATGTGGTCATATCCGTATCTAACAAGCATCAATGGCAGCATATATTCTATATGACCAGTCCAACAATAATAAAACGCTAAAGAAAAAATTGATTCTTTGAGTTCGGTTCGTTTCATTACTGTAGGTTTGCTACCGTTTTTGGGATGATTTTGTTGGGTTGGTTGACTTCTTCCTTTGTATGCCACACTGTTGCGATGTTTTGAAATTGAAATTCTTTTCATTTTAAGTGTGGAGTTTCATGCTGTTTCTTTCTTTCTGTTTTGGAAAGTTATGACTTTTTTTCATCATGTACTCGTGTTTTATTTTTTTATTGCTTTATCAAATAATTCTTTCAACATCAAACATCGTCTGAAAACTTTTCAATTTTTATGCGAACAAAAGCTGTGCAAAATGGCATGGCACAAATAGCATGGATACAAGTTCAATTACATTTATTCTAACACTTTATAAACACGCATTGGCTTTAACGATTATGGAAATATTTAAATTAAAGAATTCCTACTTGGTACTTTGCAACAGTTGCAGTTACAAGAAAATGATATTAGATATTTGTTTGGAAAGCACTATTAACTTAATGACTAAATCCTTTACCTTCATTCTTACATAGAAATAACCGAATTTATCGTAAAGCCTATGAAACTCGGGATGCAAATATTGGTGCGATGAAGATTGCCAAACAAGATGACACTAGCATTCGCTTGAATCAATCAAAAGGCGAAGGATTGAGCATATTTGTAAGTTAGGTTAGGTAAGGGTGGCGGTAATTGCGTAAGCAAAAACCTCACATAGACCAACTAGGTCCATAGCGTTACCACAAAACTCCCCTCAGTTAGGAGAATAGCAGTGTTCTGGCTTCATGATTTTCATCTATATCGAAGATTCCAGTTTTTAAGGCGAAATTCATTAGTTTCGATAATGCTATTCCAGCTATCTCATTGTTTTTTGTGTTGTTTAGCATATTTGTAAAACCGGCAAAATTAATGATCGCAATGTCTTTATTGCAGCTCACTCAATTAATGGTGCAAAAACGGTATAAAAGTCGATCGACGAAAATAAGACAATGTATCGTCTTTACCGTGGGGTAAATGTGCTGTTGAAATACTATCATATTCGGTTTCAGCTAGCCAAAAATTCTAAAAATATTCATACTTTTACAAAATGTGTAATTTTAACCCATTTTAGGGGCTATAAAACTCTAAAACTACAACTTGGATAAAACTTGGTGTCCCAACGTCAAAAGAAAATCACACAAGGAACATTTTTACTCAACATATTTTCCCATTATATTCTGTTTCTTGAGGGTCTGTTTGAGACTTTTTCCCAAAAACTGGCTTATAATGGGTTAAAATGTTCTACAAAAATATTTCACAAAAACTTTCACTATGGATAACCGAAGACAAGAAAGGCTTAAAGTCTAAGGACAATGCGTAAAAAAGTGTGATAAAAATGCAATGTGAGAGGGGTCCATTGATTTTGACGATTTTGTGGGTTTGTGATATTTCGACTTTTTAGTTCAAATATTTCTGTGGTACGAATTGACTCCATATTTCCCAGTTATAGGTGTTATTTTTGTACCTTTTTAACACATTTTTTTTTTTTTTTTTTTAAAGTTTACAAATTGTTTTCTTTTTTTTGTATATTTCATACATTAGAAGTTTGACAATCTTTAGTTTAGTTGCCTCCTGAACGCTGAAAATTAAAGTTTAGCTTCCAGCTTTTCGTTGTTTACTTTCAGAATATCGGTTTTTTGTTAGAATTACAGCAGTAAACGTACTTCTTCTATGTCTTCTTCAATACTTCTGTATTCTGAAGATTACCATTCTTATCAAATTCGTCCATAAGTTACAACATCATACCCTTTTCGATTTGAAGAGTCCTTATCCATTAAGAAAAAACCGCCTTGATATGATTCCAACCTTGATATGAAGATGAACCACCAGCTAAGATTTGTTCCCATTCCTGATTGTCTGAATAAAACAAAGTTCTCTTCCGTTAGGATGCTAATAACAGTTAGAAATCAAATTTAAGTCCAACAAAAAGTTTTAATGAGAATAAGATATCAAAACGCCTATCAAAGTCCGGAATCATTCCATAAGGACGGCTGGGCTATCTGGGTTAAGAAAGGGTACAAATTGCCCATTTGAGGTGGATGTAGTGGGTTTAAGTTTTCTAGAGAAATAGTTATTCCTCGCAATATCTTTCAAAAATTTGCTGAACACATGATACAGGGGTAAAATTTGAACCCCCTAAAAAAGGATTCAGACGTAAATTTTAAAAACGACAAAACATGGGGTTTTTTTGGTCCCTTTTACCAAAAACCATTGTCAGAATCTTATTATTTTGGAAAAAAAAAACCTTAAACTGTTGTACAATGTAGGTAATAAATAATATTTTTCATATTGGTTACTAATTTGAAATCAAAACCATGTAATGTGTACTTACTTGCTCGTTATTAAAAAGCTTCTCGTTCCCGCTTCCTTTTTAATGTTAATTTCAAATTTTCTAATTTTAACTAGACCGCACAAAAATGGAGTTGCTAGAATTCTTCCACTTAACTTTTCATTCTTTGTTTTTCCATTTAATTTTCACAATTTCCGCCAAATTTAAAATGCTCTTTAACTGCACCACACTTTTTGCCACATTTTCCGTTCGTTAGTTAAGCTGATCCTTTAGCTATCCGTGCTTAACCAAACACAAGTGACAGTTATTATTTTATGACGACACTCGACACTTGGACGCGGACACTAACCACTCACTCCGCATAGACTGTGGTGGTGAACTGGATAAACCAATATGCACGAAAGAATCAGTAGAATTCACAAACCGAATAAAATCCAACGATAACGACGCACAAAAAAAAAAAAAAACGTTCGTCGGAATCGTGTAGCGTCTGCAATGGTTGGAAGGAAAGGCAGTCGCAAAACACGGACAAACTTAGAAGGATAAATGTGTTGCCGTTGTGAAAGAGCTGAAAATTAGTTTAGTTTTCGCGGTTTCCGGACAATTCGTTGATTTTCCGTTCATTTTTTAATTTTCTCTTTTTTTTTATCGCTTGGTTACTTTCATTTCCGTTTTTTATTATTCTGCACTTTGCACAAACGTTTGTGCAATAGCTGAATTATGTTGTAAATGGGCGTAGGGGGCGTGTCATCGTGGACAACATATAATGGCAAATAAAATAAGAAGAAAATGTTAGCGCGCGTACGAGGCAAACATTTAAAAATGAATTTCCTGTTTATCTTTTAGTTCCGGTTGTCATTTTACTTAGCAACTTGCAACACTACGCGTATAGTGCTAGGCAACGACAATAGACACTGTTTGGGGGACGATGTGTGCAAATATGATGCTGTATGTTGTATGGTTTGTTATCCTCTTAATGAGCGACACAAAATTCTAAATTTTTTTGTTTTCTTTATTTTTAAGTAAGAAACTGATTTCTACTTCACAAGTTGTACAATTTTTAATTTTTTTTTTTTTTAATATTTTTTCACAAACACCAACACTCCGTCGGCTCTACGCAAACCGAAAACAAAATAGCGCACAACATCCTTTCACTTGCGTTGCAAATTACTAACTGACTGCGAATTCAAATGTTTGGCACAACGAAAATGCAAGCAGCCGTAGAGCGCAATAAGTGTGTGTGGAGCAACGAAGGGATATTCGCCTCATCATCATCATTGTCGTTCGTTGCTTGAAAACCGGCATTTGTCGTTGTTGTGCTGCATATCGTCGTCGTCGTCGCCATCGTCAGTGTCTTGTTGTTGCATTTTGGGGACGCTTTTTTTTTGCAGCTCAACTTCATGCATTGGTTTGTGCCTGCGATGGAGCATTTGTTGGTGAAGTTTTGGTGCGGGGGTGTTGTCTTTCTTGTTCTTTTACTCGTTAGCGAGTGCAAAACGTGTTTGTTGGCTTCTTCCCACTTTGCACGTTTTCCATGGCAAATTCTGGTTTTTCTTCCTCCCATTTATTATTTATCGTAACTTTTTACTCCTCATTATTTCGTTTTTCGTTACGTTTTATTCACGCATGCTTCTTAGTTGTTTTTATTGCTGTTTTTTTAGTTGACTGTGGAGCATGTGGAGTCACGGCAGCAGCAGCTGTTTTGCATTTTTCTTTTATGTTGACATTTTTGCCGGCTACTTTTTGTTGGGGATTTTCGACATTTTATGTAATTTTGTTTTGACAATGCTTTCGCAAACGCGTTGTTTATGAGAGCAATTATAATGAGAGAGCAGCAGCAGCTTAGTGCATTTGAATGTTGTAACTAAAACAGTGTTGCTGAGTTGGTGTTACTACATATCGATGCATGAGACGAAAAGTAGGATGATTCATTTCTCCTACGAAAACTAGGTTTTCATAAATTCTTGGACGAATAGTCAAACTTATTTGGACGAAAACGAGGTTGTTTCAAAGTTTTATGTATAAAAGTAGGACTTTAAAATTTATATGTCGAAAAATAGGACGTCTGAACATTTTGGACGAAAACTAGAACGTTTCGATGCCTTGCACGAAAACTAGGTTGTCGTGGATTCTTGCGGCATATATGTGGCAAAAACTAGGGTGTTTCTTATTTCGTTTTTTGCTGGAAAGGCCGTGAAGAGGAACAGTGCAGTAGGATATTTTTTTTTAAATAGTGGGCGGTGTCACGCCCCTTAGTAAAAAACCCCCTCAAGGCTAAATCACCGCATCGATTGTAATGAAATTTGGAATGGAGATAGGGTTAGCACTTAGGAACGATAGCATGATTACCTATTATGTTTTTAAGTAAGCGGTGCCACGCCCCTAAATAGAAAAAACGCTCTCATGGCTAAACCAATGCATCGATTTGTGTGAAATTTGGTATGGAGATAGGGTTAGCACTTAACATGACCATAATGCTTATAAGTGGGTGGTGCTTCTCCTTTAGATGGAAAAAACGCTTTCACGGCTAAAACACTGCACCGATTTGAATGAAATTCAATGAAGGAAAGAAAGGATATAAAAAGTTTTTCGCTGTCAGTGCTAAGCTGTTGTGCCGATTTTTATGCTGTTATTTGTTTAGGCTAATCCACGTTTTATTTTAGCCATCTCCGCTGATATATGTATGTATGTTTTTTTCGAGCATCAAAACAATAAAAATTTAAGAAGATTTGTTGATGACACGTTTAAATACATAAAATAAGTTAAAAAATGTTTATGTGCGCTAATTTGATGATTCACCTTATTTTTTTGTCGTTGAATATGAAGCATCCTTCTTTTCGACTAAAAGTTTAAACAACCTACTTTTCGTAACAAACTATGAAACGTCCTACTTTTCGTAAAAAAGTTTGAAACGTCTTACTTTTCGTCTAAGAATAGAAAATATCCTACTTTTTATAAAAAAATATGAAACATCCTACTATTTGTTAAAAAGTTTGAAACGTCTTACTTTTCGTCCAAGAATATAAAACATCCCACTTTTCATGGAAGAAATGAAATGTTTTGACGCGTGTATACAATTGTGTTAATTTTCAAATTGTGAAAACTTATGAACAGAGAACCGCACGTTAAAAAGAGCAAGGATCTCTTTTATGGAGATTTTCTCCAAAAAATTTTCTTTACGTGTGAAAAAAATAACCTACACTCAGAAAAAAATTGTTTGTAAAGTATTTCATTTCAAAAAAACATTTATCTCTTGTCCCAAATAATTAGTATTTGCAGCAAACACTAGGAAAAATATTTTACTTGATACAAATTAAAACAAGTCATCGAAAATATTCTGTAAGTTCGACGAACCATTTCATGAATTGTTGCACCCAAATCTTTTTATCACCTGCGACAAATCATAAAAATATTTGGCATCCATGGACGCGGGTTCAAATCCTGGTGAGAGTCATTTTTTTTTTTTTTAATTTTAAAATTTTTTTTTTTTTATATAACATTTTTTAGTTCACTTCTCTATTTTCCTTTTTTTTAATTTACTTACTTTTGTTTAATTAAATTGAATTTAGAGTGTGGAGTATTCCTCTGAAGGTGTAAAAGCCTCAAAAATCTTGTAAGTTCGTAAAACTGTCAAAGTTCATATTGATTTTGACAACTATTACGAGTTTTCGAGGCTTTTACATATATTAAGGAATACACTCACGGTTTAGGAGTATTTCCATAAAAACCACTTAATTGGCGATAGTTGTAACTGCTAAACGCCATTTTTTTTACATAGGTATAAGTAAAAAAATGTATTTGTAAAGCAAGTGATTCTCCAATGGAGAATCTCCACTTAAAAGATCCAAGCACTTTTTATTCTGCGACTCACCTCTGCACAGTGGATGGGTTTGCATGGTACGGCGGTCATAAGTAGTAAATAAGCCTACTCCCGATCCCTTTCGATGAAGTTGTTTCGCTAACTTCACACGAACTTGTCCAAGTAATTTTAAATAAACATCACGTTTTTGATAGGAAAATTATCGCAACAAAATTATAGTGGTATTCACGAAGTAGGGCAGCTGGCAAGGCAGATGATCTAAATAGCATACTGCCAGCCAAGTTAGTGAACGACTGCATATCATCATTGCTAAAGAGCTACGAAATCAGCTGGTTTTTGTTTACTTTTGAAAAATAAAAAATTTTTGTGTCAAAATTTATGAATCAAAATTTATGAAAATACGTACCACTGAAGAATGAAAAAGTCCATTAGCTGTCCAACAGAATGTTAGTGGCTTTTCAGCTTTACGCTTTTCCTTTTGCCGGTCCATTTTATTTTAATTTGGAAAAAAAAATTGAATTTTATTTAACCAAAAATGTCAACATAATTCTGACACATTTTGCTGTAGTAGAAAAGCTATTCAAATTTACTCAATTGTTTTGTGTAGCAAAAGAGCTACTTGTAGCTAAATTTCTTAAATGTATTTTGTTGTTGTTTAGAGCAGATTTGCTCTTTTACCCTTTTGCCACACTGGCTGCCCTACTTCGTGAATACCGTTATTGTTTTCACAACAAATTAGCAACGAGAGCTCTACAAATGCTAAGCTAAAAATTTTTTAATTTTTACACTTAAAAAATAAAAATTTTTCATGACTCCCTAATTTTTAGCGCAACAAAATTTTTCGCTCCGCAACAAATTTTTTGCATAAATCCTGCAAAATTTAAGCCCACGCTTGATCCCATCATATGAAGTTAGCGAAACATGAGTTTTTTTTTAAAGAAAACGGACCGCAACAGAATCATTTTCTCCGCATCGAATTCTCTGCAAAAATCCTACAAATTCCAAGCCTATTCCCGATTCAATCCGAGAAAGTTGTTTCGCTTACTTCGTACACATAAAAAAGAGTTTTGCATGCCGCAGGCGTTTAAAAGCCAAAAACTCTCATGTAGCGACCGAGTCACATCTTTTTATCATTTTAAAGCTTATAAAAAATTTAAGGGGGGGTTTTTAAAAAAAATTCAAAAGTATTTTTAAGTTTAAAAAATTTTTGGTGAAAAATTTTTTTTTTTTTAAGTAATATTTTTTTATTAAAAGAAGACTTAAAAATGAATAAGACCAATTACTTACATATATCAATTTACAAACTTTGGTGTGAGCTACAATACAATATAAATTTTTGAAAAAACACCCTTTTTATGAAAATGACCAAAAACGCCAACTTCACCAACAACAAATCGTACTAGGACCAAATTCTCCCGGATTACCATATTGCCAAATTTGAGCAAAATCAGAGACAACAAAATTTTCAGCTGGTACACTTGGCGTGTATTGCTTCATATATGATGTTTTGGTTTTTTGAATAATAATTCCATAAATAAATCTACTACTATTTCTTTTACTAACAAAATAAAAATAGACAACTTACATCCCAGACTGTCATTTGCGGTATAAACATATCCACAATTATATTCATCTTTATCCTTGCACTCCACTCTACTCCATCCACCTTCACTTAGCGATATAATTCTGCTTAAGTGTGTGTCTTTTGTTTCAATTTACAACCCACTGACAACAAAACAACCCACTTATGGGGCGAATTCAACCATTTTGTTGCATTTATTTTGTCATTTTCAATTTGATGCACCGTAATGTTGATAATGTTGGCATATTTTGTTCTGGAAATGTTAAGGAAGCCAAAGCATGAAGATAATGATGATGGTGATGATGATGAAGAGAATCAAGCGGGTTGCAATGCAACAGCAGATGCAACAGGACAATAACATTGAGAAAAGCCAAATTTCTGTGTTATCAGCAAAATTGTAAGTAGAGTGGATATAGGAGACTAGAAATTTACTTAAAAAGGAGAAAAAAAGGAAGTAGTAATAAAAAAACCCTTAAATGAAATTGAAATTGCAGCAGAATTTGTTGGTTTTTTTTTACAATTTTTAATAGAACAAATTTTCAACAGCTGCATTCAATAGCAGGAAGCTTAGCGCTCCCTCAACTTTTGCACCAGATCCTGAAGCCGCACAACATGGAAGATGTTATCGTGCCTTTCATAGATGCAAAAGTTGTATTGGGGTTGCAAGTTTGCGGTATCGTTGTAGGGAAATTGCAAAAAGCCTCAGCTTCAAATAAATGGAGTTGAAACGAAAAAGTTAGATTACTTTAATACTAAATAAATTAAGAAAGATTTAACGGATAAAAGGGCCAACAAATTTTTTTAGTTGATTTTTGGATATCTATTCAAGTTGTTAAAGGATAATTAAAAAGTGAAAAAAGCTAAGAACCTAGACTTTATTAAATTTTTTTTCTAAGTACAACACCTTCAATCTCTATCGGTTTTTGCAATAATAACACAGTGAAGGACAAAACTCTGAATGAGATTTGAATAACTTTATTTTGACTAATTTATGGTCACTGATTCCGAATCTAGCAAGAATTGTTGAAGTGAAATACACTGCTAAAAAGCGAAAAAGCAACGTAGAATGTACTTTCTCTAATATGCATACAGCTAAAAGGTCCTTCTCATCATTTCTTTTCACCACATGCTAAATTCACCATATGCTGTAGTGGTTTGCGTATAAGCTTATCATTGTGAATGCCACAGCTTTGAATGACAATGGCTGCAGTGAAATTTATTTTTGTATCATTCTAGCACAAACATTACAATGCAAATTTGAACAGTGTAGCACTTCATCAATTAAAAAGTTAAAAATTTTTAAAACCATAAAAAAAGTCATAAAAAAAAACTCTACCCGAAACAAAGAATGCCATTTTCCCAGCACCATCAACAGCTCTCTACCTTCCACATCATTATTTGTCTTCATTTTACTTATTTACTTTAACTGAAGTCAGCCTGCCAGGCCTGACGTAAAATTCACTTCAGTTTTTCCCATGGGTTCATTGCACTACACAGAGCTACCCAAAGCTCCATTACCCAAAGCTTGCTAACCACTTAACTCCCTTATCCACACTCATGTAAAACGACCTCAACTAAAACAAATAGCTACAACAACAGCAAAAAGAGGCCTTGTTTACTTTTTCATTCAGAGTTGTACAGCCGAAACCAACGAACAGCAACAACAACAAACATTTCGACGAAAAAACATGTCTACGTGAGCTTTTACTAGCATTCAACGAGCTTTTACTCCTGCTACACAAAAGTAGTAACTTTGATAGTGGTGCGCCACCATCAACAAACATCCTCCCTCCAATGCTCATGAAATACGAATGAGCTACCCCAACATGAAAAGTGGGGTAGTCGGGTGGTTGGGTCCTATTGTGAGTGTACTATTGTGTTGTTGTGCACTACTACGTGGCGCGCTGGTGGCTGCTGTGCGAAACAACGACGTTGTCGTTGGTTGTACAACTCATAATTTGTGAATGAATGTCTGCTTCAGTGTCTACAAATATTTCACTGCCTGCTGCCGGTGTCAGTTTCTGTATGTGGGCGGGTGAAAGTTCATGATTTTTATGATTTCTCTTTTTTTTTTTTTTTTGAGTTGCAGTTTTGAATAAAAAGAAAAACATTTTTGTTTATTTAACTACACAGTAAAAAGTGATAGTTTACTTTTGATTCCATTCGGTATTGATTTTAAACTGCTTTGGTATTAAATTCAAAATTTATTCCAAAAAAGGTTGAAATTTATTCCGGTAGGTTTTAATTTTATCACAAAAAATATTTACCTTTAAACCGTTTAGTTTTTTCAATTTCTTAAAACCAAAGTGGCTTAAAAACAATCCTAAAATAACTTTAAATTCAAAAAACTAATCATTTATAGTTTTAAAATAAAACCAAGAAAAGTATTAAAATATTCTCTGCGCCAATTTTAATACTTTTGGTTTGCAACTAATGCCATCAAAGTTTTAATTTAGCTTGGAGAGACTTTTTAGTTTTAAAACTTGAAAAACTTTATTTCTCAAAAGAGCATAAAAAAAGAACGAGAACAAAATAACAAAAAAAAAAAAATTTCTTTTTCAATTGTTTAAATACAAATTTCACACAACTACGTCAATACATTTGATAGCCGAGTGAGCTAAAGACTTCGTAATTTATGTACACAAGATGTTGTACCCTTGGTTCGAATCTCAGTATGGATGGCTTGTTTTTTTTTTTTTTTTAATTAAATTAAAATTTTTTTTTTTTTTTCAATTTTTCTCCCTCTCTTTATTTATTCCAAAATAATTTAAATTTAAAACATTTTTTGGCATTGTTCTATATAAATTCTTTTTTTGGTTTTAAAATTAAACTAAAATTTTTACTGTGTACCTAACTTAATTTTACGATTTATGTGTTTTAAAGTTAACAATTAACAATATTTTTAGCCTCACACAGTGAACTGTTTGAATCTACTTTATCATTTTCATATTAAATCAAGTACAATATTGCCCTCACAATCCACCTCTTTAACCGGCACTGATATCAGACCAACCCATTGATGGCAGAATCTTAAAATATGATGAGTTCAATAACGGTTTCGGTGATCACACTTGAAATACGTTGAAGTTTCGAATCGGAATTTCGAAAGGAATCGCCAAAATCATTTAAAATCATTTATCACCAAATTTCAATCACCAATCATGAAAAGTCTATCGAAAATCATTAATAATCAATTCAATCATCAGTCATCCACCAGCAGTCATCAAGCATGAATCATCAATCATTAATCATCAATCATTTATCATCAATCATCAATCATTAATCATTAATCTTCATATTACATATCAAGTAGTACATGCGTATACATTTTAATGTTTAAAATTAGTGTTTGTTACTTTAATTTTTACTACTTGAGAGAAATAAAAATTATGACACTCATTTTTCTCTGTATGGATAGGCTTTACTGAGTTCCCTTATTGATCTCTATTATTGCACATTTCATTTTCAAATTATTCTCTTATATTTTTTCGAGAGTTGTCTTTCTCATATACATATTATGTTCAAAGGTCGGCAAAAAGTACTCCTAGAAAACAAAGCTTAGTTTGTCAAAAAAATATAAATATTTTCATTCAGTATGAATCGAGCAAGCGACTGAGAAAGTCGTTTTGCGCCGAGGGGTCCATTTTTCATTGCCCAGCGCTGCCAACCAACGTTCGAAAGTCACTTCTTCGGCTCTCTTGAATATTTCGCTCAAAAGAGTCCCATATCCATTTTGGAGCTTATAAAAATTTCGAAATGTTTCTTATTGATTGACAATGTAGTAATAAACCATGTATACAATGGGTCCAACTGCGGCATAAGTTATGATGACACCGGTCATCTCAAGTGCAAATCTAACCTAATATTAATAAGTTGCTAAAACTATGAGCCAATGATACAATTTTTGACAGAAATAACAGTTTAAAAAAGAATCTACTAATTTCGAGAACCAAACCGGTAAAAAACTTTTAAAGATTTTCAAAATATCTTTCTTTTGACCCTAATAACTTTGAAGGGATTCTTCACTTAGTGTATAAATTAAGATTTGACAACAAAATAAAATATTTGCTTATTGTTTTTATTTTTTCTCTCTTTGCACAACTACAAGCTTTTGTTTATGTATGTAGTGGTACCGACCTCTGATTATGATAGCTCGTATCAGTTATGCTTATATATCTTACTTTTAGTGCACTCTCAGAAATTAAACTATACGCATCGTAATAGCGACACTCGTTCCGTATAATAAATCTTAAGAAATTTGTGCCAATTAAATTAATAATTTCAGACTTTTATTTGTTGTGGAAAATCCTACATCCTTCTAAATAAATGTTTTGAAGGCAAATGTAGGCGAAATAAGTAGAACGGAGATAAAATTACTTTTTACAAAGTTTTAGAGAGAGCTTACGCACTTATTGATCCATTAGCGTAGCAAAATTATTCGCCACCCACCCTGGGAGTTATAATTCCTAACTTGATAAGTAAAAACAAGGTTCTCAGTTTCAAAAAACACAACGGGGTTTATCGTGAATCAATATTCCCGGGGAGTTTTATTCAGACTGCTGTGCATTCTCCATTGCAGACTGAGAAATATTCCGAAACATACTTTCAGATATATTTGGATATTTTTTTAAGGTGATTAGTAAGAGACCATGACGTTCTTTTAAGAAATTCGAACGACAGATGTTTCTACATACGACCTGCAAAGGAATGGATTGGATTGACGGTCAAAAAAGTAAGGTAAGCAATAGAACGCTAGAACTTTGAAATGCAATGGAAATTTTTATTTACCTTACTTTCGTAAAAAATTTATGCACCTTATACCATGTCCAAACTTTGACAAAATATAACTGTTAGTGCTGTAACAGATTTTCCACTAAAAGCTAAACTTTTCCCATGCCATATTGATCTTAGTACTAAAGCAATTTTAACTTTTCCCAAATGAAAATAAACCTTTTGCAACTTTTGAGCATTATTTATAGGTAATTTAATTACCTTTAATTTGACATTTAATACGTTCAAAATTAGATATTGGTTCTTCAGATATTTGTAATTAAGTGGAACTATCTTTTTTTTTTTTGGTCCAAAAACCGAAAATTACCGATATCTCGAAAGCGACATAGAAGAAAACAAAAATAATGTGATTTTCGGAATCCAACCAATTTTACATAGAAATACTGGCACATAAAGTTCAGAAATTTTTTAATTATTTGTAAACTAGTGTAATTAGCTAAGTTTTTTATAAAAAAGTTTTCCAAAAACGTCAGGGCGACCCTAGAAAATTTGTTTTCTAAAACAAGTCAGAAAATCAGGTTTAACCCTATAGCTCCTCAGGGGTATATTTTAAACTCCCCCCTCGAGTGAAATTTTTTTTAGTCTAAGCCTACCCTATGACCTCCCAAAAGCTTCGTAACCTTATGCGATACACCCTATATACATAAACTTTTATAATATTATTAACTATCTTTTTAATCACATTTTGTGCTTCAGGTTTTACACCCTACACCCATTTGTAACGCAGAGAAGGAGGCGTATCCGGTATGGAAAAATATATATATTCTTGATCAGCGTCACTTCCCGACTTGATATAGTCATGTGCGTCCGAATGGCTGGGTGTCTGTGGAAATATTTTTCACGGGAAACAATGCAAGATAATTCGATGAAATTGGGTACACTACTTTCGTCATCAAAGATAGCTCGTAGAATTGAAAATGAACAAAATCGGCAACGGACACGCCTTCCGCACATACACATATTAAGAGTATTACTCGCAACAACGTAACCAAAATACATGTAAATACTATAGAAAGTTAATACAAGCGCTGAGCTCAAACAAGGTGAATTTGAACAAGAGGGCGTGGTGCCTTCCATTTAAGGAATAGCTTCAAAATGCTATATTGAATGCGTTTTTTGAGATAATCCAATCAAATTTCACCCAGATACTACACGGAAAAAAAAATAGTACTTGCTACTTTATTTCTCATAAATTTTACCAAAATTTCAAATCAGAATAGTGACAACTTCACCCCGAAGTAAGATTCACCTTACTGTTGAGGCGTGATATTTACCTAACTTTATAGTTCAAACAACAAAAAAAAAAAAAAAAACACAAAAAAAAAATTTAACTGACCGGCGCTGGGGTACGAACCCTGGCCTTTCCGTATGATAGTCAGATACATATCCTCTGGGCTGCTTACGCATGTGATGTAGAAACAAAAAAATTTGTATATAAAGAAAATGTCTGTCCAAAAATAGAAAATGTTACTAAAATTATAAAAGTCAAAATGATTCTTTATTCTTATGATATTTACCTTACTCGAGTGGGGTGACAATTCCCAATGTGCACAAAAACGGATGAGGATCCGTTTCGAATCCATTACGAGTTCATAAAGGTATAAAAAATGTAATCCGCGGTAACGGATCCATTTCGAACCCGTAACGTACATCAAAAACGAATTCAAAACGCTTTGTTTGGATAAAAAAAAAAAAACATTTTGAAGCGCTTATAAGCGAATAAAAAAAAATTAAATTCCGCAGTGCGGGCCCGTTTCGAATCCGAAACTTATGTAAAAACGAATTCAAAAAGGAATTGCTTTTAAATATGTTAATGCTGTACATATATTTACAGAAAAAAACCGTTTTGATGCGCCTATTAGCAATTAAAAAATAATAAAAAGAAAAAAAAGGAAGAAACCCAGTGTGCCAGACGGTTCATATCTTCGCTTTTTTGCCCGTTACGGATCCGTTACTGATCCGTTTGCGGGAGAAATTCCAAAAAAAAAAACGATTCGCTTTTTTTTTGGGAATCTCTCCCGCCAACGGATCAGTAACGGATCCGTAACGGGTAAAAAAGCGAAGATATGAACCGTCTGGCACACTGGGAAATATAAAGGGTAAAAATCCACCTCAGGTAGGATTCGAACCTGGGCAAATCCGTTTCGATTCCGTAAATACTTCAAATACGAACTCAAAACGGATTTGCTTTATTTAATTTTTATGATAAAAAAAATATTTTTGATTTGTTTTTTTTTTTTCTTTTTATTTTATTGCGTATGATTTTTTGTAACCTTTTCAAACTCTGTTTGAAAAAATGTTTTTGATTCCAAATTTGAGTATATAACATTTTCTATCAAAAGAAGGGAAGGAAAACAACACAGAATACTTATAAAAAAACAACAGAAATTTGTTTAATATACAAACTTTAAATCTCAACATCAAATAAGTCTACATCAGTTAAATAAACATCATATCGGCCAATAGCCTAGTTGTCTTACGTCTCGTGTATGAAAGAGTAATACCCCGGGAGCCTGAGTTCGACTCCCGGCCGGGCTAGTAATTTTTTTTTTTTTTTGTTATTTTGTTTTTTTTAATTCAAAATAAGCGCTTCACCCTGTTTTCTTTTTTTTTTTTATAAGCAGCATTAACATTATTAAAAGCGAATCCGTTTTGAATTCGTTTTTGATGTACGTTACAGGTTCGAAACGGATCCATAAAAGAAGAAAAAACGATTCGTTTTTTTTTAGGAATCCTTCCCGCAAACGGATCAGTAACGGATACGTAACGGATTCCGTAACGGATAAAAAGAACGAAAATATGAACCCGTTACGAATCCGAAACGAGTCCGTTTGGCACACTGGGTTATGACACTCATTTTTGTGCGTGAAAAAAATAAAGTTATTTTGAACAGAATAATAAATTCAAAATGGTCATAAATTTTTTTTCTGAAAGTATAAATTACTTTACATAAAGTCAAATGTAAGAAATTCGTAGTAAATATTCCTTTATTATTTAACTACATTTTATTTGTAAATATGACGTTAGGGAGCCATCAAATAGTTCGTACGTAAGGTAAATTATATTTGAAATTTAGTGTTGATTACTTTAATTTTTCGACTAGCCGAGTGGAGTAAAAGTTATGATGCGTATTTTTCTCCGTGTAAGAATAAAAAAGCAAGCTATAGTCAGAAATTCGGTTGATTTGAACAATAGGGCGTAGCAACCCCCATACACTCAAAGTTTTCAGAATGCTATAGTGCAAGTGTTATGTAAGGCAATGCAACAAAATTTCGTACAAACACTTGGAAAACCAACTGAGTTCCTTCAAGAAGACGTGGCATCTTCTATACAAACAAAACTCTCCAAATGCTGCAGTGTAGGGTATTTAATTATTTGCCAGGCCAAAGGTAACACCCTGACTTGCTCTAATTTAATTTTATTAAAAAATAAATATTTAAATTCCAACAACAATGCATAATACCACAACAAATCGATTTGTCGATTTGGTTGTGGTCAATAAGTAACGTGAAAAAAAGACAGTTATTAATTACACGACCTCAAGCTAAGCACCAATTTTCTTTTAAAAGTTTAAACGAAAATATACAATAAAATAAAAATACAATAAATATTTTTGTGCTCTATTTTTCTAAGGTTCTTTCATTCTCAACAATATGGACATTATTGAAGCAATTCATTTCGCCCGTCATCTCTATCAAGGGTGCAGTTTGACGCAATTACAACTGGAACGGAAATCAATGTCTCTAGTACGATGTCGTCCATTAGAATGCTACAGCTTTTGCGTGCTTTTAATAGCAACTTGTGTACTCTTTCGTAGTCTCGTTGTCGAAGAGAGTTTTTTAAAAGTTAGTGATCGTGAAGTCGGTCAGAAACTTGCTCTTATACAGTTGACTGGTATACGTTTGGCCCATATCATCACTGTGGTTGAGGCACTGGCACGAAGAACTGTGAAATTAAAGTTTTACGAGAAAGTACAAGAGATTGATCGTATATTCCAGCGCTCACTAAATGTGTCTGTGGATAATAGGTTTGTTCGAATATGAAATTAAATTCTTTAATTAATCCTTCTCCCCGCTTACATAGATCCTTTCGTCGCAAAATGCAGAAATATGCAGCCATAATGTCTTCAATTTGTATGTTACCTAATCTACTTGTACTTGGTAATAATATGCTATTCATTGGATCAGGGCATAACCATTTCATATATTGGATTTTATATTTGGTGCCTCATGCTATATGTAGTTTGCATAATTTCCAAATTTTAACTGCCATCTCGATTATAAAATTACGTTTGGAGAGGTTAATTGTGACGCTAGAAGTAGTAAATTTGAATAAGAACATTAAAACAATATCATCGCCCACTATTAAGTTGGTCCAACCCTGTGCTGCTTCTTTTGAGACTATCGAACGACGTTGTTCTGATACGGAAAATTCCGAACTGGAAAAATTGCTCATAATACGTGATCTTTACACTCGTTTGTGGGAGCTAACAGCCACAATGAATTGTTGTTTTGGCATTTCATTGCTTATTAATTTGGCCAATGATTTTATATCAATAACATCGAATTTTTATTGGTTGCTTAAACAATTTGAAATATATCCCTCAACATATTTCGATTTTTTAACTATCGCTATAGTCGCTGTCTGGGCAATACCTTCGCTATACAGGGTGATAGTGTTGGCGATATTATGTGATCGCACGGCGCAAAGTGTAAGTAGTGAAAGAAAAAAAAAATGCATTACATAGCCCTGCAATGGTTTTATAGCCAATGGTGCGTCCCCCATAATCGGCTACATAACCTTAGTTAGTTAAAAAATTGGTACATTTAAAGACATTTGTTATTTTTGTGAAAATCTTTATTTTTTCGACTCTATTTACAGACCACTAACATGGCATTGGGTTTACAGAAAATTGAAATTTATTGTATGAATGATGACCATAATACAGTGGTAAGCAGTTACCATTAACACTAGAACAATTGAGGTGGTCAAATTGACCATTTTGAACTTTTTACTCTTGATAAATTTTTTATTAAAGTAAAGTTTTTAAAAACTTTTTTGCATAAAAGTTTATAAAAACTTCGCTGATAAAAAGTTTTTAATAACTTTTACTTGAAAAGATTTTTTCAAACTTTTATCCATAAAAGTTTTTGAATAAAAGTTTTAAAAAACTTTTCTTGCACCAATCGAGGAGGTAAGGTCGAAAATATATTTTGGACATGACCAGAGGAGACCCTTCTAAATGACCGTGATACTGGGCTTAAATCCGTTAACGAAATTGCTCTATCGCTTCAGAATGGCCAAAATATAAATATTTTTGCTACTTTTGAGGATATGTAACAAGACATTGTAATAGTATTGGTTAGAGGAATTCTTACCATTGTCAAAATGACCACCCTCTGTCGGTACAGGTATATTTTCTAATCTTGATCGTTCTAGTGTTAACTATAAGCTTTTCTGTAAAATATTGAGACATACTTATATATTTTGCAGATTAAAAAATTTTATCTACAACTACTCCATCAGAAAATCAACTTTACTGCGGCTGGATTTTTCAATGTTAATTGCACTCTACTGCACAAAGTAAGTTTTCGATATATAATTTGTAATACGGTATGGTTCGAATAATTAAGATTGATAAGAACAAATAAATTTCGATATTTAATAAATGTACGAGTATTTAATTAATATTTTCGATACTTGCAGATCGTTGGTGCCACAGCAACATATCTGATTATATTATTACAATTTCAAATGATTGAGAAAGAAAGAAATCAATAAGGATGTCAATTTTAACACTTTTAAACACTTTGGAAACCAATAAATATTACACAAATTCAATACTTTTGTGTTTATTTTTTAAATTTTAAAATAACAAATATACATACTTTTTTAGGTATACCTTTTCAATGAACATATACCAACTCAATAGATAAAACAATAATAGTAATAATATCCGTTGAAGTTCGGCATTAGCTGCTATTGCAATCGTGGTGTTATTAAATCTGGTAATATGTTGCGCTGCCAACAAAAATTTAATAGTAATCACAAGATACAGTGATAAGGGCAGCAACCATCTGAAGGATCTTAATATTTGTTTGCGTTTTGTTAAAGTACATACATAAAGTTAAATATTTATGACTTCCGCCCTTTCAACGATTTTTCAAAAATCTGTACAGATAAAGGAACACTTTTTTTCAGACACCCTTATAACACAAGACGATAGAACTATTCTCTAGCATAAGGAATTTGTAAAAAAAAAAACCAATATGACGAAATTCATTTGTTATTTTTGAGTGTGAATTGAAAAAAACCGATTTCGTTATTGAGCTATAACTTTTGAGACGGTTCAGCGGATTGTTAGGGGCTTTCAGGATCTTTATCATGGTTGTTAAGACGTAAGAAAAACTTAAAATTGATATATTGCGGTCCAAAAGTCACACTTACTGAGGTTTCCGCATGTACATACAGCGAGAAAACAGTATGATTATATGTATCAAAATTTGGTAATAATTAACATATAATATATTTGATATAAGCGAATCGAATATTTGATATTATTTAATGAGCGGCATATTTGAGCAATTTTATAGGTTCAATCGTATATTTGCTTATAATTTCCAAATTTATGTAAGAATCTTAAGACCTTTATTATTTTTTATTTAGACCTTTATTTGAATGAATCTTTTTATTAGTTAGGAGTATTTGCTAGGATCACGGCAACATCATATTTATTTATAATATTGTATTAAATTAAAAAAAACTCTTCTCTGAAATTTGAATGCACTCGGCAAGTTGCAAAAAAATCAAAAAAAAAAAAATTTCTCAGTGTGGGGATCGAACTCATTTCTCCAGGGCATTTTGTTCTTTGTTAGATGCTACCATATATTTACCAGCTACATTGGTTCATTGCAATCATAAGAGGGAATCCATGTACAGCGAATTGAAACTATGCTGCGCGTATTGAATTCTTTAAACCTTTGGACGCAATGACCGATAGTAAATTACTGAATCTTACAGTTTACCAGACAGAACTATATTATATACATATGTTCGAATCCCAGACAAGAAAGTTTTTTTTTAATTACTTTATTTTTTTAATATCCTGGGAGAATTTTTTTTTTAAGTTATAGCAAATATTTGACCCGCATATTCATATTCCATCAAATAGATATAATTTTTGGCCCAATCAACAATATTTAAAGGTCCAATTAAAGGCATTTTAATATTTACCGAAACATGTTAATTACTTATTAACAAATATTTTCTAGAATGTTCAATCAAATATATTTCTGTAAAAGAAACATACTCCTTTCTCAGTGTGCCTTTAAGTAGACATCAAAACAGTGCTTGGGTTCACTTTTGAGAAGGGATTCAGGATCCTGACATCATAGAAAAAAAACCAAGCTAAGATTCTTAATTAGGAGATTCCATTCGACTACAGGACGAAAAACCATGGTTGGACTGGATGAAGGGAAGGGGATAAAAAATATAATCATGTATGTATGTAATCGAAAAATGCAGTTAAAAAGCTCATTAAATGAACTATAAATTTGGCTACTTTATTTATTTGATTTTTACTTTTTTAAGCTGGATAACGGGATTCGAAGTAGTACGTATCTGCCGGTCAATCAAAATTTTGAAGCCCTCTAGCTCGTTAACCAGACCTAATATTTGAAAAAAATTTTGTATCTGGATCCGAGGTTTACATAGGTATAGCTTAGTCTAAAATTACTGAAATCGGATACATCAACATTTTTTTATGTCCGGTACACATAGCATGTCCGATAGGTTAAGTTGATTTGAAAAAGTTTAATTTGATTTAGAAATGGTTTATTTTAATATCCAAAGAAGAGTAAATTTTCTTTAGAAAATGATCAATGTTAAAAAAGTTTCACTTAGAGTGGAAAACCTGCATTACCACACCATGTTTCAGAACGTATTCTTAGCATAATTAAAGGATAAGGTTTGCATTTTGCTCTTTAACTGAACCTCAATAACGTTTATCATAATAATCAACAGCATTTCGGTAGTGGGAGAATGCCAGTAGAAGGAAGGAAGGAAGGAAATAAACAAGAAATAAAATGGCGTAAATATGTTTTCACGAGCATGGAAATTATTCGCACTCATTTCCACACGAATGCATTTTTTATTGTGATGTAAATGTGAAATCGTAGAAAAGTGCAACAAAAAAAAAAATGCAATAACAGAAAGAAACCCCAGTGAGAGTGGAAAAAATCTGATGTGAATAAACGGAAAATGGAAGCTTCACAAACGCCATGACACTGAAAATTCAAAACTGATGCATAAATGAGGGAAGAAGTTGAAGAAGAGCTTCAAAGGACATTGACTTTTACATTATGAATATTTAAAGGAAGGATGGCTGAATGTTGAAATCTTTTATTAAGAGCAGCTAATTGTGCTTTAAAGATTTGAAGTTTTAAACATAAAATGTAATTTATTTTTACCAACAATCGCATTTAAGTAGCAAAAAATAGTTTTATACATTTCTCATATGAAAATAGACCTCTTTTATGCAAATATTATCTTTAATGGCTGAGCGAACACTTAAATAACACGAAAATTAATAACACACATATGCAATTGCAGCGTCAAAGGACATCTGTCTAACACCTTAACCCATTCCATTCAAATCATTTTTACATATTCACGTCATTGACCGCAAGCAACTGCATTAAGCAGCTTATTGTATGTATCATTTTAAAAAACTGTTGCAACTTTCGTTTTTCATTTTCCATACCCCATTGTCATTTTACTTCTGTTAGAGGATAAGCCAGGACGAACACAACAGCGTTTACAACAATAATCTAAGTAAGCAAGCAGTGGCATTAGCAACAAAAAAAAACTGCATCTATCCACAGCAAAAAGAAATTTCCATAAAAACTACAAAATAAATAGGGAACTAAAAAATAATATTGAGAAACGAAAGGAAAATACGAATATCCTGCTTGCGGTTAGTGCCTTGCATATCCTTCGTTTGTGTCTATCGTTGCGCGCACAACATTGTGCTCTTGCTGGCGGCGCCCCATTGCGTTCTTTACTCCTTCGGCCTTCCTGCACCGATTTTCACTGTGAAAATCTCATCTTGATTAAATTGGTGTCATTCTGCAGTCAGGATTCAGTACTCTGTTCATGAGTTGATTTAGGATTCGTGATTTTTCAGATTTATTTTCTGTTTGCGCGTCGTTACCTTTGTAGATTGTTCATTTTTACATTGAAAATTTGCGTAGCATTTTCTGTTTGTTATTTTAAATTTTATTGCTGTTTTACTCCTTTCAGTGCATATTTGTTCTGGTTCAAATTGAATGCAACATAATATGCTGTTTTTGTTACTTAAATTTTACATTAAATTAAATCAGGAAAAGTAGAGCTAAAAGCGGCGAACACTTGTTTTTGTTCTGAATAAATATGCATAATATTTGAAAACATCTTTTTGCCAGGAACTTAGCTCGCTCGCGGACTCCAATCAAGTAAAAGTAGTGTAAGTCCGGGTGCGGTGGCACCCCCAGGTGGTATGGCACCCCTTTAAATTTCAATGCTTGCAGCTTATAGCATTCAAATATGAACACAGTTTAGTTCAGCTGCTCGAGAGTAGTTCGTTTAGCTGTATTTGGCTTAATTGCTTGTTTGTGTTTAAAAAATTATAGGAAATGTAAGCGACTGACTTTTGATTTGCATATATATATTTTGCGAGGCAGCAGTGCGGTGAATAGCTCCAGTATCGCAGTATTTGAGTCAGATTTCTTTTTTATTTTGTCTAATACTTATTTGATAAGACCCTGAGAAAACTTTGAATGCAAGTGACATACCGAAGAAATAGTTGTAAGTGTAATGGTTTCTGTATCAACGACTTCTTAAAAGGGTAAGCCGAACACAAGAAAATAAACGGCAAGCATTATAACGTCATCTGATAATATGGTCCAGAATAAATAGAAAAACTTGTAGCGGAAAACATTACCAATGCAAGGTATGGTGATTCCAAAGAAGATGACATTTAAACGTAAGGTAAGGTTATGCTTGTTCCGATGAAGGTGAAGAAAATATTTGATTTCAAGATGAATCTGATGAGCGCGTTGGATGTGAAGAATACTATGCAAAAACCACTAAACCAGGTAATTGGATCCAATGCACAGTGTGACCCATGTGGTCACATGAAACATGTGCGCTTATTTTATGATTTTCTGTTTTTCGTTGATGCCACCCCCTGAAATCCTTCCATTGGTCATAAAAACAAACACTATGAAGTTTCACGGCAATCGGATAACGATAACCATAAAATAATGAATTTTTTTTTTAACTTAATTAAATAAGTCAAAGAATAATTTTATCTTATAGCAAATTGAAATACCTTGCCAACAAGATATAGTTCTTTAAAATCGGGTAATAAATACAAATTCTCTGAATTTTTCTTTTATCGACATTAGCAAAATGCCATATGGTATTTGTTCTTATGACCAATGGAAGGATTTCAGGGGGTGGCATCAACGAAAATCAGAAAATCATAAAATAAGCGCATGCCTAATGTGCATCTTATACGAAAACATGCAACATTTCTGGCAACAAAAATTGAAAAGCCATCTGGGGTGTCAAATAACCCATGATATAGTGCCATATAACCCATAGTCTCGGGTGATTTGCACTGGATAGGATTTTTGTTTTTGGAAAAACTCATATTTGTAATAATTTTTATTTAATTTGAAGTAATTTTAAATAAATTTCTAATAAGTTCCTTTAAAAATTTCTTTTAATTCTAATTCAGTTTAAAAAAAAAGGTGCCATATCTCCCGGGCATACCCTAGTTCGAAGATTTTCTTGTTGATGCTAGAACTAAAAAGCTTAGATGAAAAATTTCGGTGCATTCCGACTGGAACTGCCAAAATTTATATCGTTAATCAGTCAGGAAAATCTTTAAGTAGATTCAGAGCCGGAAGCGTGGATTTTCAATAAATAACTGAAAATACATAAAAATCTCCCTGCTTCATGAGGTATTTATATGGAAAAATTAAAGTTTGTACGGAAAGTTTTGATGTAAATAAAAACCATTAAACATTTTGTCGATTTTAAAGAATATTTGATGGACAAAATCATTTTCAAAACCGAAAAATGCTCCTAAATATGGAAATACATACATTTTAAACGGACTTTGAGCCGGTAAATTCTAATCTGAAATTTATTTCTGCGTAAGATTTAGAGTTTTGGAGATATAAGCTCATCAAGGTGGAAAATTAAAAAATAAATGTAAAATCAATAAAAGACTTCCATAAGGAGCATGTTTCGGTCCAAGCAAAACTTTTGGGGACCAATAACCGAAATGCGTAGCAATTTTAAATTTCTTCATTAAAATTTTTCATTATAAGTACTCGTACATCATATTTTAATATTCCTACATGAACGGACAATATCTCCAAAACTACAGAACTTACGGAGAAATATATTGCAGAATCGAATTGACCGGCTCAGAGTTAATATAAAACGTTAAAGAGTTAAATATTAAAATAATTTTTTTTCTAAAGATATTAAAGAGCATTTTTCGGTTTTGAGAAAGGTTTCGTCAGATCCATAAGCTCAAATAACTCTGTTAGTTTTGCAATTTTCGAAAACTGGCAATAAAAAAAAGTTGTTCAGAATAATCTCAGAAATCTTAAATTTTTCGGTGTTCTAACGATTTCATATACAGATTCATGAAATTTCCGATTCTCCTTCGTGTCACCTGCTTTGAAAATTCCGATCTTTGTTCATCAAAATGAAAAATTTAATATAAAATATCTTTAATTAAAAGTGAATAGTGTTAAATTGATTATAAAACCAACAAGGTGCCATAAAGTAATAAAACTAATGTAATAAAATTCATTGAAAGAAAAGATGTTTGGAACAATAGCTGTTCGCCCCAAGTGCATTTAACAGATGCAAATACTATGATACAACAGGCAGCACTGGCAAAAAAAAAAAAACAACAGCATCGCAATGACAACTAAGCCAATAAAACAATTTTTTCCTGGAAAACGCAAAAGTTAAGCTAAAAACTTCATCTGAGCTCAGGGCGTCTAAATAATAATAATAATTGTTGTTCCTACTTTTGCTGCTGCTGACGATGATGATGACGATGGTGATGTTGCTGCAGATGTAAAAACATTAAGCAAAACTGTTTTGTAAATGCAAGGCAACAGTAAAGAAACTCCCCTTAAGGGTAGAAGAAGAGACAAATAAAAGTACTCAAAGCACCAGTGCTTTGCACAACAGGAAAAAAGTAGTAAGCTGCAGCGGGGTTGCCACGACGCCAGACAAACACCCACGTAATTATGAAAACAGGAACTTCATGTGGGATGATAAAATACTGTTCATATCTGATCATGATCCAATTTCAATAAACTAACTTCATAACTTATCTAGGGGAACCTGCCTATCTATCATTAAAATTCTCGTAATTTCGAGAGCCTGCATTGTATGTGGAAAAAAAATTCGCCCTTGTAGGTTTTAATTGTAGCTAGCGCAGCATATATCAAAACCAAAGTGTGTTACCAACTAACAATTTGGCAATTTTTCACAACAGACGGCGCTAGTGAGCCTTATGATTAATTCATAAAGGCGATCCTGTTCAGAGAGTTTATTCGTGACCAATAGCACAATCGCTTAAGCACCGCGTTTCTTTCATTAGAAACCGGAGTCACGGGTTCGAGTACGGTTTCTGGCAAGATTTAACTAAAAACTGATCTGATGAGGCTATATACATGTTTATATATGAAAAAAATATATAAATATGTATGTGAAAGTAGCCGAAACATATGTAATCAATTTCCATGTTAACACTTGCTTGCGTCTGTTGTTGAAAAATTGCAAAAATGACTGTTTAATTAGTTCAATATAAAATTATCATGATCCAATTTCATTTTCTTCTTGTATCCTCAATCTTTTTTTGAAGCTGGACCTCTATGAAACTCTTCCATAGGTACAATGTTTCGAACGTGCTTTTAATTCTCAGCTTTTGTAAGCTTACTCAATGTTAGATAGGCCTAAGCTAAAAACAATACACAAATCTGGCAACCTTTGCATTGCTTACTAAACATCATTTGAAGAGTAAAACTTTTGCCTTCTGAGGAGCCAATTTTTAACTCAATGCATCGCGCTGTGCCTCCAACTCCGCCTCCACTGCCGCAATGCATAATGAACAATGCGACCGGAATTATTATTACGAAAGTTGCAAATGCAATGAAATTGTAATGAGGAAAATGTGTTAATGATAACAAAATTTAATTATGTTTAGAATATGCAGATGCGAGAAAATGAGATCGTTTAGAGAAGCAACTTATTTTTATTATTGAATTCCACCAAGTGTTCGGGGAAATGCAGTTAATTAAGGCTGGGGAATTGAGTTGGAATAAAAATAATTGTAATTAAATCGTTATTAAGTTAAAGATAAATATTACTCTATTGCAACTATAATTCACAGAATTGGAAATTATATATAAGAGACTTTTTAATATACAGGGTGGTTGGTAATCGGTAGAACACCGGAAAATATAAGATTTCTGGGACTATTGTGAACAACTTTTTTTAGTCCATACGACAGGTTCCAGGTACCAAATAAAGAAATATTTATTTAAAGCAAAAATTGAAAATGAATAAAGAAAATAATATTAGTTTCATTGTTGTTGACAGAAAAAATTAGAATTAAAAAAATAATGTAAAAATATACCATATCTTTTTTGTATTTTATTTAGCAACGCGCATTGTTTAATCACTCGCAAATGTAGTTTAAACTCATTTAGCAACGCGCTTTGTTAAAACTGCTACGAACGAGCCATGCTCAAAATTTGGGTCGCAACGTTGTTAAAATAAACACGTTTATGCAACTTTTGACGATGTTGTTTTCTCTGTGTAGTAACAAATTATGAAAGCGCAATATATTTTCTTTCATTTGATATGCAATTTGTACATGATTTCCTTCATTAGCATATTTTTTTATGGGAAAACAAAAAAATAGTAAACCAAAGAAGTTTTCATGCAATTTACCAAAACATTAGAATAGCACCGAAAATTCGCCATATCTGGAAAATAAAGACTTGGATTTAAATTTTTTGCACGTCAATTGTGTAGCTAATTAAAGTGCCTTTCATATGACATCAATTTTATCAAAATCCATCAAGAGGTTCCGAATTATACCGGTTTTCATAAAGCTATATCCCGATCTTCCGATGAATATATCTCCGTCAGTTTTGCGAGTTTCAAGAAATGGTACTAAGAACAGTTATTCAGAATAGTACCAGGCATCTTACATTTTCGGGTGCTCTACCGAATCCCAACCACCCCGTAAATAGCCAAAAATTCGCTCTGTCCACATCTCCCCTATTTTTAAAGAAGTATTCCTTCTTTTAGGCTAGAACTTAAAATAATCATTTGCATATACATACCTACGAACAAATAATATATTATTAAGCACACATATAGGTGGGTCAATATCTGAGTAATCGACCAAGATTTGAGTTGACTTTTCAGATTTTTATGAAAAATGGTGAAAAGTTGCTATTTGACATACATATACTTAAGTAACTGTGGTAAAATAATTTTCCGAAGTTCCGAAAATTTCCAAAATGGCGCCCATTGGAAGTTCGATGCAACTTTTGGATACTCACATATTTGAAAATTTATAGCTCCTCGGCTTTTTACTTGATTTTGATGAAATTTTTAGGATTAGTGTAAAAAAAGTATGAGTTTAAAAACAAAAAATTACATTGAAAAAAAAAAATTTATTTTAGGTGGAAAAAAACCTTTTTATACCCTACACCCAAGGGTATATTCACTTTGTCCTTCCGTTTGTAACGCAGAGAAGGAGGCGTGGCAGATATAGAAAAGTATATATATTCTTGATCAGCGTCACCTCCTGAGTCGATATAGCCATGTCCGTCTGTCTGGCTGGCTGGGTGGCTGGCTGGCTGGCTGGGTGCTGTGTGTGGAAATACACTTTTTGGGAAAACTAAGCTAGATAATTCAATGAAATTTTGTGCACAGTCTTCGTTGTCAAAGTTAGCTCGGGGGATTGAAAATGAGCGAAATCGGTCAACGGACACGCCTACCGCCCATACAAAAATATATTCAAAATGCAACTTTTTGAGTTTTTTTTACGACAATGCAACCAAAATACATAGAAATACTACGAATTGTAAGCGCAAGCTCTGAACAAAAACCAGGAGAATTCGGACAAGAGGGCGTGGCACCTCCCATATAAGCGAAAACTTCAAAACGCTATTCTGAAAGCGTTTTTTGAGATAATCAAACTTAATTTTACTCAAATGCTAAAAACTATAAGTTTAAACTCTGAAAAAAAACTGGGTGAATTTGGACAAGAAGGCGTGGCACCTCCCATATAAACAAAAAGTTTAAAACGCTATACTGAAAACATTTTTTGAGATGATCCAACCAAACTTCACTCAAATGCTAAGACCTATAAGTTTAAACTCTGAAAAAAAAAACTGGGTGATTTTGGACAAGAGGGCGTGGCACCTCCCATAGAAGCAAAAGGTTCAAAACGCTATACTGAAAACATTTTTTGAGATAATCCAACCAAACTTCACCCAAATGCTAAGAACTATAAGTTTAAACTCTGAGAAAAAACTGGGTGAATTTGGACAAGAGGGCGTGGCACCTCCCATATAAGCAAAGCTTTCAAAATACTGCTGTGTAGGGTATTTAATGTTTGGCCATGCCAAAGGTTACACCCTTACTAGTTTTATTTTTTAAAGCCAATTTGGAGCTCAGGGCACCTTTTTATACCCTACACCCAGGGTATATTCACTTTGTCCTTCCGTTTGTAATGCAGAGAAGGAGGCGTGGCAGATATAGAAAAGTATATATATTCTAGATCAGCGTCACCTCCTGAGTCAATATAGCTATGTCCGTCTGTCTGGCTGGCTGGGTGGCTGGCTGTGTGTTGAAATACACTTTTTGGGAAAACTGAGCTAGATAACTCAATGAAATTTAGGACACTGCCTCCGTCGCCAAAGTTAGCTCGTGGGATTGAAAATGAACAAAATCAGTCAACGGACACGCCTACCGCTCATAAAAGAAAATATATTCAAAATGCAATTTTAGGAGTATTTTTCACGACAATGCAACTAAAATACGCATAAATACTAAAAATTGTAAGCGCAAGCTCTGAGAAAAAACTGAGCGAATTCGGACAAGAAGGCGTGGCACCTCCCATATAAGCAAATGCTTAAAAACGCTATACTGAAAGCGTTTTTTGAGATATTCGAACCAAATTTGACTTAGACACTAAGAATCATAAATTAAAACTCTCAACAAAAATTAGGTGAAATCGAACAAGAGGGCGTGGCACCTTTCACATAAGCAAAAGTTTCAAAACGCTATACTGAAAGAGTTTTTTGAGATAATCCAACAAAATTTACCTAAATACTAAATACTTTAAATGCACGCTCTAGGCTAAAACTAGACGAACTCGGACAAGAGGGCGTGGCACCTCCTATATAAGCAAATGCTTCAAAACGCTTTACTGAAAAAGTTTTTCACTCAGACACTAAAAACTATAAATGCAAGCTCTGAACAAAAACTGGGTGAACTCGGACAAGAGGGCGTAGCACCTCCCATATGAGCAAAATTTGAAAAATACTGCAGTGTAGGGTATTTAATGTATGGCCGGGCCAAATTTTACACCCTTACAGTAATGTCGTGCACTGGCTGTTTTAGCCCAAAGAATTGAATGATTTACCAACCGTTCGTAAGGTAGGGACCTGCTGACCTACTGAGCTTATGCATATAATACTAGCAATTTTCACCAGTGCGTCTCTACAGAGTAACCTTTTTTTCAAAACGCACGCTTTCGGGACGATAAAAGTGTTTTTTCATCGGGTCAGAAAAATAATTTTCCTTGCGGGAAAATATACCAGGTAAGTGTTTTCTGAAACGAAATATCCTGCCAAAGAAAAGAAGTATTTGGTTTTCGAAAAAAATTTTGGGCTTCACCGAGTTATCGAAGTTGACCTTTAAAACGACCATTGGGGTAATGTCGTGCACATTCACTTACACAAACACAATTCCTCGCTACACAAATGTTGTTACACATGGATGTAACCAATGAAATTATCTTTCGATCTGATGCTTACTCGTTGCATTCGCTTGAGATGTACGGATTTACGAGCATGTCAAAGTTGAGTGCACGACATTGACCCGTTTTACTCTACACAACATATATGTACTTCACACTTGTATAATAATGAATAAATACATGATAATGCTAAATCTCCTCTAATAGAACCACTACCTATCATTTCTCACACATTTTGGTACCTTTACTTTACTCGGAAAACAATGCACGACATTGCCCCACAAATTTTGAGGGGGGTAATGTCGTGCACATTTTTTTTTCTTCACTTACACAAAAACAATTTCCCGCTACACAAATGTTGTTACACATGGATGTAACCAACAAAATTATCGTTCGATCGGATGCTTACTCGTTGCATTCGCTTCAGATGTACGGATTTACGAGCATGTCAAAGTTGAGTGCACGACATTGCCCCGTTCTACTCTACTAGTTTTATTTTTCTTTAAATATTTTTATTTAAAAGTAAATTTTATTGTTATTACTATGCGTTATCATTTTATTGTTACCTTTTACAGTTTTTAAGTTATGAGTTTTTGTATTTGTTTAATATTGTGTTTGTTGGTGCACGTGCGCTACCATATAGGGTTGCCACCTTCCGGACGGTGTTTTTTTTTTCGGTGGCCTATAAGCCTATAAAAACGCAATATAATGGATAACCCTAGTGTCTTAGATAAAACTTTTTTTAAGAAACTTTTAGAGTGTATTTGATTTATAAAGTTCAAAAGGATATTTCAATTTTGTTTTCCTTTTTTTTTTGACATTGGCGGCCATTTAAGTACGAAAAAGATCTTATTAACATATCCTCTTATAATCTCTTTTGGAATCCTCGTTTAATTTTCTTTAATTCGGTGGTACCAATTGTTATACCAATTTTTTTAATTGAGGTCAGAAAAAAATACTTTTCAAGAACAATCCGATTGAAGGATCAAGTAGATAAAGGTTAGAGCTTGCAGAGAAACGCATGCGAGTAACCCGTGTATTTCATGGAAATGTATTTTTTCCAACCTCAAGTCAAGAAGTTGATATAATAAATGCACTACCGAGTTTTAAGAAATTTAACGAGGACTCCAAAAAAACTTATTAAAGGATATGTTAAGAGGACGGCTTTCATAAATAAATGGCCCTCAAAGTCAAAAAAAAAAGGAAAACAAATTAAAATATCAACTATAAAGGACCATACACTCTTTAAAAGCTCATACAATCAGCTAAAAGTTTCTTATAAAAAAAGTTTACTCTGTAACACTAGGATGACCCAATAAAATTTTTTTCTAAAACAAGTCCGAAACTCAATTTTAATCCTATAATTTCCCAGGGGTACTTTTAAGACCATCCCTCAGGTTAAATTTTTTGTAGTTCTTGGCCTAATTATCACCTCCTAAATGATTCGTAGAAAAACAAACTGATTTTTTACAAAATTTTTTATTGCATAAATTTTCGGTTGATTTGGATTTTTTTTTAATTTTTTCGAAAAAAATTTTTTTTTAGAAATGAATTTATTTGGTCCAAACTAAGAAACTAACCAAAAAGTGTTGTGAATATCATTTATAGGTAATTTAATTATCTTCAATTTGACATATAATTCGTTTAAATGTAGCTATTGGTTTTTAGGATACTGGTAATAAATGGAACCAACTTTTTTTTTTTTGGTCTAAAAACCGAAAATGACCGATATCTCGAAAACGACGTGAAAGAAAACAAAAATAATGGCATTCAAAGTTAATTTTGGCTTTAAATTAGTGTTATTTGAAACGTGATTATCATCCTTTCTCTTGCATTTTGTTGCCATGTTTAAATTTTCTACTGATGATCATAAAAATTTGTTTGCAAACAAATTGCTGTGCACCGCTGCTACTGTGGCTGCAATGAAATAAAAATAAATTGTGATTAATCAAACCACCAAGCGATGGAACAAATGATCACTGAAGGCTTTGTTCAGGCCACACCGGACTTCAGAGTGTTCCCTTTTTGTATCAACAATGAAAACGTTAACTCTTTTTTTTTACTTTTTTTATTCTTCTTGGGGTCGATCACCAGCAGCATGTTGTCAACACAATCGTTAAGGCAGCTCTGCACCTTTTGCTGTGTTTTGCACTCTAGCGAGATCTTTGTGATTAAATTGCAACTTTCAGTTTCTTCCCGTTTTTTCTTATGCCTTCCTTCATTTCCTACAACAATTTTTTTTTTTTTAATTTTCGTTTATTTCCTGTCTTACTTCTGCAACAAATTGTTGGGAGCTTTGTTCTCCACTTAATGATCGTTGATAAAAATTTGTCATCAAGTCATTTGTTCGCGATGATCGCAGTCGTTTGTTCGATTGATCGATCGATTAATGTTAAATTTATGAACATCTGTATGTATGTCTGTATGTAATTTAGCTGTTGATTTGCCAATTTCTGTTAAATTGTTTGATGAATGCGTTGGCTGTAAATCTGTTAATTGCCGTTACCACTATATCGTCATGCTATCTGTCAGTAAATTATTTGTTCTTTCGTTTTTTGACATCAACATGGTTTAATTGGAATTATTTGTTGTCCAATTAGTCAATTGATCTAGTGAAACACATAAATCAAAAATTTAGATGGCATTATTAAAGTGATTGGATCCTGAGAATATTAACAGCTGATATAAATATACTAGTAAGGCTATTAACTACAGCCAAGCCAAAGTAGAATACTCCACAATAACAAAGAAAATCAAATAAGAGTCTTAAGATTCAATTAACTCAGACAGGACATACTTGCATAGGTGCATAGTTTTATTAAGTATATGGGCCACTATAGAAGCTAGTATTCTGCGATTTTTAGTCTAAAATCAATAGACAATTTAATAAATCAAATATTAGGACATATTGGATAATTGTATTTAACAATATTTCACATATTTTGCTGTAATAATGCGACCCACTGGAAAGAGCATTTAATTAATTAGTACGAGTATTTTATACTTATCTTTTTTGGGACACTCATGACAATAATTCAATAACCAGATCATTTCAATGGTAGGTACAATATTCTTTTTATTTAAAACTTATTTAATAATTTTCGATTGAAATTAAAGACTATGACACTGATATTCTGTCAGAATTTTTGCCTGTACATTTTTTGAAATCACTTCAATATCTTAAGTATTTTATAAAAATTATGGAAAAAGTGTATAAGGCATAAAAGTTTATGTATGAGTCTTCAGAATGTTTTGAGACATTTTATATTTTTTTATTTTATACATATTTATGAAAAATGATCCACAACAAAAATTTTAAAAGTTTCAAAAACTCTGAAAAAATTCGCACGTATTCTTTAAACGAATCTAAGCATTTCTTTCCACTTATTTTGTAAGATGCCTTGCTTTTGAGTAAAAAATTGTTTTACCGAACGCGTAGTTAAACAACGCAAAAAAAATCTAGTTTTTGAAACCGAACATTATCTATACCACAAAAAATATATATAAGTTTTTTGTGCCAAAATTTTTGCAAGAATATAATCTTTGTTTCTAAAGCAAATTCGGCTAAGCTTTTTCTGAAGAAAAAAAGCAAAAAACATGTTCTTTTTGGCAAAATGGGCCTTCAGGAGAATCAAAATCACTCCATTGGTTTTTCTTGGACCGAAAATTTTGCTTGTACGGGAAGTGTCACTACCTCTTGTCCGAACTCACATAGTTTTTGCTCAGATCTTGCACTTACTGTTCTCAGTGTCTGAGTAAATTTTGGTGGGATTATTTCAAAAAACGCTTTCAGCATAGTATTATGGATCATTTACTGATATGGGTGGTGCCACGCGCTCTTGCCCGAGTTTGCCTAGTTTTTGCTCAGAGTTTGCATTTACTGTCCTTGGTGCCTGAGGGAAATTAAGTTGGAGTATCTCAAAAGAACGCTTTCAGTATATTATTTTGAAACATTGGCTTATATGAGAGGCGCCACGCACTCTTATACGAGTTCTCCTTGTTTTTGCACAGAACTTGCGCTTGCCGCTCATAGTATTTATGTGTATTTTGTTGCATTGTCGTGAAAAATACTACTAGAGTTTCATTTTGAATAAATTTTTTTGTATGTGCGGCAGGCGTATTCGTTGACCGATTTCGCTCATTTTCATTAAATTGAGCTAACTTTGATGACGGAGGCAGAGTAGCAAATTTCATCGAATTATCGCCCAACAAGTACAATATTAAAATGATTTCAACGGATAGATAGACATCCAGACAGACAGACAGACGGACATGGCTTTATCGACTCGGGCGGTGATGCTGATCAAGAATATATACACTTTTCCATACCTGGGTGTTGGGTATAATGATGCAGATATCGTATTTAAGAGTCCTTCTAACTTTTGAGATGGAGTCGGTATGACTTTTTTTTTTTGCTTCATACAATTAGAAGCAGTTTATTATATATGATCTGAAAATCGATTGAAAAGAAATGTTGGGTCATCAACTTGAAACTCCTGGATATTTTTTTTGCAATCAGTGCTTCGGTGGAAGGCGCGAGACCCAGAACATTGTGGTGCCATATGATATGTAAAAAATGGTATGTTAAAAATCGGAACGAATTGGCATAAAATAACAGAATGAGGCGCGGATTAAAAACTTAATTATTGAGTATTTGTTAAGCGTTTGGTCTTCTATACACTTTTTCTCCTCGTCTGTTAGCGCTTTCCTGCGGTAGTGCTTAGTCTTTGGCATTCTATTATACTCAACATATATATCCTCTTCTTATTGAGATCAAACTGTTAAAATCTACGAGTATTGTGCTTTCAATTTGTGATGAGCAAACCAAGACCATGGCAATTTAGGTCTTAGTTTTGATATTGAGTCTTGGTCTTACACTGGGGATTAAGTCTTGGTTTTGGTCTGGGTCTTAATCTTGACCTTAGAGTTTTTAAGCTACCAAATTCTGTGTTGGAAGATGACTTTATGTTCGAAAAGGACGTGAAACCACTATCAACTAAAAATGACAAAAACTGAACTGACTACTAACTTGTCTTGCTCTCAAAAAATTACAAAGACCAAGACTAAAGATTCAGACCGATCTTGCTCATCACTTCTTGCAATGTTAAATTTAGCAAAAAATGATGTAGAGACTAATGTTCCATACCATAAATGTCAAAAGTTTAGTTATACTACACTACGTTAAGCCTTTTCCATACCAAATTGATCTTTTTTCAATTCAAATTAAACCTTTTTTCAAATCAAAACCACCCCCGTTTTTTCAAATCAATTTAAACTTTTTCCAAATCAAAATAACCTTTTGCAAAGTATAATTTGATTTGGAAAAAGGTTAAATTGTTTGGAAAAAGTTTAAATTGATTTGGAAAAGTTTATTTTGATTTGACAACAGTTTAATTCGGAATGAAAACAGTTAAATTTTGTGCGTAAAAGTTTAACTTGGAGTGGAAAAAATGTAACAAACAGCTGCAGTTTGAGTTTACTAACATTAAATTTCTATAAAAATATAAAGAAAATATTTGTAAGTTTTAACCATTTGAGATTAAGTTGTGCGGAAGCAGTTTGCTTTCATTAATTTTGCTACACCATACGCGGTACAATTGAGTACTCAAAGTTTTTTTCTTTTCTCAAGTGTTATAACTTTGTTCCACCACTTTTTCTTTATACTTAATTTTAACTCCTCTTTTTTATCTCTTAAGCTTTAAAACTTAAATAGTCCGCTGCTACTTATTGCAACATATATATATAAATAATATGAGTACATCGTCCTTATTGTTTCAACTTTAAGAAGCAAAGTCCCACACTCAAACTCAATTTGCTTTGAAGCCACTGTATTTGTGCAATTGCATCTCGGCACTACCATGACTCCACTATTCCAGCGCTTGTTTTAACTGAAATACAACTTATTTTATGCAAAAGTTTTCTATAATCCAACATTTTTTGCTGTTTTTGACTCTTTATGTCAATGACGTCATTGTGTAATCATCCTTTTTTTGCTCCAGACACAATTTATATTCCATGGTTACCGAATGATATTTTACAAAGTGAATTTTATGCTCCACTAATTGAGGTTTATGTTAAGTTGAAAAAGCGGAAATCGTTGGCAAATTTTTGAAATACTTTTAATGAGCATTTACTTAGAAGAGGACAGTACAAAACTTTTTTTTTGCGAAAATTAAAAGCAAAGTTTTTTAAGTTTACCTCAGACTTTGTCATTTCAAAGATAATATAGGTAATATACGAAAAATACTATAAATTCACTTTTAAAAAAAAGTTCAAAAAATTTCAATATCTCTTAAACGAAATCAGATACAATTTTTCGGCTTACAGTTTTTTAAACCACAAACATGTCGAAAACTTTCTGCATACTCAGTTTTTTTTATAAAATTTTTTTAGACTGAACCATTTCCGAAGGAACACTCAAGCAAAAAAAAAACTTAAAAATGCAATATCTCGCGAAAGCGATCACCTACGATTTTAACTCAAACACACTCTTCATTTATGATTGACCCCAAACACAGTTCCATCTTCAGTTTTTGTCGTAATTTTTATTATGCCTATATCTTCTTGCTGCCCACAGTGATAAGTAGAAGCAAACTTTAAACTTTTACGTGTTGTCTCGATTAGAGTGTATGAGAATCATCGAGAAAATTCCACTAAATGTTATCAGATGGCTAGATAATTGCGTTTTCTGAGCATTTCCAAGTTTGTTTTAATCTTACTGCTGCACTTTGAAGATTTAGGCCCGGATTCGTAGTCAATAGTTAACTAATTAGCTAAGTTAAATGATGACAAGAGTTTAACAAATCTTTCATATTCATCGTGTTTTGGTTAACCAAAACAATGATGGAATATTTTAGCGATAAAGAGAAGTGAATTTCCTAAACAAATTAGTGGAAGAGCTCATAAATAAATACTATTGAGTGCAAAAAAGTGCAAGTGTGCAAGCGAAATCTGTCACGAAATTCCTTGTCGTCGCAGTTTTGTAAAAAAGGCAGACGATTGCTTAAAACTTGTTGTCGATGATCAACCATAATATGTGTTTCAAATTTCGTCAATATCTGCGCCGCTTTCGATATCAAACTCAACATTTTCTATGTCTGAAAAAATTTTTAGAATTTTCACAAAACTAATGTGGACCCTATTCCTTCAGCATCAGCTTTTGGTTCACTGATGGTTAACTAATAATATATGGAGGTTCAACTAACTGAAAATAAAATTTTGTTGTTATTGTTGTGATTCCGATCGTTAGTGTTCTAAGCGTTATAAAAATAAATGTTATCAACATTTGTTATATGAGACTCGGATCATTCAAAAATCAGTCTGTTGAATGTAAAATATTGCAGAAATGCATAGACCAAACGATCCAAATGTTGAGAAAAAGTTGGATTCAAATTTGAGAAGATTTTTGCTTGGTGATTCGACAAGTCGAAGTTACTTTAAAAGCAGATTTTGTTTTTTTGTGTGATTTATGGTAAAAAATCATAAATATGGCACAAAAGTTCAATATTAAAAGTTGTATTGTATATTATTATTCTATTTATTTCATTTGCTGTCATTTTTTATCATAACCCATGAACATATGTATATTGTGCACTAAAAATTATTATCCTTATACCTACCCAGTCTTCTTTAATCTCATATGAACAATTGCGCGAGGAATGTCACTCGTTCACAGCGCCACTTCTGCTGTTTTTCAAGTGCCACTTCAGCATAAATCTCCCCTATAACAATTGCGCTGAATTTTGTTTTTTTAAGGATCAAATTTCATATGGCGCCACAACACAACAAGGACATCGCTTCTTTTTACATGCAATATACAAATATATACATATATAAAAATGTATTTGCACAGTGCTTTTGTTGTTTTAAATAAAAATTTCAGGTTTTACATGAAAACAATGGCCGAACAGCATGTTGCACAAATAAGTACATGTGTAGTTGATTAACAAAAGCTAAATAAAATCCTTTGGATAGATCGTCTAGTCCCTAAGAAATTTTAATCGGTAATCACATATTTTAGTAGTATAAAAAAGTGCTCTTTTAACACTTTATTTTTCCTGTACCAAACAAGTCTTAGATCTCAATTGATTTTGAGTGAATTTTTTCCAGTTTTGTAGACCAAAAAATTGGGTGGTGGCTAGACTTGTGCAAGGATTTTAAAAAAGGGATAGGGGGATTGAGAAATTTTTAGATATTCGTAAATAGTTAAAAGCTACTAATAAAACTTACTTATATCAAAATTTAAATTATCGTCATTACAACTTTCGACTTTTAGATGAAGCTGCGATCAAAATCACAAGGACTTCTTATTCTTTTGAAATATATTTATTTCAATTCACATTTATTTAAACTGCCACAATAACACATTGATTAGACAATGGACACTAGACCGGGTCGGTCTCCATACAAAAAAAAAAAATTGGGAAAAACCGCTCTTTATTTGAAAGCTTACCCAAGAGTATCTAGGAAACAAAAACAAATTTTTTTGAACCACTCTAAAAACAGCCAAAATGGTATTTTTTCCATAACTTAGTAGCAATGAAAGGTCCATGTGCTAACCTAACCTAACCTAACCTAACCTAACCTAACCTAACCTAACCTAACCTAACCTAACCTAACCTAACCTAACCTAACCTAACCTAACCTAACCTAACCTAACCTAACCTAACCTAACCTAACCTAACCTAACCTAACCTAACCTAACCTAACCTAACCTAACCTAACCTAACCTAACCTAACCTAACCTAACCTAACCTAACGTAAACTAACTTAGACACTCTAAAACAGTGATCGGTACTGCATAGCTTAATTGAGCTCGCTATTTTCTGTCTTTCTCTTTCTTTCTTTTTCTATCTCCTATCTCCTTGAAAACGTTCACAGCTTCACGTACTGAGGCAGCATTATCTTTAAAATATTATTCTTTAAAACATTTTTGTTTTTAAATTTATAATTTGAAATAATTTTATCACAATTCTGGGTTCGAACTTTTCAAAACCTAAAACAACGATAATATGGGAACTAAATTTGGTAGCAATATCCTCAGATTACTTAAGTTTCATAGCGATACACGTAGTGCCTTTCAATATAAATTCTTCAATATCAAGCATCTTGAATTGATTCATGAATATACAAAATGCACTGTCCATCTTCTTTTCGCAAGGAATTTCTTTTGTGCTGACCACAAAAAAGGTTTATCAGAAATATTTGATAAATTCAATTCCAACTAAAACAACATCATTTATATTTTCACATCAGCGACCACTTGACGGACGAACACTTCTACATGCACACATACATATGAACATACACAAATACTCACTGGATCCATTCACGCCATTCAACAAAGCGATTTATTTCAGCTTCCTCATGCAAAGTGGTGAGCGTCAAATGACAAAAATTTATGACCGGATGTCATAACTTATGATGCACTTTGTCTGAATCCGTTTCAACGTTCTACTGTGCTCCACACAATCTTTATCTGTCTCTGTTGCTCAACAAATTTATTTATTTTTTTATCATTTCCCTTTCATTTTCTAAAAGTAAGTGTGACTGATAATTGCATTTTACAAATTAAAATCATGTTGCAGTGTGGTCCAAATGCATTACGTCATGTGTTGCAAGCAGCACAAAATCAAATCACATCATACACCCTGCGGACAATTTTATTCACTTTGACATTGAGGAAGTTATGACCTTGTTAAGCAAACGAAATGCCACACTTTACTATTTGGCGCCATTTTTAAATTGTGGTCAATGTCAATGTGTCAGTGCTTCGCTACTTGATAAATAAAAATATGATTTCATTTAATATCGATATGGCTTAGTAGAATAAACATATGGAGGTAGGTAATACATTATACCCTTACCAGTGGCATTTTAGGTGTATTGAAGCGTATCCAAAATGAAAAATCATTTACTAAATCATGTCTAAGCAAGGTTTTTGCCAAAAAAATAATTTTCGTGACCACTTTTTATGAGCCAGTATTGCCTTTTCGAAATATGCAAAATGGCGTCTCAAGATGGCATCTAGAAATCAAAGGAAAATCGGGAATTCAGACTAAAAATCTTCTAAAATAAGAAATTGACGTTCGCATCCATTGATTTTGGGCTCCAACTGATGGTAATTAAAGTCTATAAAAAGTTGGCATGAGAGATCTAAGATGGCATGCAAAAATCATGTAATTTTCACCGTGTTTTACTAAATTTATTTCATTTTGAGGTTGATCGGATCAGCCATTTAAGATTTTGGAATTATAATAATATGTTAACATTAAAAGTGATTGAAACTCAACATTTGAGAAAAATATATAATAAAGTTATGGTAGCCAGTCATGAATTTTTCCATTTCTCAACGTTTCCAAAAGGCCACACTGGCCTATAAAAAGAGATGAATAACAAACATTTTAAGCTTTAGATCATTAAAATACCTCAACATGAGTTTTGGGCAGAGCTTCGTTACGTTTCACAAAGAACGTCTAATATAACAGGTCATTCAATAAGTCCGTATGGCGTTACTATAATTTTTTCCATATGATATTTATTTAGAACTAACCTTCAAACTTTACGTTTATAAATTTGACAGCAATCGGACTACTGATTCATGAGTTATAGCATTTTGTGTTAAGCAACTTTTGTGAGTAAAAAAAAAATGGAAAAAAGTGAATTTCGAGTTTTGATAAAGCATTGCTTTTTGATGAAAAAAATTCAGTTTAAGCCAAACAATGGCTTGAAAAACATTATCCGAACTCTGCTCCATCGATACAAATGAATTGAGGCGTTGCGTGTATTAACGCCCTAAGTCGACTTAGGGCGTTTTTGCGCCCATCGCTTTTTTGAAAAGCTTGGGTCCTCAAATATATGTGTACTTAATTTCAACTTCCAATTACGATCACAGAATGTGGTAGAGCAATATATATATACTGTTTAAAGAGTTGCGTGCAAGAAAAGCGTAGTGCGACTTGGGGAGTTTTTGCATAAATCAGTTCGCGGTAGGAAAAAAAGGTTTTTACTCAAAGCCAAGGTGCCGAGCGAAAAAATTATATATGGCAAAAAATGCTTAGAATTGTCCAAAGAGTACGTGTGATTTTATTTTGATATTTTTTTTTTTTTTTCTTTTAGCCAAATTTTGAAAAATTATAAAATGTTCGAAAAAATTCACACATATTTTTTGGACGATTCCAAGCATTTTCTGCGTAATACACTTTTTTGTCGTAAGATACCTTGCTTTTGAATTAAATCCATTTTTCCGGCTGGGTAAAAAAATTGCTATGTTTGAGTGACCATATTTCGATAAATTTGTAGCCTAAGAAATTTTTCAATAAAGCATTTTAAAGGAAACTTTATCTCCTTATTTTTTATTAAATTTTGTCTTTTCCTATCTTTGATCTAAAATAAGTTATAGTCAAAAGAGTAAAAAAAGACAAGAATTCGAAAATTTTTTTTGATTTCAATATTCTATAAATTCATTAAAATCCATAGCGCCGCTTTTGTGTAATATTGAATTAAAATATTCAAACCTTGAAAAGTGGGTGTGACACTCTTGCCATCCCATCCACATTTCGCTATTTATAATCGGCATTTGTATACCAAACTGAGCCACCATTTGCGAAATATTGCCCAATAAATTCTAATTTTAAAGAATTTGCTGCGCCTTTCTATGAGTATCTATAGGGTTAGAATTTATCCCAGTCTTAATATTATACTAATATAAAACATTGTAACAAATTTCGTTAAAATCTTTATAACCGTTTTCAAAAAAAATATTTACCAGGTGCAAAACTTAGATGCAATGTATGCATGCATTTTATAAAATTAAAATTTTAAAGAAATAAACAAAAATGTACATTTATAAATAATTACGGTGAAAGTATATTTCATTCCCCTCATTTAAAAAAAAAAAATCATTAAAATCAGAATAGTTTTGCCGGCTTCCCAAGCAAAACGCTAACGTTATCAGGTGCAAAACTTAGATGCAAATGTATGCGTGCATTTTATAATATTAAAATTTTAAAGAAATAAACAAAACCGCACATTTATAAATAATTGGGGTGAAAGTATATTTCATTCCCCTCATTTAAAAAAAAAAATCATTAAAATCGGAACAGTTTTGCCGGTTTCCCAAGCAAAATGCTAACGTTACTCCAGTGATAGTCAAATGGATTTATGCAAAAACGCCCTACAATTTAAGTTTTTCCTTCTTCGATAATTCTGTCAATATGCGTTAGTATTATGTGTAAGCGGTAATTATTTACTCATTTTATTAGGTTTAATTGAATAAATTTGTTTTTCAAGGTTTAAATGATGGTTTGTTCTTTTTATCAGCATTTAAAAACTTTAAATTGAATTATCTCGAAATGCCATTTTTCGACTTGGGGCGTTATTGCACGCAACGCCTCAATTGCTGAATATAAATATGGTCGTGCCAGCACAAATAATGCAGAACGCTGTGGACTCCCACATTAGGCTGTTATTCCAGAAAACATAAAAAAAATCCACAAATTGGTTATGAACGATTGCAAATTGAAGGTGCTCGAACTAGCTGACATTGTAAAGATATCAGATGGTAGTTTTTTTTACCATTTTTCACGAACATTTGGGTATGCGAAAGCTCTGTGCAAAGCGGGTGCCGCGTGAGCTCACAGTCGACCAAAACAAAAACGAATTGATGCTTCAGAGGAGTGTTTGGCGCTGTTAAACCGCAATAAAATCGAATTCTATCGTCCATATGTGACAATGGATAAAACATGGCTTCACTTTTACACACCTGAATCCAAAAGACAGCCAGCTAAGGCCTATTTTGACGAAAAAGAGAAATCGTAACATAAAAGTGGTATCGAAAAGTTGGAAAATCGCTATACTCGTTGTATCGCCCTCGAAGGCAACTATGTTGAATAATAAAACCGAGTTTTGTCAAAATTTTGTTTTTTCTTACTTATCGTACGGACTTATTGAATGACCTGTTATATTAGAAGCATTTTCCTAGACGTAAGATATAGTATTGTTTTCCTTGAAATTATGTTTGTTTTTCGATTGCTGTAAAAAAATCATTTTTGACTTGCAACAATTTACTTCTGAGATACGAGACAGTTTTTCATGAAACAACTAAAAGCAGAACTGTATGTTATTGAATTGTAGCTCTAGTGTTAACATTTCATCCGACTTTTAAATTAAAGTGAATAAAAAATACATACTAACAGGCTGGTAATGTACCTACTTCGTACATACTATCTATATAAGCATATATGTTTTAAAATCTGTTTTGTGAAATTACAAAATGTACTAGCAGCTGATAGACAGCAGAGACAGTTAAAACTGTTATGCTTTGCAGCAAAATGAGACAATTTTGACTTTGTGTTAAAGTATCCTTCCAGCATCCACATAGAAAACTACTCTTACATATTATGCAGACATTATCCTGCAGAAGCTTACTTTGGTTTTTGGTCATTTAAAATGCTCTGTTATTTTAAGGGATGCAAAAGCACATTTGCAGAGTTTCTTGTATGTTGAACAAAAATTAACATTACATTTACATTTTATCGCATGAGATTTTTTGTTATTCTTTAACTGTAAAGTTAACAAATTTGTATCGTATAAAATAAATATAAAATTTACGATATTGTAAAATATCTACATTTATGTTCACTTTATTTTAACATACATTTTATGTTAAATGTGTCATTGTGCTACAGCACAATGTTAATAGCTCAATATCAAATTGCTAAGCAAATGCTGACATACATACTCGTATATCTGTACAACGCAGATGGCGCAATTTTAAATGGATACAGCAAACAATACGAGAATCGCCAAAGAAATTTTGCCATCGAGCATTAAATTAGTACGCCCAAAGTAACAGAACATACTTTAAATGTACCACTGTGGAGACGATTGCTGCAACAATAGGTAAATAGCCGAATAAAGGAGATGTTGAAGAGATGGAACTAGCTAGCTCTTCCTTATCAAAATATCCTTTCTTATTTTTCCAAAAGGATTCTTATTTTCCTAGTTATGATCCTTTGAAGATAAGATATTTCAGCCCCCATACAAAAAACGAAATATTTTGGGTGCGTGGCATATCCCATTTATTTATTTTAGGGCATTCTATTTCACCGAAAAAAAATTTGAGTTTTTGATATTTTTCTATAACATTCGATACTTTCCGAGTTTTTTCTTATTATTATTCTCATCGGTTTATTTATCATTTTGAAAGCATGACCATTAGAGGTGAAAAGGCACAAGTTTCATAACAAAAAATAGCTATGAATAACAACATCGACTAAATTCATAAAATCAGTTTGTTGACCGAGCAGGGATCGGTCTCCAGGTACTTATATTTTAAAGCCTCAGAAATTATACATATTTTCTTTGCGTGTACTACTTCTCGAATTGATTAATTGGCAATTTTTAGGTCAACATTACTTATATAAATAAATTTTTTTGTATGAGGAAACGTAAACATATTAGCTTTTTATAGTTTAAATTTACTTGGCAAATAACGGGCAGTGTTCTATGCACATAGTACGTATGCACGTTATCTTGTCTAGCCAATCAAAATTTCACATTGCCAACTCAATAATTGCTGTTGGCCAAATGAATGTGATTCAAGAATGCTGCAAAATGCGAAATTTGTAGTTGCCAAAATCAAAAAAAAAAAAAAACAATAAATAGGCACTCGGTGCCTATTGACGCTCCACTATTGCAAAATTAAACAATTTAAAAAAAAAAAAAAAAACTTTAATTAAATTTTTTTTTAAAAACTTTGTTTTAAAATTGACCTTAAAGCCCGAATATCCAAAAATTTTACAATTAAAAAGGTCACAAAATCAACTTTATTAAATTTTATTTTATTTGAAAGAATTTAATGGACATTAGCTTACATCCCTGCAGGCAAACGGACTAGTTTAAGAGTAGTCCGTTAACTAATGCCCTATCAACCAGTATTAGTCCGACTTCAATCCCTTTTGCATAAAAGAAACTGTTCTTTTTTGTGTGTTGATGTGCTACGAAATTTCAATTGGCCCCTTATGCATTACTTTTAGACCAGTCTGGGGCTAGTTTATGGTATGAAGTAGTAATATAGTATATTTATTTTTTTTATTTTTTTTTTTTTTTTTTTTTGATTTGGATTTATGTATATTTTCTTAAAACAAATTAAATTAAGTTAAATTATGTTCATAACAGCATTAACAAAATTGAATTCATTAATTTCATTCTTTTCCAAAAATTTGTAATTGTAATACAAACTACAAACTGATATCAAACTTGCCCCCACTGCATCCTTTTTTCACTAGTTTTGGGCTAGTACCAACCGTGAACTAGTATTTTTTGGAGGCTGTCTTATATTTTTACTGCAGGGATGTTCTTAAAACTAAGTTGTTTGTGTAAGAGCATTTTTATAAAAGAGAAACAACAGGAAAATGAAAATGCTTAACGTTCAGTTCAGTTCAACGTTTTGGCGTCTTGAGTTTTTACGATTTTCGTTAATTTTCCGATACATATCGCTCATTTACTTCAAGACTGCCATAAATTAGAGTAAATAAAATGCGATTTTGGAGAAACATGTTATGATATGACTAAAAACAGTAATTACTTTCACAGGACATTGACAGGGCCCTGCTTCTTTCTCTGAAAGGCATAAAAATGATGCACTTTTTAATTACCTCAATACAATCTCAGAGAGAGGTCGTGCTAACCAGTTGATCTATGGACTGTGTATTACAGCTATGTATGTATATATATATTAGGTCCACACTTCTGAAGCGAGGTCTAAAAACTTTCTTTTAAGCTGCTAAATTCGAATCAATGACATGTAATGAAGATTATCATAAGCACCGACGCAGTTATTTATACGAAGGTATTATAATGAGATGTGCTCTGAATAAACGCTTCAACTGGTTGAAACAGTTTCTCTCGCAATATCCGGAAATCTCATCAGACATGTTACAGCGTTGTTCAACGGAATATCCTGCTACCGTGACAATTCGTTCTTTGGCCATACAATTAAAAAAGTTGTGGGTCAATCTACGTGCGGCTGTTTTCCCTGGTGAAATCCCTGTGAAATCGTTAAATTCAAATTTTCACCGATACGTGTTCTACTACATTTTCTCCCTTGCCTCTGACATATCACCTTTGCATTCAAACTATCTCGAGCCATCCCTTGAGTTTTGGTTTAATTTGTGAAAACGAAGAAATGCCTTCCTGAAAAGAAGTAATCTGTTTTTCCAAAGTATCAGTAAATTTGCTCTTTTAAAATAATATTTGACGAGAAGATTTTTTAGCCCCATACAAAGAAAGAAATATTTCGAGGGCGTAGCTTGGCCCATTTTTTATCTTCCGCTTATTAGCACTAACACATTTCATGCCCTGCAGCAGACTTTAACTCAATTTGAGTGCTTTTTGGTCATAAATCGCTTTTTCGATACTAATATAATTTCATTCTTTGTATTAGGGCTGACATACCTTCTCTTCGAAAGATCAAAACTCGGAACGAAAGAGTTCTATTGTTAATGTTTGAAGGGGTATATTGATATGGAAAAGTGTGGCTATTCGATATCATTAAAAAAACGAATTTCACCTTTTCCTGTAGCTACGCCATATGCCTGAAAACATTTCTCCAACTTCAAGCATAAATATTTCGAAATTCTGCAGGTATATTGACAATTCTGTGGATGGAATTGAATTCAGCATTAAAAATTACAGAAGACTGCATATAAGAAATAAAAAGTTCATGCTTTTTGTTTTGACTCAGAAGGACGCGAACTTTCAGTTTTTTTATGGAATCGCCTATATTATAATATGTCTGCACTACACTAAAAGCATTGGTTTACACTTTAGCCTTTAGCATATTTTTTTGTGTTGTTTAATAATTTACCCTAGCAGTTCCTACAACCAACACGAACATTTAAACATAGATCAGATAAGCCAGACTAATGCAATTATAACAATAGGCCAAATGTTACTTAACTTTTAACAATGAAATGCTTTTATCGTTTTACCATTTTTCATTTGATATGGATATATGTAAGTTTCTTGGGCAGTTTATGCATATCCTTTTATACGCATAACTTTAGTTTAGTCAGTGATATCCTTTCAGGCAACTAGTTTACTTGGTGGACTAATATTTCGAATTGCATAAAACTCAAACTAATAATGCAATCGAAAAAATTTCTTAAAAGAAAATGCCGGAAAAGAATATAAGATTTCAGCCAGCGCTGGATACATTGACGATTTTTCGACGCAGTTTAATATTTCAGACAAAGGAATTTTTTCAAAATTCAACACTTCATGGTGTGCGATATATTGCAGAAACTGGAAGACCAGTGGGTGAAAAGTAAGTACATATAGTCTTTACAAAGTATGAGCTAAAGGCTAATTCTGTTTTGTTTTTAATTAAAAGGTTTATGTGGTTTTGTTTTACATCAATTGGTGGAGTTACTGCTTTGGTGATTATAATGAGTCTATGGGAGAAATTTCAGACCAATCCAACCATAACAGGTTCAAGGACACTTTTGTTCTTTATTTTTGAAATTGATTTTTTATATTTTTATTGATTTTATTTATATTGTTTGTTTTTCAAGGCTTGGACACAGATTTTCACAATCAGAATGTCATATTTCCCACAACTGTGATTTGTCCGGAAATTCCCTTTAATCATGAACGTGCGCATGATGTAGCATACAAATCACTAGGGTCGGTTTTTGCTAACGTCTAAAGTCTTTACAATCTGTGTATTAATGGTGTTTATTTGCAGAAACTACGATCATGAAAACGCCGATTTAGCAGCACCATTTCTTGAGCTGTTGACTTCTTTGAATTTTGAAAATATTAAGGAAGCTCATATGCTTAGTAATTCGATTTCTACCCAAATATTGAAGGAGAAAACATTACGTCAGTGGGCTTTTGAAGTAAAGTTTTTCAAATTAATTTTATAAGAAAAGTATATAAAGCCAATTATTCGATCTCGAGATGAATATCCAGCACAGATTTTTACTCGTAAATCGAATTAAATTATTATCATTATTGAAGTGAAATTCCTTTAGCAGCGCCGGGGAAAAAATTTCAAGGCTACGACACATTTCTTGCAATGGTCGTTACATAGATCTGTGTGAAATAAAGTTGATTAGAATGATTTTTGTGTAATGCCCCAGACAGACGGCAGCTCTAATGTACAGTAAGACGCAATAATGTGAAACTTTTTATTGCATGATCTTAGGCATTTTTTAAATACATACTTCATAGACATTGACTAAAAAAAAATTTCCCAATTCAGCGTCCAAAAATATCTATAACGTCAAAAACAAAATTAATAGTGAGTTAAGCATCAGAACAGCTAATTAGAATTTTTTGAACCCTGAATTGGGAAATTTTCTTTTAGTCAATGTCTGTGAAATATGTAGGGGAAAGTGGAGTAAAGTGGGAAATTTTTTTTCGAAGCTCCATAAAATGAACAAAACTTCTTATTTTTTCATGTTTCAATTTCCTATAATAAAAAAAATTAAATTAGCTATATTTTTGCCGAAGAAACGAACCGAAAATATGGATTTTCTGTTGAGTACGACGCTTTGATCGAGGATGCCCAAAATGACAAAAATTAAAAAGCGTGGGGTAAAGTGGGAAACTTTCAAAACTCATAAAAACTACTACAAATGTTGGAAAAAAGTTCTAATATCTTTATTGTAAGTCAAAAAAGGTTCAGGAAACACACCCATAGGAGTAAATATGAAAAGAAATAATGATTTTGCTGGAAAAATATACATATGAAAAAATGTGTTTAAAAAAATTTGTGAAATAGTAGCTTATTCGTCGTTCTCTGATGAAACATTAAAGTCCGAGTTACAGTGTTAGTAATAAAAGTAGCTTGTAGTGAGATTAACGCATTTCAAGTGCAATGGGCGTTGACAATCCTTTAGGTTGTATTTCATGGTATTGTGTCTGGTCATGATTTCGGGCATGAATTCCATGCAAATGGTGCAAAAATCACGATCTTCATTTGAGCTAGAACTTCTTTGTTTCTTCTTTGACGCCTTCTTTGCTGGTGGTGCTTTTTTACTCCTGGTACTCTATATCTTCCGTTTATTTGCTAAACGTTTCTCAGCTGCTTTTTGCAACTCGCTTAGCTTTTCCGGAGTGTTTACTCACAATATAAATGTACAACACTTATTTGGATCATGAAATAGTATAATACGTTGACAAGTGGGGATTAGCAATCGTGAAATGACATTTCCCACTTTACCCCATAAAAAATTTCCCACTTTACCCCGATACCACATTTTGCAAAAAATGTGAGCTTCATTCTTTCGCTCTATGAATTACAAGGAATCCTTTTGCGTTATGAAAATTAAGACTACAAAGAATATTTTTGTGTACTTACAATCGGTTTATCTCCAGAAACAGTAAAAATATCGATGCTTAAAAATTTCAAAATGAAATTTCAAAATCACTTAAAAACTTTACATGATTCCAGAGATCACAAAAATACGTATGCACTCATCGCTATACCATAAAGATTTGCATACGGTCATTACAAGTATAGTACATGTCAGAAGCGCATGACAGCTATACTTTGCTAGTTTGCCCGAAAAGGGGCATTTCCCACTTTACCCCCACTTCCCACTTTACCCCACTTTCCCCTATTTAAAAAATGCCTAAAATCATGCAATAAAAAGTTTCAATTTATTGCGTTTGTAATGTGCATTAGAACTGCCGTCTGTCTGGGCCATAAGAAGTTCGAGCTCGAATAATCAGGATTCTATATAAATTATATTGTATAGTTTCACATATCGCCTGTGCTTACGAAGACTATCTCTTCTTTAAATGCGGACAAGAAAATCTTTTTTTTGAAATTGCGGCGAAAAAAAACTTTTTTGTAATATGCGGACAAGAAAATCACATTTTATAAAATGCGGAGAAGAAAATAACTTATTACAAAATGCGGAGAAGAAAATAACTTATTACAAAATGCGGCGAAGAAAATTACTTTTTACAAAATGCGGCGAAGAAAATCTCTTTTTTAAAAATGCATCGTAAAAAATCAAATTATTTCGAAAAAAGGTATAGGAAAAATTTCTCTGAAAAAAAAAATAAATAAAGATATTTTCTTCGCCGCATTTTGTAAAAAGTGATTTTCTTCGCCGTATTTTGTAAAAAGTAATTTTCTTCGCCGCATTTTGTAAGAAGTGATTTTCTTCTCCGCATTTTATAAAAAGTGATTTTCTTGTCGGCATATTACAAAAAAGACTTTTTTCGCCGCAATTTCAAAAAAAAAAATTTGCTTCGCCGCAACTTTCGGTTGGAAAATTTTCTTCGTAAGCACCGGCAATATATACATACAGTTATGCAATATTAACACAGGTATATGCCACTTGCGAGGATACGTTGACAAACTGCAAATATCGAGACGAGGTCATTAACTGTTGTTCCCATTTCAATACCGTATATACCGAGCATGGTCTGTGCTTCGCTTTCAATAGTCGTTTTAAGTCGACAGCCAATGCAGAGTAAGTTATCAATATTTGAATATTTTTGCAACAATTTGAATGATCTGAAAAAATGAACTTTGAATATCATTATTAATTTTACTCGTATACGTAAAATCGGTGGCTGATTCCGAAAATCGCACTATTTTTTTTTTTCTTTCACGCCGTTTTCGAGATATCGGTCATTTTCGGTTTTTGGACCAAAAAAGATGGTTCCGCTCAATTGCAAATAAATTAAAGATAATTAGTTAGTTTCGGCGAAATAATTGATTTCTAAAAACATTATTTTTAAAAAAAAAAAAAAATAAAAAAAGTCAAATTCAAATGCAAATTTATACAAGGAAAAAAAAATTTTAACGGTTTTCAATATTCTGTATTACGAACTATTCTCAATGCACTTATGCCGATAATTTGCTTGAGTATTTATTAATAATTCTAATTTGTAGTGTCAAAGCCTCAGCACCACATGATCTATATGAAACCGACAAAAAATGGGGCTTACGCTTTATACCGAATGGAACTTCTAAGGTATGTAATTCATTACAACTTGACTCAAGCATATTATGTAGATATTTTATACGTAACGATTCTTAGGTGTTTCTCTTCGCCCATGAAGAGTATTTCGGTGGAGATTTTAATGCGCAAATCGATTGGAGTGAAGGCCAAATAGCAGAAATACGTATATCCAAGAAAAATACATATACGACAGATGATGCGCGCCAGTTAACAATTGGGTATTGTAAATCAAATTGGTATAAATGAATGATATTGAACTATTAATGTTTTTAATTCCTGTGACCCCCAGACAACGCAAGTGCATTTTTGCTGATGAAGTCCAATTGAAGTATTTTCCCGATGAGTATACATTTTCGTCCTGCATGAAAGAGTGTCGCATTAAAAAGGCGCTAAAATTGTGTAAATGCAATCCACCATTTTATAAACCAATACGTAAGATTCTTTGGAAATTTGAGACTGTTTTCAGGTCATTCATATTGGGTTCTCTCTTACAGCCAATGAAAAAATGTGCACGGTTGAAGATTTTCCATGTTTGCATGAGCATAAGAGCAATATAACCAACATTAAGGATTGTATGCACTGTGAGCTGAGTTGCTCAAAGACGGTTTATAACATTGAAAAGTTGAATAAGGTGTAAGCATTCTGTAATATGAATCTAAATAATTACACAGGACTGCAAATTTAGCTCTTAGCTCTTAACTTAGCTCTTAATTAACTGAAACGCTGTTCAATCATCGCTTTCTTATATACAAATAATTTTCTTCTACATAGCTATGATGTTGTCGACGATCAATCGGTGTTAGTTGAATTTCTCACTTGGCCCATTATACGCTACAAACGTGAAGTTCTTTTTGGCTGGGTAGATTTACTGGTATCGTTCGGTGGCATTGCCAGTTTGTTTCTAGGATTTTCATTACTTTCTGGTGTGGAAATAATTTATTATTTCACTTTGAGAGCTTGCTGCATGGTATATAGAAATCGAGTAAGCATAACATTATATTGAATATTCGAATAAGGATTCATTATAAGTTTGTTTCTTATTTTTAGCAACAACTTTATGAAATTGAAGAGGAGATTAAAAAGAAGCGGCCACCAAAAATTGATTTATCATTAAAACTGAAACCACTTGCTCGCAAACCATTACATAATGAAAAAATTGATGACGAAACACGAAATAATCTGAACAATTCTAATAGGAAGCCCACATATCTGGATAAGCATCATTCGTTTCCTTTAAATGTATCCTCAGATGATAATGAAATGGGCAGAAAACGTAAGGTTGATAAGGTAGGTCATACATGTGATGCATTACGTTTCGGATTTCGAAAGCCTAAAGCGAGAAACAGATAAAAAGTATACATGCATCAAGAATTGTCAAATTGCAGTCAAATATATGCCCGCTTATGAGAGCGCCCAGATTAAAATCATGCTTCGAGCATACTTTCTATTTGAGAACAAAGTTCTTTAAGGATTTTAAAAATTTTTGTTGGAAACATATCCAACGATATAACGGGCATGATTTCATTTTGTGTTTTTTCTTTATTGTCGTATTGTATGTATATTTTATTTTTAAGCTCTCAACATCACACTAATTTACCTAAATTTTTACAATCTCATAGGATTACGCTGCATATTCAAAATCCTTATTCCGTTCACAGAAGGTCATACCTACACAATATCCTGATAATTGGAAACCTGGACAATATTTACCTTAATTAACATAAAAATCAGCACATACATATAAATGAACATAATTTTAAATCAATAACAGTTCTCTACAATAAGCAATTGATATCAAGTATATCTCAAAAATTATTTCACAAAAAAAAAAACGTATTTTATTACTTATTACATTTTACCTGAGTATTGCAAATTAAAAATGTCTTGCTTCTCAATATATCTAAGAATTACACATAGTCAGTTTAATATACCGATATAAAAACACAGTTGACATATTTTTAAAGTATTTTAATCGAACATATTTAATTACATAAAAATATTTTAACCTCTGGTAGATTTGTATGCTTACGTATATAAAATTTTATTATGGTTTCAAGAAAGCCAAATTATATTCAATATCTAATAAATACGCTTAAAGTAAACAGAGAATATCATTTTATTTCTTTAGGGTTTTACAGCTGAGTTGGACACAGCAGTGCTCAGTTTGAACCTGAGACACATCTAAACTTTCATTGATTTATTTTATACTAGAGTTCGCCTTGTGGCCGAAATTCGACCATTTCGATTTGACCATAAAATAAAGCAAAAAGTTTTTATACCCTTCCTTGGTCGATAAGACACAAAAAACTATTAATATTAGTATGATAATTTTATATTGTTTTGCTTAGGATTAAGGTTATCTGCATCGGTGCAGCAGCTAAGTTGCAATATCGTGCTTTCCATTAAGAGACGTGTAACTCCTTCTAAAGAGCAAACAGTTTTTGATATCTTTCTGTCCCGTTAAAATTCATAAAAATCAATAATGCTATCGTTCCTTAGTGCTAACCCTATATCTATACCAAATTTCATAAAAATCGTAAGCAGAAGCTTAGCCGTGAAAGCATTTTTTCTATTTAGGGGCGTGGTAACGCTCATTGAAATCATAATGGTTATTTTATCGTTCCTTAGTGCCAATCCTATCTCCGTACCGAATTTCGTTAAAATCGATGCAGTGGTTTAGCCGTGAGATCGTTTTTTCCATTTAGGGGCGTGACACCGCCCACTTTAAAAAAAAAATTATAGTCCTATGCACTGCTCCTCCTCACCTTTCCAACAAAAAAAAAAAATCAAGCAAATCGGTGGAGATTTAGGTATAGAAACAGGGACTGAACCGATTTCGTTTGCCTATTTATATATCGATTCTACACGGAGAAAAAAAATAGTACTTGCTACTTTATTTCTCATAAGTTTTACCAGAATTTCAATTCAGAATAGTGACGACTTTACACCGAAATAAATTTCACCTTATTTTTTTAGTCAATTCAGAATGTATGTTTGCTAGTAGTTTTTATGAAAAAATTGGCGTCATATTTACCTTACTGTATAGTTCAAATAAAAAAAAAAAAAAATTAGCTGACCGGCGCTGGGGTACGAACCCTGGCCCTTCCGTATGATAGATACATATCCTCTGCGCTGCTCACGCATGTGATGTAGAAGCAAAAAAATTTGTATATAAAGAAAATGTCTGTCCAAAAATAGAAATTTTTACTAAAATTTTAAAAGTCAAAATGATTTTATATTTTCATGATATTTACCTTACTCGAGTAAGGTGACAATTATGACACTCATTTTTGTGCGTGAAAAAAATAAAGTTATTTTGAATAGAATTATAATTTCGAAATGGTCATACATTTTTTTTCTGAAAGTATTAATTACTCTACATAAAGTCAAATTTACGAAATTTAAAGTAAATATTCCTTTTATATTTAACTACATTTTATTTGTAAATATGACGTTAGGGATCCATCAAATAGTTCAGACGTAAGGTAAATTATACTTGAAATTTAGTGTTGATTACTTTAATTTTTCGACTAGCCGAGTGGAGTAAAAATTATGATGCGTATTTTTCTCCGTGTAATTTTTTTTAACTCATCTTGTAATAACCGGTGCTGGGCAAAACGCAGCCCGAGGGCAGCTTCGTATCAAAGAGAGTAATTTTTGCGTATCTTTTCGTATAGGATAAAACGAGACAAAAAAAAAGAAGAGAGAATTTTGCCCAGCACCGATAACAACGTAAGTATATGATGCAATGCAGCGTTACTCACATCACGTTTATCAAACTCTTAATTTTTATGGTAAGAATGTCCCAATTTTAACTCAAAATAAGTTGGCAACTTTTGTATTTAGAAGAATAAAATACTAAGTTTCCACCGAGAATTTCTGAGGTGATTTAATAGCCTGTTTCCACCGCAGATTTGTGAGGCGATTAACGGCTATTTTCAGATTTATTTGACGTTTAATACATGAAGAATGATTTGAGTTACGGCTAAATCACTTCATAAATCTTCGATGGAAACAGGCTAAAAGGCTGTTTTGTGCTTTAGCTCTAAACCTGGGCATAAATCACATTATTTACCATACAATAAAATCTATTTCTGCCGAGATTTATTTTAAATCTTTGTGTAAATCTGAACAGGGCTACCGATTTAGGCTATTTTCGACCAATCGGCTCCCTTTAACTTTCATAATTGGTATTAAATGTGATTAAAACGAAGCAGATGGAAGATAAATATTAAGAAGAGAAGGGAAACGGGTACAATTTTTCGACTAGATTTATATATCGATACCTTAGAGCGCTATAGTCCTATCTCCGCTTTTTGCGATTTTGAGATTTTTGCAGTTATGGTTCTTAGTGGGTTTCTTTATCGAGTGGAAAACTGTGGAAAGTCAAAATACCACTAAAACACCAAAATATTCGAAAATTAAGAAAAATCCTATCTCCAAACAGTAATTTTTTGAAGAGCGTACTGTCCTATCTCCAATGAATATTCAAATAAGTCACATTTAAAAAAAAAAATCTTCGTTTTTTCCAGTTTTCTTCTCGTCTCATGACTTTTTGCGACATTTTAGTGAACAAATTTGGTTCCACCCAAGGGTCCATTCTTGTTTGTCGAAACCAAAAATTCAAAAAAAAAAAAAATTCTTTTCTTCGTGTTCTCTACGCGTTTCATGACTTTTTACGACATTTTAGTGGAAAAAATTCTGTAAATTAGCTGTGATTTCGCTAGAAATTAATAAAATTGGTTAAGGACACTAAATTATGTTAAAATATACTATAGGTAGAATTATTGCATGTATAGTTATATCAAAATAGCAGCTAATTCTTAATAACCACTGTGTGAAATCTTCTTTTTGCATTTCCCAACAATTGGAAAAATGGAGATAGGACTATAGCGCTCTAAGGTATCGATATAGTACATATCTCTGCACAGCTAAAAGCCGGTACACACTACCGATTAAGTGCGTCAACATCAGTCATCCGTCAGTGGCCATATTTGTTTTTGACTGAAGTGAGACGTCACAACGTAAATGAGTGTTTTAGCTTCGAACATGATTTATAGTTTGACTGCTAGGTACAATCATTCAAAACTGATGAATTTTTGACTGACGAACATGATCGCTAGTGTAGTATAACAAGTTTTCTCCTTTGACTTCAAAACTGATCAAAACTGCCTTAGTTCCTTCGTGATATGTATGTATGTATGTATGTATGTATTCTCCTTTAACTCCTAGGAGGATATGTCGTGATATGTAGACAAGGTAAAATAAATTTAAACAACTTGACTGGGTCTTTAAAAACTTCAAGTCACAATATCTCGAAAACGAAGCGAAATATCAAAAAATTTTATCTAATTCTTTTGACTTATCATTAAATCGAGGGGCCATGGAAATCGAAATCGTGTCTTCACCTCATTCATCATGTATAGGGGTGGATACACCATCAAATTCCACAATTCAAATTTGATGAAAATTTGTATGGGTTTGATGAGTTTTTGATGGATTGAACGCTAATTTGTCAAATGATTTGAGGACAAACAACAACTTAAAATGGTTTATGTTGACTGTATGAAAATTATACTAATTTTATGAACTTTAGTCAGACAAAAAGTTCAAAAATTTTTCAATTGTTATTTCATTTAATTTAAAATAAATTAAATAAAACAAAAATTGGTCTGATGATGGTTACGTGGCGGTAACCGAAACATATGTCACCATAGCCATGTTCAGTAGTTTTTTCTCTTCTCCTAATTGTCATAATATTCTAAGTTGGAAAATGCATGGAATTTTCGATTCTTGCAAAACATTGACTAAAGTTCATAAAATTAGGACAAACAACAACTTTTGATTTTTCGCTGATATGACGAGTGATTTGATGAGTTATTTGAAAGTCTGAAAGCAAATATGTACATTTTTCTGTATTCGTATTTTCATATGAAAAAAGATTTTACCGAGTGTACATAACTAGGATGATGAAAGAGGAATTTGATTTTCTTTCACTATAAAAGTTGTTTCATTATTTTAAGGTGGTTGTGGTTGAAGAATTTTTTTTAAAAATTAAGATTTTTGTAAAATAAGTAGTTGATAGAATCCATGTGAAAACGATCAAGATTTCTTTGGATGGAGTCCGATTTGGCTATAAGTTGGCATAGGGGATAAGTTCGATAAGGGACTTTGAAATTTTACGGTCAGTTTTTTTTAAGAAGCTGTAACTTTAGTTGCTTTTATCCAATTTTCAATTTTAAGGTGCCAAATAATTAATCTTAAAACAGACTTTTAAATAAAAACTAGCAAAAATAAATTTTTATTATTATTATACAGTTTACACTTACACCTACACTTTGGTTTGTGCGTAATATTGCTGAATTTTTTTTTATCTAATTTTAATTTTATATCTGCTTTTTCCCAACACTGATGTGGATGGCTACAGTAATTTAGAATTAATTCACTTAAAGCAATTTGTTATTGAAAAAAGTATTGTTGCACTATTTTTTTGCATGCCATTTAAAAAAAGGCATTTTTTCTTCAGAAAGTATTATTTTCGCTACTAAAAGTACACTTTTTATTTGTTCCATAGCAACACTTATGCCCTGTGAAGTTTAATAGTGACGCATGGGAAACAACAACAAATCAAAGTGCCCTAAAAGCATATGCCCCTCGTTTAACTGCGACCTAAAACAATTTTTCTTAATCGTTTGCAGTGCCATCTGCCGTTCCATAGCAGTACTAAGCAAAAGCGAAACCGCTGCCAACTTCACTGCAAATGAAATAAACGAATTTCAGTGCAACGAAGAGACGTCAAAAGAATAACATCTAAGTAATTAAAAAGAATCACACCACTTTTCTAAAGTTAAAATAAATAAATAAAATTCAATAAAACAATAAAATTCACAAAAGTAGAGAATTTTCCTTTTTTTTTGTTTTCCGCTTGACTTTTCGTTTTCTGAATTGAAAGCTACGCGCGTCAAAAGTGAAAAATTTTCCTTCGAAATCTTAAAATTTTCTCAAAGCAACGTTCTCTGCCAGAAATTGCGAAATAAAAACAAAATCAACGAAACGATTAACAGTAAAAAAGAGCGCAAAAAAAAGAACGCAAAAAACCGAAGCAGAGGAAGAAAATAAAATTTTAAAATCAAAAGCAAAGCAAACGGCAGACGGCAAGGCAACGTTGACTTTGAGAGTGAAAATTCCGGAGAAGAAATAAAATTTTTGTTAAAAAATTATTGAAATTCTTAAAATTAAATAAAGGAAAAATTTCTGTTGTACAATTTCTCGAGAAAAGCGGACGTAAATTTATCCAATTGGAAGTGTAAAATAGAAAGAAGCTAGCGCTGCCCACCGCAGTCGCAGCTTAGGCTGAACATTAAAAAAAACAAAAATGTCCTACTATGGACTCTACATTCCCGTTAAAGCAGGCAGTGGTGCCGCTGGCAGTGGAACTTCAGCGACAAGCAACACAACCGGAGTAGCTGCTGGCGCTGGAGGCGAAGGTGGACCAGACCAGAATGTTGGCGGAGGTGAGTGAACGATGGATGCGTCGTTAGATACACGTAATTAATTAGCATTATCTTACGAAATGTTTTTGTTTATTAAATGCAATACAGCTGGCTGTGTTTTGGCCATACCATTTCTGAAAAACACAAGGTTAATGACAGCTGGCTTTTGTTATAATTTCATCATCATTCCATTCCATTTGTCAGCCCTCCCAACACCCAACTTGTCTTTTGATGGGGTGCGTGCTTGTTATGTGGGAAAACTCAATTTTCCGCACTTCTGCCAAGTTTTCTTCTGTAGTACAGTGGAATAAAAATGCTAAAGATTTACATGAAATTCTTTTCGAACTATAGGTTAATTCGAAAATGTTTTTGTGTTTTTTTGTTTGCCCAAGGTCAATGACGTCAGTGACATGCAAGTTAAGTGTACGGATAACGTCTCGATTTATTTTATATCTGAAAAATTTGCGCTTTTAGATATTAAAAAGGACTCAAAAAGTATCACTTAAATCTATTTTCAGTGATATAACTATCGAAAGTTGTGGATAATAAGGATCTAGATTGATCGTGCGCGTTTTATTGATAAAAATAAGCTGTTCGCATTTGGAAATAACCGCAAAATTTGTTTCGTTTTTTATTTTTGGGCTTTATTTCATTTAAAAATTTTATACTTAGGGTGCCCGAAAAGTCTTGAGAATCTCATTATGTGCCATAATAATCGGTTATTTGCTCTACATAATTTTTTCAACTCTATTCTACACTATCAAAGAAACTTTCCGCGAAAACATTTCTAACGTAACGTAAGCCAATCCATATGATGACATTACGTTTGCCCTTGAATAGACTTACACCACTATTATAATTGGCGTGGGTATGTTTCACACAGTGAAACCTTGGCCCATTGGTCGATGAGATTATGATTCAGGAAGACTAACTCAGCCTGTAGCATGACAAACTAACCCAATTTCGTTGAAGAGTGCGCTTCTCTAGTAGATGGGATAGTGTTTCCAAAGTCTGGTGATCCGAAACATACTGTGATTATTAACAAATCAAAACATCAATTTCAAACTGTGCAGGGCCTGCACAAAGCCCAGATCTAAATCGAATTGAACAATTATGGGCTATTGTAAAGAGAATGCTTTGACACTATTGACGTGCTCCAACTTATATGGCCGAACTCTGGGAAAAAGTAAAAAGTAAGTGTGCCATAATTCCACGCGAAACTATACAGAATTTAGTGGAAAGAATGCTGACATATTTTAGCAAACAGAGGACTTTGGACGTAGTACTAATTTGCCTAACAACTAAAATGTACAAAACTGGATAAATGTTGCTGGCGAAAAATTGAATTTTGCTTTTGTTTTTTTTATTTTAACTATAATCGGCCAATGGTCTAAATTTGACCACACATTTATTTAATAATTTTGGTACTTTTTGGACAGTTTTAGTAGTATTTTTTTTTTTCTATTTTGCACAAAATATAAAAGCTCATTTATCATGCCCAACGACAAATGTGAAACCAATAGAAAAAAAAAAAACACGAAGTCAGTGTCAGCTCTTTGTCTTTCTCTTTGTGCTGTATCCTCTTTTCAGCTCTGTGTGACTGCGTATTTTGTCGTTGTTAATATTAAAAAATTTCCATTTAATTTAGCTGGCTTAATGGCAAAATATTAAAATAATTTTAACTATGTGCACATTTACACACAAATACCTTTCTGATGGTGTATAATTCAAAGTCGTGCTCCATTTCTAACATAGTAAAAAAGGTAGGACAAATTTTTGTCTTTCGTATTAATATATGGATTAGCTTTACTTTTTTTATATAAATTTAAGAAGACAGTTTAAGGCATGTAACGTAAAAATAATTACATACTTGCTTATCTCCAATAAAGCAAAAGTTTCACCAAATTCACTTAAAAATGTAACTTATGTATATAGTTTTGCCCGCCACTGTAGTTATCCTAGTATTTTTCGATGCAAATCTTTATGATAGTTGGGTTTGATTCTTCAGACGTCATGCGCTCAAACCATTTGTCGAAGCACTTTGACCAGTCCGAAGATGATTGATCTAAAACATGAGTTTTAAAAAGTGCCAATCGCTTCATCGGGTGATGTGAATCGTATCTGATCTTTGATTTTTGGAAACACAATTGAGTGCCAAGTCGGATTCATCTGAAGTTGGTTGAAGTTCTGAGTCCGTTGGGAATAGTTCTAAGGTTCTTTCACAAAATTCGAAGTAGTTCTGTGAAATTGGACCAAAAATCGGAAATGTGCTCATCCATCAATTCGATCTTTTGAGTGCTCAAATACTTGCTTGTTTAAGACGATGTTTGAGCGCTTTAAGGGCCGTCCACACGTATTGCCTTACCTGCGCAAACCTAGTTCGTGCAAACTAGAGAGTTTGCGCATGCTTTTTTTATCACGTCCACTCGACACAGGCAAGTCTGTGCGGTTTTCAGTAAACTTCATTTTCATAGCAAAATGAAAAAAACGCATAGTTTTCATGACAGAGCTATCACATGCAATATTAATGCATTTAAAGACTGTAATTTAAACGTTAGATTGAAGGCACGGCCTGTACGCCGTCCACACGTTCGAACTTGCGTGCGCAAGCTTAGTTTGTATTTACAAAAAAATCTTTGGAAATTCAAAGAAAGCACAGGTCGCACTTTTGAACTGTGCAAACTTGACTTTTGCCGTCCATACGTACAGACTTACCTGACAAACCAGTTTGCGCCAGACCGCCCTTTAATTGTCGTGTTGCAAAATTATTTGTCGTTTTGGTTGGTTACTTTCAATTTATCAAAAACTTCTAACAGACATTAGCTACATTACCGGCTTTCGTGAAAAAACACCCCATTTGCTTCGTAACGCTCTGAACTCGCACAACTTTTGTTGGATTTTCTTCGAATGGAAAGAACCAATCAGTCGATTCTTTTTTGTTTCGGGTTCATGATTTATTATCAGCTGTTACAATGGTGTGGAAGTTTTTGAAAGCACCTTCGACACGACTTTTTTTTGGGGGGATCTGATAATTTTATAATTATAATCTTCTTCTATTAGTTTTCGCACTGCATAGACAAATGAATCATCCTACTTTTCGTAGTAGCCATCGGTATCATCCTCCAATTTGTTACAAATTCAAGTCTAACGATCACAAATTAATAAGAAAATATGCAGTTTATTTAGAAAGCAAATAAAAAATCACATGCAATCGTGCATAAATTGAAATCACTGTCGTACTTATCAGATCCATTGAAAACGAAAGTTTGTTCATTTATAGAAAAATTTGACATTTTCGAAGAGCACTTTCACATTTAATGCGAAATTAAGGAAATTACATCGACCAACTACATCAAAATTATCAAGAGTTTACATAATTGTTCTCAACTATTAACATGGTTTTCAGCTATGCACGCGACAAAAAATATTCATTTTGTTGCACCTTTATTGTAAAAGCAATCTCAGCTTATTTTTAGCAAAAAAAAATATTTAAATTTCTGTGATCATAAATATTAAGTCCTTAAACCACTATTGTAAGTGGGTTAAGCAAAAATTTTTTTCAAAGTCAATCTATTAAAAGTAAAAATAAAAATAGAAAAACATTTAAGATACAGCAGGGTTTTGTTTTTTTTTTTTTTTAAATCCCACTGTTCAACATCTCATTGTAATCATAATTCTTTGAATACTGAGTAGCAACGAGTTTTTCTTTTCTTGATGACACACAATAGGCCGGTCTTTGTTATTGCAACGACGTGGAACTTTTTTTTTTGTTGTTTTTGTTGCTGTAACGCCTCATTGCACTTTCTAATGGATTTTAAAGCCATCGACTTGCTATTATTGAGATCTCGATAAGACACTTATTAGTAACCAAGTACTATTAAGCTTTGTCTCGTAGCCTACTTTGTACTTTTATACTCTATGTCATTTATTTATCATTCATATTGGCACGAATCTTGTTAATTTTTCAACTTTTTTGAATATGACTAGATCTATGTTTAATAGTGTGTTTGTTTTTTGTTGTTGTTGTTTTTTATTGTTACTTACCTAACTACATATTTCTGGTTTGCTCGAGTTTTCTTAAACGTAACTTAAGCCGGCAATTTGAAATTGTAAGGCTAAATGGAAAACCTTCAATGCAATACTCAAGAGCTGTATAAACAAAAAATCACTCAAAACCTACGTTATTAAAACCGCGAATTGATGAAAAAAGTAAAGAAACTTAAGCTCTACAAAATATTTACATATTCGATCTCTAAGAATAATATATTCATGTATCACATTGAGCGCCAAGCAGTTTTTCTTAAATATTTTGATATACAATTTTTTATTTCTCGTTCCCACATTTCTGACATCAACCATATCTATATCTTTTTTTCTCCAAAATATCCTTAGCTAAAAAGTTAAAAAATGTCAGAAAATACTTATTTTCTATGTTTCAGTTAACGATATTTCGAAAAAAAAGATATCTTTATAATTTAAATTGGATTTTGAAAATAGGTAATTGATAAATGGGTGGTTCTACTCACGAAGGAAGGGAAATACATTATTTTCGGCACAAGTAGTCTAAGTCCAACTTATGTGTTTTTTGTACTTTTCCAAAACGGGCCGGTCAAAAAAAAAAAAAAAAAAAGGAAGCTGAGAGTAACTAAGGAAATAATTTTACTAAGCGCTGTTTGTTAAATCCCAATTAGTTTTGCTAGGTACTAAAAACAACAATTAGATCTTTAAGTTTCCAGGAGACTTAAATTTTTTCCATTTTTTAGTCAATAAATCGTCAATACAACGCTCATTGACGAAATTATGGTATTCTACAGTAAAATGCTATGGATTTATAACCTGTAAATGCTATGGATTTATAACCTGTAAATGCTATGGATTTATAATCTGTAAATGTCATAAAAATTCCCTTCGAAATATATTTTTATCGAAAATACTTGCTAGGGTCCAAAGAACTTAACTGGCCATAATGCAATTTCACACACAAAACTCGGCGTATAGACTAAAATATCCACGATCCGAGACAAATGAATGTGATTCTATGATAACTTTGCTTCGTTCATTCGCATAAATTTTTAGATGTTTTGATGTGCCAGGAGGCTGAGGTAAAAATCGAGTGACAAAGTTCAACAAAAGATTTTTTTTTTAAATTTAATATAAATATGTAGTAGAATTTGCCAGTTACATTGAAGCAGTATTGATTACACTTCTTATTTTTAGTACACGCGAAATTGAGTTTTATTTAACATTAAAACTTTAAGGTAAGTGTACCGAATTACGGCATGTTAAGGTACTCACTACTTCTAGAACGATTCCAAGTCTTACAACTCAATTTTGAGATCGGATGTATAATTTTTCACAAGATTGATTTATTCGGAGTCGATTAGTGCTAAATTTCAGCATCATAACCCTTATGCTATAATAATTCTTTATACTTTTAGAAACACTGCATATTCCGGTATAAAATTTTGCGTTGAACCTAAATCCGTAAGCAGATGCTAACTTAAAATTTGATTTATTTTCTTTAAACAACCATCTAATATATCAAGTTTCTTGATTTTATTATTTTAAAATTTATTTATCTTTAATTTTGCAAACATAGTGTTTTTTTCTTTTTTTAATAAACATTAGTAAGTACACATTCCAAATTAAGGAGTCAACTAAATAAAAATAGTCACGTAATTAGGTTCACTTGCACAAAAAAAAATTTATAGCATATATGAACTTTGTAAGAGAATTGTTTACATTGTACTCAATTATTTATAGTTTCGAAAGAGAAAATCATATGCCGTAATTACATCACTCAATTCAGTAAAGTTTACTTATAACGTGACAAAAAAATTTTAAGTATACATTTATTTTCGAAAATTGAAACTCCTTTATTTTCCTAATTACGTGCTAGTCACGGAATAACGTTCACTCGTACAAAGTAATGCACTTAATTACGGGAGAAACAAAATCCTCGTTTTCTTTATAAAAAATAGTTTATTATAAATTCTTAATTTAACAAATTTCAATTAAATATACATGATCCTGGAAACCCTTACAATAACTCGTGTGCTACCTAGCACTTATGCACAACATAATGGTATTAGCTAAAAGTATATATATTGGGTGTACAACTTAAAAACCGGAATTTTTAGCGAAATTTGATGCTTTATTGTGGAAAAATGTTACAATATATTTTATTCAAAGTATTGTCCATTGGAAGCTACAACATTTCCCCATCTTTCAGGCAATTTATGAATTCCATCCCAAAAAAATTGCGCCGGCTTGGCGGCCAAAAATGAATCTATCCAATTTCGGATGCCTTGCTCTGATGTGAAGCGTATTCCGGTGAGGGCGTTTTGCATCGAGCGAAATAAATGAAAGTCAGACGGAGCAAGGTCCGGACTATAAGGCGGGTGAGCCAAAACTTCCCATCCACTATTTTCCAAATAGTTTTTCACGGGTCTTGCAACATGCGGCCGAGCGTTGTCATGATGAAAAATTATTGCTTCGTGTCTGGTCGCATTTTCCTGGCGTTTTTCGATGATGGCACGCTTCAAACGTATTAATTGTATTCGGTACAGGTCACCTGTGATTGTCTGGCCCGATTTCAACAGCTCATAATATAACGGCCCCTTCTGATCCCACCAAATACACAGCATAACCTTGGCGCCATGGATATTTGGCTTCGAGGTTGATTTGGCTGGTTGGCCGGCTTTCACGTATGACTTTTTGCGCTTGGGATTGTCATAATGGATCCATTTTTCATCCCCAGTCACAATCTGATGCAAAAATGATTTGTTTTTATGGCGCTCAAGCAGCATTTCAGACATACAGAAGCGCCGTTCAACGTCTCTCGGCTTCAACTCATAGGGGACCCAATTACCTTGCTTCAGAATGTATCCGGCGGCTTTCAAACGTTTCGAAATGGCTTGCTGAGTCACTCCCAACGATTTGGCAAGCTCGTCTTGTGTTTGACACGAATCCTCATCGAGTAGCTTCTCTAATTCTTCGTCTTCATACTTTTTTGGCTGTCCTGGGCGTTCTTTGTCTTTGATGTCAAAATCGGCACTTTTTAAGCGTTTAAACCATTCAAAACACTGTGTTTTTCCTAAAGCATCGTCGCCATAAACTTCTATAAGCAAACTATGACTTTCCGCATCAGTTTTCTTTGCAAAAAAATGACCCAACAGAACCTCCCGCAAATGCTGTCTTTTTCTCGAATTTTCGAAGTTATTCATCGTGAAAAATAATAATGATGCACACAAGATAAAACTGTTTTGTTGACTGATTTTGACAGCTGTCAAATGTACCTTCAAAATGACATATATATAAAGTTCGAGCTTTCACGATATTTGTTAGTACGGACATCCACCGTCAAATTCCGGTTTTTAAGTTGTACACCCAATATATAGTAAATATTTGAAACAGCTTTAAGTTTTCTTATTTTTTCAAAAAGGAAAAACTGTCGGAATTAGTTACTAACCCATAAGTCTGAGAAACATGCCAGGAGGCTGAGGATTTGCGAATTTAAAGAACTGTTTTTCCATGAAATACTTTTGAGATCGAGTTAATTTTCAGTGTCGTACTAGGAACAATTTTGGGTGTTTAGTTTTGATCTTAAATCAATGAAATACTATATTTTTCCAAAAGTATGTAAAATTCGTTGAGCCGAAAAATATTCTCCCGAGAGTAGAATCACCCAAATAGAAAATAAAAAAAAAATCGGATTTTGATATTATAAATGTATGAGCGTTTATAAAGACTTGAAAGGTTTTATTTTATCAATTAGGTTCTTAAGTATGTAGAAATACCACGTTATACTTAACTCTGACATAACTATGTGACTTGTACTTTTTTTTAAATTAACAATGCCTTTCCTTATATTTTGTTGCCTAACATGAATATTCTAAGTTAAGAAATTTTTTTAACAACTTTGTCAACAATTATGAAAGATTAATTATTAACAAATTAATAGGTATTTTAGCCAAATATTACAGTTTCACTTATAAACATATAATTTTGTATAAAGTGCAACACACAGTTAAAGGTTTATTGCTCCTATATGACAAACAAAATGGGCCAAATGAGCCACAAAAAGAAACAAAAATTTAAATAAAACAACATGAAGTCAGGCCACAAAAATCGGATGTATCCATATCCGCCCACATCACAAATAATTGAAACCCCTACGAGAAAAATGTACAAATAATAAGCAATAACTGTCACAATATTACTTTTAGTTATTTGTTTTAGTATTTAGTTATTATTTTGGGATTAACGTAGAACTTATAAGTTGAACAAGTATATATTGACACTCAATAAAATAGTTAAGCCCTACAGTTGATTGATGATTAAATATTTGGTGACTGATTCAAAAGTTTAATGTCGATTATAATAATTGGTCCTTTTTCATTATTAAAATAAATATGAAGACCAAAAAATTTATTAATGAAATTATTGTCATGATGTACCTAATGGCATTTATTTATGAAAGCTAACACTTTAACGGGTAACCCTTTGACACTTGCTGTGTTTGCTTTAAGACAGAAGAGTGGATATGAGATTGAACTATAGAGCGGTGTATTTATTGAACATTTTCTTTTATTATTTTGGCTTTACAATGGCATTGTTAGTGGTCTGAACCTCATAGCACTCCAATAATCATGGTTTAGCACAAATAGCGTATTTTCTTACCACAACTGGAAAGCTAAATGTGGCACAAATAAAGTAGTTTTAAAGCACTGCAATGTAGATATAACTTTTTACCTCAAGACACCAATTGTGATTAATTTGCATTATTGGGTGTACAACTTAAAAACCGGAATTTGACGGTGGATGTCCGTACTAACAAATATCGTGAAAGCTCGAACTTTATATATACGTCATTTTGAAGGTACATTTGACAACTGTCAAAATCAGTCAACAAAACAATTTTATCTTGTGTGCATCATTATTATTTTTCACGATGAATAACTTCGAAAATTGGAGAAAAAGACAGCATTTGCGGGAGGTTCTGTTGGGTCATTTTTTTGCAAAGAAAACAGCTGCCGAAAGTCATCGCATTCTTGTAGAAGTTTATGGGGACTATGCTCCAGCTGAATCAAGCTGTTGTGAGTGGTTTAAAAGTGGTTATTTTGATGTCGAAGACAAAGAACGTCCTGGTCAGGACCAGCTAGGTGTGATCCATTATGAGCTGTTGCCAGGTGGCCAAACCATTAATGCTCAATTCTATCGTCAACAATTGATCCAATTGAAGCAGAAAATCCAGGCAGAGCGGCCAACGTATGCGACCAGACATGAGTCAATCATTTTCCACCACGATAACGCTCGGCCACATATTGCTGCCCCAGTCAAAAATTACCTGGAAAAAAACGGATGGGAAATTTATACAAATTTTTCCTCACCCGCCTTATAGCCCAGACCTTGCACCATCAGACTACCATTTGTTCCGATCGATGCAGAATGCCCTATCAGGAATACGCTTCACTTAAGTTCATGATATCGAAAATTGGATAGATTCATTTTTGGCCGCCAATCCGGCGCAATTTTTTTGGGATGGAATTCATAAATTGCCTGAAAGATGGGGAAATGTTGTAGCTTCCAATGGACAGTCTTTTAAATAAAATATATTGTAACATTTTTCCACAATAAAGCATCAAATTTCGCTAAAAAATTCCGTTTTTTAAGTTGTACACCCAATATAAATACGCTAATACTTTTTAATTGATGTTTCGTAACAAGCAAAAAAATATTGAGTTTGAACGACATTTCAAGTAAATAACTCCTATAAAGTAAACAACAAACGTTGAACTTAATGGCCATGATCTCATATGGCAATGATGCAATGTCAGAAAGGTTAACCGAAGCTAAAAAACAAGCTTTATAGTTAGTGCAATTTCCTACTGGGCTCGATGATTAAAACAAATTTTACAAAAGAACAGCTAAAAAAACAAGAAGTAAAAGTAAAACCATGCAAACGTCATTGAACGTATGATTTTCTTTTGTTTTTCTAAACAGCTGAAATTCTCAATTAGCAATAAAAAATCTTTATCAAAAATTTATCAAAAAATATATGTAGAAATAAATAAATTAAGGTGGAAAATCACAATTTCATTTGTTAAAAGTTAAAAGTTCTATCATTCAATAACTTGTGTTTCTTCAATTGTTCATATATAAATTACCTTTGTTAACATACATACACTGTAATTGTACAAGGGGTGATCAAAAGATGTTTACTAAAATAGCACTGTTTCTATTTAGTTCTAATCACGTTTGTTTGCAAATTTAAATTTCGAGGTCACACGATTTTTTACTTTTTTTTTAATTGCTTAACTATATTGCGTTTTTCTTTAAATTACCTGTTTGCATAATAATATCGATTAAAATTATTGGCTATATATTTCACTTGTAATTAAGATAAATTCATAAATTGATAAAAATTGTGTATTTTATGAACTGGTAATTTTTACAATGTTTTCAGTTATGATTTTTTTTTTTTTTATAGTAGCCCAATGCCTTTTAAAAAACGTTCAAGTTTCTTATATTGTAGCTCTATCTTATTTCATCTTTTAACAAAATCATCAATAAATTATTAAGTATTTAGTTAAGAATAATGTACAATAATATTTGGTAATTTAATACTGAAATAATGAAAATCATAAGTTAAATTAAACAACACCCTTCGAATATATTTTTGCAATGCCTTGAACATGCAAATAGATTTTGTACACGTGCCTCATAGTTAAACTCGCATTTTCTTAAACGCACAAAAATTTGTTTGTTTATTTTTAAATTTCGCAGGGGACTTAATGTTTTTGCTTTTGTCTTATTTTGTTATCAACATTTTGTTTTTTGTTTACAAATTATATCTACATTTTTCTCTCTTTCACCTCTCTCTTTATTTTGTTTGTAATCTATGTAAGTGAAAATTATTTTGTTTAGTTTAAAAACATAAATTAAAATTAGTCTGCAAGTTATTTAATATAAAAATTGAAAGTACAATTTTTTGGCAATTACATTTTAGACAACAACATTGTTGTATTGTTGCCAAAAACTAGATAGTAATAGGATCTTAACATTTTAAATTGATTTAACATAAAGTTCTCAAAAGAATACAATGTTTTTTGTAAAACTTGACCCAGTGCATTTTTAATAAACTTGAATACTTTAGAAATATTAAGATCATGTAAATTAAGTACTACTTAATTTATTAAATAAGATTTTTATTTTTTTTTTCTCAAAATGCAATAACCTAAAGAATAATATTTAATAACTAGTACAAGAAGACCGATCCCCCGCTCGGTCGACATTATGATTTGTTCATTTCAAGTCGATGGTTTTTTCTTACAGCTGTTTTAAGTGATGCAATTCATATCTTTTCGTTTTTTTAAAAAAAGTAGGATATCTGACGTGATAGAGCAATTCCATCACCAGATTTGAATTCACCATCAAAAAGTTAGTAAAAAATTAATATTTGTGTTTATTTTTATTGATTTTAGTTTTTTTTTAGCTTAGTATTGACTTAACTCAAATCAACCAAAAACGGAAAATACGATTTAAAAAAAATGCGCCAGAGGAATTTTCTTAATTTTGTTTTTTTATTATGATCAGTGAAGTACCTCAAACAAGAATTTATATATAAGCGTTTCCTTAGTAACGAACGTGACCGTCGTACACGTTTAAAGTGCAAAAAAGTGGAAGTAATACATATTTATATTTTAGTTTTTACTTTACATTATAGCTCTTAGGTAGCGCTATAAATAGTGACAACGTTAATAGCAGGCGAAGTCCTGCTCCCAAGATACACGCAACAAAAGACACAAAACGAACGTGACAAAAATACAAATAATTTTCGTGCCTATTCAAAGAAAGTCAGAATTCAGGGAAACAAGTCAGATTTTTTTAGTGCAACTATTTTTACAATCTTATGCAATAATATTACTTTATAATGTATTTTGTTCGATTCAAATATCTTCTGTACTTTTCATTGTTTTGATCATAATCTGAATCGATACGTGAAAATTTTTCCACCATACAAGTTTTAAATTGAAAATCTTTCAAAAAACCAGGATTTTTCAGTGAATGTTGGTGAACCTTATCTTGTTAAGTTGACATGGCATTATCAATTTTTCCAAAAGGATGTCATAATTATGATTTTTTTTTTCGAGGCGTTGCATCGTGCTTTTTCCCAGTGAAAATTTGTCCTGGCGCTCTGTACACATGTATCAAATCTCATTCATGTGCGTTAAATTTTTTTTAGAGATATGAAGGTGTGATTTTTGTGGGGGCGTGATACCCCCTTTTTTTTCAGTACACATTATTTGTCTTGGTGCTTTTTACATATGTACCTCATCTATGTACGCCAAATAGTTTCAGAGATATGATTTAAATTGTTGGCTCATGGTTTACCTTTCTGTGGAAATGCCGATATAAATATGTATGTGAACGATTTTTTTTGTGCCCCCGATTTACCAGCGAACTATTTAATCGAATTTTGATTTTTTTTTTATATATATATGAAAGGTCATGTGATGACTTAAAGGAAAAAAAGTTCCTCATAAGTTGCCATTAAGACATCTAAGGATAGAATCAAAATTTCCTATATAAATACAACAACAACACAACAACAACGACAACAAGCACCCACAGTGTTATGCTGTGTTGAGATGGTAAATGAGACAATGGAGTGAGAGAAATTTTTTTGTTATTATCTCTTGCCAGAAATCTGTTTTATTGCACTCTGTCGACGTTCTGAAACGATATTTTATATGTTTCTCAATACTTTTGGACTTAAACCAATATTTTAGATATTTTTCGATACTCTTGGAATTTTACCGATATTTTATGTTTTTTCGAGACTTGGATTTCCACAAATATTTTGAATGGTTTTCAATATTTTTGGACTTTTACCGATATATTGGTTGTTTTTCGACTTTATCTTAATTTTAGATGTTTTGCGATGTTTTTGGACTTTTCCCGACATTTTAGATGTTTTTCGATACTTTTACCAATATTTTGGATGTTTTTCGAAACTTTTGGACTTTTATCAATATTTTGGATGTTTTTCAATACTTTTGGACTTTTACCAATTTATTGGTTGTATTTCGACTATACCGATATTTTAGATGTTTTTAGATATTTTTGGACTTTTGGATGTTTTTCGACACTTTTGAACTTTTACCAATATTTTAGATGTTTTTCGATACTTTTGGATTTTTATCGATATTTTGGATGTTTTTCAATACTTCTGGACTTTTCCGATATATTGGTTGTTTTTCGACTTTACCGATATTTTTGGACTTTTGCCGATATTTTAAATGTTTTTTGATACTTTACCAATATTTTGGACGTTTTTCGAGACTTGGACTTTTACCAACGTTTTGGATGTTTTTCAATACTTTTGGACTTTTACCGATATATTGGTAGTTTTTCGACTTTACCGATATTCTATATATTTTTCGATATTTTTGAACTCTTGCCGATATTTTAAATGTTTTTCGATATTTTGGAAGTTTTTCGAGACTTTTGGACTTTTACCAATATTTTAGATTGAAAATGGATAACTTCAGCATAGTTCTAAAAAAAAAGCATTTGAAATGAATAACAATTAATTTTGGACATAATTGCAAGATACCTACTTTATATCTTTCGAAATCAAAATATTTTTTTTTACTTCATTGAAAGTTTTCATTTATTGATGGTGTATAAAAACTATTCAATTTTTTGAAGTATTACGGAAACATAATCTCCTATCTCTTGACCTTCAATCGAGACGATATTTCTTGAAAAATTAGTAATGGAATTCATTTTTTCAATTCTTTAAAATATCTTATAGCATTTTAGCTTTCCCTTAAAATAGTTTCGCAGAGATTAACAATTTTGCTATCTTTCTCTTTGCAGCTGAATCACAATATGTTTTTCGCAAAAAGGGTGATGCTCTTAAAGTGCTCAAAATGCATAAGGATGCACGTTTGCGTGAATTCAGCAACACAGATGAAGCTTTTAAATACGCGCAAACTGGTTATGAAGAAGTGCAGACAAAATATAATGATGTCAAAAGTAATTTTTATTTAAATGTGAACATTTTTCATTCAAACAAACTAAAAATCTCTTGCTTTACAGCTTCCACAGCAGCTGTCGAAAAGGCCATCTTTCGTGCTCCAACTAAACAAGAACTGATCGAATTTCGTAAACTTATTGAATCTGGCGATTATGATCATGTTAAATCAATAATTTGGGATAATCCACGTTTTCTAGTTAGCTCTGGTGATACACCAACAGCACTTAAGGAGGGTTATCGTTATAATGCAATGCATGTATGCGCAATTTCCAAGAAACCACGTATAGCGGAGTTAATTTTACAAACAGTATCGGATCCAAATTTTGTTGATATACTTACGGGTAAAAAAAATGATATTAAAATGTGTAAGGAGTTAGCTGCCAATTTGCTCGACTATTATCTAAATATACCTGAAAAGGGACGTAGCGAAACGCCCTTACATTTTGCTGCAAAAAATGGTGCTGCCGATATGGTCGAGGTCTTGACATCTTATCCAGAATGCAAGATGACAGTGAACAGTGATGGTTTGCTACCAAAAGAGGTATTAAAAAAGCTATTAATATGCTTTAAATTTTATAAAGCTGTTTTTCTAAACCCTTAAGCATTTGCTATGATATTTCTTACTTTATTTGCAGATTATTTGCACTCGCGCTCCACATGCCACTCCTGAACTTGCTAAGAAAATCCAACAATTATTAGAAGAACGCTTTTATGTGCCTGTTATTCGTTCTGTGGATAATGCCGTACCACCACATATAGGACAACCGTTTTCTGCTACTAATCCACCAGTAAGTCATATTGAAGGGTATACAATTTAAAATTCGGCGATGAATCTTAGTCTATCTAATCTCTTATTCAATTAAATAAAATTCTATTCTATTACTCAATTTTTTAGAACCTCAACTGTGATCCTCTAAGTCCAGAGGTGAAAATTCAAGCATTGGCTGGCCCAATGAAAGAGGATCAAGCAAAGGTAAACTTTAATTTATTAACCTATTAACTATAACTGGAGAGCGAAATTTAATGTTGATTATTTATTTATTTTTTTTTTTTTTTCTTTAGCAATTTTGTCGACGTTGGAAAACGCCACCACGTCTTGGTAGTAATACCTCATCAGCAATAGCCAACAGTCCATTTATTTCACCAGTCAAAATGCGTACACCAGCACATGGTGGTGGTAATCGTAGTTTTGATACTCCAACATGTTCGCTACAACGAAAATCCTTATTTAGAAGTACACCACAAGGCTCACCAATGGATTTGAGCATTCAAAATGGACAGCACACGCCACAATTTGATGCAAGCATTGAAAATAAAGATCAGAGTAATTTGTGCAGTACTGTGGCTGATAAACAGAATGGCAATCATTCAAATGTAATTCATTCTGCTCAAGAAGTCATGCCTCATGTTGAAGTTGAGGCCAACAATAATAAAGATCTCGAGCTTCCAACAAACGCTAATAAACCTCAACGGTCGGACATTTTAAAATCAGCGCTGCATCCTCTAACGCCAATGTTACAAAGAAAGAAAGACATTTTCTTTACTTATCGTCAACAACAGAATGTGCCATCACCTGTAATATTTAATAACGTTAAAGAAAATCTTGATGATAGCAATTTTTACGAACGTGATGCTCAGTACGATTCGCCAGGCTTTAAAGAACGTCACATAAAAATAACTGACACTGAAAAAGGCTTGGAAGTAATCGGACGTGAGCTAGCAAAAGAACAGAATATTGAATGGCGTGAATATTGGGATTTTCTTGATACATTTTTAAATATAGCCACAATGGATGGTTTGCAAAAACTTGAGAACTTTTTTGCACAGCGCGTGCGTGAAGCTGAGTTGGCAAAGAAGACATCTTTATCGGCTACGAATTCAGTAGTTAACTTCGATGATGTTTGCAGTGCATTAGAAAAATTTGGCTTTAGTAAAGAAGCTGATCCATTTGATTTAGCACGTAATGGATTCAATACAAACGATCGCAATCGTCTTAAGCAGATTGGCACTGTAAATAATGCAAACGCTCCACAATCGACAACGCCGTATACCTGTGTCGAGAAGTCATTGCAAGTTTTCGCAAAACGTATGACAAAGACCATTTTGCATAATATTGAGAAAATTGTATCGATTAATGATGCTTTTCTTTCCGAGCTTAAAAGACTGAAATCATTAATTTGTAGTTTCAAAGATGATGCACGTTTTCTAAATGTTAACTTTGCTATGGTGCATTCGCGCTTTGCAAATTTAATAGCAAATTATTTAGAAAATTCTCAGGATGTAGATGCTGTTGCTAAAGAGAAGGTAAACAAAAGAGAAGGTTCAACAAAAACATGTACTAATAACTTTGATTTAATATTCATAGATACAAAAGTGCCTGCAGCATATTTTGCTGTCACCAGGCGAAAGAAAGGAACAGCTGCATTGTGTTTGTAAAAAAATTTTATTATTCCTGGAAAGTCCAAGTAAGTGTTTAAATAAAGGAAAAATGTTGTCTAACATTCAATAACATAATTTTGTATTATACTTTTCATTATTTTAGCTGAACAAATACTGCCTGAAAACCTTAAGACCGAAGCTATGTGTTCAAAAGCCTGGCTCGCTGAAAGCGAATGCGATTGCCAGTGGGAAACGAATTTAAGTCGGAAAACGAGTCGTCGAAATCGTATGGAAACGCGTTATAAGAATCATCAACAAGCAATGCAAGATATTGCTGATGAAAAGTTGAAAGAAAAATATGAAAATGTACAATCTACTCGCGAAGCAGTAACAAATATTGATGAATGGCGCAACGCTTTATCGGGAAATGATTCGGAAGACGATTTAAATGATGACATATTTTGGGTAATATTATGAATTATGTTTAGTATCTTAAACGTTTCATTATTTAAAGACATTTTCAAAGCTGATTAAAATATTTTATTAATTTATATAAAAACACTATCGTCAAGCATTATATATATTTAAATATACATAATTATAGTCAGATTTTGGTGGTTCCGATACGGAAGAAGACGATGATGCCTGGTTTACACCTCCGGAAAGCCCATCTCGCATAAGTTTGAGCGAAGAATCAGAAGGCGAAAAGTATAATATTTTTGTTTATGGGTAAGTTTGTAATTAATACTGGTTTAATTTTGCATCGTGTGTTTACAAAAAAAAAAAAATAGAAATTTCAGATATACTATGAATAAATATTCGCTCTATTCGAATGAGGTGCTTTTTACATACATACATGTGTACCAAAATCTATTCATCTGTGTCAAATAGTTTCATAGCTAAGATGAATTTTTTTCAAGGTGTGGTATCGCCAATGTTTCGTTTATGCTATTTTGTCCAGTGCCCATTTATAACAATGTTCATCCATATGCTTAGAACGGTTTTAGAGATATGTTGAGTTTTGTTTTTTAGGGACGTGGCACCGCCCATTTTTCAATTATGTTTTACTCGGCTTAGTTCCCTTTACGTATGTGCCAAACTTCAATTCTACGCGTCAAACAGTTTCTAGGATATATAGAAATTTGGTTTTTTAGGACGTGGTACCGCCCTTTTTTCTATTGTGTCTTATTTGGCTTAGTACCATTTACATATGTATGTGCCAAATTGTATTCCTAGGTCACAGTTTCTGAGGTATGTGGGGAATTTTGTTTTTTTTTTGAGGCTTGGCACCGCCCATTTTTCTATTGTGTATTACTTGGCGTCGAACATTTTCTGAGATATATGGAATTATTGTATATTTCTTAGGGGCGTGACACTGCCCCATTTTTCTGACCTATAACCTTCCCCTGACTTGTACTAACATACTGGGGGTTATCGGGAGTAAATACTATCTGGGAATTTTTTTCAGACTGCAATGTAGAATACACGGCAGTCTACGAAAAACTCCCCGTGAATATTTTTTCACGATAACCCATGTATTCGACATTGCAACCTGAGAAAAATTCCCCGGGAATATTTAGTCACGATAAACCGCACTATGATAATTTCATCGAAATCGGTCGAAAGGTTTTCGAGTCTATAAAAAACGAACACAGAAACTTAAATTTTTATATATAAGATAAATTTTGAAAACAACTTTAATGGTGGTTGGTTGGTTTTCTACCCTACTTGTTTCATATAATGTGGATTTTCCTTTATCTTAAAAAACTTAAAACACAAAATTATAATACGAACAAATCTCACTCTTTACAGCAAAGATCCAACAAAACGTGACTTAGATGTCTTAAATGCTATACTTCATGTCGATATAAACCAATCTAATTATCCAAATGTTTACAATTGGAAAACGGCTGTTTTACGATATTCTAGTGAAGATATGGACTTGTAAGTAATTTTCGTCCATTCAATTTCTATAGTTAATTTATTTTCCTATTTTTATTTTAGTTTTCCATCTCCATCAGTTGTAAAGAAATCTCATTCAGTTTTACAAAAAAATGCTAACAACAAAGAATTAATTTCATCACGCACTGAAAAGTTGGTAATTGCTAAAAGTCTATTTAATTCACCATCTCGATCACAAAAAATTCAGCAGCTGCAGCAGCAGCAACAGCAGGCACCAGTTACACCATTGAATAAAATACGTGGTTTATTTTCAGCATACAGGGAACGTCGTGATAACAGTCCATTGACGCCTGCTTCTGCGACATTTAATGGTGAACGTAGTGGCAGCGGTAGCTTAAGCAGTTTATCGTTGCTTAACGTATCGGCAACAGAATAGAATTTTGCATAGATTTTAAATTGTTTATTTTTTTTTTTTTTTTTTTTTGTGAAGTTTTTAAAAAGTTTTCATACTCTTCCATTGTTGATGTTAGCTTTAAATTGTTTTAAATAGCATCTGAAAGGGAATATCATTGGTTTTCTTAAGCATTTTGATTTTTTTATTTGTTTTGTTCTTGAATTTCTTAAAAATAAATGTTGTCCCTTTTTTTAATTATGTTTAAATAAAAGGTTCTTTTAATGCTTCATTCATTTAAAGAACTATTTTTTTAGCATGCAATTCTTTCATTCATTCCACGAGAAATTTCGTTATCATTGAAGAATTTGATGAAAGTAATTGAAAAGTAAAGCAATGATAATAAAAAAAAAATGTATTTACTACTATGTTAATGAGTTAATTTTTCTAAATAATTTGCCAAAGAAATTATGAATTTGTCAATAGTTAAAAGCATATTTCAGATTTTCCAAAAAACAGTTCAATATGACATTATTATTATTTTACTAAGTAAGGTGGCAAAATATGATATGCATGCCCATTTTTATAAATATTTTTGGAGATAGAATTTAAACTTTAATTTGATCATACAAAATCTGTCATATCATATTCTATAATTTCTTTTGTCTCGGGAATAAGAAGTTGTAAATATATAAAATTTTACCAGCTGCCTATGAAAAAATACACTATGAAAAAAATCGGGCATATTATGTTATACCATCTTTGCACAGGATTACAAATATTTTCAAGTTACATTAATTATACATAATTAATTTATAATTGAAAATAAAGTTTGATTTCAATATCATGGAAATTCGTTGCTTCACAGTAATGTTACTTTTTTTTAATTTCATTTCATTTGTTTGTGCGATAGTGAAAGGATTCATGCATTAAAGTATTAATAGTTCTACGGAACAAAAAAACAAAAAATTAAAAAAAAAAAATCCTCGTAACTTTCAGATGCTAGCAATTTTTTTTCTTAATTAAGCTCAATTAGTACAGTCATGCAGCTAAAAATGCAACAAAATAATATTTATTTGTATCATTCGATAGATTTTGTATCAATTTATAGAATGTTTGTTATATTCAGTTAGCAGTGTGACTGTTGTCCAGTTGTCATCATTAATAGACCTAGCGTGGAATACGAAACGAACAACTGATTTTCAACTGCTTACATCTTAAAAGTTAAGATAAGAATTAAAATTTTTGCTTACAAACTTTAAACTTTGAGCTAAAATTAACGCTAAGTCAAAGCAAGTTCTTTATAAAAAGTTTCAATTGTTTGGTATTAACGATTGACTTTCAGTCGCTCGATGCGTTTCGTCTTCCGTTTCCTTCCATTCAAACAAAAGTTTTACCTGAAGATTTTCTTAAGGCAAAATTTGTTTAAATAATTCTTCTTCTTACTCGTTGTGTGGGGAGTTAAGGTCAAGGGTGTCAGCTTAGAACAAAAGTGAGCCAATTTTGTTTCAATATTTTCCAAACTTCTGGGGATTACAACAGCCATGAAACAACAGCAAACACAACATTGCAATAATTTTCGAAATTTCGCAGAACTACAACACCCATGAAAATTTTTTGTTTTGTTTATTTCTTTAAACATACAAGAATCGAATTGAAAGCTGATGCGATCGATCATCAATCGTTATTGTTTTGTTGGTTGCTTAGAAAAAATAAAATAAAAAAACAATTTTTCATGTGTGTAATTTTTAAAATTATTGAAATGTTGTGTCTGTTGTGGACGAGCCAAAAAAAAAAATACAATGTTTCATGGGTTCTGCAACTCCGAGAAATTTGCAAAATATTGAAATATTGTGTTTGTTGTAGACGAAACTCTACGCTTACTGCACTTGGCTCAGTGATTTTGAAACGCTGATACCCTTGGTTTAGATGACATGTATATATCTCGGTTCGTGGTGTTGTGGGGACTACTTAACCAAAACTTTTTCCCGTGTATTTTATATGTAATTAAGCTCTTGTTGAGAGCAATCAGTAGTATAAGTTTTAAATTTTCTTTTATAAAATATCTAACAATTAAAACGAAAAAAAAAAACCATAAAAATTCATCATTCCTTTAGGTTTGAAAAGCAAAAACGCTTCATTGACTGTACAAAATTGTGTCGTTAATAGTTGTTTTCATAATCTTATTGTACGTACTTCATTTTTGTTTAAAAATGCCAGTGTCGTGTGTCATCAAGTTATATAAAACCGCTTAGTGAAGCACTATTGTTTGAATGTTCAGTAAAAGTTTAATAATTTTGTTCATATAATATCATTGGCTTGCTCTTTTGTATTTGAACAATACTTTCTAAGGATTCTTGGCAGTAAAATCTTTGTTATTGTTCAATTAAGATCAAAATTTATATATGTCAAAATTTCGTGAATTTTTTTATATATTTATTTTCTTTGTTTCACTTTGCTTTAGTTCAATGTTCCATCATCATCGTATATCATGTTTAGCGATCACGTTTTGATCGACTTTTTTTGCATTCCCTTCGACTGATATTTCCCAAGGCTTGCAAGCCTATCATATTAAACATTCGCTGCCAATTTAAGTGTTTAAACTGTACCGTCCCAGTTTGCATCACCCTGATTACCGCAGTTACATTTCGACTTAAACGACTGTTGTATTCTCATTGTTGTAGCATTATTTGTATGAAAAGAATGTAATTATAACAGTCGTTTTAGTCAAAATACAATAACGATGATAAAGGTGATTATTTGCTTCCATAAAACTGTTCAAGCAATAATATTAAGAGAAAGCAAAATTTTATTTATGTACTTTCGGTTAGTACTCTTGGATCAAGTTGTATTGATTTAATCATTGTTTTCTATATGAGGCGTCTGCAAAAGATGTCAAAGGCTTTTTTGGACGTCCACTTTTTAAAATGTTTAAAAATTTTAAAAATGTTTAAAAATTTTAAAAAACAAACGAGGTGAATACGAGAAAACTTGAACAAGGAAGGTCTGAAATTCAAGAATTCTTCCGAACGGTTTTTGTAGACGATCTCTTACTTTAATATTCGCATAATTCACAATTGAGGAGTGGCCGAACCAAAGACGCTAAATACCATTACGAGGCAGAAGTAATGTGATAATATGAATTTGGTAACATTTTGTTAGAAATGATTGAAAATGTTTTCTGTTTTCACGAAAATTTTACGTGATGACGTGGAAATGATTGTATTATATCGAAAAAATGATAACGTTCAAATAACTGATTATTAGGGCACATTATATGTATGACATTACATATAATACTGTTACTTAGCACCTTTGTTACGACCACTCCTCAATTGTTCCGTAAATATTATAAAATTTTCGAATAAACTTTCATGCTTAATAACGCGCTCGAAAATATATAAATGATATAAATGGATCAATGTATAGGTGCAAGGGTGTCAGCGTAGAACAAAAGTGAGTCAATTTTGGCTCGCCTATAACAAACACAATATTTCAATAATTTTCGAAATATCTCTGAATTATAACACCTATGAAAAATTGTATTAAATTCAAACCTTGTGTGTATGAAAAGAAATAAACAACAACAATTTTTCATGGGTGTCGTTTTTCCGAGATTTTTATATTTATTAAACTGTTGACTGCTCTTGGCTCAGTATACTGATGAAAGTTTAAAGTAATATTCTCAAGCTGTAGGAGCTGGATAACATTTTTTTATTATGAAAAAATGTAACTCGAAGCACACCCAACACTGTGCATATTAAAAAATAATTTTAAATTTATATAAATAGTATTAAGAGCCAAAACAGATAAAAATTATGCATGTACCAAAATATCGAAGTGCAAAGGTACTTTATGAAACATATAAATTATGTAAAAATAAAAAAAAAAATGTATATTTGATATGTCAATCTGCTTAAGGCCCCTATTGCGGTTGTCGATGGCCATCGATTTTATCGCAAATCGACAACCGCAATAGGGGCCTAAGAAAAGGTTAAGCCTCGAAGCTCTTTGATATTGGCGCTCTCATAAGCAGTCATGGATTTGCTGAAATTTGACAATTCTATATGCATGCATACTCTTGATCTATTTTGGCCTTAAATATATTAATCATACATAATATTCAGTTTTATATATAAACAATTATATAAACATTTATTATGTTTAGTGTTTAGTCGTCACTTGAACACTCCTGCAAATATATGTAACATTTTGAATTAATTATATTCGCCTATTTAATAATCAATTCTAAACTGTAAAATATGCTACTTTTTTATGTACTTTAATACGATTTAAAATTAATCATTCATTAAATTACTATATTTATAATGTATTATAAGCAACAAGAATGAACTTGGTTCACTTATACATAAATGCATGTTGAAAACATTTGTCATCAAATCGTATGATGAAAAATTTTTTTTATATAAATAAAATTAATACCAAGAAGAAAAGTGTGTCTTGTAATCAGTTAAAAATTTTCACATGTGAACAACTTCAAAATGACAATGGGAATACATATAATATATTTTGAAATATTATAGAAACGTCGCCAGAATTCTCACAGTTCTAATCCCTGCAGGCAAACGAACTAGTTCAAGTATAGTTCATTAACTAGTCCTCTACCAACCAGCACTAGTCTGACTTTAACCCTTTTTACATATAAGCAACTATTCTTTTTTGTGTGTTGATGTCCTACGAAATTTCAATTCACCCCTTCTACATTGCGTTTACACCAGTCCGGGGCTAGTTGTTGTATGATATAGTAACCTTTAAACTACCAGTGGTTTTGATTTGAATTTTTATTTTCTTAAAATAAATTAAATAAAGTTAAATTACATTTATAACAGCATTAAAAAAAAAAAATGATTCGTTAATTTCACTATTTTTCACAATTTATTTTGACACACAATTTAAGTGACACAAAACATAAATTATTTTAAAATCACAAATAAACGAAAATTGAAACTTGTTTTCATCACTTTTCAAATTTATTTTCCCCTATAAACTACAAACTGATATCAATCTGGTCCCCACTGAATCCCTTTTTCACTAGTTTCAGTCTAGTACTAACCGTGAACTAGTATTTTTTTGTAGACTGTTTCATTTTATTTCTTCAGGGATGTTATTGTATCTATTTTTATTGTTCATTTGACATGCCAGACTCAACTAACACAGGTTTATAAAAACCAGAATCGCCCATTTGTCAAAACTTGACCACAAATGTATTAAATAATTTTGGTACTATTTGGAAATTTTTAGTACTTTTTTTGCTATTTGGTAAAAAAAAAAGGAAAAGCTCATTTATCATCCCTGGTACAATGACAACTGTGAAACGAAAAGAAAACAAAAAATATGAAGTCCGTGCCAGTTGGATTTTTGTCTTTCTCTTTGTGCTGTATCCTCTTTTTCAGCTCTGTGTGACCGCGTATTTCGTTGTTAATATCAGAAATTTTGCACTTCTTTTTACCTGGCTTATCGCAAAATATTAGGGGTATTCACGATCTAGAGTAACGTCCTGAGTAACAGAGTAACAGGGTAACAGTGCACAACCACAACAACAAAATATACGTAAGTTACTTTGTTTCTCTTTTACCCTTTTAGTCAAGCTATTTTCTAGTGTAAAATAATCTTACACTTTTGCCTTTTTTTTACTATTTCCATTTCTATAGAAACGTTTGAACTTGTTTATGATTGAGAGGCAATTTTCGTTCATCAAAAATAAAAATTTGAATGAGAGAAAAATATTCATTTAAAAAAATTTTTTTTTTTTTGTTGTCAGCTAAAATTATTTTGAGAAACAAAAAGAAAATATACGTGCAAAGTATTGAGTATGTTCACTATTCAGAGTAACTGTGTGCACTTTTACCTCGTTACTCAGCTCGTTACTCCAGATCGTGAATAACTCTATTAAAATAATTTTAACTTTGTGCACATTTACACACACATACCTTTCTAATAGTGTATAATTCAAAGTCGTGCTCCATTTCTAACATAGTAAAAAAGGTAGGACAAATTTTTGTCTTTCGTATTAATGTATCGATAAATAATATAAGTATACTACAAAGGGGCAATTTTTATTTTACCAAAGGACTAAAAAGTTTCACGTTTAGGCTGCGTGAAATGTTGGAGAAAAGTAGTCAAAGGAGGAAAAAATTTAACTACTCGTATGTGTATGTCCCAGATATAACGCCAGAAAGTTTTTCGGAAATAAAGCAAGAAATTTTCTGGCATTAATTTTTAGAAATAAAGCAAAAAATTTACTAGGAAATAACGCTTGAATTTTTCGTAATAATGCCGTAGGAAATAACGCTAGAAAAATTTTTGGAAATAAACCCAAAAAAATCTCCATACAAACTTTTGGCCGTATTTTCATTTTGTTTTGGAAATAAAGCCAAAAACTTTTCTGGCGATTTTTTCAAAAATTGATGGCCTTATTTCCAGTATTTTATATGGAGATTTTTCTGGGATTATTTCAAAAGAAGTGCTTTCTCCGTAAAAAAGGCAAAGACTTTGATTGATGCCATAAGATGTTCAAAATTCAGCGGAGGGGTATTTAAAGCGCCACTATAGTCTTCTTATACTACTGTACTGTGTTCCATTTGCTTTTTTTTGAATCGAATATTTAAAGAAACAGATTTCACATCTGAATAAATCAAACAGATAGAAATTTTGTATTTGTAAAGCTGTTTTTTTTGTACTTTTTGTACTTTTATACATTTTTTATTGTAATTTTCCTTTTTTTACATTAAATTTATTGTAAAACAAATTTACAATTTGCAAAATAAGGAAAACTTTACAAAAATTCAAAAATATTCTTGAACAAATAAATAATTTGCAAAAATGTTGCCTGCCCTTCAACCATGGGAGAAAATCGATTGGACTCCCGAGCAACAACAAATCATGTACCGTGATTGGGGTCTTTACTATACGCATAAGCAACAATTGGATGTTGCCGATCATTATTATAATAAATCATTGGAACTCAAGCCCGACGATGAAAAAGCGTTATTTTATCGAAGTAAATGTAAGCGGAAGATTGCCAAAACGCAAGATGCTTTGGAAGATGCCTTAGCTGCAGCAGGTAAGGCGGCGTGTATAAATGAGGCTATCAGAGCAACAGTGGTCTAATCTTAACTTCAGTCAAACTTGTGATTGTGTCGACATATGTATGTAATTTGCTTCTGCTTTTCTAATGCAGTGAGGGTTTGGGGCTACTGTTGCTCTGATATACGTAGCAGCCTCATGCTATACCAATTTTGGAATCGAAAATAATTTGTCAATATTTTGCAGAGCTTGATGATAACAATGAACGCATTAAATTGGAAATATGTAATGCACTTTATGAATTGAATCGTTTTGAGGATTGTAAGGTGGAATCGCACGATAATACGAGACGTTTCGCCGGAAAAAAAGCTGCCGGCTTTCAAAATCGTCTAGTTGTGGTAAGTCAGTACCCGGGATTTTCGAAAATGGGTTGATTTATAGATTACGATGTGCACTTTCCGAATTTTATATAGTTAGAATGGCGCCTAAAATTTTTGCAAATATCTCGTTAACGATTACTTCTAGAGAAAAATACTGATGGACAATTTTGTAGCTTATAAATTTTTCCGTATTTCCGTACGACTTATATTTTAGGAGATACCCTTATTAAAATGTGGCAAAATCAATAAAGTGTGGATGTGACGTATGATTGTCCATCTTTAAATTGCGATAACTCATGAACGGAGTTGCAGCTTAAAAGTAAAAATACATATTTAAAGGGAATTGTTTGCTCGGCATCGACATAATTTAAATAAGGTTTTTAAAAAAAATATAGAACTTTCAAATATTCAGGCCTGTTCTGAAATCCATGTATTTTCAATACTTTTCATTTAGGAGGCTTTTTGATCAAAACGGTGCATTAACGAAAAAGTAACCGTTGAGGAAATATTTTTTAAAAACTGTAAAAAGTCGGAAAATTTGATTTGAGTTTAAGAAAATTTTTCCTAAACAGTTTGTTTTTGTAGAAACTAAAGAGAATCTAATATTTTTTATCGTTCGACTCACCGTTTTCATCAAAAAGCCTCCTAAATGAAAAGTATTTAATAGAAACTACACGCATTTCGGAACAGCCTTTATTTTATCGGAATTTACGGAAGATTAAGGCCGGATTCGAATTCACACGGTGGTTTTTAAAAAATTTTAACTTTTTGAAATACCACCCGCGATTTTTTTCAGGGATAATGTTGGGGGACCCTTCTAGTATCTAAATCCGCAATCCGCGAAATCGAACGTCCAGCCGTTTTTTTTTTTTCGACCTTTTAGTTTTTTTAACGATTTTTGAGTATATCTCGGTGTGTATATACATGTTATGTACACATATATATGTATATACGTACATATATATAATTGTATATGTATATATGTGTAATATATATATATATGGATATATATATACATACGTACATACATACATATAAAAGGTATCATTTCCGCACCATTTATTTTTTAAAAAATCGGTTTTTTCGTATTTAAGAAAAACACAAACAAAAACCGGAAACGAAAGTAATCACTTCAAATGTGATTTTTGATGCTTAATACGATTCCGGTATTATAATTGCTCTATTACGTCTGGACTTTGAGATATCCTTACATATATGTTTAAAGGACACCATTTTTTTTCCTATTTTTGAAGTTATATAACAAGATAAGGTAATATTATGCCGTAAAATCTGGTATGACAGTTAATAGCCTTAGTTTTTTTCTTAAAAACTCAATCAAACCGATAACGATATCTTTTTTTTTGTCGGAGATATCTTTGCCTAAAAAGTTAAAAAAGTGCAAAAACACGATTTTTGGCTATATTGGATGTTATATGCAGGACACACAAAATTTTTTTGAGAATTTCTATTACCAGAAACATTTGGTACTTTCTTTTGGCTTTAAATTGAGCTATCAAATGTTTATCTGCAATATTTTTCTGCGAAGTTATGTTAACTTTAAAATCACACCATGAAACTTAAAGCGAAAAATCTCGGTTTTCGGCTATATTTGAGGTTGTATACAGTACGGACGAAATTCGTCTGCTCTTTTTTACTAACCGAAGCATTTAAAACCATTCTTTATCTTCAAAATGAGCTATTAAATGGTCTGTTGTAATTGTTTTGTAAAAAGTTATGACTATTTTAAGACGACATGTTGCAGCAATATAAGGAATACTCGTACACTGTGAGTTTGCACTCCATAATGTAATTTTTAAATGGTCATAACTTTGTGGAAAACAATCACAAGAGACTTCTTGATAGCTTATTTTGAAGATAAAGAATGGTTTTAAATGCTTCGGTTAGTAAAAAAGAGCAGACGAATTTCGTCCGTACTGTATACAACCTCAAATATAGCCGAAAACCGAGATTTTTCGCTTTAAGTTTCATGGTGTGATTTTAAAGTTAACATAACTTCGCAGAAAAATATTACAGATAAACATTTGATAGCTCAATTTAAAGCCAAAAGAAAGTACCAAATGTTTCTGGTAATAGAAATTCTCAAAAAAATTTTGTGTGTCCTGCATATAACATCCAATATAGCCAAAAATCGTGTTTTGCACTTTTTTAACTTTTTAGGCAAAGATATCTCCGACAAAAAAAAAGATATCGTTATCGGTTTGATTGAGTTTTTAAGGAAAAAACTAAGGCTATTAACTGTCATACCAGATTTTACGGCATAATATTACCTTATCTTGTTATATAACTTCAAAAATAGGAAAAAAAATGGTGTCCTTTAAACATATATGTAAGGATATCTCAAAGTCCAGACGTAATAGAGCAATTATAATACCGGAATCGGATTAAGCATCAAAAATCACATTTGAAGTGATTACTTTCGTTTCCGGTTTTTGTTTGTGTTTTTCTTAAATACGAAAAAACCGATTTTTTAAAAAATAAATGGTGCGGAAATGATACCTTTTATATGTATGTATGTACGTATGTATATATATATCCATATATATATATTACACATATATACATATACAATTATATATATGTACGTATATACATATATATGTGTACATAACATGTATATACACACCGAGATATACTCAAAAATCGTTAAAAAAACTAAAAGGTCGAAAAAAAAAAACGGCTGGACGTCCGATTTCGCGGATTGCGGATTTAGATACTAGAAGGGTCCCCCAACATTATCCCTGAAAAAAATCGCGGGTGGTATTTCAAAAAGTTAAAATTTTTTAAAAACCACCGTGTTCAGCATCGCAGAACACATAGAAAATGCAACATTTCCGCATAACTAACAATTTTGAATTCCTGCGTTCAATTACAGCTTGAGGAAAATTTTAACGACAGTATTGGTGAAACGTTGGGACCTTTTATTCAAAAAAATGAAAAACATTTCAATGCTGTGCGAAAACAAATTGAAGATGAAAAATATATCGAAACGCGTCCATTGTGGAAAATAATGAAAGAACAGGAAAAATGTGATGTTCTAAGCATTTTGGAAAAGGAGGAAATTATCCTTTCCCCACGTGAAGTCGCAAGACGTGAACTTTCCGCTAGAGTTTTCAATCAAATTTATCTAAATAAAACATGGATGGATGTACTCTTTTTAAAAAAACTACGCGATGACCCCAGTCTGTTGCTGGCACAGTCAAAATATTCAACACCTTTTCTGCAACATTTAACATCGAGTAAATATGATGTGATTAAGAAATTTTTGGTAAATAATGATCATCATTTAAGTATTGTCTTCTTGTTACTCAATAATAATTCTTTTCATATAGAAAATGCTGCAATCGCGTAGTCCCTTATATAACGAACGTGCACGTAGGTGGCCAAATAAAAAAGTTTGGGCTCATCAACATGAGGAACACTTAACTCGAGTACAATATCAGACACGTCGTAATATGAATACAATTTTACGAGGTGTACAAAAATTGCGCAACGCCGGACAAATAGAGGTAATCATAATATGTATGCTTAAGTAGTAACCCTGTAGTACTGGCGGAGGCAATTGTCTCTATAGTCCCATTTTTGGTCTAGTTATTTTGTAAGTAGACCAAATCGGACTACACCTAAAATAAGAATAAATTCACTTAAATTATCAATTGTACCAAAATGGTCCAAATGTAAAGCAAAGTCGGTCATTTATATCAAATATGGTCCGAATGTAATGCATAATCCGTCATTAGTACCGAAAGTGGTCCAATTGTGTATCGATTATGTCAATGAAATTATAACGTTACTGACTGTACGTCGACTGTGAAGAAGACCAAACGATAGTGTATCGGTCTTATGACTTGCGTTGCGTGGAGAGGCCCAGGTTCAAATCCTCCACTCGGTGATTTTCAATTCCAATTTTTAAATTTCTTTAAATTTAACCCAATTTCGGAGTGGAAAATGAAACAACATAACCAAGGTATAAAATAATAAAAAAATTTATATAAATAAATTTATCCACACTGATATTCAAACCCGAACACAATGCTCAGAAATATATAACAAACTCTTTAGCACATTCATCTATAAAACCTTTTGACATTTTTGTGTAAAATTTGTATATTAAATTAAATTCTTTGAAATTTATGAATAAAATAAAAAATAAAAAATTGGCCTTCTACTGGTCCGAATGTAGTACACAAGAAGACAATTGACCTTTTTCTGGTCCGAATGTAATGCATAAGGAACCAATTGATTACGCCCAATGACAAACGATATAAAACGTAAATAGAACTTTATATGTGATGGGAGCAGAATTTGGGCTAGTCGGTTTCTCCCATGGAGTAGCTTGCAAACTAGTTTTGGAGTAGTCCGTGGTCCTGCAGGGAAGTAGTCTCCAAAGTAAAGAAAACAGCCTTCGGGATAAATATAAAAGGTTAAGTAGAGACCAGTTCCAGAGTATCACTATGTATGAAGAAAATATTGCGACAGAAACATAATTTTCATGAGTTTTGACTACTTACTCATGCTCTTTTTTGTAAAAACATTATATACTCGGGATTATCGCCTCTTTTTGAAGTTAAAAATAACATTCACAATTTCTTTTTTTTTTTCAGAAACTTTCTAATTACATTGAAGAGGTTATGGGAGATTATGTTGTTTTAAAGACATATCGTGTTATGCCATGGAAAGTTGAATTTTTACATGAGATCTACAATACTCTGGCACTTGCACACGCTGATCGTTTTGTTATTCCGGAAGATTATAAAAATGCGCCCCTTAATGATCGCTTATCGATTTTACTGCGTATGCGGCATTACAAGACTTTAGAGCCTACTACATACGTTTTTGGCGATAGGAAATCATATCAAGAGCCGGATGCAGTGGATCACACGCAAATTACATACAAGTGAGACTTCATAAAAGTAAAGCAAAATTTTGTGTATAATCGTTAAATAAATTTTTTTTCTTTTTTCATTTTCAGGAATTTTTTGAATCGCTTGGAAAAACGTATGCGCTTCACGAAATACTCAATTGAAAAATGTTATCTCTTACATGAAATTGCGCGTAGTCATCTGAAACAGAACCGATTCGACGAATGTTGTGCAGTAGCACGTAAAGCAGTTGAAGGTCAGTAACGACGACTGAAAACGACCGCCGCAAATAGGGGCAGAATTACGATTTAACTGATAAGTAATACAAGAGCAGAAAAATTTTCCGATCGCACGGCTCTCAGAAGATTTCTGGCGTTATTTCCTTTTTGTAAATTACAAATCTTTTGGAAATGAAACCATAATTTTTGGAAAAAAAGCCAGAAAAGTTTTTGGTTTTATTTCCAAAACAAAATGGAAGTAATGCCAGAATTTTGTATGGGATTTTTCTGGCTTTATATCCAAAAAATTTTCTGGAGCCCGATCTGACTGTTTTATACCTTAGGCTTCTTATTTCTAAAGGACGTATTTACACATATAGGCTAGGACTTGTCTTTAAATTGTGTAGCGCTTTGAGGGTTTTCTTGTTTGCGTTACGAGTGCGTTATAAGGGAAGGGGAATTTAAAAAATTCTTCAATTTTGCGTTACGTAATTAAGTGTTTTTAATTTTTACAGCTCTGACACCTAACAGTTTTTTTTTTAATTTTTTGATTTATTTATTTTAGAAACCAAAAACTGCAAAATCCATCTGTGGCAATTCTTAAGCGTTATATTAATTTGCAAAAGTTACGCTGTGTTGCATAAAATCGAGCGTGCCAAAGAAGCATTGGAGGAAGCGTCTGCCATTGCAGTGCATTTAAAATGTCCGCGAATAACAGAATTCGTGGAAGCATGCAGAAGTATTAACGAAGAAGAACTCAATTCGAAAAAGCGAGCTAATTCTTCAGAATCGATACGTAAGCGAAGTAGAAGTAGAGCATCAGTGAGAGAAAGTAATAGCCGGACCTCAATGGCTTCAGAAGGGAGTGGAAATGATCAGAAAGCTTGAACACTTAACTAAAGTGAATAATAGGCAACAGTTATAAATTTATGTGTTCAAGGCTTTATTGAAAAACTTATCAAAAAAAATAAACAAAGTTATGGTGTATTATGATTATGAATGGAATACATGGACTTTCTTTTAACAAATTTGAAGGAATGCAGTCATAGGAGGACTATATTGAAGTCATTAGAAATTTACACAATAGATGCCAACTTGGTGCTTCTCCCACCAGAGTTGGTGCCATTTGAAAAAATCTAAAAAAAACATTTCGTTTTAGTATATTATTAAATGTTTTTTTAAGAAATCGTTGACCCTTGACAACAATAAGATCCTGACAAAAATTTATCCATCAGTGGGTGGAAAGTTTCGAGTTCTCTTAACTTAAAAGTGTAGTTTCACATTCATTGAATCCATCGTAGACTTGATTTTCATAAGATCTATGAAAGTGCTAATAGCCGTGTTTCTTTTGACGCGTATATGCAATTGTGCTAATTTTCAAATTGTGATAACTCATAAATAGTGAGTCGCACGATAAGAAAAAGTGCAAGGATCTTTTTCATGGATAATCGCATGCTTTACAAATAATTTTATTTTTTTTATAATTTTTGTGGGGGGCGTGATACCCCCGTTTTTCCCAGTACACATTATTTGTTTTGGTGCGTTTAACATATGTACCAAATCTCATCCATGTACACTAAATAGTTTCAGAGATATGATTATTTAAATTTTTGGCTCTCGATCTACCTTTCTGTGGAAATGCTGATATATGTTCTCGATTCAGACACAAAATATTTTTACAATATAAATCTGGTTAATGACCTAGAGGTACTCAGTAGAGTGCAAGGTAACCCCCCATATGTTAATCTTCCGCTCTTAAGTAAATCCCAAAATCCCCTGTTGGGCTCCCTCACTATATGAAATAAGCCCCATATACATAAAATCGAAATATAGCTCACAATTTAAGAAAAGAACGAAATTATTTCTATGAATTTTGTCAGTAATGTCACCATGACATTAAAACTGCATCCACGTAACAAACAAAATAGTGTCTCTCGTACCAAACTCTTGTTGAATTCGGTATCGAAATTATAAAGAAGTCAGAACTTACGGTTTGCTGGGTACTTACACATACATGTTTTGGTCACTTTCTTCTTCTTCTTCTTCGAATATGTTACTCATTACGAGTAACATAGGTCCCTAATAAGAGAACTACCGTAAACACTAGGTTTTTATCACAGCTCTCACTTTATGAAAAATAAATTAATTTCGAAATAAAATATCTGATAGAAATAAATCACATTTTGAAATTTGAATTTTACAAATGTAAATTTATTTTTTTGTGATTTTTTACAATTATTACCAAAATTACAAAAACTTCTTGAATTTAAAAATTTCTTGTAAATAAAATTTACAATTTGGAAAATTCGAGCTAAAATTCAAAAAAAATATTCTTGGAATAAGAAATAATTTGAAAAATGCAGGCTGCTCTCGAACCATGGGAAAAAATTGACTGGAGCCCCGAACACGAACAGGTCATCTATCGTGATTGGGGTCTCTTCTATACGCACAAGCAACAACTGGATATTGCTGCCCATTATTATAACAAATCACTGGCACTGAAGTCCGATGATTATAAGGCGCTATTCTTTCGCAGCATGTGCAAGCGTAATATTGCACAAACAGAGGGTGCTTTGGAAGACGCTCTAGCAGCAGCAAGTATGTCACATACTTAAGATTTTAGCAAAAAATTTAATTAAATAAATTGTATCTTGTATTAGGTATTGAAAAGGATAATTGTCCCATTAATTTGGAAATATGTGATGCACTTTATGAATTAAATCAATTTGAGAATTGTAAAAAGGAACTTCACGATAATACGCGACGATTTGTAGGCAAAAAGGTTTCTTCGTTTCTTGATCGCTTAATTGTGGTAAGTAGTACCCACAACACAGAAATTTTAAAATAAAGGAGGATAATATTAAATGACCAACAGATTCCGTCAAACCTTTGTACAATTACGAACATGAATTCAAAATTCGTTGAGTAGAATTACTGAATCCATTCGAACCTTAAAATTTTTCTAATTTTCATTATTAGCAACAACAAAATTACAAAAACAAGGCAAAGTGCATAAAAATTATTTATTTATTGGATTGCTGGTATTTGTAACATTTCAATGATCACCACAATCATATCATCAAACGAATTTGCCAACAGCCAGAAGAACTTGACAAGCATACTATATTTAACCTTTTGCATAGATTTGTTGAGAATTACAGCAAAAAGTAAATACAGCACATGCAAATGTTATAATATTTTTGCTTTTCCCTCGTTATACAACAGATAATTTATTAGCAAAACTATCGGAAAAATATCGTAATATTATTTAAGAAGGTTATGAATTTTGAATTCAAGTTCGTAACGATTCGAATTCAATAAAAACACTCCCGTAGTCCTTAGAAAAATTAAATCTATGGTGGATTCAGTGATATACAGCTTGTCGGTTACTCCAGGGAACATGTCCTTTCAAACTAAATACAGTAATGAAACCCGATTAAGTGTGAACCTTTTTAAGTGAACATCATCATCATTGGGGTTCGAAGTTTTTCCATCGAATTTCATAGAAAGTTCCCCGTTTAAGTACTTACCGTTTAATTATCACAAAGTTGCGAGTCTCATTTATGATAAAAACCAAATTTGTGCTCTCTTAAGTACCTTTTATTAAAAGGAAAAATATTTTTAAAAGCTAAATGACTACTTAAGTAACGATGCCATTTTTGGTCGATGTACTTGATCGATTTTTACTGTACTCATTATTAACAGGTTGATGAAAATCTTAATGATAGTATTGGCGATTCACTGGGACCATTTATTTTACAAAATGAGAAACATTTTGCTGCCGTATTAGAAGAAATCGAACGTCAGAAACATGTTGATGATCGGCCATTGTGGAAAATTCTTAGAGAACAGGAAAAATGTGATGTTCAAAGCATTTTGGATAAAGAGGTATAAGTAATAACTTTTTCTATATACTAAGGGTATTCCTTAAAAAGTGTAAAAGACTTGAAAATCTCATAAACTCGTAGAACTGTCAAAGTTCGTACAGATTTTGACAACAAAGTATTATGAGTTTAAGAGGTTTTCGATCCTTTATACGTTTTAAGGAATATCTTCAGTGCATATTTTATATTAAGTTTAATTTTTTTTAGGAAATTTTCCTTTCTCCACGTGAAATTGCCAGACGTGAACGCGCTTTTAGAGTCTTTAATCAGATTTACTTCAATAAAAGTTGGATTGATGTGTTATTCCTCAAAGATTTGCGTGATAATCAAAATTTATTGCTGTCAATGACCAAAGTATCAACACCCTACTTACGGCAGCTAACAACTAGTAAATATGATGTGATCAAAAAATTTTTGGTAAATCAAACATAGCATGTCGAAATTTAAGATTTTGTAATTAATTTGGTTTCCCTTTGATTTTCTATAGAAAATGCTTCAAGCACGAAGTCCTATGTATAACGAACGTGCACGCAGGTGTACAAATAAAAAAGTTTGGGAGATGCATCGTGAGTACCATTTGAATCGGGTACAGTATCAGACGCGTCGGAATATGTTAACAATTTTACGAAGTATACGGCAATTACGTGCGTTGGGAAAATTAGAGGTAATATCATGTTATAAGTAGGAATAGTTGGGCAAATAACGTTTACATTTTTAAATAACATCGAATAGCCCTAATCTTCCTTATCAAATTACATATTGCCTTACTGCTTTGACACTTTCTTTTCTTTTTGAGTGTTTTTGACCGTAAATCGGTTTTCTGTTACAAATCTATAAAATATTAATACGCAAACAGAAAACTTTGACTCCCTTTTCCAGCCGATTTAATGAACCGATTTAAGTAAAACTTATACCATTGGATAAGTGTAGCTTACCTTCACTGTACAAAATAGTTTTTATGTTGCAAGTGGGCGATGCTACGCCTTTAAATGGAAATTCGCTCTCACAGCCAAACCGATGCAACGATTTTCATCAAATCCGGTATGGAGATAGGGTAAACACTAAAAAACGATAATATGACCTTTTTGTTTTCAAGTGAGCTGTGCCACTTAATGTCAAATTCATGTGGTCGAATTTCGGCCGCAAGGCGAACCTAGTATAACTAAATAATTTGTTTGGGAGCATCTCAGGATGATAAATCGGAAAGCAAGAATTAAATAGGAAAAGTTGAAAGGCATCTATAATTTGAAAATGAAGATATATATGAAGAACTCCACGCCAAGTGTACCAAAAAAAAATTTTTTTTCTTCGATTTTGCTCAAATTTGGCAATATGGTAGATCCGGTGTGCAAGAACAACAATCCGAGAGGATTTGGTCCTAGTACCATTTGTTGTTAAAATACAGGGTGTTGAAGTTGGCGTTTTTAGTAATTTTCATGAAAAGGGTGTTTTTTAAAAAATTTATAGCTTACACTAAAGTTTGTAAATTGATAGATCAAAGTTAATGATCCCATTAATTTTGAAGTGTTCTTTTTATAAAAAAATATTTCACCAACATTTTTTACACTTAAAAATACTTTTGAATTTTTTTTAAAAAAACGCCCCCTTAGATTTTTTTTAAAAGTACTTTAAATTAAAGCATAATTTATAAGCTTTAAAATTATGTATGACTCAAGATGGGATTCGGACGCTACATGGGAGTTTTTGGCTTTTGAACGCCCGTGGCAGAACAAAATCTTTTTTTACTCAAGAGGAAAGCATCTTACGTAAAAAGTGTACTAAGAAAAAAATGCTCAGAATCGTCTAAGAAATACGTGTGAATTTTTTTGGAACATTTTTTTCACCAAGAAATATTTTTTTGTAAAAAGAACACTTCAAAATGAATGGGACCATTAACATAGATTTATCAATTAACAAACTTTAGTGTATGCTATACATTTTTGAAAAAACACCCTTTTCATGAAAATTACTAAAAACGCCAACTTCAACACCCTGTATTTTAAGAACAAATGGTACTAGGACCAAATCCTCTCGGATTGCTGTTCTTGCACACCGGATCTACCATATTGCCAAATTTGAGTGAAATCGGAGAAAAAAAAATTTTTTTTTTGGTACACTTGGCGTGGAGTGCTTCATATGTAGTATATCCGCTACAATTTAAAAACAGAATTATAAATTTTCCCGAAATTTTATTTAATCTTAATTTGAATCTTAATATATGTAGTATAGTATAAAGCTACAAAACAATTGTTTTTCAACATTTAAAAATAACCAATACTCCTAATTTTATAGAAATTATCTTCTTACATTGAGGAAGTCATGGGCGATTATGTTGTTTTGAAGACACATCGTGTCATGCCATGGAAATTCGAGTTCATCAATGAAGTCTATAATACACTAGCACTAGCGCATGCTGATCGCTATGTTATACCGAAAGATATAACGAATCCTCGCCATAAAGATCGCTTATTAACAATGCTACGCTTACCACATGATAAGCTTAAAGATCGAATTGTGCAGTTTGTTTTTGGTGATAAATCAACATATCAAGAACCGGATGCAGTTGATCACTCAATAGGCATATATAAGTGTGTTGCGATTCTAAACCATTGATATCTACCATTAAAATAAAAATTAATTTTTTTATAAATTTTTAGAAAATTCCTGAATCGTTTGGAAAAACGTATGCGCTTTACCAAATACTCAATAGAGAAGTGCTATTTATTACATGAAATCGCACGAAGTCATTTGAAACAGAGCCGTTTTGACGAATGTTGTTCAGTGGCACGCAAAGCAGTTGAAGGTTAGTTTAATATAAATTACTTGTAAGGCGTGGCAGTAGGGTGATCCTTTTTTTAAGAAGTTTCAAATTTATATTCTCCACAGGGCTATCAATACTCCAATCATGATGATTAATATCTTTCCCAAATTTCAGCCGAATTGAACAATATTTAGAAGTCACTCGGTCAGAGCGGCATTTATGTTTGATTTATATAGGATTTGCATGAAAAAGGAAAGCGACTAAATAAAATGATTTTTTTTTTTTTTTTTGATGCTATTTCTGTATGAACCAAGAATCTTAAAGAGTTTTGTATGATGAACACGGAGGCATTTACAGTTTTTTTCTGTGATGTCACAATTTTGAGTAAGCCTTACTTAAAAATGCAAAAATAGCCTTCATAATCAGGCCTTAATAGCTCGACAGCAAAACCAAATTGAGTGAATCGGAAAACGCCATAGTGTTTATTATATAAAAATCTTCATGAATCTTGGCTTGTACAAAAATAGCATGACTGCAGATGGTTAAAAAAATCATTTCATTAGTCGCTTTCCTTTTTCATACAAATCCTATGTACATCAAACATAAAAGTGACTCTGATTGATATGGTCCAATTCAGCTGAAATTTGGGAAAGATTAATTATCATGATTTGAGCAAGGTTAGTCCTGTGGAGGATACACATTTCAAACTTCATAAAAAATGGAACACCCGAGCGTAGCAGGTATAGAAAAGTATATATCCGATTGATTGAAAAAAAAATCTTTTTAAAAATTTCCACAATAACGCCAAAAAAAACCTTAACACATTGGCTGCCATGGCTATTGATTTCAATAGCCAGTACAGTTTCATTCAGGCTTGTGGCTATGGATTTCCATAGCCAGTAGTTTTTTGTTACTTTGCCTCGCCATGAAAAATCTATAGCCTCTAGAAACAAAATTCAATACAAAACGAAAAGCTTAGTACCACCCTTTGTGCTATGTGAACTTGGTTTGAGGAGTTTGTGGTTTGTTTAGATTTTATAGCCATTTATTTTGAGAAATAACAAAAACTATTTCAGTGTGGGAAAATTCTAATAGCTAGAAGTCGAAAAAATAACGCTAGGGTTCTCAAACTATGCAGGCATGATACCATAATGTTTCTAAGCTATATGTGTAAGTTTGGAGGAATTTGAACACATCTAGCTTTATTTTTTCGACTTGGTCGAAATTAGGATTTTGCCACAATGTTTGCATTCGCCATCTTGGATTTAAGAATTTTCAAATTCTGGCGTCAGATTCGTGATCAGCGACCTCCAAATCCCCCGGGTGATGAAGTTAACGCCAAAATATATATAAAAAAAAAAATTATTTTACGCCCCCTTTTGGCGCGTTTTACAACGTCGTGAAATTTTTAAAAGCTCCACTGGGCTTTCGAAAGCTTTTAAAAAACGAAAATTTTGGGTTCCAAAACTTTATTTTCCGTCCGCACAAATTCTCGCGACGGAGGTTAGCGGTTGACGTGAAACGTCCCATATATATTTATGTACAATACTATTAACTTTATAACACTTCTTTCTTCTTTCTGGCTATTGAAAATAATAGCCATGGCACTGGGCAAACAGATAGACGTCTATCTTTACATAGGGTGCCGTGGCTATGATATTCAATAGCCAGGACTAAATCTTTTCTAGGACTTCCAAAAGTTGTAGAAACGCAACTAAACACCTAACAATGACTGTCATTTCATATAAAACATGAAAATAAAAAATAAAAATTTTGGCACCCTGGGAAACAGTACAAAAATTGATCTGGCAGTCAATGTATTAAAGAGGGTGTCAAAAAAATGGGCTGAGATATTTTTCAATTTTTTGAAGGTTATTTAGATGTGATGCGAGGCCGATTAATATAAAAACTAGTTTTTAGTGACTTCTAATGAAATTTTCCGTAGAATATTTTTGTATAACACTTTAACCCATGTTAGTCCAGTTTTTTTTTTATGAGGGGGTCAAAAAGACCTATAAAAATAGGATACAATGGGTTAAGATATTTAAAAAAAGTTTTTCCCTTACTGGATTTCATGGCAAAAAAAGGTTTTATCCAAAGAAATGTACTGAATTAAAGAAAATTTAACGGAGATTCCAAAAAATTATAAAAGTGTATGTTAATAGAACCTTTTTCGTACTAAAATGGCGATAAGCCCTGTATATGAGCCGTTCAAAATGACAATGGTGCAACTCCAAAACGAGGCAAAAGTAATGTCATAATATTAATTGGCTGACATTTTGTTAGGGATGAATAAAATTGATTTCTGTTTTCACGAACAATTTACTTGATGATATGAAATTGTTGAAATTAAGTTGAAAAAATGATATCGACCAAGTAACCGATCATTATGGCACATAATTTATATGACATTACTTTTGCCTCGTTTTGGAGTTGCACCATTGTCATTTTGAACGGCTCATATATTCTTTATAAGCGTCACCTTCTGAGTCGATATAGCCATGTCCGTCTGTCTGTCTATTGAAATCATTTTAGTATTTTTTTGAGAGCAAGATAACTCGATGAAATTGTGTGAACTGCCTCCGTTCGTCAAAGTTAGCTCGTGGGATTGAAAATGATTGAAATCGGTCAACGAACACTGTTACCGCCCATACAAAAAAAAAATGTTTCATTCGCGAAATCGGACAAGGGGACGTGGCACCTCCCCCATAAGCAAAAGTTTCAAAATGCTATACTGAAAGAGTTTTTTGAGATAATCCAACCAAACTTCACTCAAATACTAAATACTATAAATGCACGCTCTAAGCTAAAACTAGACGAGCTCGGACAAGAGGGCGTGGCACCCCCTATATAAGCAAAAGCTTCAAAACGCTATACTGAAAAAGTTTTTCACTCAGACACTAAAAACTATAAATGCAAGCTCTGAACAAAAACTGGGTGAGCTCGGACAAGAAGGCGTAGCATCTCCCATATGAGCAAAATTTTAAAAATACTGCAGTGTAGGGTATTTAATGTTTGGCCAGGCCAAATTTTACACCCTTACTAGTTTCAATTTATATCAATTATTTTTACGTTTAAAAAATAACTTTTGCTTATTTCATAATGATATCAATATATGAAGCTCTCTATTCGTAACTAAACCATTCTGAAAAAAAGACCTCAATGAGTGGTTACAAAATGTTTATATGAATCAGTACTGCCTTTCTATTTAATTTATACATAATTTGATTTACTAATTAGAAACATACATATATGTATCTCTTTATTTTAGAAGGCAAAAACTGCAATAGCCACCTGTGGCAATTTTTGAGCACTCTTTTAATTTGTAAAGCTCATTCGACACTGCATAAAATTGAGCGTACCAAAGAGGCGCTGGAAGAGGCGTTTACTTTTGCGGTGCATTTAAAAAGTCCACAACTGATAGCGTTCGTTGAGATATGCCGCACAATTAATGAAGAAGAAATCTCATTGAAGAAGCGCTTGGCGTCTATGGATTCGATTCGCAAACGAAAGAGCGCATTATCAATAGGCAGCCGAGCATCTACTTATTCAGGGCCAACCTCTGATACAAACGATAATAATTAATTTTTTCTTATTATGTACTTACTAAGAATGTAAAAGAGCAAACTAGATATAATTTTGTGAAAAACAAAAAAAAAAATTATAAAATTAATTGTTAAGTCCTGATTGTAAAATATGTCAGAAATAAAAGATCAAATCAACTATGTAGCCATAAAGTTTTAATATTAAAATTTGTTACAGATAGGAAAACGGAGTCATTCGATTTTCTCAAAAGCTTCCAAGTTCATTCGAAACATAAAAAACATGCATATCGAGCCCAAACCGCCAAAAGACTCAACCGACATGATTTCGGATTTTCACTTTTTGATGAAAATCGATAATTTGTGACCAAACGCATCTTTTATAACTGTAAAATTTGTTTCTTGTCGGTTGAATCATTTTGGCGATTAAGGCTCGATATGACGTGCTTAACGGCTAATTATACCCTACACCCAGGGTATATTAACTTTGTCCTTCCGTTTGTAACACATAGAAGGAAGCGTGGCAGGTATGGAAAAGTATATATGTATATTCTTGATCAGCGTCACCTCCTGAGTCGATATAGCCATGTCTGTCTGGCTGGCTGGCTGGTATTCTGCATCCGTCGTAAAAGTTAACTCTGGTGATTGAAAATGAGCGAAATCGGTCAACGGACACACCTACCATATAAAAAATATATTCAAAATGTAATAATAAGAGAATTATTTGCAATAACAAAAGCCAAATACACATAAATACTGGAGATAGTAAGTACAAGCTCTGAGCAAAAACTAGGCGAATTTGGACTATAGGGCGTGACGCCTCCCATATCAACAAAATTTTCAAAATGTTATACTGAAAGCGTTTTTTGAGATAACCCAACCAAATTATACTCAAACACAACGCTATTATTTGCAAGCTCGGAATAAAAACTAGGCGAACTCGGACAAGAGGGCGTGGCACCTCCCAAAAAAAGCAAAAGCTTCAAAATGATATACTGAAAGTGTTTCGGTGTGTTTTGCTGAAAATGCAAAAAAATCCATAGAATTGGTGTGCTAAATTTAAACAAAATCCTTTGTGTAGAAAATGAGTTTATACAAATTTAAAATTGGTTATATCTGGTTTTGCATCCGCAACTGGTTTTAAGCTGGCTTTGCAGTTCGATGTGTGGTATGCCAGATTCAAAATATTATAATCTTTAGTTTGATACAAATAAGGCCTATTTAGCCAACAGTATTGTTTATAGCTTGTTTTTCACCTCTACAACCTAGTTTTGGCACAGCTTCGGCATTTCAAAGACGATTTTCAAAGGCTATAAGTGAGCAAGGCTCTTGAAACCAATTTTAAAATGTAGGTCTTGCTATTACGAGCTCAATTATATGTATATATCTCTTTTTTTTTGAAAACTGGATATTCTTGGTTTTGAAACTCGGCTATTCGTTTTTTATATTCGAGTATATACCTGTTATCGAAGAGTTGAATGAAAGTTTAAATAAAAAATTTGAAAATTTACTTTACTTGAATTTAAAGTAAAACTTCTGATGGCATTCACACATTGAAATTTGAATTTGTCAGACGTAAATTTATTTTTCTATGCGTTTAGCAATTTTGTAATTTTCCTTTTTGAATGTTAAAAATTCTTTTGTAAATTAAAATTTACAATTTGGAAGGTTAAGGAAAATTTTACAGAAAATTCAAAAAATATTCTTGGAATAGCAAATAATTTGAAAAATGCAGGCTGCACTCGAACCATGGGAAAAAATTGACTGGAGCCCCGAACACGAACAGATCATCTATCGTGATTGGGGTCTCTTCTATACGCACAAGCAACAGATGGACATAGCAGCCCATTACTATGATAAGTCACTGGAACTGAAATCTGATGATTATAAGGCGCTATTTTGTCGGAGCATGTGCAAGCGTAATATTGCACAAACAAAGGGTGCTCTGGAAGATGCACTGGCTGCAGATAGTATGTCATACACTTACGATTTTATGAAAAATTAAATTAAATAAATTGTATCTTATAATAGGTATCGAACCGAATAATTGTCCAATTAATTTGGAAATATGTGATGCACTCTATGAATTAAATCAATTTGAGAATTGTAAAAAGGATCTTCACGATAATACACGACGATTCGGAGGCAAAAAAGTCAATTCTTTCGTTAATCGCTTAATTGTGGTAAGTGCACTTACTTGGAAGAAAAATTTCACAAACACAAGAGAAAAAAAAAATTTGTTGTCCTCAAGATTCTGTCAGGCCTTTGTATAGAGAACATGATCATTCAAATTGTAAGAGATATTATGGGCTTCTTAAATACAAAGCGACTGACGTTTCGGAAGACGGCCTACAATACACGTACAATAAAAAAAGTGGTATAATCGATATTTATTTACAGGTTGAAGAAAATCTTAATGATAGTATTGGAGAATCACTGGGACCATTTATTTTAAAAAATGAGAAACATTTTGCTGCCGTACTTGAGGAAATGAAAAGTGAACAGAACATCGATACGCGGCCTTTGTGGAAAATTCTAAAAGAACAAGAAAAATGTGATATTCTTAGCATCTTGGATAAGGAGGTACAGTAAAATTAATACATATTTTTTTATGTGTTGCTACGAAAGTTAGTTCATTCCACTTTTTCAAGAGCTTCATATGTCTTTGTTTCAATTTTTTAAAACTTTAAAATTTAAGCACAGTTTCTACAAGTCAATCAAATGTAATTTCATATCAAAATGTTGTTAGCACTAAGAAGACTTTACTTTCACAGCGTAGCAGTTAAATGAAATCTAACTTGCGTGTTTGGTAGAATTTTCTCGAAGATGCTAGCACTTTCTTTTTAATCGTGGTATTGATTCTTGTACCCACTAAATGTTTATACATATCTATGCAACAACTTCATGTAAAGAGAACATCTTTGAGACATTTGTTCGACTTAATGCATGAACTTTAAGAACAAATGTCCCAAAAATCACTGATGATTTATGCTGGTAATGTCACTGAGCCGTCTGTGTGTTAGCGACTAGTAGCAAACAATATCAGTATGAATCAATCATGATTTAATCACTATTACATACATTTGTGAGTGACTTGTAAAGGAAATTGTCATCGAGTTGTCATTAATGATTTTGTCACAAACACGTCAGCAATAAACGAAGAACAATTTTTTTTTTTGCATATGTTTTAATTTAGATTTACGAATTAAATATATTTTAATTTTAATTGAAATAACTAAGTAAGTACTATAAAACATGTTACAATATAAATTACATTCATATTATAGACGGAGATTTGTGGGTGTTTTTCCAATAGTAGGTATGAATTTTTGATCAAAGTCAAATCTTGAGAGTTGGTGCCTTGGTCCATTTTCACTGGGCTATACCTTTTAAGCCATAGATCGTACAAAAACAACTTTCAAGACTTTTAAATAGGAAATTATCTGAGCTATAAACATACTTCACCTCACGAAAGCATCACCTCTCAAGCTTTGACTATAACAAAAGAACATAAATTCTAATGGAACACCCACAACTATGACGTAGCTCAGCCAGGCTCTGAGTCTATTAGATAATATATTTTTTATGTGATGTGCAGCATCTTTATATCTATCTACACTTCTCTTTATCGCATGAATATCACTGCTAAGATAAGTCATGCAACTAAGTATGTAGTGTGTTATATTTGCTGTGTATTATTTCTCGGTGCTTCTCGTATTTATCAATTAATGCAAAATTATTTTAAGTACATTTATTATGCATGTATTTTGATATTAACTTTAATTTGCTTTAGGAAATTTATCTTTCTCCACGTGAAGTTGCCAGACGTGAACGTGCTTTTAGAGTCTTTAATCAGATCTACTTCAATAGAAGTTGGAGTGATGTGTTGTTTCTCAAAGACTTGCGTGAAAATCCAAATTTATTGCTGCCACAATCAAAAGTATCAACACCCTTTTTACGACAGCTAACAAGTCATAAATATGACGTGATCAAAAAATTTTTGGTAAATAAACGATGTAGAAATTTAGTACAGTAAAATTATGCCCCAGACAAACGACCGCTTAAATCTAAATTATAGACGTAATAATATGAATCTTTTTATTGCATGATTTTAGGCATTTTTTAAATACATATTTCATAAACATTGACTTGAAGAAAATTTCCCAATTCAGGGTCCAAAAAATTCTAATTAGCTTTTCTGATGCTTAACTCACTATTAATCTTGTTTTTGATGTTTTAGAATTTTTAGGACCCTGAATTGGGAAATTTTCCTTTAGTCAATGTCTATGAAATATGTATTTAAAAAATGCCTAAAATCATGCAATAAAAAGATTCACATTATTGCGTCTATAATCTAGATTTAAGCTGTCGTCTGCCTGGGGCATTTAATATCTGAAAGGATTAAATTGCTGCGGTCTTGCAGAATTACATCAGCTACAATTTTGATTTGAAGCTCTTTTTTGTTTGATGCATAATTCATAAGTTATTTGTCAAAAACTGATTTTTTTAATCTTTGAGCCACCAAAAATTTTGGTTTAAGCCCTCCATTTAGCGGTGGACTTTTTTATAAAAAATTGAAATAGCCTGATAAGCAACTATGACAAGTTTCAAGACTGCAGCTATATTTGACATAATTTTACTGTTTCGAATTATGTGAATCTGTTTTCCAATTCATTTCTCATAGAAAATGCTTCAAGCACGTAGTCCATTGTATAACGAACAAATGCGCAAGTGCTCAAATAAAAAGGTTTGGGAGCGCCATCGTGAGGATCATTTGTATCGGGTACAGTATCAGACGCGGCGGAATATGAACACAATTTTGCGAAGTGTACGACAATTACGTGCGTTGGGAAAATTAGAGGTAATATCTATAGCGAGAAACACATAAAAAGTATGCATGCATCAAGAATTGTCAAATTGAAGTCAAATACATGTCTGCTTATGAGAGCGCCCAGATAGAAAGTATGCTCGAAGCATGCTTTCTATCTGGGCGCTCTCATAAGCAGACATGTATTTGACTTCAATTTGACAATTCTTGATGCATGCATACATTTTATGTGTTTCTCGCTTAAGTTAGGAAATAACGCCCAATGAAATAACGCCCAAAACAAAAACGAAATAACGCCCAAAAAATATGAAATAACGCCGAAAAACAAAAACGAAATAACGCCCACATTATTTTCATATAAATTTGGGCGATAATCATTTTGGAAATAACGCCTAAAATTTTGGCGTTTTTTTGGGCGTTATTTCGTTTAATTTTTGAAAAATGAAATAGCGTCCAAAGAATAAAATGACTTAATAACGCCTAAAATAAAAACGAAATAATACCCAAAAAATATGAAATAACGCCCAAATAATTTTCATACAAATTAAATTTGGGCGTTATTTCCAAAATGATTATCGCTCAAATTTATATGAAAATAATTTGGGCGTTATTTCATTTTTGTTTTTGTGTATTATTTCATATTTTTTGGGCATTATTTCGTTTTTATTTTAGGCGTCATTACGTCATTTTATTTTTTTTGGAGTTATTTGGTTTTTTTTTTGGGCGTTTTTTCATTTTTCAAAAATAAAACGAAATAACGCCAAAAAAAAACGAAAGAAAGCCCAAAATTTTTTGCGTTATTTCCAAATAATTATGGGGCAAATTTATACAAAAATAATTTGGGCATTATTTCGTTTTTATTTTTGGGCGTTAGAAATCAGTAGAACACCAAAAAATGTAAGATTTCTCTGACTTTTTCCTCTGCTATTTTTCGAAATACGCAAAACCAACAGATTTATTTGATATTAAAATAAACCAAAAGCGATTATGTATTTGTATTTTCTTCATCCATATTGGATCCACAACTATGAATTTTGAAATTGCAAATTTTCACAAAATAGCAAAAGAAAAATTTGTTTGGAATAGTCCCAGGAATCTTACATTTTTCAGTGTTCGGTGCTGATTTCTAACTACCCTGTTTTTTTGAAACTAAATGTATTAAGTAAAAAGCTACTTAATTATTTGAAAAAAATTTATAATAACCAATACACCTGAATTTGTAGAAATTATCTCATTTCATTGAGGAAGTTATGGGCGATTATGTTGTTCTGAAGACTCTTCGTGTCATGCCATGGAAATACGAATTTCTCAATGAGGTCTATACAACATTGGCACTAGCGCATGCAGATCGCTTTGTTATATCGAAAGAAATAATGAAATCACGCCAAAAGGATCGCTTATTAATAATGCTACAAATATCGCAGGACAAGTATAAGGATCGTGTTATTCAGTTTGTTTTTGGTGATAAATCAACATATCAGGAACCGGAAGCTATTGATAATTCATTAGCTACATACAAGTGTGTTACCATGCTAAGCAATTGATATCAACCATTAAAATAAAAAATACATTTTTTTATAATTTTTTAGAAAATTCCTGAATCGTTTGGAAAAACGTATGCGCTTTGCCAAATATCCAATTGAGAAATGCTATTTATTACATGAAATAGCGCGTAGTCATTTGAAACAGAGCCGCTTTGACGAATGCTGTTTAGTGGCACGCAAAGCAGTTGAAGGTTTGTTTAACATAAATAATAATAAAGTCAAGCGAACTGTCATGATTGGGATGGTAATGAAATGAATTTCTAAAAGCTGAAAATTGTTATACAGAATGTATAATGCATATAAATAACAATTATGCCGGTCAGTCAGTTAAATGTTAGAAATTAGCCCCGTGGTAGGCAAAACGCTTTTTTTACTCAAGAGGACGGCATCTTACGAAAAAAGTGTACATGGCATAAAATGCTTAAAATTGTCCAAGGAATATGTGAGAGTTTTTTTGGATTTTGTTTTTTAATGTTTAAAAAATGGTCAAAAAGAAAAAATTTTAACTTTCAAAAAAAGTCACGCTTATTTCTTGGACGATTCTAAGCATTTTATGCCATCCACACTTTTTTCGTAAGACGCCTTCCTCTTGAGTAAAAAAGCGTTTTGCCTACCACGGGGCTGATTGACCAGCTCTGTTCTAACATTTAACTGACTGACTGGCATAATTGTTATTTATATGCATTATACATTCTGTATAACAATTTTCATTTTTAGAAATTCTTTTCATTACCATCCCAATCATGACTTGTTTCAGATCATATATCAGCCGCCAGTTCTAAAGTTTGCTTGACTGACCGACAGTTTGTGTATGTACTCGTACACAACTACTATAAACAACTGTCACAAAACCAGCTTTTAAAAACGCAAAGTGTTTTTAAGCTCTGGCTCTCTGTCTTTAACACCCTGTTACACTATAACAGTATTCAGATCTATCGGTCTATGGTTGTTTACTTTCGAACAAACATTACATGCGTTTTTATTTGACTAACAAATTATAACTCTCTCATTTCAGAGGGTAGAAACTGCCGAAACTATATATGGCAATTTTTAAGCATTATTTTGATTTGTAAAGCCCATTCGATATTGCATAAAATTGAGCGTACCAAAGTGGCGCTGGATGAAGCTTTTGTCATTGCACAGCATTTAAGAAGTCCACGAATAGTGGCATTCGTTGAGATATGCCGACTTATAAATGATGAAGAGATAGCATTAAAGAAGCACAATGCATCTTTGGAATCGATACGAAGACGAAAGAGCAAATATTCCATCGGCTTAGGCAGTCGGGCGTCTACATATTCAGGGACGAGTCTTGTCGAAGAAGCTGGTTAATGTGCACAGTCTAATCATAAAATTTTATTTATTATGTCCAAAGAATGTAAAAGAGAAAACAAGGTAAAATGTTAAAAAAAAACAACAAACATAATTTAATAAAATTTATTGTTAAGTCCTGATTGTGAAACTTACTGCAAATGAGTTTTCAATTTGTTAATAACGGGGATTAATTTTATATCTACGAGTAATGGGATGGAACTATACTTTGGAAAAAGATTTAACAATTTAGAAGTTTTCGACTTTTAAGGTAAAAATAAGCATATGTTTTCGAAGCAGCGCTTATAATCGTAAACGTTATCCAAAATAATCGATTATTTTTTCCAACCATATTCGCAAGTAAATGGAAAAGGACTATCATTGTTTTGAATCGTTTCCACTTTTTTCAATAAACCGTTTTTTGACCTTTTTTTAAAAACTGCAAATATCTTAAGTGTTCAATTACCCACAAAATGTCGGTTAAAAATCGGTGATGGTTCAACAAAATAAGATAATTTTACCTAATTTGCATGCATTTTATGGGAAATTCAAAAATGGAGAGCTTAGTCTATTACAAAATTAAGCTTTTCTGTGCAGTATATTTTAAGATAGAAAATATAATCACCCTTATCATCTAATTTGATTTCAATTGGAATAAAATTAAATCGCTATTTTGCTATCATACCTATATTTTCATATCCAGAATCGAATTCGGAAATTTTTCCAATCAAAAACGAATTAAATGATAAGGCTGATGCTAAGGCTAACATATGTGTGTAAATTTCGAGCTTTTGCGAACCAAGATCGGATGAAAAATTAGAGCACTATTCTAAATTTAGTGAATGAACATACTTATTTACTACCTTCTAAATAAACATAACAAAAAATTCATTCAAGATTTTGCCGTGATAGAAAAAACTAAGTTCGGATTCGAGTTTACGACGTTCCATTCCAGCGGGTGAATAGCTTCCATGATAAGTTATAGTCCAAGAGATAGCGATCAAATCACCGGCTGATCGCATAATGCCTGAAAAAATTATATTATATATTCTCAAACGTGTATTATACGAAAACCATCGGTAGATCGGAATATATCTTTTATAAAAATTGGTATAAGTTGGGAACTCCTGAATGGATTTCAAAAATTTTGATGTCATATGAAAAGTATTTTAACGGGCTAGAACGGATAGAAATAAGGAAAAGTGTTGGAGAAAGCACAGAACCCTCCAGCGTTAATGAAGTGTTCAATGGAAGGGAAACCATCAACTACAACACGTATCAAACGGTTACTACAGAAGCTCGTGATCCAAAGAGCAAAAAAATCACCGACACCATATGTAATTAGTTTTTAAAAAAGGGCGCGATGCCACACCCGATAAAAAGCCTTTGAAATATCCAGAGCGATAACCATACTTTCGCCAAAAAGGTGAATGCCTTGGTTCCATTTTTCAGTTAGGAACGCCATCAAATCACCAGTAGAGCGTCCTCTACGGAAACCATATTGGCGATCGCTAAGCAAATTGTTATGCTCCAAATAATTGGTAGTTAATAACGCTTTCCAGTACTTTGGAAAGTGCAGAGCATATTGATATGGGTCGGTAATTGTTTGGTACAATTTTATAGAAAAAAACAAAAAATGGACCAATATTCACTTTTTTGGTCTGTCAAATTAGGGTTTTACCTCAGAATAAGAGATAATGAGCTAAAAACTCGTATACTTGTGCACAATAGGGTGTCCCTTATTTGGGAAAAGTAAAAATTTTAAGTCGCGCTCCCCCAGAATCGAGAGACTTTGAGAAAAAATGAGATCCCCCAAAGGACAGGTTTTTTTAAACGAATTAACCTGTGTCACGAAGACATTCAAATTTATAACTTGCTGGGAATCGCGTTGCCTGAAATATTTTTCGCCATCAAATGTGTATCTTATTGTTTTTCGGGTCGCTGAACACGATACAAGTGTCAAAATTAAATTTTGACAGCTGTCAACGGCTACAGAGCTGTCAAAACTCACATAACTTCAAAACTAAAGAGTTTTGACAGCTCTGTAGCCGTTGACAGCTGTCAAAATTTAAAAAAACCTGTCCTTTGGGGGATCTCATTTTTTTCTCAAAGTCTTTCGATTCTGGGGGAGCGCGACATAAAATTTTGACTTTTCCCAAATAAGGGACACCCTAGTGCACAAGTATACGAGTTTTTAGCTCATTATCTCTTATTCTGAGGTAAAACCCTAATTTGACTGACCAAAAAAGTGAATATTGGTCCATTTTTTGTTTTTTTCTGTAAAATTGTACCAAATAATTACCGACCCATATCAATAGGCTCTGCGCTTTCCAAAGTACTGGAAAGCGTTATTAACTACTACCTTGTGAATTATTTGGAGCATAACAATATGCTTAGCGATTAGTGATTTGATGGCGTTCCTCACTGAAAAATGGAACCAAGGCATTCACCTTTTTGGCGAAAGTATGGTTATCGCTCTGGATATTTCAAAGGCTTTTGATCGGGTGCGGCATCGCGCCCTTTTATCAAAACTAATTACATATGGTGTCGGTGATTCTTTTGCTCATTGGATCACGAGCTTCTGTAGTAACCATTTGACCCGTGTTGTAGTTAATGGTTTCACTTCCATTGAACACTCCATTAACGCTGGAGGGTTCTGTGCTTTCTCCAACACTTTTCCTTGTTTTTAACGATGACCTTCTGTCTTCGACTACAAGCCCAATCTATTCCTCTGCGGATGATAGTAACACTTGTTATTTATATAGCTTTAAAAAGCGCCCCAGTTCTACGGAGGTTGAGATTAAAAGGCGTCATATGTATAATACACTTTCAAATGATCTCAAAAAAATCCACGAGTGGGGTCTTGCTAATTGGGTCGATTTCAATGCTAGCAAGACCCAATGTTGTCTGTTATCTCACAGACGAATGAATTGATCTTCTGCTCACCTCAATATGGCTGGCGTAGATATTACAAGATCACCATCTCTTGACGTTCTGGGCATATCGATTCAATCGGATTTGATGTGGACTGATCATGTGTTTCATGTGTCGAAAGAAATGGCAAAGTGTATAGGTTTTTTGAAACGGTGTAAGAAATACTTCACTCACCGTGTGCTTAAACTTATTGGAGGCATAAATATTATATTCACAATTGACACCCTTGAACACCAACGTAACGTAGGGTGTATAACTCTTTTTTATAGATATTATAATAGGGTGTGCTCTAGAGAAATATACGACCTGGTTCCCTCAGTACGTATCTTCTCTCGAAGCACTTGGGCTTCGGCACATCCATTTTGCATCACACCGGCGCCAAGCAGAACATCTCACTATCATGATAATTCGTTCTTCGGACGTACGATTAAGTTGTGGAACAATCTCCCAGTCACTGTTTTACCTGTAGGATACGACATTCAAGAAAAACGTTCACCAACACTACTCTATCTTTCCTTCCTCCCTCTAACCTATCTAACGCAATCCGTTGAGCGTTGGTTTCAATTAAAAAAAAAAAAATTCACCGGACTATTACATATAAATCGAAGTGGAATACTTTCTGGCAAAATTTTTTACTTTTTCGAATCAATACGATATTACAAATCCCTAAATGTTATCTTTTGCATCTTACCTATTGACTTACATGCGAAAGTCTTTAAGACAACATTTCGGCTTAAAGAATGAATTGGTTTGCGTAGTTTCGGGCATAGCAACCTAACTCAAAAGTAAAATATAAACTACGTTCCGATTGAAGCATATTCCAAGCTTCTGTGGAGGCGAGTAGCAAGGCGTCGGAACAAAAGTTGACAAGAGTTGGCGTTGAGCCCATTAATTTCTATGTGGAGAGCCAACCCGCTCTCAAGTCCACTATTGAGCTGCACAACTGTAGTTCATTGATTCTACAATTAACTTTAAGTTCTCAGCACTAAACTTGTAAAACGCTTGACCTGCGCACCCAGTCAGAGCGGAAAAAGAAATACCAGACAAAAAAGTAAAAGCGGTGGTCTTCATAGATGGGGAACTGTTAAACATATCACTTCCTTAACAACACTATAATCGATGCAATTTTTTTTTAAATTCCGCCATTTTGTCAAAAATAAGTTTTTTTAATTTTTGTTTTTGGATTCTTGTAGCATTTTAAATGTTTATTTTAATTAAAAAAATTTATTTTTGACAAAATGGCAGAATTTAGAAAAAAATTAAATCGATTTTTTTCAAAAACACTATTTTGACACTGTGAAGCTCCGTGCCTATAACGTGCAAAAAAAATTTTTTCGCAAAACTAATTCTTAAAATTTCTTCTCCACCTACCTTTTCCATGTGGTTCTGGGTCTTGGCCTGGCGACAGACTTCGCTGTGTGATTTTCGGAGAGTATAAGCTATCCACCCCCACTTAAATAGCTTGATCTCGTTTGCTATGGGCATTTGGTTGTATTTTAGGTACAAAGATGATGCGAGGCCACCAAACCTCAAGTAAGCGCTCTAAGCACTTGTTGACGAATACTTGCAACTTGTTCATAAGTAGTTGCCACGTTTCACATCCATATAACTTACATATATAAAGAGTATAGAAACAAGGGCATTCTCCATTTTTTCATTTACGTGTCTGGTAGTGTTTGATCACAAGATATCATCAAATGCGAAAATTCCAATGAATAAAGGAGAGATTGTCACCTATATTTCTAAACCTATATGGTAGTGTCATCTACATACTTCCATTTGGTGATAGCTTGTGATCAAACACTATCAGCCTCATTAATGTTAAAATGGAGATTGCTGTCTTTGTATCTATACTCCTCATATCTACTATACTCATATAGGACATAATCAGGCCTATCACTGAATCCATCATAGATACGAATTTCGTGAGATCTACGAAAATGCTATTATTGATTTCAAGAAATTACGAACGTAACTTCGTAATTCGTGGAGTTTGAAGTACTTCTTCAATTAAATTACGATATTTCTTCGGTAATCATATCTATTCGTCGGAAATTAAAAAAATTTGAGTATCCAATGGAGTAAGTGATCCCAATCTACGAATTCACGTCGTAGCAATTCGAATTCAATGATAGCACTTTCGTAGACTTCACGAAATTCGTATCTACGATGAATTCAGCGATAAGCCTGAATAAAAATTAACGAAAAGTAGGACGTTTGAAAATTTAGACGATAAGTGGAATGTTTCGAACTTTTTAACAAAAAGTAGGATGTTTCATACTGGAAAATAATAATGAATATAATGAATCAACTAAATTTTCGTGCAAAATATCGAAATGTTGTAGTTTTCGTTAAGACATCCTATTTTTCGATATAAAATTTTTAAGGTCCTACTTTTCGACATAAGACATCGAAGAAACCTATTTTTCGTCATATATAATGAAATAACCTATTTTTCGTTCAAAGTAGTTCGAAAAATCCTACTTCACCAAAGAATCAATGACAACCTAGTTTTTGCAGGAGATTTGATTTATCGTACTTTTCGCCTAAGGCATTGATATGATATGTATGAACCCTATACAATTGGCTTTGTACTGTCCTTATTTACACACTTGAAATAAATTTTTGAATATTTTCGATACACTCTAGGGTTCTATGACATATCTATTATCTGTCGTTCCAACATCAAATAAAATTAAGAAATAAATAATAAAAAAATAAATAACAATACATATAAAATATTGAAAAAATAATAAAATAAATAACTTTTAGAAAAATTAAAACGCGTAAAACATTCAATTCCTGTAGATCTGTGAAATGCAAGGTCCTGCTCCTGCTCTTCAACCATGGGAACGTATCGCCTGGAGTCCCGAACACATACAGGTCATCTATCGTGATTGGGGTCTCTTCTATACGCACAAGCAACAGTTGGACATAGCAGCCCATTACTATGATAAGTCATTGGAATTAAAATCTGATGATCATAAAGTGCTATTTTGTCGAAGCATGTGTAAGCGTAACATCGCTCAAACGGAGGGTGCTCTGGAAGATGGCTTAGCTGCAGCAAGTAATTTAAATTTTCAACAGCTACCAAGTAGATTATTTGTTAAATTCTTTTCTTATTAACTTTAGAAATTGATACCACCAGTGCTCCAATAAATTTGGAAATATGCGATGCACTTTATGAATTGAATCAGTTTGAGAATTGCAAGATCGAATTGCACGATAATACACGACGGTTCAGAGGCAAAAAAGTTACAGCGTTTCTCAATCGTTTGATTGTGGTGAGTAAATGTTACAAAAGTCTTGTTGAGTATACAAACAAATCAAATGTTCTGAATTTGTAACAAAATCGTTACGAAAAGTCGGCAAATCTTTCCGATTTTGGTAACAAAATCGTTACGAAATAAGAATTTTGCGAAGGAGTGGGCTGAGACGATTTCGTAACGAATTTTCTTTACGAATTTCACAATGGAAACAAGAGAAAAAAAAGTTTTGAAAACTGTTAAGACAAATCTTTACGAAATATGTAGTTACGAATTCGTTACTAAAACTACTATATAATTAATCAGTTTCGAATTTATTCCGAAAAGTCGGGATTCAGGAAAAGTCAGAAAATTTGGTTTGCGGGGCTTCCACAGACATGGATTTAATTCATTGAAGCTGTGAAATCTTACTAAAAATTTATTATTTACAATTTACAGGTTGATGAAAACTTCAAAGACAGTATTGGTGATACACTGGGACCATTTATTTTGGAAAATGAAAAACATTTCGCTGCCGTATTGGAAGAAATCGAACGTCTTAATACTATCGATCATCGTCCACTGTGGAAAATTCTTAAAGAGCAGGAGAAATGTGATGTTCTTAGTATATTAGAAAAAGAGGTATGTATATTAACGCAAAGAACGACGTAATCTGCATAGACAAACTTTTTTCTTCAACTGTATGTATAATCTAGGAAATTTTTCTTTCTCCACGTGAAATTGCGAGACGTGAACGAGCATTCAGAGTATTTAATCAGATATACTTCAATAAGAGTTGGATCGATGTGTTGTTTTTGAAACTCTTACGTGATAATCAAAATTTATTGCTGCCTCAGTCCAAGGTTTCAACACCATTTTTGAGACATCTTACACAAACTAAATATGATGTGATCAAAAAGTTTTTGGTAAATTATATTTGGATACTGGAGAAATCTTTGAAGAAAATTTTTAATTTGTTTTTTTTTTTAGAAAATGCTTCAAGCACGTAGTCCTTTGTATAATGAACAAATGCGTAAGTGTCCAAATAAGAAAGTTTGGGAAATGCATCGTCAAAATCATCTTAATCGCGTACAATATCAGACACATCGTAATATGTTGACCATTCTAAGGCATGTACGCAAATTACGCGCCATGGGTAGAGTTGAGGTAATTTTCTTTTATTTAAACTCTTAACCGACGATATGTACGAACGAATTTTAGGAAATATACTCTTATATGCACCTTTTCGATTTACAGAAACTTTCCAAATTTATTGAAGAAGTCATGGGCGATTATGTTGTGCTGAAGACATTCCGTGTTATGCCATGGAAGTTTGAGTTTATCAATGAAGTCTACAATACACTGGCTCTAGCACATGCCGATCGTTATACCGTACCCGAAGATATACACGAATCGCGTGAAAAAGATCGCATGTTAATATTATTGCATATGCCACGTGATAAGTACAAGGATCGTGTTGTACAATTTGTCTTTGGCGATAAGTCAACATATCAGGAACCAGATGCCCCAGATCACGGACTAATAGCATACAAGTAAGACAAGAGATTCTTAGACCATACATCTTAATGTATATGTGTAATTTTTCTTTTAGGAAATTTTTGGCACGGCTTGAGAAACGTATGCGTTTTGCCAGATATTCCATTGAGAAATGTTATCTACTACATGAAATTGCACGCAGTCATTTGGCTCAAAGTCGATTTGACGAATGTTGTTCGGTAGCTCGAAAAGCAGTTGAAGGTCAGTATTGCGTGTGCGTTGGAATCTACAAAGCATAGTTTCATTCAATTACCCATCATTTCAATTCCAGAGTGTAAAAACTGCAATAGCTTTCTATGGCAATTTTTGAGTACGCTCTTAATTTGTAAATCTCACGCTGTATTGCATAAAATTGAGCGTGCCAAAGAAGCGCTCGATGAAGCATTGGTCATTGCTGCGAAGCTTAAAAGTCCACAGCTGTTGCTGTTTATAGACACGTGCTACTTAATCAACGACGAAGAAATTTCACTAAAGAAACGTACTCAATCTGTGGAATCAATACGAAAACGTAGAATATCGGTAGGCAGTCATACTTCCTTTGGTTCTGCATCTGGAAGCGGAGACGGTGAAGGAGATTGAAAGAAGTGAAGAAGTGAACGGTCACTTGTATTTGTTAAATCTTGAGTGATTTGCGAAATACGTAAGAGAATTTATTATGAAATTTAAAAAAAATTGCAAAATTATAAATACAATATCAACTACCAAATGATAAAAAAGCATCTTCATTCAAGCACATGGAGAGAAACCATTGGTCAGATCAATTACAAACTTTAACGTTGGTGTTGCGTCAACTAAGAACTACCATATAGTGAATTGAAGAACCAATAAATTGGATGTCAGTGTGGAGTTTCGTCCACTTTCTGTATAGAGATGTTTATTTATTTTTATATTAGGTAGAGTGATGTAGACAGACGTGCACTACAGGTTGGAGTGGGCCACCCAAGTAATTTTAAGATTAGTGACATCTATGTCAAACCGCGCACATTAATTATCGTATTTTGACGCGTGGTCACTTTTTATAAGCATTTGGGGATTATAAACCTGCTTTCTCACTGTCCAGAGAAACGTGCTGTAGATTTTGCACAGTAAAGTGTTTTTATGAATTATGCAAATGTCTTATTTACTCATTTTTATCATTTTAGTCATTATGAAGGAAACCACCAAAAAAGTGGTAAATTATGAAAAATCGCAGATACCAACAGAAGATTCAAAAGAAGTCAATTGTTCACAACCAGCTGTGAAAATAGGCAAAAAAAGAAAGCCCTTGGCCGAAGGCCGCCGCGAAACCGCTTTTGGATTTTTGGGAGTTTTAAATCCTGAGCTGCGACCACAGGCCGCCCACTTACCCCTACTTTTATATTAAATTACTGTTGTTGTTGTAGTAGTAAATTTGTTGTTGTTGTAGCTGTTGTTGTTGTAAAACTGGTTCTCTTTGTTGTTTTTGTAGGAGTAGTAAAGTTGTTGTTGTTGTAAAGTTCTTATTGTTGTTGGTGTTATTGTTGTTGGTGTTGATTTTGTTGTTTTTTTTTTTTTTTTGTCTGGAATTGTTGTTATTCAAAGTTCCTTATTTCAAGAAAATTGATTTGGTCCATTTTTTTTTTTAAATGAAAAGCTTTTCTTTTTGCGATGGGGCATTTAAATAGCCTATAATTAGCCTATAATTATTGGCTGCTTACTTTAGTTTAATATGCGTCCCATATGGCATTATGGTATTTTTTTTTTTTCAGTTCTGCCAATTTCGCTCTGCTAACTTAATGGACGTTAATTTCTACTTCATCACTCTTTTTTCCAGACATTAAATAAACATTATCAAAGTCCATGTTTTTTTTAATTTTTGAACCACATTTCGCGTCAAGTATTTTGAATTTTGCAAATTTGACAACAGATATGTGATCAGCGACTCTAAAAACCCATAGAAGAAGAATTTCAAACAAATGGCAGCATTTTTCAGATAAAAATTTTTTCTTTTCTTTTACATAAAAAAAAAAAAATCTTTACAACTGAATTTAAGAAATTTGCTATGATGGAAAGTTGCGTCTTGGGATACTCTTGCGATTAAAAAAAATTTTTTGAAAAATTTTAATTTTTCACCATTTTACAGTCGAAAATAAAAACATGGCCCAAATCTGTCTACATCACTCTACATATACTCAGAATAGCTTCCGTAGTTTCCAAACCACAAATAGTTCTTCCTCTTTAAATCATCTACAATCAATTCCACAATTACTTCACTTTTCCCTTACACAAAATGATCATTATGTTTAATTTTCATTACTCGGTACTGCACTGCAAGTAGTTTATAGCGACCTCGAGGTTCTAAAGGGCCATTTTCCCGCTAGCCTCCCCTACTTTCCCTCTTATGGATCGAAATTTCACTTGGTATAAACATTCGAAAATGTTTTTATTCCTTAGTTTTTGGGTGCGCTATAATCAAAGAGCACTATAAAAAATTATTTCTGCCACCCAGTCATCCCCTGAAGGGGTTGAAAGTCAATTTTTTATGAAAATTGAAAATGTTAGTAATTTCATGGTTGTTCCAAGGTCATCATGAAATCACTCAACAAACAATTTTCTAAAACATCTTAACTATTGTATCCTGTTTTTATGGGTATTTTTGTTCCCTTTTTCCAAAAACTGGGTTAATGTGTTTTACAAAAATATTCTACGGAAAATTTCACTAGGAGCCATCAAAGTCGGGAAATGCTTAAAACTTACGAATAATGCGTAAAAGGTTATCGACGAAATTTTTGTGTTCCTTATTTATGTTATTTTATTACATTTTTTACGCAATATTCTTAAGTGAACATGGCCCTTCAGAACAACTTTTTATCGTCATATTTGGTTTCAGCGTCCCTGTGTGCCTGTGTAACTAATACAAACTTAACTAGTAAGGGTGGTATCTTTGGCCTGGCCAAATACTAAATATCCTACACTGCAGCATTTGGAAAATTTTGCTTTAATGGGAGGCTACGCCCTCGTAGTTTTTGCTCAGAGCTTGCATTCATTGTTGAGGATTGATTTTTCAAAACTGCTTATAACCAAAACGAGGCAAAAGTAATAATATTAATTGCCTGATACTCCGTAATAAATTAATAAAATTGGGTTCTGCTTCCACAAAAGGTTTACTTGTTGGCGTGAAATTAATGACATTTAGATAAAAAAATCATATTTATCCAATAAACGATTACTATGCAAATAATGTGTATGACATTACTTTCGCCTCGTTTTGGTTATAAGCCCTTTTGAAAAATTACTCCTCACCTCTTAGCGTCTGGGTAAAATTTAGTTCGATTAACTCAAAAACGCTTTCAGTATAGTGTTTTGAAGACTTTGCTTTTATGTAAGGTGCCACGCCCTCTTGTCCGAGTTCACCCAGTTCTTGCTCAGAGCTTGCATTCATAGTTCTTAGTGTCTGAGTAAATTTTAGTTTGATTACCTCAAAAAACGCTTCAGTAAAGCGTTTTGAAACTTTTGCTTATATGGCAGATGCCTCGCCCAGTTTCTTCTCCAAGCTTACGTATACAATTCGTAGTATTTGTATGTATTTTGGTTGCATTGTCGTGAAAAATACTCCTAAAGTTACATTTTGAATATATTTTTTGCATGGGCGGTAGGCGTGTCCAATGATCGATTTCGCTCATTTTCAATCCCAGTGTACCAAATTTCGTTGAATTATCTTGCTTAGTTTTCTCAAGAAATGTATTTTCACGCACACCCAGCCAGCCAGACAGACATACATTTCTATATGGGCTCAGGAGGTGAAGCTGATTAAGAATATATGTACTTTTCTATATCTGCCACTCCTCTGCGTTACAAACGGAAGGACAAAGTGAATATATTATGGGTGTAGGGTATAAAAATTAGAATTGAAAATTAGGTGGAAATTTCAACACAGCGCATGCCATTATGTTAGGTTAGAACGGGAGATGGCAGATGTCACCATAACTTCGGCAGCAGTTGGGCCCATTGTTTACCCGGATTATGACTTCATTGTCAACCTATAAAAACCATTTCGATTTTTATAAATTCCAAAATGGATTTGGGACTAAAATACATTCAGAGTTAATGTCGGCTCTAAGTAATGCATGTGATTTCAAAACATGTGCTTCTCAGAAATTGTGTAAGTTGAAGACCCTTTCCTAGAAAGTTCGCCTGCTTTTTCATTGCAAACGAAATTGCTGTGTCCGGGAGCCCAACATACTGTAAGATTATATTGTTGCCCTACTTCACATAGGGATTAGACCAATGCACTATCGTTTGGTCTTCATCACAATGGGCGAACTGCCAAACAGTACGTAGTCGCTAAGCTTATAATTTCACTGACACAATTTATACGCAATTGGAGCACTTTTGGTACTAATGATGAATTATGCGTTGCATTTGGACCACTTTTGATACAACTGACCGAGTTTGTATTTTACTTGGAAAATTTTTGTTACAATTCATAATTTTAGTAAATTAATTCTAGTTTGAGGTGTAGTCCATTCTAGACTACTTACAGAACAACTAAACAAAAGATGGAACTATTGTGACAATTATCTCCGCCGGTCCTACACGGTGAATATTGAAGATTTTGGGACCTTGAACCATCACAAATATCAAATAACATAAAAAAAGCAACAAAACGTCCATAACTTACGAGAGCAAGCTATGCAAAATTGTGCAGATAGCTTATGCTCTTCGGAAACCATACACCGAAATTTGTCGCCACACTTTTGAATAAATCTATAAGACAGTAGCTCATATGGTAGACCAAAAGTCGCATAGAAAAGATAGTTGTAGAAGAAAATTCAAGTATCAAAAATGATTTTAAAGTTTCGCAATCATTTGATATGATTCATTTTGGCTATATGTTTTCGCTAGGTATCACAGGAGAATGTAGTATAAAGCGAAGCCTGATTGCGGATGAATATTAAGGTCTTTATATATTTTATAGGGTCTGGTTACACTGAGAAAATCAAAACAAAAGGGTTAAATTTGATTAATAGTTTTTGTAATCACTTTTATTTACGGCGTCTCTTAAACGTTATAAATATGTATGTATTTATGATCATACATATCGAGCCCTAACCGCAACAGTAGCGTATGCGACATTTTTTCGAAATTTTTTTTTTGATGCAAATATGTTCTAAAATGTCATTCTCATCTATATGCCAAATATTAAAACTGAATTTTGTGTATTAACAAAGATATCGCACTTTCCATTATGTCGTAAGAGCCATATATGTTTTTTTGTTGACCGCAAAAAGAACGTAAGCACCTCAAAAACCAGAGAAGGAGGCGTTGCAGGTATGGAAAAGTATATATATTCCTCGTCAGAATCACTTTTTAAGTCGGTATAGCCATGTCCGTCTGTTTGGATGGATGCTTGTGTGCCCGTGGAAATATTATTCACGGAAAAACTTAGATAATTCGACGAAATTTTTTGAAGAGGGTCGTTGTAAAAGTAAATGAAATTTTTTGAAGAGGGTCGTTGTAAAAGTAAATGAAGCTTGAAGCCCCAGTCTTTTTCTTTGAATATCAGTTTGAATTATGTCGATATCTTTTTTTGTCTTAGAAATATCGTAAGCTGAAATATCAAAAAAACGTGGATTTTTCCATTTTTCACCTTTTCAGGTTAGAATAATTCGAAGAAAAAAAAATATATCGATATAATTTAAGTTGGGTTTTGAAGTAAAATAATAGGGCTTCAAGTTGTTTTTTAAGATTTTATGGCCAAAGATTTCCTTGTTAACCTCAAAAGAATAAAAAAAAATGTATTCTACTTTTCACAAAATGGATGGAAAATTAGTCTTTAGGCTAGGATTTCTCTCAAACCATTTTAGATATAGCAATTCTAAAACCAGATTCAGATTCAACATCAAAATTTACATTGAAAATGGTTTTTCTTGTTTTCGTCCGTTGCTAATTTTCTAAAAAAAACGTGAAAGTTCATTTCTTTTTAACAAAAAATTTTAAAAAAAAGTTGTTAAAAATACAATATCTCGTTAACGCGATCAGTTAAAACATTCAAAAATAATATTTTTGAATTTACAAATAAACAGAAAACTAACTGCACACCCAGGTTTTAGTTAGTTTTTGTCAAACTTTTTTGTTTAATGCAGAAACAATGTGAAGACCATTTGGTAACCTAAATTCGACTCGGAAAATCGATTAGCTCGTTGACCGATTTAAAAACAAAAACTTTTTCTGTATATTTGGACCTCTATGAACAACTTTGCAAAAAAAAGACCTGGAGTGGGATTACATCGGAGTAAAACCAAGTTCAAACGATGTATGTGTGTGATATTTTGTAAGTTTTTAATACTAAATAGTACTGTGAATTACCCATATTACAGTCAATCTGACCGTTTTTGTGGGTTGGTACAATTTCAACCGCTCAAATTGTTACAAATTTCTTTCTGCGTTTTAAATAAATGTAATAAATGTATTCTTCAAAGGCAAAACCATGTAATTTCAGAAAACGTATGCGCCACATTTTAATTTCAATCTTCGCCAAGAGTGACTGCGAAAATGTCGTATGCGCCATAAATGAGTGAAATATGCACAAAATCAATTTAAAAACGCGTCTATTATTTAGATGAGGTCTAATATAGACTACATTTAACGTTTTAAAAAAATCCGCCATGCATGTTCAAAAAAAAAATGAAAAAAACTCTCTCCTGTAAAATTTGCTTTTTGTCGCATACGCTACTGTTGCGGTTAGGGCTCGATATATTGATTTTTTTTAGTACATATCTTAAGTAGTAGTTATGTATCTGTGTCCTTCAATTGTTAAAATATTAAGTATTTTATATTACAATAAATTATTTGAAACAACAATTTTAAAAAATGTAACTAGATAATATAAAAGGAAATTTATTTTGGTGGTCATAAGTAAAAGAGTAGATAATATTGCTTTGTTTTTTTTTTTGTAAATTATAGCTATCTATTTATAAAAATCTAATATATAGCACAGTGAAAAAAGGCGCAAAAAAATAGATTATAGTAGTTGGCAAAACATGATCATGTACCCATTTCAAAACTTTATTCGATATAAGTACATCATATAAATTTTGCTAAATCATGTTCTGAATGTTTTTTATCTAGGGAATAAGAAGAAGTAGAGACGTCGGATTGTGCCAGCTCCTAGATCTCACTGATAGCTGTCTATATCAAGAAAAAAAGAAGAAGAAAGATTACGAAAGAAATCTGACAGAGGCATCATGTTTTGCCATATTAGCACAGAATAAAGTTCAATGTGAAACAATTTTGTACTCCTTTTTTCCGAACTTTTATGCGATACCTACTTATAAATTTATTGAAAATTCTCTCTTTTGGCTTTAAATTTAGATAGTGTTTGGTAATCTAAATTTATTATTTGATTTTCGAATACTTGTTTGAGTTTAAAAATTTTTCCCACTTATGTGCCATTATTATATTTAGTTCCTACACGATTATTACTTAGACTAGTGCCGAAAACTGTGCAATATATTTCATATTCAGATTTGCAATGCACAATTTTAGGCGCCGCTATGAGACAAATATCCCAGCATACACCAAATTTGGAAAATGGAAATGTCTAAGTTTAATAGTTTTTATTTATGTACTATGATTTTATGTTTTCTAAATATGTATTATGAAAATGCATTTTACTTGGTAATTTATTTTAGTGTTTATATTTTAAAATTTGTTTTTTTTTTTAATTAGTTGCTTTTTATTATACAAGCAATAGGTCTTAAGTTATATTTGCATTAATGCATTTAAAATTGGAAGGAATGATTTAACAGTTAATTACTTTTCTACTTTTGTTTTTAAAAAATAACAAAAAAAAAAAAAATAAATAAAAAAAATTACAATAATAAAACTAAATTAAACTACACATTTATATAAAAATAAAAAAAAAATACTATTTCATTAAAATAAAATGTACAAACTTAACGTTAAGCTAAAGTGTTAAAAAAACAAAAATGAAATGATTTGCAATAAAGTAATTAACTAAAAAATGTTAATCACTATATCTTTAAAATACCGCAAGTAATAAAATTTCACATAATTAATTAAATATAGGTAATATATATAATTTTCCTTAAATTTAACCTAACATTGATTGTGTTGTAGTTTTATTTATTTTTTTCATTTAGTATTTTGCGCATTCTCTTCATTGGTAGTACGAGTATGTGCATGATTATACATTATTTTAAAGCTTTGTATGTTTAACTGTATCCGTCCAGTAGTTTTGTATTGTCATCGCCTCCAAGGAATTTAGAAATGAATCATTGTCCAGACTATACATTTCATCGGAGTTATCCTGCAATAGAAAAAAATGATACATCAATAAAGTTATTTGCTCTGAAATAATAAATAATTTGAATTGCGTGCATAATTTACGAAAAATATAGTAATATAAAATATGAAACATCTATCAAATGTAGGGGATGAGTGCCAACTACGGGCATGGTTTGGGTGAGAGCATCCCCCCGTAACTTTTGACGAAAAAAAATGCGGCTGTTCTGACAAATGTTAAGCGCGAGCTAGGACAACACGAAGTTTTTGTGCATATACCGGAGCAAACAGACGCATTTGCTTTGTGCTGAGAAGAAAACAATTTTTGAAGAAGTGAAACTCAACCCAAAAGTTTTTATCAATCATTTTTCAAGTGCTATAAATCGAAGTGAATCCTTCAAAAAGCTGAGTGCAATCTTTATTTATGCAGTAAATTTATTATATTTTGTGATTTTAATTGGCTGTCAAAGTCGAGTGTGGGCCGCGAATTGGTTTGAGTGTGGGCACCACTCTTTTTTTATTTAAAGCGTGTGTTTTACTGAAATATCGTCGTGGATGTCAACAATACTAATTTAAATGATGTTTTTATGCCTTTTTACGCTTTTTTAGTGGAAAGGAAAGAACCAATGTCACAGAAAAAAAGTTGTTTTCATTAAGTGTGGGTGGTAAAAATCTCGGTATTGAATTTCCAGACAAGTGGACCGAGGAGGAGATGGCGGGCATGGACTGGTGCAAAAAATTACTGCTTGGCAAAAGAGCAATGACAACAAAGGCTTGGAATTGCGTCTCTTAGCCAGCTTAGTCTGCAAAACAATTGATCTGGCATTGACGCCGAAGACAATCAAGTCTGGTTTCAGGGCAACAGGCATGATGCCAATCGATCCAGACGTTTTCAGTGACGCTGATTTTGTTGAAGCCGTTAAGCAGAATTTGTTGAATTTGTGTGAGTCAATATTTCCAAAATAAATTAATTTTGCTTTCTTCTGCATTTGATTGCGTTTTACTTCATATTTTCCCATTTTTAGCCGATTTTCTGAGGGTACCCACAACCGAACCAAAAAATTTTTTTTTTTTTTCAGAAATGATCACTCCACTATTTTTTTGATACACTTTTTCCAACTGACGAAATCAATTTACTTTCTTCACCAGTAGTCAGCTAAGGTCTTTAGTTTTCCAATGATACTTATATGTCAGCATAATATACATTTGGTCAAAAGTTATGAGTCGAAAACAAAAAGGTGCCCACACCCCAAACTCTTCCCCTGCTTTTTTTGTTAGGAATTTTTTACATGTTTTCCACTACTAATTAAACCTTTTTCACACCAAATTGATCTTTTCTCGATTCAAATTAAACCTTCTCCATATAAGATTAAGACTATTCTAAATCAAATTAAACTTTTTCGTAATCAGAAATAGTTTTTCCAAAATTAAAAATAAACTTTTTTCCCCTTTTAACTCATTCTTGTGTTAAATTGACATGTTAAGCTACAACTGATCCATAGAATTCTTTCAACGGTAGCTTAATATTTGATTACGATCTCAAAAATATGTACCCGGAATGAGTCGTGGAATATCTCAAATTATGTATTTTATGTACATAATTCAGAGTGTGCATAAAAATTAATTTTTCAAACTTTACGTCAACCATTGTATTGTTTTTTTGGCTAAGTCCCCAAAAGTAATGCATTTTCGAAATTTCACTCTATTGTAAAATTCTAAAACTATATTTTTGATAAAGATAAATCTTGTTGTCCAAAGGTCATAATGAAATCATAAAAGAAAAATGTTTTAGAGCCACTTAACCCATTATCTCCTTCCCCCACAGAAAAACTGAGTTAAAGGGATAATACCCCACTTTCAAAATTAATGGCTTAAATAACTCCGTTGGTTTATCAAATTTCGAAAAATAGTAATAGAAAAATTTGTTCAGAATAGGAATCTTAAATTTTTCGGCGTCCTACCGTTTTTTACCCACCCTGTATATAATTTTCTGAACATTATATATATAACATGCAGAACACTGAATATATGGGTGATTCTTTTTCAATCCCACCAAAGGCTCTGTCCATTCTATTTCTTAACCAATTTGAACGTACTTGATCTCAAAATTTTCGTCTGCTCAAGATCTTTCGATTGAACACATGCCTTTTTTTAGTTAATGTCTTAATTCAAAATGGCGGCCACTAAATGGCGACTACCTTTAGAAATTTAATATCATATTTGTATTTGTATTTATTTATTGCAATATATTAGTACAATAAGAAAAATTCTTTTGCTGTACAACGTATTAAAGTGGCCAGTTACATATTATTGAATAAAGTTAAACAAATTAAATTATTGAAATTATTATTGAATTTGAGAAAACAAATTAAAAATAAATATATATTAAATAAAAAATTTAAAATAGCTTTACATTAAAATATAATAAAAAACACTAACGATATGACGATAGATGCTTGGATATCTTAAAATTAGATGAGTCTATAATCTTATAAGTCTGTAGCTAATTAGAAGAAAAATATTCAATGACCAAATGCTTAAAACTGTTGAGTACCCTAATGTTCTTCAGATTATTAGGCAGAGAGTTCCAAATTCTTATAGCGTGGATGAAAAAAAGTTTAGTAGAGTTGTAGTAATTAAATTGCGGAATGATTAAGTTATGAGATCTATTGGATAAGCTAAATTGTAATTTTTCAAAAAGATAATGCGGTGTCTTAGAGTTCATCAGTTTATAAAGGAAAACACAGTTTCTTGCCAAGAGATAATTTTCAAGTGAGCACCCAAGGATCTTTTCTTTCCATGAAGAGATATGATCATATCTACGTATTGAGTAAACATATCGGGTGGCATTATTGAACGCTACTTGTAATTTGTGAAATGATTTCGAGTCCAATTTACTGTAAACCACATCAAAGTATGTAATCAAAGGAATTAAGAGACACAAAACAAGTCTGCGCTTAGTTTCAACTGGAGTAAAATCAGCAGACAAACGAAGGCATCGTAGAGTCGAGTAGATTTTACCAACAACAGAATTGATATGATCACAGCATGTAAGAGACGAGTTGAGAACATATCCAAGGCATGTAGTTTTATTGACCAGTTTAAGTTGGGAGTTACCAATAAAAAGAGGAGGAATATCGTTGAGGTAAGGAATTTTACGGGAAATTGGTAAAACGTGTGATTTGATAGGATTTAAACAAACTTTATTTTCTATGGCCCATCTGTTAACAACAGCTAAATCCTCATTAATTCGATAACACAAGTCATCAATAAGTCCGATTTGGCGGGAAAAATATATTTGTATATCATCAGCATAGGCGTGAATTTTAACATTATTACATACTGAAAAAATGTCGTTGATAAATAGGCTAAACAAAAGTGGGCCTAGAACAGAGCCTTGGGGGACCCCAGAATGACACACTTTAGAGTCAGAGAAGACTTCACCAACTCTGACTTTTTGCAGCCTATCCTCTAGATAGCTTTTCATCAATCTCAAGGAATTATCGCAGAATCCATAATAGTATTTTAATTTGGTACACAATATATCATGATTTACGCAGTCAAATGCCTTTGAAAAATCTAAGAGGCAAAGTAGGGTTAATTGCTCAAGATCATAATTAATACGAATATCATCTAATATTTTCAGCATTGCAGTAGAGCAACTGTGACTTGCACGAAAACCTGATTGCATAGAAGATAAGAGTTCATTACTCGAGACAAAAGTATTAATTTGGTCAGCCAAAAGTGCCTCAAATGCTTTGGAAAGGGAAGACAGTATGCTTATAGGTCTGAAATCATTCGGAGCAGAACAAGACGATTTTTTAGCAACAGGGACAACAACAGCAACTTTCCATACCTTAGGAAAATAAGATGTTGCAATGCTATGGTTAATAATGTGTGTTATAGGCCTGAGTATGTATGGCAATATTATTTTGATGAATTTAATTGAAATAGCATCCTCTCCAATAGCATTAGACTTAATTTTCATTATTGCCTTATACACATCAAATTCCTCAACAACATGAAATTCAAACGAATTCATAGAGGAACAAAAATTATTTCGATTAGGCTCAAACACCCTGTTATTACTTGCCGGGCTTTTCAATATAAAAAAATCATTCAGTATATTTGGATCAGCATTGCATTCAGCAATTACTTTTTTTCGGACACCGAGTTCTTTTAAGTTCGTCCACAACTGCTTTGTCGGCAGTGCAGTGTTTAATTTGAGTGCATAATAATCTTTTTTGGCTTGGCGTACCGCACAGATAGCTGCATTACGAGCCAACCTATATGCCTCCCAACAGTCAGCATTTAATTTTTTCTTCCATATTGAATGCAATTTATTACGTTCCTTAATTTTAACCTTGACAATGGCTGTGATCCACGGACAGGAATTCCTTCGTATTTGTATACTACGAACAGGGACATGAGCATTAAAAATATTGATGATTTTAGAATTAAAGGAATCTAATTTGCAATCAACAGAAGAGTGCATCCAGCACTCATTCCAGTCTATTTGGACTAACTCAGCATAAAGAGCATCATATTGAATTGATTTAAAATCACGATAAGTTATAATCGTAGGTTCACATTTCCGAGAAAGATTTATATTAAGAGTGCAGAATAGCATATCATGATCAGAAATAAAGAATATTTGGTCAAAAATAAGCACCGCTGAGGTATCAGACACAATAAACAAGTCCAGTTAACTTGGACAAGCATTATTTGCGAACCGTGTGGGCATAACTGAATTTACCACTGATAGCCCAACCTCACTAACCTGATCATAAAATTTCTCCGTTATGGTATCATTTATTAACAAATTAATGTTTAAGTCACCACAAACCACGTAATATTGATAGTCAATAAGTCTTAAGCTAAATTCAGTAAAAAAAAGTTTCTAGGTTGAAGGACCGTTTGGGGTTGTAGACGCAGGAGACCATTACCTTCGTATTTTTATCATATACTTCTAAGTTTAAGTATTCAATAGTCTCACTGGAGGATTTACTGATGACTTTAGCATTAAGATAGGATTTACAGTAGATCGCAACTCCACCTCCTTTTCTATTATTCCTGTCATTTCTAAATAAACGATAGCTTGGCAAGTTGAAAAAAGAATCATTCACATCTTTACTAAACCATGTTTCGGTTATGCAAATGATGTCAACTGATGAACTTTCAAAAACATACTTAATGTAGTCCATTTTTGTTGAATTCACACTTCTGGCATTAAAATGCACAATTTTTAAGCCATCATATTGATTGCACATTACATTCAACAACACTTTATGACACCCAACACTATTGTTACCATCAGAATCTAAAGACATGCATAAATGTCTCAACAGCAATAAGCATTTTTAATTTAGGCCAAAAAAAAGAAATTGTACCGAAATTAAACCAAATATAATGATAAAAGTATCCAAACATCTTTACAAAAACAAAAATCGAAAAAAAGATCAAGATTAAAAACAAAAAACAGGGTACGAGGTTAGCAGTCGAATGGAGTGGATTGTTCAGTACTATTTTCTGGATTTTTTTCAGGAGTATTTTGAGGACTATTGCCAGGACTATTATCAGGACTTTTTTCATGATTATTAATGTTTTCATTTTCAAACGCATGAAGTTCAGCCATACTAGCCACAGAAACAGCACCGTCGTTCCTGTTTCGTCTAATGTAGACAACACCACGAAGTGAAAAGACACTAAAGTACCTTTTTTGTCGCTTAATCTTAACTGCCGCTTGCAAAATTTTTCTACTATCACCACTTAAACTTTCGTGTATAAAAATACTGTCGCCGCAGTCAAAGCCAGCTTCGATTAAAGTAACAGTCTTTGTAGTGCGTCGTCTATAATTTCCAAAAGCTCCCAGGACACGATTTCTGTCATAAGGAGTGAAGAATTTAATGATAATCGCTGATTTTTTAGTATTATCTCTTGCTTTGGTGCGAAAAATGTCGCGAACTCGTGGTGGTGTGAAGTCAATTCCAAAGCAAATCCGATTAAAAATATTTTTCAGGTTCTCGTCATCAAAATAAGGAATTCCGAACATTGCTGCATCACACGAAAAAATAGTTCGTATTTTTGTGGAAAAAAATCCAAGTGAAATTTTTTCACTTAAAAAGTCTTTATTTATGCTTGGTTAATAAACTGTGAAAAGGTCATTGCGAAATTGTGTTCGCATAAAAAGTTATTCAAGGCGAAAGGTAGAAAAATTCAGTTTTTTGTAAATATCGCGCTAACGGTTACTTTTTCAAAAAAATAGTGCAAGACAGTTTTGTTTTGTAGCCCAGAAAATTTCCTATAAAAATAACTTCAAGTTTATTTTCGTACGACATTGAGTTATATATTCCACGGCTCAAAAGAAAACTAATTACTAATAATTTTTAATTTTTTACTTCACAAACTTGAATATTTTTCCATGATAACAGTTTTATCATCGGATATTCTGAATGAATGGTTCATCATTATTCCTTCAACTTGCTGAGCCGCTTAAATCTTGTATTCAAACTTCGTTAAGTTCGATCGTGATCCACCTTGGAGTAATAAATAATCCTTAAGTCCTTATCATACAAAATACTTTCATAGGGAAAAGTGCATGCGATGGACTTGGCGCCAGTTTCAAGAGAGCAGCATTTCTTGCTAGTCTGAAAGCCAGACCGTATGAAAGTATTTTGGATATAAATGGTCTGCTTCGATGGGCAACAGCCAGGTGTGATAAGGACATAAGGATTATTTATTACTCCAAGGTGGATCACGATCGAACTCAACGAAGTTTGAATACAAGATTTAATGCGGCTCAGCAAGTTGAAGGAATAATGAAGAACCATTCATTCAGAATATCCGGTGATAAAACTATTATCATGGAAAAATATTCAAGTTTGTGAAGTAAAAAACTAAAAATTATTAGTAATTAGTTTTCTTTTGAGCCTTGGAATATATAACTCAATGTCGTACGAAAATAAACTTGAAGTCATTTTTATAGGAAATTTCCTGGGCTACAAAAGTGTCTTGCACTATTTTTTTGAAAAAGTAACCGTTAGCGCGATATTTACAAAAAACTGAATTTTTCGACCTTTCGCCTTGAATAACTTTTTATGCGAACACAATTTCACAATGACCTTTTCACAGTTTATTAACCAAGCATAAATAAAGACTTCTTAAGTGAAAAAATTTCACTTGGATTTTTTTCCACAAAAATACGAACTATTTTTTCTTAAATTTTTAAAGGTAGTCGCCATTTTAAGGCCGCCATTTTGAATTAAGACATTAACTAAAAAAAGGCATGTGTTCAATTGAAAGATCTTGAGCAGACGAAAATTTTGAGATCAAGTACGTTCAAATTGGTTGAGAAATAGAATGGACAGAGCCTTTGGTGGGATTGAAAAAGAATCACCCATATGTTTTTGTTAAAGTGATGCAATTCTATAATGTAATATATTCAGATGCATACGAATTATCGATATCACTAAAATATGTAAACGATTCCTTACACTTACACGCATCGTGCTATCATCAATATAAACACTAGAGTCCGGCTCACTTAGCGCCTGTGGTTTATTGAGGAAGCGACGACGATATAGTACCAATCCGATTGTACCCATTGTGCAGCAGACACCAAAGATGGTAAAGCAAATTGCGGATATGGTGCTGGCGTCAAGCATATTGGTGCGCTGTATCAAATCAAACAATAACAAAATAAAATTGTAAAAAGATGAAATATTAGTCATGATACTCGTAAATATTCATTATCTTCTACACACCCTTATTGCCAGCGCTTCAGATGATATATTTCCCTCGCTGTCATAATCAACAGGTGCTGTTGCTGCAGATCTTGTGAGTAAACTCTTTGAATCCGCTGAATAATTAATAAAGCGATTGATGTGCTTGTACTCGGCTGATAAGACTTTGGATTTTCTCGAACGATGTTCATTTTCAGCTCGTATTATTTCTTCTTCCTTATTGACATTTTCAAGCGTAAATGGCACTTTTTGACCGATTACGTCTTGTGACTCATCCACCGTCAAATCCTCCAACGGTGGTACTTGTGCCAGCCACTCTACAGTTGAATGGGTACCACCACCACCATCATTATTTTCGATTTGTGGTTTTGATGGCGTCGAAGCTGATGCTGATGCCGACGATGATGATGAAGATGATGTTCCGATAGGTTTTGATGATTTCGCTGCCGTCACTGTTAGTGTTTGTTTTGATGTTGCATTTTTACTGCTAAAATATTTTTCAAAAATATTACAATTATGAATGTGGCCCTACAATTTGAATATTACCTTGTTACGCTCGCACTAAAATTGGTGAAATTGTTATTAACACTCAAGTCGTTCAGTTTCTTTTCTTGTCTCGTTGCATTGTTTGAATGTTCTTTGGACGCTAATGTTGCAATACTGTGTTGTTGTACTTCTCCAGTTGCTTCTTGAATGTTACTACTGGATGGCTTGTTTTCGTTTTGTTGTTTGTTTGATGCCAACGCTTCCCCGCTATCATCTATTTGTGTGCTATTGGCTTGGCTATCAACTGCAGATCTTTTGAATTCGAAATCTTCGCTTCCGCTATGATCATCTGTTTCTTGCCCCTCATTCCATTCTGCGTCGTCTTCAGCAGTCTCTTCTACTTCAGTTTGATTTTTTGTGATGGGAACATTTTTTAGTTTTATCGGTGCACCCGCAACGAGATTTGTTTCCTTGTGATTAGGTGGTAGCGTTGTTGCCCATATCAAAGTTGTTGTTGTCTGATAGAGTTTGGTAACCGATTTTATATTTCGTTCGTTTTTGTTGCCATCATTGTTATTGTATTCTAATGCGATGTTGTCTTGACTGGGATATGTATGAACGAATACGATGGGAAGAAGGATGTCTGTAAGAAAAAAAATTGCATATTAAAACATTAATTAATTATAATCCCAAAACTATGTAGACTCGTCCTCTGCACTTAGTTCCTGACAATCTCCTTAAATGTGGCTTACATTTGGCATAACCTCTTTAAGGAAGGCAGGGACTCACTTGAAGACGACCTAAAGCCAGGATGGCCAATAGAGGTGACCACTCCGGAAATCATTCAAGAAGTTCAGAAATGGTTGAAGTGTCAGATATAACCATTTTTAAAATTATTCACAATTACTTTGGCATGAACAAAGTCAGCGCAAGATGAATAGCAAGAATGTTCACGAAGCCTAAAAAACAACGCCTGGAATATTCTAGCAAGTTTTTGGACCTCTGTAGTGAAAACAGAGATGGAGTATTGGCTCAAACTATTGGGTGTACAACTTAAAAACCGGAATTTTTTAGCGAAATTTGATGCTTTATTGTGGAAAAATGTTACAATATATTTTATTCAAAGTATTGTCCATTGGAAGCTACAACATTTCCCCATCTTTCAGGCAATTTATGAATTCCATCCCAAAAAAATTACGCCGACTTGGCGGCCAAAAATGAATCGAGCCAATTTTCGATATCTTGAACTTAAGTGAACCGTATTCCTGATAGGGCATTCTGCATTGATCGGAATAAATGGTAGTCTGATGGTGCAAGGTCTGGGCTATAAGGCGAGTGAGGCAAAATTTGTATAGATTTCCCATCCGTTGTTTTCCAGGTAATTTTTAACTGGGGCAGCAATATGTGGCCGAGCGTTATCGTGGTGGAAAATGATTGACTCGTGTCTGGTCGCATACGTTGGCCGCTTTGCCTAGATTTTCTGCTTCAATCGGATCAATTGTTGACGATAGAGGTGAGCATTAACGGTTTGGCCACCTGGCAACAGCTCATAATGGATCACACATAGCTGGTCCTGACCAGGACGTTCTTTGTCTTCGACATCAAAATCACCACTTTTAAACCGTCGAAACCACTCACGACAGGTTGATTCAGCTAGAGCATAGTTCCCATAAACTTCTACAAGCAAACTATGACTTTCCGCAGCAGTTTTCTTTGCAAAAAAATGACCCAACAGAACCTTCCGCAAATGCTGTCTTTTTCTGGAATTTCCGAAGTTATTCATCGTGAAAAATAATAATGATGCACACAAGATAAAATTGTTTTGTTGACTGATTTTGACAGCTGTCAAATGTACCTTCAAAATGACATATATATAAAGTTCGAGCTTTCACGATATTTTTCAGTGCGGACATCCACCGTCAAATTCCGGTTTTTAAGTTGTACACCCAATATAACTGAGAAAGAAATTTGGGTTCATCATTATGAATCTGAGTCTATACTAATGTCCATACAGTGGCACAAAATAAGGCATTTAAGATATCACAGTCGGCTGAGAAAATCATGGAGGCAGTCTTTTGGGACTATTGATCGATTACAAAGATAAAGATGTTTGCATAACCGGAAAATATTACGCTTCAACCTTAGAGTAGATCAAGGAAACCGTCAGAGAAAAAAGTGGAGTAAAACTGACCAAAAGTGTTCTCCTTCTGCACGAGAACGCGCCTGTTCACGAGAGCTTTGTTGCGATGGCCGCCTTGCAGAAGGTGGGCTTCAAAATTTTTGGCTCACCCACTTTAATGTTCTAATCTGGCTCCCAAATTTGGAAAAAAAACTTCGTGAGAAGAAATTTTCATTGATGAAGAGTGCAGGATTTATTTTTAGACAAAGATAAAACCTTGAGCATCTCAGATCGACCAGGTTAACGAGATGTTCAATGTTTATAAGTACAAAAACATTTGACCAGTTCTACAAGAGAACGAACCAATTGTCAAGTCGAAAAATTACCGATCACGCTGAAACTTTTCGCCAAAGTACTTTAACCCATTATGGGTCACGCTGCAAAAATTATTTTGTTTATTGATATAAGGTATTTTTTTAGAGTAATTGGTACCCCCTGAATACAAATCCGTCATCAAAAAATGTTTACCCCCGCTCGTTATACCGTTACGTCGAAATCGAATGTTGGCCGCTAGCCCATACTACAAGATCCCATACAAGTACATACTACAAACGATGTTCGATTAATCGAACACTAACTTTGACTCATACCTGGGTCTATTAGGTTTTGACAAGTTTTGATTTTTGGATTGCAAATGATAGAGTGAACCTTTGGCTTTAAGACCTCATCATTAATTTTTTTATTGTCATTATTTTATATTTTAAATAATTTTTTTAAAAAAAAGGTCTATCGACAAGGTATTTTCAATACCCACCACAATCTATTGGTGTAGGGTGGGGAAGTGGTTAATAAATTTTTCGAACTGCCAAAAGATCAAAGTAATATAAGTAACTATCTCTTTGATATCATTTACTTTCATTGTTTAAAATATTATTGAAAATGGACAATTTTACTGTTCGATTAATTGAATTGCGGCCGAAAATGTGTTTGACAATTTAACTGGACACCTGTTTTTTACATTTTTCCCGAAATCGGTTTCTGGACATGTGGGGCTTTCGAGCTTAAGAAAAGATAAGTAATTTCGGAAATTCGGAAACAACAAGCAAAAGTTGCAGTCCGAAGAAGTCGAGTTTACAAATGGAGTATTTCCCATGTGAAAACTTGGACTATATAAAAAAAATTAAATTTCATTTCCATATATTAAAAAAAAAATTGACTTACTGCCAAGCAATGTTATCCAGAACCAATGTGACCACCAATAAAATGTCATGATGAACCGCGTCGTGTGATTTTGAATTAAAAACTGAAAAGAAATTGAATTGAGGAAAATGCAATTAAGTATTTATTTATTTGTAAAATTTAGATAAAACTTTAGACATACATTTTTTTAAAAAAATTTGCTAAATAATGTAATGGAGAAAATGGGTTAAGGTTACCGTCTCAGCAGCAAACATAAAAAAGATGTAAGTTTTTAAAGGGTCCTCCTGATAAAAATCATAGAATAAACAACTTTGATAATTCGTTATGTAGACATGTCAAAAACCCCAAAAATCTTAGAGTAGTACCCTACATAAATTTTGCAAAAGTTGGCAACATGACATACCAAGGTTGGAGATTGTACTGGATTTATTCATTTTATGGATTTGTAAAGACCTCTCCCGGTTTATTGAATATTTCTTGTAGAAGAACATAATAATATAATGTGATAGCAACTTGAACAATATTTTCAGATTATTTTCATTTGCTCTGTAATATCCACGCGACGGAACTGAATACACCATATGCATTCTACATACCTTCTGAACCTTCCCAAACAAAATTGCACAAGTTCAGGAAAGCATTTTTAGTGTTAATTTATGGCAACCCAAGTAACTTTAATCAGTCAAGTCATACTTAAATTGAAACAACTGCTCTGCGCTGTATTATCCGTCACGGTTCGCAAATTTCTGATACTTTTTTGTTAACTTGTAAATTATTTCAGAATTAACAAAAGGTTGAACAAATTAACGAAAAACCTACATAGATACGTACGTACATATGTACATTTATATATTTTATCTGTGTCGCTTGGTAAATTTCCCGCTGTGTGAGAAAATTCTAAAGTTACACAACTAAAACAAAACAAAAAACGACCTTTGAAAACCAACAACGCAGAATCAACTGGTTGCGATGAATTTTTTTTTTTTTTTTTTTTTTTTTTGTATTAATTTTGTCGACTTTGATGTGGACAAAAACATGAAGCCCATATTGAATTCACACCATGAGAGTTAGGTGTTTCTATTGAAATACTTGGTATGTAATCTGTTTTAAAGTGAAATGGGTAAAAGACAATTTTTTTTTTTTAATATGTTTCTGAAAACTTTAAATTGGCACCATCTAAATTATCGGCAAAAGTATCGAAAAACGTCTAAAATATAAGTATAAGTCCAATAATATCAAAAAAAAAAAAAAAATCCAAAATATCGGGAAAAGTCCAAAAGTAAAATTTTATTGCAATAAATAAAATTTGGCTACTGATTTCAATCCGATTTACTGAAACGCAATTCCGATATGGTGTTCAACATCGGAACCCAGAGCACCTTAAAATTGATGCCATTCCGATTCCGATCGAAATTTATACACGTAAAACTATTTGAATGTTTATTGAAAATAATATTAAAAAGTGGCATACTTTCTTTCATTCTCATCCTAGATAATATCAAAAACAAACTGTAAAAGATAAACAATTTTCACTTAATCATCTTAAGCGTTTTTCCATGGTTTATTTTTTAATTTCTTATTGATTTCATTACAAAGCATATCTTTATGTGTCAAGATATTAATACAGTCCGATATAAAATTATCAATTTTATGTATACAATGCAATAATTTAACTACAGAAATAACAAATGCAACCTATATTATTTATACATAAGCACATTAAAATAGATTAAGCTAGTATAAATACGTATATACTTATGATATGTACTTAAGTATATGTATGTACTTTAGTCATTAGAACCGGTGAAACAACATAACGTAGTCCACAATTATCAACATTAACCCCAAAAGAATTGCCATGTAATTGAAAGCTGTCGTTAATTACTTTGTTGGAGCTAAAAGCCGGAAAGGTACATATATTTATTAATAATGAAATGAATTCTCCATATTAACATTTTGGCTTAAAGCAATGAATTTCATAAAGACAATTTTTTTTTGAAGATGATACGTTCTTTGTTTGGTGCGAACGTGGGTTTATACTCGTAAGTATTTGTAGTAGAACTTTATGCATAAGTAACTTTGGCGACTTGTAGGTGTAGGCCTTATAAAAACAACTGAATTTTGCCTTTAAGTGCTTGTTGTTGTCTTGCTGTCAAACTGGAAAATAATCCAATTTGGTGGACGGAAATATGTACAAGCATGCATACATATATAATTTCAAAATATTTCCGTTATAAAAAATTACCATGTGACGAAGAAAAATTACAAAATCTGACCTACTTACTTTAAAATAAGTTTTTGAACAAAATATATTTACAATTGTTTTTAAATTTGTATTAATTTAAAACTGTTATAATCATAAAAAAAAAACAAGAAATATTTTTTTTGCTATTGGAAGCTTTAAGTCTGGGGTCTCCAAAGAAATAAAATGTTTAAGAGTAATCCTAGAAAAAACTCTAACTAGGAAGTCATTTCTTACACATAACAAACAAAGTCTTAAGGGTAACATACGCCTGTTAGAGGCTATATGCTAAAGCATATATTACAATTGTAAATGATCACTTACGACAAATAGACACAAAAGAAACTAAACAGAATCTTTTGAGAAGCTTGAGTATCACAGGTGCATTGAAAACATGCTCTGGATATGCTAACGGAACTTACTAGTCTTTACCTTAAGCTTAAGAAAAATCCAGGCTGTGCAACTCTACCTTACCTCCATCAACTCACAGCATACAAATTAAGTTTCTGTACTTATCCTAGGTTACACTATACCTTGCAGTCGCAAATTTAAATTTAAATAAGTATATGAACATTAGGGGTGTTTTAGTGCACGAATTTTGGATTTTGATACTTGATACCCCTCAATTTTGTGAGGTTGGAAAAAGAAATGAGTTTGCAAAAAAAAATTTTGGGGTGGGGTGAGGGTTGGCGCATCGAGGTCAAATATGAGAGAAAAGGAGAAACAATTTACTTACAGCCCTACAAGAGGGGCCACCTCTAGAGGGTTCAAATGTATGACCAATCCACATTATTTTTCCCTCCCCAACATTTTTACCCAGCATACTTACCCCCTATCTCTAACCCCTAAGGGCGCTTCCATACAAAATTGACATTTTTAGGAAATCGACCCCCACCACTCCCAGGGTGCCCCTAGAAGCGTCAAATGTATGACCGGCCCCTAATATTTTTTCCTCACCAATATTTTTCCCACCGTACTTACCCCCTATCTCTAGCTCTTAAGGGGGCTCCCATACAAAACTGACGTCATAGACATAAAAAATATGGAAAGGAAATCGTCAAATAGGCCCATAACTGCCCAGGAGTCTCTCCTAGAGGAGTCAAATATATGACCGACCCCCATTATCCCCCCTCCAAAGTTTCACAGCTTACCTACCCCCTGTTTCCAATCGTTAAGGGGGCTCCCATTCAAAGTTATGTTTTTTTTTTAAACTGCCCCCACTGCCCTAACTGGACCATGGGAACCCCTAGAAAGGTCAAATGTATGACCGAACCCCATTATTTCTAGGAAAATTTATAAATAAATAATATATAATATTTTTCATTTCTATGACATCTATTTTGCATAGGGGTCCCCTAAAGAGTCAAAGATATAATACAAGGTAAGTATGCTGGGAAAAAATGATGGGGAGAAAAAAATATTAGGGACCAGTCATACATTTGACCCTTCTATGGGCACCCAGGGAGTGGTGGGGGTCGATTTCCTAAAAACGTCAATTTTGTATGGGAGCCCCCTTAGGGGTTAGAGATAAGGGGTAAGTATGCTTGGTCAAAATGTTGGGGAGGGAAAAATAATGTGGGTTGGTCACACATTTGACCCCTCTATAGGTGACCCCTTAAAATTTGTAGGGCTGTATGTAAATTTTTTCTCTTTTTCTCTCACCTTTGACCTCGATGCGCCAACCTTTACCCTCACTCTACCACCAAAATTTTTTTTGCAAACTCATTAATTTTTCCAACCTCACAATATTGAGGGGTGTCATGTATCAAAATGTTGTTACTAAGGATCTCCATACATTCTTAAAACACCTCTAATGAACATATATCACGCCTGTCTTTTGGGTGATTTGAATCAAATTTTCGAGTACTCCATTTTTAATAAAATAGATTCCGTTTTATCAAGCGAAAAACGGGTCCGGAGATTTCCTTTAAAAATTAGTTTCCAAAACTTGAACGGTTTGTGAAAGATGCCTCCTAAACCATAGATCGTATGAAAAAATAAGCTGGGAGTGGTTTGTAGAAAATATAATTTTTTACAACCAAGTATATATTTACTTTTTTGTGCGATTAATCGTTTGAGAGTTATCTCAATTTAAAAATTACAACATATTAATATCACGAAGTTTTAAAACTTTTTGAATTTACATACCTCCTAAACCATGAGTAATAGGAAAAAAATTGATGAAGCTTTTTCGTAGTAAATCATTAAAGCTAAACAACTGTTCACTCAGTAAATAACTGTCGACCAATATTTTTTCGTAATTGCAGCCGTAAGCGAAATAATTGAAAAAAATTTATTTTCGCAACATTTAACCTTGAATAACTTTTATTGAGCATAAGATTTTGCAATGTAGTTTTCACTCGTTATTCTCTATGCATTAGTGAATACAATTCCGGAAAAATAAATTCATTTGGAACTATTTACTAGAATTATTCTTATTTGCTTCGACTAAAGCAACATGGAAACCGTTCGTTAGCCGATCATTTCCGAAGTGCTCTAAGGATTTTTTAAATTTTTTATTGAAAACATATCGAAATACGATGTTTAACAGATTTCCTTACAAAAAATCGGGTACTCGAAAATTTGATTCAAATCACCCAAAAGACATGCGTGATATGTCTGCTCAATTCAACAACCACAAAATATTCACAAAGAATTGAAAAAGCATGGTACTGACATACTCAAAGAACTTTTATCGATGGAATCTATAAAGGACCAGACAACTGGAAATTTATGATTCAGTTATTTATAAATGCAACAGGCCCAAGGTAAAACATTTAGTCGTACTCCGACCGGAAAAATTTAAAAAATTTTTATTAGTATCTAAATTTGTATAAAAAAAAAACTTTTTTTTCCTAAAGAATTTCGGTTTCTGTAGATGTTCAAAGTATACGGAATAAATTTCAATCTAAAATTGTGAACCATAATAGTGCTCGACATTCCAAAGTATCCGCTGTAAAGTTAGGTGGGTCGGAGTAATATAGTAAACATGTTGTATGACTTACATTTAATGTATCGGAAACGTTGTTCAATTTAACTAATAAGGGTGTTATCTTTGGCCTGGCTTGGTATTTATATACAGTACCTATAACATTTTGAAAGTTTTTCTTATATGGGAAGTGCCACGCCATCGTGTATGGATCAACCAAGTTTCTTATCAAAGCTTACATTTACTATCTTTAATATCTGTGTGAAATTTGGTTGCATTATCTCAAAAAAAGCTTTCAGTATATTTTTTTTGAAACTTTCGGGAGGTATCTTATCTTCCGAACTAACCAAGATTTATCTCAGGGCTTGCACCTACTATTCCTAGGAATTCAATGTTTCAAATAATTTTTTGTTATGGCGTGTCGGTTAACCGAATTTGTTCTTTTCCAATTCTCCGAGCTACTTTTGACAACGGAGGCAGTGTTTACATTTGCGTTGTATTATCTTGTTTCCAAAAAATATAAAAATGATTTCCACAGACAGCCAGCCAGACGTACATAAGTAGGTATACATATGCATATGCACCTTTCTATACCTGTCACGCCTCCTTCTCTGCATTACAGATGGAAGGACGAAGTGAATATATTTTGGGAGTAAGGTATCAAAATATAAGGGAAAACTGCATTTTTTCATGAGTCAATTTAGTAAATCCCTAGTACTCATATACATACAGTAAGACAACTAAAAAATAACTAAATGCTAATAGTAAGTAAACTTTTATTAAAAACTTGTTCAGGAAACGACACTCGAGTCACATTTTAAATTAATAAATAAACAAAAGTCTTAAAAGCATAAACTGTGTACATAAGTAATTACGACAAGTATTTACTATATGCAAATGTAGGTGTATGAATACAATAAAACTTTAATGGGCATTCGCTTGTATTTGCTTAAAGTAACTTCCCAAAACTATGCAAATAACAGCTGCCAACTAGTTACCAAGAATAAAATAAATAAAAAATATTTTTTTGCTTAAATAAATTATTCTCACAAAATGGCAGAAAAATGATAAATAAACATCATAAAAAGTTATAACATGTAAATAACTAAGTCGGCAGGTCTGTTTCTTCAAATGACTTTGGAATTTCATATCTGCCAGACAAATTTGTTTTACAACTTAAAGCAACTGTTTGTTTTACGACTTGGATACACCCTGAGTAACTAACAAAAGTGAGTCATTCCTTCAATATTTGTTAATTAAGGGAAATAAAAAAGAAAAATAACAAAATGTAAAAATCTGTTTTTGGGTTACTTCAACTAAATGAGTTCGCCGTTGTTGTTTTGCGATGAAATCATCGAAAACCAATGAAATTTTTTGACCGGTTTCATTCTTGAAAGAAGCAAGTCGTGCGTTAATTTCCTTTTGCGGAAATGCCTGATGGCTGCAAATTTACAGATTTTCGTAAAAACTGCGCATCTTCAGGTTCGTTGTATGACTTTATATATTTGTGATTTTTTTTTTATGTAAAGGTCTTTCTTTAAGTTAATTAAATTTCAGCCTTTATTTGGCGATGTGATTAATTTTAAAATTTTTTATTTTTTTTTTTTTATATTTAGAAAGCCTTAACGTTAAAACGCTTAAAGGTTTAAAAATCAATGAAGATTCTTAAATTTTACTTATAATTTTAGCAGAAGGAAAACTTTAAAAATGATTAGTCCCTCATTTATTTTAGCTAATTTGACAGGAATTAATAATTATTTTGAAAGCTGTATACACAGTGTTTAAGAAAAATTCACAACAACAAAAAAGTAAATTTTTTGGTTACTTTTAAAGAATTTTATGGGTTTTTCATTCAACATAATTTTTTGTTCCAAGATGTCTATTTAAAAAAGAAAAAAACCAGTTTCTTTAACTCTGTATGTATAGAAGATCATGCCACAGCTCTAAGGTCATTTTCAAGACTGAAAATTAAAATTTTTTTTCAAGGACACATCCAGTAGGTAATGAACTAAAATAATTTATAAGAAGAATCGTTTAGTTACTAAGCTGTAGTATATGGGTACATGCAGGAAAATGTCAGCCAGAGCCCAAACATTTAAGTTTCTATCTTCGTATACACCAAGGGTGTCAGCGTTTTCGAATCACTGAGCCAAGCGCAGTTAGCGCAAAATTTTCCCTTTTACAACAACTTCGAATTCCTCGAACTACAACATATACAAAACCTATTTCTTGCTGTTTTTTTGGTGTCTCGTGTGCAACAACAACAATATTTCAATAATTTTTTAAATTTCTGAGAACTACAACACACACGAAAAATGTTTGTTGCTTTTTTATGCAAAACAACAAAAACATTTTTTCATAAATATTTTAATTCCGCGAATTTTGACGAGCTCAAAAAAAAAACAACAAACATTTTTCGTGTGTGTTGTAGTTCTCAGAAATTTAAGAAATTATTGAAATATTCTTGTTTTTGTAGGCGAGCCAAAATTGGCTCACTTTTGTTCTACGCTGACACCCTTGGTATACACGGTGGTTTTTAAAAAATTTCAACTTTTTGAAATACCACCCGCGATTTTTTTCGGGGATAGTGTTGGGGGACCCTTCTAGTATCGAACGTCCAGCCGTTTTTTTTTTCGACATTTTAGTTTTTTTAACGATTTTTGAGAATGTCTCGGATTTATATACATATTATGTACACATATATATGTATGTACGTACATATATATACTTGTATATGTATATATGTGTAATATATATATATATATATATATATATATATACATACATGCATACATACATAAAAAAGGTATCGTTTCCGCACCATTTATTTTTAAAAAAATTCGGTTTTTTCGTATATAAAAAAACACAAACAAAAACCGGATACAGCAATAGTCATTCCAGATGTGATTTTTGATGCTTAATCCGAATCCGGTCTTAGAATTGCTCTATTACTTCTGGACTTTGAGATATCCTTACATATATGTATAAAGGACACCACTTTTTTTCCTATTTTTGAAGTTATATAACAAGATAAGGTAATATTATGCCGTAAAATCTGGTATGACAGTTAATAGCCCTAGTTTTTTTCTTGAAAACTCAATCAAACCGATAACGATATCTTTTTTTTTGTCGGAGATATCTTTGCCTAAAAAGTTTAAAAAGTGCAAAAACACGATTTTTGGCTATATTGGATGTTATATGCAGGACACACAAAATTCTTCTGTGAATTTCTATTACCAGAAGCATTTAGTACTTTCTTTTGGCTTTCAATTGAGTTATTAAATGTTCATCTGCAATATTCCTCTACAAAGTTATGACCATTTAAAAATTACATTATGAAGTGCAAACTCACAGGGATGTCTAGTGTACGAGTATTTCTTATATACGTATTGCTGCAACATGTCGTCTTAAAATAGTCATAATAGCCGGAGAGCCAGCGCCTAAAAACAACTTTGCGTTTCTAAAAGCTGAATTTTTTACAGTTGGTTATAGTAATTGTGTACATCAATAATCTGTCGGTCAGTCAAGCGAACTGTAGAACAGGCGGCTGCTATATGGCCTCAAACATGTAAAATTTCGATTTTTCTGCAATCAATTTCTAAAAGCTGAAACTTCTTATACACGTTATATAATGCATACAAATAACATTTTTATCGGTCAGTCAGTTGAACATTAGAACGGGGCTAGTCAGCACGCCCCAATATATGTGCAATAAATGAATCAAGTCAAAATTATTTCTAAAAGCTGAAATTTTTTTTAGGGGTACTTGATTGTATATTAACCACAAATAAATCAGTCAGTCAACTATATTTCAGCTTTTAAAAACTATTGTTTTTTTTTTGTTGAGCTTGCTGACGGAGATTGTTCTACAATATAGTTGACTGACTGATTTATTTGTGGTTAATATACAATAAAGTACCCCTAATAAAAATTTCAGCTTTTAGAAACCATTTTTTTTTTTCAGCCCTAAAAAAATTTTCAGCTTTTAATAAACATTTTTTTTTTGCTTTGTTGAGCTTGCTGACGGAAATTGTTCTACAAAATAGCTGACTGACTGATTTATTTGTGGTTAATATACAATCAAGTACCCCTAAAAAAATTTCAGCTTTTAGAAATAATTTTGACTTGATTCATTTATTGCACATATATTGGGGCGTGCTGACTAGCCCCGTTCTAACGTTCAACTGACTGACCGATAAAAATGTTATTTGTATGCATTATATAACGTGTATAAGAAGTTTCAGCTTTTAGAAATTGATTGCAGAAAAATCGAAATTTTACATGTTTGAGGCCATATAGCAGCCGCCTGTTCTACAGTTCGCTTGACTGACCGACAGATTACACAGGCCGACAAAAATTATACCCAGAAACCAGATTATATATTTCCGTAGGTTTTCGATGTGCTGATTCCGAATCTGGTCGCAGAATTGCTCCATCACGTCAGGTTTTTGAGATATCCTAACCTAAAAGTGCCAAAAATGACGATTTTTCTCAATTTTGAGGTTAAATAGCTCTAAGGATTTGATTTTTTTAGGAAAACTATGAACGGCATCTTAAAATACTAGTCTTCCTCTTTCAAATGCCGTTGAGTTAGTTTGAATATCTTTTTTTTTCTCTGATATATGGCATTTTGAAGAATGCATGTAAGAGGATTTCCCTATATCTAAAAGTCCGTAGAGGAAACTTATATGCATTCTTATATGCACTCTTATATGCATTCTTCAAAATGCCATATCTGAGAGAAAAAAAAAGATATTCAAACAAACTCAACGGCATTTGAAAGAGGAAGACTAGTACTTTAAAATCTCGTTCATAGTTTTCCAAGAAAAATAAAATCCTTAGAGCTATTTAACCTCAAAATTGAGAAAAATCGTCATTTTTGGCACTTTTAGGTTAGGATATCTCAAAAACCTGACGTGATGGAGCAATTCTGCGACCAGATTCGGAATCAGCGCATCGAAAACCTACGGAAATATATAGTCCGGTTTCTGGGTATGTACTTTGAACAAATTTTGTCGGCCTGTGTTATTGATGTACACAATTCCTATAACCAATTGTAAAAAATTCAGCTTTTAGAAACGCAAAGTTGTTTTTAAGCGCTGGCTCTTGGACTATAAGTTTTAAGAAAACTATTACAAGAGACCACTTGTTAGCTCATTTTGAAGATAAAGAATGGTTTTAAATGTGTCGGTTAGTAAAAAAGAGCAGACGGATTTCGTCCGTACTGTATACAACCTCAAATATAGCCGAAAACCGAGATTTTTCGCTTTAAGTTTCGTGGTGTGATTTTAAAGTTAACATAACTTTGCAGAGAAATATTGCAGATAAACATTTGATAGCTCAATTTAAAGCCAAAAGAAAGTACCAAATGTTTCTGGCAATAGAAACTCCCAAAAAAAAATTTTGTGTGTCCTGTATATAACATCCAATATAGCCAAAAATCGTGTTTTTGCACTTTTTTAACTTTTTAGGCAAAGATATTTCGACAAAAAAAAAAGATATTGTTATCGGTTTGATTGAGTTTTCAAGGAAAAAACTAGGGCTATTAACTGTCATACCAGATTTTACGGCATAATATTACCTTATCTTGTTATTTAACTTCAAAAATAGGAAAAAAATGGTGTCCTTTAAACATATATGTAAGGATATCGCAAAGTCCAGACGTAATAGAGCAATTCTAACACCGGAACCGGATTAAGCATCAAAAACCACATCTGGAGTACCTACTTTCGTTTCCGGTTTTTGTTTGTGTTTTTCTTAAATACGAAAAAACCGATTTTTTTAAAAAATAAATGGTGCGGAAACGATACCTTTTATACGTATGTATGTAGGTATGTATATATATATCCATATATATATATTACACATATATACATATACAAGTATATATATGTACGTATATACATATATATGTGTACAAAATATGTATATACACACCGAGACATACTCAAAAATCGTTAAAAAAACTAAAAGGTCGAAAAAAAAAAAAACGGCTGGACGTTCGATTTCGAGGTATGCAGATTTAGATACTAGAAGGGTCCCCCAACATTATCCCTGAAAAAAATCGCGGGTGGTATTTCAAAAAGTTAAAATTTTTTAAGAACCACCGTGTATAGCCTTGCTCATAAATAATTATCGGATGTTTTGCTTCAGTGCTTAAGATGCATTGAGAAGTTTTGGTTCCCTAGGGAATATGCGAATATACAATATATTAGCCATCTTTACTAAATCAAACTCTTAAATATCAAGCAATTGTTGACATGGTAAATTTCAAATCTCTCTGGACCTACATCCTTTCCCTTTTTTACTTGCTTTATAATGACTGCAGCTTTTCAAGCTATGTTTTCGCTCTCATTTCTTTTTCATTATAATTTCCTATTTTTCTGTTTTGATCTTCTGCAACGAGATCAATGTATTATTATATAACTGCTGACCTATGTCAATTGCTCACTCTGTGAAACGTCCGACATGAAAATAAAGAATAAGTTAGCGACAGAACTGCAAAATGTGGAGGACTCACTAAGCAAGAATATTTTTTAGTAAGTAGAACCCACACTTAAAAAAATCATGGTAAAAAATAAAAGTGTTTCTTTTTGACAGCTGCTTTTTTTTTAACGTCCAAATTTGCTATAACAGAAGTTACTTTATTGGTATTTTATAACATTTTTTCTTATTTACAGATGGTTATTTACTCAAAATACATATTGCATTTCTCAATAATCGCAAAAAACTGTTTTGCGCGTTGATTACATACAAGAAGATGCTTGCAGAATATGGCCTAGACCTATTTGTAGAAATCTGGTTTCAAGAATAAGTTGAAAATGCAAAATTTTTAGTTGTGACCATTTTGTAGATATTTCTCGACATTTTCAGTGCAGTAGTATTAAACTCTGAGGCGTCATATATCAAAATAGAAAAAGTCCAATCATCTACCATTCATAACTCAAACTACTTAATACAATAAATTATAACCAATAAGATCGTCAGATTAAGCCCTATGCTCCTCCTGGGATTTGCAGAATAATACATACAATTAGATCGTCAAAACAGCCATATTTCAAATTGCAGCTACCCTCAATGCTACAATGTGCAATGTGTTATAAAAAAACTGCTTCTCAGTCCTTAGGTTATGGCCTTCAAAACCAGATAGCACTCGATATAACTTTCGGGAACGGTTTTATGCCATCAAAGGCTATTCATCGGAACGATCTGGTACTCCTTAAACTCTGCACGTCTTCAGCTTATTTTTCTGATTCAGTTTTTGTAGAGTAGAGGTCCTTATAGCAATATATTGTACTGAGGTGTCTAAATTCTGCTTAAAAAGCTGCTTCTAATTTTTTCACTAACTGTGCCAGGATTTCTGCTTGAGATATTTTTTGATGCACTTGTTTTTACAGCTTTAGCTAAATATTTAACTTCTTCTTTAACAGGTAAGTGAAAAAAATTAGTTTGCCTCTCCAATAATTATCTTAAACTTATTATCCCTTTTTTCCACTAATTATGGGGGCTCCCATACAAAATTTTGATAAAAATTGATAATTTTTCCTACTCAACATTTTTCTTGCACATAATATTCTCTTTTCCACTCCGTTAGGAGCCTCCCATACTAAATTTATGGGGTGCCCCTTAAGGCGTTGATACCCGGCGACAAGGTTTTTTTTTATAAAAATTGCCTAAAAAAAGCTTTGTTTGACGAACTTAAATCAAAGTAGAGTAGAGCAGCTTTTGAAAACTGTCATATGACTTTTAGAGCAGGCTAGAGTAGAGTAGGGCAGAGCAGAAGTTTCAAAAAACACAAAACAAGCAACTTTGAGAAAATTAGCAAAAATTTAGAAAAATTTACATATTTTTACGTTAAAAATAAAATATAAATATCAAAAGCGACGATAAATTTTAAAAATATTTATTTTGTTTTGATTTTTCTTATGAAAATTTGCTGCTCCAACCTACTCTACATAAAAATCTAGAGCATAAAAGAGCAAACAGAGCAGTTTGGAGCAGACTCTTTGAAAACTTTTCAGAGTATAATAGAGCAACCTAGAGCAGAAAACACTTTCATCGAACACTTTTGACTGCTCTAACTTGCCCTAGAGTACTCTAGAGCAATCATCAAACAAAGCTAAAATAAAACTTTTAAAAAAAAAGTTCATGATTTGTTTGACTACTAAAAGTTGTTTTTGCAGCTTTTTTAGTTTTTGAAAATTTATAGAAAAAAAAAATTGAAAAAAATCATAGATGCCAATCTCAACTAGTAGGGGAACTGATGCTATTGTGGCATAGTTTTTCAATGTGGTATGGTCGCATATCACCGATTTGGGAAAGAACCTGCTTTTGTCCTGTCAGAAAACATGAAAAACCAGGGATATGTTGCTGTCATGGACCAAAAAAAATTTTTCCGATGTCAGTTGAACGAAACGTAAGTCGCGTGTGGTTGATTTTTTTTCCGGATTTTTTGCAAAACAATTTTGTTAAGAAAAATTTGCTTTTTGATTAAGTTTTATTTATATTCAATAAAGATAAGTCCTAAGTATTGCGAAGTAAGTGTTTAACTATGTTAATTCACAAAGTTTCCAATTTGATTTTTAGAATTTTGTATTTTCTAAAAATTGGCCAATGTGGTATATGAACATTTTTTGATATTCTTAACATTATTTGATGGCTGTTAATTTTTTTACAAGAACTATGAGGTTAAAGACCAATGTAAATGTTATTATGAACTTATTTCATATCTTTCAAACTTTATATTTGGTGGTATGGTTAAGTATACTACATTACTCTACTTATATGTACCACATTACCCGCCCACTTTACTAGCACTGATCAGTATACATACCACATTGCGCCACCATATATACCACATTACCTGCCAACTTTTTGAAAACAGCCTTTTTGACTTTTTTCAGATTTTGCGCAATAACTTTTTTTATTGAAGTTGCACACATATTATTGAAATATATTTTGTAGCCAATACTTCAATGATCAGCTTAAACAAATTTGGCTGAAATTGATCAAACAGTTATTTTTCAAATTCCACCTAAACATTACCTATACCACAATAGCATCAGTTCCCCTACTATAAGAGAAAAAAAAAGTTTCAAAAAAATCGGAGATGCAAAAGCAAAATGCTATCCGGAACGGCACGTAATGCACCATATAAAAAGTAGCACCCATAGCGGATAGTAGTAACATTTTTAAAAGAACTATTCGTATGAAACTGCCGATACGCAGAATTCGCCCATTTGCAAATAAGTGCTTATTTCCCAAAATACTCTACTTGACTTTCTCTGGAATAATAAATAAACTCATTTTGCAAATGAAGTTACAGATGTAGCTGATAATGGTATTATTGTTATGTATTATGATTATTGTAACAACATTTTGCTGTTGCTACGAATTGTTGACAACTGCAATACATTGTTTTATGATTAACATATTGTGCTGCTTGTTGTATTCAGTGTTTCTGCAGCGTTGCATCTGAAACCAAAAAATAACCACATACTCATAATAAAATGAAGGCATTGTCTTTGTAAAATGGAAGGAGAAAAAAATCATTTTTAAATAAAAATCATATTTGCAACAAGTAGGTCATTCGTTAATTAGTCATTTGAGCCGGGCCACGCATTCATTGTAGAGCCCTAACTGGGTTTATCTTTTTTTTTATTTTAAGATTTGTTTTTCTTTTATTATTTATCTTACAATTTGAACTTTCTTTGTTTTCTATTTTTTCTCGTTCAGTTTTAAACAAATTTCTCATATAACAATAGTGGTTTTCTAGGCGCCTGCACACAGTCAAAAGCAACAGCAACAACAACAATTGTTTCATTCATTCATTGCTTTGTTTAGGGTTAAAAAAAAAAACAACAAAATTCACTATGTCGCGTGCCAAAAACATTAGAAAGTGAGTCTTGTCAACAACTTTGTTACAGTTGTTGTTTTTGTCTTGTAGTCACCTGCTCTTTGGTTAGTCCGTGGTATCTATCTGTGTAGTTGGTCTGTCTACGCTAATCTGCATAAAATTGCATTTTACCTTCATGTCAGGGGGTGGAGTTTGTACAATTGTTGCTAATTTGCATACCAATTTACATTTTTCTGCAACTTGTTCTAATTATTCGCGGTCTGTATTTAAAAAGTATGTTTACTATGTGTACAATACTCATGCGAACTTAACTTTTTCTTTCTGTTTGAAGTTTAATTTTTTCATTATATTAAGGTAACACTAAGGCACTTCTGTGTGTCACGACTTTACTGACTGCAACCGCATTCTATTTAAAGTGACCTTGGCTATGCAGTACGTACTTGGAACGTAAAACACTTGTAGATTTTTAAAATTATGAATATAAACACTCACAGAACTATATTAAGGCTTATACAGGGCGTATCGCATAAGGTTACGAAGCTTCCAGGAGCTGACCTAGACTAGCAAAAAATTGCAACTGAGAGGGCTTCTACAATGTACCCCTGAGGACTTGTAGGGTTAAAACTAGTTTTCTGACTTGATTTAAAATAAAAATTTTACGGGTCACTTAGAGAATACTCTTTTATAAGAAACTATTAGCTACTTGCATGAAATTTCTACAAACGCATTTGGTTTATAGGGTTTAAAAGGAATTCGTAAAGTTCTTGACCTTTAAAATTGATATTTTAAATTTTTTTCCGTTTTCTTTTTATTTGGCGGCCATTTTAGTAAAAAGTTAGTCCTATTGATATACCCTGTTATAATTTTTTTTTTTTAAATCCTCGTTAAATTTGCTTCAATTCGGTGGTATATTTGTTACACCAATTTTGTTGTTTTAAGATCTTGGTTCTTGACGCAATTTCGAATACCCCAAATCATAAGACGACTTAAGTTATTATTTCAACTGAGATTGAACGTCTTAATGAGACAAGTCAAAGTTCCCCCATCCATAACTTCCTCAAAAATTATACAATCAGGCATGTTCTCAATTCCAATTTTGATCGGAATTGGAATGGAATCAATGTTAAGGTGCAAAATGGAATCGGTGTTTTATTGCAATAAATAAAATGTGCTACTGGTTTCAATCCGATTTGCTGAAACGCAGAGCACCTTAAGATTGATTCCATTCTGATTCCAATCAAAATGGGGATTGAGAACTGCCCGAATATTTTTATAATTTTGTTCAAGGATACTTTTAAATGCGAAAATCGTCGTAGTCTCCTTAATTCCATTTTTACATTAATCGAGTTAAGCAGTTTTCCGTTTTTACCACAAAAATATATAATTTTTATTAATTTTTTTTACTTTTTTCGTAAGGCTCTACATTTAGTTTGATCAGTATGATCTTTTTACTAACGTAAGTATTTCCAATAACTTGTAAGCTTTTGGAGACTTATAAGTCTTTCGAAAACCCGTTTTCATTATAACCTAATTTCTGACAGTAGACCAAAAGTCTGGTCAGTTTGGTGGATTCGCTGTTAATGAAAGAAAATTGTGGCTTTAATGTAATGAGATATTGCCAGATCACAATATCCTTTATTTTTTAAGCAAACTTGGGTATCCATTCTGTGAATAAGAAAAAATTATGAGCAAAAAACATGTTTTTAATATTGACCCAATTGTTGATCGCCTAAATTCGACACGGTAATCACCACACGACATTGTAAAGTAATTGCTTTATCTGAAAAACTGCGATGGAAGGGTGGGATAGTTCACTTGGCAAAGAATATCCCAAATATATGCAGGGCTTTTGCATCATAATTTCTGGGGTTTCGAGTTCATTTAAATTAAATTTAAATTGTTCATATAAATCGAAAAACTCTTCATAAGAAAAATGAACTGTCTTTAACTAAGCAAGTGGATATATAGTATAAGCCAAGGGTGTCAGCGTTTTCAAATCACTGAGCCAAGCGCAGTCAGCGCAAAATTTTCGCTTTTACAACAACTTCAAATTCCTCGAAGGACAACAATCACAAAAACCATTTTTTGTTGTTTTTTTGGCTGCTCGTTTACAACAACACCAATATTTCAATAATTTTTAAAATTTCTGAGAACTACAACACACACGAAAAATTTTTTGTTGTTATTTTTATGCGAAACGACAAAAACAATTTTATCATATATATTTTAATTCCGCGAAATTTTGACGAGCTCAAAAAATAACAACAAAAATTATTTCTTTGATTGTTGTACTTCTGGGAAATTTGCAAAATATTGAAATATTATTGTTTTTGTAGGCGAGCCAAAATTGGCTCAGTTTCGTTCTACGCTGAGACCCTTGGTATAAGCTAGTGATGAGCAAACCAAGACCAAGCAGTCTTGGTCTGGGGCTTGTTCTTGCACATTGAGTCTTGGTCTTGGTTTTGTTATTGAGTCTTGGTCTTGGTCTTGCTAACTAAGACTAGGTCTCGGTCTTGGTCTTGGTCTTGGTCTTGAAAAAATTTTCAGAGATATTGAGTAGGTATTCAAAAATTCGAAACCATATTTTTCCAAAACAGTTGGGTTTTTATGATGCCGAAATTCACATCGAGAAATGATTTTATCTTCAAAACGGGCGTCAAACAACTTTTAACTATAAATTACCAAGACTGAAAAGCAGTCTTGGTCTTGACGATTATCGTGAGCAAAACCAAGACCATAGCACTCTTGGTCTTAGTCTTGCAAAAATATCAGCGTCTTGGTCTTGGTGTCGCAAAATTACCCAGACCAAGAACAAGACGCAAGACCAAGACTAATTTTGCTCATCACTAGTATAAGCCTACAACATCGTCTTAACCAAACATTCTTAAGAATTTTGAGTAGGTAATTTTTCAAACCGCTTTAAGTTTTCAAGTACAAGTTACTTTTTAATTTTTGGTCACTGAATCTAAAAAGTTTGTCCATTTTAAATCAACCCTTACAAATAGCACGAAAAACTTTCTGTTCGTTGCCAACCTGCCAATGTCTGTTACCTTCACTGTTAGTTACAACGTCAGTGTTAACTCGATTAAGCCATTTTAATTAAATAAATTGTTTGTTTTTTTTTTTCTTTATGCCAGCGGGAGCTTTTGTAATTAAAGTGCAATGCGTTGATTATGAGGAAAATGAAAAACTTGTCGAACAAAAGCCAAAGAACAAAGTACAACAAATATAACCGCTCAAAAAGTGTGGCAGACTGTGTAAGCAAAAACATTGAAAACATTTAATTAAAACAAAGCAGTTTGTTTATACCCAGGGTTGCGTTTTATGAAAATTTTTTGATGAATTTTCTTAAAGTTTTCTTTTCATTTTATTAAGTTAACGGAAAAAATTTTTTATTGTCAAGCAGTGAGCATACGCGCATTTACAATAATAATAATTCACAGGGGTCACGACCCCACGAACCTTACTGTAAAATATTTCCGAAAATATTTTGAAAGCAAAGTATTTGTAAGAAAACGAAAAAAAAAAAAATCACAAAAATACATAAAAAATGTTTTTGAAAAGTTGTTGCCTATCTCAGGACATTGATTTTAAAAACACTGACAAACGTGAAACTTGCCAATTATTTAAAGTAGAGCCTTAAAATATGCTACGTTTTTTATATAATTTAAAATATTAGCATAATTTCATGCAATGAGCTGTTTGAATCTGTTCGAGCATTGTATCAAACTTAAAACAAGCAGATAGAGCGTTCGAGCAGCTCGTTTGTTCGAACTTTCGTAGCTTGCAAATGTTTGCCAACTGCTTCGCTCATGTTGCATGTTGTTGCTCAGACTACTGTGTATGCAACGTTACAGCCAACACATTGGTTTGCTTGTATCATACAAGCTATATGCAGGTCCGGATTTAAGCTTCTTGTTGCCCTTGGTTAGATACAATGTAATTTTTGAGTAAACGATGTTTCTGTTGAATATTTTATCACCCTCACTGACGCGTTTCCTTTCGTCTATGGAAAAGGGATTGGGAAACGATTCCATACACTTATATAAACGTTCTATTAAAATCCAACGTATATTTTTAGGGTGGCCACCTGGTTAATTTCTGAAATTTTGTTAAAATCATACTTTTTGTGACTAAATTGAATTTCTTGGTTTCAGAAACGATCAGATAAAGTTTTTTTGAATTGTATTTTTTAAGTTTTGAATAACGAACGAAAAATTTAGGGTTGCCATATTAGGGTTGCCATATTACGGTTGCCATATTAGGCTTGTTAGACATTTTTGCAAAATTGCATTTCTTAGTTAAGATCATAATTTTCTCTCTATAAAATGACATTTTGGGCCAAAAAAGAACGAAACAAAAATTTAGGGTTGCCATATTAGGGTTGAAAAAAAAAAATTTTTTCGCTATCTGTAATATCTGTAGCTATATGACTGTTTCTGAAAACAAGAAATTTAATTTGTGACTAAATTATGATTTTAACAAAATTTCAGAAAATAACCAGGTGGCAACCCTAAAAATATATGTTGGATTTTTAAAAAGTTTATATAAGCGTTTTGAGACTAAAATGAAATTTTTTATTTTTGGTAAGCTTCGTTTACCGTCAAATGGAAATTATTTACAAATTTTTGTTTTCCCAAAATCTCTTCTTTCAAATTTATTAAAATTTAATTAAATTAATTAAAGTACCTAAGTATATGGGGAAATCTCAGCAAGTGTGGACTTCGGTGTGAATAGGTCTCGGTTCGCCGAGTCAGCACCCGTTGCATTTCCCATCCATTCCAACATGTCTGGGACACTTATTGGATGATGTTAAATACAAAAACATGCGTGTGCTACCGCCTGGAAGCTTTATTTTTTTTGCCGAAATTCGAGCAAAATCCACAAATTTTGAGTGTGAATTGAATAAGCCGCTTCCGTTATTGAGCCATAACTTTTGAGGCGGGTCAGCAAATTGTTTTGGGCTTTTAGTATCTTTAACATGAATATTAAGACGTAAGCAAAATTGCATCCCGTTGATGTGCCTCAGGTAGAACGCTAGATATGGGTCTCCAAAGTTGTGTGAATGGTTTTTACCTAAAATCTGGTCATTTTCGGTTTCTAACATGCGGCTCTGGGGGCGATTATTTTTTCGCAATATTCCTCATGAAATATGATTTCTTAATGTTATGACTAAAAGTTATGTCGAGATAAAATGGTGTGCCATCACTGGTTCAGTGGTAACACACTTGAGAAGAAGCTCAAATGTCGATTTTTCATGCGAAATTATGTCTAAAAAAATGGTATTTTGAGGGGCACAAAAATCTGAGGGCACAAAATTGTCTCAAACCTTGCGAAATCATTGGACCTAGGGCCAATGAATATGTAAAAAAATCGCCCCTCAGAACATTCTTCAACGATGGCTAGTATGTAAAATTTTTTAAGGTTCATCTATATATACAATGACTGTGTGTGTGTGTGAAGCATTATCACTCAGGTACTACTGAGCCAATTCAGCTAAAATTTTGGGAATGAGTGTATCTCAGGTATGGAAATGTGTTGATCCTATACACGAAGGTTTCCGAAGATCACCCGAAGGCTTCATAGTCAAAACGAAGAATATCTGGGAAATATCTATGGCAGACTTTCATCAAGTTTTAATTGATAATTTTCTGGGCCACCCGAAGTTTGCCGAAGGTCACCTGAAGGCTTGATAGTCAAAACGAAGAATACCTAGGTATGCGAGAAAGAAAAAATCGATGGCGAACTGTCAAAGAACTTTAACAGGTAGTTTTTTTAAAATACCCGAAGGTTCCCGAAGGTCACCCGAAGGCTTCGTACTCAAAACGAAGAATACGAGAAGGAAAAAATGCATGGCGAACTATCAAAAAACCTTAACTAATAGTTTTCTGTGACACCCGAAGATTTCCGAAGGTCACCCGACATGCCGACACTTAATTGCTCGTTGGAGGTCGGGTACCAACCGTAATAGTTACTTGAAGTTATTTGGTTTTACGCGCTTTTGAAGACTTTAAGAATCTATTTTTTATGGTTACTGGGTAAATTTCGACCAGTATTGAGACAAGTGTCAACCGAGATCACCTGTAAACTATAATTTGACTGGGTAAAAATTTGAAAAAAATCTCAAATGGTTGGCAGTGCTTTTATTGTTTATAGATATTGTTTTCTGAATACAAGTGAAAACTTCTGCTTTATTTTATAAAAATGGGTAAGTAAGTAAGTAAGTGGAGTCAATAAAGACTTAAAACTGGCAAAATGAGGAAGTCCTCAAGGAAAGGTCCGATTTTGATGATTTTTTTTTTTAATTTTTTTTTTTTTTTTTTATTTAAATTCAGAAACCTTTTGAAGCTGTATCGGAATTATATAATTGTTTAATATATTAAAAACTTATGAAAAGATAAAAATAAGTTGGAAATAAAAAAAACAACAAGCAAAAATTAAAATAGTAATTTTTAATGTATTTGGCGATGCTAAATCGGCGCAGCAATATGACCTTAAAAAAAATTTTATATTAGAGGCCACCCTAAATATTCATAAATGCTAAATTTTTTTCTTCAGAAATATTCCCTTCAATTTCCATGCTTACTTTCATGAAAATCGGTGCAGCATAACCTTAAAAAAAATTTTTTGTATGAGGGCCACTCTAAATATGCACCCTTAATAAAAGTTTTTTAACCTAAGCTGTGCCTCTTGATATAAAAGGCAAATTCCATGTGAATTGAAAAAATACGATTTAAAAAATTGTGTGAGGGCCACCCTAAATAAAAGTTTTATAGTTAAAGCAGTGCAACTTAATATAAAAACCACGTGGTGTAGAATTAATGTGAATCGATTAACCGGTATGTGAGAAAATCCGATTTAAAAAATATTTTTGTATGAGGGCCACCCTAAATATACACTCTTGCGGAATGAAATATACTTTATAACCGATTTCCATATCTACCAAATACACATAAAAAATTTCATAAAAATCGGGCGAGCCGTTTCAGAGGAGTTCAAACACAAACACCGTGACGCGAGATTTTTGACGATATTGGGGGAGGCGATCGAAAAAAGTCAGTACCGCTGGCTGTAAAATACTTCTAGTGCATCTTAAATTAATAATTCACGGTCCAAAAAAGGGTGCCACATGTTTGAAAAATAACTCTTTTTTTTTCGAAAAAGTGACACTTGCTGAGATTTCCCCATATATGTAATAGGAAATCATTTGTTATTTTATTTAATTTCACTTTCTGCATACAATAATAACAATTGGCTCGAAATTGAATGAAATCTAAAGAAAGTGAAAATACTTGTAATCGTAGTTATATATTGCAAATTGAAATTTGTCACCAACAATTAAACGCATTCGCTTGTAACAAACAACACGACATGGGAACAATTACTCACAAACAAACAACATCAATAACAACCAGATCATTTGTCATCAAATCACTCACCGTTGTCTGTTTGTTTGTCAAGCACGTGTCCAATTAAATTTAATGTTAAGTTCCGTAATATGCCAGGTTGGTAAATTTATTTTACTTTATTTATTTAATTTCCAATAGAAATTTTCTTCAAGTACCGACCGAGCGCGTATTTTTCTTCTTTTTGTAGGAGTTTCGTACAAAAAACAAAAAGTTCAAGATTTTACTTTCATTTGAGTGAAAGAAAAGTTTTGCTGTTTGATTTTGTTTATTTGGTGACTGCACAATAAAATTATTTTTGGGTTTCAATGCATCACACACAAAGGTATGAATATGGCAAAAAAAATGAGTCACGTACAATACATAGTTTGGCCCAAGTATACCTACATAATACATGTTTCGTTGGAGATGTTTTTTTTTCTGAAATTAATATATAACATACATACATGTAACGGCTTGTCTCCTCAATTGGAATAACTAATTTCATGAAAAGTTCGACACCGGCATTATTATTGAAATGGAACATACATGGTATGAGTTCCCTATATTCACAAAAAATTCCTTGACAGCTCACACAACTTTCCAATAGATGTTCAATTAATCTCTTGAAAGCTTTTTGGCAACTCTGAATTATTTCTACAGTAAATATTTAAAATTATGGTAACGAACAAAACTTTGGTTTAATTTTGGAACAATATCACTCTAATTTTAAATCAAAGTCCAATCTTTTTATATAGCCACCTGAAAATCTGTAAAGATTATTTTCAACATTTCTCGAATTTTGCAAAAATTTTTTGATATATCGTGGGCTGAGTATTATTTTGCCGTAAACGCCACTTCGTTGAAAAAGTGGCGTTTACGGCAAAATAATACTCAGCCGACGATATGTACATAGGGGAGAGGCACCGGTTGTGCTTTAATGAAAATTCAACTTTCTATAGCCAATTTTCCAAGGGCGTTGTATTTGGCTCTTCCAAAAAGTGACTGGGTTGTGAACCATCTGGCAAATTCCAATAAGAGTTGGAAAATACGAAGTAGAACATCCATAATTTCTTAATAAGTTGAGATTTTATTAATTCAGAAGGCCTCAGGAGGACAAACAAATTATAATGACGCCTTCTAGGCTGAAAAAATCGAAATGAATGGAAGTGCTCAATCATCATTTTCTTCATCTTCATCCAAGTCGGTGTCGCAATGAGTGCAAGTGAAAAACGAACGTGTTCCTATATTAGCGCACTTCAAGTGAACGAGCCAACCACATGTGTTGCATTCGATGGAGTTTTTGGGGATCAGTTATTTAGGCGAAAACCTCAAACAAATGATGCAAAAATTAATGTCCAAAAATAAAAGGGAAAGTAAAAACCCAAATAGCCGAAATAATTTGGAAAATGAAATGGAAGATTGGGGGAAGGGGAAAATAGCAAAAATAGAGCCAAAAAACAGTAAAAAGTCGTGGAAAGCTGTTTTCTTTAAAACACAAGCTTAAAAAACCGATAGAGAAAAGTTTTTTGTGGGCGACCCTAAATTTTCAGCTGTCATATTGAGAGGACTAAAGAGATAAGATTTGCGGCGGGAAAATGATTGATGATAGTAGGTCTATTTTCTCATAAAACCGAACTGATCTTGGCTATTTGTGTGCCACCCTAAGTTTTCGGATGTCTTATTGAGAGGTCTAAAGAGATAAGATTGGCGGTGGAAAAATGGTTAGCAGAAAAAGATCTGTTTTTCCCAAAAAACAAACTTTGAAAATAAGTTTTCATGGGCTACTTTTGGAGGTTGACATGGCTAAAAATTAAAAAAAAAAAAATTAAACACAAACCGAGTAAAATGACATAAAAATAATTAATTTTAATATATTCGACGATATGTAATAGTTGTCGTACAAATCTAGTACGAAAAACGGATGGTTCATAACCCAGCCACCAGAGTGGTTCACAACCCAGTCAAGAAGATATTTTGAAAACGTCAAAAACAACGGCAATTAGAATCGACATAATCAAATATTGGATCGTATAATAGAATCAAAACACTAAATATATATGCATTCACCCACTTTTTTGGAATAACTTCACTCTATTGGATAGCACTTTGAAAAAAATTAAACAAGCAATTCGTCTGTACGTTTCGGTGTAACCACAAAAACTGAGTCAAGTCAAAAGACGATCTTGAATGTTGAAAAAAAAAAAATAAGCAATGGTTCACTACCGAGCTCGGTTCACAACCGTTGACTCTCCCCTACATTAGGTATAGTTTTATAATATTCCAGCCAACTCTTTGCCAGCACTCTTACTTTTTCCCATTTTCTACTTGCACTTTGTTTGCATCTTAACAAAATTACATAATTTTCTAACGAGTTCTATCAGTGAGACTATACAATAGCCCTAAGGTGATCAGCTTTAGAAGAAGATAACGTGCTTAAAGTCGTTTGGGTAGACAGTGTTTGTTTTCCATTTCCACAAATGACCTTCGGCAATCATCGTTAACATGAAATAAAATGGAACAAAAAAAAAAAATTGTTAATGTTAAATGCAAAAAGTGGAGCTTGAGATACTTAAGTATGTACTAACTTTTTCTACAGAAAAAAGAAAAAAAAAAAACAACAATAAAACAGAGTTGCCACTTGCAAAACATCGGTGTTTAGCATAAAAAGGCTCGTTAAACGTTTTACCGGCTGACAGGTGTTTTTTCTTTCCTTTAAGTATACAATAGATGGCTTGTGTTTTTTTACAAAACTGTTGGATTGTTATAACAACAGTGAAATTTGCATATTTCTCAATGAAATTAAATGACGCAGTTGAGTTTTTTTTTTTTTTTTTGTTTTTGTTTTTGCTTTTTATGTTGGGAGTACTTTTTCGCGTAACTTACCCTTTAGAGGCCGTTAGTAAAGATAATTTAGTATTAAGTACACAAGTTAAGTGTTGGTGCTACTGTAGTGTACTTTTTTGTACACTTTTGTACCTGAAATGACTCATTTCGTATGTAAATAATGCTGTTTGGTTTTAACTCTATTGGACATATTATTTTTTTTCGTTTTTGTGGGTGTGTCAATGAACTTAAAAAATTTGCTGCTTTGTAATTAATGAATTTATTAAAAAAAGAAAAAAAAAACAATTAATGTAAATAATGTAATGTTTTTCTGTTTTTACATAAGAAAAAAAATGCATATTGTTTCAGACTTACGTTGAGAAAAGACGACGCTGTGTTTATTTAACACAAATTTGTAGTTCACAGAGTTGGGCGCATCTGGTACTTAACTGCAAAGATATAAAAATAATAGGAAAAATTTATTATTTTATGATTTTACGCTGACAATTCAAAATATTTTAAATGTTGCAATTTTTTCTTAAGTTTTTAGAGGTATAGGAAGGTACTCATTATCTATTAATCACAAAGTCATTATTGTGCTACTCAGCTTTACCATGAATATTTTCTGCGATTCATATCTATGATTTGTGCTCATTTAGGATTCACTGATTTCACTGTTTTTTAATTAAGGGAAATGTTGCGTTTTTTTTTTTTTTTGAAGTGAAACTTTATGAACATATTGAAACGGAAGTATTGAAACAGCAAATAGAGGAACATATATACGCTTTATAATCAGACTATGTAGCTACTACGATTTTTACCGAATCGACCCGATTTTTTTAAACAAATTTATTGCACTAACAAGCGGTTTGGGACAGGCAGGAGAATGAGTTTTATAATTTTACACGTAGTAAAGTGGGCGTGGCACTTATGTGATGTCACTTATCTTCCGCTCAGTGTACGGTATTTATGTTCGCCGTCTATCCACCAATTTTCATCAAAATACGTATAGTTTGGGAGATATGTATGTATGTATTAAAATGTTAAGCCATGAAATCGTTAAAAAACTCCTTTTGTGTAATGACTTATAATTCGTAAAGTAGTAATGCAACCGACAAATGGCAGATCCAGGCAAAAACCATTTTAAAGTAACTTTGAATTTGAGCTCAGATTAAGGTTCTCATATTTTACATACCCAAGTCTTTCTGGTGCTTGCTCTAAGAACAAAAAACACCGATGCCTGAACTTTCCGGTACGAAAAAAACTTGAGGAATGAAAGAAGCAAATGCAGAACCGTCCCATAGAATCCAAGACGTTTGGTCTGCCTAGTATAACACCACACAGTCAACTGACTATTCATACATATGTACATACCAAACTGGAAAAGAAACGCTTCAAAAGGCTTTCTGAAGTGCTTATTTTTCAGCCAAGAGAGCTTCTGCTCCGTAATATAAGAATACTAGCATTTCCTGGTGTGCGTTGCTACACTTTCTCTTGTACAGAGGGTAGGGCATCTCCAATTAAATTAAACCAAAAAATGTAAATTGTCCTAATGCAATTTAAAGATGACATTTTCCCTTTGGGTTTTATTTGTCCCGATATCCTTAATACATATACCAAGTATCATCCATGTCCGTTAAATATTTTCATGATAAATAAATTTTTTTGGAAACACAAAAAAGGGAGAAAACCCTTTGATGAAAAAAGTTTTTCACTAAAATGTAATAAGTCATGAAACCCGTAAAAAGCACGGAAAAAGGAAAAAAAATTTAATTTTTAGGTCCGATATCCAAGGGGGGACGCATAGAAAACATGAAAAAAAACGTAATAAAAAAATTTTTAAAATTTTTGGTTCCGACTTCCAAGGAAGGCCCCCTTGGGTGAAAAAAATTTGTTTGCACTAAACTGTTGTAAAAAGCCATGAAACGCGTAGAAAACACAAAAAAATTTTTGATTCCGGTATCCTAAAGGGACCCTTCGGTGAAAAAAAAAAAAAAACTCATGATGTACCCAAAAACTTTTAAATATAAATTTTCACGGTGATCGGTCCAGCCATTTGTGAGTCTATAAGGAACATACAGACAGACATACAAACATTCTTTTGATATATAGATAAGAATTCTGAGGCTTACTGAAGCATTTCGTAAAAAGGCCTTTTGAAGTGCTCATTTGGAACGTGGGGCTGAGCTTTCTCTCAATTAAAAAAAAAAATATCAACTGACCGCACTAGGATTCGAACCGCTCCGTATGATAGATATTAATACACTACAATTACAAACATGTTAGACCTCTAGACAACTGACCTATGTATATGATGAAGAGGACTAAAATTTATAAATTTATTTAATAAAAGAAAATGTTATAACAAAAATGTCTCCCCAAAAAGAATTTGAATTTCGAACGCTTCCTGCAGCCTCACAAAAAAATATTGTGTAAACGCCTCCAAATTTTCATAGGAACAAGCGCCTTAGAAGTGCTTTCTTAAGAAACACTCGATATTTTCACTTTGTATACTAAGTACAAGTTAAATTCTCAAAGTTATATAACCATATTAAATAAAATTCTTACAGATGACAATCAACCCCTGCAACAAAATTAAAGCACTGCCGCATTGAGCTTTGCACACTCCTTAGAAAAAAAGCGACGATTCAACTGGCATTTTAAGTGGAATTACGTTATTCGCATAAATTAAAATGCTTGTTTTTTTTTACTTTTAAATAAATTTAAATCAAGATGAATCATTTTTATTGAGCGTCACTTTTATTACCGCTAAAAAAAACGACAGCAAGTTGTGTCATCTCAAGGCATGTAGCTTATAATGCCATATTAAAAAATCTGGTTTTAATTGGGATTAACGAGCAAATTTACCTGTAATTTACGTATCAAATTTTGTAATTTTTTTTTTATTTTTTTTCTTTAAATACCTAGTCATATTTTTAAGCAAATAGTGTACAATGTTTAAGAGCTTATTATGTACACTCATGTAAGTTTTAGCATTTATTTTTAATAACTTTTTGAGTTGCGCTTACTTAATATTTGTAAGTTTTTTAGAGTACTAGGGTGATTGAAAAATATGCTATTTTTGTGTTTCAATAAATGGTAAAGAATTTTAAGCATTTCATTGAAATAAATCCCTTTTGAACAAAATTAAGTAAAAATATAGATGATTTTTACAACTCACGTTTGCTAAAGAAGGTTAACTTTTCAAATAAATCATTATTAGGTAAATGTTTAATTTTTTAACCTACAGTTGACGTTTTGAAGTCTTTGGTCAGAAAAAAAAAAGACTTAACAGCACCTCGTTGCCACGAAAGATTTCAGTTTCACCACAACTACTTATTTGAAAACTGGATACATTTCCCTATTTTTTCATAGTTTTAAAATTTTTCTACGGCGTACCAAATTTTGGAAAAGAGCTCACAGAGGTCCGTTAGCTGATGTACTTAAAAGTTCAAAATCAATGCATCTCAATGCCATTAACCCTTAGTTTGAATCCCAGCACGGGTTATTTGACGTTATAGTTTTTTAAATTGTGACAACGTTTAGCTTGAAAATGGTTTTTTTCGGAAGGTTACGTAAGCTACAAAACGCTTAAAACCGAGGGCATGCTGGACAGTGGCGGATCCAGGGGGGCGATCGCCCTCTCTCTCAAACCTAAATTATATGTAAAGATTTTGAAAATATTCTGTTATTATCTAGAAATGTAGTCAATCGGCCCCCCCTCTTGACAATGCTGGATCCGCCACTGATGCTGGAGGTGATTCGAAAGTCAATGCAAACTTGAAATTTGAGTCCCAGCGCAGCAAAAGGGAACGACAAGGATAAACTTCAGTAAGTTCTTACACTCAACAACGAATTGAGTGTTACACGTAGTTTCATTTCATTTCATTTTCCTATTGAATACAAAATTTTGAATCTGGACCCGCCTCTGATAATGTCTATAAATACTCATAAGTATCCATTATTTTAATTATTTTTTATAATCATCGCTACTTAAGAGCACTTTGTTTAAAACTTTTTAACGGGAAGCTTTTAGCTACTTTTTAACTTTGGCGGCAATTTTAGTGTGAAAAAGGTCCACTTAACATACCCTTTCACAATTTTTGTTTTTGAATCCTTGCTAAATTTCCTTCAATTCGTACATTTTTCATATCAATTTTTAATCTAAGGTCAGAAAAAAAAATACTTTTCAAGAACATTCCGTTCGAAGGCTCCGGTAAATATAGGGCAGCGCAACGCATGCACATAGCGCGTTTGTTTTACATAAGTAAAAGTATTTTTTCTGATCTTGAATCAAAAACTTGGTATAACAAATGTACTATCCCAAGGGGAAAAGAAGTGCTTCAAAAACCCTTCCGAAGAGCTTCTTTTTCACCAATAAGCGCTTCCACTCCGTAAGAACTATTCTTTCTATTTAACATTGCATGTCCTAGGATGTAAGCGCGCGTAAGCTTACCGCAGCCTTACGTTTAATAGCCTTTTAAAGCGCTTATTTGTAACGCTGACAGCATCAGGATTTGAATCTAGGGCCTCCCGTATGATAGATAGAAAACATTATTCTTCAAATTTGTATATTAAGCAACAGCCTTAAATGGAATCATTGTATAATCAGTTTCAATTCAAATAAACAAAAGTAAAAAAATAAGAGAAAGGAAAATAGAAAAATTAAATAAAAAATGTAAAATAAAAAATATTTTAATAAAAAAAAAAAAATAAAGCAAAAACAAACAAAAATCACCCTTGCTGGGTTCAAACCCATTTTGTGCTTACTGCAGCCTTACATGGAATCATTGCGTAATCAGTTTCAATTGAATTAAACGAAAGTAAATAAAGAGAAAGGAAAATAGAAATGTGAAATAAGAGAATTTTGAATAAAAATATTTACAAAAAAAAAAAAATAAATAAACCAAAAAAAAAAATATAAACTCAAAAAAAAACAATAAAAAAAATCATCCGAGCTGGGTTCGAACCCATGATGTTCTCACTGCAGCTTTACAAAAAAGCATTGTGTAAGTGCTACTTAACTTCTACGGGAATAAGCGCTTTTAAATTGTTTGGCTCAGTAGCGCTTGAAATTTTTCCCCTTGGTACCAAGCTAAAGAAATTTAGTGAGAATTCTAAGGAAATTTATAAAAGACTATGTTAATAGGACCTTTTTCATACTTAAATGGCAGCCAAAGTCAAAAAGTAGGAAAAACTTTTAGAAAGCTCATACTTACAATTAGCTAACAGTTTCGCTGAAAAAAGTTTTCTCTAAATCCTTAGGGTGACAAGAGAAAAATTTTTTTAAAACAAGTCAGAAAATCAGTTTTTTCCTTTTAACTCCTAAGGGGTACATTTTAGATCCCTCCAGGAGAAATTTTTTTTCACCCTAGGCCCTATATTGTTGATACCCTATATTTATTTTTGTTGTTCAAAAATTATCTCCATTCTATGTTTTCAGCAATAATTTTTGTTATTAAAATCCAATTATATTTTTAATTGAATTGTAAAATTAAGAGCCATATGTAGTATATACATAATAGAATTTTAAACATCTGTCTGACACTTAAAATAGCTCAAATATGTAATGTACGCGCAGGTACCAGTGGTGAAACTTATAAGTTTTCTAAAGGCGAACAAACGCCAAGGCAATAATTCTAAATTTTATCTCCACGGTAATGATGCACGGTAATCTAAGGCCAGGATTTCACAACATGCTTACAAAAACGCATTTTTTTGTATAAAAGACGAGAAGTCTCTGGTATGGGATAAAAGACCGATTCGGGACCCATTGACATCACAAGCGAACAGTCGGCTGGGGGGGTTCGTTGGCTCTTGCTATCACCGAGAAACCTTAGTTACATTTACTTTTACTTTTATAGAGTCCCTAAGTGCCACTTTAATCGAAAAGAAACTAAAACAAACTAGAAATCAAAACTAGAAGAATAAAATTCGAAAGAATGAAACGGAAATCTATTTTAACCTGTATCATCTCTTAGATATTTTAGAGATATACGCATCTTAACCCACCCATCCAAATGATCCTGGTGCGCGAGAAGCTTTCTAACAGGATCCCATATTCTCACAAGTTTACTTCTACAGTCCCATTACCACAAGGAAATTAGAAAATTTAGTAACACATGATTAGATCTTCTATTATAATTCAAGAATTTATTTTGAACCAATTCATAATTCGAGAGATTCAATTTCAAAATTTAAAGTTTCATTAAATTTGCACAATTTAAAAGGAAAACAAACAAAATGAGAAAAAAAATTGGCTTATTGGAGGTTATCCAGATGTAACTCCATATATATATAAATCAAATTATGTTATCCTTATCATAAAAAATATCATTAATTAAATTCGATATGTGACCATAAATAATTTAAATCAACATCGGGTGTATCTTTTTACCAATAACATGAAATTAATTTCTGGTTCAAATCAAGATCGCTTGCTCTGTATACTCCTTAGTGCTTAGTGTATGTACATATTTTAATTTAATATGTAGTCATTGACTTTTATTTTTGTTAATATACATACAAACTTTTCATCAAACTCTAGCATAGGAGTACAGAGAACAAAGCCATAATCAAAACAAAAAGAGATGTAAAAGTTTTTTTTTTTTTGAAACGATAATCGAAAGCTTTTCGACTGATCTTGAGATCAGGCTCTCTAAATACTTTTATCCAAGCTTTCGATTACTCCCACGCAATATCGTAAATTGGTACAAAGATAGATCCCGTAAATTAAAGTTAACAAGAACTATTAAACAATTCACTCACGTTGGTTCCAGAACTGGGTGTAAGGCCTTGCACGTTGTTGCTGGGGACTGTTGTTTTGGTTGTGTTGCTATAGAATTTTTTAGGGTCACGTTATAGAAATTTTAAGTTTAATTACATTTGATTTTTAGATCGATTGATTTTGTTCTTTTTTAATATCTTTATATTCTTTATCCAACTTCGTTAATTTGCAACTTTATTAAGAATGAGGATGGATGATTTTTATTATTTTTATATTTTTATTTTTTTAACTAAGATAATTTAAATTTCGTTTTGTTTTGGCATATCAAAATTCATGCACTTAAAAAAGGAAGTTTTAATTGCAACATTAATGGATTTTACTTAAAAAAAAAAATAACAAAATCAATGTCTCTGAAGGTACACTTAATCACTAGGTTAATTTTAACTTTCACATTAGTTTTAATTATATTTTACTTTTGATGAAAAATTTAGTTCATTTACTTGCAATCATTCAGTTTTCAAGAAATTTTGTAATTTTTTCACTTTAAAGATCTCACTGCTAATAGTTTAAATTTTACTTAAATTTAGGCAAATTCAAATTATTTTTTTTTTTTTTTTGTATTTTTTTAAGAAAATTTTACCATGGAATGCCGTATTTTTCTTTTCAAAAATTATGCAAAATATATACTTATTTGCGGCAATGCGCAACCTGTCCGTCTGATTACACCGTTTCTTCGTTTCGATGCCACTGAATTACTGTACTGGGAGAATAAGAAGATGATGTAAAATTTAGAGTCTTAACCCTATCGGCAGGCAATAAAGCTGTTGGACTAACTGGGGCTTGGATCTCTTCGAAATTATTCTTCGGATTATGAGCACATGTAGCAAATGAAAAAAAGTAGGCATAGGTTTTTGAGCCTTTTACTAAAAATTTATGCACGAATCTTCTTCCAAAGATTCGTGCGTGTACGAAATAATTAAATTTTGTCAAGGATTTTCTCTGCCAAAATCCAGTTTTGAGAATTCTTTTCCAGGAAAAATTTTTATGCAGCAAATTAAATGGTTTTGTTAAAAAAAAAATTTTTAAATTTTCAATAATCACTTTTTCTTTGATCTTCACTGGTTGAATTTTTGATGAAGAAAGACTGATTAACATACCAGTTTTAAAAGTTAAAAAAAAAAATATTTAAGTTGGTACTTCGTAAAATCACATGAATTCTTTTAAGCAAAAAGAATTAACTGTTGATCAGTTTTTATAAATGCAATTTGCTATTGCAAAAAAATTATATGAAGATTTGCATATGTACGCATACGAAATCTTCATTGGCATATGCATGTAACATGATCATAAGGTGACCATGCAACTATTTTGCAAAAAGGGAAATTTTATACCAAATCGATTGATACTGAAAATTTAAGCAAAGATGTTAGTTACAAAACCAGATAACTCGATGATTTTTTATTGGAGAGTTAGATGGAATATTGATTACACACGAATATCTTTTGCGTGGTATGTTCCTACCAGGTGACCTTGTAGATCTTCTAGTATATAATAACTGTTTCCTAGTTTTTCTCGAATGCGGGCTTTAATAAATTTAGGACTCAGCTTAGCATTGAAGTTTCGCGCAAAATTACTTTGGCTGAAGTTTCTGCGAAATACTTCTTGTCCTATGTTAAAATTAACAATTCGAGAACGGAGATTATATTGGGCAGCATTATTATCATAAGCTTTTTTTACATTTCTTTGAATATCGTCTCGTAACAAAACTAACTGATCATCTTTATTCAAAATTGGTAAGTTAAGGTTTGGTTCATCTAGGCTTTGCAGATCTTTCAATAACTTGTAGGTTGAACCATGGGTAACCATATTTAAACCATATAATGCATAAAATGGAGAACAGCCAATCGTTTGATGAAACGAATTTCTTAACGAACAACTAATGCTACTCAAATTTTCGTCCCACTTAGTATGATCATCTTTTATATATGCTCTAATTGCGGCTATTAACGACCTATTAACTCGCTCAGAAGCGTTTGCTTGTGGTGAGTGTATGGCAGTAAAAGTATGCTGAATTCCTAGTTTTGTAAGAAATGCGTTAAATTCATGTGATTTAAATTGTGAGCCGTTATCGCTAACGATCACCTCAGGCACTCCATAGCAATGAAAAATATCGCATAGCAAAAATTCTTGAATCAAAGAAGTACTAAATTTTTTCAAGGGCAAGATCCAGTGAAATTTCGACAGATGGTCAAGAACTATCAATAAGCCAATATATCCTTTCTTGCTTCGAGGATACGGACCAAGTATATCAATATATAACCTTTGAAATGGGCGGAAAGTTTCGACCTGATTTCCCATAGGGGGTCTTAAAATTGTGTTTGGAGCTTTCGTGCATTTACAAGTTTCACAATTTCGAATATAATTTCTAACATCTTTCACCATTCCTGGCCAGTATAGATTTCTGCGAATTAAATTTAAAGTTTTTTGCATGCCACCATGTGCAGCAACGACAGAATCATGAGATCGCTGAATTACTTCAGTTCTGAGTCCTTCTGGGATCCACAATTTCCATGATTGGTTCTCCTGATCTGCAATACCAGTTGCATGTTCATTACGAAAATAAACAAATCTGTCTACAATTTTTAAGTCTGGAAATTTGCTAGAATTTTCTTGAATTTTCTTTTTTAGTTCATTATAATTAAGTTCATCAAAACATTCAGATTCTAAATTTACCTCAGGGCCTACCTCTTCAATGGAGTCAATTTCGTCAGTTGGAATTCTTGATAGAGCGTCGGGGACTACGTTCTCCTTTCCTTTCCTGTGACTTATACTGAATTTATAAGACTGAAGCTTTAGGGCCCATCGAGCAAGCCTGCCACTTAGGTTAGGTTGGCGCATTAACCATACAAGGCTTGAGTGATCCGTAACGACCTCAAATTCTTGCATTTCAATATAGCATCTGAACTTTTGAATGGCTTCTATAGCAGCTAAGCACTCCCGTTCAGTAACGCTATAGTTTCTTTGAGCGCTGTTTAGTTTTCTCGACATAAAAGCGATGGGTCTTTCGCAACTATTTTCATCTAATTGAACCAGGACAGCACCAATCCCGTAGTCACTTGCATCGCAGTGAAGAAAAAATTTCTTGGCAAAGTCTGGATTTGCTAGAACAGGTGCAGTCGTCAAAAGTAACTTGAGTTTTTCAAAGGCACCCTGGGCTTCCATTGTCCAATTAAACTTTTTCTTCGTGGACAGTACTTCCGTGATAGGAAACGTTACATCGGAAAAATTTTCAATAAAACGTCTATACCATCCGGCTAGACCAAGGAATCCGCGTACCTGTCTTAAGTTTTTCGGCACGGGCCAAGATAGTATAGAGTTTATTTTATCTGGATCTGTTGCGATGCCGCCATTACCAATAATATAACCTAAATATCTAACTTCTGTTACACAAAAACTACTTTTGTCGATATTTAAAGTTAGATTAGCTTTTCTAAACTGATTTGCTATTCGAACCAAAATTTCCAAATGGGTGTCAAAATTATCAGACACAATAACCAAGTCATCCAAGTAGCCAAACACGCAATGCTTTACATCTGCAGGAATTAAATCATCCATTAACCGGGACATCGTTGACGGGGCATTACAGAGCCCGAAAGGCATTACAACGAATTGGTATAAGGGCCTTCCTGGCACTGTGAATGCTGTTAAAGGCTTAGACTTTTCTGACAATCCAATTTGCCAATAAGCGTCCTTCAGATCTATTTTCGATATCAAATTTGCTCTTGGGAGGCGAGCGAAAATTCCTTCTATACTGGGTAATGGATAAGCATCTTTTTTGGTAACTTCGTTCAACTTGCGCGCATCGAGACATAATCTGACTTTTCCAGGTTTTACGACAAGTCTCATCGGTGAACTCCATGGACTACTGGATGGCTCTATAACCCCTAAGGCTAACATGCGATCAACTTCTCCAAACATGAGATTTTCCACGGCAGGTGATACCGGGTAAAAACGCTGCTTAACAGGTTTTGCTATGCCAATGTCAATGACATGTTGAATTAAAGAGGTGCGACCAAGACCTTGCGTTTCGCAATTTGGAAATAACGATTTAACTGCATTAAGTCGTTGAATTTGCTGTTCTGACAAAGGATACGTTTTTGATCTTAAAATTTCCTCACCAGAAGAGTCTTGAGACACAACAGAAATTAAGTTAGGAGCAAGATTAAAATATTTCCAAAAATCAATACCAAGAATTAATCTTTGTGTAATGGAGGGTATAATATAAAGTTTTATTTTTCTTTCTAAATTTTTGTATCTCATCTCTACGTCTATTGAACCTAAAACTGAATGAGCTTTTCCATCAGCTGTTTTTACAGATGAATGAATTGCTTTGAAATGTGGAAATTTGGAAAAATTTTCCGAGGCTAAAGTCGAACCCACGCAACTTATATTAGCGCCCGTATCAAGAAGACCATATTCTTTAAATTCTAAAAATTCTACTTCCGCATAAAATCTATTATCTTGATTATTACAAATAATTGATGAAATCAAATTTTTTTTCACCTTTCGCAACGCTTGCCAAAATTTTCTTAGCCTTAGTGTTGATCTTTTAACTTTTCTTTTCATTTCAGTAGTAGGAGTAATTTCCTTAAAAATTTTATTTTTTACTTCATTATAATTTTTTAATCTAATATGATATGGTACTAAAGGGTACAATATCCTAGCTGAATCTAATTCACAACTTCGTTTTAATATTTTAATTTCATTATTTGTATTGCTATCAGTACTTGAAGTGCAAGGAAGCACTGAGCTAGCCGGTAATTCACTTTTTGGTATTTCAAAATAATCGCTATTAGCTTCTAATTCGGTTGTGCTCGATTGTTTTGGAACACAACCTTCTTGGAGTTTTCCTTCATTTTTGATAAGCATGTTTTGCATTGTGGGCGATACACATTTGGTGCACCACAAGAGTAACAGAATATTTTACGTTCTTGGAGGCAATCTTTCCAATGATGGCCAGATTCCTCGCAGTTCCAACATTTAAAAACGGAAACTTCTTCAATAGCATGGACTCCTTCAAATTCTTCATTGCCTAAGTTTTCTTCTAAAGCAAAAATATTTCGCCTAGATGGAGTAGCAGGAAAATTGCGATTTGGTAATTGCCGTCGAACAGATTCTTCTCCTAAGAGATTTTCGCGCATTTGGCAGAGTTTACGTAAGTGGGCAATAGAATGTATTGGCACATACAGTAACTCATGCCTTACATCAGGACGAAGGTTTCGAGAGAGAATTTCTATTAGTTCACTTTCATCAATCGGAAGTGAATATCGATCTACGATGCTAAGCATAGCTTCATAATAGACTTCAAACGATTCTGAAAATTTCTGTTTCCTATTGCGCAACTCCTCTTTAAAATCATAGTTGGAACGAAAGTCTTTATATTCGTATCGTAATGCATTACAAAAACTTCCCCAATCAATACGATGTACCTGTTTATGATACCTCCAGTACCATTCAAGTGCTTTGCCTGACAACAAAGTAGGTAAATTTTTGCAAACAAGACTGAAATTATTGTTTAAGCTCTCCGATGTAAGCGAGCTTACTCGATATAAAAATTCCTCGACATTAAGACCCTTTGTAGAACCATCAAATTTGACGTTCCAATTTTGAATTATATGCGTCACTTTATCTAGACTAAAATTCATATCCGGATTTGAAAAATTTTGGAAGTTGCCCCTAGGATTGTTAGTAGGTGCATTATTTATATTCAAATTTGAAAACAAACGTTGTACATTATCATTTATCATCTGACCAATACGATCATAGTCAACATTAACATTGAAATTGTTTGCAGTTGGTGGAATGTTAATAACATTATGTCTACTTGACCTTGAACTTGGGTTTGGATTCCTATTTTGATTTGCACTACCTGTCGTATGATTGACTTGTAATTCATTGTCAATATCAAGCAGTGGCATTGAAACATTATAACGATTATCGCTTAAATTATTCGAAGGTAAATTAGGAGTTCTGTTCTGTCCAGGTAAAGAGGATTGAGAAGCTTCCTCGTACAGCTGCCTACGAAAAGCGCGAGTATTCGGGCGTTTAGATACGGCACCACGACCTCGACCTCGATTACTAAAGTTACTATTGGTATTTCGTTGATGCGGATTCGCATCTGTGGGTTCATTAACTGGTTGTAAATCAATTGGATAACACACTTTTCGACAAACTGGGCAATCATTAGAATCGCTCAACCAATGTTCTATACATTTTCTGTGGAATACATGATTGCAAGCCGTCAAAACGCACTGGTTATTATTTGTCATGTCTTGTAAACATATTGAGCAAGTACATGGAGACGCTCCAGCACAGAGAGCTGGTATGTTTTCACTGCTGTGCACAACTGCCATAGCAATGAAACAGAAAGTTAAATTGTGAAGGGAAAAAAAACAAAGTTTTTTAAAGTTTGAAACAAATGAAAATTTCAGTGATATAAATGAGTATTTCCTTGTATTGGTAATTTTAGGGACGGTGAAGGTAAACTTGTTTAAAAGACAAAAACTTTAAGGTTAAAATAGAAGCAAAAAAAAACAGGGCTATAACATTTTACTTTGGGCACATGAATAAACGTAACATTGACCTGAAATTTGAAAAATTATTTCTTTTCACATTATCAATAACTGGATAAGCATTCGCTATAACTGCAAGTCACTTATTAGTCCTAGTATAGCAATAAAATGAAAAAGAAACTGGTGTTAAAAGTTTAAATGTATCGTTTCAACACATAGCCAATAAGAGAAAAAAAAATAATTTATAATCCATCGGTCGAAAATAAATGAACTCTAAGCCTTCTATTCGAAAGTCCAGAAAGGATAAATTATTCACTCTTAACGTAAAAATCAAATTGAAAGAAAAAAAACAAAATTGAAATTTAATTAATGTAGGGGCCCCACGTTGGGCGCCATTTTGTAATGTACGCGCAGGTACCAGTGGTGAAACTTATAAGTTTTCTAAAGGCGAACAAACGCCAAGGCAATAATTCTAAATTTTATCTCCACGGTAATGATGCACGGTAATCTAAGGCCAGGATTTCACAACATGCTTACAAAAACGCATTTTTTTGTATAAAAGACGAGAAGTCTCTGGTATGGGATAAAAGACCGATTCGGGACCCATTGACATCACAAGCGAACAGTCGGCTGGGGGGGTTCGTTGGCTCTTGCTATCACCGAGAAACCTTAGTTACATTTACTTTTACTTTTATAGAGTCCCTAAGTGCCACTTTAATCGAAAAGAAACTAAAACAAACTAGAAATCAAAACTAGAAGAATAAAATTCGAAAGAATGAAACGGAAATCTATTTTAACCTGTATCATCTCTTAGATATTTTAGAGATATACGCATCTTAACCCACCCATCCAAATGATCCTGGTGCGCGAGAAGCTTTCTAACAGGATCCCATATTCTCACAAGTTTACTTCTACAGTCCCATTACCACAAGGAAATTAGAAAATTTAGTAACACATGATTAGATCTTCTATTATAATTCAAGAATTTATTTTGAACCAATTCATAATTCGAGAGATTCAATTTCAAAATTTAAAGTTTCATTAAATTTGCACAATTTAAAAGGAAAACAAACAAAATGAGAAAAAAAATTGGCTTATTGGAGGTTATCCAGATGTAACTCCATATATATATAAATCAAATTATGTTATCCTTATCATAAAAAATATCATTAATTAAATTCGATATGTGACCATAAATAATTTAAATCAACATCGGGTGTATCTTTTTACCAATAACATGAAATTAATTTCTGGTTCAAATCAAGATCGCTTGCTCTGTATACTCCTTAGTGCTTAGTGTATGTACATATTTTAATTTAATATGTAGTCATTGACTTTTATTTTTGTTAATATACATACAAACTTTTCATCAAACTCTAGCATAGGAGTACAGAGAACAAAGCCATAATCAAAACAAAAAGAGATGTAAAAGTTTTTTTTTTTTTGAAACGATAATCGAAAGCTTTTCGACTGATCTTGAGATCAGGCTCTCTAAATACTTTTATCCAAGCTTTCGATTACTCCCACGCAATATCGTAAATTGGTACAAAGATAGATCCCGTAAATTAAAGTTAACAAGAACTATTAAACAATTCACTCACGTTGGTTCCAGAACTGGGTGTAAGGCCTTGCACGTTGTTGCTGGGGACTGTTGTTTTGGTTGTGTTGCTATAGAATTTTTTAGGGTCACGTTATAGAAATTTTAAGTTTAATTACATTTGATTTTTAGATCGATTGATTTTGTTCTTTTTTAATATCTTTATATTCTTTATCCAACTTCGTTAATTTGCAACTTTATTAAGAATGAGGATGGATGATTTTTATTATTTTTTTATTTTTATTTTTTTAACTAAGATAATTTAAATTTCGTTTTGTTTTGGCATATCAAAATTCATGCACTTAAAAAAGGAAGTTTTAATTGCAACATTAATGGATTTTACTTAAAAAAAAAAATAACAAAATCAATGTCTCTGAAGGTACACTTAATCACTAGGTTAATTTTAACTTTCACATTAGTTTTAATTATATTTTACTTTTGATGAAAAATTTAGTTCATTTACTTGCAATCATTCAGTTTTCAAGAAATTTTGTAATTTTTTCACTTTAAAGATCTCACTGCTAATAGTTTAAATTTTACTTAAATTTAGGCAAATTCAAATTATTTTTTTTTTTTTTTTGTATTTTTTTAAGAAAATTTTACCATGGAATGCCGTATTTTTCTTTTCAAAAATTATGCAAAATATATACTTATTTGCGGCATTGCGCAACCTGTCCGTCTGATTACACCGTTTCTTCGTTTCGATGCCACTGAATTACTGTACTGGGAGAATAAGAAGATGATGTAAAATTTAGAGTCTTAACCCTATCGGCAGGCAATAAAGCTGTTGGACTAACTGGGGCTTGGATCTCTTCGAAATTATTCTTCGGATTATGAGCACATGTAGCAAATGAAAAAAAGTAGGCATAGGTTTTTGAGCCTTTTACTAAAAATTTATGCACGAATCTTCTTCCAAAGATTCGTGCGTGTACGAAATAATTAAATTTTGTCAAGGATTTTCTCTGCCAAAATCCAGTTTTGAGAATTCTTTTCCAGGAAAAATTTTTATGCAGCAAATTAAATGGTTTTGTTAAAAAAAAAATTTTTAAATTTTCAATAATCACTTTTTCTTTGATCTTCACTGGTTGAATTTTTGATGAAGAAAGACTGATTAACATACCAGTTTTAAAAGTTAAAAAAAAAAATATTTAAGTTGGTACTTCGTAAAATCACATGAATTCTTTTAAGCAAAAAGAATTAACTGTTGATCAGTTTTTATAAATGCAATTTGCTATTGCAAAAAAATTATATGAAGATTTGCATATGTACGCATACGAAATCTTCATTGGCATATGCATGTAACATGATCATAAGGTGACCATGCAACTATTTTGCAAAAAGGGAAATTTTATACCAAATCGATTGATACTGAAAATTTAAGCAAAGATGTTAGTTACAAATACTGAACTTATTAACAAGCTTCAACCAAGCTATGCTGAGCATATGGTCCAAAATAGGCAAAAGCTGTCAATTAAGCTAGATACCCAAATATAGAAAAACACGTAGAACGTTTGTAACACCATAAAAATCAGCAGCAGCAAATAAAAATTGCTGTTGATCACTGCGTACTAATTGTAATTACAGCATTGAAAAATTAATTAATTGATTAAAAAACCGACATTGGCCAAGACAACGGGCTGATCAGTAGAATGTATGACAAAGTGTAATTAAAAAAAGTTCATATTTTTATTAAATTTTAAGCACTATATACCATGTTTACCTAATTGTGGCAGAAGCTGAAGAATTGTAGTTGATGATCTAACTGTCTTCAGGCTTCACTTCAAATATTTCTTGCCAAATATAACGCATCTTTGCGCTACAACTTATCGCATTTTCCAGATACAAAATCTAAACTCTGAATAGCATGGTACGAGCGCGCCTTTGTTCACCGTTGTGGCTGCTGATTTTTATGGTAAATTAATTTTTGCACGCACCAATTCGAGGTTGAATGAAATATGAGATACATACGAATTTCTAAGTGAATTATATTATCCAGCGGATATAAATAAAAACCCCTTGGAACGTATTAGACATATGCGTGAATGTACATAAAGTTGAGATACGACAGTAAATAATTAAAATTAAAACTGAAGTGTGAACAAAGTAGGTGAAACCATGTTAAAAATTTATTACGAAAGCTTAAGCTTTTGGGCTTACGCAGCTTAAGCACACGTAAAGTCATTAGTTGCTCTGTGTAGCATAGAGCGTAGCATAACATTAGGCGCAGGGCGGATTACAATCATTTGTTTTTTGCCATATTGCTGATGGTATGATAAATGACTTGATATATACCTACCTCCCTATTTTGTTTTTTTTTTTTTTTGTTTTTTTGGGTGTGTTTTGACTAAATTTATACGATTTTTGTTTTAGTAACGTTCTTTTGCGACGTTATTTAGGCTTTGGTGTCATGCGAGTTCTTTTTGAAATATTTTCTATTTTTGTCTTTTTTTTTGGGTTAAATTCTTAAATACATGCAGAAAGTGAAATGCATAATAAGCGAAATCAATAAAAAAAAACAAAAGGGAAACAGAAAAAAAAACCATAAAAATGTTTACATGTACGGAATCTTGTAGATCAACCTTTATTGATAGCGCCTGACTGTACACGTGAAGTATTTTTACATTAAAATAAATCAAAGAAACTCTTGAAAAGTCTTTAGATAGGCTTAAAAATGAACCAAAGTGGGGCCTTGAAAAAATAGATTGAAATACTGCTAATATACCCATAGCGAAGACACAGCTTCAACATTCTACAGTGCCAAAGTAAAAAGATTGCAATCAGATGAGTTTTACATTGCCTGAATACATTTCGAGTAAAATCATTTATGGATCTATTAAGTTTCAAGTTTTGTAAAGCAGAGCGCTGATTCACTGAGTTCACTGAAGTATGGTTTCCCGAGAGAACTAAGCTTGTGTCTGCCAGTAAAGTAGTAGCACAGAGAGTGTTTCATGGATTCAAGTTGAAAAAAGCCAAAATTTACTAAAAAGGCAATTACACATTTTGGTGTATTTCGAGAAAATCGAAGAAGAAAGCTTGAACCTTAATAAAAAAAAAATTGATCGAAGTAGTTTGTTGATAATTTAGCTAAATTTCAAAAATGGGACTAGAGTACTTTTCGAGATATTTGGACTCTAGATAGTATCGATTCGTTACGATTCAAATATATTTGCCCCCACAAATTACAAACTGATATCGAAATTGGCCCCCACTGCATCTCTTTTTCACTAGTTTCCGGCTAGTACTAACCTTGAACTAGTATTTTTTGTAGACTGTCTCATATTTTTACTTCAGGGACTCTATCCTTTAAATGTCAAAAATTATTGAAAAAGTTGTGATATATTCGATGAGCAAAGATCAATACATTTTTGGATTTAATCGTTTTAATTACTTTTACTTCATTTCCTGAAATATAAATGTTTTCAGTGTATCCAAGTGTTGCTGTATTTGTGTATGCGCTTTACCTAAATCCACTTAATGCCAAATTAAGTATTAAACATTGAAGGGACACGCTACAATGCTGATGGACGTTGTTTATGGCGTCTACGTTGTCAGCATGAAGCATAAATATTTGTTTTCTTGGTTGTAACTGTCCGCACACTGCACACCGTGTTGACCCAATCAATTGGGACACAAAACTGGGTCACGTTATCGCAAAGAGGCTTACACGTCACTAAAACTTGAGGTGTTTTCTTTCAATTGCCTGTAAATTTCAATAAACGTAATAGTGTTGGTAAAACAAAATAAAAATTAAGATTTGCTTATCACTTAAGTAGGTAGCCTTATACAAATACTACTATTTTGTAACCAAAATAAGAATAAGAATTTAATTAAATTTGGGGCTATTTCTTGTGGAATTGTTTCAACATTTTTATACAAAGGAGATAAAAGTAGGTACTTTCAGTACCCTAGTAGAAATTATCAAACGATGGCCATTTATGAAAATCGAAAGAATCTTTTCACTGATGCCTCTATACTACTATACTATGTCTGATTTTTAAGTTAGGCGTGTGGTTCCAGAGTAGAGAAGGCACCACTAGAGAACATTTTCGTTCTTGGTTTATCCGCTCTGTTACCGATTTCACTTACACGCAAAAATACATATGAGACGACATTCAAGTGTTTCGAAAAGTCGATAATACTACAAAATAGGTATACATAAGGCCAAAATTTCTTAAATAGTCGTAAAAAATACTTCAATTTCACAAATACTATGTGGACTCTGCACCATTGATTTCAATGGTTAAGAAGTGTATTACTGAGTTTTGCTGTGGTTTAACCAGCACAAATGATGCAAAACGTTATCTTACCAAAAAAAAGTCGTCACGCCAGAAATCGTAGATATAATCCATGGAATAATACTGCACGATCGGAGAATGAAAGTGCATAAGGTGGCTGAGGCTGTATGCATCTCAACTGTGTGGATACATAACGTTTCACAAGAATATTTGGACATTAAAAAGCTATCTCCACGATAAGTGCCGCAATTGCTCGCAATCTACTATAAATGCAACTGTGTGACTACTTTAAACGAAACATGAATCCATCACCAGGCACCAGAGATCAATAAACAATCAGTGGGTTTCTTTTTGAGAACGTGCACAAAAAAGGCCATTTTCAAGATAATGTTCAGGTGTACAAAGCTGCTACCCAATCCAGCATTTTCTCCAGATTTAGCCCCTGGCGACTATTTCCAGACCTGATGAAATAGCTGGTGATAAATTTGAATTGAATTATGCGGTCTTTACTGAAATAAACGCCAATTTTGAGAAAACCTATGTTCAAAAAGTTTCGAACTAAACAAACATCCTTCTTTATGGAATTTAATATTTCGTCATACCCTGCAGGACTATTCCAAAACTAGTTTGCAAACCACTCCATCGGAGAAACCGACAAGTCAAAATTCTTGTCCCATCACATATAATGTTCTACATATATACATTTTGTATTGTTTGTCATTGGACGTAAGCAATTGTCTCCTTATGCATTACATTGATACCAGAAAAAGGTCAATTGTCTCCTTATGCATTAGATTCGGACCAGAAAAAGGAAATTTTTTTTTTAGTTCAATTTATAAATTTCAAAGAATTTAATTTAATAAGTATACAAAATTTTACACAAAAACCTCAAAAGGTTTCATAGATGAATATGCTAAAGACTTTGTTATATATTTGTGTACATTATGTTCTGGGTTCAAATCTCAGTGCGGATGAAATTTTTCTAATAATTTTTTTATTATTTTATAAGTTGGCTATATTGCACACATGTTTCATTTTGCACTTCGAAGACTTCAGACAAATTGTGTACAAATTAATGGAAATTTAAAAATTGAAAATCACCGTGTGGAAGATTTGAACCCAGATCTCTCCACGCAGCGCAAGTCATAAGACCGATACACTATCGTTTGCTCTTCTTTACAGTCGACGAACTTCCAAACAGTACATACGTAGTCAGGTAACGTTAATAATTTCACTCGACACACAATTGGACCAATTTTTGTAATAATGATGGATTATACATTACATTGAGACCATTTTTGATACAAATGAATTTATTCTAGTTTTAGGTATAGTCCGTTTTGATCTACTTACAAAATAACTAGACCAAAGATGGGACTATTGAGACAACAGTCTCCCCCAGTCCTACAGGGTATTGTTTCAAAAATTCCATAGGATACTTCGAAAGAATATACATATAAAGATATGACGATATAACTTTTGGAAAGAAATAGCGACATCTCTCGACGATGCAATGTAAATTAATGCAACTCTTGTATTAAAAACACTAGCAATTTTTATTTCTATTTTTGGTAGTATGAAACAAGGAAGGTTTAAATAAACAATTACTAATGAAAAAGTTCTTTGTCTTAATATTTAACTGAAACTACTAAAATTCAAACAAAAAAAAAACTATTTTTAACTAAAAAAATAAATATTACAAATTGAATACTAAAATTCTTTAGGTTTAAAAAATCATTAATCATGTTTCTGTCTTTAGGAAATATGGATACTTAGTTAATTTCCTCAGCAATTAAAATTTATTTATGATGTAACTAAAAACTTATGAAAAGTGTTAAAAAATAATGCATAATTTAAACATAAAGTTAACATAAGATGGAATATAAAAAAATTAAAATTGAAATTGAAATACAAAGTCAATTTTTAAGCAAGCAAAAGTTAATTGTTTTACCATCCGTTCATCACTCCGTCCTTCCGTCAAGCCTGAGTGATCAAAACGTGCACTATTTAGCACCGTTTAGTTCCTGATTGAAATTTAACACGCTCTCAAGTAGCGTAGTACATGGCTGCCATGCGTTCATTATTGTGTTTACTTAATAAAAAAAAAAATATTGGCTTTAAGTCAAGCATTTACTTAAGTGTTGTCAAGATGTATAACTCTATGGTTAATTGACCTTTATCAATATAACTCATATTTCAAACAGCTGTGTTTCACCTTCAACGTGGACTTTATCGACAAGTTCAATTTTCATTTCAAGATTCACTTGATAGGCTATGTGGTTTCACCTTGAATTTACTTATTACCAATATTTGTTTATATTAAATTCTACCGCTGTTTTTTAGATCATCTTTATTTTTAACACTTAACCCACAGTATAATTTTTTTCTTTTTTTTATTATTTTTATAAGGCAATCTCATGAGAATTTCTTGAATTGTTTATTGTTGAATCTCAATATCATTAAAGTATGTATACAACTTCAACACTCAGTAAAGTGACCTAAAAAATTACAAACTGCATCACATACAGGGTTATCAACTGTTAGGTGTAACTCGGCTCGTAGAAATTTTGTTCTGTTAATGAAATCATACAAGAAAGTAAAACAAGGAAGCAGAAAAGGAAAAAGGGAAGAGCTTTTAGTAGTAATGGGTAGGATAAAATAAATATTCCAAAGTAGGTTGTGTAATGGTGATATTTTTGTTCGTATATATTAAAGTGTTGGTAATCCTGTATGAGTCTTGGATGAAATTATTTTTACATGCGAAATTTGGCAGAATTTTAACGAAATATTAGAGGATCCCTATTACGTGGACGATATTTGCCTAGTACTTATCATCCAGATTTTTAGTCACCTTAAAGACTGCAAGTGAAGATATTGAAAACGTCGACAGCTTTACTTATCTAGCCAGAATCTTCATACTACTTTATAAAATGCAACGTCTGTATGTCTGTCTGTCTTTCTGTGTCACCTTAACTCGAGAACCGTTTCTTCGATTTGCATAATTTTTATTTATTTTTCTTTCATAGATATTTGCAACTCAATGTTTTAGGATACATTTTATTTCAAAATACCCTCGGCTTCGTCTGGGTTATTGGAAAATCCCAAAGTTCAAAAATCAATTTTCCGATTTGCAACCTTTTTTACTTTTTAAGTTATGTTTTCAATTGAAATTCCAGGACAAACTTTCATTTGAAATACCTAGACAAATAACATCTGCTCGAAAAATGTTCAAGACTGCGGTGCAAAAAAAAAACCAACATTATGAAAGTTTTGGACAGAGATGGATAAGATTAGGTACATACATTGGGAACGGGCAAATGAAGTCGCTCTCGGGTAACTAAGTAGTATACTTATATAATAAAGTAAATGGGGAGATAAAAGGTGGCATTCAAATGAAGTATGCGATGGAACTTAACCGAACATCTAGAAGATCTCGACTACGACGACGACATCTGCCTTCTATCGTCTATCGCAAATGTCAAACTACACCTAAATTGCAACCAGATGATCACAGCAAATGAGATTAAGCTACACAAGTGGGAATTATTACTATTCGGATGCGAAGTCTGCGAAATCTACAAGGCAGTAGCGGACGTGATATACCAAGAACCAACTAGAAGAAGTCACTGGATAAGAAAATCCAATAATTGGGAAAGTCATGGCAAGATCTTTAGTCATCGAAAAGATTGTGACAAATGGAAAATTTTCATGTTGGCCCTATGCTCCTCCTAGGAGTTACAGGAGAACACATACTTAGATGCATACGTAAAAGCAGACATTACTCAAGAATCTCAAAAGTGAAAGGAGCCCTTGCACAACTGAACAAATTTTGAAAGTGATGGCATGCCGAAAAATTATTTTCAATAGGATTAAGATTTTTAAACTTATTGTTAGTCTCCTAAGATGAGAAGATTCAATAAAAAAACAATAAAAATTTCCTTCAGGATATTTACTTTCCATGCAAAGATCTCAATAACGTTTTTGGGCAATTAGGGTCGTTGATTCCGAATGTTGCAACCGTATTTCTCTTTTGCAACAGTCTTGAGTCTTGTTAATTTTTCGAGACCAAAAGCAAGACGTTGATATCATTTAACGACCCAACCAGACTGCTATGGTCTTAGTCTTTGTCACGATGATTATTCAGACCAAAGATGCTCTCCATTTGGAGAAATAAGGCTTGAAATACGTAACTTTTTAAAAAAAATCATACTATAAAAAACCAATTAATACTTAGCTCATTTTGAAGACAACAAACAAAACTAAACGATGCGTTTTCTGTACAACCTCAACAATCTCGTTTTTGTTCTTTTAGGTTAGAATATCTAAAAATCATACAAGAAAGAGCGATTCTGAGATTGAATTCGGATTAAACACAAACAAATACATCAAAAAAATAGTTTTATTTAGTTATTTTTGCTGTAAGGAAATATATTTATAGTAAAAAATAGGTTATTTAAAATCGCTGTTTGGCACCGTGACAAGTAAGTGGTTTAGAAAAGAATAAGTAATTAACTAACTAAAATAAATAACTAACTAAAATAGTTATTCTGGCGCAGAAAACTTTATTTTCAGCTATATATTGCAAATTATTTTTGTCAATGGCATCGAATAGCCATAAGAGTCTTCTTTATACTTAGGTAGGTGTACCGAATTACGGCAGTTAAGCCACTCTCCACTTCGAGAACAATTCCAAGTCTTACAACTCAATTTTTAGATCGGATATAAGTTTTTTATAAGGATTGTTTTATCCGGAGTTGATTTGTGCTAAATTTGTGCATCACAACCCCTATATTATGATAATTCTTTATACTTTTAGTAATTCTGGACTAAAATTTTGCATTGAACCTAACTTCGTAAGCGCGTGCACCTAACGCCGTGTTAATTTGAAATTTGATTTATTTTCTTTAAACAATCATCTAAGATATCAAGTTTCTTCATTTCATATGTATATGAGGGGTATAGAAGCAAAGGCAGCAATCTCCATTTTTTTTCTGAGTGTGCCTGTTAGTTTTTGACCACAAGGTATCATCAAATACAAGGTGATGGCACGATCAAAGAGGTACAGAATCAAAGAGGTACAGAATCAAAAACGACAGTCTCTCCTTTAATCGTGGACACGTTTGATAGTGACATCTAGTTGCATTTGATGGTAGCTTGTGATCAAACACTATCAAAAAAGTTCATAAATAAAATGGAGATTGCTGCCTTTGCTTCTTCTATACCCCTCATATAATATTTTAAAATTTATTTATCTTTAATTCTGCTAACATTATGTTTTTCATTTCTTTAAGGAACATAAGCAATTATCAATAGATTTTTTTTTCGAAAATTTAAACTCCTTTATTTTCCTAATTACGTGATAATCACGGAATATCACTCGTACAAAATTAAGAACCTAATTTCGACGGAAATAAAATCATAGTTTTCCTTATAAAAAATAGTTTATTTTGTTTTAAAATCATTAGATTTTTAAGTTAATATAAATTCCTAATTTAACAAATTTTTATTAAATACACAAACATGTGATCCTGGAAACCCTTACAATGTTTCGTAAGCTACCTTACACTTATGTATGTGTAACATACGCATTCGAAATAATGGTTATTTGGAACATTTTTGAAAAGTTATTAACTCATAAAAAAAAATTTAATTTTAATTTCTTGGCATTAACTAAAAGTATAGAGTATGCTTTGGTTCAAAAATATTTAAAATTGCGTTTAGTTTTCTTATTTTTCAACAAAACGGAACAACTGACGGAATTAGGTAGGTCTCCATATCATTAATACGATTTCATATTAATGAACCCCAGTTTTAAACAAAACGATTTATAATTATTATAAAATTTTGTGTTTTTTTTTTAAATTTTTTTTCAACCCACAACTTAATTACAGAGCATGTTACTAGAGCAATGACTCTTTACTCTTTTGTTTCAAATTTAACAGTAATTTTACTAAAACATCTATGACTAAAAATAATAACAGGCAATAATGCTTAACAAGGGGTCTACAAAATAACACGCGAGGAAAAGCCAATCAAACGCTTCAAAATACAAATATATATATGTAGATATGTATGTACAAGCGTGACTTAACAGATTAAATAAGCGTAACCGGCAAATAACTAAAAAAAAAAAAGACAAAACAAAAAAGCAACATAAAAAATCACAAAATATGAGAAAACCACAACATTCAAAACAAAAAACAATAAACAATAGTTTAAAAGTTATTAAAAATTTTAAATAATTACTATCTACATACGAAAAACAAAAACAAAAGCAAAAATTTTACTAAAGTCAATATGAAAAGCCAATCGTTCGCTGTTCAGCTTAAGCCATAAGCCATAAAACATTATGCACATCATTGGTATCTTGCAGATGCGTTCATTCATTCACAAAAGCGCAGTTATTTATTTTTTTGGTAGCAGATTAGGTCAAAAATTATGATGCAACTCCTTCTCGTAATTAAAAATTAATGAATATGCTCGGATAGACAGCCGACAAAGGCGATTAGATAGATAGATGCGTGCCAAAAGCAAATTTTCAACTCTTACTTTTATCTGTAATAAAATGAATTTCTGGTAGCCAAAATGTTTTATATTGAAAACAATTAATTAATTTCGTTGAATATATTTGGCTTTTTTCTTTCTTTTATCATGGCATCATTTAATTTATACGCTGCTTTTCAATTGTTCAATATCGATTTGTCATTTTTGGTTCCCATGACTGTAACTGTAGTGCCTTTTTAAGGTTGCATGACACTAATTTTATTTTTAAAAAAATCATAATAGCTATACATATAAGGTTCTTATCAATGATGTAAGAAAACATTAAGGACATCATACACTGAGTCAAGTGTGAGAGAAAATTTAAGAAAAATTTTTTGTTTTAATTTTGTTAAATTTTGTTAAAAAATTTGTCCTACCTTTTTTACTATGTTAAAAATGGGGCACGACTTTGAATTTGTACCATTAGAAAGGTATTTGTGTGTGAATTTGCACAAAGTTAAAATTATTTTAATATTTTGCCATTAAGCCTGGTAAAATTAAATGCAAATTTTTCAATATTAACAACAGTCAAAATACGCAGTCACACAGAACTGAAAAGAGGATACAGCACAAAGAGAAAGAAAAAAAAAGCTGACTGACACTGACTTTATGTTTTTTGTTTCTCTTCGTTTTACATTTGTCATGATACCAGGGATGATAAATGAGCTTTTCTATTTTGTACCAAATAGCAAAAAACGAACTAAAACTGTCCAAAAAGTATCAATATTATTTAATTCATTTGTGGTAAAATTTTGGCTATTAGGCGATTCTAGTAAAAATATATTTTGCAAGAAAAATATCTCCCCATACTTTTTTAATTTATTTTTAATTAAATTGCTTGAAATACATATATAACATAAGAGTTCTTCTTAAAATGGTAATTTTTTTTAATACTCTATACCCGGGGTGTATTCATTGTGTCCCTTTCATCTGTAACGCAGGAAAGAAGGCGTGGCACAGTGCACTGTTTCGTACAATCTAGACGCCTTAATTTCAAAATGCAATTTTAAGACGGCAGAACATAACTTTTTTTTGTCCAGTGTATGATATTCATGTTCATCGACTGTCCACCAAATATTATCAAAATAGCTTGTATAGTTTATGAGGTATGTATTAAAATCTAAAACCATGAAATTATTAATCCCTTGTGTGTTTAATGGCTTATAACTCGTAAAGTAGAAATCCAATCAAAAAATTAAATGAGTATGGGTTGTCAATTCATGGCTATGCAAATCCATTGACAAAAATTAATTTTACCCTTTTACCATTTCACCATAAACAGCTATAAATATGCGAAACCATGTTTTTACTGGACGGGGGTCAGGGGTTGAAAAAATAATGGACCACCGCAGATCCTGGCAGTATCCATTTTCTTGTTACTTGGAGTCCTAAGAATATGAGCTCAGTTTTCGGTTAATAAGTAAAAAAATACTTTTTTATTCGAAGTGAATTTTCAACTAACAAGAGAAGATATTCATAGATGTATAGCCACAAAACGGTATCAAGGAGCACTCGAATGCTCTTAAGAGTTGTCCAGTTTAGTCTTGACTACAATTTTGTTTTAACAGTTTGACAAAATATGGAACGTTTTACTAGCTAGGACCAAAAATGGTATAATTTTTTGACATTTTTGTGATTTTGTGGCCCCAGATGCAATTTTTTAGGGTCAGTTTGGAACACTTTTTTTTCTTAAGCCTACAGCTAAAACTTTGTAGAAGAAAAAAAAAAAAAAAAATCTCGAACGGTTTACGAGATATAGCCGAAAAAGCCAGTTTGAACCCTATTTTAAAAGGGCCATAAAATCCGACCTGGAGCCAAACTAGCAAAATCCAAAAATTGTTTTGATAGGAACATTATGAACCTTCAAAAACAGCAATCAGAAAAAATAAAAATTACTGCCCGACGATTTTTCAAAAACCATGATAAACGTGCATTAATAGCAGTAGTAAACAAAGATCTTATATGTATATAGTTTTCTAGAATTTTAAGTTACATTTCTGTTGGGTTTAAGGGCCATTTTCACAAAATCCAGTTAAAATTTAACTTCTAGATAAATACAAATTTTGTATGAGATTTAATATCAAAGTACCAATTGAAGTTCCAGTTAAGGCTTAACTGATCATTGTGAAATTGACCCTAAGATAAATAAATTAGAAGTAGGTACTTTTAAAGAAAATAAGAAGTAAATATTTAAAGCTATTTTGGTGGTGTCTATTAGTATGCATTAAAAACTTTGCTATGCTACTGGTGTCATTATCCAATTTACAGTCCCGAAAATACAACTATCAGAAGAGGCTAGGCGCTACACGTGCTTCAGAGTATCGAACAGTAGAAAAAACACAAATAACGCAGGCACACAAAAGAATGGAACTATTTATTTCTTATATGCAGTCTTATGCACTTTTTAAAGCTGTATCCGACTGCATCCTCATCTGCAATATTTAGAGATATCCTTGCTTTGAGTTGAAGAAAACGTTGTTTTCAGGCTTATGCCGTAGCTACTGGAAAAAGTGAAATTCTCTGTGTTTTTAATGGCATCAAATAGCCACACTTTTCCTTATTAAAATATATTTGCGAACTTTTCCAATAGTACTCTTACTATCCAAGTACATAATGATTCTTTAAAGAGATGGTATTTCAGCCCCACACAAAGGAAGGCACCGCTAATATTTTTATATCAGGGCCTTTCTATTATTGGCATTAACACATTTCATACTATGCAACAGACTGCAACGCAATTTGATTGTTTTTTGGCCATAAATCGGTTTTACATAGTTATATCTCGTAAACAATTCAAGCTATTTAAGTAAAATCCAGTAAAAGCTAAGATATAGCTATGCATAATTGGAAGATAGAAGAAATATTATTACAGCTTCGCACAGAGTATCTAAAACAATTGAAGTACACGTTGATATATGAACAAGATTTAATTTGCTGCTGAGCTGTGAGTTGTGACAGCTATAACTTGACAATAAAATTTATTTCACAATTGAATTGGTCTATAGTTATTTATTTTAATCAAAATTGCACAACGAAACAAAATTTATGCACAATTATTATGGTTTATGCTTTTGAAATCCTTTTACTTTCTTGAGGCAGAGTCCCTGTTGCTATGAAATCAGTCACAGTAGCGTTTTAAAGTTATGAGAAGAGGAAGAAAATTACATATAAATGTTGCAACATTATAAATACATATATATGTACATATCTTCCGCATAAATCCATATGATTATTTAATGATTATGGTTGTAAAATTTAACCAAATCGTTGATAATTTAGGTATATTAACGAAGTTACTCATAAAAAAATTAAAAATCATTTGCACTGTTTTGTTGCCATTGTTAATGGATTTTTTCTTAAAGTTTTATTTTAAATTATTTTGTATCATATATGCATATGTTAAGGTATCAATTAAAGCGTTTTCCCTAAAATAAGTTATATAAGTTTAATAATACAGTTGTATGGCGTATCCCCATATTGTTGCAATATTTAGTTGAATTGAGCAAAATCTATTGAGAAAACTATAAAATATATTGCAACTTTTTAATTTTGACTTACAGAGATCATCAGAATTTTTTTTAGGCTGTTTTGATTCTTAACAAAACTATGAAAAAGCGAAATATATTCAGTATGATTGGAAATTTTCCATCAGATCGGCATAAATGCATTCGTCAGATAAAGAATTCTTAGAGTTTGTGTTCCACATGCAACCTTAAAAAGAAAGCTCACATCAGCCTGCAATGTAATAGTAGCTATTTGCATGATTACCAACAAAACGAAAAGAGCTAAATTACTTGGTTTACATTTCAGTTTTTGCACCGTCAGTCAGTGATATGGTAGAAATATGTCGAATCAACTACCTTCCTTTCCACTGATTTCCATGGTTTCTTTTTAAGTAAATTTCAAGTAAAATTGTCAAATTCAAGGTCGTTTCCATGTAATAATAATCTCACTCTACAGGGAAAAATGCGTAAAATATAGAAATAAAATAAACGAAAGCAAAAAAAAAATATGTAACGACATCATAAAAATAATGTATGTATTACTTTTGTTGTATATATTGCTATAACAACTTAAGTTTATGGGGTGCTCATTCTGACACTCAAGGTTCTTTTCTGTATTTTTTCCGTTTTTTATTTTATTTTATTTTTCAACTTCTCTGACATAATGAAGTGTGTGTCAGTCAGTCTGTCTGTCTATTTGTTTTGAAAAGAAGCTGAAATTGATATGTTCAAGAAGTTAACTTCAAGCAACAAGAGAAGAAGAAGATTAAGCTACGAGTAAAAACATGCGATACAATACAAAAGATTTTTAAGGAGACAAGGCCATAAGTGAATTCTGAAGATATTAAATAGCTGAAGAATGACTCTTAGGGTTTATTTTTTATTTTTCATTATTACATGAAATATGTGCTAAGAAATAACTTACCTTATATTATTTAATTTAGCTTTAAAAACTAATAGTCGAAATGCTTTACTGATGTAATATGTATACCTGCAAGCAAATAAAACAGAAAAAACAATTAGTTAAATGATTTTACTCGTACATTTTCGTTTTAAAAAATTTCCAAAAACTCAATCTAAACAAATATTTAAAGCAATTATTATAACATTTGAATAAATTTCCTTAAAGTGCCAATGGCCTATTGTGTAAATAAAACTTTTCGTAATATCAACAGACTGATGATTATTTGAACCAATGAAATTGGTATAAATTTTTATTTAAAAAACAAAATTATTTAAAGTCTTCAAACATTTGAAACTTGACTTGCCTTGACGCTTCAAATCGACAATAGCTTTGAAATTAATCTGAGTGGATACTTGTGTCGGAGAATATATTGCGTAATATTTCAGCGAAATCTCAAAATCACCAGTCTTGACACTGCATGAAAAAACACTTCTCCGCCAAGCAATGGTGTATTAAAACAAGAAAGGAAGAAAGAAAGCATTTAACATCCTTTGAAGATCAACTTAACTGATGGGAAAGATAAAATCAGCAATTAATTTGGCAGCAGCATCAAGCAAATGATAGCTAAACTCTTAAAAGTATGCCAAAATTCTACATTCTCTACATACATTCAACACTAGATAGTATCACAAAAAAAAAGTTCGAATGACCACCCCCAGTTCGAAAGCTAACATTGGAAGACGGCCTCTAAATTCGATGCGGTTTTGTTTTTTTTCTTATATCTCCGTCATTTGACATCTGATCAACAAGTACGAGGGGCATTACTTATATTTCGGGAACTGGCAACACTAATGTCAATAGCTAAAATCTGGCAACACCATAATAAAGTTTGACATTTTTTAGGATAAACGTACTCACAACGTTTTGAAGTACAAGTGCTATTTATTTTGTTTCCAGTTAGTTAAGAAAATCAATTTGGCCAAAAAATGGAAATTTCAAGAAAAAGTTTTCGTTGGATTATGTCAACAAGAATGTGTCGATGAACTCAGTTCTTTATATGGCGATAAAGCACTATCAAAAACCACAATATATGGTTGGTATAGTGAATTCAATTGTGGTCGAAGTTCGGTCACCAACGAATTCCGAGAAGGTCGTCCAAAATGGGTTGTTGTGCAACAAAACATCGATGCAGTGCATGAACTGATAATGAAAGATCGTCACGTGGCATATGGTGAGTTAGAGGCATTCGATTTTGCATGAACACTTAGTTGTAAAAAACGTTTGTTCTCGTTGGGAACCCCATAGTTTATCAATCGCTCAAAAAAAGGCTCGCATCGTTTGGTGTAAGGAAATGATTAAAAATTCGACCGTGGTGCTTCAAAAGACATGTATATATATTGTGATAAGTGACGAATCATAGATATATGCGTATGAGCCGGAAACAAAACAGCAATTGACCGTGTGGGTATTTCAAGACGAGCTAAATCCAACAAAAGTAGTTCGTGGAAGAGCACAGCGAAGCAAACGGTCGCCTGTTTCTTCAGCCGAATGGGTCATGTGGTCACTGTTCCTCTTGAGCAACGTAGGGCGGTCAATTCTGAGTAGTACACGACCATTTGTTTGACGAAAGTCTTCAGAGAAATTCGTAAAACCAACCCCCAAAGACGAATCATTCTCCAACATGACAGTGCGAGCTCTCACACACCTAGTGATACATTTGAATTTTTGAGCAGTCAAAACATCGAATTGATGACTCATCCTCCGTATAGTCCTGATTTGGCACCCAATAACTTTTTCTTCTCCCCGAACATCTAAGGTAAACTGCGTAATCATCGATTTACGAGCGCCGAAGAAGCAGTTGAAGCGTTCAAAAACCATGTTTTGGAGGTGTCTCAAGAGGAATGGGAAAACTACTATGACAAATGGTTTGATCGTATGTAAAAGTGTATTGATCATCTAGGGGAATATTTTGAAAAACAATAAAGCCATTTTCAATTAAAAATGTTTGTTATTATTTGCTATTCCCGAAATATAAATAGTGCCCTACTTATAGTATATCGTTGTTAATGTCTCAACAGGACTACATTTCATTTATAGTGCACCACACCCTCATGTCCGAATTCTCTTAGTTTTTGCTCTGAGCTTGATTTGACTAATTCTAGAGTTTATACTAAATTCGGTTGCATTACCACAAATAATACTAAAGGTTTGGTGGCCTCGCACTATATCAAATGCCGAGCTACATCAAAAATGCAATCAGAGGGCTATAGCAATCGAGGTCAAGCTGCGCAAATGGAGATGGATTGGTCACACTCTCCGGAAACCACACAGCGAAGTTTGTCGCCAGGCTTTTGAGTGGACTCCACAAGGTAGTAGAGCACGTGGAAGACCCAAAACCAACTGGAAGAGGTCGCTTGAAAAGGAAATCCAAGAATCGGGAAAGTCGTGGCAAGAGATTAAAGTCATCGCAAGGGATCGTGACAAATGGAGAGATTTCATATTGGCCCTATGCTCCTCCTAGAAGTTAAAGGAGAATACATACATACATACCACAAATAACGTTTGCACTACGGCATTTTGAAAAAAATTTTTAGAAGGGAGGTGCCTTTTTGTCTGAAGTCAGCAAATTGTTGTTTAGAGCTGGCCCTTATTATTTTTAGTATTTGTATGTATTTCAGTTGCATTTCCGCAATTACTTAAATGTATTTTTTTAAATGTTTTTTGTAGGGGTGTTCGTTGACCGATTTTGCTCATTTTCAATCCAGCAAGTTAACTTTGGCGAGAAAGGTAGTATACAAAATTTCATCAAATTATCTTGCTTTCAAAAAAGAAAATTGTCTGAAAATGTGATGGCAAAAAAGTGTCGCAGCCTTAAATTTTACCCCTATTGCGGTCAAAAAAGTTTCAGTTTAGAAACAACACTTAACTTTACTTTATGATATTATACAATAAAAACATGAAAATTTTAAATTTTTACCAAAGTTTGTAGCCATGCTAACTGTAACATTATAGTGTTTTAACAAAAGATACAATTTTTTGTTGCGTGTTGCTTGATCCACTGTGATACACTTAATTAACAATTTCCATTCATATAAATTAAAGCAAATTTTGCAATTTAAAAAAAAAAAATAGTTTCTTTTTCTTGTTCAAGTAGAGCGAAAGTCATTTAAATGTTGCTTTGTAAAATGCAACAAAATATCCGGATATATTTGTATCCAAATGAAATGAAACGTTTTCATGTATTGTTCGCTACTCTATGATGTGCTGTTTTTTTGTGATATGTGACACTTCCGCTATTAAATTGTTAAAATTACTGACTGCTGCAATTCAATTTAGAAACTACATAGATGGATATGTGTTTTTCTATGGTGAAATTTAATTTTTCCAATTCGTAAATAGAATTCAGACTCCGGGTAATTGCATGTCATAGTCAAACAACTCCGTAGTATGCTTTAATAGAAGAAAATTCGATAAGAACTTTATTGCATTTTTTAAACATTTCCAAGTTAAAGTACTTGCACAGCCCATAAAATAAATCTTTAATATTAATCTTCTCGGAACAACTTTAGTGAATTGAAGGGAAAAGCCCCAAAATCGAAAATTTTCAAAAAGAATAGTTGTTGCACATTCTTCTGCTTGAACTTAAAGAAATAATGAAAAAGTAAAAGCGTAATCTAAAATTTTCAAAAGACTCAAGCCACAAACTTTAATATTATATCATTAAGCAGCCTGAACAGCTACCATAATTCTAAGATCATCTATAATGAATGTAAAACATCAAAAATTTACTTCATCTAAAAATATGTACTTCTATTCAGAATGGAACTGCATTTCAATTTGTGCGTGCTAACCACCGTTTATAATTTGAACGTAATAGAAGTTCCAGTGCATTATCCAAACAATAGAAATCCATTCATTTAGCACAATCAAAACAAACAAATCTTTTTGCTCTCAAATTTGAATTCATTTTGCAATTCGTAGTTGTATTCAATTTGATTCAGCTCATTTACATATCTAACATATCCACATAACTGAAAAATCTAAATCTGCAAACACAAAAGCGCTTAAGTAGAGAATGCAAAAATTTTAGCAGCAAATACAACATAACAATAGAAACAATTACAACAACAACAACAACAACACAACACAATATTAGCATGTATGTATGTACATTGATTTTATTGAGCGATTAAATAACATAGGGAAATACTTCATGGTACATGGTATTTGAATGTAACATAACATAGAGAATGTACCAGTCATATGTAAATTTTTTTCATTCGACTGTTCCAGTTTCCGAAATAAACAGTGAACGCTAAAAGTCTTAATTGAATACACGTACTACTGAATACGCTTGTAACTTGTTCATATGAATGTTTTCGGTGTAGTTTAAAAAAAAAGGTTTTTTTTTTTAATTCTTCATACCTGAGCATTTCGCGAATGTACTTTTCAATAACTAATGCATTACAAATGAAATCACTTTAGTTCGAATAGAGCGCAAAAAACTTTACTTCATCCGTGCTACAGGCATGAAAATTTTTTAGATTTTTCAGAAAATACTGTTCAGTCGGGTGAGTTTTTTTTAAGTAATAATTACTTAAATAAATTATTTAAAAAATATTACTTTAGTTTTAATTTAAAAATTACAACGTAATCTATATAAAATGTAAGTTTTTTTTTCTGGACTAATATACTATAATCCGAACCCCACCTAAAATTACTTGATATAAAGGTTACATATTTACACACAAACAAAACTGGCAATAAGTCGGCTTCGTAACAGGGCAACGATGGTGCATTGGTCTAGCGACTGGCACTGAGAGTTTGAGAGTTGTACCAAACATGACTCCTCGGTTCAACTCCTGCCCAAACCAAACATAAGGTTTTCTAAATTGCAATATTTCAATTATAATTAATTTAATAAAATAAAAATTTTAAGAAAAAACAAGTCACTGAAAAAGTTTTTATTTTTAAAAGATATTTTTTTTAACAAAACTTGTCACACATTATAACTCCTAATCCGCTAATATCTTATAATTTTTGTATTATATGCATTCATATGAAAGATAGTCTTGTCTTCTTTCTAGTAAAAATATTTTTGAAGATATAAAAAAAGGCCATGGGGCGTTTTTATTAATCTTAGTAGCAAAAAAAAAGAACTAAAAATAGAACTTTTGACCATACAGCAGACAATTTATTTTGTGTTAATGCATAGTCTGACAAACAGATGGCACCATAAATACAGAATTAATACTTTTTTTTAGCAAGTACGAGCTTTCAAAAGGTAGCTGTAAAAATTTGATGACTACACTGCACAACAAATTTGGGTTTTTTCCAAAATAACAAGGTTCTGAAAATGGATTTTGGTAAATGGGACCAAAAAACATACATTTTTTTAGGAAGGGGTTAAAGTTTTCTCTTTTTAACGTATTTTTGTGTTAAATCGACTTATTAAACTGTATGATTTTTACATCTGAGGTGTATCATGTGTTCAGCAAAATTTTGTAAGACATTACGAGGAATATTTTTGTAGAAAACTATGACCCTCTACAGCTCCCTCATATGGGTAATTTTTACCCTTTTCTTAAAAATGTACAAAATTACACGTTAAACAGGCGAATATGGAGTCAGTATGTATGAAATATTTGTAAAAAACTTCATTACTAGCCATTGAACACTAAAAAGTCGAAATTACATCGCAAAAGCCGCAAAATCGTCAAAACCAATGAACCTCTCCCACATTGCGTTTTATTACACTTTTTAATACATTGTTCTTAAGTTTTAAGCATATCTTGACCTCGGTGACCCATAGTGAAATTTTTTGTACAGTATTTTTGTAGAACATATTGACCCATTATAACCCAGTTTTTGGGAAAAAGGGTCAAATAGACCCACAAAAAGAGGATATAATGGGCTAATATGTTTCGTAAAAATGTTTCTTGTGTATCCAAAAGGCAGTTTTAGAGATTTACAGTGGTGTGAAATTTCGTAAATACGCACATGAAGTATTTTGGCTAAAAAAACCAAATACGTTCAATGTTAAGTAACAGATATTATTTTTTTCTATACCTTGGCTTTGGTTTCAACTATGTACTGTATCGGATTTAACTGATGAAAGTTTTTTTGTTTTCTATTTAGTTATATAGCTTCAAAAATAGCAAAAAACCGTATTTTTGGCTTTTTTATGTAAGAATATCGCAAAAACCATATAAAATAGACCAATTCTGATTCTGGATTCGAATTAAACATTTCATTGGCTAAACAACACAAAAAACAAAACGGCCAAAAAATTCTGGCCCTCTTGCAATAATAGCAAAACTACATTTGTACTCTCTCTTAGCAAAATTAATTGCAGACTGTTGATTGGTGTTACAACTGGACACTGCCTGATTGAACACCATGCATACAGGATGGGATTAATATCAAATAACTGTTGCAGAAACTGTTTCGAACCCGATGAGGAAGAAACGGTAGAGCACGTCTTGTGCTATTGCCCGGCGCTAACCAGACGCAGAATGGCAACTCTTGGGCAGGCTTTGTTCGGCTCCATAGCTGGAATAGCATTATCGAAACTAATGAATTTCGCCTTAAAAACTGGAACCTTCGATATAGATGAAAATCATGAAGCCAGAACACTGCTATTCTCCTAACTGAAGGGAGTTTTGTGGTAACGCTATGGACCTAGTTGGTCTATGTGAGGTTTTTGCTTACGCAATTACCGCCACCCTAACCTAACCTAACCTTGACTAAATATTTTTATTTTTGTTTGTTGTATTTTTTTTTTTTTTTGGTTTTTTTATGGAAAAAAATACATTTTTTGCTTTCGGAGTTTCCATTTTTTTGAACCCCGAAAGCCGATTTGTTCCATATTTTCCTTACGCGTATTGACTCTTCAAGACAAATAAAAGCACTAATGTCTGATTAGCTGAGCACCACCTCTACAACTATTATAAATATTATGAATAAAGACTTTCTTGCTATTGAAAATACTTAAATCACCCACTGTTAAATATATTTTTTTTTTGTCTACAACATAAAAATTATGTTTAACTAATAAAATACAATACAACAATATTGCTACAGCTTTAGATGGTTAAAGACCTTTGGATGCGGCTTTTGAAAAAATTCTATTTAAAGCGGAAAAAGCAAAAACAAAAAACCCACTACCAACAGCACATGAATTTTGAAGTGACAAACAGTGGGTTGTAACTTTACACTTTACAAAATTCACACAACAACAAAAAACACACAAAAGGTGCCATACAAATAAAAGACCTTGCAAAATGTAACCTAAATTTATGCCAATCGCGGAGCATCTTTTGTTTGCATTAAATTGAAAAATCATTTTAAATTTGTAACATCATATTCACAAACAGAGATAAAGAAAAGCCAGGCAAAATGCAAAGCTCAAAAATACAAATAAAATACCAAAAAAAGAAAAAAACGCATTGAAATAAAAGAGCATTAAATTAAAATAATCAATTTATAGGCAACATTCATACAAAATACATATTTCAAATTCAAATAAAATGAATTATGCCAATAACGTCATTGTGAATAAGTGTTGGTTTTTTTTATTGTTTTTGTTATATGAATAAATGCAATCATCATCGAACGCATCTTGCAGCATCGTTAAATCAGCTACATATTTTTTATTATCATTTGAATTGCGCATGCGCAACTTTGCACTCAATTTCAAAATGCATAAAACGCCTATACGCGTTATTGTTTGCGCATTTTTTTTTTTTTCTTTTATTGTTGCATTTAATGTAATATTTAATCTATTCGATTAATAGACCAACTGATAGAATTTGTAGAAAGGCTAAATGGTCAATAAAATATCATAAAATGAGACGACTATGATGATGATGATGTTATAAAAAACATAAATTGAATTAATATATACATTTTTTTTTAAAATTTTTGCATTATGCAATATATGTTGTGTTGTTATTATTATGTCATTTCAATCTATTCACAGTTATGAACACAAATTTACCCATTTAACGCCATATTGATATCTAATGGATTTTATATTGGGTTCGCGTTGCAATTGATTTGATTGACCGAGAAATTTGCCTCTAGAGTGATTGTGTATCCACTGATTATTGAGAGCAAATCATATTAGAAATTTATCTTTATTGAAAACGTTCAGAAATGCTTGGTAATACATATAAAGATAGTTTGATCTTAACCATTTGAACAAAAACGATCTATACGCGATAAAAATAATTTAATGCTCAAACCAATTGTTTGATCTAAATTCTATAAAATATGTTTTCCGTTATAGATTGATTTCAATTGAATCGAAATAATAAACCAAATCAAATGCGATGGATGAGCGGTAGATTTCAGTTAATGGAGCAATAGTGTGTCCATAAGATTATTTATTGGAAAAGGAAGATATTGCAGACTAATTCATCCAAATCATTCAACCCTGTTTACATACATATTGTGTGTTTAACCCAGACTTTGAACATTTTGAGGGGATTCCTGAAAACATGCAAAAGTTTGAAAAACCTCGTAAACTCGTAAATGTTAACAAAATCAATATAAAATTTACGCTGTTTTCGAAGATTTTACATGTTTTCAGGAATACCCTCTTTATGCTTTTATTCAAAAAGTTTTTCAAATGAAAATTTATTGAAAAGTTTTTTTTTTGCATACAATTTTATAAAAACTTCCATTATAAAATTTTTTAAAAACTTTTAATCGAAGAGATTTTTTTAAATAAATAAATTTATTTTTTAAAGTTTTTCTTCTTATTATCCAGAAAAGTTTTTCTTAGGGGAATCATGGTCTACTGAATATGCAAATACTACCAAATTCGCCGAATTGACTCTCGTTCAGTTGATATCCTTGGTTAAAGATGCAAAAATCAATGTTTTGATTCATATTTGAAATTAGATATATCACATTTACAATAAACAGTGTAACTCAACTTTGCAAATGGCATTGGATATCCTTTCACATTAAATTTTACTTTTGTATCTCTTTAATTGGTTCATTACTCTCCAAATTATCATCTATTCATGCAAATACTATATATTGGAGAAGTTATAGAGTTAAATCCGATTTTCTGACTAATTTTCCTAAAAAAAATTTCTTGAATCACCCAAATGTTTTAGAGACAACATCTTTATGGCAAAGTTTCAGTTAATTGTATGAGCTTTTAGATAATGTATATGGTTTATAGGGTTTAAAAAGATTTCGCAAAGTTCTGGACCTTTAAAATTGATATTTTAATTTTTTTTTTTTTTTTGCTATTTTTTGACTTTAGCGGCCATTTTAGTAAAAAAAAAGGTCCTTTTAACATATCCTTATATAGTTTTTTTTTTAAATTTTCGTTAAATTTCTTTTAATACAGTGGTACATTTGACAAACCAATTTTTTTAATAGAGGTCAGAAAAAAATATAATCTTCTAGTATCACCTCCCAGAAGCTTCGTAAGCTTATGCGATACACCCTGTATGTAATTTACTTTATTCTTTGTATGGAGTTTGGATAGCATTACGATATTTACTGTAAGTTACAGAAGAATAAATAAGCCGTAAGTGTGATATAACTTCAAACACGAGGGGTCTAACAAAAAAAAGTTTACTAATTGATGCTGTACAATTCTGACCTTGGATTCGGATTCAGCACACCAAAGTACATATGGATAGATGGGTCGCAATAAATGTACAGGCCTTTTTATTTTCTTTCTTTTTTTGTGTTCCAAATTTTACATAAAACGAAACAACCATCTATACAAACTGTTTCGAAGTGGTTTCAAAGATACCAAACTGGACACTTTTCTGTAAAAAACGCGTTACGAGAAATTCGACCAAAATCTTCGACCGATGAGAGCCTGGTCAAGGCTAAAGATTACGGTGACAAACGATTGACACGAAAAATGATTGCTGACAATTTGGCGTTGTGTTAAAAATATTGGATAATGATTTTGCTCTAGTACGTTTTTCCAAATATTTCCTACACAAAAACGAAAACGGACAATATAGCAACTTCAATAAAATTGTAACAGGTGATGAAGCTTGGTTTTATAAGTAAGACCCGGAAACCAAACAACAGTCCAAGCCCGGAAGCAACAAATCCTCCTATGATGTCTATTTATACTGCCGAAGTGGAAATTGTAGCTGCTATTCACATTAATACTGACAAGCAGTAGCTACGAAATGATATACTGAAGACTACTTACTAAGAATTTTCAAAAATTTGTTGGAAAACCAAAAAAAAAAAAAAAAATGCGTCGCTACTTCTAACATCATAATAAGCACCCTATTTTTCTTCTTACCTACTCAGCGAACTTTTGGTTAGACTCTACATATGCCCTTAAAAATCAACTATTAAGAGAGGTTTATATCTTAAAAACTCGAGTCAACTCAAACGAATAAGATATACGCTGGGTGTTTAATAATTTTAGTGAATCAGGATTTAATCAGAAAAATAAGAGACCCCCACTGAACAACAAGAGTAACTTTGTAAGAGCTGGTGACCGAATAAGACAGCTATATTAGTCTTTTGAGATTGACTTTTAGGCCCGAGTACTTGCACCAGTCAACTATTTCAACTACAATGTACAAAATGAGTACAGATAATACTCCAATAGGGAGCTTTTCTTCGTAGCTTAAGTGCATGCTACAAATACATGTAGCAATTGCTAGATTCTTCAGAATTTTAAGTAGATATTTCATTAGAAAATACTGTCCATGAACTATATTTAATAAGCTGTTCCCAATTATTTGCAATATCGCAGAGTAAAATTTGCAAAAGAAAGGAAATAATTTAGAATATCAACTGTATAAGTTATAAAAATGTAAATTTTTTCATTATTCCTCCATTGGACAAAAAGTACTGTATGTTTTATTTAAAATTTATATTGAAATTCAGTTTTGCTTAATCCATAAAACAGATATTAACATGAATTAAAGAAATAACATTTTTATTAATAAATTCAGCGAAATATCAACACATTTTCAATTTAGTCATTCAAACATCAAAAGCTGCAAAATTGTAATGTTTTTTTTTATTTTTTGCATACAAAATCAACCAAACCAAATCGAAATGAGTAAACAATGATGTGTCAGACACCATAAAATTTTTGGTGTTAAAATTGTTGCTATTTTTTCACCTTTTGTTTTGATTCCCATTTTATTAATAAATAATTTATGATTTTTTTTTTTTTTTTTTGTAAAATATTTTGCATTGTTTTTTTGTTTTTAACTTTTTGTTTGCTCGTAAGTGGTGTAAAAATTAAATTTTAACATTTTATTGTTCATTGCACCACAAGTTCAATTGAATTTTTGGCGTGCGCAACCTCAATTTAAGGTCATGTTCAAAATTTACTAATTGAGTTTTGTTTTTTTTTTTAATTGCAATATAAGTAAAACTATAGTTATTAAACTAAATATCGTTGCTTGTGTGTAAAAAGGTGATTTTTGTTTTTTTTTTTTTTTTTTTTGTTTCAGAGAACTTAAGGCAATTTGTATTTACACAATTGATTCATATCGGAAATACCAACTAAGTAATTTGTTTTAGTAACTAAACTAGAATTTTTAGTTCAAGGTTAACACACTCCAACTTTTTTATATATAAAAAAGAGGTTATATTTGAATGGGATCATAAATAAGTAGGAATCTATTACATTAATTTTATTAATTGACTTAGAAAGAACGTTTCCCATAACTGCAAACTATTATATTGTCGATTTTTGTTAATACAGCCAGACCTTGCAAATTTTAAAATGTCTGCTTGGAGTATAAGCCTGTAAGAAAAATTATCTTAGAGGCGATACAAGCTTACTTAGTCATCACGAATTTACTACCTATGGTGTATTTTAGTGTTTTTACTGCATGATTCATCATCTCTTTTTCAAATGATGCAATAATGAATTTTTTAGGTTTACATTCTTTCCTATTCTTTATTTGGTATGGATTTTTCAATATTGGTTTCCATACTACTTGCCTTATGGAAATTATAAAAGTGGACATCAACATGTTTGCAAACTGAGTATTCATGAATTACACTGCACAGCAGTCTTTCCTTGCGTTATCTACCAAGATTCGACTTAACATCTCCGATTTCTATGAAAATTGGTGAAAAGTTAGTATTTGACACACATATGTATGTATGTACACTAGGGCTGTTCAAAAAAAAAAAATTTTTCCAATTTCCAAGATATACTTTGGCATCACGATCTACATCATGACAGAATATCCCAAAAAATTTTTCAGATTTTTAAATTCATATTTAAAGGTGGCTCAAAGCAGAAATATATTTTTGTTAATTTTTTTTTAGCATTAATTATAAAATGTTGTCAAACAATTTGAAAAATTTGTTTTAGAGTAACTTAAAAACATTCATTTTGTTTGTTTTTTAATGAACTTTAAAACCTACGTTGTAATTTTGACAAAAAAAAATTTTACACTTCTTAAAAAACGAAAAACTGCCCTAAAAAGGCGAAATTTTACGGTTTTTCAAAGAAAAAAGTCATCGTGCTTTAAACGAAATGAACATTTTTTAATTTACAAGATCTCATTCAAAAGAGCTCTTAAAAACCTTCAAGACAAGACATGTTAAGACTTTTTTGGGCCAGCAGGCTCGATGACATAACGTTTGAAATATAGTAATGCAGCCCTGTGAAAGGCAAAACGCTTTTTACTCAAGAGGGAGGCATCTTACAAAAAAGTGCCCATGGCATAAAATGCTTAAAATCATCCAAGGAACAAGTGTAAATTGTTTTTTTTTTTTTTTACTTAATTTAAAAAAAAAAATTTTTTTAACGTCACATATAATAAACTTTCCAAAAAAAAAAAAAAACAATTCACACTTGTTCCTTGGATGATTCTAAGCATTTTATGCCATGGGCACTTTTTTGTAAGATGCCTCCCTCTTGAGTAAAAAGCGTTTTGCCTTTCACAGGGCTGCATTACTATATTTCAAACGTTATGTCATCGAGCCTGCTGGCCCAAAAAAATCTTAACATGTCTTGTCTTGAAGGTTTTTAAGAGCTCTTTTGAATGAGATCTTGTAAATTAAAAAATGTTCATTTCGTTTAAAGCACGATGACTTTTTTCTTTGAAAAACCGTAAAATTTCGCCTTCTTAGGGCAGTTTTTCGTTTTTTAAGAAGTGTAAAATTTTTTTTGTCAAAATTACAACGTAGGTTTTAAAGTTCATTAAAAAACAAACAAACTGAATGTTTTTAAGTTACTCTAAAACAAATTGTTCAAATTGTTTGACAATATTTTATAATTAATGCTAAAAAAAAAATAATAAAAATATATTTCTGCTTTGAGCCACCTTTAAATATGAATTTAAAAATCTGAAAAATTTTTTGGGATATTCTGTCATGATGTAGATCGTGATGCCAAAGTATATCTTGGAAATTCGAAAAATTTTTTTTTTTTTGAACAGCCCTAATGTACACTCACGGTCAAAAAAAAAGCCGACAAGTATTTTTTGCTAAAATAGTTGGTTCTTCGCCCTTTTTTATGATTATTAATATGTAGTATGACTAATAAGTAAAAATTGTTGCCAAATAATGCAGTTACTTCATATCTGTTAGCGTTAAAACAAAGATATTTAAAAAAATGGTATTGGGCGAAATCCAAACAATTTATATATTTAAGGGATGTGGATATATCGCGTAAAATTTGATATGGGAAGTCTTGCGTATGACAATTTTGAAAATTTTTTTGGAAACAGAGAGTTTATTGCGTCGCACTGGAAGTGGCCGTCCAAGAAAAACATCTGAGAGGGAAGACAGAGGTGTAGTAAAAATAGCCTTGCGCGATCAACTTAAAACTGGTTCTAAAATTGCTGCGGAGGTGGAGGATAACCAAAATGTAAAATAAGCACCTCAACTGTACAGCGCCGCTTGAGAAAAAATAACGTTTTTGCCCGCAGTCCTGCGAAGAAACCGATTTGGTGTAAAAAGAATATGGTGAATAATGATTGGGCTAAAGTCGTATTCTATGATGGGAGCAAAACAAATCTCATCAGTTCCGATTTGGGATGCACGGTACGCCGCAAAAAAAATTTAAAATATAGCTTTCAATGTGTACAAAGCACTCCATATATGGTGGTCTAGGGGGCAATAACAAACCAATGGGTTGGAGAGATTCTTCTCCTGGAAGGTTATCTTAACTCCGAAGTTTATATTGACAGTATTAAAATCGGCGTGAGCGTGAGTGCATGTATTCTCCTTTAATTCCTAGGAGTACCAAGGGCTTTGAAAAAGGGAAAAGGTTTTTTTCGACCAAAACTAATTTTTTTTTTCAGTGTTATTATTTTTTTTCAAAAGCTTATACTTTTCTACAGAAACTCTGAAAATTTCATCAAAATCGTTAAAAAGCCGAGAAGCAATAAATTTTCATATACGGGAGTATCCAAAGGTTGGATCGAACTACCTATGGCCGCCATCTTGAAAATTTTCGGAATTTCAGAAAATCATTTTACCACAGTCATATGTGTGTCAAATACTAACTTTTCACCAATTTTCATGCTTTTTTTTATATATAATACTTTTCCTCAAATGCTGTTTCGTTGACACTTATTTCGACATTTCCGGGTAATAAAATTGTTTTGTTTTTATCAACTGCTCTTCACTTTGATAGATCGAATCTAATAGAATTTTTGACACTCTTTAAGATAAAATTGCTTTCAATGACAACAAATCATTATATATATTAGTAACGCCATCCAGTAGCAAAACGAACTTTTTAAGATCCAATATTTTACCAGATGGTGCTTTAAAAATCATTTAATGGTTAAAATTGGATTTTTCACGCATTTTCTTAAGCATTTCTCGTCTTTCGTCGCTCATTAATTATGACCTTGAGACAAAAAGTTTTATCTAAATGGAATTTCAAAAATATGTAACTTTTGAGGATTTTAGCTAAAAAAACAATCTATGGTTGAAATTAAGTTAAAGATATTATATTTTAACATATCTTGAACCAAGTTGAAAAATTTGAGATATAAAACAAACCATTCCGAACATTTTTCGTAATAAAATACATATCGATACGTCCAACGTAAAAGTTGGTAACTCAAAAATCGTAGTTTTTAGTTATGAGCATTTTTGTTTTTTAACTTTTTCTTTTTTGTATGAAAACCTATGTTAAATAAATTTAGGTAGTGACTTCAAAAATAGCTCCCAGACCTTCAAATTTCAAGCTAGAGGTACCAAAATTTGACACAAGATGGAACCAAATATGTAGACTTCGGAAAACGCTATCCTGTAAAAAGTTGGTTACTTGAATTACCAACTTTTACGTTGAATGTATCGATATATACCGCAGTACTGTACTATTCTGAAACTATATTTTGAAAAAATCTTATTTTCCGAAGGTCATAATGAAATTACACAAGACGAATATTCTATGACATATTAACCCATTGTAGCCTGTTTTTATGGGGTTCTTTTGACAAGTTTTCAAAAAAAAAGACTTTAATGGGTTAAAGTATTCTACAACAATATTCTCCAAAAAATTTCACTTGGGTTCACATAAAACGAAAAATGCTTAAAACCTAAGAAAAGGCGTTAAAACCCATTTTTTTTACACAAAACACTTTTCAAAATTCTTGCAGTTTTCGAGAAAATCGAAAAAGAAAGTTTAAACGTAAATAAAACAAAATTGGTCCAAAAAAAGTACCATTGAAAGGAAATTTTAATTCAAATTTGGTGAATTGATGACACTAAGGGCCTTATCGTAAATCTGAAGGGAGTTCCATTCTCTCCCTCCCGGGGAAGGAGCAGTGGAAGTAGTGAATATTTCATTAATGGAAACTCCCCTTCCTGCAGGGATACTTTTTTTATTTTAATATCGTTGACATTTTCAGAAATAACTAGTTTGCAACGCTGCGTTTTTCCAAGAGCGTTGACATTTTACACAAAAACAACATCTGGCAACGCTGAGTCTTTCCCATATCTTTGACATTTTGCACAAACAACCTGTCTGAACGCTGATTTTTTCCAATTTCGAAGACATTTTGCACAAAAAAAAACATGTGGCAACGCTTTTTTCCATAAATCGTTGACATTTTTTCCATTTTCCACTGGATTTTGACAGCTGACTTAAAAAAAAGATAAACAAGAAACAGCGATTGCAAAAAAAGAAAAAGAAGCAATTGCAGCAGTGAAATCGAAGTTAATGCTTTACTTCTTAAAGTAAAAAATGTCTTTAATCATTTTAGTGGATTTGGAAAATCAAAAGTTTGCACCAAAAAAATTTGAGTGAAAAGTAGTTTTAGCAGAACCAGCATAAGTTGGAAACGCTTGGATGAATATTAAAAACTTTAGTGCCATATGAAAGCTATTTCAATAAGCTTTAAAATTGTTGCACTAAAGTTTTTAATTTGTCAAACGTTATTTATAATTATTCATTTATACATTAGTACTCCCTAGCAAAAAGTTGAGGAGCAAATTTAGCAAATAAAAGTGAAAAAACTCGCTCCCAACTTATTGCCGATTACATAATTTTTCCAGTGAATTTTCCCTTTCCACGAAATTTTTTTTGCGATTGCAAACCAGGGAGTTAGCGAATAAATTCTCGAGAATATTTATTTGCGATAAGGCCCTAAGTAGTTGCAAATATCGAAAAGACGTGAGATGAAAAATCGATATACGCCACCGAATAGTTCTGTTGAAAAACTCAAAGCTAAAAATATTTCGTTGGAATGGTGAAACTAAACGTTATACATAGCTCGAAAAACAAGTCTCTTGAAAATTAAACACTAACAAAAAATAAAATCGCAATAAAAGTCCAGTGTCCGAACCAGATGCTCATAATTCAAATAGGATTACAAGCAACCGAGGAAAAGAAACAACAACAAACAAAAAGAAACCAAACAAAACCAAGGAAGCAACTCTCATGCCAAACAAAAAAAGGTGAATTCGTGTCAAAGCCCTCAGCATCAACATTCAGTGCCGAATCAGATGCTAAAGAGTGATTCATGTAACGTTTCCCCAGAATCATCGTCATGTTATCGTCAAAGTATCAAGCAAAGGATAGGAGGGAGGATAGGTAGACCACAGAGGACAACGACGCAGAGAATTAAAGCGGTAGAACTTGTTCTGCACCATTGTTTCATGTCGGTTTTGTTATTGAGTTCTTTGTTTTTCCTTTTTTGTCGTATTTATTGTAGGCCCCCTCGCATCGCCCAAACAAGGAATCATGTATCCGCATTACTCCCGCTTGCCTGCTACCTTTGATTAGGTATCTCAATGTTTTGGTTTCTTGGTGGATACAAACGTTTCCTTATTGCTTGTATATTCTGGTTTTCTTATTCTTTCATTTCTTTTGTTGTTGTGATGAAAAGATGAAAATGTTACGTACGAATGCTGTTGATGGATGAAAACGTTGTGTGAGAATATTGTTGTTGTATCAATTTAAGTAAGTGCTATACGTGGCATATAGTATACAGCAGATATGTATAAACATAATTACGAAATCAAGGTATCATTTATAGATAGGTTATGTACAGCTAAGAGAGTGTCACACTTGAAGTTCTAAGAAAAGGTAAGACAGTCAATGAATGATTGAGATGCGATTTCGTCCTCTAAATTAAAATGACAGAAAAATTAGAAGATTTTAAAAAGACAATAAATTTTATTAGACCTAGTTGTATTCGAAATTTGTAGAGAACTGTCCCAAAATCTAATAAAAACTCTGAAGTTGGATTTGCAAGAGTTTTTCAGTTAAGTTGGTTTCTAACAAAATGGTATTTTTGACAACAACAAAGCAGTTTAAAACATTTCTTCACAATTTTTTATACATGTGTCACCATTATGACTCATATGAGGCAATTTTGATATATTTGATATGGATTTAATTTCTGCAATATTTTCGATAAGATAGGAAATATTGACAACAGAAAAAAGCTTTTAACTCGTTTCAGATTCTAAGTGCAATGTTTAGATATTTTAAAGATAAGATACCTATATACATAAATATATATGTTATTTTTATAATAAATTGACGCAAATATAAAATAATTTGCGAAATTTGCAAAAAATAGTTCACTTAGTAGATAGATAATACATAACAATTCAAAACTACTAATACTCGCGTATATAAACAATTTTTAGACAAAAATCTTTATGACGAAATCAATTTAAGCTTTTAATTTAACTGTAAAACTGACAAAAAGCTCAGTTTTTTTGAAGGGAAATATCAAAAGCATTTGCATTTTTTAAGTAGTGGCACACTAATGCAGTTGAACTCCACGCCCAGATCGTTACGCTTAAAATATAAGCCACATCTCTCACAAAACTCTCCGAAATCCAAAACATAATAGCAAACATAATAGCCTGGAATAAATCCAAGGAGCTACTAACTACTCAAACATATTAAATTATTTTTGCAGAATTAGGAGGATGTTTAGAAAGTATTTAAAGACAGCTGGCAAAAAGCTTCAGTTTCTTTTTTGATAGTAAACTTGAAGTGTAATACTTTTGAGGCATGACAACCAAGTGTTAAGAGAAGCATATTTGTGAAGAGCTGAGTCCTTGATAACCTTCAATCTAAGCAACGGTTTCACAATACTTAGTTTCGATCTGGGCTTTATACACCATTAGTCATTTGCAATCCCAAAGGTCCAAATCAAAAAGTCAACCCAAAATTCTGATTCACAGATTTATTGATTAGACTTTATTCAAGTAAGTCGGTAGAAATGCTGTTTTTTGGATAGACAAGACATTAGTACACAATCAAACTAACAAAATAATAGTAGCAAAGACAGATGAGTGTTTCTTTGCGTAATCGATTAAGATTTGGGTTGACATCTCCGATTTTTATAAAAATTAGTGAAAAGTTAATATTATACAATACATACGTATAACTGTGGCAAAATGATTTTTCGAAATTCCGAAAAAATCCAAAATGGCGGCCATATGAAGTCCGATCCAACTTTTAGATACTCATTTGATTGAAAATTCATAGCTCTTCGGGGTTAGTGCAGAAAAATATGAGCTTTTGAAAAAAAAATCATTTTTTCTTTTTTAAAGTCAATTTGGGGCTTGGTGTACCCTTTTTTATTTTTTTAAATATTTAAGCTAATTTTAATTGTTTACCGACCTTCTAAATTGTGGTATCTTTTATCGTTATCAAGTTATGAATTTTTTAAGTTGTTCAATGTTGTGTTTATGATGAGTCGTTGGTGCACATGCGCTACCACATAGGGTTTGAATATTTTTTGAAAATTTTTTAACCCATTATAACGAAGTTTTTGAAAAAAAACCGGAACATAATGGGTTACGATGCTTTAAAAAATTGTTCCTTGCTAGATTTCACGTTAAGTGAATTTCTTAACCCATTTTTTAAGGGTAATTTTGACCCCTTTTTCCAAAAACTTGGTGATAATGGATTAATAAATTCTCCAAAAAGTAAAACTTTTTCTGTGTATAAAATACAAAAACGTCTGCTGTCTCGAAATTATTTTTTGTTAGGAATAACTTTAATGCAATATAGCAATGGCAGACTCGATATTACGACATATGGTATGATAGCGTTTTTTTTTTACAAAATTGCCACTAACTCCCTAATAAGAGAATATTTCTCAAATGAGAATTTTTAAGTTTACATAAATCCCCTGCCGTAAAAATATGAGGTTAGGTTAGGTTAGATCCGGAAGATGAACATGGTTTCATCATTAACTTAGACCTCGAGAAAGGGCCCATTGTATACCCGATACTAAGAGCTTTAGCAGAGAAAGTCTAAGGGAACCCCTTGGATGTACATTAGGGTGTCTCTTATTTGGGAAAAGTCAAAATTTTATGTCGCGCTCCCCCAGAGTCGAAAGACTTTGAGAAAAAAATGAGATCCCCTAAACGACAGGTTTTTTTAAACGAATCAACCTGTGTCACGAAGACATTCAAATTTAAATGAAAATTAACATAGATTTTATATACTTCTTGTTTTAACTTGCTGGGGATCGCGTTGCCTGAAATATTTTTCGCCATCAAATGTGTATCTTATTGTTTTTCGGGTCGCTGAACACGATACAAGTGTCAAAATTAAATTTTGACAGCTGTCAACGGCTACACGTGTCGACACAAGCTACCAGTTTAACCTCCATTTCTCGGTGTTTTGATTTGAAATCAGCTGTCAAAATTTAGTTTTGACACTTGAATCGTGTTCAGCGACCCGAAAAACAATAAGATACACATTTGATGGCGAAAAATATTTCAGGCAACGCATTCCCAGCAAGTTAAGTATATAAAATCTATGTTAATTTTCATTTAAATTTGAATGTCTTCGTGACACAGGTTAATTCGTTTAAAGAAACCTGTCGTTTAGGGGATCTCATTTTTTTCTCAAAGTCTTTCGATTCTGGGGGAGCGCGACATAAAATTTTGACTTTTCCCAAATAAGAGACACCCTAATGTACATATATACTTCCCTATGGATTTAAGACACACCTCAAATAGTGAATCAAGCGATTCCAAATTGAAATGATCAAAATTCCTTCTACGTCTAAGCGCAAGCGCTGGACATTCACAAAAGAAATGAAAGACTGTTTCTTCCATATCAGGGTCTTTACAACTTCAACAAAGGTCGCCAATGCTTGAGAAACCTAAACGAGATGCATGGATTCCCATGGCACATTATGTTTCTCCATTGCTATTAAAAATTTAGTACGATTTATACTATATGATGGCCAAATAGATCTAATATGATTGCAAGTTTGAAAATTTGACCATCTAAAATTAAAAAGCTGAATACATTTATTTTAGAGTAAAAAAATGAGACAGTGTACAAAAAATACTAGACACAGTTATTATTATCCCGAAACTAGTGAAAAAGGGATGCAGTGGGAGTCAGTTTGATATCAGTTTGTAGTTTGTATAGGTTGACTACACTCGAAACCACTGGTTAAAGACTAGTTGTTAAAAGACTTCTACTAAACTAACACATTGCTTAAGAGTATGTTAAACTTATTGACTGACTTTCAGTAAAGTACAGACTTTTCTCAAACGTTGACCAGAGGAAGTTCAATTAAACAAAATCCACTAAACAGTTAACGAAGCACGTAAGTTGCATATAAATTGAATTTGTTTTCGTAGTTGTTTATTTGTCGCTTTTAACTGCCATAAAATTGTCATAATTTAATCGAAAATATAAATGTTGACCATATAAAAGTGAATTACGTATTAAATTCAGATGTGATGCCTTTTAATGTCAGACAGTTGAACGGAGGCGAATGCGACTGAATATTTTAACATAATAAAAATTGCTTACATTTTATAACACCCTTACGTGACCAATTGTTGCATTGTTTTAGAATGTATGTATATTAATATATGTATATACGGTCAGTCAGCCGAACTGTACAGAATAAAGTAAAAACTACAGATTATAAGATAAATTGAATTGAATTCTATTAGATTTAAGTTGCTTACTTGAATTTTAAATCTTAAGAAAATCACAACGAAAAGTATATAAGTATTACTTGATATATCTATGTAGAAAGTAATTAAATTCTACTAGAGATAATCGCTGATTTTTGCAATTAAGAAAAACTTCAACTTTATGGAAAATGTTAAGTGAATTCTTGCTGTGCTGGATTGATTCTTTGCTTACTGAAATCTGTGATGGATTTTGTTCACAGTTTGTCAATTTCTCTGCACTGATTAGTTTGAGGCTTGAGTTTATGTGATTCATTATTTTTTTATTTTAATTTTTATGTTTATTATTTTAATATGGATTTAATTTAGTTTAGCAGTTATAGCAACTATTGTATGTTGATGCAGTTTTAATTGCACTTAATGTTAAAAATGTTTTTTAATTACAGTACAGCAACATAGTTAGTTTGAGTTTATGTTGATTGCATTACAGTTACTTACTCTGTTTATGTTAAGTGCTTACTTAAGTAGCAAGTTCTCTGTTGTATTTAAATAGATATAGTGCTATGGCATGCACTAATGAAAGGGTAAAAGCATATTTTATTCCATATTTTACATTAAAAAAAAAAATTATGAAAATTAATTTTAAAAAAATGTATTTTTTTCAGACCTCAATTAAAAAAATTAGTAAAACAAATGTTATACCGAATTAAAGGAAATTTAACGGGGATTCCAAAAAAATTATATTGGGATAAGTTAATAGGACCTTTTGCATACTACATTGGCCGACGAAGTCAGAAATTAGGAAAAAAATTAAAATATCTACTTTAAAGGTCCAGAACTTTGCGAAATCTTTTTGAACTTTATGAACCAAGTACATTCTTAAAGAGCTCATACAATAAGCTAAAAGTTTCTTATTTAAAAAGTTTTCTCTAAAACGTTAGAGTAATCCAATAAATTTTTTTTTCTAAAACAAGACAGAAAATCAGTTTTAACCCTATAACTCCTCAGGGGTACATGTAAGACGCCCCTCAGTTGGAATTTGTTGTTAGTCATGGCCTCCTCTATCACCTCCTACACGGAGAAAAATTCGCATCATAATTTTTACTCCACTCGGCTAGTCGAAAAATTAAAGTAAACAACACTAAATTTCAAGTATAATTTACCTTACGTAAGAACTATTTGATGGATCCCTAACGTCATATTTACAAATAAAGTGTAGTTAAATAATAAAGGAATACTTACTACAAATTTTCTACATTTGACTTTATGTAAAGTAATTCATACTTTCAGAAAAAAAATGTATGACCATTTTGAATTTATAATTCTATTCAAAATAACTTTATTTTTTCACGCACAAAAATGAGTGTCATAATTGTCACCTTACTCGAGTAAGGTAAATATCATAAAAATATAAAACCATTTTGACTTTTATAATTTTAGTAAAAATTTCTATTTTTGGACAGACATTTTCTTTATATACAAATTTTTTTGCTTCTACATCACATGCGTAAGCAGCGCAGAGGATATGTATCTGACTATCATACGGAAAGGCCAGGGTTCGCACCCCGGCGCCGGTCAGCTAATTTTTTTTGTTTTTTTTTTTTATTGTTTGAACTATACAGTAAGGTAAATATCACGCAAATTTTTTTTATAAAAATTACTAGGAAACATACATTCTGAATTGACTAAAACAGTAAGGTGAAATTTTTTTCGGTGTAAAAGTTGTCACTATTCTGACTTGAAATTCTGGTAAAATTTATGAGAAATAAAGTAGCGAGTACTATTTTTTTTCTCCGTGTAGATGCTTCGCAACCCCATGCGATATATCGCATGTATACATCGTACATAATATACAAGTTTATGACAAATAAAATAAAAAAAATGGAAAAATAAGCTTAAATGCAATTCGACCATTTTTCATTTAATTTTATACAACTTTTCCATTTTTCAATCGATTTTCTTAAATGGTATCTTATTTTCTGCATAAGTAAATAGTCTATGATATGAAAAATATATTTATTTAAAAATATTGTAAAAAATGTTTTTTATTGTATAAATTTACAGTTGATATTGACTTTTTCTTAATTTTTTGGAAAAAAAAAAATGGTTTTTTAGAAATCAATTTATTTCTCCGAAACTTAGGAACCGACCACAAAGTGATATGAATATTATTTATAGGTAATTTAATAACCTTTAATTTGGCTTATAGAAAGGGAATAGTGTCGGGTGTGGGCACCATTGTGCTTTCGACTCATATCTTTTGACCAAATGTATAAATCAATGGAAAGCTAGAGGCCTTAGCTGACTACTGGTGAAGAAAGTAAATTGATTTCGTCAGTCGGAAAAATTATATAAAAAAAATAGTGAAATGATAATTTTTGACAAATGAAATATTTTTGGGTCGGTTGTGGGCACCCTTAGAAAATCGGCTAAAAATGGAAAAATATGAAGTTAAACGCAATCAAATGGAGAACGGCTTCAATAAAATCATCGTTACTGAAAACGTCTGGATCGAATGGCATCATGCCTGTTGCCCTGAAACCAGGCTTGATTGTCTTTGGCGTCAATGCCAGATCAATTGTTTTGCAGACTAATAGCTTAAACACAATTGGAGCGTACGACGAATTTCGCCCGACGAATTTTCTTTGTCAATAAAAATTCGTCAACGAAATTCGCTCTGTTAAACACAATCAGAGTGACGACGGCAATAGTTGTTTTTATTTTAAATTGTTTTTTATGTTCTCTGATGACAATTTTAAAAAATAAATATTAAATAAAATCTCATATTCTTTGAATTTCTACTAAGAAATCTAAAAATTTTACATATAAAACGTATTTTTCCAGTTTGACATTTCCAAAAATCGCTGCCGCCGGCCACAAAATTAAAACTAGTTTTTTAGCAACGAATATTCGTCGGACGAATTTCGTCGTCCGGTGAGGTTGTGTTCAATTTCATATAGAGTAATTTAGGGTAATGTGGTTACCTTTTTCTTTTTTACCAATTTCTACCAAAGTAACGGTAGCAGGTAAGCTTGGTCAATTTATTTGTATTATAATACAAATAAATTGACCAAGCTAACTAATTAGTTATTCTATTGTTTTTACTATTTGATAATTTGTATACTAAAATATTAACATTTTCAAGCGTGAGGCCAGTTAAATTGAAAGTACCTAAAAATAGCTGAAAAAGAAAAGTGTCGGGTAATGTGGCTCACCCTGCCCATTTCCTAAAGAAGTACCGTTATTCGCAAATTTTGTTGACTAAAAGTCGAGTAGTAATTTTTAAGATTATATTTGCTATGAAATAGCTTTATATTCTTATTAAATAATATTTTCTGGTAAGATAAACCAAATTCATACTAACATGTGAATAAGTAAGAAGGGTTATCGAATCATACGTAAAATAGTACTCTACATTACTCAAACTCGGGTATCCTACACATGCAATTAGCTTTTTAAGGTGTAATAGAAGTCAAAGTTGATATACGGTATAGAATATGGGGTAGTCCATTTCTTCGTTGAATAATAGATCCACAATTGCATTAGAGTTATTTGAATTTTAGAAAACTGAGTTCTGAGGAAGTAACTTAGTTATTCACCAAGTACTACAAATAAGTCAACTTGACCTCACAGAATATGCTAAGAATTTCACACGAATAATTAGCATTATAGAAAAGCCAAAGAGCGTAAAGAATATGTTTTTCGCTTTTTATTGTGCACAAATAACCAGAATTGTTGTGCAGTCTTTAATATGAGAAAAAAAAGGGTGCACCACATTACCCGCATAGTCCACATTACCCTAAATTACTCTACTCTTGTGTGTTTTAAATTTGACAGCGAATGTTCGTCGGGCGAAATTTGTCGTACGCTCCAATTGTGTTTAAGCTATAAGCCGGCTAGTTGACGTAATTTCTAGCCCTTGTTGACATTGCTCTTTTGCAAAGCATAATTTTTTTTTTCCAATCTTGTCTGGAAACACAATACTGAGATTTTTAAAAAGTGGTATGCCACCTTACCACTTAATGAAAACAACTTTTTTTTTGCGATATCTTTAAAGGACCTATAGGTTCTTTCCTTTCCACTAAAAAAGCGTAAAAAGGGATAAGAACACCATTTCAATTTTTTATGTTGACATCCACGACGATATTTCAGTAAATCACATGCATTAAATAGAAAAAGAGGGGTGCCCACAACCGACTCAATTGGGTGCCTACAACTGACTTTGACAGCCACTTTGAAAAGCAATAAGCAAATTCTGTTGTGTGAACACTTTGGTTGGATTCGGTTTTGAATCACAAAATATAATAAATTTACTGCATTAATATAGATTGCATTCAGCTTTTCGACTGATTCACTTCAATTTATCGCACTTGGAAAATGATTGAAAAAATCCTTTGTATTGACTTTCACTTATTCAAAAATTGTTTTCTTCTCAGCACAAAGCAAATGCGTCTGTTTGCTCCGGTATATGCACAAAAACTTTGTACTGTCATAACACGCGCTTAACATTTGTCAGAACAGCCGTATTTGTTTTCTGTCAAAAGTTACGGGGTTGTGCCCACACCCGACCCATGCCCACAGGCGACACTATTCCCCTACATTTAAACATAGATATTGGTTCTTGAGATATTTGCAATAAAGTGGAACTTCTTTTTTTTTTGGTCCAAAACCGAAAATGACCGATATCTCGAAAAAGACATGAAAGAAAAAAAAATAATGTGATTTTCGGAATCAAGAACCGATTTTACATATAAAATGGATAATGGCATTCATAGTGCAATTTGGCAGTCAACTAGTGTAATTTTTGCAAAAGAAAAAGTTACCAGTTAAGTCCAAAAAAATGGGGGCGAGTTGCAGGCCTATTGCTTAAATTTTTTTTTTTTAAGTAGTTGAAATCCCTTCACTTTTTATTTTAGCTTTTAATTTAATGTTTTGTAATAATTCAATTTTGCCGTGCATCAGAAATATGTTAAAAAGGGTTTTCGAAATATAGTTATTGAAATTTAAACGCCAATGCTCATTACATTCTGTTAGTCTTTATTGAACCTCCCTACATACAAAGTTCATTTAAAACTAGTACAAATCGAATAGCTTTTTATATGGCAAACTAATCTGATTTGTGTTTACTATAAATAGACATAAACTAACTAAATCGTCTTAACCAGGCAAAGGTATATTGACTATAAGATTTTATATTCAAAATACTGCAAAAAAGAAAAATGTATCGTAATATTTGGAAATGTTATAAACATTTCAAAATAATATCCTATTTAATCATGTACATCACGTCGTATGAGTAACATTTTTAAAAACAATTTTTGTGAACATTCAATAAGTTAAAAAAAGAAAAAAATCTTTAATAAGTATGTAACGAAGAAATTTCTGTTGAATAAATGATTGAAATAGTCAAATATGAAATACGTACTTTTTGGGTATTTCTATGCCAAATTTTCAAGCCCAAATATCTCGTAAACAAAAGCAAAGCCATACAAATATTTGACAACACTAAACTCAGCGTTTCAATACGAGTACAGTGTAATTTATTGATTTTACAGTGGAGTATTTTGATTCAAAAGTATCGTGATAAGAAATCTGTTTGTGCCACCGTTAAAAGAAAAAATCTCGGGAAAACTTCTTGCATGACTACAAAAGCTGTTAAATGAATCAATCTTTCTGTTTTTCATAGGAAACAGCCTCAAAGCGGAACAATATGAATTGCAATCTTTGCGAATGACGACGTCAAGCAAAATGTAAAGCGTTTCGCTTCTTGAATTTTACAAATTAAAAATTACAGCGGTACTAATAAACCTGTGTAGCTAAACTGCCTGTTTACTAATTTACTAACAGTTTTCAAAGAAATTAATAATAAAAATAAAATAAAAAACAATTGCTGTTGTAGGTACTTACCGTGGTGTAGGAATTTTACAGCGTCAATATTAAATTTATGTATCTATGAGATACAACTACGAGATAGATTCATTGGGGAGTGACCATGACCAAGTGACAAACGTTAATCAAAACAAAAGAAAAAAGGTTGTTTTATTTTTCAATTTATGAATTATTTAAGTAAAAATTGTGCTGTTTTGTATTTGTAATTTTTATAGATCTTTCATCTGTTATTGTTTTCCTTTACGTTTTTTTTTTTTTTTTCTTCTTCTACGAAGGAATTTTCTTCATCGATTTTTTCGCACTGCACTGCATTTTCATTCACAAGTCAAATGTGAATTTGATTTTGCAAAACAACAACAACACACTCAAACGACCGCATGTCAACCCCCGCGCACTTGTTATTTAAGGGCGCACGCACACACACACCACATACACACCGAACGTATCTCTTGGATACACGACGGTTGACACAAAGCCAAACAAATGAATGATTAAAATTTTGTCCACCACTGACTGCTGCTAACGTCACCAAGCACTGCCTGAAGTGCTAAAAGCAAAACAGCAACAACATCAAAGGTCGCCAAGTCTCAAGGTTCCTAGTGGTGCTGGTACGCTGTCAATGCATCCCCGAGATACTTAAACGATTGAATAAATTTTGTTTTTTTGTTTTGCATTTGACGTGCTTCTTACGTTTCATTAAATTTTCTTTTTTTTTATTATCTTTCACTTAAGGATACGAAAAAGAAGTTTCCACCCTTTTTTCCTTCTTTCCTGCAGTATCTACACGCTTTGTGTATTCATCTTTGAGATACACAGTGTATACAACACAGGTGTTTTTTTCTACAACACTTTTCGATTGTTTTGTTCCACTGTCTGTTGGCTTGCGGCACTTTGCCCGTTTTAAACGCTCACGTTACCAACCGTCCGCATTCATCAAACGAATTTCAAACTTAACCGTCCGACGTATCTCGCTCAACTGACACGAGCGCTCAGCTCGTTTCTTGTCAACGCTGCTTCTAAACGCCATAACACGGCTGCTCTGAGCCAAACAGCAACGGCAACATCAACAGCAAAAACAACAAGCTGACTTTTCATTCCCTACGCGCAATGGGGGGTATATTATATATATTTTTCTCATGCTCTTTGTTTCGGAAGTAATAGGAAGTTGGCGATTTTTCCAAAAATTCAAAAAATTGATATCAAAATTTATTGGCCACACTTAAGATTTTACAGTTTTAAGTCTTGAAACAACTATCATTCAAGGTCAATGCTTGAAAAGTGCATGTAAACTGAACACCTGCTCAGATGTAGGGTACCTCAGATTCGACTTGGTTCACTTTATGTTGATTTTGTTTTGTTGCTTCTGATATTAACTGACTTTTGCTTTCTTTGCGCAGATTCTCGGTTGGCGTTTACTCGTTTACTCAGTTGTTCCTACCTTCGTTAACTGGCTCACAATTCGTGTAACACCTTGTGAGTTGCCAGAATGTAGAATGTATATTGCATCGCTATTGTGAGAATTATCATAAGAGTCTATGTTTGGAGGCTTTCCATATGCCTCGCGACGCACAGCGCTACGTTAAAAGACTTTTGCCAAAAAATGTATAGTTTTAACACTAGACAACAGCCAAAATGTAACATTTTGCAAACTATATTTTCTAAACTAATTTGAGGTCGTACACAGAAAAAAAAATATCGGTCAATCCAACCGATTTCAACGATAGAAATTGCACCAACCCGCAGTAAAGATTAAATTGACTGTGCAGTCCAGTAAAATTACTGTAAAAATAGTACTGTACAGTTGCTGTTAAAATGTTTAGGTACTGTGAAAACAGTTAATTTAACCTAGATTTTCGATAGAAATTGCACCAACCCGAACTCTGTTTAGAAACTATCAATCGCAGTTACAGTAAAAATAACCTCCTTAAAAGGTCAGCTAACAATATAAGCTGTTCCAAACAGTTAAAACTGTTTTGGAACGGTTTAATAGTTAGCACCCCAGAAGGGCTGTAACTACCCGTTTCCAAAAACTCGTAGAAATTGTAGCAAACAACTTCTACGGCGACACCATTTCAAATGGCAAAATATCAGTACAACTCTAGCAAACTTATGTTGATTTATTCTTAAACAATGTGAGAATTTTATGAACCTGTTAAAAACTCAATTCAAAATGTTATTCATATGAAAAAAAAAATTTATGGAATACAAAATGTACAGTTGAATTCAATTCTGAAATTTTGAATTTTTGTTTTTGTTTCCTATAGAAAATTTGAAAAACTATAGAATACAAAATTTATAGTTAATTTTACCGTCAGTTTTTTTTTTTCTGTGTAGGCTCTCCTGAAAAGTTGCCAATTTCGAATTAGGTTGTTTTGTCAAAAGTCCACAGATATATGGGGAAATCTCAGCAAGTTTGACTTTCGGTGTGAATAGGTCTCGCTTCGCCGATTGGGCACCCGTTGTATTGCCCATCCGTTCTAACATGTCTGGGACACTTATTGGATAATGTTAAACATGAAAACATGCGTGTGCTACCGCCTGGAAGCTTTATTTTTTAATTTTTCCTTTTTTTGCCGAAATTCGAGCAAAATCCACAAATTTTGAGTGTGAATTGAAAGAACCGCTTCCGTTATTGGGCTATAACTTTTGAGGTGATTCAGCGAATTATTTGGGGCTTTCTGGATCTTTAACAAGGGTGTTAAGATGTAAGGAAAACCGCATGCCATTGATGTGCCTTCAGTAGAACGCTAGATACTGGTATCTAAAGTTGTGTGAATGGTTTTCACCCGAAATCTGATAGTTTTCGGTTTCTAACATGCTGCTCTAGAGGCGATTGTTTTTTCGCACTATTCCCAATGAAATATTATTTCTTAATGTTATGACTAAAAGATTTGTCCAAGCAGAAGGGTGTGCCACCTTTGGTTTGGTGGTAACACACTTGAGAAGATGCTCAAATGGGGATTTTTAATGCGAAATTGCGTCTAAAAAATGGTATTTTGAAGGGCACAACAACCCAGGGGCACAAAACATTCTCAAACCTTGCGTGATCATTGGATCTAGGGCCAATTAATATGTAAACAAATCGCCCCCCAGTACAAACTTGAGCAATGGCGAAATTCGAGCAAACTCCATAAATTTTGAGTGTTCATTGAAAAAATCGGTTCCGTTATTGAGCTATAACTTTTGAGGCGGTTCAGCGGATTGTTTGGGGCTTTCAGGATCTTTAACATGGGTGTTTAAACGTAAGAAAAACCGCATCCCGTTGATGTGCCTGATTTGCTAAGTTCGGTGCATCACCCTCGAAAAATGATTTTTGAAGATAATGGGGGAGGCGATCGAAAAAAATCAGTTACGTAACCTGAAAAATACCTCTAATATATTTTAAATTGATAATTCGCGGTCGAAAATAGGGTGCCACATGTTTGAAAAATAGCTTGTTTTTTTTCGAAAAAGTCACTCTTGATCAGCGTCACATCCTGGTGTCTGGCTGACTGGGTGGCTGGGAAAACTGAGATAGTTCATTGAAGTCAAAGTTAGCTCGTGGGATTGAAAATGAGCGAAATCGGTCAACAGATACGCCTACCGCCCATACAAAAAATATATTCAAAATGCAACTTTAGGCGTATTTTTAACGATAATTCAACCAAAATACACATAAATACTACGAATTATTAGCGCAAGCTCTGAGCAAAAACTGAGTGGATTTGGACAATAGGGCATGGCACCTCCCATATAATCAAAAGCTTCAAAACGCTGTACTAAAAGCGTTTTTTGAGATAATTAAACTAAATTTTACTCATACACAAAGAAATGAGAAGAAAGTTTAAAAAATTAAGAACCGGAAAATACAAATTTTCTGTAATGCAGAAAAAATGATTCTCGCCCTTTCATGGCGGCACTCAAAAACGTACAGATTGTACAGATTTGATATTTAAGGCAATGTGAAAACTCATGGCACCGAACGGCATAGAATATTTTTAACATTTATCTGAATATCAACATTTTCATCCTTAAAGTATGCAATTTTTTTTTTCTTTTTTCGAATAGTTCAATATTTTTTAAATTCGAATTATTTTTTGGTTTATTGTTAGGCAATTTACAAAATATTTTGACTCTTGTTAAAACTTTAATATGGGTAAAAATTTGTTTTTCCCAAAAGCATTATATTTGCCCTTGAAAAGTATAGCCTTAAAATATGATACGTTTTTGTGAAATTTCAAAGCTGAAGAGCATGAAAGTATGCTATGCCTTTGTGAAATTTGTTTGGCAAATTAAACATAGCATGAAAGTATGCTAATATTTTAAAAGGCTGCATTATTGAAATTATACAAGAACTTAGCATATTTTTAGATTTTTCGTTAAACGGGTGATGGGTGTGAAATTTGAGATTTGCGCCTATTTTTAAAATCAATGTCTTGAGACAAAAAAACAAATTCCAAAAATTTTTGATGCAGAACTTAACCCTGTTTTATATGCTTTTTTGTGCATTTTTTTTCGAATTTTATAGCCAAACAAATATTTTGTTTTTGGTACAAAAAAATTTCTAGCCTATTCCATCGTAGATTTATGAGGGGATGAACGGCTGTTTTCAGATTTATTTGACGTTTAATACATGATGAATGAGGTGAATTACAACTAAATCACTTCATAAATCTGCGGTGGAAAGAGGCTATTAAACCAGGAAGGGTTTTACCTTTGGTCTGGCCAATAATTTATGGCCTGTTTCCAGCGTAGGCTTATGAAGTGATTTAGCCGTAACTCACCTCATTCATCATGTATTAAATGTCAATTAAATCTGGAAACAGCTGCACAATTATAGCCTGTTTACACCGGAGATTTATGTAGTGGTTTAGCCGTTGATCATCTCATTCATCATGTTTAAAACATCAAATAAATCTGAAAACAGCCGTAAACCACTTCATAAATCTCCGTTGGATATAGTCTGTATGAGTGTGGCTGTTTCCAGACTTATTTGACGTTTAATACATATGTAAGTACCTGGAGACCGATCCCTGTCGGTCGACAATCTGATCTTAATATTTTAGTCGATGTTTTTATTCAAAGCTATTTTTTTGGTGAAAATCGTATCTTTTCGACTCCAGTTTTCGTTTTTTCAAAATAAGAAACTTATCTGTAATAACAATACAAGCAAAATTAAATAAAACACATCTTATTGAACTCACTCGAAAACTCGGAAAGTATCGATTGGTATAGGAAACAATAGAAAAACATCAAAAACTCAAAATTTTTAATAGAATGCCCAAAAATAAACAAATCGGATATGTCATGCATTTAAAATATTTCGTCTTTTGTATGGGGGCTGAAATATCTTGTCTTAAAAGGATTGTATCCCAAAGTCCCAAAGGACATTTTGATAAGGAAGAGTGGGAAGTACCACGCCTTTCAACGAGTTTTCCCAATATAACGGCATATCACATATTAATTACTGTTTCTAGAAGTAACTTCTCCTAAATTTTCATTAAAATTGTTTTAGCCGTTTTTGAGTACTATTGAATCAAAATTTTTAATGGTTAAAAAGTAGGCGTGGCACTTCATCGATACCACCCACTTTTCGGTTGTTTCAAGGCATTGACAATCAGTACCCACCTACCAAATTTCATCAAAGCAGCTTGAGTGTTTGCGAGGTATGAACAGATTAAATTTAATGATCAGATTAAATTTAAAATTTAGGGCGGTACCACTCCCCTGGTGAGAATTTATAAAGTCAAAGCCAATTTCATTCTTCATTTAATGCTAATATACGTATCTATCATGATCGCAAGTTTCATTAAAATTGCTTTTGCCGTTTTCGAGAAAAAGTTTGGCCACAGACAAACATACATAAGTACATACAATTTTAGCTCGTATAAGAAGAGAAGATAAATGAGCTGAGCTACGGCTAAATCACTTCATAAATCTTCTGTGGAAATCATTTCGTTGATTGCATTTTTGACAGAAATAGTCGTTGATTCGTCAAAATTTGCACATCCTTAGATTGCTGATTTCAACACCGCAGCACATCTCTGTCTTCTTGCTATTCTGGTGAATTTCAATGAACAGCTGTTTTCTATAAATGTCAGCACAAAGCAGACGCTGTCAAATTAGTAGAAAATTTCAGCAACTTGGAAGCAGCGAAAATATTTTGCGGAGTGGAAGATTTACGTCGGATAAAAAAATTTTGAAAAATTGGTGAAAAAAATAAAATAAACAAATAAATTTTATAGCTGTGCAATTGAAAAAGATATTTTTAATGGTAATGATAGAAAAATTGATGGTCGCAATGCGTAAAAAAGTGAAAGAAGTGAAGAAAATTTGTCGGCTGCTTCGAAGAAAAAATTTGTATTCAGGAGTTGGGGGCTAAAGTAGACATGCAGTGATTTATTGATTTTTACAACGAAAAAAAAAAAATCTGTGAATGTACATTAAAATTCTAAGCACGATTTAAATGATTCACCAAATTAATCCATGTCTAAATCTGTTTGTTAAGCTGCAATTAAAGTCATCAACACAGAGCAGCAGAGTCGGCAACGACAATCCACACCCACCCAACACATTCATTCGATGAGACATCAAAAAATTAGTGTAAATATGCACAATGAGCAGCAGAAGGTGAACAGGGGTGAGAGATAATCGTAACAACACACTCAGCCTGGCTGACATCGAACACAGACAATGCACCACCCCGGCTGCGGACCTATGCCAAAAAGGATTTTCTTTTTTTATGTTCTTTGAAGCGTTTGTCGCAGACGTTGCCTCAAATTTGCTTGTTTTTCAATTTTAGAGGCCAAGTGCACGTTGGATGCTGCAACTGCGTGGACTCCTGCAAGTGTTTGTTGTGGGGTGGGTTAAGAAGTTGATGCTGCTGCTGCTACTTTTGCTCCGTCGTTGCGCCGTTGATGACGTTGAGACAAATGTTTACCTTGAGCTGAAATTTTAAGCTGATTTGGTGCAGGGAAATGAATTTGTTTGTGTTTAAAATAAGGTCGAATGACTTCATTAAAAAATTTGGTCGTTCAGAGGAACTAAAACAAATTGGAACTCCTTAGAAAAAAAAACGACATTTACATTAAAATTAAATTTGGCTGCGAGAAACCCGTTTTCTTAAGAAGTTCGTAATATGAAATCGTCTCATACATCAATAGGTTCAATTCTAATTGGGGGATTTCTTTAGTAAAAACTAATCAGTGTATAAATATGGGGCATTACATACGTTACCGGATAGCATTTGGCTCTTGCATCTGCGATTTATTTGAAACTTTTTTTCATATGGTACCAGTTGAAGAGCACTAAAAAATTTTTCGTTGCCGGCAGAGAGAAAAAATGTTCAGCGACCCCCATTCATTTTAGAGTCTGTCTATTCGGGGGGCTCGCGTACGCGAAAGCTCAATTAGCGTACGCGAAAAAAGCTTTCGGAAAACTCGCGTACGCGAAATCAAGTGAAGTTTTTCCCCCGGGGCACAGCTTCGTTACGCATGATTAATTTAGCGCGCGTGAAATGTTGCGTACGCTATAGTGCATATTAGGAAGTGCAGTACAATTACTACAACAGTAATTTTACATAAAAGTAGGGGTAAGTGGGCGGCCTGTGGCCGCAGCTCAGGATTTAAAACTCCCAAAAATCCAACACAGGCTTCGCGGCGGCCTTCGGCCGCGGTTCAGTATATAAAATATCCAACACATTTTCGCGTACGCTATAAAACATTTTCGCGTACGCTACAAAACATTTTCGCGTACGCTACAAAATATTTTCGCTACAAAACATTTTCGCGTACGCTACAAAACATTTTAGCGTACGCTATAAAACATTTTCGCGTACGCTACAAAACATTTTCGCGTACGCTACAAAATATTTTCGCGTACGCTACAAAACATTTTCGCGTACGCTAAATTAATCATGCTTAACTAAGCCCCCGGGGAAAAGTACTTCTCTGGATTTCGCGTACGCAAGTTTTCCGAAAGCTTTTTTTGCGTACGCTAATTGAGCTTTCACGTACGCTACGTGAGCTTTCGCGTACGCGAGTCCCCCCGAATAGACACTTCCTTCATTTTATCTCTCCAACATTTCTCTCAAATGTACTACTCCCTTTTTTACACCAATTAAGGAAGTTCCCATACAAAATTTAGATAAAAAATTCCGTTCACCGACCCGCATCCTTAACATATCTCGCGAACATATTTTCCTTCTTTTTCTACCCCTCGCATTCAAAACTGATATTTTTATCTAAATTTTGTATAGCAGCCCCCTTAATGGGTAGAAAAAAGGGGGCTGTATGTTTGAGAGAAATGTTGGAAAAGAAATATTAATGGCGGTCGGTGAACATTTTTTGTCTCTCCTGGCAACAAGAAATTTTTTGGATATTTTTATCTAAATTTTGTATGGGAGCCCCCTTAATGATTGGAAAAATGGGGGTAGTATGTTTGAGAGGGGGCAATTTATGTTCTTGAAGCATCCTGTTTTTCATTTTTTATACTGAGGTTTTAGATTCGCTATAACTTCTTCAATTTCAACTATTTGAGGAAACTTTGTAGAGATGAATTTTATGATTTTTTGTAGACTTCAATTCTATGAAATGTCCTTGGCATCTTAGGGTGGTAGAAACTGATATAATGAATACGACTAGTCTAAAAAAGATTTGAAATAAATGACTTCTATGAATGAAATATAGTCCATGTCGAGACATTTGCAACGATATACTGTACTTGTTGATCGGACGGAGATATAAGAAAAAACAAAACTACATCGAATTTAGGGGCCGAAAACAAAAATGTTTTTTTCCTTAAAAATCTTTCAATATTAGCTTTCAAACTGGGGGTGGACATTCGAACTTTTTTTTTATATGGGGGTCGGTACTATCTACTGTACACCCGTGTCAGCTTAGACTCTAAGCCTTACAGCATGCTTCTACGTAAAAGCGACTATGAAGAGCAGAAAACAATTCTATAGGGTAACTCTTTGGAAAAATATAGGGGAACAACTCAATGGAGCGAGTTTATTTTTCATGTCAAATTTACAAGCTGCGATAATCTCTTAATTGAATCATATTTACTATCATTAATCATTAATTCCGTAATGAAATCACGCTAGAAACTTTTTTTCTAGAACATCTTTGCCTATTTTCTGCTTTTATGAGTCTTTTTTTATCCGTTTTCCAAAAACTAGGCCATAATGGGTTAACAAACTCTACAAGAAATTTCACTAGGGGTTAACGAAGACGAAAAAAGTTTATAACTTCAGAAAATGTGTAAAAAAGTTAATAAAATGCAATTTAAGGAATTCATGCCTGTTCTCAATTTCTGATTTGGATCGGAATCGAAATTGAATCCGATTTTAGGTGTTCCGCAATTCGCGAATGAACACCACATCGCAATCGAGTTTCAGTAAATCCGATTGAAACTTGTTGCAAATTTTTATTATTAAAATAAAATTCCGAGTCCATCTTGTTTTTCGAAACACAGAGCATTTTAAGATTGATTCCATTCCGATTCCGATCGATATCGGAATTAAGAACATGCCTGATTAAATGATTTTTAAAACGTCATCTGGTGAAATATTTTGCTTAACAGTTAAACAAAATCTAATCTGTAATAGTTTTCTAACAAGTCCACGATCATACCAATTGTAGCATTATTATTTTTGTTGCTTATAGGTGCTTATACATTATAAGTAATATCACCAGTTTCCTTATAACTTCTAAGCCGAGTTAAAAGAAAACGTAACGCAGAAAACGGATAGCATTCGCATATTATATAAATAAAAATTTTTTAATCAAAAGAAAAGAAAAATTTTGTGTTTTTTGTTCTTTGTTTTTTTTTTTTTTGGTTTTTATTTACAATTTTTGTGGTCTATAAAGAATTTTAAAGTGACTTTATGAGCATATTCGTGTTTTGGGGATCAAAATATACTAAAAACACTTTTCAAATTTCTTTGGGTTTTTTGGCTGGTGTACAGGATTGGAACCGATAGCCAATTTGATTTATTGGAACATAATTCCCCTTCCTTCTTACTTAACCCTTTCGACCCGGCTTGGACAATATACATATGTAAATTGGGATATATTGTCCCAGCCGGGTCGAAAGGGTTAACGAAATGCGGAAAACCTTAGGTTTGATTTAATTACGATTAGCCTTCACTTAAACTTCATTCCACAATTATTATGATAATTAACTGAAGCGCTGTTTACACATGGCACACACTTAAAGTGAAAATTGAGTTTTTCTATTTCTAACTGTGTAGTAATAGAGTTTAAAATATCACTTCCAGCGAAAACTCAATTCATTCATATTTGAGCTCTTCCCATTTATTTATTAACACGTTCTTCTCTTCCTTTGCAGCCACAATACTCCAAACGCATTTGTCCATTAAAATGATTCAACAGTGTTCATAAAAACTGCATTACATTGCGTAGCAAATTAAGTCGATTTTTTGCTTAAGACAATAAACCCAACTTAAAAAACAAAAAACAAACGATATAAATACTCTTCTCTTGTATTTGTAATAAATATTTAATTACGGCTATGAACTCTGATATCAATGATTTGGAGGCACCACCAGCACCTCCGCCAACACCACCCAATCGCGGTACCATCGCAACAACAGTCACACCAACTGTTAGCAATTTTATTTATATACCGCCTGCCATGATGACACGTTCCACCTCTTCCGCGTCGTCTGTCGCAACAACTGCAGCATATCACTTGAGTAACAATTGTAATAAAATGAATACAGCACTGCTTTCCTCTTCCACAAATTCTGCTGCTGCCGCCGCCGCTGCTGCCGTGACAATTGCTAATGAATTTAAGCTCAATAATGAACTGAATTCCAATTCGAAATTGTTTAACGAGCGTAAACCGCAGGAGCGTTATGTGTGGGAGATGAGAACTCGTAGCCCAAATGTGACACCAGCAAGTACTGTGCTTAATTCACCAGATCTCAGTACAGATGTGCAATATGCAATGCATCAGCATAGTCGACAACATTCCCATCAGCATCATCCACATCATCAGATAAGATTAGGACGTAGTCCAGTCAGTCAATTCGAGCAACACAATATGCTGCCACAGGTAAGTTTATTTCGGATCTGTCTATATAGTGAATGCTCTATAATGTGGATTCTTTTTTTACCTTTCAGGGCCTTGCAAGTCCTGGTTCGCCTACCGACATTGGCAAAGCAAGTGGGCAATGTTTACGTGATGGTGAAATCGTTGTTTTCGACGATATTGACACTAATTGGATGAATAAAACAAACAATGCCATAAAAGAATCTTCACACTCTTCCAACGCTGTTGCAGTTGGACAACATAATGAAGATATTTTAAAAGTTACCAAAATGATTGGTCAATTACCTATTGCTGAGTATGAAGGCTCGCCTAGACGCTTTGGCAACAATTTGCAACAATTTCAGCAACAAACACCATCATCACAAAGTAATCAATCTCAAAAATCGTTTCCAAAACGTCCACCTGGCTTTCCACAACGTGTTTCGCCACAGTCAGCTGCACAACAGGAAGCACGTCAACAACAGCAACAATTTTATGCTGCTGTTGCTCTTGCTAACGATAGTAATGCAATTGATAATAAGTCAATTGGTAATTTAATTGATATCGATGATATGAGCGGCTTAAACATCCCAACAACAACTGTGATTGACAGTCATGCAAAAACAAAAACGCCCACATTTGATTATTTGTACGAATTCTCAGAGACACGCAAAGTTTTAGAAGAATTCTTCAAAGGTGCAAATGCAGAAGATGAAAAGCGATTTTCTGAATTTGCCGAAAGTGATGACATGGGAAGCTGTGTAAGTTTTTTTGTCATTGTAATTATTTAATTTGAATTAAATTTATGTTTTGCTTAAACAAAAAGGACACTCGCTATGAACCAGAAGAAACCACAATGGTTGAACAAGCTTATGTTGGACAAAGATTAGCTAGAATCCCCAAAGAAGAATTGTATATGGTGCATCGTTCGCCACGCAAACAGGTACATATATAAGCAAGCTTTTCATTTCCAGCAGAGTTTATTTCTGGCTTTATCTTTTTCTTGGAAGTGTGTATAGTCTTTTCATCTATCAGAGTTATTCATTACCTATCTTTCTTCTTCCTTAAAGCCCTGTGATAATGTCTACAACGACCACAACGACATCGAATTATATATTGATTCTAATAGTCGTAGCAGCGGCGACTTGGCTGATACCGAATTAGAAGCGAATTTACGACGTCATTCACGTAACTTTACGCTATCACCAGAGACAACAGACTATGATTCAAATTGTGGCGATTTAGATAGTTTATCGAATGATATCAATCAGACGGATTTTGGTAAATTATATACGAGCATGCCGGTATTAGAGGATGGACTCTCTAGTGGACATGCATCAGATACGGAAAATAATGTTACTGCAGTTGTATCCGAAACGAAAACTGAAACTAATGCGAATGAGAAAATTGTACTGCAACAACAACAACAGCAGCAACAACAGCAGCAGCAGCAGCAACAACAACAACAACAACAACAGCAACAACAACATCAACAACTAAAACAGATGCAAATGTTTGAACAAAATGAATATAATGCGATAGTTACAAACGATTGTCATGAAAATTGTCATGGTACAATGAATGAGTTGACAGATGAAAATTTAATATCAGATTTAATTGATGTCGCGGCGCAGCATGATGATCTTAAAACACAACAACAGCTACAGATGCAACAAACACAATTGAATCAACAACAACAGCAGAAAATCATCTGCAATGATGTGCTTATAAGCGATAACAATTGTTGTAATGCCATAACGACAATGCCACTTGCGAATGACTCAAATAATGAATCAAATTATGAGGCTGTGTATACTGCTGTTAAAAGTATGTTTTATTAAATAAGAGCTGCCAATCAATCTTTGAAAATATTTTTTTAGAAATTTTATACGTTTTTATGAGCTAGTATCGCTGATGGTCAAGTTTTGGCCATTCACCTAAAGATAGATACAATTTTTTCCGTGCGGCATTTTGTATATAAGATCGTAGTAACCTTTTTTGGATCCAAAGAAACATGAAAAAAAGTGCTTAAATTATTCTCACTTCACAACCGGTAAAAGTCCACAAGTATCCACAAAGTATCGAAAAATATCTATAATACCGGTAAAAGTCTAAAAAAATCGTAAAACATCGAAAATATCGGTAAAAGCCCAAAAACACCTTAAATATCGTTAAATGTTCAAAAGTATCGAAAAAATCGTGTAAAGTCAAAAAAGTATCGAAAAACATCGGTAAGAGTCCAAAAGTATAAAAACCATCTGAAATATCGGTAAAAGTCAAAATATATCGAAAAAAAAAGATCTAATATATCGAAAAACATCTTAAATATCGGTAAAAGTTCAAAAGTGTCAGAAAATATCCAAAATTTCGGTTAAAGTCAAAAAGTATCGAAAAACAGCATAACATCGGTAAAAGTTCAAAAATATCGAAAAACATCTAAAACGGTTATTAAAAGTCCAAAAGTATAGAAAAACATCTAAAATATCGGTTGGAGTCGAAAAGTATCGAAAAACATCTAAAAGATCGGTAAGAGTCCAAAAATATCGAAAAACATCGGTAAAGGTACAAAGAATAGAAAAACATCTAATATTTATATCGGTAATAGTCCAAAAGTAGAAAAACTATCTGAAACGTCGGTAAAGGTCAAGAATATCGAAAAACATCTAAAATATCGGTGCAGAACGTCGACAGAATGCGACAAAACAGGTTTTTGCAAGAAAGAGAAAGCCACATAAAAAAATTCTCTCGCTCCATTGTTTGATCCACTTTCTTAACAACACTAAGCTTTGATCTTATTTTAAAATACCTTAATGGCAACTTATGAGGATAATTTTTTGTTTTGTGCATAAAACTTACTTTGTCATTCCTTAAAATACAAGACAATATTTTTAATTATTAGAAATTAAAAAAAAAATAAAAACAAATAAACCTTTTCACACACTGGCAACTCTACCATTAATAGAACATTCTAAAGATCAATAAAAAAATAATTTTCTTTCTATTTTAGATACAAAACAGTCGCCACCACCGCCGCCAGCACCAGCATCATATCGTCGTTCACGTCCAAAACATGAAAATCCAGATATACAAGAAGCAATGAACGATATACGGTCCGCACTGCAACGTGCTAAAACACAACCAGAAAAATTAAAATTTTGCGATGAGGTACTACCTGCTGATCCGGATTCCCCAATTTGGGTACCTCGTAAAGTGCCAGGCGGTAATGCTGCTTGTGAAAATAATCACAAAACGCATTGTGCTGGAGATGAAGATGAAGCCGATACAGATTTGGAAACAGATCGTTTGCTGGGACAACAACGTTTAGATGATCAAGGATATTTTGAGGAAAAGGTAGTTTTATGCTCTTTTTTTGGCTACATTAAACTAATTGCATTTATTTATTTTTTTTTACAAGACAATATGGCCGAAAACCTCACGTATCAGCGATTCAAATGAGCATTCGCCAACAACTTCTGATGTTACTATGTTGACAAATTCAACAACTAACAATAATAACAGCAATAACAATAATAATAAACCACAAACATTCTCTTCAGCCACTATACGTCAGGGAATTGGTACATCATTGACACCTACCACACCCGATCATTGTCAAATTATTGGTTCGGCCGATGTAACAATTACTTCGCCAGAAAAGTTACAATACTCAAAGAGCCCCACTGGTTCTATTAAATCCCTTAAAGACTCAACAAATAGTGATAAGAAGGCAAAATCGCGCAATAAAGAGGGTACGTTTGTTTAATATTTATCTTGAAACACGAAACATATTAATAAAAATACAATAAATACATTATTAAATAATCTACTAATACTAAATGTTTGTCTAACGCACGCTTACGTGATATAAATTTTAAAATTAAAAAAAAATTTATGTGAACTTTGATATTGTGTGTGTACACTAATGTAAGTTTGATAAATTAGTTATAGCTGTTTTTTAAAAATTTAGTAATTATTCTATATGACGGTATCATAAACTTGGAGCTTTTGTTTTTTATTTTTAATACTTAAGAAAAAAACGACGGCTATAAACTACTTAACCTAAGCATTTAAATATGTCTCACTTAAATTAACATAAGACTTACAAATTACTGTAGTTATTGGGTGTGTACATTAATTTCCATCGTTTTTTTTTTTTTTATTTGACACTTTATTTAAAGAAAATGGTACAATGCATTTTATTCAAAGTATTGCCCATCGCTAGTCACTACTTTTTCCCATCTTTCTGGCAATTTATGGATTCCATCCCAGAAAAACTGCGCCGGCTTGGCGGCCAAAAATGAATCGAGCCAATTTTCGATATCTTGAACTGAAGTGAAGCATATTCCTGATAGGGCATTCTGCATCGATCGGAACAAATGGTAGTCTGATGGTGCAAGGTCTGGGCTCTAAGACGGGTGAGGCAAAATTTCCCATCCGTTGTTTTCTAGGTAATTTTTGACTGGGGCAGCAATATGTGGCCGAGCGTTATCGTGGTGAAAAATGATTGACTCGTGTCTGGTCGCATACGTTGGCCGCTCTGCCTGGATTTTCTGCTTCAATCGGATCAATTGTTGACGATAGAGTTGAGCATTAATGGTTTGGCCATCTGGCAACAGCTTATAATAGATCACACCTAGCTGGTCCTGACCAGGACGTTCTTTGTCTTCGACATCAAAATCACCACTTTTAAACCGTCGAAACCACTCACGACAGCTTGATTCAGCTGGAGCATAGTCCCCATAAACTTCTACAAGAATGCGATGACTTTCGGCAGCTGTTTTCTTTGAAATATAGTAGTGAAGTAAAACTTCCCGGAAATGTTGCTTTTTCGGCACGAACTCAGACATTTTGGAGCACAGTAAAATTTATGATGCGGATGAAAATTTTCAAATCTAATGATGCAGACTTGTTGACAGATGCCTAAGCTTCAGATATGACGTTTCTGATCTAACATTTAAGTCACCATGTATTGATGGCGACATCTTTTGAAAAACGATGGAAATAAATGCACACACCCAATATATAAAACTACTGTTTTTCGTGACCTTATTTTCTTGTTGGCAAGTGATGGCTCTTTTGAGACACTTTGCAGTACGCACAACGTGGCTTAGTGCAAATTTGCTATTTCTATTGATTACAGTTTCTTAACATTAACCATATCTTACTATATAACATGTTGGTACGGATGTTTGTCAACGCTTAGCGCCTATACCACTTAACGTATTGACACCATATTCACACCATATGATTTCTTAGTCCTCCGATTGATTTAAATTTAATATGAAGGTAATCAGACAAGAGGGTGTGGTAACCCCAATACAGAAAACGGCAAAAAAGTTTGTGTTTTTGTGTGTTTTTTTGTCATCACGCCTAAACCACTAAATATATGGGAGTCATATTTTCACCATACCATAAACTTCGGCCAGGTTAATATCACATAAAAGGGAGTATTAAATGATGGAGCTTTGCACCCCACATACAAAATCTGTATGCAAATAAAACACTCAAAACGCTTTATCTCCGCACCTATGGCAGGTGTCAATTCAAAACTTGATGCATAGATGTAAATGATACTTATTAAGAACCCTACAAAAATTAGAGGGGATTGAAGTAATGGGCGTTGCAACCGCCATACAAAAAATTCTAAACATTCAATAATACTGAACCTATTGCAGTAATAATACTTGAAATATGAATGTACATTAGTGTGTATCGAAAAACGAACACCCAATTCCACACTCAAATTATGAAAGAAGAGAGATAAAAAATTCAGGGAATATAAATTTTTTGACTTTAAAATAAATTCCTAGCTGGCCAAATGGCCATTGTTTATAAAAACCGAGTGATTTTGTACTGGAGCCTATCTTACGGTAAATTTTTTTCCCAAAAACACCATAGATATCGATTCGTGGTCTAAAATAACTTATGTGTGCAAATTTTCAGAGAGATCGCATGATGTGCAGGAGCGTCAGCAAAGGAATAAGAAACGATTATCTTCAATGAAACGAATACTTTTTGTACTGGAGCCTATCTAATGGCAGATTTTTTTCCAAAAAACACTACAGATCTCAGTTCGTAGTCGAAAACAACTTATGTATGCAATTTTTCAGAGAGATTGTATGACGTGCAGGAGTGTCAGCAAAGGAAAAAAAAGCACTTATTTTTAATCAAACGTTTAATTTTTGTACTAGAGACCATCTAACGATTCATTTTTTTCAAAAAAAACTTGTGGTACTTGATTCGTCATAAAAAATAAACTATGCACCCAAATTTTAAGATTGGTGGAACGACGTGTGGGAGTGTCAGCGAAGGATTTAAAAATGGTATACAGCCATTTCATGCCTATCGTAACAAGATCTGCCACACCCCTTCCGATTTCGCTGAAATTTGGTACATGGTTTCGTTTCATGCTTAAACTTTGAGAAATGGCAAAAAAAAAAAAATTATGCGATTTTTTTTGTGGCTTGTGAAGGGGTGCAAAAAGTCGAAAAATAGGTAAAATTTAACAAACTCCCCTCAAATAGTTACCTATAACTTGGCCATTTCTTAACCGATTTTCATGTTTAGACCTGTTTTGGAAAGGCATTGAATATGGCTATAAGCTCAAAATAAAATTAAATAAGATTTTGAAAATGAAATACGCCGTGCTGCAATACGATTACGTCCAAAGGGACTTAGAGAAAAAATTTGTTTCGACGCACAATGGCACTTTTTAGCTCACGAAAAAGGGCTATGAGATGGTATTGGTGGCTCTTTCAAACGAAATACTTCAAGAGCAAGTTTGCAAAAACCTCACCAAGGCCAAATAACTGATGCCAAGGCACCTTTCGAATGGACAAATAGTTAAAAGTCCGACATAATTTATCGATATTGTGCAATTGCTGAATGTAAAGCACCTGCATCGCAACTCTCCAACGCTTTTCAAAATGTAAAAGTCATTCCAGGGACCCAGAAATTTCATAGTTCTGTTCCCTTAGGCCGTAACCATATTTCGCATTTTATTTTCAAAATCTTTCGAGGAATTTAACATGATGTAAATTACAAAAAAACCTACATTATACGAAATATTGCATGTACTGAAATGTTCAAAAAATCATTACTCCTATACCATTAATGGTACCATCCAAATTTTAGATTCATTTGAAAGGTAATTTTGTCTTCTTTTCTAAAAATTATTTTGGGAGGTCGAAAATAGGTACTAAAGCGTTTTTAGTAGTTTAGTACTAAAAAAGTAGTAAGTTTAGTAATTTTTACCAAATACAAAAAACTTTTACTTGTGCGCATAGAATGATTCAATCCCTTTCTAAAAATTTGATAAGAAATGTTCCAGCTATGGGCCATTTTCTGATCGGACCTTTTTTTAAATTTTCAAAAAATCATAACTTCTTAGCCTCGAGACATACCAATTTTCTCTCTTTTATGACTGAAAGATTATTTTTTTTCTTTCCAAAAAAAAATATTTTGTAAGGTAACAAAAGTGTACTCGGGCACGTTTTTTGTAGTTCAGTACAATACTAAAATAGTAATAAATGTAGTACTTTTTATCAACTACGAAAAATTTTATTTTGAGCTTGTAGCCTTATTCAATGCCTTTCCAAAACAGGTCTAAACATGAAAATCGGTTAAGAAATGGCCAAGTTATTGGTAACTATTTGAGGAGAGTTTGTTAAATTTTACCTATTTTTCGACTTTTTGCACCCCTTCACAAGCCACAAAAAAAATCGCAAAATTTTTTTTTTTGCCATTTCTCAAAGTTTAAGCATGAAACGAAACCATGTACCAAATTTCAGCGAAATCGGAAGGGGTGTGGCAGATCTTGTTACGATAGGCATGAAATGGCTGTATACCATTTTTAAATCCTTCGCTGACACTCCCACACGTCGTTCCACCAATCTTAAAATTTGGGTGCATAGTTTATTTTTTATGACGAATCAAGTACCACAAGTTTTTTTTGAAAAAAATGAATCGTTAGATGGTCTCTAGTACAAAAATTAAACGTTTGATTAAAAATAAGTGCTTTTTTTTCCTTTGCTGACACTCCTGCACGTCATACAATCTCTCTGAAAAATTGCATACATAAGTTGTTTTCGACTACGAACTGAGATCTGTAGTGTTTTTTGGAAAAAAATCTGCCATTAGATAGGCTCCAGTACAAAAAGTATTCGTTTCATTGAAGATAATCGTTTCTTATTCCTTTGCTGACGCCCCTGCACATCATGCGATCTCTCTGAAAATTTGCACACATAAGTTATTTTAGACCACGAATCGATATCTATGGTGTTTTTGGGAAAAAAATTTACCGTAAGATAGGCTCCAGTACAAAATCACTCGGTTTTTATAAACAATGGCCATTTGGCCAGCTAGGAATTTATTTTAAAGTCAAAAAATTTATATTCCCTGAATTTTTTATCTCTCTTCTTTCATAATTTGAGTGTGGAATTGGGTTTTAAAACTCGTCCATATATTTCAATACACACTAATGTACATACATAGTTTCTACTAAGGTCCATGCAGAAAATGGGAGATTGAACCAGGGGCGTTGTACCCCCATACAAAAAGACCCCCTCAATCATTGCGCCACCTACAGGAAAGGGCAGAACAACTTTTGCCGGGCCATCTAGTTAAATCAAAAATTGAACACTACCGTAAAGTCTCTTTAATTTAATTAAAGAAAAAGGATAAGGTTAAGTTGAATTCACACCTTGTTCTTCATAAAGCAACTCGAAAAGGAATCAATAGCTATGGAAAATCAATTATTCTATCACCAAACATATTTCTGACATGATCCAAAACTCCTGGTAGAGTTATAGTCTAAAAGCGCCGTAACTACGAATGAGTCGTTAGGACGTTACTTCGTTTTTTTTTTATCGTTATTTCGATTTTTTATTGAAATAACGTCCAAACCTTTGACGAAATAAAGCACAAATTTTGGGCATTATTTAGTTTTTTGACGTTATTTCCTGCCGGCAAAATTTTTTACTTACTTTCGGTATTTTCCGATTTTAAAAACGTGCTCCTACGGTAAACTTTTACACGAGAATTCACTTAACAATACCAATCATAGTTATGTCTTTATACCGTTTTAATAGGATGTGTTCCTTATTATTATATTAAAAAAGATAAACTAAAAGCTGCAAGTTTCTATTCCAGATATTCAAAGCAAACTATTGTTTATGTTTTAACTATTGTTAAGCATTTATAATTTATTTTCAAATCTGTTTTTACTTTACTTAGGATTATTGGAACCTGCAGTTTTAATTGAAGGCGTACTTTTTCGTGCGCGTTATTTAGGCTCCACACAATTGGTTTGTGAGGGCCAACCAACCAAATCGACTCGAATGATGCAAGCTGAAGAGGCTGTTTCCAGAATAAAGGTTTGTAAATATAAGCAAAACTTGGTCATTACTTTTTCTATGATAATAAGTTGCTAGATTTAACAACACAAAAGTGAAACTATAACCTTTACTAAAAACAAATTATTTATTTCCCCAACTACAATGCTGCTTAATTTAATTTAGGCTTTGGTAAGTTCAAATGCTAATTGGAATACCATGCTGCCTATATTAGAGCTTTTTTTTTAATATACCATATGTAAACATTTGGTCCAACAATTATCTTTTAATAATGAAAAACCACTTTTTTAACGTTGACGTTTTATAATTTAATTAAATTTAACTTTTTAGGCTCCTGAAGGCGAGAGTCAACCCTCAACCGAAGTTGATTTATTTATATCAACAGAAAAAATTATGGTACTCAATACGGATTTGAAAGAAATTATGATGGATCATGCACTACGCACCATTTCTTATATTGCTGATATCGGTGATCTAGTTGTGCTAATGGCGCGGCGTCGTTTTGTACCCTCAGATGCTTCGCTTTCGGATGCTGACAACACTAGTGGCAACAATGCTACAAGCAATAACAGTTCATCAGCCAATGCCACAAATGGTGGCAGCGTCTGTGGTACTAATAAACCAAATCGTACACCAAAAATGATATGTCATGTTTTTGAGAGTGATGAAGCGCAATTCATTGCACAATCAATTGGTCAAGCTTTTCAAGTTGCATATATGGAATTTCTGAAAGCTAATGGTATTGAAGATCATAGTTTTGTCAAAGAAATGGACTATCAAGAGGTGCTTAATAGTCAGGAAATATTTGGTGATGAATTGGAAATATTCGCCAAAAAGGAATTGCAAAAGGAAGTAGTTGTGCCGAAAGCCAAAGGTGAAATACTTGGTGTGGTCATTGTGGAGAGCGGTTGGGGTTCAATGTTACCGACAGTTGTTATTGCAAACTTAATGTCAGCCGGCGCAGCGGCACGTTGTGGTCAACTAAATATCGGTGATCAATTAATTGCTATAAATGGTATGAGTCTGGTGGGTTTACCTTTGTCAACATGTCAAAGTTATATACGTAATGCAAAAAATCAGACTGCTGTGAAATTTACGGTTGTGCCTTGTCCACCGGTGGTCGAGGTGAAAATAAAAAGACCAAATACCAAATATCAGCTGGGATTCAGCGTGCAAAATGGAGTGGTAAACAGCTTTTATACAAAAAAAAAAAAAAAAAAAAAACAGCTTTTCAATTTGATCTAACTTTTTACTTCATAGATATGCAGTTTGTTACGTGGTGGCATTGCAGAACGTGGTGGTGTACGCGTTGGCCATCGTATTATTGAAATAAACAATCAAAGTGTTGTTGCAGTTCCACATGAAAAAATTGTTAATTTATTAGCAACATCGGTCGGAGAGGTTTGTACTTGATTTTTATATAAATACTAGCCTTCCCTGCCTGCTTCGCTAGGCATGTTTGTTTTGTTTTTTCATTCCCAATAGCTTATAAGGTATAGATAAAAGCGTTCATTTATACCACTGTATTATGGAAAAGTTAATTTCATTTTAAACCATCTCAAACTATCGTCCACTATCGATAGTTTGCGAGCTCTACCCTCTGCCCTCCCCTATTTTTTATCTTTCTGACATAGTATAAAAATAAATCAATGAGAATGATTTTTTTAAATTTAATTTGTTTTTAATTTATTTTGTAATTTATTTTTTGTAATTTGTTACTAAGGAGTTCATTCTGTAAAAAAAAAAATATCTGCGATTCGCTGAACATTACCATATTTGCGATGAAGAATTACACAGGCCTACAAAATTAGGCAAAGTTATTTTACCAGAAACCACAGGTTTTGGAGTAAAAATCGATAGGCGATGATATATAAGCGTAAATATAGGCCAAAACAGTGTTTTAAGCACTTTCAGGTTAGGATATCTCGGAAACCTAAGCTAATAGAGCAATTCTGACCCCGAATTTGGATTCAGCACGTCAAAATACATCGGAAAAGTATAGTCTAGTTTCTGGTAAAATTTTTTGTAGGCCTGTGTTATATCACGTGCGTTAAATTCTTCGCCAACTATAACGATCGCCACTTCGTCAGTTGTTGGTGCATTGTATCATCTTTCGTGTTGTCCGACAGGTGTTTTATCTGCTCTTATTATAACTCTGTACTCATCTGCTGGCATTTGGTCAAGGGCAGTTCTAAACAATTCAATCAATTCGTTGTGTTGATCGAATAAAGTTTGTAATGCAGCGACAACTTCTCGTCTAGTGCCCGTATTGTATCGACAACGTTGATCTATTTGTTCATCTGTGTTTCCCATGAAATAAATTTGAAGAAATTTATGGTCCGTATCTGGCAATGGTAGTAATGATCCAGCATGATGATATATTTGACCTTGTACTTTGAATGTTGGCATATGGTTGTCACGCACGATATTCGTTGCACCGAATGATGTCATTTGGAAACATGAATTGTACTTACGTATATTCGTTAAAAAATGTTTTGATTCGCTCGTGTCGCCTGATACCAACTTTGATAATGGTTCGGGTGGTAGATGTAATTCTGATAACTTAACTTTTCTACCAGCACAGCACATTCCTGGTGAGTCATTCTTAAATTTGAATGCACTGCAATATGTGCATAGTTCATCCATTTTTCCAATAACCACACTTGGATGAATGCTGTAATTATAGTTAGCATTGTAATGGAATGCACTGAGATATAAGTCAGCGTGAGTGGTTCGTCTGGCTCGAGCAGTGTACATTCGGATGGTTAGCAGTCTGGATTCGCGTTGCACGTTTGTTTCCGATGAACGGGCTCGAGCATGAAGTTCTCTGTCGGTTCCAATCTTGCATTTCGTTGCTCGTTTGTTTCCGATGAACGGGCTCGAGCATGAACTTCACGGTTGGATTCCAATCTTGCATTTCGTTGCTCGTTTGTTTCCGATAAACGGGCTCGAGCATGAAGTTCTCGGTCGGTTTCTAATCTTGCATTTCATTGCTCGTTAGTTTCCAATAAACGCGCTTGAGCATGAAGCTCTCGGTCGGATTCCAATCTCGCTTCTCGTTGTTCGTTTGTTTCTGAGTTTCGTTTTGCCTTTTTCTGTCGTGCTTGAGACGTAGAACGACCGAGCGCTCGTTTTTTGGGAGGCATAACTGCACAGAAATTGCGTTGAAATGTTTTGATAATAAATTTAAATATGTTGAGCGTTGATCAACAAATGGCATTGAAAATTAATTTAAATTTTCAGCAATCAAAATTTCGAATGAATTCAAAAAAGCTACTCTCTTACTCTTGATTATGTTCACAAATTCACTGAGAATAATGTAAAAAATAAGCGTTTGGAAGATTACAAAACCAATGTTGATTCCTTTTACCATGAAATGCATGGAAAAAGGGCATGTTCCGCCCATTTTGTTATTGAAGGAAAGTTAATTTCGTTTCAAACCATCTTAAAAATTTCAAATAGCTTAGCTAGGATGTCCCAGGAATCCATCAATTAAGGCTTGTTGATAGTTCGCCAAAGATGCTTTTCTTGTAGTACATTTAGACATTCTTCGTTTTGACTATGAAACCATCGGTTGACCTTCGGGAACCTTCGATTATTCTACAAAATTATCAATTAAGGCTTGTTGATAGTTCGCCACAGATGTTTTGCCGTTAGTATGCCTAGATATTCTTCGTTTTGGCTATGAAGCCTTCGGGTGACCTTCGGCAACCTTTGAGTGTCACGGGAAACTGTTAATTAAAATTTTTTTAGAGACTTTTTCCTTCTCGAATATTCTTAGTTTTGACTGTAAAACCTTCGGGTGACCTTCAAGAACCTTCGGGTGTCAGAGAAAAATATCAGTTAAGGATTGTTGGTAGTGTGCCACAGATGTTTTCTCTCTAGTATATCCAGATATTCTTCGTTTTGACTATGAAGCCTTCGGGTGATCTTCGGAAACCTTCGTGTATAGCCATATAGCTATGCAATGTAATTTAAGGATGATTTGGTGTAAATTTCAGGTGAATCGATTAAGCAGTCTCTGAGAAAATGCAATTTAACAAATTTTTGTATGAGGGCCACCCTTAATATGCACCCTGACAATTTTTTATTTTTTTTTTTCCTAGAAATCTTCGCGGGCATGTTCAACCAATTCCTAATGTTTCAACGCAATCGGATGAACGGTCTCTGAGAAAATGCGATTTAAAACAAATTTTTGTATGAGGACCACCCTTAATATGCACTCTAACAGAATAAATAGTATCCTATGTCCGTCTCCTGGCTCTAAACTACCTCCTCACCAATTTTCAGCCATATCGGTAAAGCCGTTCTTGAGTTATAAATAGTGTAACTAACACGACTTTCTTTTATATATATAGATTTTTTTTTTTTTTTCATAAATTTAGGATTGCGTTAGATGTAATATTTTCGGTCTAATATTGGCAGAAATCGTTAAACAAATGAGAAGTCGCCAGTAAAAAGTTGTATACATACAACTACAACTATGTTACTCCTAAATTATCATTCTTGGGATAAGTGGTCTATGATTCATGGTTTTGTGCACAATCCTATCCAACCAGAGTTCTCTAAAGTGGCACCATTGCAAAGTTATAAGAGAAAAATAAAATAAGAAAAGTCGAAATTCAGTACAAATTCAAATTTTTAAAAATATAAAAATTGAATTATCTCGAAAACTAAAAAATTGGAGCGACCTAGTTACCTATCTCGCCATAACTCGAATACTATTTTTAAGGTTGTAGGCAAAACATCACAAAATATTTCTAAAATATTTACTTTAATTTTATGATAATGATGATCACAACCAAATATTCGTTTTTTGAGTGAGAAGCCATTCAAGTATTGCTGCGATTTTCGATCACCAGTTTCCCATGGAAATATGACTTCTTTTCACTGGATTTTGAGCAAGAGGAAAAATTTTAATATGATATTGGCGATGGGATCCTTAGGTTTGTTCAAGGTTGTAAATGGAAACAAACCCTTTTGAAAAATTACTTCGCAATCAATATTAGATTTTTTAACACCTGTATAAGCAAAAGGAAACAATATTGAATCCCTCCCCCCCCCCCTTAATATGTTTACTTAATACTTGAAATGCCCCTGATGACTTTTTTTGCTAATCTTACTATATAAAATCGTTGGTTCCGAAGTTTGTCATAGCTTTCCGCCTTAACCACTTAACGCATTGAAACCAATTTCACAACATTTGTTTTGCAAGTGCTCCGATTAGTTTTAATTTAAAATTATGGGGATCAGACAAGGTGGTGTTGCACCCCCCAAACAAAAAACCATAAAAAAGTTTTGTTTTTTGTCATTGCATCACGCCTAAACAACAAAGCATATCGAAGACATATTTTAGCGATATCTGCACCTAACCTTCAGCCAGGTTAATATCGTAAAAAAGAAGAGGTCAAATTATGGGGCTTTGTACCCCACATACAAATTCTGTATTCAACAGAAAAACGCTATTGCTCCGCAGTTATGACAGGTATCAATTCGAAACTTGCTGCATGGATGTATATAGTAATTCCCAAAAACCCTAGAAAAAGTAGAGGAGAGGGGCGTTGTACCCTCCGTACAAAAAAAAAATCTGAACATTTAATAATTCTGCACCTATAGCAATTATAAAACTTGAAATATAAATGTACATAGTATCTACTAAACGCTATGCAAAAAATTATGGAATTGAACAAGGGACGTTGTACCCTCACAAAAAGTGAGGGGGATAAACTTATGGGTGTAGCGCCCCTCACAAAAAAAAAACACTACATCCCCGCACTAATAGCAGCTATCGTTATAAAACTTTGTACGTACATAGATGTAAATAGTGCCTTCTGAACACCTTCCAAAATTGGTGGAGTCTTACGAAGGGACGTTGCACTCCCTATACTAAAAAACATTTAAAATGCTACAATATATCTCTGTTCCTCTAGCAGAGCATTATGATACTTGGTACATTGTATTGCCCAACTTCTGTCCAGATAGAAATCAAAATCATCGCGCAACCTACAGAAAAAGGCAGAACAACGATTGCCGGTCTAGTACAAACATGTAGCCTCGAAATAACAATAATTGAGGCGCTGCGAACAATAAGGCGACTTAGGGCGTTTTTGCGCCCATCGCTGTTTTGAAAAGTTTGGGTCTTCAAATATATGTGTACTTAATTTCAATTTCCAATTCCGATCACAAAATGTGGTAGAGCAATATGTATATACTGTTTGAAGAGTTGCGTGCAAGAAGGGCGTAGTATGACTTGGGGCGTTATTGCATAAATCAGTTCGCGGTAAGAAAAACGATTTTTACTCAAAATCAAGGTGCCTAACAAAAAAAGTGTATAGTAAAAAATGTTTGGAATTGTCCAAAAAATACGTGTGAAATTTTTCAGAACAAACGCATTCTTTGGACGATTCTAAGCATTTTTTGCCTTATACACTTTTTACGTCAGGCGCCTTGGTCTTGAGTAAAAACAAAAAAATTTACCAGGTGCAAATATACATAGATGCAAATGTATGCATGCGCTTTATAATATCAAAAATTTTAAAGGAATAAAAGAAAACGCACATTTTGTAAATCTTTAAAGTTAAAGCATTTTTCATTCCCCTGATTAGAAAAAAAAAATTTTGAATCGGAGCAGTTTTGCCGGTTTCCCAAGCAAAATGCTAACGTTTTCCAGTCATAGTCAAATGGATTTATGCAATAACGCCCTATAATTTAAATTTTACCTCTCCGATAATTCTGTCAATATGCATTAATATTATGTGTTAGCATCACTCATTAACTCATTTTGTTAGTGTTTATTGAATAAATTTGTCTTCCAAGGTTTAAATGATGGTTTGCTCTTTGTACAGCATTTAGAAACTTTAAATTGAATTATATCGAAATGCCATTCTTTGATTTAGGGCGTTATTGCAATTGGTAATTTTCAAAACTCAAGTACCATAGCATGTTCAATATTACATAGTCGTTGTATGAATTAAAACTTCGAAATAAAATTTTGGTTTGAACAAAATCGATCTTTAGGAGCTAAATTTAATTTAAGTCTATTTGTGTAAATATAGTAAAAGAAATTTTGCAAAAGATTGTTGGAGCTGTAAAATCAATATTTTATTTCAAACCATTCTTAATTCTTCAAAAGAATTCACTTTTTCATGAATATTTTTCTTCAATTCATTTACAGATTTTAATGAAAACAATGCCTACGTCAATGTTTCGTCTGCTTACTGGACAGGAAAATCCAATTTATATATAAATTAAGAGCTCATAACTTAACTATAATTGGCGGAACGAGCAGCTTAAATAAAAAAAAAATAAGCAAAATATATGATATAACTACACTTCTAACCACTATTAGCTTCATAAGAAACAAAATGCTCTTGTCTAGATATACATAAAACTTGAAAATGTTTTGTTATTTAACAGACTCAATGAATACAATACGTACATATATTTATTATCAAAACAAACAAACAACTTGGCTAATTAAGCACTGAAGACAGTTTAACACACGCAAAATTGAATAAAATTATAAAAAATTAAAAATATAAAATCAAATTTAAAAATTTATTAAACACAACGCGTTGGCTTCCTTCAGTTGCTTACTGAGCAAATTTAATACAATTTGAAGTTTTTGTTGAAATCATCAAAATTAATATTTTTTACATTTTAATGCATATTCGATTTAATTGCAATATTTGATTATGTTTTGTATAATTGAAATTACATTTGAACTTTACTTACAAAAACCATACTTTGAAAGACTGAAAATGTTTACTAATTTTGTAAAAATTGAAAAGCGTAAAAAAAAAGTTGGTGCAGCTTAACGTTATTTATTTGTATTATCAAACAAAAGATTTCAAAATGTTTAAATAACGTATCGTACATAATTAAAATGAAAAAAGCTCTAAGTTTAATTTTAGTCATTCATTTTGTGCAACTTAAGCCATATTTTCAAAATTTTATAAATCCATATTTTTTATTTATTGTATTTATTGTTTATTTAGTTTTAGTTAGTGCCATTTTTAGACATAATACATACTTCATTTATTATATTTATATACTATGTTAAGTTTATAAAATGCAATATAAATTTAATTTTATATTTTAAAATAAAAGCCAATTCAGTAACAATTTTTATATTAACAATTTATGTACGTAAGAATATTTTTTATACAAAAATTATTTAAATATTGGAAATAAATTACAATTAATTGATCATTTGTACATTATTTATATGAAATTATTAAGCATTTTACTACATTTATAATATCTATACCAAAAAGTTTAATTTGTAAAATTAATAAATATTTGAAATATAAAAGTTTTGCTTTTTTTTATTATTTAGTATTTATTTCTCATATTTCTCCTTTTTTGTTTTTATAATTTGTATGATACTTTGCTGTTAGCTTTACGTACGATAACAGTGTATAACGTAATTCGTTCATAACTTTATTTCGAACAATGCATTTTTTACCATATTTTGATATACAATATATATAAATAAATTCGACTCAGAACATAATAAAACAATAAGTAGCTAGCAAGTTAAATATAAAAAATAAGAAACAAAATTTAATAAATGTTTTTAAATTAAACACAAATTCACAATCAGATAAAAAGCAAACAAAACAAAACAAAAAATAAAAATAAAAAAAAATAATGATTAATATCTAACAAAAACAAATTTTGTTATATTATCAAAAATATATTTATATAAATATATATATATCAAAATTATGGTATTATTAGTAATGATGATGAAATACAATAAAATAATACTTTAAGAGCTTATTTTCATATGCAACGTAGTAGACTTCAAAAATAATGCTTATAATAATTTTTTACGAACATACAAAAAATACACAAACACATACCCATATCCCATATTTACAGACTACCTTCATACTAAAAACAATTTTTCCATTTTTTATTCTAAAACTTACACTCACTATCTACTATATTCTATGTAGTTGCGTAATAGTATTTAAAATGTTAAATTTATTTTGCATGTTTGCTTAGAGAATAGTTTTTTGTAAACATAACCTTGAAGTAACTTAAAAAAAAAAAAATATTTTGAAGAAAAAAACAATACTTTATAAAAAATCTTGATGCTTAGAAACTCTGCGCCACTAAATTTTTTAAAACATATATTGATCCAAGAAAAAAAACAAAAAAAGAAAATAATAATCTAACTGATTGTATTAAATTTAAGAAAAGAAATTCTATCAATAATGTAAAAAATTTAACAACACTTAACTTTCTATATATCAAGTGAAATAAATAACTAATGACGTACGCGAATATTTAATTTGTCTCTATTTGTACTTTAAGTGTGGTTCGCTCGGTAGCAGATTTGACTTTTCCATGAATCTTATGCGATAGTTTGACATAGAACTTCTTTTTATCTGTCAGTTGAAAATTGCGAACAAGAAATGCTAAATGACCGAAAAACAAGGCGTCGAAGGACATATGAACGACTCATATAAAATATTGGCATACTGATCACCCTTATCATCTAATTCGATTTCTATTGGAACTAAATCGAATCGAGATTTTGCTATCATATATTTTGATTTCTAGAATTGAAATCGAAAATTTTTCCAATCAAAATCAAATCAGCCTTATCTCATATGATTTTGATAAAAAAATATTTTTGATTTTAATACTGAAAATCAAAATATATGAAAGCAAAATTTCGATTCGATTCAGTTCCAATCGAAATCGAATAAGATGATATGAAAGGCTTACGAAGTATAGGGTAAGGTGGGGAAGACTCGTACAAGGGTCATATTCATACAGTGGTAAAGATACCATCTTTTCATTGGATACATATGAAAGATAGCTGTAACTTCTTTCCAGAAAAAATATTCTAGAAGGTCTAAAATGTAGGCTGAGGACTGTTTTCATTAATCTATGTACTAAAACAATACCTAAGTAAATATAGCACTTTTTGTCATATAGCAGAAAGCTTACTTTGATTCAATTCCTTTCCAAAATAGGTCAGGAAATGAAAATCGGTTAAGAAATGTCCTAGCTATGGACTATTTTTGTGCGTTTTGTGAAGAAGTTTCAGTTAATTTCATGTTTTAAAAAGTTCAAAAATTCATAACTTGAAGAGTAATTTTTCAAAAGGGCGTAAAACCATGTTAAACAAATTTTCAGTAATGAGAACAAACTTTTATGGGCTGTTTACAATAACTTATTTTTTTTAATGTCTCCAGTGTTATAGTGAGTTGACCTAAGATTCTAATCCCCTTAAAAGTTTTGTTGTAAGATATTTGTAGTAATTGCAAAAACTAAAAAACATTTGGAAATAAGCCCTTCTGTTCTGAAACGGAAATAAGCCCTTTTGTTTGCAAATCACTCTTATTTCACCATTTGGAAGCTTATGCTGATGTCTATAGGCATGATATGTAAGCACCTATATAGCCTGGGGCATATAAAAAATATTGTATTAAAAGTTTTTTTGGCCACTATTCGGAATACGTCTTTTTGTATCAAACTCTAAAAATTTCTATGAAATTATATGGAAATAAGCCCTTTTGTTCTAAAATGCTACTTATGATTTTATCTTGGAAAAATGCATTTTTTTAGATTATACATGAAGCGAAAACATGTACCAAATTTCAGCGAAATCGAGAGGGTCTTGCAAACCTTGTTACGCTAGGCATGGAATGGAATAGAATGGCCTGAAACTGTTTGATAGAGATAGATGAGATTAGGTAAAACAAATTTCTGCAATTACTATACTGAAACACGTCCAAAAATATTCGCTGAGCTCCAAAGGTAACCGTAATATTAAGGTATGTATACGTAAAAAAGTAATAGACAATCTTGTTGAAATATCTTTATTTCGAAACAATTTCTTTGAAATTTCATAATTACAATAGCCACTGGTAGCCTTAACACATTTATTAACATTTACTTCAAAGGGTTAACACTTTTTGTTAACAGCTCTTCATTAATGCACTGCAATCAAACCAATACAGAACTAGCAAAGTGCAAAGCATCGCTTATACAGGGTGTATTGCATAAGGTTACGTTACGAAGCTTCTGGGAGGTGACAGAGTAGGCCTAGACTAACAAAATATTGCACCTGGAGGGAGGGTCTAAAATGTACCCCTGAGGAGTTATAGGGTTAAAACTGATTTTCTGACTTGTTTCAGTTTTAACCCTGACCTCAATCAAAAAAATTGGTATGACAAATGTACCATAGAATTAAAGGAAATTTAACGAGGACTTCAAAAAAAATTATAAAAGGATATGTTAGTAGGACCTTTTTCATACTAAAATGGCCGCCAAAGTCAAAAAATGAAAAAAAAAATTAAATTATCAACTTTAAAGGCCCAGAACTTTGTGAAATCCTTTTAAACCCCATAAGTCATATACACTTTCTGAAAGCTCTTACAATTAGCTAAAAGTTCGCCATAGGAATGTTTTCTCTAAAACGTTAGGGTGAAGCATGAAAAATTTTTTTCTGAAACAAGCCAGAAAATCAGTTTTAACCCTATAACTCCTCAGGGGTACATTTTAGACCCCGCTCCAGGTGCAATTTTTTGGTAGTCTAAGCCTCCTCCATCACCTCCCAGAAGCTTCGTAAACATATGCAATGTATAGTACGAGGTTCCGATATTGGAACCTTCTTTAAAGATCTTTAAACTTCAACATATATATATATGGCAAGTACAATTACATTTCATTACAAAACTATTTTGCAAGCATAGACTTTTCACAATGATTCTAGTAATTGATTGTCACATGCTGACCAGTGTTCTAAGCCTTTGTTGCTTCGGCTTCTGCATAAGCTAGAGCTAACAATAATGAGGCGATAAGATACTTTGTAAAGATATGAACCGATGATTCCACCAACCAATAAACCACACCAAACCGTTTTTTTTTTTTTTTTGTCTAAACGTAATAGTAGTTTTAAAATCACGTCGTTTTACTATTTATGCCAAACATGGCTGATTGAAGTAGTCATTAAATCTTTTCATGATGAAATGTCAAACGATACTGAACAAAAATCACCCGTGCACTATCATAAAATCCCTGCTGAAAAGAGTACTAGGTTAGTATGTATGTTTGCCGAAAGTATTTTTTGTGAATTTGTTCAAATATCTTCCAACAAAAATCAACCTATGGTGCAGTCTTTTAAAATACAAAAGCAAAGACTTTCCGTTTTTAATAGCATACTTTAGAGCGCAGCAATTTAAATAAATAGAAAATATTACAATATCGCATATAAGGACAACAAGTAAAATTCACTTTTACGAACTCAAGTGAAGTTTTCCATTGAATGCATAACTAGCAGTTACATTTGATTCAGTTTCTAAAAGAGATTTCATATCCCCTGTGGCGCTACGGTGTAATTCAGGCTTCCTTTCTTAGCAAAACATGAATGTTTTCATTGCTCTCTGCAACGCAAAATGTAGGAATTTAAAAGTAAGAAAATAATAAAAGCTGCAAAAATGCATAAATTCATTGTTATTTTTTCATTTTTATTTCATTTTTACTTGCCACATGTTGTGCACCAAAACCCTATGGCATGTCCTTCAAAAAATAATATTGAAGTTCATAAATTGAATTACAAAATAACACTTTGTTTCTTAGCACATGTTGGTGATGCTTTTAAACATTAAATACATTACACTGCAGTGTTTTGAAAATGTTGCTTATATGGGATGTGCCACGCCCACTTGTCTGAGTTCACCCAGTTTTTGCTCAGAGCTTGCATTTATAGTTTTTAGTGTCTGAGTGGAATTAGGTTGGATTATCTCGAAAAACGTTTGCAGTATAGCGTTTTGAAGCTTTTGCTTATATGGGATGTGCCACGCATTCTTGTCCAGGTTCGACTAGTTTTGGCTCAGAGCGTCCCTTGTGTTTGAGTGAAATTTAGTTGGACTATCTCAAATAACTGTTTCAGTATAGCATTTTGAAACTTTTGCTTTGGGAGGTGCCACGCCTTCTGGTTCGATTTAACCAGTTTTTGCTCAGAGCTTGGATTTATTGTTCTTAGCGTCTAAGTAAAATTCAGTTCTATTATCTCAAAAAACGATTTCAGTATAGCGTTTTGAAGCATTTGCTTATATGGGAGGTGCCACGCCCTCTTTTCCGAGTTCGTAGTTGGATTATCTCAAAAAAACTCTTTCAGTATAGCATTCTGAAACTTTTGCTTATATGGGGGGGGAGGTGCCACACCCTCCTGTCCGAGTTCATCTTTTGCTTAGTCAAGAGCTTGCATTTATATTTTAGTTAGCGTTTAAGTGAAATTTAGTTGAACTAGTTATCTCAAATAATGTTTTCAGTATGGCATTTTGAAATTTTTGCTTGTATGGGAGGTGCCACGCCCTCTGGTTCAAATTCGCCTAGTTTTTGCTAAGAGCTTGCGCTAACTATTTCTAGTATTTATGTGTATTTTGGCTGGATTGCGGTAAAAAATACTCTTAAAGTTGCATTTTGAATATATTTTTTGTATGGGTGGTGCGGTAGGCGTGTCCGTTCACCGATTTTGCTAATTTTCAATCTCACGTGCTAACTTTGACGATGGAGGCAATATAAAAAATTTCATTGAATTATCTTGCTCAGTTTTCCCACAAAATGTATTGTACTAAAGCGAGAAACCCGAATTTTTCCAAAATTGTTTATTATTAAGTTTCATTTCAGTTTCAATTTATTTCATATTCTTTATCACAAAAATTCAACAAATTTGGAAGAAAATCTCAGCCATTTTGAAATCGCCATTATGTTTATTTTTTCTAAATTTAGCAATGTCAAAAACTATTGTAAGAATTTGTTACCACTGTGCATAGGGATAAACGCTATTACAAAGCAGTAAACTTTCAATGAATAAAGAAAACTAATGAGTACCAAAGTAATTATTTTCATTTCATTAGAACACATTTGATTAAATTTGTAATTAAATTAAATGAAATGCAACATAAGAGCATACATACATATGTGTATCTCCAAAAGTGCTCATATTTCTAATACCATCTCTTTCAGGATTTTTGCAGAAATGCAATCTGATGTGTATGGGGGTATGGCAAAATTTTATTTGAAGCATAAAAAGGAAACGTTGCATTTCCATGAAATTTTACCTGAAGCATCATGGCCCATTCATGTGATGCAGGTGTGAAATGACGGTGTTGCATACGCATTGGTGTCAGTGACTAAATTAATCAAGTTTTCACAAAAGCAACGGAGAGGATGAATGCATGTGCTGATAAGTATGAGCACTTTTTTTTAACATGACACCAGTGTAAGTAAGTACCTACATAACTATTTTTTGTGAAAACAAATTGCACAATTACGTGTTACTGACTTTCTAAGCAATGCTCAAAGGAAAATGTTAACTATTGATAAGATAGGAGTGTGTGTGTGACTTAGAAAGCACTAGTTTGATTTTGATGAAATTTTTACAGTGTATTTGTATTGATCAGACGTTTAAACGGAATTCGTCATATCTCTGAAACTATTTGATGCAAAGAGATGAAACTTTGAACGCATGTGAAGCCCAGTGGGACGAATAGTTTTCTCTGCAATTTAAGATTTGATTTCATTATTTAACCAACAAAACTCGAGGTTGTAATACAGGGTTAGGCGCATGAACTGAACTTCAGACCGCCCGATACATCTGGAAAACTGATAAAGACAGCTGTGTCAAATTCATACCAGTGACAGCTCATTATATTGTTTATAAGCCGCCAAAAGCATTTGCGTCTAAATTTTACAAAACAAAAATTTTCCAAACTGGATTTTAAACGTAATAGTGTGATTGCATTACATTTGGCTGGAAAATCACAACCAGCTATTGTTCGTGAACTCAAATATCTCAAAGTGAATAAAATATTTGTGTATCGTACCATAACTCGTTATAATGGCACTGGTAGCGTTGCCAAACGCTATGGTGGTGGATCAAAAAAAATGCAACATCGCCTGAAATGGTGAAGGCTCGACTTGAACGAAATCCACGTCATAGTGGTAATCAAATGGCCAAAGAACTGAAAATATCCCAGCGAAGCATCAGACGCATAATGCAAAATGAGCTCAAGGTAAAGCCTTACAAATTCCAAAAGGCACACGATCTTATACCAAAGCAACAACAAATTAGACTCGAAAGAGCAAAGGAGTTGTTACGCTTGCACGAACGTGGCCAATTTCCTAACATTGTGTTCTCTGATGAGAAAAATTTCCCGATTGAGCAGTTCATAAACTCTCAAAATGATTGTGTTTACTTGACCGAACGCTCCTGCGAGAATTTGAGCCTAAGCCACCAGAAGTAATTTCCCATCTCAAGTAATAGTATGGGCAGCTGTTACCGCCGATGGACGCTCGCCAATCGTTTTTATCGAGTCTGGTGTCAAAGTCAATGCTACATATGTATTATCGGGAAAATGTATTGGAAGCTGCTTTAGAGCAGTGGGCACGCAAACATTTCGGTCGCAGACCATGGACGTTCCAACAAGACTCAGCACTATCTCATAAAGCTCGTGTGAACCAAGAATGGTTAAAAAACCACGTTCCACACTTCATTTCGTCCACACAATGGCTCTCAAATTCGCCAGATGCAAATCCGATGGACTATTCCATCTGGGCCATTTTAGAGAGCAAGGTAAGGACTAAAAAATATGCCATTATGGATGCGCTGAAGAAAGCCATTTTACAGGAATGGGCCAAAATACCGGAAGATCACATTCGTGCAGCATACAACTCTTGTTTTGACCGTTTGAAGGCCATAGTCAAGGCAAAAGGTGACCATATCGAGCTAAAGTAGCCGGATTCTAGTTTTTTTATTATTTCCACACATTTTTGTCATTTGAATCAATAAAAAATAATTTCACACAAAAAGTTATGATCATTTGATTAGGTAACAGTTCATGCGCCTAACCCTGAAAAATGCAATAAATAAATATGAAGAAATGAAGAAATTTTTTTTGCTACTCATAAATTGCATTTTTTTAAATTTTTACCCATTATTTCTAAGTTGTTTTGGCCCTATGCTCCTCCTAGGAGTTAAAGGAGAATACATACATTTCTAAGTTGTAAGCATTTTTAATCTTAGGTAACCTTTAATGAAATTTTTTGTGAAACACCTTAACCCATCATAATCCTGTTTTTTTTTTTTTTCAAAAAGTGCCAAAAGGACGCAGATGTTCTAAAAAATTGTTTTGCACGAATCCGGTTGTTTTAACTCTTTTAAGTCGGGAATCACAGTGTACTGACGCATCATGACTAGATAAGAAAACATTTTCCATATATTTTTTAGCCAATAATATTTCTCTATTTTGGTAAAATAAAAAGAACAGTGTACATAAGTTATAAAGCTTTGTTTTTTTCGTTATTTTTTTAAGACATTGAATAATTTTATCTGCTTAGGTAAAATAGGACGCACACATAGTGGCAACTGCTTCTTCTGGCTGTCTTTTGTGATTTGTCATCGTTATTTGCAGATTGCATACAAATGTGCTGTCAACATGCAAAATGTAAGCTCCTTTGTTAAAAAACACTCTCAACGTTGTCTCTTATCGGAGCATGAGTTTTTAAATTGCATAATGTATGCATTCGACTTATTCGACGCCATTTGGTACTGTTCGCTTTTAATCGATATTCTTGGTTTTTTTTCTTCCATACTTCACAATTGTTTGATTTTGTTCTATAATTTTCGATTTTTTCCATAATATTCGCTATTCTCGTTTAGCTATAGATTTAGTATCATTGTCTTAAATTAAAAACTTCGTTTTAAATTTTTAAAGCCCGAACATCCACAAGTTTTACAAAATCAACTTTATTGTTTTAAACTGTTAAAAGTTATATTAAAAAATATACAAATAAATAATAAATAAAAATAATTTATTGAACAGGCCACAACTCCTGGGAAGATAGGGTCAACCTCGAAGTGGAGTCACCGAAGTATTTTTGATGAGGTTTTATTCGTTGGATTTCTAATGAATTGCTTAGGAAAATCAAAATCAAAAATGAGTTTTTCAAAAAGAAAAAGAAACGGCCTAACGATATTGTAATTCGTAACACATGTAAATCGTTGCGAAAAGATATTTCCGCAGAAGTACAGTCCTGTAAAAACAATTACTACAGAAAAGAATGGAAATTGGTAAATGATATACTCAACAAAAGCAAAAATCACATAAGTGTACACTAGGGTGTCCCTTATTTGGGAAAAGTCAAAATTTTATGTCGCGCTCCCCCAGAATCGAAAGACTTTGAGAAAAAATGAGATCCCCCAAAGGATAGGTTTTTTTAAACGAATTAACCTGTGCCACGATGACATTCAAATTTATATGAAAATTAACATAGATTTTATATACTTCTTGTTTTAACTTGCTGGGAATCGCGTTGCCTGAAATATTTTTCGCCATCAAATGCGTATCTTATTGTTTTTTGGGTCGCTGAACACGATACAAGTATCAAAATTAAATTTTGACAGCTGTCAACGGCTACAGAGCTGTCAAAACTCTTTAATTTTGAAGTTTTGTGAGTTTTGACAGCTCTGTAGCCGTTGACAGCTGTCAAAATTTAATTTTGACACTTGTATCGTGTTCAGCGATCCGAAAAACAATAAGATACACATTTGATGGCGAAAAATATTTCAGGCAACGCGATTCTCAGCAAGTTAAAACAAGAAGTATATAAAATCTATGTTAATTTTCATATAAATTTGAATGTCTTCGTGGCACAGGTTAATTCGTTTAAAAAAACCTGTCCTTTGGGGGGGGATCTCATTTTTTTCTCAAAGTCTTTCGATTCTGGGGGAGCGCGACATAAAATTTTGACTTTTCCCAAATAAGGGACACCCTAGTGTACACAGTTTGTCACTTGGTGATGAAACCATTTCGGGAGATGATAATTTAGCTGAGTACTTTAATAAATATTTTTCTTCTATAGGCCCTGAGATTGTAGCTGAGTGCACTAATGTTGATATTCGTATGAGCCATGTATACCTAATAGTTTTTTCTTTGACCCAATTTCATCTTTCGAGGTACACAGAATCATTATGTCCTTAAAAAATTCAAATTCATCCACTTTTAATGATTTTTCCAATAATCTTATTAAAGAGGTTTCTTACAACATCTGTGATGTTTTAAGTCACTTGTTCAACAAAAGTGTCCAAGTAGGAATATTTCCTGACATGTTGAAAATAGCTGAGGTAATACCTTCGCATAAGAAAAATGTTCGTTCTAACATTAACAACTATAGACCAATATCGCTTCTTCCTATTTTCTCTAAGGTGTTTGAAAAAGCAATGAAATTCAGAATAGTGAACTTTATTGAAAAAAAACAAGCTCTTTAGCAATTCGCAATTTGGCTTTAAAAGATTCTTTACTGAATTTTTGTACAAGTGTATATTCTGGTCTTAATAGTAAACAAAATACTGCGGCTTTATTTGTGGATATCACCAAGGCATTTGATTCTGTTGACCACACGTTATTGTTACATAAATTGTATAATTTTGTTTGTGTTTAGGGGATCAGTATATAATTGGTTCAGTTCATATCTAAATAATAAGCGACAAAAATTGAAGATAAATGGTAATTTAAGCTCTTTTGGGCACATTTCATTGGGCGTTCCACAGGGTTCTGTGCTTAGACCGATTTTTTTGGTCTTTATCAATCCTCTTTGTCCTCAGAACCTTAAAAGTAGTACAAATGCGTTTGCCGATGATATGGCCTGTACTTTTACGAATAACTCTCCGCTGAATCTCATTGCGGATATTAATCATGACCTTGAAATCTTGCGCCATTGGTTTAAAGTACATAGGTTAGTCATTAGCGATAAAACGAGAATTATGTTCTTTAATGCTATAGGCAAAGACTTTGCTGAATTTCATTTTCATTGCAGTAATTGTACGAAACTTAGTTTTTGTAATGAGATTTGTTCGACTTCTACGTGTGGTCAAACTTATTTTGAAGATGTTTCTTGCTCCTCTAAGTGTTTTCGTATTGAATGTGTCGAATCGTTTAAGTATCTCGGACTACTTTTTGATAGTAAAATGTGTTGGGCTGAACACACATATGCACTTAAGAAAAATTTTTTGGCTGTGAACAGGCAAATTTACCACTTAAAAAAGTATTGCAGCCCCAGCCTACTTAAGTGTATGTACTATGGTATTTTTCACTCAAAGTTGGAGTACGGATTGTCTTGTTGGGGTGGTACGCACAATAACAAAATTAACCCATTGTTAATTTTACAAAAACATGCTGTTCGTCTAATGTGTAACAGTAAGCGCCGCGTTAGTAATTTGCCGCTTTTCAAAAATCTAAGCATTTTACCACTAAGGCACTTATATTATTTTAAGGTCCTACAAATATTTTTTATTAACTCTGGGTACTCATTGAGTAGATTTTCTACTAATTACAACTTAAGAGCAAATACTCAGAATTATGTTTTAATTCCACAACACAACTCACAGTTATTTCTGAACTCTTGCACATCTATTGCACCTAGACTTTTTAACGCTTTGCCATTTCACATAAGGTTAATCCAAAATAAACCAGCATTTCTAAAAAACATAAAATTATGGCTTTCAAATCTTTCTTATAACGATGTCGATTCTCTTATATGTGTTGTTGTCTGATGGTTTTTTAAGTTTTTATTTTGAATTTTAAATTTTGCATTGTTAATTTTGCTTCACTACTTTCCAGACTTGATAGGACATTTTTTGCTTTTAATTCATTTTTGATTATTTATTGATTTATATATAAGATTTATTTAATCCTTAAATAAATTTTTTGATTTTATTTTCATTTTTAATCCTTGCTTAGTTTAAAAAAAAAATAAAAAAAATTGTCTATTTGTTTAATTTATTTTAATAATAATAAGAAACTGCTATCGTCTCTAGCTCCTTGTGCGCTATAGATTGCAGTTATTTTTTCATTTAATAAAAACATATTTTGTTAGTCGACCATATGTTAAGTTAAGTTTCTATGTATTATTGTATATTGTATTCCTTAGATGAAAAAATTAATAAATGACTACTACTACTTTACTTTTCTTAAATTGGAAAATATGAAAATTAAAATGCCGACTCCTCCTTCTTACGAATAAAGTATAGGCTTTTAAAAATGAAAAAAAAAGACTAAACATTAAAGAAAACAAAAAGTTCATTTTTGTGCTAAAAAACAAAATTATCATTTGAATATCAAACACGTTTTGTATTCCAGACGTTTGCAATTTATAACACTGACGATTTAAAGTTTTTTAATCTTCAAATATCATCAAAACTTTTTTACGCACCAACAGATACTCGTATATCTAATTAAAATTGTTTAACGTGCATTCACACGATACACGCGCCAAAATTTGCATGTTAAACTTACGCACACACTCACACATGCCATTAATCAAAAGCAGCCCTTGGCTACTCTCCAAATGAATTTTCAGTATAAAGTATTTTTTTTTTTGCTACTCCACTATTTATTTGTTTTTTAAGCACGATTACAGTTAGACATACATGAAAAGGACCTATTCCTTAGTCCTCATTCTGCCTACGCTAAAATGAATACAGTCGACGTCCAGTAATACGAATGCTCCGTATTACGAATGTCCAATAATACGAATGCAATGTTTCTTCCACATGTGATTCTATAATACGAACAGCGGTAAATTTTACGGTTCGATAATACGAATGAGATATTTTTCTTAGTAGGCTTTGCTTTTTTGTTAAGCATGAAATGCCTAGAATGCATGATAGAATACGTGAGAATTTTTTCAGAATTTTTAGAACGTTTTGAAATGCTTTTCTCTCTATATTTGGGCTTAGAAAAATTGTTGAAAAATTATAAAATGTTTCGAAAAATCTAAAAAAAAAAGTTTGAATTTTTAATAAGCAAGCTTTCTTTCTTTGCAAAAATCGCCAATTTTGTGACCCTAACAATAAATAATACCAGAGCAAAATCTTCGCGCATTTATAATGCTAGGCATCGGTAATACAACAATGCCAAATTTTAGCCAAATCGGTCACATCATGCTTTTTTAACTGGTACAATTGGCGTGTTTTACTTCAAATTTCTTCTTTTATTTTTTATCAATATATTGCATTTTTCGTTTTTCTACCATATTCCTCATAACGAAAATTCATAAATTTTCTATTTTTCTTACAATTTTTTCAGTAAACTTATGTTTTCTCTTAAATAAAATATTCGAGTTAATGAGTTTTATCTCTAAACCGACGATATGTCTCAATATTAAGGAAAAAAAGAACAAAATTTCGTTGCTTTAATACGAATTTTTCGATTTTACGAATAGGCCTGACACTATATAATTCGTATTATTGGACGTCGACTGTATATTAATATGAATATTGTTCTTCTTCTTTTTCATAACAACATAACTAACGGCGGTTAAATCAAAATAATGTTGGGCGAGAAATCAAGTAGAAGACTTTTTTGTTTAAATTTAATTTTTATCAATACAATCAGTGTCACTTCTATTTTTACATATACGAGTACAGTAGACCTTGCTTTAATGATTCGGTAAAGATGAACTTATCAACCAACAACTGTATAGCCACTTAACTTAAAAACTAAAAAACCATTAACGGTTCTTGGGCTACAAATTTTTAGAAAGAAACAAAATTAGAGCCATCAATCGATGAGGAAGAAAGAAAATTTCTGGAAGCTATCAGGGGCATCCTCGATTCCCCTGTAGAGTTTTGGTACTAATAATATGCCAGATGGCAGTGATTGGATATTTAATTTGTGTACATTTTTTACATGTAACCTTCGAAATGTTTAATTTACCTTTTACGATTTGGAAAACTCTGATAACCCTGTTCCGTCAAGAGGGCGTGGCACCTCCCGTACAAGCAAAATTTTCAAAATATGTACTCCAGCGTATCGTATATAATTATTGGCCAGGCAAAAGGTGTGCTACCTTACTAGTTTTTAATCGATTTTTAAAGTTTTTATTACACAGTTGAAAAAATATAAAATAATGCATTCATATCTTGAATCGACACATTTAACTATACAATCCTTACATCTGAAGTGTATCATGTGTTCAGCAAACTTGCAAGGTATTAGGAGGAATGTTTTTGTAAAAAACTTTAACCCTCTCAATCCCCACACATATGGGTCATTTTTACCCTTTTCTCAAAAGGTACAAAAATGTCATATAGAACAGGGGAATATTGAGTCAGTTTGTACTACAGTAATATTTTCTGTAAAATTTCACTAATAATTGCCAAAGGCTAAAAAGTTGAAATTTCATGGCAAAGCCAAAAAAAAATCGTAAGAATCAATGAAGACATTTACAACATTTTTTCCAGTTAAGGGCATTTCTCACCTTTGGTGACCCCTAGTGAAATTTTCGCAGAATATTTTTATAGAAAACTGTAGGGGTAAGTGGGGTAAAGTGGGAAGTGGGAAATGCCCCTTTTCGGGCAAACTAACAAAGTATAGCTGTCATGCGCTTCGGACATGTACTTGCAATGACCGTAAGCAAATCTTTATGGCATAGCGATGCGTGCATACATATTTTTGTGATCTGTGGAATCATGTAAAGTTTTTAAATGATTTTGAAATTTCATTTTGAAATTTTTAAGCATCGATATTTTTACTGTTTCTGGAGATAAACCGATTGTAAGTACACACAAATATTTTTTGTAGTCTTAATTTTGATAACGCAAAAGGATTCCGTGTAATTCATAGAGTGAAAGAATGAAGCTCACATTTTTTACAAAATGTGGTATCGGGGTAAAGTGGGAAATTTTTTATGGGGTAAAGTGGGAAATGTTATTTCACTATTGCTAATCCCCACTTGTCAACGTATTATACTATTCATGATCCAAATAAATGTTGTACATTTATATTGTGAGTAAACACTCCGGAAAAGCTAAGCGAGTTGCAAAAATCCAGCTGAGAAACGTTTAGCAAATAAACGGAAGAAAGAGGGAAACGAATCACAAAAGTACCAGGAGCAAAAAAGCACCACCAGCAAAGAAAGCGTCAAAGAAGAAACAAAGAAGTTCTAGCTCAGATGAAGATCGTGATTTTTGCACCATTTGCATGGAACCCATGCTCTAAATCATGACCAGACACAATACCATCAAATGCAACCTAAAGGATTATCAACGCCCATTTCACTTAAAATACGTTAATCTCACTACAAGCTTCTTTTATTACTAACACTGTGACTCGGACTTTGATGTTTCATCAGAGAACGACGAATAAGCTACTATTTCACAAATTTTCTTAAACACATTTTTTCATATATTTTTTTCCAGCAAAATCATTATTTCTTTTCATATTTACTCCTATGGGTGTGTTCCTTGAACCTTTTTGACTTACAATAAAAATATTAGAACTTTTTTCCAACATTTGTATTAGTTCTTATGAGTTTTGAAAGTTTCCCACTTTACCCCACAATTTTTAATTTTTGCCATTTTGGGCATCCTCGATCAAAGCGTCGTACTCAACAGAAAATCCATATTTTCGGTTCGTTTCTTCGGCAAAAATATAGCTTATTTAATTTTCTTTATTATAGGAAGTTGAAACATGAAAAAATAAGAAGTTTTGTTCATTTTATGGAGCTTCGAAAAAAATTTCTCACTTTACCCCACTTTCCCCTACCCAATTACTGTCTCAATGAGGGGATTCCTGAAAACGTGTTAAACCTTGAAAACCTCGTAAACTCGTAAAAATTGTCAAACTCAATACAAAATTTGACAGTTTTACGAGCTTACGAGGTTTTCGAGGCTTTTACACGTTTTCAGGAATCGCCTCAATATTCCCCCGTTTTAAATACCATTTCTGCACTTTTTAGGAAAAGTGTATATACAAGGGTATTTTTTTAACGTATATTTAAAGGGTATGTTGGAATTTCTCATTTGTGCAAAACTGTGTCGAATCGGGTAATATGCAAAATTTTTCTTTCATACCTATAGAATGGTGTAATATTTTTTTTTTTTTTTTTGTTTAAATGATTCCAAAACGTCAAAGCGGGTTCAGGAATCCTTTTATAATTTTCATAACTTTATAGTTTGTTGGTGAATTTTTTTTAAGACATCTAAAACACTTTTGTCCCCAGATTTATTAAGTTTTAAGCAAAAAACAAAAATATTGAATACAAAACAAAAAAGACCAATCTTTTTAACGAATAGGGGGCAAAAGAGAACTCAGGCGACGAATTATTTATTAAGTTTATTCTAACAAATAATTCTTTTAGTTTTGGCTAAAAAAAAGAACAAAACAACTATTTGCCTATATGTATTACATACACACATTGTATGTATGTATGTAAAAATATGTGTTTATTGCATTTATACGCAAGGACTTTTTTTCTTTCTAGTGGCATTTTGGCAAAACAAACACAACTTCCTGGCCAAAACCACTGATGTGGTTTGTTTGTTTTAAATGAATTTAGGCTGAAGGTAACTGGGCTAAAAACATGTAACACAAATGCTTAATACAAATAAGCGCTGCAAAAAAGTTCATGGAAATTCTCAATAAATAGAGAATATAATTTGATTGTATACCTATCACAATATTTGTTAATTGTTAACAAATTCGCAAGCAAATATATACGTACAATAAATATTTGCTTACAAAAAATCTCTCAGTTTACTTGTATACTTTTTTATTATCTTTCAGTCAACGTAACATCTTTAGAATCATAGTTGACAAGGTATTAAATTGGTCGTTTATGCAGATGATCTTTTTTCATTGCTGGTTGTGATTTTGTAGTATATATACGTTAGGGCGCCCACAAGATATATGAAATGTGCAGAGTTGTGAATTTTTTTGCTCCCCATCCATTTCCTGAAATTAGAGGTCAAAAAAATAAAATCTCAATAAAAAATTTGGAATCGGTAGTGGAAAAAAACCCAGCCGGTTTTCGATCAAAGGTCGAAAAATTGACTAAAAAAAGGCATGTAGCTTTGACTGTACGTTACTTCAAAACTATTCATCTTTTCGTAATGTTTCTAAGCCAACTTTTGTAGAAAATAACTAGGTCAACATTATCTTCGTTAAAAGTTTTGGTGAAAAACTAAATTTGTGGCTGTGTCGGTGCGAAAATTTAAATTTTTGAAGAAAATTTTCATGACTTTTTTTCTATAAATTGGTTTTTTGCAATTTTTTAAGGGAGGAATATTTGTTCTGGAATTCTAATATTGTAGGTGATTAAATGTTGATTAATTTAACAAAAAAAAAATAATTTAAAAATATAAATAAAATATATATATAAATATATATATAAATATAAAATATAAAGCCGGTCTCAATGTTGGAAAAAAATAAGTATTTTAATTTTTTTCTTTTAATCGCTACTTTAACGAATGCAAGAGAATGCATTGCTAGTTGTTATTAAATGCATCATTTAGAACCGCTTTTTTCCTTCAAAATGAGCTATGAAATGGGTTTGTGCGACTTTTTTTCAAAAAGTTATGATCATTTTAAAATGACATCATGAAAGTTAAAAATCATGTGTGGATTCTCTATAACAATTGCCATATTGCTATATATTTATAATGTTATTTTAAAATGGTCATAACTTTTTAAAGAAAAATCATACAGGACCATTCTGTAACTCATTTTGAAGAAAAAAAACTGTACTAAATGACGCATGTAATAGAAAAGACCAAAACGATTTTGTACGTGTTCTACACAACCTCAAAAATCGTGTTTTTTGATCATTGGAGGTAAAATATCTCAAAAACTATAAGTGATACAGCATTTTCGCGCCCAATTTCAAATTTGGCATTAATAAATACATCTAAAATGACTATTTTTTTTTTTAAATACCGTTTTTCGACCTCATTTAAAAAACCATGCCATGAACCGATTTTGAAAACTTTTTTTTCTTATTCAGTAAATGCTCACGTGCAATTTCACATTTTTGTGCAGTTCACGACAACTTGATTAAAATTTTTTCCTGGGCTGCGTGCACGAAGTTTGAAATTTTCGATTATCTCTGCTAGAACAGCCCAAAAACTCACTAAAACGAAAATAAATGCTATTTTCGTGTTCAGCGATCCCAAATTAGTTTAGAAAATACAACAACCGAAATGGTTTCTTACCAAATTAAATATTAAGAAGAAAAAATTTTTTTCTTAACTTTGAAACAGACTCCATTTCTTAAAAACTAAAATTTTTTAATAATTTTTCTTTTAAATTAATCAACATTTAATTCTCTATAACATAAGAGCTCCAAAACAAATATTCCGCCCTGTAAAAATTACAAAAACCCAATTTATAGAAAAAGTCATGAAAATTTTCTTAAAAAATTTAAATTTTTGTACCGATACAGCAACAAATTTAATTTTTGAACCAAAACTTTCAAAAAGATAATGTTGACCTAGTCATGCTCTACAAAAGTTGTCTTGAAAATATTTTGAAAAAATTAATAGTTTTAAAGTAACGGGCAGTCAAAGCGACTTTCCACTACCGATTCCAATTTTTTTTTTTTTTTGAGATCTTATTTTTCTGACCTCTTATTTCAGGAAATAGATGGGGAGCAAGCAAAATCAGAATTTTACACATATGGGCGCTTTAATATACGTATACATTAAGTTCTTAAAAAGATAAGATTATTGACCACAAAATGTGGACTGAGCATTATCACTCAGATTACTAATCTTGTGGCCTTTGCAAGTAAACACAAATTTCAGAGAGAGAGTGCCAAATATATGGGCTTAACCGTTAACTGAAAACTGTCTTTAAAAAGAATATATTGCTTTTTATGCATGCAAGATGTTCAACAAATCTTTTAATCTTGAAACATAAATTATTCTCGTCTGGTGAAAAGCTTTAGAATGGCAGGTATTAGAATTATTGAATACCCACCTAAAAATACTTTTCATAAGAAATAATGTTTTAATAAAAATACCAAATCACTAATATTATGGCTGTAAAAATAAGTTTATGTCCAATACTATAAATAACTATGCCAATTGTTGGAAACGTTTTGCTCATGCTCATTGTAACATGCTACATATGTAATGCAAAACTCCAATGAAAGGAATAATATCTGAAATAAAAAAAAAATATTTACAAAGCTTAGATACAAGCTAAAAATATGTTACACAAAATTGTAACTAAAAGATGAGATTGTAATAATAAGATGTTGAGAAAAATAAAAATAATGGAGTAAAACATGACGATGAAAAATAGGTATTTTATAGTCATAAAATCTTTCCACTGGTAAAAGATTACTTTGAAAATACATTTGTTCTCAATGTTTTCACAAAAAAAGAAAAAAAATTCCAAGAATACAAAATTTTTTGGAGTTCCAAAAAGAAGAAAAGAAAATTAATGATAAATTCCCATCTTTGACTAGGCTAACCAACCGTCAGGATATTAAAATAAAACACCACCTAAGTTGTCACCATTGCACTAACAATTACATTTTAACATTAGAGTTATAACTCTATGCAAAAGAAAATCATATAGCACAGCAGAACAATTTTCTCTATGATGCTAGTAACTTTTTTACTGTGATAGCTCAGTTGCTCAGTCGTGATATAACTCTTTTGCATTATAGTCACAAAAAAAATCCTAAAACAGTCGGACAACTACGCAAAGTTACAAAAATTCAAACTTTCTTTATTTGTAAGGACATTTCAGTTTGCTAATCGAAATTGAATCTCCGTAGTTGACGACTTTTACGACTTAATGACTTTTGGCAAAGTTCTCATTTAATATGAGTGTAGTGAGGGCACTGATATTATCAGTGTTGATTTGCAAGCGGAGTAAGCCAGACGTCTGACACTTACTATTGTAAATATTAAGAAAACCATGATGATATTGGTAGAAATATCTCTCTGACCTTAAAAAATATCAACATATGTACATAAAATGGATTTTTAATGGATTTTCCCAAAAGGAGTTTTTGCTGCAATATCGATGAGTCACGATTTTTTGTTTTCTTTTTCTCTTTTTTCTTTTGAAAATGTCATATCCTTAGAAGTAGTAACATCTTTCCAACAACAAAGAATGAAAACAAGCTAACAACAATAATACCAATTCAATTGTATTGAATCCTTGCACAAGTAGTTGCAGCAGAGTCATTGCATTTGCTGTAGTTATTGTCATAGAATTGCATAACAGCAGTTGAAGCAGCAATCGCATTTCGACCAAGTTAGTAGCTTGTAACATCGACAACTTGTGCTCTTGGAAAACTTGCTACTTTGGCTTCCTCCCTAAGGGGAACAAAAACTTTGAAGAAAAACCAATCTTTTACTCGTTAAATTGTCAAAGAATTGCAGCTTATTGAAAATAAAAAACAAATAAACACAATGATTGTTTTAAGCTTATGATACTTTTATTTACGTTTATTTTTATCGAACATTTTTATCATTTTGTTTCTTCTTTGACATCAAGAATGCAACTCGAGTAGTTACTTTAGATTTATTTAATTTGTCTCTTTTATGTTTTGATCTTACGTACATATTGTCGGATAACAAATATGAGCTATAAGCTAAAAATTAGTTCAACTTCATAGGGTATTTTCTCGTTAAAATGAAAAAAGTTTGATGCAAAAGTTTAGTATTTTCTTAAGTCCTCAAAGTTAGTAAGATACGGTTTGTGATAATTTGGCTTAATACTACAACACAAAATTGAAAATTGTTGTGAAGCTATTCCAAAGACTTGTAGAACCACTTCTTTTTCGGAAGCAAGCGCTTAAGCTCCGAGCCATTTTAATGTATTTTATAAAATTCCATAGTATACTCGAATTAAATCTGAATTGCAATATCCAACAATGCAACCTACTACTGTCTGCCAACTCATTCAACATTTTAATAATTTCTATTATAAATGCAAACGTGTTTACAAAATCAAATGGAAAAACCGCTTGCATTATGTACGTTAGTTGAATAACCCATAAATATCTCATAAAAATACAATTGCATACTTTGGTGCGCAGCAAAATTTTATAAATAAAATTTTCACTTTTATGAAGTATCAAAGTCAAAAGCAAACACATGAACATAAAGAAAATTTGGCTACGCAAACATATGTATGTGTGTATGAACCAAAGTGCTGTATATCTATGAATTATGTGCATACCCAAGGGGAAAAACTTCAAGCGCTTCTGACCCAAGGCACTTTAAAAGCGCTTGTCCCCATAGAAATTCGGAAGTACTTACACAATGACTTTTTGTAAAGCTACAGTAAGCATTTACTTATCAACATAGGTTTTAACCCCAGCGGGTGATTTTTTTTTATTTTTAAATTACATATTTTATTTAACATTTTTTTATTTCACTTTTATATTTTCCTTTCCCTAATTTATTTACTTTTGTATAATTGAAATTAAACTGCTTACGCAATGATTTTATGTTAGGCTGTAGGAAGCATTCGAATATCAAAATCTTTTTGGTTAATATACATATTTTATGCCCCTTCATCATATTGGTCAACGGTGTAGAGGTCTAACGAGTTTGTAATTGTAAGTAAAAATAATATATTTCTATCTATCACACGGACCGTCGTAGGTTCGTATCCTCCTGCGGTCGTTTCTTTTTTTTTTAATTGAAAGAACGCTACCTCCGTATTCAAAAGACGTTTTTCCGTATGGCTGCGGTAAGTTTTAGAGCGCTTACATCCTTACACATGCAGTGTTAAAAAGAAAGAATGGTTTTTACGGAGCGGAATAGCTTATTGTCGAAAAAGAAGCACTTCAGAAGGGTTTTTCAAGCGCTTATTTTTCCCTTGAGTACAAAAATGCATCAATAACACTGTACAACAGTCAAAAAACCCCTAGAAGTTGGAAAAGTGTTTACAGGTTATTCTGATTGCCTAAACACGAATATGCTATCCATTTTATTGAGTCAGGTCAAGTTTTCTGCAAGCACGGCTTAGATGTTATTAGGATACTGGTGATGTTAAAAATAACAGGTAAAGGTGTTGCGTTTAGCCTGCGTAAAAATAAATAAATACCCTTCACTGCAGCATTTTAAGAAATTTGCTTGTATGGAGGTATCACGTCTTCATGTTCGAATTAACTTAGTTTTTACTAAGAGCTTGCGATGACTATTCCAAGTATATATGCAAAATTTGGTTGCATTATCTCAAATAGCGGTTGTACTACAGCATTTTGACAACTTGGTGTATGGGCGGTGTCATGTCCTCTTGTCCGAATCAACCAAGTTTCTGATTAGAGCTTGAATTTTCTATCCTTAGTATTTTAGTAAAATTTGGCTTGATTATCTTTAAAAACACTTCAAGTATAGCATTTTGAAATTTTTTTTTTGTTTGGGCCCCGTCTCCTCTGCGTTACAAACAAAACGCCAAGAGTATAAAAATAGAAAATTCTCATAGCTGCAGCTAGCTGTTATGACACAAAATTTTGTAGAATGTGGAGCAATGCTTTGTTGAAGTTTGATTTTTTGTAAATAACATACCTTTTGCATATAAAAATAAATTTTTAGGTCCTGAAACTACTCAACTTAAAGTACTGAATTTCAATAGGGAGAGGGAGCACCTTCATCACAAGCTTCACATGCTTTTTTTTATTACCTATGGTAGCTATAGTTATGAAATTTGGTACAGCGAACAATATAATTTGCAAATTGCATTTCGTAAGACATGTGAGAGATTGAACAGCGGGGCGTGGCATCTCCCAGCAAGATATTCGAAACATATGGAATGCTATATCTAGGGATAAAGAGTACTTACATTCATAAAGTGTGATACATATGTAGATCTATGGTAATTTTTCTATTTATTCTGCAAGATTAGATAGGGAAAGGATAGTGAGACATGGCACTTTCCATAGAACTGAAATTCATTGTAGCTGTGGCAGCTACAGGTTTGAAATTTCATGAACAGATCTGTTGTGCTTAAAATATATATACCGCACATCCCATGAATCTAAAAAAACTACGACAGCTACGGTTGGAAAGTGTGATATACAGATCTTTAAAGAATGTTTGGTTTGAAAACGTTAATACTGATGATTTTTAAATTTTGTAAGTTAGGAGAGGGGGGGGGCTATGTGGACAATTTTTATATAATTACAAAATTATATATGTAAATATATCATTTTTGTAATACAGTAATTTTTAGCGGTAACTTATACCTCTTGCCTTCATAATTACACCAATAGTTATGATATTTTATTTTCATAAATGCACTATTAAATTATTTTAAAAAGAGCTTACATTTTTCCACAGTAGCCATTTAAACGGGGCTAGTGTGGACAACCATTTATTTTACTGGGGTCTAATGTGGACACCATTAACCATATCGTTCTCTTTCCAAACATCTTGGACAATTAAAAGAGGTGGTTCCTTACTGTCGTCACCGATTTCATCAAGTCCAGGCTCTTCCTCTGATTCCAATGTATTCTCATTGGGAACATCGCTATCTGAATCCGATGATGAATTTAATATTTTTTTTTTTTCAATTTGTTTCTTAAATCGAATATTTTTTGGAGGTGCATTCTTTCTTTTAAACGTTTCTTCATTTGTCTTGTCAGGTGTTTCGGTAAGAATTGATGACTGTTCACGTTTTTGTCGATATTGATACATTCTTGGACCGGCTTTTAGAAATGGTCTGACGATTTCTGGAGACATTTCAGCTGTTGTCCACACTAGCCCCCTCATGTTTTTTTAAACAAAAATATTTTTTTTTAATCTTACGGTGAAGCTCATCAAAAATAATTTCAATGATTTCAATAAACACTAGTTTGAGTTGTATTATCTATTAACAAAACAGCAGAAGAATAATTAGTTTAAAAGTATTACTGAAATTACGAAAAAACAAAAAACTTACTTTTTGCTGTGTAAAATACGTTCGATCACGTTATCATGGAAAGCTGAACTGTCAACAAGTGATTTTTTTTTTTGGTGATGCAGAGTGCAAATACCAACTTGAAAAATATTAAACAGAAACTTATTTAATTCAAAGGAATATAATTGGTAAAATTACGTTATCTTCATCATTATCTATACTATTTATTTAAAATTGCTTATATGAAAATCCTATGTAACTCTTTTGGACTTTTTAGGATTTATTGGATGTTTTTGATACATTTCTTCGATGTTTCCAATGCTTTTGGCCTTTTACCGATATTTTAGGTGTTTTTCAATGTATTTTTATTTATTTTCCAATATTTTTGGATTTTTACCGATTTTAGAATGTTTTTTTGCATTTTTAGACCAATTCCGATATTTAAGATATTTTTTAATATTTTTTTACCTACTCTTGGGTCTATAACTTAATTCGTGTGGTTTTTTTCAAAATTTTAACATTTATTTAAGAAAAACATGTACAATAGTAATATTCAAAGTATTGTCCATCGTTAGCAACTACTTTTTCCCATCTTTCTGGTAACATATGGATTCTGCGCCAAATGAACCGCTCCGGTTTTGAGGCCAAAAATTAATCAAGCCAATTTCTGATACCCTGTTCTGAAGTGAAGCGAATCCCGGTGAGAGCGTTTTGCATAGACCGAAATAAATGATAGTCGGACGGGGCAAGGTCCGGGCTATAAGGCGGGTGAGACAAAACTTCCCATCCAATATTTTCCAAATAGTTTTCAACCGGTCTACCAACATGTGGCCGAGCGTTGTCATGTTGAAAAATTATGACTTCGTGTCTGGTCGCATATTCCGGTCGTTTCTCGGCTATGGCTCTTCTTGAACGGATCAGTTGTGTTCGATAGAGATCACCTGTGAGCATTACAGAGCATTACCTTGACACCATGGATATTTGCCTTTGGCTGGGAAGGTCCTGGTTGTCCGGGCTTCACATATTAATGTTTGCATTTCGGGTTGTCGTAATGGATCTATTTTTCATCCCCAGTCACGATCCGATGCAAAAATGACTTTCGGCAGCAGTTTTCTTCATATTAAAGTAATGAAGAAGGACTCCCCGCAAAAACGCTTTTTCAGGCACAAAGTTCGACATATTCGGGTAAAAAAAAAAAATTTGTTGTTAACGCTTCAAATGATGACAGTAGCTTTTCAACGCATATTCAAAATATTGGAACGATGGAATAATAATCAAGTTACGCCATTTCTTAGCAAACCACACGAATTAATATATTTCAGATGTTTTTCAATACTTTTTTACTTTTGCCGATATTTAAGATGTTTTTCAATACACTTGGACTTTTACCAATTTCTTCTTTCAAAAATATGTATGTTCGATACACTTGTACTTTAACCGATTTCTTTGATATTTTTCACTACTTTTGAACTTTTACCGATATTTTAGAATGTCGATACTTTATGAATTTTACCGATTTTTTTCGATACTTTTGAACTTTCATCAGAGAAATCGGTGTATTTTAAATTTGAGCCATCGTGCGCCGCATACCCCAATGGTTCCAAAATTAAATGTGCGCTCGATGGAAAAGTTTATTTAATAGTGTATTAAATATCTGAATTTTAGCTCAGCTAGCTCTTTCGAATTGTACGATTTGCTATTTTTGAAACGAAGCACTCATTTTGAAGAGAAAGAGTAGCACTAAGTAAACGGTTAATTAGGTAAACAAAATTTTAAAAAAAAATTTGTGCAGTCTGCATCTAACTTCAAATATCTCAAAATCTTTAGTTGATAGTCCAAATCTACCCTGCAATAATCACAAACCCATTATTTGTTGTTCTGTGTTATATTAATCCATCATAAGATGGACCTGCACCACTTTCAAAATAAACATATTTGTAATACCGTTAATAGACAAAACTTTCATCTCCCATACATTGGAGAATCTAAATTTTTTTGACCATAAATTTTTTACCAATAAAAAGATCATAATATCATTTTTGAAAATGGCCCTACTTTCAAATTAAGTGACTCATATAACGTTTTAGTTGTCTCTTTTATCGTATAGTAGGAGCAACCTCCCCTTGCCACATTTTCCCAATCCTGAGACAAGCAATCAACTGCCATATTAGTAATAGCGACCAATGCAAACGCAAAAACGTCTACAAACTTTTTAGCCCAACCAAAAAAAAAAATCTCACTAGCGAAAAACAATGACCACATGCCTATCACGATTGCAATTAAAGGCTCGTACACTCCAGTGACTTTATCATTTATGACATGCAAATTGAACGCAAATGAACTCCGATGCCAAGACAAACATTAACATAGACACTGTTATGGACAGTGACAAAGGCACCAATATGGACACGTGCTGGCTGGCATTAGACAGATGTCTAGGCTGCTATTTGACACTTGGTCATAATGACTGTGAACAAATGTGCGGTAAGTAATAATTGTCTAGCAATTTTAATTGTCTCCAAAAATTCTAAACTCAAACTCATGCACACGCTGGCATAAACAGGGTGTACCAATACGAGTTGTCATTTCAAATAAGGTACTATTTCGCAGCTCTTAGTGTGACATTCCGGAAGTGAATGGAAAGTCGTTAACGGAAAAAGATCAATATGCCACACTACAAAAATGGTAGAAATGACGTAAACATTGAAATACAATTAGTTTTTAAATGATTTTAATTGGTACCACTTATTGGAGCACCCTATACTTATAATAAAACTTATGTGATTAATGATATCTCTTGCAAACACATAAATTTCACACTACTACCTTGTGGTTTGGCAACATTTAAGCGGTTGCGGTTTTTCGCCTAAAAGATGGCAATAAAATTAAAAAAAAAAAACAGAAATACCTTCGGCTGAAACATTTCCTCTTGGAAATTACAGTTGTCATCGTTGTTAACAATTCAAAGGCAGCACATAAACTGGAATGGATGATAAAAGATGAATTGCATTTTCGTGTGTCTGTGCCACAACCACAATGATCTGGTATTTTTGCGGCGGCTGCTTGTTGCTTTGCTACCGCATAACTAAGTGGTAAAGTATATTGCCCGTCGGCTACTGTGAAAATGTATAAAAAAAATTATTATTTTTAGGTTAATATAAAGAATTTTTACTCAACAGATGCTTGAAAATATGAAAAAGTAATTGCAAATTTTTTTTTTTCTTCGATTTTTATTCTTTCATAAGGACGACGTTCTTGTCTATATTCTAGTCATGGTGCATGAAAATATTACCTATGAAAATAAATTATTTATCCAATGACTTGGGTAAAAAATTGTGCAAAATTAATCAGTTGAAAACTTTCCGTAGAGAAAACTTTAAAATTAAAAACAAAAAATTATAATTCAGTAAATATTAAAAACGACCAAGTTACCTGCAATTTAATTTATTTTGCATACTTTTTATAAAGGGACTAATTCAGTTTTGATTTATATCGACATATGAATGTTTGTATAAGTATGTATAAATTAGCATGGTTCGCCTTTTTTAATTTTTTTTTGTTCTATGCAGCCGGTAGGTTAGGTTAGGTTAGGTTAGGTTAGGTTAGGTTAGGTTAGGTTAGGTTAGGTTAGGTTAGGTTAGGTTAGGTTAGGTTAGGTTAGGTTAGGTTTCGGATTTTCGAAAAATCATTTTACCACAGTTATACATATGCCAAATACTAACTTCTCACCAATTTTCATAAAAATCGGAGATGTTAACCCAAACCTTAATAGATCACGCAAAAAACACTCATATGACAAATGCATCAAAAATTTAAATATTAAGAATGAAGTTGTTGATTTAAGAATAAAATATTAATTTCAACAATCTATCAATATAGTGGAGTCAATGAAGCATTTTTGATGGAAGTCCTCAAGAACAGCTCCGATTTTGATGATTTTTTTTTAAAAATTTTGTTTTTTTTTTTTTTTTCTATTTAAAATCAGAAACATATTTAAAAAAGTTTTATTTTCATAAAAAAAATTGTTAAAGAAATGCAACAAACAAAAATCAAAATAGTCATTTTTCAATGGTTAAAAAGTGGGCACTTTTCTGATTTCGCCCAATTTTTGCCCATTATAAGGCATTGATAGTCAGTAGCTGATACTTATTTTCATTAAAAAATTTTATACGGTTCATAAGATGTGACCAAATCAAATTAAAAGTTTGGGCCGGTGCCACGCCTCTTCATAGGTATATACTAAATCAAAGTCTATTTCATTCTTTAGCATATGTTAGCGCGTATCATTTTCCAAAGTTTCATTAGAATCGCTTGAGCCGTTCTTGAGAAAAACATAGCAACAGTTATTATATACACAACTTTAGACCCTATAAGAAGAGAAGATATCTCAGAAACCATACAAGATACTGCAATTTTAATACCAGATTCGGATTAAGAATTGCGAAATACATATAAAATTACTATTTTAATTTTTGTTTGTTGCATTTCTTTGAACAATTTTTTTTTATGAAAAAATATTGTAACTTTTTTAAATATGTTTCTGATTTTAAATAGAAAAAAAAAACAAAATTTTTGAAAAAAAAAAATCATCAAAATCGGAGCTGTTCTTGAGGACTTCCGCATTTTGCCTGATTTTTGGCTTCATTGACTCCACTTATAACACCTATTAGAATCTAGGCTCAAATTGCGGTTCTTATATTTCGCATACGCAAGTCCGTTCGGCGCCTAATTTAATGGGAAACTGAAATGAGGCTTAAGACAGGAAGTTTTTGCTTTTAAATCATTTCTACATAAACTTAATAGATAATCATGAATGCAGTTCTCTTTATTCATCTTTCACTTCTAACATATAAAAATTTGTGATCGATCCATTATCTAGAAGTGCATAATTTTTGATGAATGTATGTGTACCTCAAAAATTACTTCCAAATTTGTGTACTGTGGCAGGCAGGTTTGACTGCATACAATTTTTGATAAAGCTTTCATCGAGGTGCTTAAGGAAATAGAATTCTTACACCATGAAAATTTCAAATATTTTATGTAGATATGACCCAAAAAAAAGAGCGTTCGAATGTAATGTGGCAGACTTTGAGATTGACCATATGAGAAATAAAAAGTTAATTCCAATTTTTTTTTTTTTTTTTTTTTTTTTTTTGTGTAATATAGTTTTGATCAAATTGAAAGATTTGAGAAGGCAAGAGCCATAAATATAACAAAAGTTTTTTCATGTACATCAAATAATATCAGAAGATTTTTTTGCTTTCAAAAGGTATGAAAAGGTAAAAAATTTCGATGAATTTATTTTGTATGAAAGTTATTCCTTATGCATTTTTCAATTAAGTACATATCAAATGTGTAGTGTAAGAACTGTTCTCACATTGAAAAGAATTTCATTCATGAATTTTATAAGGGGAAACTTTATATCCGAGTATGCGCACTAAATCAAGAAAAAATGTTCCCACAAGTACAAAGGGGTAAAATAATGGGAACTGCATTTTTGTTTAAGAGAAGAGCAATTTTATGAAATTTTCCTAAATAAGGTTTGCTCTCAAAGAGCATCTTCGTAGTAATTGAGTTTTCTTGGGAACAGTTTCTATACGATGTAAATATAATTACATTAGTATAGTAGAACTAAATAAAAGGAAAAAATTGCTGCGGACTTAAAACTTGGCAGAGTTGTTAGCTGGACTATAGTTATTTTATAGAAAAAAGTCCACCGCTAAACGAGGGGTTTTACCCCCCTTTATGAGAATTCAAAAGTCAAAAAAGTCAGCTTTCGACAAGTAACTTAAAAACAAATCGTCAAACAAAACAAGTTTAAGTTTATGTAATTCTGCACATTTTAGTTTTTTAAACATCTTTCTAGCATAAAACTTGACCGAGAAGTAAATAATTTTGAGTAAGAGTCCATTGCATCGTAGTGTATGTTGGCATCAACCTTTTAACTCAAAAGTAAACTGTCATGAGGAACCACAAAATTGCTTTTACTAAATGGCAATGACTTACAACACTGCAGCTTCTTTGGTATAAAACGATTATTTGTTCGCACCGCGCTGACTTAGCTGAGGTTTTCCTATTAGCATATCACCCAATTGAAATGTTGTAAAAAATCGTCCGTAGTGAGGTTGTGTCAACTATTTTTCCATGGCTCCATCAATTCCAAAAAAAATCTTTTCTCCCCAATTAGGACCTCTTTACTAGGCAGGCTGTCAACCGAAATAGATGTTATCATGCAGCGAAAAGCATCACCGACCAAAAAAATTTTCATACCGTTCTTTCACGATAGTTGGCCACGAAAAGAAAAAAACGGCTCAAAGGCTTACATTTATCGTGAGTTATTGCTGCCCACAAATTTTCAATAATAACACTAGTCTACAAATGATTAAAAATTTTTTCCCCAGTGAATGCTATTATTCATTTTATATGTAAAATGGGCTGCTGATTCCGAAAATTGCATTATTTTTTTTTTTTATTTCGTGTCGTTTTCGGTTTTCGGACCAAAAAAAAAAGATATTTCCATTTAAATACAAATATCTCAAGAACCAATGTTTGTATTCAAACGTATTATATGTCATATTAAAGGTAATTAAATTATGTACCTACAAATAATATTCACATCACTTTTTGGTTGGTTTGTTAATTTCGGCGAAATAAATTGATTTCTATAAAAAACATTTTTTTTTCGAAAAAATTAACAAAAAATCAAAATCAACTGCAGATTTATACAAGAAGAAATAACTTTTTTATAATTTTTTTTTTTTTGTGTCATAGACTATATATTTGTAAAGAAAATAAGATACCACTTAAAAAAATCGATGTAAAAATGCAAAAGTTGTATACAATTCATTGAAAAGTTACCAAAATGCGTTTTTCCCTATTTTTTTCGTTTTTTTGTAATAAACTGTTCGATAATTAAAACTTTTTGTAAAACACATGAGAAAATCCAAAAAATTCTTAAAGTAGGCGTTAAAAAAAAATACCCGTGTCTCATCGTTTTTCTCCAGCACGTCAAATTTTTTTTTAATCGATTTTTGAAGTTTTTTAATCCACTGTACATGAAAAATACAAAAATAGCGCATTCTTGTTTTAAATCGATGAATTTAACTATATGATCCTTACATTTGAGATGTATTGTGTGTTCAGTAAACTTATGCAGGATATTACGAGAAATATTTTTGTAGAAAATTTTAACCCTCTAAGACCCTTACAAGTGGGTCATTTTGACCTAAATGTGGGGGGGTCAAAATGACCCACATGTGGAGGTTTTAGATGGTTAAAATTGTCTACAAAAATATTCCTCGTAATATCTTGCATAAGTTTACTGAACACATAATACACCTCAAATGTAAGGATCATATAGTTAAATTCATCGATTTAACACAAGAATGCGGTATTTTTGGTTTTTTCATGTACAGTGGATAAAAAAACTTCAAAAATCGATAAAAAAAAATTTGACGTGGTGGAGAAAAACGACGAGACACGGGTATTTTTTTTTAACGCCTACTTTAAGAATTTTTTGGATTTTCTCATGTGTTTTACAAAAAGTTTTAATTATCGAACAGTTTATTACAAAAAAAAACGAAAAAAATAGGGAAAAACGCATTTTGGTAACTTTTCAATGAATTGTATAAAACTTTTGCATTTTTCCATCGATTTTTTAAGTGGTATCTTATTTCCTTCACAAATATATAGTCTATGATACAAAAAAAAAATTATAAAAAAGTTATTTCTTCTTGTATAAATCTGCAGTTAATTTTGATTTTTTGTTAATTTTTTCTAAAAAAAAAATGTTTTTTGACGTTTGAACACAAACATTGGTTCTTGAGGTATTTGTATTTAAATGGAACTATCTTTTTTTTTGGTCCGAAAACCGAAAACGACTGATATCTCAAAAACGACACAAAAAAAAAAAATAAATAATGCGATTTTCGGAATCAGCAGCTCATTTTACATATAAAATGATAGTGGCATTCACTGGGAATTTTGGCTGTAGACTAGTGTAATCTAAATAATCTGTTTACATGCATCGCAACGTAGACTAGACCCACGAAAAGTGTCCGTTTCTATGATGTCAATTTTTTTTCGCAAGCTCGTGAGGTCAACTCCGGAAATTTATTATCTAATTTTTTTTACCAGCTTTTACTTAATCATCAAAAACTTTTTATTTCTATCCAAAATTATATAAATCTAGTTTTAAATTCAAATTTCAATTTTTTCTAATTTAGTCACCCGGATGACTAGTCAGCCGAATAAGGGCCAAAATGCCGTCTTTATCTTTGGTCTTTATCATTTTAAACATTTTTTTTTTAAATTTCATTATTTTATAAAATGTTTTTTACATACATTTTTTATTATTATTTTGAAAACTTTGAAATTGAAAAGCATATTGCTTAAAAGCTTAGGTCTCAACCTTTAAAATACTTTTTGATTTTTTTCGATCGATTAAGAAACAAAAAAGTTATAGCCGTTTTGTTATTTAAAGTAGATTTGGAATGTTAAAATTGTGGGTAAGCGAGCATATTTGAAAGAGACAAAATTACTCTTACTTAAAAGTTACATAAATAGGTCAATTTTTATGCTAGAAAGAAGTTTATAAAACGAAAATATGTAAAATTACATACAGCTATAACTTTTTCCTGGAAACTTTTTTTTTCGATGAATAGTTTATAATAGCCCAGGAAAATAAGACGAAAAAAGAGCTTCTGTGCGAAAAAATTTCCACTGGGAATTTTTATTTTTTCATGATACACAAACTGTGAAAAGTCCATTGCAAAGTCGTGTGCGCATAAAAAGTTATTCGGGCTCAAAGGTCGCTAAAATCAGTTTTTTGCAAATATCTCGCTAATGCTAACTTTTCCAGAAAAATGTTGGTCTCCAATTTTGTAGCACTGGAAATTTCCTACAAAAGTACGTTAAAAGTATTTGCATACAACTCCTAGTTTAGGAGATCACCCAATTTAAATAGTTGTTAATAGTTATGATATGAAATACTACCTATGAGTTCATATTAAAATATCTTACTTTTTAAATTGCAATAATAGACGGAGAGCCAGCGCTTGGCTGACCCTCCTCATAGTATCAAAGCTGAATTTTTTTGTGAGTGTTCTTCCAATAGTAGGTATGAACTTCTGTTCTAGTGAATTCCTGAGAGGTGGTGCCTACGTGAGATATCGGGCGCAAAAGGTCGAGAAAAACAGTTTTTTGCAAATATCTCGCTAACGGTTATATCTACGAAAAAATAAACTTCCACAATTTTGTAGCTCATTAAATTTCAAATCGAAAAGTGGTGCAAACTGTTTTCGCACGACCTATAGTTTAGGAGATATGGTCCAGTGAAATTGGACGTCCCAACCCAACATATGAAATCCATAATTTTTTTTCTTCTAGTCGGCCTATTTTTTAGTTTCAAATTATGCACCAAAATTCGAGACCGATTTCACTGTCGTACAAAAAGTTATTCAGGCACAAGGGTCGAGAAAATTAGTATCTCGCTAACGCTTATTTCTACAAAAAAATGGTTCTCCACAATTTTGTAGCTCAGAAAATTTCGTATCAAAAAGTGGTGCAAATTATTTTCGTACGACCCACAGTTTTGGAGATATCCTATTTTAAGGTATTTTCCGCATGCAAGTGTTCATAATATGAATGTTGATTTTCAAAGTACTCTAACTACGCCTACGTCATAGAATCATGGCTGAATTTTTTTGTGGGTATTCTTCTAATAAGGAATTCTATTTTTTGTTTTAGTTAAATCGTGAGAGATGGTGCCTTCGCGAAATATCGGGTGCAAAAGGTAGAGAAAATCAGTTTTTTGAAAGTTGATTTTGAAATTACTGTAACTACGCCTACGTCATGGTATCATGGCTGCATTTTTTTGTGGGTATTCTTCCAATAGAGGGTACTGACTTTTGTTTCAGTCAAACCGTGAGAGGTGGTGCCTTCCTGAGATATCGGATGCAAAAGTCGAGAAAATCAGTTTTTTGAAAATTGATTTTGAAATTACTATAACAATGCTTACGTCATGGTATCATGGCTACATTTTTTTGTGGGTATTTTTCCAATAGTGGGTACTGACTTTTGTTTCAGTCAAACCGTGAGAGGTGGTGCCTTCCTGAGATATCGGGTGCAAAAGTCTAGAAAATCAGTTTTTTGAAAATTGATTTTGAAATTACTATAACTATGCCTACGTCATGGTATCATGGCTGCATTTTTTTGTGGGTATTTTTCCAATAATGGGTACTAACTTTTGTTTTAGTCAAACCATGAGCGGTGGTGCCTTCGTGAGATATCTGGTGCGAAAGGTAGAGAAAATCAGTTTTTTGAAAGTTGATTTTCAAATTACTATAACTATGATCGATATCTCGCGAAGGCACCACCTCTCACGGTTTGACTAAAACAAAAGTTGGTACCCACTACTGGAAAAATACCAACAAAAAAATTCAACCATGATACTATGACGTAGGCGTAGTTATAGTACTTTGAAAATCAACACTCATATTACTATGTACACTTGTACGCGGAAAATACCTTAAAATTGGATATCTCCTAAACTGTGGATCGTACGAAAACAACTTGCACCACTTTTTGGTATGAAATTTTCTGAGCTACAAAATTGTGGAGAACCATTTTTTTGTAGAAATAAGCGTAATCGAGATACTAATTTTCTCGACCTTTGTGCCTGAATAACTTTTTGAACGACAGTGAAATTGGTCTCGAATTTTGGTGCATACTTTGAAACTATGAAATAGACCGACTAAAGGAAAAAAAAATATGGATTTTATATGTTGGATCGGAAGGTCCAATTTCACTGGACCATATCTCTTAAACTATAGGTCGTGCGAAAACAATTTGCGCCATTTTTCGATATGAAATTTAATGAGCTACAAAATTGTGGAAGTTTATTTTTTCGTAGATATAACCGTTAGCGAGATATTTGCAAAAAACTGTTTTTCTCGACCTTTTGCGCCCGATATCTCACGTAGGCACCACCTCTCAGGAATTCACTAGAACAGAAGTTCATACCTACTATTGGAAGAACACTCACAAAAAAATTCAGCTTTGATACTATGAGGAGGGTCAGCCAAGCGCTGGCTCTTAGTCTATAACTCTTCAATGAGAAGTTGTACAAATAAAATTAAAATGCCGTTTGAAAGATAATTTAATTTTCTATATACCGTATAAAATTTTTTTTTCGAACGGCTCATGACCTTAAAAATTTTCTTGAATAACCGTTAAGGCTTCGAAATTACTGGTTTTTTAAGGATATCTGCGAAATGGTAAGTACTACGATAAAAAGTGATGGGACCAAGTTTGTAGAAAATTAGAAGATCTACAAAAAATAAGCGATATGCGTACACATAGAAGTAACCGTTTAGAAGATATTCCAAAAAAACCCTTAAAATGCCAAAAATACGGTTTCTATTGAATACCTTTTATACGGTTACTTCTATGTGTACACATATCGCTTATTTTTTGTAGATCTTGTAATTCTCTACAAATTTGGTCCCATTTCTTTTTATCGTAGTACTTACCAATTCGCAGATATCTTTAAAAACCAGTAATTTCAAAGCCTTAACGGTTATTCAAGAATATTTTTAAGGTCATGAGCCGTTCGAAAAAAAAATTTTATACGGTATATAGAAAATTAAATTATCTTTCAAACGGCATTTTAATTTTATTTGTACAACTTCTCATTGAAGAGTTATTGCAATTTAAAAAGTAAGATATTTTAATATGAACTCATAGGTAGTATTTCATATCATAACTATTAACAACTATTTAAATTGGGTGATCTCCTAAACTAGGAGTTGTATGCAAATACTTTTAACGTACTTTTGTAGGAAATTTCCAGTGCTACAAAATTGGAGACCAACATTTTTCTGGAAAAGTTAGCATTAGCGAGATATTTGCAAAAAACTGATTTTAGCGACCTTTGAGCCCGAATAACTTTTTATGCGCACACGACTTTGCAATGGACTTTTCACAGTTTGTGTATCATGCATAAATAAAGAAAATTCCGGTGAAAAATTTCCACTGGGAATTTTTTCGCAGAAAATGTCTTATTTTCCTGGGCTATAAGTTAATCGTCAAAAACTGTATCAAGTTTCAAGTCCGCAGTAATTTTTTCCATAGATATTATAGCTAGTTTAACTGTACTACATACATGTGTAATCCAATTAAATTAATTTAAATTAAGCAAAAAAAAGTTTTTGTAGTTTTTTGAAATACAAACACAATACATTCCAAATATTTTGGAACTATAACACCCACACAGAGCAAAAAATTACCCCTAAAAGCAAGAAGATTGTCGTATCAACCTATTTTACTATGAATTCCCATTAAAAGCAGAAAACAATATGAATTTTCCATAGAGAAATCCCTATGGCTTTGCTTAGAAAATCTTCTTAACAATTTTAAAAGATTTTCGCATCATTTCCAAATGGAATATAACATAGAATGATGTAAATAATGTGAGAAACTCATTAATTTTTAGTTTTAAGGAGAAAATCGAATAAATGGTTTTTTTTTTGTTTTTTGATTTGAAAGATGCTTAACTATTTGTTTTGCATAGAGAATTACTGCAGGATTGGAGAAGTGAAGAAAAGACCGTGTAAGTTGTTTAATTTTGTTATGTGAATCATTTAAACCATCATTTTATTCTTTCAGAAATTAATATGGTGGATCGTCTTTAACATTAAAACTCTTAAAGACGCGTACGAAAAGTATGGTGGCTGAATTATCACATGATCACATAAAATAGAAGGTAGCTTTTTACTACCCTTCGTTACCGGAATAGCTGCACAATGTCTAAAAGAGGTCCTGGTTTTCGTCTAAACAGATTTCCTACTACAGGTGTTGGTGTTTGTTGCATCTGTAAAGAAAGGCAAATCAGAGCTACAAAAAAAGGTAAAGCTAGCTGTTGTTATTCGGAAAGAAAGCCAATCAGAAGGAGGGATGGTGTATTTATTAATTTTGAGGACAACGCAGGCGTGATGGTAAATAACAAAGGTGAATTTAAGGGCTCTGCTATAACTGGACCTGTTGTTAAGGAGTGTGCTGATTTATGGCCCCATATTGCATCAAATACAAGTTTTATTGCCTAATTTTTGAATAAAAAAACTTCAATATATGAATAAAACATAACACTTTAGTTAACTTTTTATTTTCATTTATAGGAATTAAAAGAAAATCAAGAAGATATCTCTATGGTTTTCATCCAAAAAGAAAGTCACATCAAAACTATAGAGATATCTTCTAATACTATCCGTTTTCTATGAAAATTTTAAAATATCAAGAAGACATCTTATTGTTTTCCAAGAAGATTACTCATAAAATTAAGATGATTTTCACATAATTTTCAATAGAATGCAAACATTGTTTCAAGAAGAAATCGTATTGAAAACGATGAGATTTCTTCTTAATATTATGATTTTTTCATATAAATGTCAACAGAAATTTTAAGAAGATTTTCTCTATGATTTTGATGTGAATTTCCTTTTGGATGAAAACCATAGAGATATCTTCTTACTTTTCTTCTATTTTATGTGGTTGTTTTGGCTCTGTGCATGAAAAACAGTTTTTGTTGTCGAACTCAAAGTTGATATGTAATAGTGGATCATCAGTCCATGTTGTTGTTGTGTTGATTGCGTGAAAAAGAAAAACAACAAAAACAATTTTTCATGTGTGTTGTAGCTCCGAGATATTTGGAAAATGTTGAAATATTGAGTTTGTTGCAGGCGAGCCTCTTTTTTGTTCTACGCCCTTGACACCCTTGGACTATATAATATGCCTAATACTTAATTGATATAAACTAAAATTGTTCTACATATTGATTCGAGACTTCGAGTGAACTTTTGGAAAAAAAAAGGAGGGGGGGTAAACTTGAACGAAAATCTCGTAAACGATGCTTTATGCTGGAAAAGCAATTGAAAAGGAGAACCAGCCAAAAACTATTCATTCAAACTTTTTTATTCGCCATTTATTGCATTTTCAATCGAAGTCTCATGCTGTTTGCATTTCTTTGTAATTTATCGTCTATAACGTTTGTCTCTACTTCATTCAGTAGTTTGGGTAATGTTGTCAGCCTTCCTTCATTTAAATGTGCGTTTTTCTAACTTAAGTGGATTCTGATATATTTTAGCTTCTGTCTTTTTTCTTCTTTGTCTTTTTATCTCATCGGATTCATTTATTACTTAAGACTGTGTGTCAACCGCCTCTTTTTTTCTTCAGGATATGAACACAAAATGCTTTGCATGCAAATTTTCATTCATTCCATTAACTTTTTTTCAAATTGAAAAACGAACATACAACAAAATATGAGCGACTCCAACCATATGAAATTATTCCAATTCCGATGTCTATGCATAGGAGCTTTATGCAAAATAAAAAAAAAAAAAATATATAAAAAATTTAAATATATCCCGAGACACGTCAATTTGAGAAATGTGAATGTCCTCATTTCTACTGCGTGATGTAAGCCATATGTTTCTTAAAGCCTCCAATGGAAATCTTAACTGCGTTAAATATATGTATTAACGTTAGACTGCTTCGAATTTTTTGTTTGTTTATTTTTTTACTTTCAAAAAGGTTCTATAGTTGAAAGGATGGAAATAACAATTCTCGTTCAAGGAGAGCTCATAATATTAATATGTATTTACTGCAGGCGCATTTTATTTTCATATGTGTTTTTTGTATGAGTTGTATGGTCAAATGTACTTTTCTAAACACTTTTGTATTTATCTCATGAAAGAGGAAACTTAGACAAATGCGGTTAATACCATTAAAAAGGGCATATAATTTTTCATTAAAAAGGTTCAAATAATTTTTTTCATAAAAATGTCATTTCCTTAGTTTTTAAGATTTCAAAGTTTAGGATATTTCAAAAATTAAGAAAAGAGTGCTTTTCCAAACAGTTTTTTGTAAACCTATATAAGGAAAAATTTTTGATAAATGGGTCTACACCATTGGAAGGAACATAGAATTTATCATCAAAAAGTTCAAAATAATTTTTTTTCTTTTGTAAAGATGCCACTTCATTAGTTTTTTAGTAGGTTTACGATCATTTAAAAAATTAAGAACAAATATTTCGTAATAAAAAACACTGAAATTATTGTCTTCATTAATTTTTTTTTTTTCTCTGTTTTTTATCCGTTAGCGGCGCACAGTGGTCTAAAATGCTATTCTAGCTGGTCATAACTCTTACCTGGTTATTTTTTATAAAAAAAAGTATCAGCGTTTATGTTTTGGGGGTCGCTGACTTTAAATCTGAAATCGATTTTTTAAAAATCAAAATGGCGGATCCAAAATGGAGGACAATTTTCTATAAAATTGATTATATCACGACAAAATTGTGGCTAAGGAGGTTTTTGAGGTCGCTGATTTTGAATTCGGTATCATCTTTTTTGTTAACAAAATGGCGGATCTAAAATGGCGGACAATTTTCTTAAAAATTGACTATATCACGACAACATTGTGGCTTAGGAGTTTTTTCGAGGTCGCTAATATCGAATTCGGTATCATCTTTTTTGTAAACAAAATGGCGGTTACAAAATGGCGGACAAATCACGCCCATTTTTATCAAGTGGCTTAATGTTATCAATACTTACTCAGTTATTAAATATTGATGTTGTATCTGAAATATTAACATAGTAATGGCGATTTTAAATTTCGGCCTATATGGGAGGTGGGCTTGTCCTTGATTTGATCGCGCCCATTTTCACCAAGTGACTTAATGCTATCTACACTAACTCAGATATTAAATAGTATTTTTGTTCTTGAAATATTTACGAAGTTATAGCGATTTTGGATTTTTGGTTATATAGAAGGTGGGCGTGTCCTTGACCCGAATACGCCCATTTTCAACAAATAAATTGATGCTACTCATACTTTATCAGAAATCGAATTTTATTGTTTTGCCTCAAACACTTTGTTATTAGTTTTACGAAACTGGAGCGTTGCAAAAATACAGAAAAGTCGCTGAAGAAAAACTAATCGTAGTCCAAGAAAGGGTGTGATGGGGGAGTCAGATAAATGCGCAGAACCTTTAGAGAACCTCATATTATACACTTATATGATTTAGCCGTTGCAACTCTATAAAACATTTAAGTTATAGTCCACAGAGTGTAAAATTCGTAAATTTGGGAAATGAAATTAAAGATTTTTTGTGATGATCCGGCTATCCATTTTATATTAAAAAAGTCTAGCATCTAAGTACGCAAATCTTCAGAAAACAGATCAAGTTATTCTCACCATAAGTTTCAGGAGGTAAAATCACTTAGTTTTAAAGATACACTCATTTAAACTTTCACATATTTTAAGAGATTTTTGGAAAAAATTACCATTTTCTGAATTCATCAAACTTAAGACGCGAAAACTCAAAAATGGTATTATCTCTTGGTACTTGAAATATGTTATCTAGATATTTAACTATAAATTTGTCCAAAAAAATATTACTTTTAACACAAAAATTTTCGGAGTTATGACCAGCTAGCGCTCTCTTATAGACCACTGTGCGGCGTCGGCCAGTCATGAAATATCTGCAACAAGTCTCACCAATCATTTTGCGTGACAGCTAAATAACTAACGAATTAACATCTTCACGAAAAAAATTATCATAAACTTTTTTATGAAAAATTTTCTCCAATGGTGCTAGCCTTATTCGTTAAAATTTTTGTTTTCACGAGATATACACAAAACTATTTAGAAAAGTACTTTTACCGTACAAACCAAATTAAAAACAATGAAGAGGATATACCAGTATACTATGGGCTCTACTTTCACCAGAATAATAACTTTCAACTATAGAACCTGTTTGAAAGACAAAAAAAAAGCTAACAAAAAAGCAGTCTAATGTACGTATATGTGCGCGTATATACGCGTATGTAAAATTTTTTACTTTGAAATTTACAATGCTTTACTAGTTTCTATACACCCATAATATCTAAGCTGACACTTTTAAAAAATTAAAAGAATCGTTGAAAATTTAAAAACTACGGCAGTATTGGAATCTTTTTTTATTTTTTTATTTTTTTTTTTTTTTTTTTGATGGGCAAAATACAATACGTTCTCATTTAAATCGGATACGATTGGTGCCTGGCCTCATACAAAAGTTAGAAAGTGCAGCCAAATGTTCATACTCGTTATAAAGAAGAAAATTAATTAAATGAAGCATTATTTTTTTTAATAATTTGACATTAAGCCTTTCTGCCACAACATTCATAGACTAAAATAAGTTTCGAAACGAGAACAATTTTATCAAATCGCAACAGAAATTTAGAGCGTCATTAAAAAAGTACACAAAACTCGAAAAATGTTGAATTTTTTCTATAAAGAAAAACATTGAAAAAATCAATGGAAGCTAAAAGTACCAATTAGTGTTGAAAATAAGCCAAATAGTAGCGATATTCATTAAGGAACATCGAAAAGGACGTTGCAAAACTAAATGTTTCTAATAATATCTATTAAAAAATACCAAAGAAAGGATGAAACATCATAAAAAAGAAAAATTCGATGCAAACAGCTTTAAGCTGAATAATACTTATGGAAAAATACTATAGGGGAGATGTGTGTACCTTGGTCCGCTTTACAGTTTTTTTGTGCTGTATTTTCCAAAAAAGTTTCTTTAGTGTTTTGATTAAGTTATATTTCTACAATGCTTGCAGCATCAAATGACGTAACAATGATATATCTATGTCTTACCATTGAGTAGAAATATTACTTTTTCCGTTTCAATCTCAAACGGTCCAAGGTACACCATGCAAGTGTACCTTGGACTATCAAAAATAAAAGAGAATACATTGTATATAGGTAATGAATTATGAAAGAACCATTTATTATGTAACCAAAAGTAAAATTTTTTTCAATAAAAAAAAAAAAAAAAATTATAACACAAAAAAATCCTTTTAAAAAAAAACAATTAATGGCAGCAAATAAATACTTTTATCACGTAAATAACAATAATAATATTATATTGAAAGCCGATTATGGCTTCTTGATTGCCCGTCAAAAAAGGCTCGCTGGTCAATAAGCATAGGTCCAAGGTACACCCAGACAGCATGTTTTAAAAACTATCAACACCCATAACATATATTAATGAAAATACATCTAAAATACACTAAAAGCTTAAATCAAAAACTAAACTTCCTTCCGGATGTTGTATAACTGAAATATCCCAAGTAAGTTTCACAAAAAACGTTTCTTAGTTTACTATAAAAACTAATTTTTACGCACCAAAAACACTTTCTCCGTCACTTTTCATACACGCATACAGCTGGACGGTCTGAAGTCTACTAATATCAGTCAGCGGTATGAGTGAAAAATTCCATAGAAGAACGTTATCGTACACGTGCAATTGTTGAGTGGCAACTGGCACTTGGACCGAGGTACACTCGGACCAAGGTAGACACATCTTCCCTACATTAAATTGTAGAAGAACATTCCTATCGGAAACTTCCAAGCGCTTCATAAAAAGACAAATAAAAAGCGCTTTACTCTCGTTATGCTATCGAAAATATCCAAGCGCTTACATAAAATCAAATAAAAAGCGCTTTGGACTCTAATTTGTGCTCAAAAATAATTAATGGTATTCACTGACTTCATATAACTAATGGTTGATTTAAAAGCACGATGTCTTAACAGTGAAATAATAAAGTATACTCACTAGAAAAAAATTATCACTGATCTTTTTTTTTAAAAAAAACAACTTTACAGAGAATCGTAATATTATAAGCTTTAGGTATTAGCGTTAAGTTTGAACATGAATAACGGTAAATCCTATGTATGCAGTGGAAAATAACCGTGTGGTCCATATTACCCACGTAGTCCATATTTCCCTCCCTTACCCTAAGTATTATTTTTGAGTCTTTGTATTTTTTTTTTTTTTTTATGGCGTTTGTGATATTTTCAAAAAAAGGTAATTTATTATTTCGACATTTTCTTAAGCAAGTTTGGATGGAAAATAAATATACTTTCAACCACCATATGAGGTTTTATGGATAAAATTGATCTAATCTTGATACATGTATCATATCAATAATGGCAAAAAAGGTGTTTATGAATTTACTAAATAGGATAACTCAAAACCCTGACATGGCAAATAAGAAACCATTGCCAGATTCGAAATCAGCGGTCCCAAATTACCCGATGCATGATATTGTTTGTTTTATAATGATGAAAATGGTGTAATCTGGCAAGAGAGGCAGATCTGAGAATGATTTTTTGGGTGGGAGAAGAGGATCATGAATATGAATCAAAATAGCATTCTTAGAGTTGCCTAATATTTGCCAGACCACACCATTCTCATACAAAAAGAAAGTGAAATTCTATATGAGAAACAAAGCGCTTTTACAGTGCTTATGTCGAAGAAAGATCAAAGCGCTTTACGAGTTACGAGAACGAAGCGCTCTATAGCATATTTTGATATGCTTTAAAAGTGGTTTTGAAGCGCTTCGTTTCCTATTGGGATAGAAATATTTACATAAGTAGTTGAAAATATGTGAATCAATAACCTGAATTTAAAATTACTAGATATGATAAATGCTTTAAAAATATAAAAAACATACTGTGGAAGCAGCACAACAACAGCAAGTTATTCAGTTTTATTCAACGTACGAGTGCTCTTTATTGACAATTTTCAAACTTTCAACAAAAGGTACTTCAGAACGCTGGAATTTTAAGTGACCCATATAATTTGGTTCTTATCTTACTTCCTGAGAAAATTTAGCAAGAAGCATTTATAAAAATCCGATTATCTCATTTTTGTAACATTTGGTCAGTTGAACAAAATATAAACATTTTCGTTTATCTCCAACAAAACAAGGATTGCATTTTTTATTCATATGTGCACAATTGGTTTTGCTGTATGGATGCGAGAAGTGCTTGGTGCTGTGCTCAAGACGTATAATAAAAGTTTAGTGGCAACACTATTTTCGTAATTGCATGCTCCATTTTATTGTGCTTTGACCGAGTCAAATTGTACCTGAGGAAAATTTAAAATTTCTCACTTCACTATTTATTTCAAAGTGCTATGGGAGCAATCAATCTAAATATGCTTAATGAGTGTAATGTTTAAGAAATAAATATTTAATAACAAATTGGTTCTATGTTCCCCTAGGATAGATTACTAACAGTAGAATACAAACATCGAATTGTTCAGTTATGTCACTTAATGCAATCTATGAACTAATGAACTTTCAACTCTTAACATGTTTCTACTGATTAACTGCCCCAAGGCAGACAGTAATCAGTAATCCATAGCGACGCTACTGCAACTCGTTCATGTATAAAATTGTCATGCTCATGTTTTTTCCCAATGTTTAAAAGTAATTTTTTGTGCAAATTATTTAAAAAATAAATGTGTAGAATAATTATGAATAGCAATTTAAAGGTCAATTATTTTGAACGTTTTTAATATGCAAAGTTAATTGTTTCACGTCGCATTTATAATTAATAAAATTCATTTTCAGTTAAATGTGCTGTAAAATAAACGAAAGAATCAGTAACTTCATACATATTTAGTTTTTGCTGGCAGATTTTGGCAACATTTAGATTTAATTCCAATTCAAACGTCAATTTGTAATGTAATTTCATTTATGTTTTTTTTTTCGATTGAAGGTCAAATATTTATGAATGTTTTTGAAATTGACTGCTGTACTGACACCTTGGGTTTTAAAAAAACATATCGATACCTTAGAGCGCTATAGTCCTATCTCTACTTTTTGCGATTTTGAGATTTTTCCAGTTATGGCATCATTGTGGGATTCTTCACCGTGTGGAAAACTGTGTGATGTCAAAATACCACTAAAATACCAAAATATTTGATAATAAAGAAAAATCCTATCTCCAAACTGTAATTTTTTCAAGAGCGCTGCTGTCCTATCTCCACTAAATTTTCAAATAAGTCACATTTTAAAAAAAAAATCTTCGTTTTACCGCGTTTGCTTCGCGTTTCATGACTTTTTGAGACATTTTAGTGAACAAATTTGGTTGCACCCAAGGCTGCACTCTTGTTTGTCGGAACCAAAAATTAAAAAAAAAAAATAAAAAAAAAATAAAAAATTCGTTTTTTTCGTGTTTTCTACGCGTTTTATGACTTTTTACGACATTTTAATGGAAAAAATTCAAAAAATGTACTAAATACGTCTTTTATTTCAATAGTAGTGGAATTCTATATAAGGGCAAAAGTAATGACATACTATAAATTGGCTGGGATTTCGTAAGAAATTAACAAAATTGGTTAAAAACATTAAATTATGTTAAAATATACTATAGATAAAAATATTGCATATACATTTATATCAAAATAGCAGCCAATCCTAAATTACCACTGTTTGAAATCTTCTTTTTGCATTTCCCAACAATTGGAAAAATGGAGATAGGACTATAGCGCTCTAAGGTATCGATATGTGACCTGGTCACAAAATTTTGTAAAACAACTGGAAAACAACTTTTAAAGGTCAATTTATGCGAATCGGCAAAAATTGGGAAATTTTTTTTTTGACACGTAAGCCCCCTTTTCATAGACTAAATCATATATATTTTTGAAAAAAACACCCTTTTTATGAAAATAACAAAAAAGTCCAACTTCAAAACCCTGTATTCTAACAATAAATGGTACAAGGACCAACGATCTCGCACACCGTAACTACCATATTGCCAAATTTGAGCAAAATCGGAGACAAAAAAATTTTCAGCTGGTAGACTTGGCGTGTTTTGCTTCATATACAGATTTTGGTTGGTCAGAATAAGAGGTGTGCCCAACAAACTTTGTTTATAATCATTGAAATTTTATTAATTATGGTACTTATGTACTTCCACAATAATTGTTGATGAATTTTTCGATTTCCGGGCATAGACAATACCAACTTCCGACATTACTGTTGAAGATTTTTTCTATTTCCCGGGCAAAGGCAATATCAACTTCCGCCAATTTCCAAATTGCCAGATCAATGGGACGCACAGTGCGTTGAGCCCATACAAGCAATGGTCAAAAATAGAAGGAGTGGTTGGATATCGATGAAATTTGGTACTATAAGTAATTTGGGGTCGCTGAGCTCAAAAATGATCTCAGATTTGTTGTAAACTTTATAGTTTTGCTAAAAACCAGGTATTTAGGACGATTTTCTTATGGTCCCTATATAACGATGATGAAAAAGTAATGTTTAATGTTAACAAATGAAATGTACGTAGTAAAAATAATGTTTTTTGTACTTGTGAGACCGTTCATAAAAACAAAAAAAAATTTTTCAACATAAATTTTATATTTCATACAAATTTTTCGTTTTAAGCATTTTTTAAAAAAAGAAAAAAAATATTTGTAGGACGAAGTAGGAAAAGTTATTTGCAGTTCTTGATTATATAGAATTCGAACTAGTAGATTAAGAAAAAAACGGCACTTATTTTTATAAGATTTGTTTTTTTTTTTTTTTCATCGAAATTTGTCAATTTCTGAAGTTTTTCATTTGATAATATCGTGTATTAAAATCACTACAATATACATCAAATTATATATTTTCCAAAATTTTTTAGTTTTATTTATTTATTATTATTTATAATAAAAAACTTTACTTCGCTTAGTTCAATCAAAAGACAAATTTTTGAGAATTATTTGTTTAAGAGAACACAAAACGAAGTGAATAAAACATGATTTTTTTTGAAAAATATCTCAACTTTGAAGTGTCACAGCGTAGCCAAAACTGAGTTTTTCCCCTAAATATTTTGTTTTTATTTTATTGATTTAATTACCTGTCGATTGATACCAATATTATTAGGTTTCGAGTCACACAAAATTTTGATTTTTGCCCACTAGCCAACGCAGTGTGGGACGGTTTGATAATTTCACAACAAATGCATTCAAATCAGAATAACCCTCCGAAACACAAGGAGCACCAAAAAAACTTCACCTGTGACCGAAAATTGCATCGTTACATTAGCTTAACGCTACCCGTTCAAGTCATCCATAATAATTGGAAGCGAAACAAGGAGTGTTGTTTCATCACGAACCCTTCGACGATGATTAGTAAGCGCAAATCTACCAGGCTGGATTGCTTGCTTAGTTCCCCTGCTTCGAACTGTTAATTTAGAGATGAAGCAAAACTTTGCAGTACTTAATATAATGGTGCAACATTCTCTGAAGTGATGAAACAATGATAACTTTGTATGGTAACGATGTGGAGAGAAACGTCAACCACCTATAAAGGGAAGAACTCCACGTAAGGCTCACATAACTATGAAGCACGGGTATGGCAGCTTAAGGTGCTTTTTTTGTGGCAAGGTGTAGGTCCGATACATCGAATCGATGGCGCTATGGATAGATTCGTGTATAAAGAATAATTGAAAACGGCAATGCTACCATATATTGAGGATAATATACCGCTTTTGTGGAAATCTCAGCATGATAATGATCCTAAGCATTCATAGCGATTTGTCAAAGCGTGTAGATGTTCTTGCATGAATAAGTCAATCCCTTTCGAGAGAACTCAAACGAACAATTTCGAAGAAGTTTTAAGAGAAAATATTCAAAAAGTTTGGCATAACATTCCTGGAGAAACTTATTGGAAGTTGGTAATGTCTACGCCCAAAAAATCGAAAAATTAATCAACTATTATGGCGAATATCAAGGTATTAAATGCGTTTTAATCAATTCAGTAAAATACGGGACTATAACCAACAAAATTTCAATATTTGTTACCAAGTTTGTTGGGTACACCTATTTTTCTGACCAACCGAAATCTATATACATAAAAATGGTGTCCGTATGTAGCTTATGAACGCGGAAACTACACTGCCGATTAACATATTTTTTTTTTTTTTAAATTGTTTTTAGTGGTCTGTAGAACGTTCTTAAGGGGGTGAGATACCACTGAGGGGAACGGGGGTTGCACCCCCATACTTAAAAATTACAAAAAATGCTATATCTCTACAGTTACAAGCTATGATTATGAAAGTTGGTGAACTTATGCATAATGTATGTACCATTCACCATGCAAAATTTGAGGGGGATTGGACTAGGGGACGTTGCACCCCTCATATGAAAAAAACACACAAAATGCTATATCAGTGTTCTTATATCAGCTATCATTATGAAACTTGGCACATGGATGTTTATTGCGCCTACTATTCAGCATACAAAGCTTAAGAGGGATTAAACGAAAGAGATTTGCACCCCCGTACAGTAAAAATACTCAAAATGCTATATTTCTACGAATAAAGTAGCTATCATTATAAAAGTTGGAACATAAATATATATTTTATTCACCTTAAAAAATATGAAGGGTTGGAAGAGAAGGATGACGAAGATAGATGGGACTTGGAACATATGTAAAGGGCATCGGGAACGGGCAAACAAAGTCGCTTCTGGGCCAGCTAGTTGTTTATATTTTATGAATTAACCGAACGTTAAGTTATTTTTGTTAAGACTTTTATTGCTTGTTTTGACGCTTAAGTACACTTATGTTGAGAACTAACTAATTCTTAGAGGAAAGTTAAAAACTATATGAAAGCCAACCGTTTTTGAAAAAAATTATGCTCACACCTATTATTTTGTCCAGCTATACTTATACATATATATATCGCATAAGGTTACGAAGTTTCTGTGAAGTGTTAGGAGAGGGTTAGAGTAATAAAATATTGTACCTTAGGAGGGTCTAAAATGTACGCCTGAGGAATTATAGGGTTAAAACTGATTTTCCGTCTTATTTTAGAAAAAAATTTGTCGGGTTTTGGATAAAATTTGATTCCGAAAAAATTTTTGCCAATTGTATGAGCTTTCTGAGAGAATATTTAATCTATAGGGCTCAATAGGACTTTGCAAAGTTGTGGACCTTCAAAGTGACTATTTTTTTTTTTTTTTTTTTTTTCATTTTTTTACTTTGGCGGTCATTTTAGTACAACTAGTAAGGGTGTTACCTTTGGCCTGGAAAACAAATAATATACCCTACACCGCAGTATTTTGAAAATTTTGCTTGTACGGGAGGTGCCACGCCTTCTTGACTGAATTCACTTAGTTTTTGCTTAGATTTTACACTAAAAATTTCAAGTATCTGCACAAAATTCGGTTTCATTATCCTAAAGAACGCTTTCAGTACAGCTTTTTGAAACTTTTGCTTACATGGGGATGCCACGCCCTCTTGTCCTAGTTTGTCTAGTTTTTGCTCGTGGCTTGCGATAAATGTTCTTAAGTGTTTAAGTGAAATTTGGTTGGATTATCTTTAAAAATGCCATCAGTATAACAATTTGAAACTTTTGCTTATATGGGAGGTGCCACACTCTCTAGTCCTTATTTGCCTAGTTTTTGCTCAGAGCTTGTGTTTAGTATTTCAAGTATTTATGTGTATTTTGCTTGCGTTATTACAAATAATCGCTCTTATTATTGCGTATATTTTTTAGTATATTTTTTGTATGGGCGGTAGGCGTGTTCGTTGAGCGATTTCGCTCATTTTCAATTCCACGAGCTAACTTTAACAACGAAGTCAATTTTCCAAATATTTCCACAAACAGCCAGCTAGCCAGACAGACGGACATGGCTATATCGACTCAGGAGGTGACGCTGATCAAGAATATATACACTTTTCTATACCTGCCACTCCTCCTTCTCTGCATTACAAACGGAATGACAAAGTGAATATACACTGGGTGTAGGGTATAAAAATAATTTCAGTATGATATTGTATTTACTGCCAAACGGAACAATCATTTCTGATGTATATGGTTCGATCTCAGAAGTGATATATCTTGTACGGTATTTGAGATATCCTCACCGTGTAATCTTCGCTTTACCGTAACATTAAAAAATAGAAAATTTGATTTTAAATGCCTGGAGACTAAGTTCCAGATGATTTTTAAATTTAATTTTTGTAATGACTGTTACAAACTACCTATTCCAACTATTTGCACCCTCAAAAACTAAACATTTTTTTCCTGCTTTTTTCGAGTGGAAATTACGGTTTTTATTGAAGATATGGATTTTGGAGTAGCTCTCCATATCAAACTTTGTTTTTAGGGTATCACAATCAAAGTGTGTCAATAAACCATTGTTGAATGGACAGCCGCTAAATGGCTAACTAACTTTTGCATAGTTTTATTATGAATCCAAGTACAACTTTTTGCAATACACGTTTTTTTTTTTTGGAATTTCGAAAAACAAAATGTCTTTTTTCCCTAATGAATAATTTTTCAATTTTGCAGAAAGTTAAAAAACATTTGCCTGATCCTTTCCTTTAGCATTCACAATGCACCAGCAGAAGCTTACTCATAGTTGACAGCATCAGTTTAAGTATTAAAATAAATTGTTTACACTCAACACAATTTGTCTTTTTGGGAATTTTAAAATGTTGCCACAGTTAATTTGGTGCTACTTTGTTGTTTTTGTTGTTGCTAATTAGTTTGTCCACAATAGGAAGTTAACAAAAAACGTCAGTAGCTATTTTGCATAATCCTGTATCGCCCATAAATTAACCGCATTTTAGCCGTTTTAGTTTTATAGGTCATTTGAGTTTTGAAATTCATCAATTCATACAAAATGAAACCTTTCTAAAATGGTGAACATGAGAGTTAATGGCTTAAATTACTTGTTATTTTTCCTTATTTTACATATTTGATAGATTGGCCGTAATTTATGTTGGCTCTAACAAAGTGCACTTGTTGTTATTATTGGCTTATGTTTATGTTGCTGTCAAGTGTCGTTTTTCCATGCCCTATTTAGCTGAAATTTTATATTTATTCATTTATCATATTTAGCCAAATGTTTGTTGTGGGAACTGGATATATTTTAGAACAACAATGTGTACGTACTATACAACACAATGAACATTAAAGTTTCCATAAATTGTTATGTTTATTTTTAATACTATTAATTTTAATATTTTATTTCACTATGTAGTAAAATAATACTTAGTAGTAGTAGTAATGGTAATAATATTTAATTTAATTTTGACCATACATATTAATAGTGTTTGCTATTATCGTTATAGTAGTAAGGTAAATAAGTTAAAAATATAGATAAGACTTAAGCCATTGCCACAAGTCATTAAAAAATTAAATGTTATGTTTTTTTGTACTGGAAAAAAAAATTTTTTATTTTAATATATAACTTTATTCTTCATCTGTTTGTATTTTTTCAACGTAATCGCCATTTATTTTAATACATTTTTGAAGTCGATAAATCCATCTTGAAAAACAGTCTTCAAAATCGGCTTTTTGCAGTTTTGCAATTTCATCATTAACCGCATTTATTATCTCCTTCCTCATTGGTGTTGAAGACTCTCCCTCTCAAATTTTTTTTTATTTTTGGAAACAACCAGAAGTCACAAGGCGCTAGATCTGGGGAATAAGGAGCGGGACGAATTTCTTCGATTCCTGAAAGCGCAATAAAATCGGTCGTTTTACCAGCTGGCGCATTATCGTGATGTAGACAGTAGCGGCGTAGCTCCTTTTTTTTGGCGTTTCCCAATAAATTTTGGAAGACTTCTGGTAAACAGGTTTCAGTATATCACTTAGCAGTAACTGTCTGACCTTTTTCCAAAGGAAAAGCAGCTACAACTTGCGCTCTGGTGAAGTAAACTGACATCATTGCTTTTGTTGCTGACTTTTGCTGCTTTGCTTTAACAGGTGGATTTGCACTTTCTGGGCTTCATACCATGAATTGTTGTTTGGTTTCAGGGTCGTACTTGTGAAACCATGCTTCATCACCTGTTACAATTAGCTAGAAAGTGTTAGACTCTCCGATTTTGAATTTTTCAAGAAAATACTTAGCAAAACGCACACGTGCCTCTTTTTGAGCATCACTTAAAATTCTAGGAACCCATCGTGCAGATTTCTTTGTGTATCCAAGATAGTTTTTTAATATTCGCGATACAGCCATGGCATTCAAGTCCAGTTCCTCAGCAATGATTTCTTGATTCAATGTTGGATCTTCGTCAATTTTAGACTTCACCAGCGCTACACTTACATAATCAGTCGAAGATTTTGGGCGGCCTTCTCGAGGTTCGTCCTCCACAGAAATATGACCTGTCTGGAATCTTCGGAACCACTTTGAAATAGTCACAACTGAAACTGAATCTTTTGCTGCGTTGGCATTGGAATATCTGCACAGAGAAAACAACATTGTCAAAAGTTGCAGAAACGTAGTTATTTTAACCACGTGGCGACCCAAATTTTGAGCATGACTCGTTTGCCCCAGTTTTAACTACGCGCGTTGCTAAATGGGTTTCAATTACATTTGTGAGTGATTAAACAACGCGCGTTGCAAAATAAAATACAAAAGAAAAAAAAAATTTTTTTCAATTAATTTTTAATTTTTTCCTGTCAACGACAATGAAAAGTCACATTATTTTCTTTTTTTATTTTCAATTTTATGCTATAAATAAAATTTTTCTATTTTGATATTGGGGAGATTTGAACCTGGAACCTGTCGTGTGATAGATACGGATGTTAGCAACTCGGCTACGGGTATCATTATTGTGAAGTTGACTGAAAGTCTATTTGTTTCGAAATGAGCTGGTTTGGATTTAGCTACATTTCGTGAGTGTTTTAACTACGTTTCGTAGCTGATTTCGATTTAACTACGTTTCGTGGTGTTTTTACCACGTTTCGTTGCTGATTTGGATTAAACAACGCTTGGTAACCGGCGTTGTTGAATAAGTTTCAACCACGTTTGTGAGTGATTTAGCAACGCACCATATATAAGCTTGGAGCGTTGTTAAATCCAAATCAGCAACGAAACGTAGTTAAAACACTCACGAACGTGGTTTTTTCTTCGCTCTGTGTGCTGACATTGTTTCACGAATTTTACGTTTTCTTCTCCCCATTTTGACCGATCTTTCTGAAAATTAAAATGATATATCTTAAGTAGTACGCAATTTTTTGATTCACTAAAAATTTATAACATGACACCCACTAAGCGAACTTTTGTTATGCCCTTGGTGACCCTTATTGAAATTTCCGTACAATATTTTTATGGGAGACTTTAACCCATTAAGACCCATTTTTTAGAAAAATGTGTCGAAAACACCTATAAAAACAGGAGCCAATAGGTTTAAAATTTTCTAAAAAATATTGAATGCAAAATTTTACCAAGGGTCACCAAAAACCGGCCTTTTAAAAAGATAAAAATTATGATTTCGAATAAAGAAAGATGTAAACAAATTCATAACAACCACCTTTTTACCAATTTTAATGACTGATGGTTAGTTTTATATGGAATTGAATGCGCTTTATAGATAAATTAAAACTAGAATCGCCCAGTGGTCAAAATTCTACCACAAATATATTAAATAATTTTGGTACTTTATGGACATTTTAAGTACTTTTTTTTGCTATTTGGTACGAAATAGAAAAGCTCATTAATCATCCCTGGAATAATTCAAGCGAAATATAAACAAAACAAAAAAACATGAAGTCAGTGCTATGCCTTTTGTCTTTCTCTTTGTGCTTTATCCTTTTTTCAGCTCTGTGTGACCGTGTATTGGCTTAATGCCAAAATATTAACAAAATTTTAACACACAAATATCTTTCTAATGGTGTATAAATTTAGGGTCGTACTCCATTTCTAACTTAGTAAAAAAACATGGACAGGTTTTTGTCTTGCGTAACTTTTCAAAATGCAGCCAAAAAAAAAAAAAAAAACAATAAACTGTAAAAAATGAAAATGTTTTTTGAAAACTTGAACTTTCTTCTTAAATATCTCTACATATTTTCATCGTACTTCAACGACAATGCATTTGTTTAGAAAGACCATAAATTCCTCTTTTTAAGCCCATAAAAGAATCTAAATCGGTTAAGAAATAAGAAGCTACAAAATTTTATGCGCTTAAATTCACACACTTACGGTTTTTTAAAGGTAACTTAAGATTTTGAGGGTGCATTACAACTTTTAAGCATAGGCATATTAAGTACTCGACCAGACCTTAAATATCTGCTAGATCTGATAGAAAGTGTAAAATCATTGTAGCACTGTGTAATTAATGCCTGAATAAATTCAGTCTGAAATTATGAGATAAATACATAAATAAAAAAGAAAAATAACAATAATTCATCACAAATACTTAACTTATATGAAATGAATTTTTTTTTTTTTTTCAACTTCCCAGTAAAATCTTCGTTTACATGTAATCGGTTGAGTAATCTAAAAAATTGTTTGCATCGATTACTTTCTGGGTTACATAAGGCATTATTTTAACACATGCATGTCATTGGGCGTAATCGATTACCCTAATAAAACACTCGCTTACATGAAATCGATCAAGTAATCGAAAAAATTATTTGTATCGATTACTTTCTGGGTTACAAAGGCATTATTTTAGCAAACGCATTTTATAAGGCGTAATCGATTACCCCAACAAAACATTCGATTACATGTAATCGATCGAGTAATCTAAAAAAATTATTTGTACTTTCTGGGTTACTTTTGCGTTACATAAGTACTAAATGAATGTAGTAGGACGTTATAGAAATATTTTGGATTCTGTTTTGGGCCAAAAGTTCATCAGAAGAACATTGTCTGAAAAATTATCTGTTTTACTATTTATTTCTTTTGAAAAATTAACAAATGTTAACGTCAAAATGACTTAAAAATCAAAAAATCTTGGGAAAAAAACTTTCGAAATTTATGTTCTCACATTACCTATTGCATTACATGTAATTGAAAAAGTATTTCATTATTTATTGCATTACATGTAACATTTAAAATGTTTTAACATTCTAGTAATGCGTTAGGTAATCAATTATCGTATAAGGCGCTACAAATTTATTAAAAAATTTTATTGGGTTTGATGGAATCTCAAACTTTCATGTTCTAGCTGATAAATAAACAATCGTTTTTGGTTTCCGTTTTCTTTTTTTTTTATTGCATCCCCATTCGATTTATTTAATTTTTTCCTATTCCCTAACCATTGTCATAATATCAGCTATTTTTTACATCAATTTGATTTAATTTTATATCATTGCTGATTTGTTTTGTTTTGTTTCTGCAAACATCCGTTTTTTATTTTCCACATTTATCATTTTAATTTTTTTATTTTTTTTATTTATTTCTTTTGTTCTTTAAGCCCTGAAGGTTCTTAGCGAATTACTGCTTCTGAGTCAAACAAAAAAAAATAAACTTATTTATAGTATTTTGCTACATCCCCATGCACTACCTTAACTCCTTCGCATTTTTTTAGCCTCAAGAACTTTTATCCTTTGAAATTTTTTTTATAGATAAGTCCTTTAAAGAAAGCGTTTAAGCGTAAAATTTCTTTATAATTCTAAGTTGTTGCAAATGTTTAGTCTTTAAATTGAAGTGCTCACGATTTAAGTGTTCTACTTCTGGATTGTGATAATTTGCAACTTGTTAGATGTCTTTCACAATCAGTTACAAAAAATGAATTTTGTTATTCATTACTTAAAAACACATTATTCTTAGCAGTCCAAACTAAACTTTAATTGACAGCACTAAGCTGGAACTTACAGCTACAGCTGTCTATCTTGTAACTCTTTAGAAGTGTATGGTCTAAGCATAATTTCTACAATTATCCCTGGATCTTTGTTTTAGGATAAACTACGTAAAAGTCGTACGTTTCGATTTTTAGCATATTCTATCATTTGACGGCCAGCTGTTTAGGGTCTTCCTATACCTCAATGTAGCTTCCTTTAACGAGCTGATTGGCAAGTTAATTCTTCTTGATTGTATCCATTGGTATTTTGTACCCGTATATGTTAAAATTTGTAGAAGTGTTCCAGTAGCTTAGCGAGGATATGTGCCATTCGTGGCGAGCTTTTGTCACAGTCTCAAAAATTCAACCTAATTAGCCTTTTTATTTACACATGTCAGTCACCTCCTTCGGTCCATTACACTGTTCGACAATTTCGAACTTTTTTTAAAACACATTAGAAAATCCAAAAAATTCTTAAAGTAGACGTTAAAAAAAAAATACCCGTTTCTCGTGATTTTTCTCCAACACGTCACATTTTTTTAATCGATTTTTGAAGTTTTGTTATCCACTGTACATGAAAAAACCAAAAATACCGCATTCTTGTGTTAAATCGATGAATTTAACTATATGATCCTTACATCTGAGGTATATTATGTTTTCAGCAAACTTATGCAAAATATTGCGGGGCTTATTTTTGTATAAGATATTAACCCTGTTTAACCCCAACATGTGGGTCATTTTCGCCCTTTTCTTAAAAAGGTACAAAAATGACACCCAAAACAGGGAAATATTGAGTCAGTATGTATTACAAAAATATTCGCTATAAAATTTCACTACTGGTTTTTAAGCACGTAAAGCTCGAAATTTGAGCCCGAAACCAAAAAAATCGTTAAAATCAATTAGGACTTTTCACTTAATTACATCCCTGCATTTTTCTTCTTTGGTAGCTCTACGTGAAATTTTTTGTAGGACATTTTTGCAAAAATTTTTAACCCATTGTGGCTCAGTTTTAGAAAAAGGGGTCAAAAAGACCCATAAAAACAGGATATAATATGTTAATGTATTCTAGGAAAACGATTTTGTTATGATCTTGTGAGAACGAGTTTTGTCCAAAAAGTAGTTTTAGAGTTTTACAGTGGGGTGAAATTTGGAAAATATTTATTGTTAGAACTGCTTACTGATTTTAACGATTTTTTGCTTTCGGAATAAAATTTTGCTTTTTTAGTGTTCAGCAACTAGTAGTGAAATTGTATAGCAAATATTACTGAAGTACATACTGACTCAATATTCCCCTGTTTTAGGTGTCATTTTTGTACTTTTTTTAAGAAAAGGGCAAAAATGATCCTCATGTGCGGGTTGTACAGGGTTAAAATTTTCTACAAAAATATTTCCTGCAATATCCTGCATAAGTTTGTTGAACACATGATACACCTCAAATGTAAGGATCATATAGTTAAATTCATCGATTTAACACAAGAATGCGGTATTTATGGTTTTTTCATGTACAGTGGATAAAAAAACTTCAAAAATCGATTAAAAAAAATGCGACGTACTGGGGAAAAACCACGAAACACGGGTATTTTTATTTAATGTCTACTTTAAGAATTTTTTGGATTTTCTCATGTTTTTTTTTTTTTGTGTCGAATGGTGTTATCGCTGATCTATGTAAGGTCATATCAAATGATCTAGATGATAGAAGGGCACTTACCGGCGTAAGCAGTTCAGATGACTCCAAAAGTCCGACGACTCTCATGGTTTCTTTCTAGTAAGAGTGCGTAAATATCATCAAACACAATATAAAGTAGAAGAGGAAACATCAAACAAACTTGTCTGTCCCTTTAAAAGACGGAAACAGAGAATGACTAAAAATCTATTTGTTTTAAAATGAGCTTCTACCACGTTCGTGAGTGTTTTGACCACAACGCGCCATACAAATATGACTACGGAACATTGTTAATTCCAAATCAGCAACGAAAAGTGGTCAAATCACTTATGAATATGGCAGATACTCATTTAACATCTCGAGTTATGCTTATTTTCTCCGCTCTGGTCGGTTTTTTTTTTTTTTTGAAAATTGAGCTAAACATACATACCTACATACAAACATACATACCTATTGTATCTTCCATTTCTCTACTATTTTCCTCAGAAGAAAAATTCATAAAATTTCCTTTTTTTAATTTTTAATTGAACTTTTAGTCATATATTTGCAAAGATCAATTTCCATATAAATATACACTGTGCAACAATATTTAAAAAATGTGATAGGGACAAGACTTGGCTATACTGGAACGATAGCCTTACCATAGCTGTGTAAAAGCGACGACCTCCAAAGTTTTTGTCAGACGCTCCTCAGTTTCCGATCAATAGCTCGTGTACTATTTCAGGAACCGGTGTTTTTATTCACTAAATTGTAGCTAAATGTCCAACAAGTAACTTTTTTTAACAAACTATGTCAAAAAACTTTATACAGTGTTTGTTTTGATGCAAAATGTTCGGTCTTTTTTAGTTTTTCAATCATAACTCACAAAATATCAATTTTTAAAAAAATTTCCTGACGCAAAATTGAACTTGACTGTAAAATGCATAAAGTTTGTAAACACACAATATGGGACTCGGTCGTTAAATGACAAATTTTCGGCTATTGAACGCCCGCTGTCGGCAAAACTCTTTTTTTACTCAAATTGAGGCATCGTACGAAAAAAGTGTATAAGGCATAAAATGCTTAGAATTGTTTGAAAAATACGTGTGATTTTTTTCAGAATTTTTGGAGACATTTAAAAATTTTTCAAAAATTAAAAATTTAAAAATAAAAAAAAAATTTGAATATCCAAAAATTTAGTAAATTGATGTTTTACCTTTAAACGATATGTCTCAGTATAAAAGAGAAAAAGGAACCAATTTTTCGATTTCACGATTAGGTTTGACATTATATACCATAATACGTATTATAGGACGTCGCACAGTGTACGGGCTTGTATAGAACGGCAGTCATAAATAGAAATCGTTGAGCTGGCTCTCGAAATATGGTGCAGATGTTTTTTTAAAATAAAGGACTGCGATCGATAAAATTGTCCGATACATTTTATCCAATAACTTGTTTTCAAATTACTCAATTTAAATTTTTTTCGCAGTAGGCTTTGAAATGAATGTACCAAAACTATGGTTTTCAAATTTTGTCCCTAGTCAGTCATATTTACTTAAAAATGGCAAACGAGCTTGAAGTTCGAAAGTCAATAAAAATTTTTCAAGACCACCCGCGGTGGACTACAAATAGAATTGCTCGGAATAGCAAAGTTAATGTGAAATTGGTATCAAGAGTTCTGAAAAAATTTAAGAAAGACTTGGATGTCTTTCGAAAGCCAGGTTCCGCGAAAGAAAAAGGCTTCCATGACCAAAACAAAAAGAAGAACTTCGTCACAATTTTAAAGAAGAACCCAACATTTCATGCAGAAAACTGGCACAGAAGGTAAAGTGTTCCGAGATTTTAGTTCGCAAAGCCAAAAAGGAGGTTGATTTGAAGACGTTTAAGGTACAAAAAGTTTCTGACAGAAATACTATGAAGAGCACGAAAGCAGAACAGCACGCCATAAAATTAAAAAATAATTTTTTCCAAAAATTCGAATGCTGCATCATGGACGACGAAACGTATGTTTTAGCTGATTTTCGCAGCTTCCAGGCCAAAAATTTTACACTGTAGACTCGCGGAAGAATGTGGACGAAAAGCTTAAGTCAAAAAAGCAGTCAAAACACAAAGAACTTGTGATACTTCTCTAAAGTCCATATTAAAACCAACAGAGGTGCATGGTCACTGCATGAATTGAAATGGAATCAGTGAATACTAAGGTTAACAACAAATTTGTTAAAAATAAATTTCGTAGAAGTTTATGGCTGATATCGGAAATAAGTGTAAACAGAAAAATTATTATTTACTCACAAGTGTGTAAATTTACATGGAAAGTCAATTGAAAGTTAATAGAATGAAATAGCCCAGTTTCTATAATGTACTTATTTACCTTTTTGTTGTCACCACGCTGCGAAATGTTAATTAAAAGTATAAAATTTATTGATATGTTTGCCTCAAATAGATATTTATTTTCTATATTTATATATCTTTTCAGTGTACAATGGCAGCCAAAAATCTAAATTAAAACATAAAATTTTCCACAACAAATCAATTGCATTTGCTAACTATCCGTCAACCTTCACTTTTAAAGCTGATAAGCTTCACGGGTTGAGCACAAAGCAGGATATTGTGGATTTCTGCCTGTTCTACATCCCGAACCTGCTCTATTACTGGCGACATAAATTGGATTATTGATAATATTAGTGGTGGCATAATTGCAAGCAAGTAGGAATGTATTCATGTTACGTTCACGGTAACGTGCCAAAGCACAACCAACACGAATATTCCTATCGGCTACCATGACTGTAAAATGACCAATCTGACTAAAAGACAATGAGATAAGTGTATATGTAGATATAAATATTCCAAAAACTTCAAAGTAGGTACACTTACGGTCCCCGATGATTACTTGGATAGCGATTAATAATGTTCATGTTAGCATCTCGATGCTCAGCAAACCAAGAACTAATACGCGCTCTTAGCAAATTTGCATCAGACTGGCTTCTCTCAGCACCACTATACCAAAAGATGGATAAATTTTGACCAGAATTTCGGAATCTATTGGTGTTACGGCACTGATCGTGCGCCATGCGACATTGCCTTACATTATAAGAAGCAATATTGGCCAATTCATTGTCCCACTGCATTGTTGCCATGCGTGCAGCTGGTCGATATCTGGGTAATCTTCCGCTGGCGATTAATTGACGGTTTGCATTGTGCGCTTGTAATATAAGGCCTATATGCGGCCTTAAGCCAACCAGGCGAGCACCGCGTGGACATCTTCCCTCAAATCTCTTAAAAGATAGTTTTTAACAAAATGATAAGTTTTTCAATATTTTCTTTTACTTACTCCATTATGTCCGCACATTATATGTCTTGCACCACGGCACAGTTGGGGCGAACAATAGTTTTGTGCCCCAACATAGGCCAAAGTTGACAGGCATACGAAAACAAGGAAAAACTGCATTTCTCACAGTGACGCGAATTCAGTTTTGAACTGATAACGTGAATATAACATTGTTGGCTTTTTATACCTTCCCGCAGCTGTATTTAGTTAACTGACACTTTTTCATTTAAAAGAAATAATAAAGAAAGATTCATTGTCTTATACTTTTTTAACGTTTTATGAAAACAAAACAGTTTTTGGCGCTCGCAATTCCTTTCTTATCACAAACACTTGTCAGATTATTCTTTGCCTCAATGAATCGCACATGCTTGTTTTATCTACAATATATTATTCCGAAAATAAGATATTTGCAGAGTATGTAGTCGTAAATTATGTAGGAATATCTGAGCACAATGATTTTTAGAACTACTTTTCAAAGAAGTAAGTCTACAGGAAATCATCAGAAAACAAAGTTAAGCATATTATCACGGTGCTCTTGAACAGTCGATGGGTGTCATGAAAATGTCGACAAAATCTGTGAATTTGTACTAGTTTAGTGGCCTAAAAAATGCAAACCCCGAAATCGTAGCTGCTCATCTCCGGGAAATATTGCAAAAATACATATCTTATATAAAATAAAAAATAATTTAAAAAAAACACAACAAACAAATATAAAAGTATTTATTTTAAATGTATTTTGCAATGCTAAATCCGAATCCGGACTTGGAATTGTTGTATCTCATATGGTTTTTGAGATATCCTAGCCTAAGCAAGCAAAAAATACCGTTTTTGCTTTATTTTGAAGCTATATAACTAGAATGTAGAGCATTCATACGTAGATACAATATCTGAAAGTTCTAATCTTTTTCTTTAAAACTTAATTTAAATTATGGCAATGTCTTTATGTACACAATGTTTTCGTTTGATTTCGGGCTTATTTCAGTTACCGACTGCGCTCGTATTTTTATTTTCATTTCATAATTTTTCCAATCGATGTTATAAAATGTTCTTCTGTTCAAATTGCGCCTTCCAATCGAAGGCATAAAATGATATGTTATCGCAAAGAAATTCAAAGCCACACATTCGTTTTCCAATGCCAAAAAGAAGAAACCCGATGCCCAACTGTTCCGATTGCACTTTCTTGTAGAAGACAACAAAGGAATGATACGATTAGCGGCCAGCGCTGAAAAAAAGGAAAGTGATTTTTGTACTGGCAATGAAATGATTCGAACAACGAAAGAAATGTGCCAAACAGCTATGTTTGGATGATCAAACTTTCTGCTGGGTCATTCTATGACATATTCCATATAGAAATGATACGAAAATCTTTTCGAATTTTCAAGAAGATTTTCAAAGAAAAGTCAACAAATTCGTGCCTCTTCTATAAAATCTCAAAAATCGTGTGTTTTGATCTTTAGGGGTGGAATATCTCACAAACCATAAGCGATATAGAAAATTTTAGTCCAGTTTTGGATTTAGCATTAACAAATACCTCTAAAATGACTATTTTGGTTTTGATTTGTAATGGTTTATAAAAAAAATATCGTTTTTCGAACTCATTTTAAAAACCAGTCGATAAACCGATTTTGAAAACTTTTTTCTTATTCAGTAAATGCTCACGTTTAACACCTTTGTTAAGTTCACGTCAACTTGATTAAAATTTTTTCCTAGGCTGGGCAAAATTTTCAATTATCTTCGCTGGGACAGCCCAAAAACGCACTAAAGCAAAAAATAAATGCTATTTTCGTTTTCAGCGACTCCAAATTACAATAGTTTAGAAAATATGACTTCTGAACTAGCGAATTCACTGGACTAAAGGGGTATAGTACTACTCTCTCTGCAATCTACTTTATTAGCTTGCCGGTGTCAATTGCCACCTTTTGTTCTACCGCTCACTAGCTACTTCACTAGTGAGAAGGAGCTTGCTTGCAAGGCGTTCTCTTAGTGAAAAAAAAAAAAAAAAAATCAAACTACCCATACTGAGGTTCGAACCAAGGGTACATAGTTTTTTACCCACATAGACAAATCGCGACCTTAGAACAACTGGGTTCTATCTACACACACATCACTTTCGAGAAATCTATGTTTGAATATTTCGTGTCGTATAACTTTTGTGAATTGATTTTAACCACAATGTTATTTATGTTACAAGCATTTGATTGTCGCGAGGATTTCATTGATACTAAATTAATTATAATTTATTGTCTACTTTTTAAGGAATTTTAGTTTAAAAAAATCGATAAAACTTTGTTGCTAAACGATAACGTACATAAAATTGGAAAACAAAGTTCTAACTGCCAGATAGAACTTTGTGTTTCTGTAAGATTTTTTTTTTTTTGTTTTTTTCAGATAGAATTTTGTGTTTCTGTAAGAGAGCATGCAAATTAGATAGAATCATGTAACTTTGTTAAACAAGCACCGATTTTGAGCCGACATGGCTCATTTTGTTAGTAATTGTCGAAAAACGGTTTTTGAAAAATTTACATACTTTCATGTATCATTTAAATAGAGTATAACTTTTTAAAGAAAAATTACATGAGACCAGTTTATAGCTAATTTTGAAGAAAAAGACCATGACTTAATGTTGCATTCAATAGAAAAGAGAAAAACAATTTTATGCGTCTTCTAAACAACCTCAAAAATCGTCTTTTTAATCATTTTTTTAACATTTGGGATAGGATATCTCAAAAACTATATAAGATATAGCGACTCTGATGCCAGATTCGGATTTAACGTTGGCAAGTTTATCGAAAATGACTATCTTCGATTTGAATTCTTTAATTTTCCAAAACCGTTTTTCGACCTTTTTTCAAAAACTGCATAAATCTTAAGTGTTGGTTTTTTCTAAGTCTGATTACTAACAACATGAGCCTATTCGGCTCAAAATCGGGGCTTGTTTAACAAAATTACATGATTTTTTCTAATTTTCTTGCTCTCTTACAGAAACACAAAATTCTATCTGGCAGTTAGAACTTTGTGAAATTAATTTCAATTTGAATATGTGCAGATAGAACCTTGTGTATCTCAATATAAAAATATTTGAGTAGCGGTAATCGAAAGAGCGTGGTCTATTTAGTACGAAGCAATATATAATTCAATTTCACAAAAAATTTCAGTTAGAACCCTGTTGTTCTAAGGTCGCGAAACTACGAAGTCTTTAGCTCATTAAGGTATTTTGAGAAAGTTAATTTCATTTTAAACCATCTTAAAAATTAGCAATGGCATAGCTGGAGTGTCCCAGGAAACCATGAATTAATTATTAATGCTTGTTGATAGTTTGCCATAGATGTTTTTCCTGTAGTACATCTAGATATTCTTCGTTTTGACTATGAAGCCTTCGGGTGACCTTCGGGAAGCATCGGGTGTTCCAAAAAACTATCAATTGATGTTTATTGATGGTTCACCATGGATTTTTTCCCTCTCGTATACCTAGATATTCTTCGTTTTGACTATGAGACCTTCGGGTGATCTTCGGCAAACTTCGAGTACTCCAAAAAACTATCAATTAAAACTTGTTGAAAGCTTGCCATAGATATTTTCCCTCTAGTATACCTAGATATTCTTCGTTTTGACTATTAAGCCTTCGGGTGGTCTTCGGAAATCTTCGTGTATAGCATAAAAACATTCCCATACCTAATATATACTCATTTTTAAATTTTCAGCTTAATTGGATGAATGGTTTCTGAGTGATAATGCTTCAGACAGACACACAGACACACAGTCATTTTTATATATATGAGGAGTTATTTTTCAAAAGGGCTTATAACCAAAACGAGGCAAAAGTAGTATCATAATATTAATTGCCTGATACTTTGTTATAAATAAATAAAATTAGGTTGTTTTTTCACGAAAAGTTTACCTGATAGCTTGGAATTAATTACATTTAGTTAAAAAAATCAGATTTATCCACTAATCGATTATTATGCAAATAATGCGTATGACATTACTTCTGCCTCGTTTTGGTTATAAGCCCTTTTGAAAAAACACTCCTCATATGTATAATTTTTTAACTGACGACTTTATGCATTACCCCGGGTCAGAAAAGGAACTAGTGCGTGTTTCGCTAGCCACTTTGCTAGTGATATTGTGCCAATTGTCTCCTTGAGAGCTGCTAGGATATTAATTCCATTTATTTAATTTGGATTTGTACGGGTAAAAAAGTAAATTTGATTTGAAAAAAGTTTAATTTAATTTAGAAATGATTGATTTTAACTTGCAAAAGCGTTAATTTGAATTGATTTAAGGTTAATTTAATTTGGAAAATATTTTACTTGGAGTGGGAAACCTCCATCGATATTTTCTTTTTTGTTCTCCAAAATCTCCAAAATTTCATAAGTAGGTATACCTCTACAACGTGACGTAACAAAACAATTCTGCAGATGAATTCGGTTTTAGCATCAAACAAAACGTCGATAGTGGTATCAATTTTATTTATTTTTTGTAGGCAATTTTTTGAAATTTTGATCCTGTTTTTCTCAAAATTGGGACATGGTAGATAATTTTCATTTACACATTCGTCATCGGCAGGTTCAATTTAATAAGAAACCACTACTTAGAACAAAGTTATAAAAATAAAATTTACATTTGTCACACAGTATGATGAAAATCAATTGATAAGGAGAAGAACAAAGAAAAAACCGAATGTAAACAAAGAAGAAAATAATATTATTGAAACAAATCGAAGATTAAGTTACGGCAATTTCCTTCCATTCAGCAGGAATAACACAATAGCAGTAATAAAAGCGTTGACAACAGATAACGCCATGGGAACTTTGTCCACTTGTGCTTACTTAAAAGCCACAATGGTCATGTCATGTATGTATGTATGCATAAGCTCTTGAATGACCCAGCCAACATTTGAAAGATTTTTGAATCTTTCAGTGTAAAACTAAAATATATCTTCACCCATAAGCCGGATAGTTACTTCCTTGAAACAAACGCGTGTCATCGGAAAACGATTTCACCGTAAATTTAAGTAAGTGATTACCATATGAATACGATATGACCTTTTCGCTGTGAAAAATGCTTGCTGGGGAAGAATTCAAAGTGTATTTTTACTTTGTGTAGTGATTCGCCATTTAGATTTACTCATTGTGTAAATTGTGCAGAATGCTTTTAGGCGGCGCACAGTGGTAAAAACGATCAATCTAGGTAGACATTGCCCATAACTTCTAAAAAAATAATCACAATCACTTGAAAATTTGTGACTGTCTTCGTAAAACCTTAAACAGTACTTGTGCAAAACCTGCGTTAATACAATGCAGCGCAAAGGCTGTTGCGGCGGTCACATTGACCGCTTTTTCACGGGAATCCCAGTATCATATACTAACAGAAGAAATGCGTGATTGGTATCGTTTTTGATGTTTTTCGGTGCGCTTAATCGAATAAAATTACTTTTAGAGCTTTATTTCTAAATCTGAAGTGTATTTCTATATAAAATCAAAATACTCAAAGATTAAAAAAAAAAAATTATTCAACAACAAAATACTTTTGTACAAGAAATTATAAGTATTTCTACATATTTACAATATAAAAACAAATCGTACTTCAATACACTGAAAAAAAAAATAATATCAAAAGACTCTAAACTTCCATTTCCATGAACTCGGAAGAATTATTATACCTAGTTTCGGAACTTAGAGCTAGGTTAGGCTCTGATAGCAAATCTAATACTTCACCCGGGAAACATTTATCCTTATGACTATAATGCAACGCACCACCATCCACAATTGGCAAAGTTGAAATAAAAATGTCAGACGAATAAAGGAGGGTGTGAAATAAGTCTTCCATTGTACTTTTCCGGCTTATTTTTCTTGTATTTTCTCTTCTGTACCTTCCCAAATCCTTATTTCTCGCTTCGAGGGCTTCTTCGGACATCATCCCAATTACTTTTGAACACGAATCTATGATTTCGTGTGCATGGATCAATAGCTTATGCACACTCGCTGGCATTGGATACCAATTATAAAGGGACACATAAAGTTCAGCCGTCTCTTTCGTGTACGCTGAGAAGCGATCCACATTAATAATAAATTCACTAGAAACTGCCTGAAGAATGATATTAAACCTTTTCAGCAATTCTTCGTCAAGACCAGTTAGCATTGCGACAAGTGTATATTCTTCAAAAAAACGAGCTGCTGTGTTACCATCGTTAGATGATCCAAAGCCTTGTTTCACAACATCAACGAGTAGTCCGGTTTTTTCACGCAACTGCCTTTGTATTTCACTTTTGGTTTTTTCAAAAATTTCTAATTCGGTTTTATCTTTTTTATAAATCCGCCATTTGAGTATTTGCAGCCTATAAGAAATATTCAAAAACATCTCAAGACAGCGAATGTAGGCGTGAAGTGAAGAAACTCCGAAGTTGTACTGTGTTGTATCTTTTGGCCGACTAAATATTGTTGGAAGATCATTCATTAACTTAGGGGTCGCGCCACATATGTTGCAGGTTTGAACCGATTTTCCGGTATATGCACTGATGATCTTGCTTTTGTTTGGCTTTTTTCTATTGAATGCATCATTCTTCTTCAAAATGAGCTACAAACTAGTATCGTGTGATTTTTCTTAAAAAAGTTATACTCGCTTTAAATGATATATAAAAGTACGTAAGTTTTTCAAAAACCGTTCTTCGACCTTTTTTAAAAACTGTATAACTGGTTTGATAAATGACAGGTTCGCTCAAAATAAATGAATAAAATAAAAAATTTGTGTTTTTTTTTAAATTTTTGTAGCAAAAAAGTAAAATGCTTGCATTCTTCTTGAAAAAGACTATTTCAAATTCTACCTGATATTTTGGATACATCCTGATTAATTGAATGCAACCTAATTTTTTTGAATACAACCTGACGATATGATTGATCATTTATGTTCAGCCAACCTAAATCTACAATAAAAAAATAAAAATAAATATTGGTTACACAATTAAATCGATATCTCAGCAATGCGGCCCTGGGTGGATATGATTCATGTTTTTTCAGACTCTGTAGATGTTATACTTTAAAGTTGTGTCACTTTTATTTTGGACCCGCTTGGACAGCAAAAGTGGCATCATTTCAAAAATTATGATAATTTAGAGCGTAATTTGTCATCAATTTATCACAATTATATAATGTCTTCCAGAATCTGTTAATTGGTTAAATATATTCTACTTACCTCTATTAACTATATCCTGAAAGAAAAAATTTAAAACAGGTACTTCAAAAGCCGAGAGAACAATATTGCCGACGATCTTCACTTTTACAAAACTAAATACTTCTAGTTGCGTTGGAAAGAGTGACCCGTTTGAACAACTTTTAATGTATAATATCGCCATCTCATTGCAGTTTCTAATTCCTCAACTATCCCTGACAACAATATAAAGTCCATTCGTGGATCAGTTGTCATAGAATTTTATCCGAATGTCCACCTAGATTTGCCGATTTTACCACTGTGCGGCGCCTTAACTTAACTTAAACTTGATTTATTGTAATTTATAAAATATCCATATTTTAGGTAAGATTTACTAAAAATTATCTTAATTTGTCATTTTTATGTTCACAATTTTCTTTCAAAGTCAGGTCAAGAGTTATTGGCTTTATTTGCACGTAATACTAACTTGCATTGATTGTTGCGCTTTTTCTTTCGCCTTCTTTTAGTACGAGTGTTGCATTTGGCCTTGGCAGCATTTTAATACCCTACACTGTTTTATTTTGAGACCAATATCAATTCCGAACATTAGACAATGGAAAAATTTGATTTCAGCCACAAAATCGAGCATAGCCTACTGAACTTATATTTAAACCGAAGTTACCTTTTATTTTTAATCACCTATATGACCCATCTTCTAAAGGTTACAAACAGACAGAGTGAACATACCATGGCTGTAGAGTATTAAAATGCGAATATCATAAATTATGCTACATAACAACCTCAACAATTCAATTATAAATGATTAGCTTTGCTCAAAGAACTTTTTTCATAAATTTTGTTGAAAACTTTTTAAATTTGTTTTCAAACATAAAAGACACTTAAGAAGTCGACACTTAAAAGGTCAACCAAAAAACAAATTAGATAAAAAAAAGCGGACAATAAAGAGCAAAACTTCTTTGCTAAACCATAACACAAATACTTTATGAAAAATACGCCATTATTTTTAATTTAAAAATCAGCTTTAATCGTCCTGCGGGTTAGTGAAAGCACTGTCATCAGACAAATTCAATAAATATTTGTTTTTCTGTTTTCAATTATCTATTTGTTGCTTTTTGTACAAATGCGAAACTTTTTTGACCCTGACGCATATGGATGAGGTTTGATGCAATCTAAATACAAATAACATTTATTGAGAAAATGGGCTGTACACCACTTATATTTTTTTTATAAAATTTATGTTTAATTGTTACACAGGGCGATAAAATTTATTTTTTTTTTTTTTTTTGTTTTTTGTTTTTTTCCGTGGTCTTACTTTTATGAGTAAATTCAGATTCACTATGTCCATTCAATACCTAGGATGTAAATTGTTTGTCAGTATTGACTCTAGATCTCCAGATGTCCTTGTTTAAAAGTGCAAAAACAGCGGTTTTGAGGCATATTTGAAGTAGTTTAACATTTACAGTAAGCTATGTAGGGCAATTTGGAAAAGTTGGAAGGTAGGGTTTAGTGAAGAAGTTTATGGCTCTTTGATTTCATTAAAAAAAACTACTTAATTACATTGTCTAGTGTAAGTGTTAAACTACTTCAAATATACCCCAAAAAAGCTATTTTTGCACCTTTAAACAAGAATATCTGTAGGACGAGAGTCAATTCGACGAATCTAATATTATTTTTATATTCAGTATATCATGATTACTCGATTTCGGCTACGAAACCCTACGCCGCCAAATCAGTGTTGCCCTGTGTAATTTTTGTGTGAACATTTGCGGGCGCTTGTCTATGGAATGATATTGAAAGTTTTTATTATTCTTATTCTCGGTAAACTATTACCAGCTGTAAATCTCGGCCTAACCAAAAGTGGGTTTACATTTTGACAAAAAAAGAAAGACAATCTACATATATTTTCAGAATAAAATTTAATAAAACAAACATATGGTGGAATAATATCACATACATTTGATATTACTAAAAAGAGTAAATAAAAAATATCAATGGAATTAGACACACGCTTTTAGGAGGCTTTGTTGTTTATTTTTTAATTTTTTTTTTTTTTTTTAAGCAGCTTTTTCAAATGTTTCATTGTACAAATATTTATGTGAATACATTTATTTAAGTCTGCAAATGCCTTATCTACGTCAATCACTATAATTATTTGCTCAAGGCAAGTTCTTTCTTCTCAGAAGGACTCAAATTTCAAATATCCTCATGGGTTTTTTGAAATTAACGCCTTCCAGTTTTGAATTTTTTCCATAGTGTTCTTACGACACGGTCCAGTATAGCAATGATCAATGCGGCGATGAGGTCTTGAAGGATGACGCGTTTCTAATGCAAATATTAGAAAAGCTCCGAATATCTTCGATATCTACAAATATGAGGTTTTCATACAATAATTTCAAAATGCTATAACTGAATCAATTTTAGAAACTTTTCAATAATCGAGGTGTCTTTTAAACGCTCTTTTCCTATGAAATTTTATGTGAAATCAAATTACCATTTGTGCAAATAAAATTTGCGTTATTATTTAACAATATACTTCTGAAAATAATTACTGACGTTTTTATTTGTTTGGTAAAAAACAGTACTTTATCATGAAGAGACAGAACATATGTTTATGTATATATACTCGAATTTAAATTCTTTCAAGAATTCAGTTTACCATTTGTGATAAAAAGTATTGCATCGTTTTAGAAACCAATTTTTGTTTAAATTTTCAAAATGAATTTTTTGCCAGTTCTTTCTTGTTTGATATTTCTGTTCTACGTAGATGCTGAAAATTTTTGCTTACCTTCCTTATGTAGGAATGGGAAAAAGCATATAGCGTGCGGAAATAATAAAGTAAGTTTTATTTAAAAAGAAAACATAAATATAAAATATTTAAGAATTTATTTCTGAGTTCACTAAAGGGAGTTAAATTAAAATTTATTATAAACTTCATATATAAAATTATCAAGGGATGTCAAAAAATAAAGTTTATAGTTGGAAAATATCGATAAAGCCGGAAAATACAAGGGAGTTTCGAAAAAATGCAAACAAAACTATGGACGTCCTTATGAGGAATCAAAACAGGAACCACTGAATTATAAACATAAAGTTACTCCATAAATAGAGATTTTCCAATTTACATTTATTCAATGTCTTATTATAGCAAAATGTTTGGAAAAGTACCCGAAAGACCAAAACATGCATTTCATTTTAATGTGGATAGTATCAAAATTATCGAAAAATTCTATGAAATCGAAATGGTATCGAATATTATCGAAAATGTCAAATAACAGCGATAAGGGTTATTGAAGTCGAAAAATATCAAAATAATGGACAAGATTTGATTTGTTTTACAATATATGTAATATTGTAAAACATCGCAAGAATACTTCGAGATATGCTTAAGTCGATATAAATATATGGCGGAAAGTCAATATGCCCATTTCTAAAAGGTTGTAAAAGTCGGAAAATGTTGTGTCATCATTCAAAAAGTAGTAAAATGCCAAATGAAATACAACTAGTAAGGGTGTAAAATTTGGCCTGGCCAAACATTCAATACCCTACACTGCAGTATTTTAAAAATTTTGCTCATATGGGAGGTGCTACGCTCTCTTGTCCGAGTTCACCCAGTTTTTGTCCAGAGTTTGGATTTATAGTTATTAGTGTCTGAGTGAAAAACGTTTTCAGTATAGCGTTTTGAAGCTTTTGCTTATATAGGGAGTGCCACGCCCTATTGTCCGAGTTCGTCTAGTTTTAGCTTAAAGCGTGCATTTATAGTTTTTAGTATTTGAGTAAAGTTTGGTTGGACTATCTCAAAAAACTCTTTCACTATAGCATTTTGGAACTTTTGCTTATATGGGAGGTGCCACGCCCCCTTGTCAGATTTTACCCAATTTTTGTTGAGAGCTTTCATTTATGATCCTTAGTATCTGAGTCGAATTTGGTTTGAATATCTCAAAAAATGCTTTCAGTATAGCGTTTTGAAGCTTTTGCTTATATGGGAGGTGCCACGCCCTTTTGTCCGAGTTCGCTCAGTTTTTTCTCAGAGCTTGCGCTTACAATTTCTAGTATTTATGTGTATTTTGGTTGCATTGTCGTGAAAAATACTCCTAAAATTGCATTTTGAATTTATTTTTTGTATGGGCGGTAGGCGTGTCCGTTAACCGATTTTGCTCATTTTCAATCCCCCGAGCTATCTTTGATGACGGAGGCAGGGTACCAAATTTCATTGAATTATCTTGCTTAGTTTTCCCAAAAAGTGTATTTCCACACACATCATCCAGCCTGCCAGCCAGCCAGCCAGACAGACGGACATGGCTATATCGACTCAGGAGGTGACGCTGATCAAGAATATATATACTTTTCTATACCTGCCACGCTTCCTTCTCTGCGTTACAAACGGAAGGACAAAGTGAATATACCCTGGGTGTAGGGTATAAAAATTGTTGAAAAATTTCGAAAATGCTAAAAATGTATAGAAAAATGTATTAAAAACTCGAAAGAAAGTGCAATAATTCTAAATATTTTGAAAAGCTATGAATACTTCGAAAAATGTTTAAAAAATTCGAAAATTGCTATAAAGACGAAAGCGGTCAAATTTTTCTGTAAAAGTAAAAAAAATGCGAAAGACGTCGAAAAGTGTCCAAAAAGTCAAAAAATATCTATTGAGAAAGTTTTAAATCTTGGAAAAAATCCTAATGAAGTCAAATATTGTTGAAAAAGTTGAAAAATTATGATGAACATAGAAAATTAATGGTGATCATTCTTTGACTTCAGGCAAAAAGGTCTAAGTCAGAAATTGTAGTTTTTCGTAAAACCAAATTGAAAATAGTTTAATAACACAGTGCAACAAATTGAGGGGAAACTTATCTGAATTTGATCTCTATAACTTCTTTGACTAATTCAAGATTGCTGAATCCGAATCTGATAACCGTTTTTTCCAATTACGTCTGAGATCCGAGCTATCCTTGATTTAAAATGCAGAAAATGCTATTTTCAGACACATGGTGGATGTAGTTTATTTTTGCCAGCGACATTGAATTTTCTTGATCTTTTTCTTGAAAATAAAACTTTAACTTTCCAATTGGATCATTACTTTCAGAGATATCAGCCATATATTTCTGTGGTCGCGCGGAAAAAGCAGGTAACTCCATTTTTTTGGAAAATGGAAAAATCATGAAAAATGGAACGTTTTTTTGATTTACAATCATTCTATCAGAGCCAAATTTTAATAATGCATATCATTGCCAAGTTATTAAGAAACAAAAAATTGCGTAAATGATACATTTTGGGAAATAACAAGGTAACTCCATACCGTTTGCGGAAAAACCAGGCAACTCCACAAATTTTTCAATTTATTTAGAAAATTCAACAGAAATCAAAATACAATTTCTGTATATCATTATATTGACAAATAGTAAACTGAATATATGAACGTGCAATTTCGAAAAGGTCACATCTCCAAAACGAGGCAAAAGTAATGTCATATATATTATGTGCCATAATGATCGGTTATTTGATCGATATCATTTTTTCAACTTAATTCTACATCATCAAATAAATTTTTCGTGATCATCAAGTAAATTTTTTGTGAAAACAGAAATCAATTTTATTCATTCCTAACAAAATGTCAGCCAATTAATATTATGACATTACTTTTGCTTTGTTTTGGAGTTGTGACCTTTTCGAAATTGCACACTCATATCATGAAAATAAAAAATTTCATGTTTGATAAATTCCAAATAGCTGCTTTGATGAAATACAACAACTTTTTCTTCTACTGCCACCTTGCCGATTTCCTCACAATTCATCATTCGATCGATGATTAACACTTTTGTTCGGAGCGCATCAAAAGTGCTTCCGAAGCGCTCTAGCGCAGCAGTGAAGTGCATCTCTGTCATATCCAATAGCGCAGAAATTAACATAGGCTGGTCATTAGCTCGAGGCGCTTCGTGGGGTTGTAACATTCTCATACATTGAAAATAGAACATCTTTTGGGAAAAACCAGGTAACTCCATTTTTGCGGAAAAACCAGGTAACTGACCATGTTTAGCTGTATTTTTGCCTAAAATTGAGTGGAATGTCTTAAAAAATCTTCATTCTAATTCAAAATAGAGTTTCCCCACGTTATTTTACGCCAGAAAATGAATAAAAATTAAAAAACATGCTAAATCCATCAAAAAAGTTAAACGCGTTTTTCTCGTGTTTTTGAAAAATGGAGTTACCTGATTTTTCCTCGCGGCCACAGATTTATTTTTGGTCATATAAATAGAACAGACGCTATTGCAGTATGTTCTAGAAAACATCAAATATGTTGACACTTTTGCTTCCCAATGCATGTTTATTCAAAAACTCATTTCATTTTTTTTATTTTGTTTTCTTTTTGTAACGAACTCCGGTTTCTTCCGGTTTTATAGCTGGGATATACTCAGCCTAATCCAGGATTTAAGGTTCTTACAAGAAAGAAGAGAGTGCGGTGTAGTTTTACGATTACTTGTATTTGCTCAGTTTTCTTTGTTATTTACAATTTGTGGGATTTTGCACAAAGTGTGGTAATTTATATAATTCAAGTATAGTGAATTTATTGTTTATATAATGCAAAATTTATAAATATTATATAAACCCAAATTCAAATATAAAAATTGTATAATCAAAGTTTATTTTAAACTAGTAACACGAAATTCATTAATTTATATAAGCCAAAATTTGTTTAAATTATATAATTCAAAATATTCAAAGTTAGCGATGATTATATGGGTTTTATATAATATAAAACGATATGAATTTATATAATGCAAACTAGTTCAAATATACAACGAGAGTTTACGTGTTGGATTTCTTTTAAATGTAGCTGTGGTAGTTTCGCTTGCTTTGAGAGTGTGGTGGCAGAATCAAGTTTCTATTGAGCTGGTGAGTGACTGTTTTCAAGGAGTGTTTTCGGATCCAAGTTCAAGAGATTAAGCAACTAGCAAAGATGCATAGCCCTTAATGAAATTTCCCAGAGTACAAGGTTTCCCAAAATGTTAGACAAATAGCAAAAATGCATAGGTTCTAACGAAAGAGATCTCAAGATTAAGCCAGAGATTGAGATTACAGAGGTTAAGCAACTAGCAAACATGCATAGCCCTTAACGAAGTTTCCCAGAGTAAAAGATTTCCCAAGATGTTAGACAAATAGCAAAAATGCATAGATTCTAACGAAAGAGATTTCAAGATTAGCCGAGAGATTGAGATTAAAGAGGTTAAGCAACTAGCAAACATGCATAGCCCTTAACAAAGTTTCCCCGAGTAAAAGATTTCCGAAGATGTTAGACAAATAGCAAAATGCATAGATTCTAACGAAAGAGATTTCAAGATTAGCCGAGAGATTGAGATTAAAGAGGTTAAGCAACTAGCAAACATGCATAGCCCTTAACTAAGTTTCCCAGAGTAAAAGATTTCCCAAGATGTTAGACAAATAGCAAAAATGCATAGATTCTAACGAAAGAGATTATCGAGATTAAGCCAGAGATTGAGATTACAGAGGTTAAGCAACTAGCAAACATGCATAGCCCTTAACGAAGTTTCCCAGAGTAAAAAAAGGTTTCCCAAGATATTAGACAACTAGCAAACATGCATAGCTCCTAATGAAAGACTTGTTGTCCCTTTGGCTGCTCAAGCTCGAATGATTTTCTATTGCAGTAGCGCCAGTATTTATACGAAAATTCGCTGCATGAATTACCAACAAAATTCTATTCTGCCCATATTCCGCTGCCGCTGCTCCACGTGGCGTCCGCGTGTCCTCTGCCGCCAGACTAGAGTTGTTGTTGTTGTTGTAATGCAGCACGTGCGGGTGACCTGTGAGCAAAAAGTATTTACAACAAAAATTACCAAAAATTATTTACAACAACAAAAACAAATATCTTGGTGCATTAATTTTTTATTGCCTTTAAAATTTTATTGCATCGATTTGTTTTTGTAAAGTTTGAATATTTTTTAGTTACATTGATTTGTTCTTGTGTTTTATGATCTTGTTTTGCATGTTGGAAATTTTATTGCACCGATTTGTTTTTTGTAAAATTGTGTTTGCGAATTTGGTGATTTTAGTTACATTGGTTTGTTTTTGTATTTTATGATCTTGTTTTCTTAGTTAACTTTTCCCAAATTCTTTTCAATTTTAAATTGTTAGGATTTATATTTTAAGTTCTAAAAATATGGGTCCTGACATTTTGTAAACATAATTAGGAAGATCAGCCAATTTTATTGATTGTTTAAAACTCTTACATCCTTAAATTTTAAAAGAAAAACACTTTATCAACATATATTATAAATTTACAGTCATTTGCCGCCATTTGTCCGAAAAAAGTTGGAATGGTCAACCTAAAACCACATATTGCATCAATACTTCGTCAGCACAATGGTTTCCGCAACAGAATTGCCGGCGGGTTGATAGCACCCTATTCGCCAGCAGCAAATATGGCTACCATGGCTTGGAACAATCAATTGGCTTCGTTGGCAGCGCTTAATGTAAAACAGTGTCGCATGAAGCACGATGAATGTCGTAACACAGCAGTTTTTACAAAAGCTGGTCAAAACTTGGCGGCAATGACTACAGGTGCTCAGAAGAATCAAAGGAAAACCGTAACGTTTATGATTAAGAATCGCATTAATGCCTGGTTAAGGGAATCGCAAAATGCAAATATGGCAATCATTAATATCTATCCCAGTAGCTATAGTGGACCGTAAGTCAACATTTTTTTATTTGTTTCCATTAACTTTAATTTACCATTACGTACTTTTAGTGCCATTGGTCATTTTACCCAAGCGGTTAATGAAAAAGCTGCCTTTGTGGGTTGCGCTGCTTCATATTATATCAGAAATTCCAGATATACTTTTTTGATCGCCTGTAATTATGCCTGCACTAATATCGTGGATAGACCAGTTTATAATACTGCTACTAAAGCGGCCAGTGAATGTGTAACGGGAAGTAATTCAGTATATCCAAATCTATGTTCCGCTACTGAGAAATATAGTTTTTAAATAAAATCATTTTTTCTTATGTACAAACTGCAAAATAAAATTTCCGACTCAAAAAACTTATTATTCCTTGTGATAATATCGTCACTTCAATAGTACAACTAGGTGACTAATTTTCTGGTTTCTAGATAAATCAATTTTAAGGTTTTTGAAAACCTTAATTTAAACTGATTTTCAACTTTTATTTAGTTATTTTCTTATTATTTTTCTTATTTTTTTGTTTTCATTAGCATCTTATCCCAAAAATGATAATTTAGAAGTTACTAGTTATAGTATTGAGGTGACGATATACTTATTTCAATGGTTCTCAACCGAGCTTTTTAAATGGATCACAGGAGGGTTTGGAAGCGACTATAGAAGCATTTGCCAATAAGTAGGGGAGGGTCACCGGGTATGAGACACCTCCGGGTATGAGACAGTCGATTTTTTCTATGATGGTAAACTAATATTGCCAATCTGACTACTGTCGAATTATCTTCTTAATATGACCAAGCCAACACCGAAGTGAAAAGATCTATTGCTTATTTAAGTTAAACACCTCAGGTCGCAACTCGACTGTAAAAAGTTTTTTATGATCTGTTTCAAAGTGTTATATTTTGGATTTAATCAACTGGAAATAGGAAGTGTCATTCGTTAGCATTTTGTGTTTTATATCTACTTTGTGATACGATTTGGGTTTGTGCAAATATAAATGGTTAAATCATTACTTTTAAGCTTTTCTTAAAAAGTGTCATGTATTCGGGTATGAGACAATTTTTTTCGAACCCAAATCGTGTGCAACTACCAAATGTCGACATGTATGATACATATGTTTACGTACAGTTATGGTGTTTTTATTTCGTATTTTCTAATTTAAATTGCATTTTTTGTTAGGATATTTAAGAATATATTTATTTGAATATTTAAAAGTGAATGAAAAAATTCTCAATACGAATTTTTTCTGTAGATACAAAAATTCAAAAACAACTTATATTTAAGTTAAACAAGTTTTCATTATAAAGTAGAAATTCAACATCCACCCTTAATGAAAACACCTTAACAAATTCCTAATTTAGGATATAAATACTTATGCTTTCGCTTTTGCAATATTTTTGTAAAAATATCCGCTGTGTTTTCTGTTGATGGCACGTATTTCAGATCGAGTTCGCCTTTCTTAAAAACTTCTCGAACATGATGAATTCGAATGACGATGTGCTTGCTTCTTGAATGATAAACCGGGTAACGTACAAGTTGCTGCGCACTTATGCTATCACCAAATAGAGGTGTTGTATGCTGTACCAACTTTCCGAATCCAAGTTCCACCAACAAGTTTTGCAGGTATAAAATGTCCTTTGAAGTCGCGGATATAGCCATATATTCCGCCTCAGTGCTACTTAGAGCGACAGTAGGTTGCTTTTTTGTCTTATATGAAATTGCGCCGCCAGCAAACAGAAATACAAAGCCGGTATACGATTTTCGGTCATCGCAGCTACCCGCCCAATCTGCGTCTGCGTATCCTACTAGTGGCTTGCCTGTTTGTTTGTAATTAATTCCAAAGTTAACGGTATTACTTAAATACCTTAAAATATATTTGGCTCCTGCCAAGTGCTCTGGATGAGGTTTCTTATTGAACTGCGATAGTTTGTTAACGGCATGAATAATGTCCGGTCGCGTACATATTCCAATGTATAATAATGATCCTATGAGCGATTGATATTTACTTGCGCCAATCTTTTCGCAATATTTGCAATCCGGATATTTTTTAAATTGCATGCTGGGATCTAATGGTGTGCTGCAACCCCTGCATTTTATTTGCTTCCAGTAATTCCTGTATCAGTTTCTTTTGTGTTAATTTTAAGGGGCCTGTAGGTTCATTCCTCTCTACTTCCATCCCCAGGAAATAATCGACAGGACCTTTATCCACAACATTTAATTTTGAACCAAGTTCTTCTCTGATACGATTCATTGATTCTATCTTCGAGCAGACCAACAAAATGTCATCCACATGGACGATAATATTTATATATTCTTCGGGTGTACTCATTGTGTATGCACATTGGTTCACATTGCTTCGAACAAAACGTATTTGCTTAACAATTTCGTCGAATTTTTCATTCCACTTACGTCCGGATTGTTTTTATCCATAAATCGCCTTTTGCAGCTTGCAAACACGTTTTGTATGGCATCGATCTACGAATCCCTCAGGCTGCTCCATATAGATATCGGTGTCAATCTCTCCATTTAAATACGCTGTTGTTACATCCAGTTGATGGACCAGCAACTTCAATTCCAACGCCAATATAATTCGCACCGTCGAGTAGCGAGTTACTGGCGAAAATGTTTCGGTGTAGTTCACGCCATATTTTTGATTGCATTCCTTTGCTACTAACCGCGATTTTTACCGCTCTATCTACCCTTCTTTGTTCTTCTTAGCCGTGAAAATCCATTTGCATTTCACAACAGGAACGTTTGGCGGCTTCTCCACCAATATCCAGGTATTGTTATTCACTAGAGAATTGTACTCCTCACCCATGGACCCTATCCATTTTTCTTTATCACTTCTCTTTTCTATTTCAGTGATTGTTGCAGGTTCAGTAACATTCATCAAGCAATTGTATACTCGCCTACCAGACCTCAGAATCTTAAAATCTGGCGCATCGTCTAGTGTTGGACTATTTTCACTGTCATCTGAATTTTCTTCTTGGACTACACCAGTTGAATCGTTACTCGTAGAAGTTTCAATTAGTTGATCACTAGGTTTTGTTATCACCTCGGACATATCAATTTGTAATTCTTCCTCGCAATTAGAGTTTTCTAGCATGCCTTTCTCAAAAATATCATAGTTATTAAACTTTTTTATCTCCATGGAGCTTTCGAGAAACTTGACATCGCGACTGTATTGAATAATCTGTACGATTTTGACTCCAAGCACTAACCTGTGAAAACGCATTCAATGCCCTTACTTTCAAATTTGGATTTACCTGGACGTTTATCTAGCATTATAGCTTTATATCCAAACGTTTTTAAATGTGCTACTGTGGGGTTTATTCTACGCCATGCTTCAATTGGTGTCTTCCCATCAACTGCAGTTGTTATACATCGGTTTCGCAGATAGACTGCAGTCCCAACAGCTTCACCCCAAAGGGATTCTTGTAAACCTGAACCAATTAGCATGCAACGAGCCATTTCAACTATAGTTCTGTTGACTCGTTCTGCCACACCATTTTGTTGTGGCGTGTATTCAACAGAAAATTGTCTTTTTACTCCCAGTCGTTTCAAGTCAGTAGAACATTTCTTACTTAGATTTTCACGAGCATTATCGCTACGTAACACCTTCAATTTCCTCCCAGTTTGCCTTTCAGCCATAGCTATAAAACTTATGAAGGCATTATAAATTTCACCCTTTTCCTTTAGGAAATATAGTCATCTATGAATAAAGCAAAGTATTTGGCTCCGCCACAAGACTTAACACGCGTCGGGCCACAAATATCTGGAACGCACTAACTCTAAAACATGTTCAGCTCCATAAGTTGCCTTTTTTGGAAATGGTGCCACATGAATTTAAGCTCTATAGCACGTTTCACATTGGATTGACTTACGTACAGAATTCAATTCCAGACCATGCACAATCTTCTTTGCAGCTAATTCAGATAAGTTCTGCGAACGTAACGCTGATGCCACAGCAGGAATGAATCGTTGCAGAGAGTATAAATAAGGTATAGAGGTGGAGTTCGATCGAGCACGTCAATCAAACATAAAAACCACGAGAATTTATTGAGGTATGAGAACTCTCTACTTCAAGGTTAAATGAATTTTTATGAGTGCAAAGATGTGGCACTCTATTAAGCGAAATTCATTTTTTAGCTGCCAAGTGATCATAAAAATTAGCAAGTGGATTTCTTTAAGAAAAACCAAAATATGCAAAAAAAAATAAACATTACCTAACTCATTCACACATGCGCAGTTTAACCTGCAGACCATTTGCATTTCATTCCCTCCTACGTAGCAGTTGTTGTATTTGAAATTGTTTTTTCTTGTTGTTGGTATATTTTGTTTGCACGTTTTTTTTGCTATGATCGCAGAGAGTATAAATAAGGTATAGAGGTGGAGTTCGATCGAGCACGTCAATCAAACATAAAAACCACGAGAATTTATTGAGGTATGAGAACTCTCTACTTCAAGGTTAAATGAATTTTTATGAGTGCAAAGATGTGGCACTCTATTAAGCGAAATTCATTTTTTAGCTGCCAAGTGATCATAAAAATTAGCAAGTGGATTTCTTTAAGAAAAACCAAAATATGCAAAAAAAAATAAACATTACCTAACTCATTCACACATGCGCAGTTTAACCTGCAGACCATTTGCATTTCATTCCCTCCTACGTAGCAGTTGTTGTATTTGAAATTGTTTTTTCTTGTTGTTGGTATATTTTGTTTGCACGTTTTTTTTGCTATGATCGTTAATGGTTTTTTTCTCAGAAGGAGTTTGTATTTTCATTTTTTGTTGCTTTCTTTGTCTGTTGATACAAATCCTTTTGAAGCAAAAAACAAATATAACCGGCGCGCAGGAAATTGAATAGGGTCAAAATTAATAAACTAAACATTGTTTTTACACCCTACACTTAGGTTACATGCACTTTGTCCAATCGTTTGAGACGCAGAGAATGAGCCGTTTTAGGTTTAGAAAATTATAGAAGGTAGGCGGGAATCGGTAGAACACCGTCAAATGTAAGATTCTGAACTACTTTTCTTAATTCCCTTTTTTTGAAATTCCCAAAACGAACGGAGATATAGCCATCGGAAGATCGAGAAATTGCTTTATGAAAACCGGTATAAGTTCAGAACTCCTTGATGAATTTTAATAATATTGGTATCGTATCAAAGGTATTTTAATTGGCTTTAAAATCCGAGTGATTTTCGAAATACAGCGAATTTTCGGTGTTATTGTAATGTGTTGCGAATTCTCATGAAAATATCTTTGTTTTACTTTTTAGTTTTTCTATAAAAAAATGTGCTAATGAAAGAAATCAAAGACAAATTGCATATCAAATGACAAGAAATAGATTAAGCTTTCATATTTTGTTACCAAAGTTATGAGTTAATAAGACTTTTTGAAAAAAAAACTTGTCAAAATTTTCGAAAATTCGCCATATCGCAAAAAGCTTGACTCGGATTTAAAACTTAACTGCAACAATTTTATAGCCAATTAAAATAACTTTCATATGACACCAATATTATTAAAATCCATTAAGGGATTCGCAACTGAAACCGTTTTTGATAAAGCTATGTCCCAACCTTCCGATGGCTATATCTCCGTTTCGGAAAATGGTACTAAGAAAAGTAGTTCCGAATAGTCCCAAGATTTTTACATTTTCCGGTGTTCTACCGATTCCCGCTTAACCTGTATATACTCATTTAAAAATCGTTTGAATTAAAATGCAAATTTTCAGAGGTAGACGGAACTTTTATTGTGTGCGGTATAGGGTACATAATATTTCGCTTTATTCTTCATTTTTTGTTTGCAGCTGCGGGGATTGTTTTTTTTTTTTTTTTGATTCTATGAATGGTTTTTTTTATTTTGTTGTTGGAACGATGGTTTTGTTCATTTGCAACTATGTTGCCAAATTTCGAAAAGAACAAAGAAAAAAATTTATAAAATTTTGATTTCATGCTCATATTACAAAAATGGTCTATGTGATATATTCTTTGTTTCAAGATATTTAAAGACTTGCATTAAATAAATTAAAAGATAAATATATGACAGTTATAAAATATTTAGTTGTTGATGCATGAAGTGCTGAATTTTACTTTACTTTATGTTAGAGGATGGTTAAATTTCGCAGATTATAGGTACTTTATTTAAGTGTTAAAAAAACATATTTAGGGTACTAAATAGTTGTGAAAATCAATACGAATTTTGACAGTTTTCTGAGTTTACAAGGTTTTCGAGGCATTTACTCGTTTTAAGAAATACCCTAATTGTCTTTACAAAATGATATAGTTTTGATCCAACTTTAATAAAAATAGGCTTTTTTATAATATCTTGTTTTTTTTAGCGACGAACTTTGTAATTGAAGTGAAAGTCTTAGATCTCAAAATTTTCCAGCTAAATGGTTTCAGGTAATTTTGTCTAAAACAAACCATTTCCCGGGCATTCACAAAAAACCTTTTTTTTTATTAAATATAGACCAAATTATGTCAATTTGCAAAGATAATATATGTGGACTTTTGACAAAACAACCTTACTCGAAATTGACAACTTTTCAGGAGAGCTAAAAAACTACTTTTATGCTTCTCAATTCTGTTTGTGTAAGAGTTGGAACAAATGTAAAAGTTTTTTATTATACATGAATACTAAATGAATATTTTCCAGTAACTTTTTTTGCTCCATGGGCAATAATTTTTAATACGGTTGAAATAAGATGTTTTTGTCAAATATTTTTTGATTTAAGAAATTCAGGTTTTTCCATAGGAAAAGTAACTTATTTCGAAGAAGTGCTTTTGTCAAAAACTTTTTTGTCATTTAACCTGTATCTTATCTCGACTTAAGATGTTTTGTGAAGAAAAACACCCTTTTCTTATGTCGACTTAAGTTGTTTTGTGAAAAGCATTTGTACATTGAGATAGGTTGATTTTCGATTCTATATCTCTGCAACTAAAAGTCATAGAGATATTTTATTTTTATACATATGTTTAAAATCTTAGAAAATTGTCTTACTTCGAGTTAGGTTGTTTTGTCAAATGTCTACAGATATGTAACTCTAAACAGTAAAATAACATATAAGGTGTTTTCGGAAATGCAACTTAACTTGGTTGCACTGTGCATCGCATAGTATAATGCTCAACACTAAGCCGATTACCGCGCTTTTTGCTTAAATATTGCGCTTCAATTGTTGCATTTATAACTATGTGATTAGAACAGTGTTCCCAGAAGGTACACTATGTGAATATAAATAATGCTACTGCGGTAGTACTTACGTAGTCTCGCATATCTGAAAATACTTTTAATCTAATAATTTTAACAAATATATTTTTGCAGAAAAGAAATTAACAATTACATTAAAATAAAGAGGAAAATTTCACCCAGGAATACTGGAAAATTTAAATTTTTCGTGATTTTTCTTAAATCGAAATAAGCTATTTTGGTAAAATAGCAATTTATGTAAAGTTAATTTCAGTAGTAACTTAACACGTTAGCAATTATATGTAACATTTTGTTATTTGAACGTGAATTTTTAGATGTGTTTCTTAAAAAAATTAATATATCACTTAGACCATTTTCAGAATATGAGCCTGAAGTTAAAAATTAAAACAAATTCCTTTTTGTGCTTTTCAAAATTTGGCAACGATGCTAATTGAACTAAAAGAGATTTTCAAAATCCAAGCAAAAATGAAATTTAACCCTTTATTGCCCATGACCACCTTTTGAGATCATTAGATTCCAATGCATATATGGCATACCGATAAGCAGATATTTGTAATAATAAGAACGTGAAGCAGTCGTGTCACGTTTTTCAAGAGAATGTTATTCTTCCCGATACTATTTACATACGAGTATGGTATGCAAAAAATATCATTCATTTGTGTCTAATATTTTTACTGATATGACATTTGAACAACTTGGTTCTTGGACGGCCAGCCTAGGACCATTTCTCTTTGAAGATACTGATACATTGCGATATTCCATTAAAATCAGTAGAATAGTTTAAAATTCATAAAACACAGAATATACATATTCTTGCTCAGATTAAAATTTTAGTTGTCCATGTTTCAACCCCTTAAAACCATCTTTTTATTGTTAGAAAAAATGCATTATCTAATTTTCACCTCTTATATCGAAAATAACCTTTTAATAAAATTTGTTAATCTGAAACGAAAACTTGGACACTAGAGGGTTAAATTGTTAAATTCTGAAAAAACAAAAATTTTGCAGCAGCAACGAGAAAACTAAATGTAAAAATAATGTTTAATTTATCAATTCTGACCCCATTCAATTTCCTGCGAGCCGGTTAAACTTGTTTTTTGGCTTCAAAAGGATTCGTATCAACAGACAAAAAAAGCAACAAAAAATGAAAATACAAACTCCTTCTGAGAAAAAAACCATTTACGATCATAGCAAAAAAAGCTGCAAACAAAATATACCAACAACAAGAAAAGACAATTTCAAATACAACAACTGCTACGTAGGAGGGAATGAAATGCAAATGGTCTGCAGGTTAAACTGCGCATGTGTGAATGAGTTAGGTAATGTTTATTTTTTTTTACATATTTTGGTTTTTCTTAAAGAAATCCACTTGCTAATTTTTATGATCACTTGGCAGCTAAAAAATGAATTTCGCTTAAAAGAGTGCCACATCTTTGCACTCATAAAAAATCATTTAACCTTGAAGTAGAGAGTTCTCATACCTCAATAAATTCTCGTGGTTTTTATGTTTGATTGACATGCTCGATCGAACTCCACCTCTATACCTTATTTATACTCTCTGTGATCGTTAATGGTTTTTTTCTCAGAAGGAGTTTGTATTTTCATTTTTTGTTGCTTTCTTTGTCTGTTGATACAAATCCTTTTGAAGCAAAAAACAAATATAACCGGCGCGCAGGAAATTGAATAGGGTCAAAATTAATAAACTAAACATTGTTTTTACACCCTACACTTAGGTTACATGCACTTTGTCCAATCGTTTGAGACGCAGAGAATGAGCCGTTTTAGGTTTAGAAAATTATAGAAGGTAGGCGGGAATCGGTAGAACACCGTCAAATGTAAGATTCTGAACTACTTTTCTTAATTCCCTTTTTTTGAAATTCCCAAAACGAACGGAGATATAGCCATCGGAAGATCGAGAAATTGCTTTATGAAAACCGGTATAAGTTCAGAACTCCTTGATGAATTTTAATAATATTGGTATCGTATCAAAGGTATTTTAATTGGCTTTAAAATCCGAGTGATTTTCGAAATACAGCGAATTTTCGGTGTTATTGTAATGTGTTGCGAATTCTCATGAAAATATCTTTGTTTTACTTTTTAGTTTTTCTATAAAAAAATGTGCTAATGAAAGAAATCAAAGACAAATTGCATATCAAATGACAAGAAATAGATTAAGCTTTCATATTTTGTTACCAAAGTTATGAGTTAATAAGACTTTTTGAAAAAAAAACTTGTCAAAATTTTCGAAAATTCGCCATATCGCAAAAAGCTTGACTCGGATTTAAAACTTAACTGCAACAATTTTATAGCCAATTAAAATAACTTTCATATGACACCAATATTATTAAAATCCATTAAGGGATTCGCAACTGAAACCGTTTTTGATAAAGCTATGTCCCAACCTTCCGATGGCTATATCTCCGTTTCGGAAAATGGTACTAAGAAAAGTAGTTCCGAATAGTCCCAAGATTTTTACATTTTCCGGTGTTCTACCGATTCCCGCTTAACCTGTATATACTCATTTAAAAATCGTTTGAATTAAAATGCAAATTTTCAGAGGTAGACGGAACTTTTATTGTGTGCGGTATAGGGTACATAATATTTCGCTTTATTCTTCATTTTTTGTTTGCAGCTGCGGGGATTGTTTTTTTTTTTTTTTTGATTCTATGAATGGTTTTTTTTATTTTGTTGTTGGAACGATGGTTTTGTTCATTTGCAACTATGTTGCCAAATTTCGAAAAGAACAAAGAAAAAAATTTATAAAATTTTGATTTCATGCTCATATTACAAAAATGGTCTATGTGATATATTCTTTGTTTCAAGATATTTAAAGACTTGCATTAAATAAATTAAAAGATAAATATATGACAGTTATAAAATATTTAGTTGTTGATGCATGAAGTGCTGAATTTTACTTTACTTTATGTTAGAGGATGGTTAAATTTCGCAGATTATAGGTACTTTATTTAAGTGTTAAAAAAACATATTTAGGGTACTAAATAGTTGTGAAAATCAATACGAATTTTGACAGTTTTCTGAGTTTACAAGGTTTTCGAGGCATTTACTCGTTTTAAGAAATACCCTAATTGTCTTTACAAAATGATATAGTTTTGATCCAACTTTAATAAAAATAGGCTTTTTTATAATATCTTGTTTTTTTTAGCGACGAACTTTGTAATTGAAGTGAAAGTCTTAGATCTCAAAATTTTCCAGCTAAATGGTTTCAGGTAATTTTGTCTAAAACAAACCATTTCCCGGGCATTCACAAAAAACCTTTTTTTTTATTAAATATAGACCAAATTATGTCAATTTGCAAAGATAATATATGTGGACTTTTGACAAAACAACCTTACTCGAAATTGACAACTTTTCAGGAGAGCTAAAAAACTACTTTTATGCTTCTCAATTCTGTTTGTGTAAGAGTTGGAACAAATGTAAAAGTTTTTTATTATACATGAATACTAAATGAATATTTTCCAGTAACTTTTTTTGCTCCATGGGCAATAATTTTTAATACGGTTGAAATAAGATGTTTTTGTCAAATATTTTTTGATTTAAGAAATTCAGGTTTTTCCATAGGAAAAGTAACTTATTTCGAAGAAGTGCTTTTGTCAAAAACTTTTTTGTCATTTAACCTGTATCTTATCTCGACTTAAGATGTTTTGTGAAGAAAAACACCCTTTTCTTATGTCGACTTAAGTTGTTTTGTGAAAAGCATTTGTACATTGAGATAGGTTGATTTTCGATTCTATATCTCTGCAACTAAAAGTCATAGAGATATTTTATTTTTATACATATGTTTAAAATCTTAGAAAATTGTCTTACTTCGAGTTAGGTTGTTTTGTCAAATGTCTACAGATATGTAACTCTAAACAGTAAAATAACATATAAGGTGTTTTCGGAAATGCAACTTAACTTGGTTGCACTGTGCATCGCATAGTATAATGCTCAACACTAAGCCGATTACCGCGCTTTTTGCTTAAATATTGCGCTTCAATTGTTGCATTTATAACTATGTGATTAGAACAGTGTTCCCAGAAGGTACACTATGTGAATATAAATAATGCTACTGCGGTAGTACTTACGTAGTCTCGCATATCTGAAAATACTTTTAATCTAATAATTTTAACAAATATATTTTTGCAGAAAAGAAATTAACAATTACATTAAAATAAAGAGGAAAATTTCACCCAGGAATACTGGAAAATTTAAATTTTTCGTGATTTTTCTTAAATCGAAATAAGCTATTTTGGTAAAATAGCAATTTATGTAAAGTTAATTTCAGTAGTAACTTAACACGTTAGCAATTATATGTAACATTTTGTTATTTGAACGTGAATTTTTAGATGTGTTTCTTAAAAAAATTAATATATCACTTAGACCATTTTCAGAATATGAGCCTGAAGTTAAAAATTAAAACAAATTCCTTTTTGTGCTTTTCAAAATTTGGCAACGATGCTAATTGAACTAAAAGAGATTTTCAAAATCCAAGCAAAAATGAAATTTAACCCTTTATTGCCCATGACCACCTTTTGAGATCATTAGATTCCAATGCATATATGGCATACCGATAAGCAGATATTTGTAATAATAAGAACGTGAAGCAGTCGTGTCACGTTTTTCAAGAGAATGTTATTCTTCCCGATACTATTTACATACGAGTATGGTATGCAAAAAATATCATTCATTTGTGTCTAATATTTTTACTGATATGACATTTGAACAACTTGGTTCTTGGACGGCCAGCCTAGGACCATTTCTCTTTGAAGATACTGATACATTGCGATATTCCATTAAAATCAGTAGAATAGTTTAAAATTCATAAAACACAGAATATACATATTCTTGCTCAGATTAAAATTTTAGTTGTCCATGTTTCAACCCCTTAAAACCATCTTTTTATTGTTAGAAAAAATGCATTATCTAATTTTCACCTCTTATATCGAAAATAACCTTTTAATAAAATTTGTTAATCTGAAACGAAAACTTGGACACTAGAGGGTTAAATTGTTAAATTCTGAAAAAACAAAAATTTTGCAGCAGCAACGAGAAAACTAAATGTAAAAATAATGTTTAATTTATCAATTCTGACCCCATTCAATTTCCTGCGAGCCGGTTAAACTTGTTTTTTGGCTTCAAAAGGATTCGTATCAACAGACAAAAAAAGCAACAAAAAATGAAAATACAAACTCCTTCTGAGAAAAAAACCATTTACGATCATAGCAAAAAAAGCTGCAAACAAAATATACCAACAACAAGAAAAGACAATTTCAAATACAACAACTGCTACGTAGGAGGGAATGAAATGCAAATGGTCTGCAGGTTAAACTGCGCATGTGTGAATGAGTTAGGTAATGTTTATTTTTTTTTACATATTTTGGTTTTTCTTAAAGAAATCCACTTGCTAATTTTTATGATCACTTGGCAGCTAAAAAATGAATTTCGCTTAAAAGAGTGCCACATCTTTGCACTCATAAAAAATCATTTAACCTTGAAGTAGAGAGTTCTCATACCTCAATAAATTCTCGTGGTTTTTATGTTTGATTGACATGCTCGATCGAACTCCACCTCTATACCTTATTTATACTCTCTGCACCTATTCCTTCTGAATATATTACAAAATTAGCCGCTAGTTCAATTTTTTCATTATATCGCTGAATTGAAGTAAAGTATTTTCTTTCGCAGCAAATATGACTTGTCAATCCACTATCAAATATCCACGTATTCTTTCGCAGCTCATTAGAATACATTCCAGAAGCAAAGCATTTGCAATGTTCCGTCTTCCACACTCTCGAGCTATGTGTCCCAATTTTCCACACTTGAAACACCTTAAGTCTTGACGCTTCTGATTCCCCTTTGTCTTCGTATTTGCCTCGTATCGTTTTTTCTCATATGATTTTGACATTAAAGCACGCTTTTCACCACTTTCATCCATTTTATTGCATCGCCTCTCGAATTCTTCCATGAGTTTTGTCTTTAGCACTTCTAACTCTGGTAACATGTCCCTAGATTCTATGGCAACGACAAAATTTTCAAATCTGTCATTTAAACTGTTGAACAATATGATCGTCAAAAGTTCGTCCGGCATACTAATGTTAAGTTCCAACAGTTTTTCGACCGCATTGCAGTATCTATATATAAATAGGCAAACGAAATCGGTTCAGTCCCTGTTTCTATACCTAAATCTCAACCGATTTGCTTGATTTTTATTTTGTCCGAAAGGTTGTAAGGAGGAGCAGTGCATAGGATTATTTTTGTTTTTAAAGTGGGTGGTGCCACGCCCCTAAATGGAAAAAATGCTCTCACGGCTAAACCGCAGCATCGATTTTAACGAAATTTGGTATGAAGATAGGGTTAGCACCAAGAAGCGATAATATGACCATTATATTTTTCAGTGGGCGGTATCACGCCCCTTAAATGGAAAAAACGCTCTCACGGCTAAGCCGCTGCATCGATTTTAATGAAATTTAGTATGCAGATAGGGTTAGCACTAAGGAACGATAATATGACCATTATGTTTTTCAGTGGGCGGTACCATGTCCCTAAATAGAAAAAACGCTCTCACGGCTAAACTACTGCTTACGATTTTTATGAAATTTGGTATAGATATAGGGTTAGCACTAAGGAACGATAGCATGATTGATTTTTATGAATTTTGGAATGGGCATAAAATTAACGGGACAGAAAGATATGAAAAACTGTTTGCTCTTTAGAAGGAGTTACACGCTTCTTAATGGAAAATACGTTATTGCAACTAAGCTGCTGCACCGATACAGATAACCTTAACCCTAAGCAAAATAATATTCATAGCTTTTAGAGTCTTATCGACCAAGGAAGGGTATAAAAACTTTTTGCTTTATTTTATGGTCAAATCGAAATGGTCGAATCTCGGCCACAAGGCTAACTCTAGTTCATATAAATGATCGGACATTGTTTGTTCCCCAGTCATCTTTATAGCTAGAAGTTTACGGAACAGCAAGACTTTTCTTGCAGGACCTTTTGGCTGAAATTTTTTTTTTAAAGTTTCCCAAACTTCAAGTGACGTTTTACAATATTTAACTAAACCTAGTTGTGAACATTTCATGCTGAGAAGAATTGTTGAAAGTGCTTTTTGGTCATAGGTCCTCCATTGTGCTCTGCTAATAGATCCTTCTGGATGGGTATCATCTTCAGGCTCTTTTGTAGTTCCATCTACATAATTCCACAAATCTAGATTGATTAGAACACATCGGATTTGAATGTACCATCCATCGTAATTATTATTTTCCAATTTTTCTATTTGATACAGCGAAAACATATTTTTTCTTTTTATATTTTGATTTCAGGATCAAAAAGATTAAATCAATAAGCACAGGAACCGATTGCAAGGATTGCCTGGGCCCATAACATTTGTTAGGATATCTTAGAATATACATATTTATTTGAATATTTAAAAGTGAATGAAAAAATTCTCAATACGAATTTTTTCTGTAGATACAAAAATTTAAAAACAATTTATATTTAAGTTAAAAAAGTTTTCATTATAAAGTAGAAATTCAAAATTTTTAAAGATATCTCATACCCGGATACAAAATTTGTAACGATATGGAAATTTTTTTCTTTCGAACCAAAATCTAGTGCAACTATCAAATATCAATATTAATGAAACGAAAAATGAATAAAAGTTTGTGCTAATATACAGTCATGTATTCTTAATCAGCGTCTCCTTCTGAGTCGATATAGCCATGTCCGCCTGTCTTTATGTCTGACTGTCCGTTGAAATCATTTAAATGTATTTCGGAAGCAAGTTAATTCGATGAAATTTGTACACCGCCTCCGCCGTCGAAGTTAATTTGACTTATTTAAAATGAGCGGAATCGGTAAACAGACACACCTTCCGCCCAAAAGTAAAATTTATTCAAAATGAAATTTTAGGAGAATTTTTCACAATTGCACATAAATATCAAAGACGGTAAGCGCAAGCTCTGAGCAAAAACTAGGCGAACTCGGACAAAAGGGCGCGGCACCTTCCATATAAGCAAAAGCTTCAAAATGCTATACTGAAAACGTGTTTGAGGTAATCCAACCAAATTTCACTCAAGCACTGAAGACAGTAAGTGCAAGAGCTATGTGAATTCGGTCGTGGCACCCCTCGTACAAGCAAACTTTTCAAAATAGGGTATTTAAGATTTGGCCAGGATGAAGGTAACACACTTACTATTTTTTTTCTCTGTAAACTTATGCTTGTACATCTTAACCCATTATGTCCTGTTTTTATTATTTTTTTGGAGTCTTTTTTGAAAAAAAAAAAAAAAAAACTATGTTCTAATGGGCTAAATTCATTAGGGGTCACCACAGGCACAAAATGCAAAAAAAAATAATGCGTAAAAAATTATCACATTTTTAACACCATCGTAGAATTTTTCAAAACCATTTTTTTTAATCAGTCTTATAAATAGTGTTACTTTATTATACAGCGCTATATGTAACATTTTTGTTAGAAAAAAATTCCCAAAAAATTAAATAAAATTCAAGATGTTCTCTAACACAAATAAGCATTGTAACTATGTAGATAAGTATATAAAACAAGAAGGATGTTATCATTTCAATGCCATGTGAGCTAGTGCCATGATAGATTAACCTTATTTTTTCATTTTATACACTCAAATGAGCTTTTAGTGCATACGTTTGAATATCATTCTCCCTGTCTGTCTACCTGTCAAGTTTCATGTTCAGGAAGATGCTTTGACAAGTGTAAAAAATGTGGACAAATAATTTTTCTAACACTGTCATTTTAATAAAAACCTCTATGTATACTCATTTACCATCGTACTTATGATTCAAGCGAAATCAATTGCTAGCAGTTCGGAATTGTATTCATATTATTGGTATTTTCCATTATCTAAGTAAAATAACAATGCCACGTCACACACTATTCGTAATATAATAAAAAAATTAAGTTAAAGAAAAAAGGATTAGAGTTCTAAGTTGTCTCTTTCAGTATCTACATAATTGTTTAAGGCTTCACACACTGGGCCTGAAGGGATTTCAGGTTTGACAAAAATGTCAAGGTAAACTGCAAGCGTACTTCGATTTGGTATTGATTCCTGATGAAAAATTCGTTGGAATCAAAATCCTATCTGATCCTATGCAAGCATTATGCCTATTTTTCACTTTTTATACAGCTATTTTGCATTCAAGCCATAAGAAAGTTTATATTATTATCCAAAATGTATGTACATGTACGTAAATATGTTTATATATGTTTGTTTAGTAGTGTCCTAAAATGTGTTAGAGTCGCTCGGATCTGGTTTCGGAAATACAGACATCGCAAGTTGGGGATATAGCTTTTCTAAAAATCTATATAAGTTGAAAACGGCTACATTGATTTCCAAAATACGGATGTCATATTAAAGGTAATTTTATAAGCTACAATATTAATCAAATTTTCTTAAATCTGGCACGTAGTTTTTGACATATTACGACTTTTCTGAAATTTGGACCAATTTAAAAAAAAAACGGTTTTTTTTCCAAAAAATTCGTTATTAACCTACAGTTTTACTAACATATTTATAAAGCTTAATTTATCTTCTTTAAAATGATATTACATTTAAATAAAAATTTTTGATATTAACTCTTTATAACCGAAAAAGTTAAAAATCATTTTGTTAAATTTTGGGAAGTTTTTTAAATTTTTTTGATATGGTGTGTTCTCTTTGACAATATGAACATTAAAATGAATTTTAATTTTTTTTTTACTGTGGCTAGCGAAGCCCGTGTTTGATATACTATAAGATACAATCAGGAATCAATACCAAATCGAAGTAAGCTTGCAGTTTACCTTGACATTTTTGTCAAACCTGAAATCCCTTCAGGCCCAGTGTGTTCAAATAGCATAGTTATAACTAAAATCTTGTCAACTTTTAAATTTAAATGTCCCGTGAGTCACAACGGAATGCCCCATACGTACAACTGAATGCAAATTGTGTATTTAACTGTCAGTCTATCTTTATTGGACTCGAAAACTTTACAACAGATTTTAATGAAATTGTCGCATTATGCTGTATGAATTAAAAGATCTATATTTGAAAAACAGGACGCTCCACACTGCGTTGGCTAATGGACAAAATCAAAATTTTTTGTGACTCAAAACCTAATAATATTGGTATCAATCGACAGGTAATTGCATCAATAAAATAAAAACAAAATATTTAGGAGAAAGACTCAGTTTTGGCTACGCTGTGATACTTCAAAGTTGAGATATTTTTCAAAAAAAAAATCATGTTTTATTCAATTCGTTTTTGATTAAACTAAGAGAAGTAAAGTTTTTTATTATAAATAATATTTGAGTAAATAAATAAAAATATAAAAAATTTTGGAAAATATATAATTTGATATATATTGTAGTGATTTTAATACATGATATTATCAAATGAAAAACTTCAGAAATTGACAAATTTCGATGACAAAAAAAAAAAACAAATCTTATAAAAATAAGTGCCGTTTTTTTTTAATCTACTAGTACAGATTCTATATAATCAATAACTGCAAATAACATTTCCTACTTCGTCCTACAAATATTTTTTTTCTTTTTTTAAAAAATGCTTAAAAGTGCATGAAATATAAAATTTATGTTGAAAATTTTTTTTTGTTTTTATTAACACAAATGGTCTCAGAAGTACAAAAAGCATTATTTCTACTACGTATATTTCATTTGTTAACATTAAACATTACTTTTTCATCATCGTTATATATGGAGCTTAAGAAAATCGTCCTAAATACCTGGTTTTTAGCAAAACTATAAAGTTCACAACAAATGTGAGATCATTTTTGAGCTCAGCGACCCCAAATTACTTATAATACCAAATTTCATCGATATCTAACCACTCCTTCTATTTTTGACCATTTCTTGTATGGGCTCAACGCACTGTGCGCTCCCTTAAAACTAAATCATATCTTTAAAATATGCAGATAGACATACGTATACATATATGTATTAGACTGGTTCAAAAAAAAAACTGTTTTGGAATTTGCACAAATACGCCCAAAATTCTGAAGGTGGGTTGGTGTCAAATAAGTAAGCTGAGATTTTTTTCAAATTTTTCGATCGTACATATCGGATGAATTAACTATTTTGTTTTTTTTTTTTGTGTATGTTTTATAGAAAATAAGAATTTGGTGATAAATTTGTAGATTTATAGTTCTATGCATCGAACTACTTTCTATGATAGGAGCTGCTTCTTCTCGCTGGGCTTGTGATTTATCATATTATGCTGCCATTTAACTATGTCCAGCGTTCAGGTTACACATGCAACTATAACAAATGTTTTCATATCCTTGATTTTTTAATGCAGAAAGAATTTTTTGTTATAAAAGTACAGCAATAAATTAAAAATGAACGAATTAAGTTTGTGTAAATTGCTACACCAGATAAGAGTGTGCAATGGACAAATTTATTTTAATTGATGAATTTATTTTGGGTATTTTGTTTTCGTTTCATTCAATAAGTACTCCACATAATGGTTTTTGGTATAGGAACATATTAGAGTGGTAAACCGAGAACCATCTGAAAAAGGCCGCTGGATGACGAAATCCAAGAATTGGGAAAGTCATGACAAGAGTTATCTCAAAGTCAAGGAATATGAAAGCACCAATCCCCTCCGCTTGCCTAGAAATTTGACGTGCCCGTACTCTTCGTGTTAGTTCGCACTATGAGATTGAGATTTTTTAATCGGCCGATAGCAAATCGCTCGTGTGTCCGCTCTCATATGCCGCAATGGAGAATGAACCAGTTCTTATCGTTTCTTTGTTCTAACCCTATCTCTATTTCACAAAATAACTTGCATAGTTAGCGAAATGTACCCATGTTGTACATAACAAAAAATGTGACTACAATAAAGTTTCGCAAAAATGTGACGCAACCTTGAAATTTTACCCATAGCGCACCCTAAAAATACATGCTAATTACGCCCAACGCAATGCTATCGTATACTAGTCTCACCATAAAATCAAGTTTTGACATTTGGCACATCTTAATGACAGGGGCTGCTGAGTATGTCATTAATCAGCTGTCAGCTGTTCTGCAAACTTTTTTGATAGAAGTTTCTACATGGTTATTTTATAAACAAAGATCAAAAAACACCAATTATAATTATAATGTCTTGCTTTGGCTGCAGCAAAAAGTATGGAATTTTCTGTAAAGAGGTAAAATAGTGCTGACTTCTACATTTTCATGAACAAAAATAAATTGATATTCCCACCAATTTCCACCACAACAGCACGGATGTCCAAATTGTGGATACTCCTACTGCGCCAAGTGTTTAAAACGTCCAATTGCAGTACCTAAGCATGGAAACAAAGTAGAAAATGTTTGTCTCATCTGCTTCGATAAGCTGTCTAAGCTCCAAGCCAACGAAAAAGTTATCGATTGTGATGCATTGCCCGGAACGATTGTGACTAAAGCCACCAAAGGAACAAGAAACACAACGCAAGAAGATGTATTGTTTAAGTAAGTGCTATGGCTGAGAGCATTATTTTTGTTACTAAATGCGGACGAACTTATGAATTTCGTGTCAGTGCAAACTTAATCATCGACATTTAAATTAATTTTTGTATTTTTTTATAAGTGACAATCCACCCGCGGACTTGGATGAGATCTTAGCTCCAATATCCTTGAATTCCATACCAACTAACACTGCAAGCAACACCGCAAACGATAATGATGAAATCGTTGATAATCTAGATAGGGTTATTTCCAAGCGACTTAAAGATCTTAAAACTGTTGAAAATCTACCAAGTGATGATGATTTTCGTGCACGTTTAGCTAATCTTAAAGATATGCCCAACAAAGATTATTCCAAAAAAGATCTTTTACTTTCTACTGATGAACGCACTGATCAACAGAAAATGAATGATTTATTAGAGCAGTTTATGGGTGAAACACAATTGGATCAACAGGTAGAACAACATAGGACAGATGCCATGTCAGATATTGAGCGACGCTTGAGAGCATTACGCGATACGCCTGTTGACGGGACTACAATAATAAATTGTAATGATAAAAATGCCACATCGCAAGAAACTAACACACCAAGTGATAACGAACAAGATGATGAAACAATGTTGAAAACTATAATGCAAAAGGTACATCTTTTATATGCAAACCTTTTTGTTTTTATCTATTTTTTTTTTTTTTTTTTTTTTTTTTTGTCGCTAATAGTATTTAGCTGAAGCGCACTTGCCAGATGCTTCAAATGAATTAGAAAATGAATTTCTATCCAGCATACCAAAGCCACCAGCAGGAGCAGCAGCAAATGCCGAGGAAGTACCCTGGTGTAACATTTGCAATGAAGATGCTGTCTTTCGCTGCAAGGGCTGTGATGGTGAATTGTTTTGTGCTCAATGTTTCCGCGAATGTCACGATGATGATGAAGAATATCGTTTACATGAAAAAGTGAGCTACAGCGCACCTCCAAAATTTAAGGAAGATCATTTTTAACGTATCTTTAAACGGTACGAGAATGTCGTTAATATAACTTAACACTTAATCATTCCTATAATATCTATAGGAAATCAAGGGTTTGATATTATGACTACCTTATTGTTTTAAGAATATGATTTTTTCCATTCGCAATAAGTTCGGAATGAATGCGTTGAGATTGGGACGGCATGAACATTGCGATACTATTATTTTCTGTCCAAATCAATTTTTGTTGATAGTAGCATGGAAATTCTAAAATGTTCGTTCATAATAAATGAAACAAAAATATGACTAGACACAATTTGACCATTGAAAAATATAAAATTTAATTATAATTTAGTTTTTTAGTGCAATATACTCATTTATGTTATCAAGTATAGTGTTGTATGTGAGCGATTATTAAAATATACGTACCCATAACTGTTATGATAATATTTTGCATGGTTTTATTTTTAATACTTATTTATTTTTTGATATTTTCAAAATATTTCATCGTGTTTTGTTTGTTAAACTAATTAGTAAGGATATTATCTTTGGCCTGGACAAAAATCAAATACCCAATAGTATATCGTTTTGATTTATATCTTTTCATAGGACGTTCATAGCCTTGTTCAGATTTGCCATGTATCTTTGTATTCTCCTGTAACTCCTAGGAGCATAAAGCCAAAATGAAACGTCTCCATTTGGCACAATCCTTTGCGATAACTTTTATCTGTTGCCACGGCTTTTCCGACTTCGATTTCCTTATGCAGCGACCTTTTCCAGGAGGTTCTTTGTCTACCACGTCCTCTACTGCTTGTTCATTAGTTATTCGGTAACAAGCCACGTTTCGCACCCATATAACAAAACTGAATTTCACATTCGAATCAAAATTGCGCACTTTCATTTTGGTGGAGGTATGGTAATCTTGTTTTATCTCAGATTTGCCATAATACAGTAAATGTATGTATATTAGAGTGGTCCAAATTTTGTATGGAAAAACCAAAAGTGTTAAAAAGTCAAGGTGCGCGCGACTTTTCTGAATCCTTGGATCCTGCTGATTACAAAAAGTGCTTTGGAACCAAAAAAAAATTGCGTTTAGATATTCCGCAACGAGCTTGAAGTTACTTTTTTAGGAATTTTTGAGTTTTTGAGTACTATTTTTAATTTAAACGCTATATCTTTTGAACCAGATAAGGTATTTGCAAAGATTAAATTGCATTTTGTTAAGAATATTTTGGGCCATTTTTTGCATTAATAATAATTAATGTTGTATTTTTCAATTTTTTTTAGCAGCACTTTAAACTTCAAAATTTGTTAATTTTTTGAGGTATTTGCACTTTCAAGAACCGATTTTTTTCTTATTTTGCTCAAGCGAATTTTTTTATGTTTCTATTTTCTTACGCATTAATTTATCTATCAACTGACTCCAACAACTAAGCCACCAGCTTCACTGTACTTGCTAAAAACCGTAAAGTTTAATCAAATTTGGCCAAAAAAAAAACTTTGAGTTTAAAATTTTCCTGGTGAAACAGAAACAACAATAGTCATTTAAGATGTATTTGTTCATGAAAATTCTAAATCCGGTCTCAGAATTGCTCTATCTTGTACGGTTTTAGAGATATCATAAACTAAAAATGCAAAAAACACCGATTTTGATAATTTTGAAGCTGTTATATAAGGACATGGTAACTTTCAGCTTGGTATTGAAAATAAGAGTGAAGGCATTATTCTTGAAAACCCAATTTAAATTAAATCGATATCTCTTTAATCCTCTGAAATATCGTAAGCAGAAATAATAAAAAAACGTTTTTTTTGCACTTTTTCAACTTTTTAAGTTAGGATAACTCCGAGAATAAAAAAGATATCGGTATAATTTAAATTGGATTTTAAAGAAACAGACTGGTACTTTTAACCACTATACCATTTTTTGTGGCCGAAAGTAACCTTGACTTGTAACATCACTTTAAAAAGAGCAAAAACGGTGTTTTTTATACTTTTATGTTTGAATATCTCCTTAACCGTACAAGATAGAGCAATTTTGAGACTGAATTCGGAATCAACAGTAACAAATACATCGAAAATGGCTATTTTAGTTTCTTTTTGACGAAATTTTTTTTTAGTTTTTTTAGAAGATCTATGAAAACTATCTGTTAATCTGTTTTGCCAAAAAAAAAACAAGAAGTGCAAAAATTTCGTTATTGCAAAGAATGTTGTTTTAGTCAGAAGATTATCAACTAATGATTTTATAAAAAACAAGTGGTATCTTAAGTCATCCCATTGAGATATCTTATTTCAATGCCTTGAAAACACTAAAATGAATTTTTTTTTGAGTCTAATTTAATTATACTTAATAGTTTTTAGTGAGTAAAAGTGTTACTAATAGCTTAGTTGTTGGAATTATTTTAAAGATAAATTAATGCATAAAAATATAAAAATGTTTAAAAAAATTTGCTAGAGCAAAATAAGAAAAAAATCGGTTCTTGAAAGTGCAAATACCTCAAAAAATTAACAAATTTTGAAGTTTAAAGTGCTGCTAAAAAAAATTGAAAAATACAACATTAATTATTATTAATGCAAAAAATGGCCCAAAATATTCTTAACAAAATGCAATTTAATCTTTGCAAATACCTTATCTGGTTCAAAAGATATAGCGTTTAAATTAAAAATAGTACTCAAAAACTCAAAAATTCCTAAAAAAGTACCTTCAAGCTCGTTGCGGAATATCTAAACGCAATTTTTTTTCTATTCCAAAGCACTTTTTGTAATCAGCAGGATCCAAGGATTCAGAAAAGTCGCGCGCACCTTGACTTTTTAACACTTTCGGATTTTGGACCACTCTAATGTATATATCCTATTTTGAGCAAAAGAAATCATAAAATAAGCGGAGAGCTTAACAGTGGACATACATATAGCAACTTTTGGATGGAAAAGCGATGTTTAAAACATCTTATAGCCTTATTATGTATGACGAAACTTATCGAGCGACTAATTTTCAACTGATTACATACTTCAAGTTAAGTGTTGATTTGAAGTTTATGATTACAAACTTTATTCTTTGAACGCTTACAGAACGGTCATAGAATGTTCGCAATAAAAAGTTTCAGTCAGTTCATATTAATGATTGCAAATTAGTCACTTTATTCGTTTTGTCATACATGATAAGGCTATTAATGTTTTTTTTTTTTTAATTAAATGAACTTTCTTTGAACTATATTTAAACCACCATATATATGCAAAATGATTTTCAGGTTTTTAAAAATTTCCGTTGAAATTTTATTGGGCCTTATCATTCTGTCATGATTGGTAATGGGTCTGCTTTTCCCACAAAAGTCAATCCAGCACTTCAATTGCTCCGGCTTACTGGAAAATCTGAAGTAATGCAATTCTTATTTTTTTCAGAATCTATTTTACCAATTAAATACAAATGTATTTAAAGATAATGCGTTTTAACGATAGAATAGATATTGAAACGTATTCCCAAATATCTTACTTTTTTTGCAGCTGACTTGCTTGCAATTGCCCACCGAACACTTCATTTCTAGCAAAGCGCTTTACTTCTTGATACTTCAACAAAAGGTTTTAGCTACAATTGCTTAACTCAGTTTCTATTAACCCAAGATTTATAGCCATGACTTGATTCGACTCACCCGGTTAACATTTGTGAGTATGGGGAGTCTGCCTTATGCACTATTGGTCCCTAGCTCCGTCTTAGCTATCATTGTTTAGGAAGTCTTAAGATATCGGCTCAATTCGTGTTTTGTTGAGCAATCTAAGGGTCAGTGAGTCGAAATTACTCGTGGTTAGTAATTACCCCTATTCCCAATTGTCTTTTATAAATCGTTTTTGAGGCGTTTTAGTTTTTATCGTCGTCTCGTTTCTTAATTTGGGTCTGGAAGCATATTGAAACGACCAAAAATATATATCGAGGTGTCAGGAAAACGAAGCATAAGTGTGGTTACTACGTTTTTCTAACACCTCGATAAAAACTCCTCGTCGTCCCAATATATTGAAATACATTGAAACGACAAGGAATGTTTATCGAGCGGTCAGGAAAACGATGATAAGTGCGATTGCATCGTGTTCCTAACCCTTTGATTAGCACTCCTTGTCGTTTCAATATGTTTCCAGACTCCAAATTTAGAAACGAGACGACGATAAAAATTAAAACGCCCTTAAAAACGAAATAGAAACAAAAATTGCAAATATCTCGTTTATTATAAGAGATACAAAAAAAAAAAAAAAAGTCGGTGTGGCATTGTTTGTGTTTTTATTGATTAAGGCAGGTTCTCACCTTGGGGGCCCGAAAAGTGCACTTTTTTTAGGAATTTTTTTTTTTCTGAGAAAACGGTTAAAGATACAACGCTGAAAATTTTTTCTGAAATTGAAAAAATCAAAAAAGAAGGGAAGGGGGCGCCCATCAGTGGCGGCATGTGTTTCGCTGCCGGAAGTGATTCGCTCAAAACCCGTGATCTGAAACACAAAAACCGAACACATTCTTAATTTGTATCGTATTATCTATTAAATGAACTACGATGATGAAAAAAAATCAAAATTCCAAAGGTTATGAGGTTTTGAAAAAAAAATTACGATTTTCGCATTTTTTTCTTCACTAATTATTTTTTTTAAATAAACAATTTTCAATATTTTTGGCTGATCGTAGTTCATTTATTAGAGAAAACCCTAAGAAACATTTTAAAAAAAATTTGGTGACGATTGGTTCATTGTAGCGTCTTCAATCACTTCCGTTAGGTCCGAAAACATGGTACTGAGAAAAACGCGTTTAAAGTGCCAAAGCGCGCTCGGCCGGTGCTCTACGTAACGGGCTATAACTTTCGTAATTTCTCAGATTTTGATCTGAAACTTCTAGACCACATTTTTGGAACATGTATCTACATGACCCCACAAGGTGAGAACCTGTCTTAAATGATTAGACACTTTAACACATTATATCTCGTAAACTACAATAGCCATTTTCTTGAAATTTGGTAAGTAGGTGGCCCATATAATTACCATTCGATGGTAAAAAAAGTGGGCGCAACTAAATGGTGGCACGCCCACCAAAAAAAAAAAATTATATCGATATAATTCAAATTGGGTTTTTAAGGCCAAAACTAGTGCTTTCAAATACCATATCAAGATTTATGGCCAGAAACTATTATAGCTTGTTACAAAACTTCAGAAATAGCCAAAAACGGTGTTTTTTACACTTTTAGGTTAGGATATCTCAAAGTCCTGACAAGTAAGGGCAATGATTTTTGGGTCGGTGTTTTCCCCACCCCCCAACTTCCGTCGTTATCGTACCGAAACTTTTATAGCCTTCCTGACACCTGTGTGTAATCATTTAAATCGATGGTCGCAGGTAGCTGGCACTGTGACTTATAAGCCACTGCAGCCAAGTCAAAGGTATTGATATATCACTCATCTCTAGTTCCTAGATATGTACTCCTCTCATGTACTTATTTTTTATAATTTTCTCAGAGGCGGGGAAGTGAAATAGGGATTTTCAATAATAAACGCAAAAATTTTGGTCCAAAAAAAAATTCCATTTTATTCCCTGGTCTCTGCTAAGTTTTTTTACGTTTAAATTCTAAGATGGCTCACTTGAGAATTTTTTATCCCACAGATTTTGACATTTAGTTGTTTTCTTTTTATCATTTCGCAACATTGAAATGTTACTTTTTATTTAAAAATATGACATTTTTGTATTATGCATATATTTTGGGACAAAGTTTATTTGTCTCTCTCTTACACATAGGTATGTATATTTTGATTGTCGTTATATTTTGAAAATTTAATAATTTACATTGCAGCCTACTGCAATGCAAATTAATATTATTTTTGATTTTTTAGGTCACTATGTCATTTTTGTTAGGTCAATTTTAGATAATTTTAAGGTCATCAAAATCCGAGCCATGTTCTATATGATTGTGGATGAGTGGAATTATAACTGAGTTAGAGGGTTTATTGTTTAAAGTCACATGGCCGTCACAAAAAACATTACACGTTAACAATGCATCGTATCGGTGGTGTAGACAAATCTAGGCTTTTCTAAGTCCAAATAAAATTTATCAACCCAAATAAAGACCGATTTTTTGCATCTATTCTCCTGCAAACCTTAAGGAGCACATAGGACCAGTTCAATTAATGTAGTAGGGAAAAAGTACCTATTTTAATAATACTGCTACAATCGTAAATTGTTGGAAACTCACTTTTAAATTAGAAGCAATATGAAAACTTTGTTGTTGTGTGTGTTTTCCCCAGTTTTTTAGTATGTCATAGAAAACAAACGTCAAAATGTTTAAAAATAAATACAAATAAAAATAAAAAACAGTTACATTTTTTTGTTTAACAATAACATGTTTATTTCCAACATTTAAGCTGCAGCAATATAATGGATTCAATATTCAAAGATAAATCTTTCCAAGTTGCTACACTTATATCTATTATTCTCTTGGTGGTTGCAGTAAGTCCTATGCGATATTATAGAACGATATTTTCAACATATTAATAACAATATTCTCTTCATTTAATCCCCATAGATCGTGTTCTTATTTAGGTTAACTACGTTAATACCTCTGATCCGTTTTCCTTTAGATGAAAATTTTTTTTGCCTTGAATGCATCTATTATGCTGTAATGATACATCTTTTAATCTTTGCGCTAGCGACATGGCTATACTCCTCAAATTTTCATAACACACGATTTGAAACTCGCATTTTTGTAATTATTACGAACAGAAAAACGCTATTTTTTTATCTAATGATTTGTTTGCCTGTGTTTTTTTGTTTTTTTTTTTTTTTTTAGATGGCCATCGTTCTTTTGGCTTTTTGGCTTGTCGCTCTGTTTTATAGTCTTGCGTTATCGGCAACTTTCACAGGTGATACATTCATGACATTCGACAAAAGCGTCTGGGAACACAGCGGTGATCTTGTGACTGGACCAGGATATGAATTGATATTATTGCTCATATGTGCATTAATTATGATTGGATATGTGATTTGGGGTAAAATAAAGCCTCCACAAACTCCAGTCATTCGGCGACCAAGAGTTAGGTACGTAGGAGAAACACCTAGAAGACGCGCAAGATTACCTTTTGAATAAATACTTCAGAAGATTAGTTCTAAGATTTTTTATGTTTGTCAAAGCAAAGATATTAAAAAAGTATTATAATTAAAGAAATGCTTCGTTAACACAGTCAATGAGAATTATCACTACGGAACACGAAAAGAATAGTTAAATTTTACGAGTCTTTTTTTAAAAAAAATACTCTAACGTATTACATATTTGATCAGAGATGGCATACGGCATTATTAATTTTTTCCATTCCTTAATTAATTTTTTAATAGAGGCTATTATACAGTTAGTAGACACTATAATAGCGCTGTTCCGGCAACAGTCTTACAGCTGTCAAACTTCTCACCACAGTCTTAACTACTATTAAAGTCGTAACTAAGATGTTTTGGGATTCCGGTGGCAGTTAGAAAGCTCTTTTTCGTCTTTATAAAAACGATATTTAAGACATACTACCTAGGAGGCCTTAGAGCTATTAGTTGCATACTTTCTGGTTATTGTTATGTGAAAAAGTGAAGAATTAAGAAAAGTTTTATTTTATTCAGTTGGTTTTGGGTCCACCACGTCCTCTACTGCCTTGTGGACTCCACTCAAGAGCCTGGCGACAAACTTCGCTGTGTGGTTTCCGGAAAGTGTGACCAATCCATCTCCATTTGCGCAGCTTGACCTCGTTTTCTATAGCCCTCTGATTGCATTTTTGATGTGCGAGGCCACCAAATCTTTAGTATACGTCTTAAGCATTTGGTGACGAATACTTGCAGCTTGTTCATTAATTGTTCAGTAAGGGTTAGTTTACATAAACATTCATAATCAAAATAATCATGAATTTTTTGCTTCATGATTAAAATAATAACCAAATATATGATTATTTTGATTATGAATGTCTATGTAAACTAGCCCTAACAAGCCATGTTTCGCACCCAACAAAACCGATTTCACATTCGAATCAAAAATGCGCACTCTCGTATTGGTGGATATAACGGAAGAAGACCATGTTTGTTTAGTTGAGCAAACGCGCCTTTTGCTTTTGCTATTCTTGAGTTGATATCCTCTTTTGCTCCACCATCCATGAAGATGATGCTGCTTAAATACGTGAAGCCTAAGATTTGGCAGTTGTTAAATTTTTGTTTGTGTTTGTGAAAATGAAAAAGTGAAAAACTTTACAAAGTTATAACTCTTATGGTTTAATTTTTGTTCTAATGGTTAAAAAAAAAAAAAATTTGTGTAAAAACTTGTAGCAACAATTTCTGCACAACATTATATCGCGCCGCGCAAGAGAAGGCCTTATTTTGCATAATTTGACAAGTTCACCACTAAAGCTTTTGTGTGGTGAATTTATAAGCATTTTCTATAAGACTTTTTCGCCAGAAAAACTCATAAATTCTCCGCTTTAGTGGTTTGTTTTATAAGCAATATGGGAGGTTCCACGCCCTCTTGTCCGATTTCATCTAGTTTTTGTTGAGAGCCCGTATTTATTGTTCTTAGTATCTGAGTGAAATTTGGTTGGATTATCTCAAAAAACACTTTCAGTATAGCATTTTGAAACTTTTGCTTATATGGGAAGTGCCACGCCCACTTGTCCTAGTCCAACAGTTTTTGCTCAGAGCATGCATTTATAATCTGTATGAAATTAAGTTGTATTATCTCGAAAAACTCTTTTTGAAACTTTTACTTATATGGGAGGTGCCGTGCCCTCATGTCCGAATTCGCCTAGATTTTGCTCAAAGCTTGCGCTAACTATTCCTAGTATTTATGTGTATTTTTGTTGCATTCTCGTGAAAAATACTCTTGAAGTAGCATTTTGAATATATTTTTTGTATGCGCGGCAGGCGTGTCCGTTGACCGATTTTGCTTATTTTCAATCCCTCGAACTAACTTTAACGAAGAAGGCAGAGTACCAATTTCCATTGAATTATCTTGCTCAGTTTTTCCAAAAAATGTATTTCCACGCACAAACAGCCAGCCTGCCAGCCTGCCAGCCAGACAGACGGACATGGCTATATCGACTCAGGAGGTGACGCTGATAAAGAATACATATACTTTTCTATGCCTGCCACGCCTCTTTCTCTGCGTTACAAACGGAGGGACAAAATGAATATACCCTGGGTGTAGAGTATAGAAAAGCTTCTACAGTAAAATTTGTTTTTTGTCGGTAGAGTCTTTTGGCGATTAAGGCTCGAATTTTTGGCCGCCATATTGGAACGAGCATGTTGGATTTTGTCATCCAATCACACCAGCTATTAATGGGTATCCTTCAGATTCGATTTGAGCTAAAAGCTAACCCCATAGGTTGCGTTTTTTTTTTTTGTTTTCTGGAAGCATTTTTTGCCTCACCTTTGAAATTTTGCACCTTTTGGCTGCCATTTTGAAATCCGCCGGTAATTTTTTGAAAGCTCTTCTCCAGGCGAACATGTTGATATATCAAAGAGGCCGTCCACATATTGCATAACGTAATTTTCGAATTGGCTGCTATTTTGATATAACGATACATGCAATAATTTTACCTGTACTATATTTTAACATAATTTAATGCTTTTAACCAATTTTAATAATTTCTAACGAAATCCCGGCCAATTTATAGTATGTCATTATTTTTGCTCTTATATAGAATTGTAAGGACTGCGATCGATAAAATTGTTCGATACATTTTATCCAATAACTTGTTCTCAAATTACTCAATTTAAATTTTTTTTCGCAGTAGGCTTTGAAATGAATGTACTAAAACTATGGTTTTCAAACTTTGTCCCTAGTCAGTCATATTTACTTAAAAATGCCAAACGAGCTGGAAGTTCGAAAGTCAATAATAAAAATTTTTGAAGACCACCTGCGGTGGACTACCAATAGTATTGCTCGGAATAGCAAAGTCAATGTGAAATTGGTATCAAGAGTTCTGAAAAAATTTAAGGAAGTCTTGGATGACTTTCAAAAGCCAGGTTCTGCGAAAGGAAAAGGCATCCGTGACCAAAACAAAAAGAAGAACTTCGTCACAATTTTAAAGAGAACCCCAACATTTCATGCAGAAAACTGGCACAGAAGGTAAAGTGTTCCGAGTTTTTAGTTCGCAAGGCCAAAAATGAAGTTGGTTTGAAGACGTTTAAGCTACAAAATATTTCTGACAGAAATGCTATGAAGAGCACGAAAGCAAAACAGCACGCCATAAAATTTAAAAATTATTTTTTTTCCAAAAATTCGAATGCTGCATTATGGACGACGAAACGTATGTTTTAGCAGATTTTACGCTACTTCCAGGCCAAAAATTTTACACTGTAGACTCGCGGGGGAATGTGGACGAAAAGCTTAAGTCAAAAAAGCAGTCAAAATTTTCTCGTAAGTTCTTGGTTTGGCAAGCAATCTGCAGTTGTAGCAAAAGGAGCAATTCTTTTCTAACCACTGGAACAGTAAACTCCGAATTCTGTATTTAGGAATGTTTGGAAAAAGGGCTTAAGCCTTTCCTACGAAAGCATGAAGTTTCCTCTTTTTTTTGTAAGACTTAGCATCTTGTCATTATAGTAAAATGGCCTTGGAGGTGTACTCAAGAAATAATGTGATTTTGGTGCCTCGTGAAGAAAATCCTCCAAACTGCCCAGAACTCTGGTCAGATGAAAGATTCTGGGCTTTGGTCAAAAAGGAGATAAAGGCAACAAAAAAGTTGCCAAGGATGCTAAAAATTTTCGAGAAAAGTTGTGTTCAGCAGCTAGAAAGTTATAAAATAATACCATAAAATCCTTAATGGAAGTAGTGCCAGAAAAGTTACAAAAAAATATCATTAAAATTTTAGATACGTTATAAAAATGGTAATAAAATGGCAGTTCAAGAATGAGTCTAACTTTTAAAATCGGACTACTAGTTCCAGAGATTTTTTGAATTTCGTATCGGACAATTTTATCGATCGCAGTCCTTACTAATATTAAAATAAATGACATATTTAGTAAATTTTATAAAGTTTTGTCCACTAAAATGTCTTCAAAAGTCATGAAACGCGTATAAAACACGAAAAAAACGATTTTTTTTTTTAAATTTTTGGTTCCGACATACAAGGGACCCCCTTTGGGTGTAACAAAATTTGTTCACTAAAATGACGTAAAAAGTCATAAAACGCGAAGAAAACAAGAAAAAACGAAAAATTGTTGTTAAAAATGTGACTTATTTGAATATTCAGTGGAGATAGGACAATAGCGCTCTTCAAAAAATTACAGTTCGGAGATGGGATTTTTCTTAATTTTCATATAAGTATTTTTGTGGTATTTTGACATCTTACAGTTTTCCACACGGTAAAGAAGCCCACAATGATACCATAAGTGCAAAAAACACAAAATCGCAAAAAGTGGAGATAGGACTTTAGCGCTCTAAGGTATCGGTATAATAGATGGTGTCAAATAAGTGAGTTGAAACTTTTAAAAATTTTTTTGAAAGTCATTTAGAGATCACGCTACGTCGATTAATGCAAAATCTAGGCTTGATGCGGTTTTTATTTTATTACGATCTCAAAAAACATTAGAATCAATTGTGCGATATCTCAAATTTTTTGTCTTGAATCAAAGTAAATAAAAAAATAAAATCTAAAAATGTTTTTTCGATATTTCACCCTACTAGAGTTTTACTCTAAATCATCATTTCAGATAAAACTTGTTATTTCAAGGATACCATGAAATTACGCAATAAACAATTCACTTAAGCATCTCAACCCATTATATCCTGTTTTTGTGGGTCTTTTTGACCCCTGTTTTTCTTCCAACAGCTTAGTCATAATGGATTAATGTGTTCTACAAAAATATTCTACGGACAATTTCATTGGGGGTCTGCAAAGCCAAAAAATGTTTCAATCTTAAGAATAATGCGTAAAATACAATAATTAAAAAGTTATACGTAGGCTGTGCCACATGACGATCTTGCATTATCAGTTCACGCATGGCATCAATGTACTCTGGCACAACGGCCGTTTTTGGACGACCTTCACGGAATTCGTCTTTGAGCGAGCGTCGGCCACGATTGAATTCATTAAATCAGTTTTTCACAGTGCTATAGGATGGTGCTTCATTGCCATACAAAGATTTATGTTCATCGATGCACTCTTGTCGTGATAATCCACGTCGAAAGTTGAAAAAATGATCGCACGAAAATGTTCACGAGTTAATTCCATTTTTTTGCCAAATTGATTTTTTCAAGTCACTGTAAGCAACACAAATGATGGTCATGCGTCAAAACGTTCTGAGTACGTTTGCGCTAAAAAATGTCAAACTTTATTATGGTGCTGCCAGATTTTAGCTATTGATATTAGTGTTGCCTAGGCCAGAAATATATACAGCATTATAAATAATTTGGGATGGACCGGACAGATTTCGTAGTATAACCAAATCCTGCAGTAACTATCTTAAATATCATACCATGACAAAAAAATGTTGTGTGTTATCCTTACTTACATATAACGAAACCCTTATCTAAATAAACCTCTTTTACAGTATGTTTATTTTGGGATGGACGGGACAAAAACTAGGTTCCTACCAGTATTTGGGCAGACTAAAAAAAAATATTGCTTTAATTTAATATAATCTATAGAATAAAACATAGATAACAAAAAACTAAATATTGCTAAACAATGAAAATGCAACATAAGAGATTTTTTCATATAAAAATAATATTTTGACTTAGCTTAGTTAAACGTTAGTTAACTTATCTGAGGCGATTGTCAAAGACAAAAAAAGTGTTTGTAATACTTAGGGATATAACCAATAAGTAAATGAAAAAAAAAAAGGCCGTGAAGCCAAACCATTAACCGAAAGGAAGAAACTTGCCCGAAACAAAATCAAGTAGCTTAAATCTATGATGAAATGGATGCCTAAGAATAATGTCGAATATTTTCAAGCTTTACTACAAACCGTAGAACAGACATAGTTATCTTAAACTTTTACTTTTTCCTTTTTTTTTAACAAAAATATTTTAAGATATTCTATCGTAAGATAGAACATTTTTGAATTTATAAAAATTTTTCCTACCTCCATATAAATCATGTGCTATAGATAGAACCTGTGTAATTTGAAAGAATCATTATGTTATTAAAACCAATAAAGAATAGATCAAAAGCCATTGTATAGTCTACATTACTTCATTAATTTTGTGTAAAGCAGACCACTGAAACCATCTTAGGCGGATTAAAAGACATCAAAATTTTGTTTCTCTGATTTCTTAAAATGTTTGTTTTTTCACTTAGAACCATGTTTACCCAACGCAACGAAATATTAATGTTATGAACTCTCCTTGGACCAGAATTATTATATTCTATCCTTGTTCGAAAACAAAAAGGAAACAAACAAAACATTTTTTTAAGCAGTCTTTATTTTTGAGATCCGGCCCGGCCCGTCACGAACACGAAACCAGCACTTGAAAAAAGGCCCAGGCCCGCGCGAATATTTTTTGTCGAGGCCCGAGTCCGGTCCGATACTACCATATTGTTACATATTCACACTTTTTTTATGATTTAAAAAAATTTTAACTTATAGTACAGTCATTTGGTAGTTTTACCTGGAAATTTTTGCGGGATTTTTGCAAATGAGTTATTTTATAGATTTCGATGTGCTCTTTCAGAATTTCAACTTTGCTACCTCGAGTCTTGTTCGCTCGCGCCGCCATATTGGAAAAATGGCGTCCAAAATCAGTTTTTTTGCAAATATCACTTTAACGGTTACATTTAGTTAAAAATATTGTAGCTTATAAAATTTTCTAATATAAAAATGGCCCCTTTATTGTTTCCATACTATTTATAACTCAGGAGATATCCTAATTCAAACTTTGAAAAAAATTAGTAAATTGTGCATGACGCTTACAATTACAATAACTCATGAACGGTACGTCACACTTTCAAAGTGAAAACATTGATCTATAAGGAATTACTTCCACTATAAGCTACACATTGCTTTCTTCTCACATGACCTATAGTTTACGAGATATTTTATCAACAAACCTAAAATTTTTAAAAAAACCGTTTTTTCAAAATAGCTCCAAGACCGTTCGTTCTAGAAAAAATAAATTTCTCGCATTTTGTAGAACGTTCAATTTCCTTTAAGGGTCTCTCCAAACTATTTTTTCGACCGACTTACCGTTCATGAGATATCGCGTCTTGAAAATTATTCAAAATTGAACATTGTACTATGCTCCATACTATGTTAAATTTTGAATGATTTTCAAGTCGCGATATCTCATGAAGGGTAGGTCTGACGAAAAAACAGTTCGAAAAGGCTCTTATAGGAAATTGAGCGTTCACAAAATGCATGAACAGTTTTTTATTTAGGGCGAAACTTTTTGGAGCAATTTTGAAAAAACGGTTTTTTTCAAAATTTTAGGTTTGTTGATAAAATATCTCGTAAATTATAGGTCATGTGAAAAAAAATATAATGTATAGTGAAAGTAATTCCCAATAAATAGGTGTTTTTACTTTGAACGTGTAACGCACCGCTCATGAGTTATTGTAATTTTAAACTCAACACATCGCTGTGTCTACTCATAAGCGGCATTCACAATTTACTAATTTTTTTCAAATTTTGAATTAGTAGGATATCTCCTGAGTTATAAGTTGTACGGAAACAATTAAGAGCTAATTTTTATAGAAAATTTTATAAGCTACAATATTGCATCACAATATTTTTAACATAATGTAACCGTTAAAGAGATATTTGTAAAAAACTGATTTTGGGCGCCATTTTTCCAATATGGCGGCGCGAGCGAACACGACTCGAGGTAGCAAAGTTGAAATTCTGAAAGAGCACATCGAAATCTATAAAGCAACTCATTTGCGAAAATCACGCAAAACATTCCATGAATTTCTTCCAAGTTTATGAAACTCAACTTTCGCGTGATTTACGGGCCTCTAATTTTCGGGCTTTTGTTGTTAGGCTCGGGCCCGCACGAAGCCCACATAAAGCTCGATTTCAATTCCCGAGCCTGTCGTCGAAGAATAAAGGCCTGCGGGCCACGAAAAAAAGCACGACCCGTGCCTAGCTCTCATATGTTTATATTAAACAGTATCTAGACACTTCAATGCTCCTCCTAGGAGTTAAAGGAGAATACATACATACAGACACTTCAATCTATCGGAAACACACTTTTGAATACTTATGTTATTGACGAAGAAGGATTTTCTTTGCATTTAACTTTAAATATTTATTTCGATTTAATATTTTTGCTTAAGACAATAATAATAATAAAAATGATTTTCAATGAAAATTTCCAATGTCATTTTATCTTGCAGCTTTGCGAAATTATACGATTTTTTAAATCGAAAATAATTGCCCAGCCCTCATAATAGGCCGAAAGACCTATTTTAGTAAAAAAAAAAAAATCACAACAAACTAAAACAAAAATAGTAATTTTCGATGGATTTGTCAGTGCTGAATCCGAATCCAGTTAAGGAATTGCTATATCACTTATGGTTTTTGAGATACTCTAACCAAAAAGTTCAAAGCACTATTTTTGTGATTATATAGAGGACGCACGAAATTGTTTTGCTCTTTGCCAAGTACTATTCTTTTTCCTTAAAATAAAAAATTAATTGGTTTTGCAAAATTTTTCTTTAGCAAGTCATGACCATTTGATAATAAAACCATGGAGTGAAAAATTATATGAGAGTCCACATACGATTTTTAACTTCCATGTGCCATTTTAAAATGGTCAAAACTTTTTCAGAAAAAATCATACAAGACCTATAGTTATAGCTTATCTATATAATCTCAAAGAGACCGGATTCGAATTCAGCATTTCCAAATACATTGAAAATGACTATTTTTGTTTTAGATTTTTGTGCTTTTTTGCAAAAGTACCGTTTTTCGACATATTTTAAGGCCGGGGCCCTAATTTTTGATTTTAAAAATTTTTGACTTTTGTTACTATCACCATATAATGGTGGTTTTTTTAAGCCCAATAGAACTTGAAATTGTAAAAAATAACACAAATAATTTTTTTTTATTTGAAAGATCAATACATTAACATTTGAAAATGATTTCGGGCATATGGTCACCGAAGTTGTTCTTGACGAAGCGCATTCTGCACGTCCAATTTTGGGCCACTTTTTCGAGCACTGCTGGCCGTATGCAACGAATAACACGAGCAATGCTGGCCTCCAAGACGTCAATTGTTGCTGGTTTATCAGCATAACCCAGTGACTTCACGAAGCCCCACAAGAAATAATCGAGAGGTGTCAAATCGCATAACCTTGGAGGCCAATAGGCAGGTTCATTTCTCGAAATCAACTTATCGCCAAATTTTGATTTCAATAAATCGATGGTTGCGGTCGCCGTATGGCACGTAGCACCATTCTGTTGAAACCACATCTCATCCGGATCAATGTCATCTATATTTTCAAACGATTTCCATTGATCGTAACGCGAACTCCAGCCTGATTTTTGAAGGAATAAGGTCCGATGATGCCACCAGCGTGTAAGCTTCACCGAACGATGCATATTTATGGATGTAATGGAGTATGTAGAGTCTCTTGTATATAGGTCTCACTCCTTATGCGGCAATTTTGCTTATTAACAAACCCGTTAAGCCAAAAATGAGCCTTATCACTGAACACAATTTGACGATAAAACTGCCAACTGCTCTAGAGCCCAATTGGCGAAAAAAATTTGGATAATTTCGTAGCATTGTTCAAGCTTGAGTTTATTCATGATGATTTGGCAGAGTTTACTGAAACAAATAAAAAAAAATTTCATAAAAATTAAATTTTTTTTGGACTATTTTTTACAATTTCAAGTTCTATCGGGCATAAAAAAACAGCCTTTACATAAGTATTGTATAAAAAAATAAAGCCAGGGGTACCGCAAACTTATAATTTAACTCCGTTCGTGAAAACCGTGATAATCCTGTGTACTTTTTGACGCTAAGTATTGTGAATATACCCGCATGAATTGGAGATATCTCTGCTTGAAGTTGAAGAAAACACTTTTTTCAGACTTATGGCGTAGCGATAGAAATATTTTTAACATCATCGAATAGCCACACTTTTCCTTTTTCAAATATACCATGGATTTTTTCCAATAAGACTCTTAACTTCAGAGTTATGACCCTTTGAATAGACTGTATTTCAGCCCTCATAAAAGAACGAAATAATATTAGGATCCAAAAATCGTTTTATGACCAAAAAAAAATACTCAAAATGAGTTAAAATCTGCTGCAGGATATGAAATGTGTTAGTGCCAATAAAGGAAAGGCCCTAAGGCCAACAAAATATTTCGTTCTGAGCTGAAATACCTTCTCTTCAAAGGATCATACCTCGGAAAGTAAGACTCGTATTGTAAAAGATAGGATGTATATTTTGGTAAGGAAGAGAGTGGCAATTGGATGCCAGTGTGAAAAATGCAATTACACATTTTCCTCTAGCTACAACATAAGCTGCCAACCTCTCCAACTTAAAGCAAAGATAACTCGAAATCCTGCAAGTACATTAACAATTTTGAGGGTGCAGTCAAGAGGTACATACGACTGCACATAAGAAATAAAAAGTTTTTTTGTGCATGTGTTATGCCGCAATCCATTGCAACTGATATATAGAAAGTGGGTATTTGTATATATCATTTATAGAAAAAAAAAATGTAAAGGTTTTACTATGTTAGATATACAAAGTGATTCACCAGACCGAATTTGTACAGTTGTATAACAAAATGACATTTGGAATCATATTTAAAAGTTATTTATGTTTTGATGTTGTTAGCTCCTAGACTTTCTTACTCATAAAAATTTTAATTTCATTTAATTAGAAAATTTTTTTCTTACTAGACCATCGCAAGATGCACGATCATCGAAAAATGCAAGACCATCGAAAGTTGGGACAAAATCGAATGTTGGAACTAAACCGGATACTTATCTAAAATAGAAATTTGTAGAGCAGTTCATCAATAAATATATTTTTTATAAATGTAATTAAAATTGTGAAGTATATTTAGTTCTTGAGTCTTACATGTATATTTGTGAAAAAATAAATACTTATTTTACAAAAAAAAAAAATTGAACTTTGAACCATAAATTATAATAATAATTAAAATGACACTAGTGAACAAAACGTTTTAAGAGAATGTACAAGAAATGCCATTATTTTTTCTGATGCACTTTGGTCCCCTTAACTAGAAAATCACAAAAAAAGTTTTTTATGGATATAGGGTAGAAGGGGGAGGTTTCGACACGTGGGAGGCTTCATCAGTGCCAAATTTTGCGATTTCTATTCGCACTTACTTCCGCGTGTAAACCAAAAAGTCTTACTCCTAATGGTACGCAGCTATCATAAAAATTTCTCTGCGCAATTCGGCCAGGGTGCGTAGTTAGTCGTGATTTTGTATTTTTATAGCAAGTTGATGTAATATTTGCTTGTTGCTTTTTGTGTGATACTCGGTTAATATAATATAAAATTTCCGTTTTTTTCTAGCAGATACTTAAATATATTATAACTGTTAATACTACATTTAACGTTTGCAAAATAAATAAAAGTTAACTGCAAATTATGCAAATTTGGAAACAAGTGGATAAGGGAGGATTCGTCAAGTGTAAATGGGAGGATTCGACAACTGAAATTTATACATATGATTCAATTATTTTCCATGGATCTGATTTATTGAATCTTCTCTTCTTAGGAGGCTAACAATAAGTTTAAAAATCTTAATCCTAAATAACATTATTATACATTATTATGTCTTATATATAATTTCTTATTAAATGTGTCTCCATAGTTTATAGGGACTTGTACATCCTATGAGTTCAGAAAGCATACAAATTTGCGCCAGTAGTTCCGCCTGCATATGTAGCAGGAACAACCACAAGACAGAGAGTATGCGCCAGTGGCTGCATACAAATAGTTTCAAGTCCCACCGAAGAGAATGCGCCAGTTACCGGCTGCATAGAAAGAGTGTACGCCAGATAGCGGCTGCATAGGAAGAGTGTGCGCCATATACCGGCTGCATAGATAAAGTGTGCGCTAGATACCGGCTGCATATATAATTTTAGAACCCAGTCACCTTAACATGACTCATTGCTAACAATATTTATAGCAGGGCGATCCTTTCTTTTTAGTCTGGAGAAATTTTCTAAATTCTTCAAACTCCGTGCCAATGGATTGGGATGATACATCAATCTTTCAGCATAATTTTGCTTGTATTTGTTGATTTCGTCTTTAACAAAGGGGATGCAAAGGTCCCGATGTATGTGTTCATTCCGTATATACCATGGAACACCTGTAATGGTTTTTAAAATTTAGCCTCAAGAATAAAATAGTCTAAGATCCGGCAGTAAAAAAATGTATCGATCGAGTTTTTAGTTAAAATCTAGTTTTTACATATATTTAGGAATGGGGGAATATATTTTTGCTGGGTTGCCTCTCGAAATGTGGCCGCAAGTATTATCAAATTGCGATAACTTATGAACCGTGAGTCTCACGAGGAAAAGTGTCAAAATCTTTTTTATGAAGAGTCGTATGTTCTACATGTAATTTTCATTATATGCTGAAAAAAAATTTACCGTTTCAGAATTATTTATTGAAAACCGATTTTTTTACGCAATAAACAATAAACTTAAAAAAATCGGTTTTTAATAAATAACTCCTAAACGGTAAATTTTTATTTACATATAATAAAAAATACTTGTAGAGCATATGACTCCCCATGAAAAAGATCTGCGCAAAAGATGGCCCGCCCGGGGCTTGAATGAAGGTCTAAACGACAAAAATCATTGTTTTTTCGCAGTTTTTTTATTTTATCTCAAAAACCACGAAACTATTGGTAGTTATTCTTCCTAAATCTTTGAAAGAAATTAGTTTTCTACATTTTTTGTTTTTTTCTCATTGCTCTACAGTGAAGTTTGCCCTATGGAAGTCCCCGGAAGTAAAAATTTTTTGATTCAAAAAACGGTTTTTTTCCTATATCTCAAGATACAAGAAGCACACAAAAACTTTAGAGCTCAATAAATGTAGGAAATCTGCTTTTCTATAGTTTTGCTTTGAAATCTTGATTCCAAAAGTAAACGGTTTTCCGCTAGAGGTCGAAATTTGTTAAAAATAATTGTGTATCATGAAAAAGCGACCTTTTATTGTTTGGTTTTAAAATATACCCAAAAATTTGATTAGAAACTAATGAAAAAACTAAAAGCTTCTAAACATGGTCTTTAGAATGGAAATCGGATTGAAATTGCGCGAGATATGATAATGCTTACATACTTGGTATTTTTTGTAAAGTTCTAATTTTGGGTATTTTTGTTTCACAGTGTGTTTTGCATCCACAACTTTTGATGTTTGTGCTTGGAAATTTTCCAAAAATTTTAAAAGGGCACTTAAGAAAAAGTTAAAAGCTTTCAAGCGTGGTATTTGAAAAAGAAATCGGTTGAAATTTACGCAAGATATAAGAGTTATAAGAGAGATATAAGAGTATTTTTTTATTGTGCAGATATGTTTTCTGGTTATTATTTTGTATCACAGAGTATATAAAAACTGTCATATCTCGCGTAAATTTCAACCGATTTCTATTCTGAGGACTACGTTTGAAAGCTTTTAAACTTATCTTAAATTTTTTACAAAAATTTTGGGAAAATTTGCAAGCAAAAACATCAAAAGGTCGCTTCGAAATAAAAATTTCTAAAAATTCGATTTTTTTTATAACAAAAATCGGCCTCTAGGGCACAAACTGTTAGCTGTGGAAAGATGACTATCAGCACCAAAATATAGCAAATTATATTTCCTACAGTTTTTGGGATATAATAGTACACATTTTTTACGGTATTTAGGGTATACAGTCGCTCATACTCAAAAAAAGCCGTATTTGACAAAAATGGAAAAAAATCCAAACTCTCAGGCTGAAATTCGCAAGGAAACTAAAAGCCCATTTTGATATTCTTGGTTCTCAAAGTTGCACTGTTTATCGTCCTTTAACGTAAAGTAATAATCATAAAAAAATCTTAAGTTGTGGATGCAAAACACACTGTGAAACAAAAATACCCAAAATTAGAACTTTACAAAAAATACCAAGTATGGAAGCATTATCATATCTCGCGCAATTTCAATCCGATTTCCATTCTAAAGACCATGTTTAGAAGCTTTTAGTTTTTTCATTAGTTTTTAATCAAATTTTTGGGTATATTTTAAAACCAAACAATAAAAGGTCGCTTTTTCATGATACACAATTATTTTTAACAAATTTCGGCCTCTAGCGGAAAACCGTTTACTTTTGGAATCAAGATTTCAAAGCAAAACTATAGGAAAGCAGATTTTCTACATTTATTGAGCTCTAAAGTTTTTGTGTGCTTCTTGTATCTTGAGATATAGGAAAAAAACCGTTTTTTGAATCAAAAAATTTTTACTTCTTCCGGGACTTCCATAGGGCAAACTTCACTGTAGAGCAATGAGAAAAAAACAAAAAATGTAGAAAATTAATCCTTTTCAAAGATTTAGGAAGAATTACTACCAATAGTTTCGTGGTTTTTGAGATAAAATAAAAAAACTGCGAAAAAACAATGATTTTTGTCGTTTAGACCTTCATTCAAGCCCCGGGCGGGCCATCTTTTCGGGGGTTTTGACCAAAACTAAGTACGCAGTCTTTGTAATAAGGCCTGCTCCTAAGATTATTTTTGATGCAACCTATAATTTTCCCATTATTTCGAAAAAGTGCTGCACCCTACTCCCCATTCATAAATATAAGTACAAACTAGAATTTTAACTAAAAACTTGATCGATACATTTTTTTACTGCCGGATCTCATACTAAAATCCATTTTGAATTTTTGGAAAATCTGTTACAGGAGGTCTACAACATGTCCTACCATTTAAAAAGTAACTTTTGGATGACGCCCTCTACAGCAGCCAAGGGCCCGATCAAAAAAACTTGTCAAGTTCTTGTCATTGTATCAGAAATGTATATCAAAATGATATCAAAAATTTGTCAGCGGCTGATATCCATTTTTTGTATATCATTTTGATATATTTTTGATATCATTGAATGACATGTCAATTTTGTATCAGAAATGTATATCAAAATGATATCAAAAATTTATCAGCTGCTGATATGTCAAATTTTACGTTTTCGTTTGTGAATTTTATTTAAAGATAATTATAGAAGACGAACGCGCAGCCAATTTTAGTGAACAAGTTAATTTTCTAATGAAATTAGTGAAAAGCACATAAATATAATTGACTGCAAAAAAACCGACACTCCATTCAGTTGCTGCATGCGGCCTGTGGTTGGGAAAACTAAAAGTATGGAAAACGGACGAGCAGCCAATTTTAGTAAGAAGTGAGTTTTGAAATTAGTAAAAAAGCAGAAAAAATATAATTGAGTACAAAAAAAAACTAGTTGACGACGATTAACCACAATATTGTAAAACTTGGCCATAATCTGCGTCACTTTAGTTATCAGACCCAAAATTGGTTGTCATTCTTGTATCAGAAATGTACAAAAATTGTATATCATTTTGATATCTTTTTTTGATATCATTTTGATATCCTTTTTTGATATCATTTTGATATCTTTTTTTGATATCATTTTGATATCTTTTTTTGATATCATTTTGATATCTTTTTTTGATATCATGGTGATATACAAAAAGCGTTACATTCCGTATATCACTGTGATATCCTTTTTTTATCAAAATTTTGTATGTCACTGACAAATTTTTGATATCATTTTGATATATTTTTGATACACTTTTTTTGATCGGGCGGATGTCCAAAAGAAACTTTGTCAATAAATATAATAGTTTTTTCATAATAAAATTTTTAAAAAGTGTTTTTTGTTTCAATTACAAAAGCGAATGTCCCCTTAAACGCCTTCTACATTATTTTCCAAGCAGATTAGTGCTTTAAGAGTAATGGTTCAAAATATATGAGAAAAGTCGATTTTTTTGGTCAAAATAAAAATCGAAAATTCACGCAATAAATACGCATAAATAAAAAAAAATTTAAATTCTTTCTTATTTGGAACGCATAAATCTTACCGATGAAAAAATTTAAAAGTATATATGAAGAAAATCTGTGGATAAATAACGGAGTAAAGATCAATTAAGTGCAGTTTTTTCGTGCAGTGATCTACTACTTTTAACTTTGTGCACATCTACACATAAATACCTTTCTAATGGTGTATAATTTAAAGTCGTACTCCATTTCTGACATAGTAAAAATAGATGGACAAGTTTTTGTCTTGCGTATTAATAGATAAATTTTGATAAGTTGGTCCATAATTAGTAAAAAAAAATAAATTTTTAATTATTTTTCGCTCATACATTGTTGCCGAATTCGAGCTGTAACGAGAACGTTTTTTTTTTCTGATTCCTCATATGCATTTTGGCTGTAAGTTAGTGTAATTAATGCCTATGATATATCATCACTTGCATGCATGTGTGCTCTGTACCGTCTGTTGTACATATAAGGCAATGACGGTTTTTTTGGAGAACACTGATTCCTGGTTTTTGTACATTTCTTGATAGACCGCTTGTGCAGTGGAATTTTTTCATTATGGGTTTGGTTTGATTTGTATGTATGTTTTCTCCTGTAACACCTAACAGGAACATAGGGCCAAAAGTAAACGTCTCCATTTGTCACGATCCTTTGCGATGACTTTTATCTCTGGACACGACTTTCCCGATTCTTGGATTTCCTTATCCAGCGAAGTTTTTCAGGTGGTTCTCGGTCTAGCACGTCTTTTACTGCCTTGTGGACTCCATTCAAGGGCCTGGCGACAGACTTGATTTGGTTCTCTATAAAAAAGCGAACACGCCAACTCGATCGAATAGAGTTCAATGCCATGTTGAATACGGCTTAAGGGATGACACAATTGGTTGCATTGATACAGTATAATGACGTGAGTCAGGGTGAACATTATCGAATTATTAATTTGAGATATTTTGGAAATATGAAATCATTCAATAAAAATAAAAAATACAATTTTTCGGTCCATTATGCTAAAAACAAACGTCAGTGCAAATCATCCAATGGCTGTATTGAAGATATTGATGAGACTTTATTCATTTTTCGATGGGGGACCACTCAAATCTATATATAAATAGGCAAACGAAATCGGTTAGCTCCCTATTTCTATACCTAAATCTCAACCGATTTGCTTGATTTTTTTTTTTGTTGGAAAGGTTGTGAGGAGGAGCAGTGCATAGGACTATATTTGTTTTTAAAGTGGGAGGTGCCACGCCCCTAAATGGAAAAAACGATCTCACGGCTAAACCGCTGCATTGATTTTAATGAAATTTGGTATGGAGATAGGGTTAGGACTAAGGAACGATAATATGACCATTATGTTTTTCAGTGGGTGGTGCCACGCCCCTAAATGAAAAAAATGTTCTCACGGCTAAACCGCTGCATCGATTTTAACGAAATTTGGTATGAAGATAGGGTTAGGACTAAAGAACGATAATATGACCATTAAGTTTTTCAGTGGGTGGTGCCACGCCCCTAAATGGAAAAAACGCTCTCGCAGCTAAACCGCTGCATCGGTTTCAACGAAATTTGGTATGGAGACAGGATTGGCACTAAGGAACGATATAATGACCATTATATTTTCAGTGGGCAGTGCCACGGCCCTAAATGGAAAAAACGCTCTCACGGCGAAAATACTGCATACGATTTTTATGAAATTTGGTATAGATATAGAGTTAGCACTATATAGCACGATAACATGATTGATTTTTATGAATTTTGGTATAGATAGATATCAAAAACTGTTTGCTCTTTAGTAGGAGTTACACGCCTCTTAATGGAAAGTACGATGTTGCAACTTAGCTGCTGCACCGATGCAGATAACCCGAACTCTAAGGAAGAATATTAAAAGTTTTTTGTGTTTCATCGACCAAGGATGGGTATAAAAACTTTTTCCTTTATTTTATGGTCAAATCGAAATGGTCGAATTTCGGCCACAAGGCGAACTCTAGTTCAAATTAATTTTCAAAATTCTAGCACAATAAATTGTTATATACATTTAATATAATTGCCTAACAAGCCGAAATAGCATTCGCCATCTTGAATTTAAGAATTACCAAATTCTGACTTCAGGTTCGTGATCAGCGAACGCCAAAATATTGAAAACAAAATTATTTTACGACCCCTTTTGGGGCGTGTTACAACGTCGCCGTATTGAAATTTTGGTATCCAAAACTTTATTTTCCGTCCGCACAAATTCTGGCGACGGAGGTGGCGCGGTTGGCGTGAAACGTCCCATATATACTATATGTAGCAAAACACGCCAAGCTACCAGCTGAACATTTTTTTGTCTCCGATTTCGCTCAAATTTGGCAACATGATTTCGTGTGCAAGAACAATAATCCGGGAGGATTTGGTACTAGTACCATTTTTTTTTTTTTTTTTTTTTTTTGTTAAAATACAGGGTGTAGAAGTTGCCGTTTTTAGTCATTTTCATGAAAAGGGTGTTTTTTCAAAAATTTATAGCTTACACCAAAGTTTGTAAATTGATATAGGATCTAGTCCCATTAATTTTTAAGTGTTTTTTTTATAAAAAAATATTACTTAAATTAAAGTATAATTTATAAGCTTTAAAATGATGTACGACTCAAGATGGCAAAACTCTTTGTTTACTCAAGGGGAAAGCATCTTACGAAAAAAGTTTACAAGATATAAAATGCATAGAATTGCCCAAGAAATACGTGTGAAATTGTTGGGAGTTTTTTGGAATGTTAAAAAAAATTTTTTTTTTTTTCTTTGGATAATTTTCTAAAAAAAGTTTAAAAAAATTTAAAATCCAATTCCAAAAAAATGTTCAACTGGTACGCTCGGCGTGTTTTGCTTCATATGTTGTATGTTAACGTCCAATTGAAAACCATTCGCTTAGATATTGTTATAAAAAAACTTTATTTCGAAATATAAAATTTATACAAAATAAATACATTTCAAATTGTATCGTTCTTATTCAAATACAAATAAATAATGTTAAAAAAAAAAAAATCATTTAAATTACTTGACTTATATGTTTTACAAATATGTAGCTCGAGATTTAATGCAAGTTTTTATCTAATATTGTACAGATTCAGATTTTTCATTTCATTTCATTTTTTAGAAAAATGCTACAACATTGTTGTTAAATGAACATTAAAAGTTAAAATTAAAAATTGATGAGTTACAAAATCATCAACTTTCTAAATTCCACGGTATGATCTGTGTGCCAAGAAGGCGCTTATAAAGTATAGTATCGAATTGACCAAAGCTAAGATGCCAGCAGCCATAAACAAATCATACTCTTTGTAGCCTTTGTAGTTTCTGTTGTTTAACTCAATTATGATATTAATGCCAGCAGCAAGCAACAGTATAGCAGCTATGCTATGGTAGATTAATTCCTGTGAAAGATAGAGAATGAGCAAAAAATTTATTAAGTTATACATTTGGATGGCCAAAAATTAGAATTGTTTGGAACTGCGCTCCCGCAGCACTCAAATGTTCTCTTTGATGTAAGTAAGCACCATTTAAAATTTAATTTGGTCCATTTCAGAGAACATTTAAAGCATCCCAAATCATTTTAAAAAAGCAAAAAGTGGTCCTGAATATGGAAACATTTTTTCTTTTAAAATTTTAACTTTAAAGTTTTTTTATGGATTTTGAGCCGCGATTTGTTTCTCCGTAAGTTCTGTAATTTTGAACATATTGACAATATGGAAAATTAAGTTGCGAAATGGAATGAGCCATATCTCCAAAATTACAGTACTTATGGAGAATTAATTGCAGATTCGAATTAAGCGGCTCAAAATCCTTATTAAAAGGTTAACATTTTAAAAATTAATTATTTATTATAAAAGATTTTTCTATTTTCAGTACCATTTTTCGGTTTTTAAAATGGTTTGAAATGGTAAAAAATTTTGCGTAGTGGATATTTGCATCAAAGGGAACATTTTTATGCCGTGGGAGCGCAATTCCAAGCAAATTTTTGTTTTCACAAAAAATTTGAACCAGTCTTTTATATTGAGCATATATCTGATTCTCCAAATATTTGTCAGATTTTGGAGAAAATTAGAAGCGCTATATGGAGAAATTCGAAACAGCGACTATATTTGCCGCTTAGCGCGAAAAGGTGCGTGACTTCTATGTAAAAGCTCCAGAGCAAAGTAAATAAATATCAAAAAATGCCCTCAAAACCGATTTAAATTAAGAAAATTTGCTTATCATAGCCCACGGTGTCGGGAACTCATTTAAATCATATTTTATATAACCCCATTTTTTATTGCATAAATGTTTTCTTTTGAACAAGAACTACTAAATAAAACTATTTTTAAAATCTTATGTTTACCATTTTTTAAAAAGCACATCAAACCAAAACAAAATAGTCATTTTCGATGTAGTTGCCGGTGCTGAATCCGAATCGTGTTTTTGAACTATTAGGTTAGAATATATCAAAAACCATATTTGATAGAGCAATTCCGAGACTGGATTCAAATTCAGCACTAACAACTTCATCGAAAATGACTACTTATGTTTTAGTTTCATGTGTTTCAAGTGTACCGTTTTTCGACCTTTTTTTAAAAAATGGTAAACAAAAGATTTTAAATAGTTTTATTTAGCAGTCTTGGTTTTGAACTTGGTCATGATAATCGTCAAGACCAAGACTGCTTTTTAGTTTTGGTACTTAATAGTTAATAGGTGTTTCATGCCTATAGGAGGATAAATTCGAAATTTGGCATCTTAAAAACCCAACTGCTTTGGAAAAAAAAGGTTTCGAAATTTTTAATACTCAACAATTTTTATAAATTTTTTCAAGACCAAAACCGAGAACAAGACTTAATGACCAAGATCAAGACCAAGACTCAATATTAAACTAAGACAAAGACCAAGACTCAATGTCCAAGATCAATAACTAAGACTGCAACTTGGTCTTGGTCTTGGTTTGCTCATCACTAGGCGGAAATCGGTAGAACACCGAAAAATATAAGTTTCCTGGGCTTTTCTTAGTTCCATTTTTCGGAATTCGCAAAACGAACGGAGTTATTTTTGTCTGTATAGGTTCGGAACTGCTGGAAAATTTGTGCGAAGATTTTTAATTTTTTTTATTTTCATACTTACATAAATAGTTTTTGCTATGATTCCACCTGTGCCAAGTGAAGTCAAACACGATAAAAGTAGACAAAACGTTCCAATCAAAAATGATGTCGCTATCAATAGAAGGAACAGATTCGCATTGGTGTTATAGTTGAAGAAAGCACTTCTGTTGAAATAATAACCAAGTATACCAACTACAACGCCTCCTATAAGCTAGAATATGAAAAAAAAAACATACATTATTAACATAAAATGCAAACAAAAAAATTACTTCATTACTTACCAACTCAAAGAGTTTCAAAAGTCCAGGAAAAGTTTTCAAATAACCAGTATTAAGTACAATATAGGAAGTGTTAGTAGTACTGGTGGTAGTTCTAGTTATTGTCACTGAATGAGACATCTTGGTATTGTTTGAATGGAATACGAATGGTGTTTTTTACCTAAAAATTAATAAATAAAAAATAAATAATTTAATTGATTAAGGCGTTATTTAGTAACCGAAGAATTTATTGTTTCTAAAACATACGATTAAAAACAAATGAATTTAACAAATTTAAATTTTAATTTTAAAAATTTGCCAAATTTGGGCCATAATAACCATAACATAAAAAACTTAAATAAAAAATAAATAAATATGTTATTACAATCTGGAAATATATTAAATATTACGAGAAAATAAAGATTTTCTTTAGTGACGAAAATTTTTAAGTTATATAGTAGACCGGTTCGATTTTGTATGAAGCAAAAAAAAAAAATCATCCCGAAACCGACTCAAAAGTTAGAAGGACTCTTAAAAACGATATCTGCATAATTTTTTTCTTTTTTCATTCCGAGAAAAACCAATGGAGCACTTTTGATTCTACTGAAGGAACATTTTGGCTAAAAAAAACATGTTTTTTGATTATAACTTTTTTTCATCATACACGTTTTGCATAAGATGCTTTGCTTTTGAGTAAAAAATCGTTTTTCTGACCGCGTAATTGAAAAACGTAAAAAAATCGATTTTGGGACGCGAATATTATCTTTACCCCACAGAAAAAATTTATAATTCTTAAGCGCCGAAATTTTTGTATGAACATAGTCTTTATTTCTAAGTCACCCTTGGGTATTTATTTTGTAACGAGAAAAAAGTTATGACCAAAAAACATGTTTTTTTAGCCAAAAGGGCCTTCAGTAGAATCAAAAGAGCTCTATAGGTTTTCCTCAAAATTAAATAAAAATTTTGCGAATATCGTTTTTAAGAGTCCTTTTAACTTCTGAGTCGGTTTCGGGATGAATCTAACTTTCGACCCTATCTATTATAAATTAATACTGAAGGAAAACTAGCAAAAACACTTATACAAACTTATACACCAGAGCATTTACTTAGATTTCAAGATATCTGAAAGTGTTAAGCTGTTTTTATTAAAAACCATGCCTTTGCCATCTTAGTATTGATATTATTGGGTGTACAACTTAAAAACCGGAATTTGACGGTGGATGTCCGTACTAACAAATATCGTGAAAGCTCGAACTTTATATATATGTCATTTTGAAGGTACATTTGACAGCTGTTAAAATCAGTCAACAAAACAATTTTATCTTGTGTGCATCATTATTATTTTTCACGATGAATAACTTCGAAAATTGGAGAAAAAGACAGCATTTGCGGGAGGTTCTGTTGGGTCATTTTTTTGCAAAGAAAACTGCTACGGAAAGTCATAGTTTGCTTGTAGAAGCTTATGGGGACTATGCTCCAGCTGAATCAAGCTGTCGTGAGTGGTTTCGACGGTTTGAAAGTGGTGATTTTGATGTCGAAGACAAAGAACGTCTTGGTCAGGACCAGCTAGGTGTGATCCATTATGAGCTGTTGCCAGGTGGCCAAACCATTAATGCTCAACTCTATCGTCAACAATTGATCCGATTGAAGCAGAAAATCCAGGCAGAGCGGCCAACGTATGCAACCAGACACGAGTCAATCATTTTCCACCACGATAACGCTTGGCCACATATTGCTGCCCCAGTCAAAAAATACCTGGAAAACAACGGATGGGAAATCTACACAAATTTTGCCTCACCCGCCTTATAGCCCAGACCTTGCACCATCAGACTACCATTTGTTCCGATCAATGCAGAATGCCCTATCAGGAATACGGTTCACTTAAGTTCAAGATATCGAAAATTGGCTCGATTCATTTTTGGCCGCCAAGCCGGCGCAATTTTTTTGGGATGGAATTCATAAATTGCCTGAAAGATGGGGAAATGTTGTAGCTTCCAATGGACAATACTTTGAATAAAATATATTGTAACATTTTTCCACAATAAAGCATCAAATTTCGCAAAAAAATTCCGGTTTTTAAGTTGTACACCCAATAGGATTATTATAAAATTAATATAGTCAAGATTTTAGAATATTTAGGTACAAACAAAAGTTTGGTTTCCTCAAATAACGCAACAATCTTAGGCACAATAATTTTCACCAAAAATTTGGTACTTTTCCTGTAACGTTCGATTTTATCACAGATTAAATTGCTATGAGAAATTTACTCTGTAAGTAAATAAATAATTCAAACCTGCTAAAATTTCTTAAGTAAGCTAAACAAATCTTTATCAAAAATATTTTCTTAAATAGATTCTTTTTATGACATCGTTCGGAAATGTTATCATTAAAAAGCAAAAAAAAAAAATGTATGCATGTTAGTATATACTTATGTCACGTATAGTTACTACGCAATACAATGTACCACACAGCCACGTACATACAGACGTACAGTAACTTCAAACTCGTGTTTATCAAAACAAGACTCCCCAAAAAAGCGCGACACATAGCAATGCTATTACGTAATTTCCGACTGCCGACACAATTTGTAAGCCATGGGTATGGCTCATACATAAAATTTTTCGATAAAACTAATTACAAATTCTAAAAAAACAGTCACATTTGTATACCTAAGTATGTACATTCTAAAAATAATTTGTTTATAACTAAAAAAATAATTTAATAACAAATTAAATGATGAATTTATGAGGTATTTTTCATGAACACCTTAAAGGTTTTTTGTATGCTTGACATTCGTATCGATTTAATAAGGCTGTTGTGATTTGAATTCTACGCTGCTCATTATGTTTAGTAAGTTTATGTCTCATTTACCATATAAGTATCCAAATGGGAAAAGTATGAGGGATCTAAATTAGAGCTACTATGACACGGTAGCTGGACTAAAATAAAGTTTTAAGATTAGCTGAAAAATTTGCCATACACAGGGTTTTTCTTTAGAAAACATGTTATCAATAACTGAAAAAAAAAAAAAAAACAAATCCGTAACTGATCGTCTAACAACTATCAAGAATGCGGTATTTTATGCACTTTTAGTTTAAAATATCTCAAAATCCGGACAAGCTAGCGCAATTCTGTTACTAGATTCGGATTCAGCATTGAAAAATACATTAGAAACTACTATTTTTGTTTTTGTTTATTAGTTTTAGTTTTTTTCGTTTAATATAGAAAATTACATTTAAATTGGATTTTCTCAAAGACGGCCACACGTACGATTTTATGAAAAATTTTGAATTATACCTGAAAGTCCCTAGAAAACGCGTGGGTGATATTCCTTAAATTTAAAATTGGTATAAAGTCTATTTATAATTTTTAACTTTCATGATGTCATCTTAAAATGATCATAGCTTTTTAAACCATTTTATAGCTCATTTTGAAGACAAAAAGCAGTACTAAATGATCCACTTAATAGAAAATGCTTAAATAATTTCGTACGTTCAGTAAAGTAACAATTAAAAGAAAAAAATTTAAACACTGAATTTTTTTTCTAACTGAAGGACCGAAAAGTAACTGCACACTTTGAAATACATTTTTCTCGGAGAGTAGGAATTTATTTGAAAAAAAAGACACAGTTTGAAAGCGTTATCAATTGTGTATTAATTCCTTTTTCAATATTTGGTATTCTTATAGTATTGGGTTGGCAACTAAGTAATTGCGGATTTCACTCATATATGGCTTTAGTTGAATTTTTAGGTTTGCTGACGTAATCGAAATGTCAAACACATTTTGTTATTTGATAGTTGGTACTTCAACTGTCAATCAGTAAAAAAAATTTTGTATCGGTTGTGTAGTTTTTGCTCGGCGTCTGTTGAAAAATGGAAAATCAAAACGAACATTTTCGTAATATATTTTGCTTTTTTATTTCCGGGAAGGAAAAAACGCATTGCAAGCTCACAAAAAGTTATGTGAGCACATCAAATCATCACGTCATCAACTTCAACTGGACGAGTGAAAATCACCAGAACGAAATTTTGCAAACGGCGACCAAATCAAAGCAATAATCGATTCGGATCGTCACAGTACAACACGAGAGATTGTATCACATACATGCATTGAAAATCGCTTAAAACAATTTTGTCTTTTATTTTCTAAAAAAAATCCGCAATCACTTAGTTGCCAACCCAATGTACTGAATGTTGGCCAGACGCTACAAATTCAGTGTCAATAGTATAAAAATATTATTATCAAGTGCGGGAGTACCTATTCTCTCCAAGGTTTAAATAAAAATGGAAGAAAACAAGTTCTAGGTGACCCAAAAAGAGAAAAGAAGGTAGTGACTTTGATAGACAAAAACAAAAGTATCTAAGTACGGGATTTGGCAGAACAGTATCGATGATTTAACGAGTGAAGCATAGCCTTCATACATGCAAATGCCCAAAATAAGTGAAAGCTGGTAAAACAAGGCTTCGAAGATTGTATGATCATTTATTTCAAGAAATTACTGAATGAGTTATAATGAAGGACGAAATAAATCTATGTAAAAATGGTCTCAAAAACATTGACAGATCTCCAATTATACTTAAAAGGGAAAAATAATACTGTCAATATCGATAGTTGGAATAAAAAAATTTGGCATCAATGTCTCTTTCTGGCAATCTGTTTGGTCTTGTTTTCATAAGCTAGCCTAATTTTTCGAAAAAAGCACGATATATGCATTTTATAAGAAACATAACGCATCAACAATATTTTGGCCTGAATTTTCCACAGCACACTATGACTGGTCCACTATAATGTTGCTAGAAGAGAATAACACAAATTTCGTTCCGAAAGAATGATACCCACTAAAAGCTCCCAATTTTAACTCAATAGAAAAGTATTAAGCCATTGTAGAGCGAAACTTGAAGAAAGATGGTCGAGTTGCTGACTACATCAAAGAATTTAAAAAAAAACTGGCATAGGTCAAGCAGTGCCGTTCAAAAAGTAGGTGTGCGGAATTAAATAAAGGGAATCAAACATAAAATTCCACTTAAGCTAAGGGATATACTTTTGTTTATATGTTTTAATGAAAAGTGAATTAAAACATATATTTTCGTGGTATAAAAAAAGTTAAAAGAAAATATTAGTAAAAACAGCTAAGTTACAAGCAAATGAAAGTGTGCAGTTACTTTTCGGTACAGTCCTTAAAACTTAATATTTTTAAATAATTTTTTCTCTTAAATTTCAATTTATTGCAACATAAAAATTTCAGAACAAAAATTTCGCTCTTTAAAAATTACAAAAAACCAATTTCTAGATGAAAAGTCAGGAAAATTTTCCTAACAAATTTTTTTTTTTTTTTTTTGGTCTAGTTGGTTGGTCTAGTCATTTTCTACAAAAGTTGACGTAAGGACATCGCCAAAAAAATAATAGCTTAAAAGTAACGGGCTGTTAGAGCGATTTGCCTTTTTAAAGTCCATTTATTAAGTTTCAATCGAAAACCGGCTGAGTTTTTTCTACTACCGATTCCTAATTTGTTTTTTAAAAAACTTATTTTTGTGATTACTATTTTACGAAAATGTACGGGGAGCAAACAAAATTGCAACTTTGCACAATTCATATATCTCGTGAGCATCCTAATATTAATGAACATGTAAATATGAATTTAGAAAAATATTTACTTAATAATTTGTTAAGATCAGCGATGACGCATCAATTTATATTTATAACTCGTACGTGCATATCGTCAATAGTACGTATGTATTCATGAGCGTAGTATTGAACATATAAACATCTCGCATATTAAATCAACACAGATACTATCGATTGCCTTGTAAGCTTTCTTGACCTAATTACAGAAAAAAATTGCAATTGCATGATGTTAAGGAAAAGGAGCAACAAGTAAAACTCAATGAGTTTACTAAAATTGAAATTTGAGAAGAAGTTCAAAATTAAGTATACTATACATACATTGCCCACGAGATATATAAAATGTGTAAAAATGGAATTTTTGTTTTGTTCTCCGTTCATTTTCGTAAGAAAGAGGTCAAAAAAAAAAAGATTTAAAAAAAAATAGGAATCGGTAGTGAAAAAAACCACGCCGGTTTTCGATAAAAGCTGGCAAAAATGGACTGAAGAAAGGCAAATAGCTTTAACTTCGAAACTACTGATTTTTTCAGCGATGTCCCAAAGTCAACTTTTGTAGAGAATGACTAGACAAACATTATCTTCGCAGTAGTTTTTGTCCCATAAATTTAATTAATTGCTGTTTTGGTACAAAAATCGCTAGAATCAGATTAAGTTGTTAAAGCATTTTGCCACAGAAATTTTACTTAAAGCGCACCGTGTTGCATGTTCATTGATAAAACACTATCGGATAAGATAAATGTTAGTAATTGTTGGATTATTTAGCATTCACTTTCAGTTTCATTTTTGCCAACAAAAGGAAACTAGGTACATACAATGAATGAAACAAGCATGGATTGCTAATTTTGTTTTGACAAATCGAAACATCGTAGTTTGTTTACATTTTAATATTCGCAACGTAACGCAGTTTTTTGCAATTTTTAATTTTTTTATTTATTTTTTGGATTTTGTTGTTATGACATTGGTGTTAAGTGGCGTTTCGATTAAAATTAATTATGATTTTACTAAATGATGACACCATCAGACAACTATTCATATCATGTTATTGAATTAATGGTTTTATTTTTTTCACATTTCAAGATGCCATTACCCCCACTTAACACAATAATAAAGCCTGTAATCGATAAGGATACGAAGTTTCTGCTTCTGGTAGGTGAAAGATAGGCCTAGACTAACAAAAAATTGCTAAATTGTCTAAAATGTACCCCTGAGAAATTATAGGGTTAAAACTGAATTTCTGACTTGTTTTACAAAAAAAAATTTTTTCTTGGGTCACCCTAACGTTTTAGAGAAAAATTTGTTCGTAAGAAACTTTTAGCTAATTGTGTGAGCTCTCTAAAAGTGTGATTGGTTTATAGAGTTTTTAAGGATTTCACAAAGTTGTGGACCTTTAAAGTTGATATTTAAAATTTTTTCTCATATTTTGACTTTGGCAGCCATTTTAGTATGAAAAGGGTCTTATTAACATAACCTTTCAAAATTTTTTTTTTTGAAAACTTCGTTCAATTTTCTTTAATTTAGTGGTAGGTACAATTGTCTTACCAATTTTTTTGATTGAGGTCAGCAAAAAATACTTTTCTACGCAACACACGGGTTACTGCCATACCTAAATTGGAGCGTCAGCGTTATTGTACTGTTAAAAATTTCTCATGTACATACAATTTGTATGGCGCATACCGAAATTGCCAACGCTCATCGCTACCGCTATTCGAATTTCCAATCTTGACAAAGCGTTATGGAGTTAGCTGCAGAGAAGTAAAAGAAAAAAACAACAATATGATTTTGACAAACATATGACTTCAAAGCAACGCTCTTTATTTTGGTATGGCGCTTGACGCTTTTGTGTAACGTTAAATAACGCAACGCCTGACGCTCCAATTTAGGTATAGCAGTTGCTCGCATGCGTTGCGCTGCATATGATGTGTGCGCTACTAGTGCTGCTCTTTATCTACTGCAGCCTTCAAGCGGAAAAGTATTTTTTTCTGACCACAATCAAAAAAATTGGTAAGACAAATGTTCCACCAAATTAAAGAAAATTGAACGATGTTTTGAATAAAAATTATTAAAGTGTATGTTAATAGGACCTTTTTCTTACTAAAATAGCCGCCAAAGTCAGAAAATGGGGAAAAAATATTAAAATATCAACTTTAAAGGTAAAGAACTTTGCGAAATTCTTTTAAACCCTATAAACCATACACACATTCTGATAGCTCTTACAATTAGCTAAAACTTACCCATAGAAATGTTTTCTCTAAAACGTTAGGGTGATCCAAGAAAATTTTTTTTCTGAAACAAGTCAGAAAATCATTTTTAATCCAATAACTGCTCAGGGGTACATTTTAGACTCCACTACAGACGCAATTTTTTGTTAGTCTAGGCCTCCTCTATCACCTCCCAGAAGCTTCGTAACCTTATACAATACACCCTGTGTACTTAATGAAGCAGTTTACATTACCGTTCTAAAGATCTTCCTAAAATTTGGCGTACATTGATTTAAAAAATTTTCAAAATTTAATTTATTACCTTTAAATGTCGATTTCAAAATGTTTAGTTAAGCCTTAACTGGAACTTTTACTGGGACTTTAACATTAACTTTCATACAAAACTTTGTTTTATCTAAAAATTAAATTTTAACTGAATATTGTGAAAACGACCCTTAAAGTTAACCCTGATTCCCAGAAATCTAAAAGTAACTGAAACCCAAATAGGAAACTGTAAGGCTCATATATGAAAAGATTTTGAAAAACGCGAATTTTTTTGATTTAAATTACCAATCATTATTTAAAAATTATCTTATTTAACTATTTCACATAGTTCCTTATTTAAAATATGAATAGGGAGCGACCTTAACCCATCCGTTTATGGATGAAAAGTATTTTATATCAGCCCTGCCACTTTTCAAGGGATATCAAGCAGCACAGTATATGATTGAATCACTGGATTAGCTTAAACATATTAAAATAAGATTACAAGCAAAACTTTAAATGTTAATTTTGGTGGGGAGTGGGCTCGCTCTCTGGCATTAGTCGCCTCATTTGTTAACATAAGTATTTCTCAGATCTATCTGACCAACCGTATCGGACTCTAAAACGTTCTGGAAATTTCTCGAATATTCATTTATGTATGTCCCGGAAATGTGTGTTTTTATTCTTGCCTATGAATGTTTAATTTTATTTACATGGGTCTAATCTAAAAGACCCTATAATTTATTTGCTTATTTTTTTTTTTATTTTAATTCATAGTAATTCACGGTGCTCTTGAACAGTCGATAGGTTTTTTGGCTATGTGGAGAAAATCTGTGAATGGGGTTTCATTTGTATTAGTTTAGTGGTCTTGTTTCGTGATCCTGGGGAAAGCTGAATGTGGTATTATACACGCGATGCACACATGCATAAGTATTCAACAAAACATCCATTATTTTTCGATGTGTTTTGCGATGCTATGTTTTATTGCTGTGTTTTGGAGCTATATGCAGAAATGAAAAGCTCTAATCAATCTTCTAAACCTAATACAAATAATGTCGAAATCTTTATTTTTCTCGGAAATATCCTAACCTAAAAAGTTAAAAAAGTGCAAAAAACGTGTTTTGTCATTATTTCAGTCTACAATATTTCGGAGAAAATTAAGCTATTGGCATAATTTAAATGCGGTTTTAAAGAAAAAGATTGGAGCTTTCAGATAATGTATCGAATTCTGCGAATGAGTGTTCTATATTCTAGTTATATAGCTTCAAAATATAGCAAAAACGGTATTTTTTCCTTGTTTAGGCTAAGATATCTCAAAAACCGTATGAGATATAGCAATTTTAAGGCCAGATTCAGATTCAGCATTGCAAGATACATTAAATATAACTATTTTTATATTTGTTTGTTGTGTTTTTTTTCCGATTTTTTTTTTTTTTTTATATGGGATATGTATTTTTGCGATATTTCGCGGGGATGATCAGCTACGATTTTGGGGCTTGCATTTTTCAGACTACTAAACTAATACAAATGAAACCCCATTCACAGATTTTCTCCACATAGCCAAAAAACCTATCGACTGTTTAAGAGCACCGTGTAGTCTGAATTTTATGTTAGTTTACGAGTATAAAGCGTTTTTTTGTAGAAAATTAAATAGAAATTCATGTATCAAATTAAACGCGTTTTTTAAATGCATTGTTTTTTCTTGTCACAAATTGGACCATATTGTGGATATTAAAAATGTTGTATTCTTAGACACAAAACAAATTTACAAAATACAAAACACCCTAACGTACTTTAATATACATATATGTATGAACATATTTCTAAAAAAGTTTTGATAACTTCGAACTTTGATAATTCATCTTGCGATCAGATGAGATCACTTTCAATATTATTTTTGCTTATAACCACATCTTTATGTGTTTACAACAAACAGACCTTGTGTTTGTCGATTCGCCATAATACACATTAGTCATTTTCATATTTTAAGTGTACGAGTATGTACTCTACAATTGGTGGAAAAGAAAACTAAAACTTCCTCGTTGTTTTGTTTTACTTAACTTGGCATTAAAGACAGATCTGTTTTACTTGGAAATATTGACAAAACGGGGACAGGCGTTCTTACCTAATTCGCACGCAAGGAATTTTAATTTTAGTGGTCCGTCTCTGAGCTAGCGCGGAGTTGAAAATGCCGCCACTTGTAATCGATTTTTGAATTCAACAAAGTTACTCGTATATGTAATAAAATATTTTTAATTCAAGAATATTGAGGTTATGAGTTATTTTATAGATTTTTATGTTCTCTTTTCCAAAATACGAGGTGATAAAGTTCAAATTCTGAAAGAGCAAATTCGAGCACATCGAAGTCTATAAAAAAGCTCATTTTCAAAAATTCCGGAAAACTTTCCATGTATTTTATTCTCCCAAATGACTAGACTATTACCAAAAGAACATAATTTAAACTTTCATATGAGTGCTTTCAGTTATGTTAGATCATAGTGATGTGGAGATGGTTTACATGGATGTTAGCAAGAGTCTCCAAAATGGCAATATTGCAGTGAAAACTAATTTTTCGTGGAATATTTGAAAAGAAATCTGAAATCAAAAAATAAGCACAAAAAAAATACAAATAGTTTATATGTATATGTATAATTTTTCTTGCACTTGCAGTATTAGTGCGGTTAGCCATCGATTTATATTTACTCTTACGCGTAGGCACTTTGTTGGAGCTTTTTCGCAAATGTTATTCTTATCAAAATGCACTCGTATAAGTACATACATATACAGATAGGGTGATGAAGAAAAACTGCTTTTCTGTTGTCAACTGGACACTATAAAATATTTCGCCGAATCTAGAAAGTTCGATCTAAAATTTTTTAGACAAAATTGAGAGTGAGTTTTAAGTACAATTATACCTACAATGAAATGTAAAATATTTATAATAAACACCGTATCTCGAAAACTGTTGAACGCATTTCAAAATTTTTTCTACATATATTATAAATTAAAACTTAGAACGACAACCATATTTTTGAAATCGTAAAAAACAAGTTAAAGTCCTTTAATTGGGCCGGGAGAAAAAAAACCAAACATAATTTTTCGCATCACCTTAACGTTGTGTACAAGAAATACAAATGAAATCATCAGTTGTTGTGTTTGAGTTGAAAGAATTTGCCGGTAAAATGATAACATCTTTAGTCATTTGCCATTTGTGGGAGGAATTTTTCTATAGCTTGTTTTGATATACATAGGCACAAACATATGTATATACATTTACGATTGCAATTTTATAGGTCTAGATATTTTAACAAAAAAAAAATCTTTTTTTTTTTCAAAACTTGAATATTTTTATAAGAAAATTGTAGTTAAAAAATTATGCAATTAAGTGCTTTAGTGATTACTTTTAGTTTTATGATATTTTTTTAAATTTATGGGATGAAAAGGTTTAGTTTCTCCCATGTTAATCACCTAAAGTATTTTCCTATTCCTGCCGTATTAACTGTCGTAAGTCGAAAGGTAAGTATATGCATGTTAAATAAACATTATTTTATTATCGCAACCGAAATCTAGATAAGAAGAAAAAATATCAATACAAAATTCTGACGTTATTTACATTTTGTTTTAGAAACAAAGCAAAAAACTTTTCTGGTGTTTTTTCCAAAAATTATGGCTTTTTTTCCAATTTATGTGGTTTACAAATAGGTAATAACACCATAGCAAATAACCCCAGAAAATCTTTTGGAAATGAAAAAGCCAGCAATTGTCTGGCGTTAATTTTTGGAGATAAAGTCAAAATTAAAAAGAAGATGACGCCAGAACTTTGGAAATAAAGCTATAAATTTATTTCCTAATTATTTCTAATTTACATTAGGAAATTTTCCAAACAAATTATTTGAGTTTGTAGGCAAAAGGAGGGAAATGAAAAGAACTTTGTCATACAAATCAAAAAAATTAGTTTGGAAAATTTCTGTCTTTATTTCCAAAAATTTTTCTGGTATTACTTCTTATGGCATTATTTCCAAAAATTCTGGAGTTATTTTCAAGTCAATTTTTGGCTTCATTTTGGCGTTATTTTTGGGAGCCAGATTAATATTTGTATTTTTTCCATTAGTCATTTATCTACTCGGAAATATGCAACGACAGGTAGCAACCCGTTGTTTGTTTTGGTGCATAGCCCCATACAAAAGTTTAATAGCCTTATTATGTATGACAAACGAATCGAGTGACTGATTTTCATTTGTTTACATCCTTTAAGTTAATACAAACTTTGTTCTTTTAACTAAAATGAATGCTTAGGTCATAGTAAATTCTTCATAAAAAATGTTAACTCGTTCGTTATACATGATGAGGCTTTTAAATTAAAGTTTTCATTTTTTTTTTTTTTAATGATATAACGTCCATAATAAAAACGAATTAACGCCCTAGTTTTTATCGAAATAAAGAACAAATTTTGGACGGCATTTCCAAAATGTCATCGTCCAAATTTATATGAAAATAATTTGGGCGTTATTTCTGATTTGGCGATATTTCATTGAGCGTTATTTCCTACCGCATTTTTTCCATTAAAAATCACTGATCACTTTCTAATAAGCCGATGATATCTGATCAAAAATTTTCTGTTAATAAATGAGGCGCTGCACATAGGGGTATCTGAGTTAAAAACCTGGTCAAAATTAATAACTCTGAAACTACTGGTCCGATTTTGGAAATCGAGGTGTCATTTTATTCAGATTATTCAGACGATCAAAACAAATATAGACTCGTTTAAAAAAATTGTCAATAGAGGGCACTGCAGACAAGTGAAATATTTGAGGACTTGTAGCTCCTGTAGTACTGAGCCGATTTTGGTTTTTATAAAGTTTTTCTCTTTCATTTTACTAAAATGACAATTTGATGGCAATAAACTTTTGAAAAACATTCAATAGATGGCGCTGTACACATGATAAATGTTGTTACTTTTAGGGTCTTCTATCTTGTATACTGCTTTATTGATTTTAGTTATCAAGGTGTCAATCAATTTATATAACTCAGAAGAGTAGCCCGGAAACACTACAGAATAGAAAATTTGTCCACAGAGGGCGCTATAGACAAAAACATCACAAAAACATTTTAAAAATTCTATATCACTGTACCTTATTTAATAGATATGGCTTATTCTTTTAGTATTGTTAACTGGAGTAATACTGTAATACTGAATTATCAAAAAAATTGATAATAGAGGTCGACATAACTTACCGAAACTCCAACTTTTCAATCTCCGAACTAATAATCTCAAGTTTTTGAAAAACGATTATTTTTTATTTTAATCTGAAAACTCTTCGCCATCAAATAATTTCTGGGAATTTTAGTCCTCTAAATTCGTTCATTTTTTCGTTTAAAATTTCTTTAAAACTAAAAATATCACGTGTATAGGCATTAGCAAAAAGTGCAGCTATTTTGCCAATTGGAAATAGTAGGAGCCAAATTTTGCAGTTTTAGCTACAAAAAGATTTAATTTATGAGAATTTTTGGTAGATAAAATTGGGACTCGTGAGGATCTATTACTTTTCTGCTTTTAAAAATTTACAATTTTTCAATAAAAAATACTCAGTTACTTATAAAGTTTAAACACACTGTTTTGACTCTTATAATGATTCTTTTTTTATTAAATTAAATTCATTGTAACGAACACACCTATCGTAGAATAATCCATTCTGCAATTTTTCGTTTTTTTCTGCACTTAAAGAAATATACGCACTTAAATCAACAATTCTTTTGCAACTTTAAAAATTTATTTTAAAATGTTTTACAAAACTTCAACTTTGACAGCGTAGTACGAAGCTGCAGATGGGTTAAGATAAAATCGGGACCCAGATTTCTTTAGTTTGGATTATTAGCTGTATAATAAAAAAAAAACTTGAATCATTTTGGACCAATTACAAAAATTCGTTTTTGACCAGCTTTTTGGGTTAAATCTCCCTATGTGCGCTGCACAGTGCGAAATTTTCAGAGTCTAGCGGAACTTAATTCATATCTCAGCACATAAAGCAGTTATAGTTATGAAACTTAATACTTGGATATATATTTAATTGGCAAAACACTATGCAAAAATTAAGGGGGATCTGACAAGGGGTTATTTTACCCCCATGTATGGAAATGCTTAAAACGTTGTATTTCTGCTCCCATACCAGTTATCGCTATGCAACTTGATAGATATAACCATTTTCTTATCAAAACACCATAAAAAATGAAGGGGGTAAGACAAGGGGTATTTGCTGTTTCTTGCATTTTTATTCAGAAATGCTTCTAAATTTCGAGAGGATTCTCCCTACCTTTTTTGTATATTATAAACTAGCGTACGAATAGTTACCTTAAAACTATGGAGAGTGTCAGATGTTAGTGTTGGTGAGCCTATTTTTTCCAAAACAAAACCAACGATGGCGTCCGATGTCGGTTTTTTATGAAATTTCGGTGTTATGTGAAATTTCCAAAGACATTCTGGAAAAGGTTTAGTTCAAAAGAGGATCGCAAAATATCGCGGAAGATGTTTTATGTTTCCAGTAGAAGATTTGTGGTAACTCTTATAAAGTATCCAATGAAGTTGAAAATGTAAATCTTATGAACTTCTTAAAAAGCACAATTTTCACAAACAAATCACACACGAGTAAGAAAAGATTCTGCAAATATTTGAATGCCAATAAGTGACAATTTTATTGAAAAATAAATGAAAAAATTTTCGCGTCCTACCGACTTACCGTTTTTATGTACTATTCTATAAACTAAAACAAATCGAAAAGCTTTCAATAGTCAAAAAGTATGAATGAATAAGTATGAATAATAAGTTTCAGGTGCATTTTGGAGTTGTTTCGCAGGGTTATTCACCAAACTGAGTATGAGGTTTTTGAGGTGGGATATTAAGCTACCGAAATAATGAATAATCTTATGCATTTTATGTATTTAAAAAATTGAATAAAGTTCCGCTAAACCTCCCAAATTTCGCACTGTGCGCTGTAAGGAAATGTGGTGTCAGTTTATAAAGATGGTATGATTAATGTCATAATGTGATGCACCATACTAATCGGTTATTTGACCGATATTTGAACTTAATGTCATCAATTCTACATCACTAAGAAAACTACTCGTGAAAGCACCATGCACCATGATGCATGTACTTACATCATTTTTCCTTTCAGCGCCTTAAATGTTACTCATTCGCCCCATATTAATGACTCGTTTAATCGGCAAAAAATTGAATTAAACAAATGAATCGGTCATTTCAAAAACCTCATAAGTCACAATTAGAATTTTACAGGAATCAATACACATTAAAAAATTAAAGTTCACTTTTGTGACTTTTGATTCGCTTTAGTATTGGTTTTAAACTATTTTGGTATTAAATTCAAAATTTTTTTACAAAAAATTAATACTTTTTTGTCATTTTTCTACATAAATACTTTTTAGTATTAAAATTAAATTATAATTCAACTAATTTTTTCAAAATTAAACTAATTTTTTGGGCTAAATAAAGCTCTCGAGTTATAATAGATTGAAAAGTCGTTATACTTTCAGAAAAACTGTTCTTGACTTATGTTGTTTTAGCAAGAAACGGTCGAATCTTCGAATTATCGAACTGTTCTTGACTTATGTTGTTTTAGCAAGAAACGGTCGAATCATGTTGTTTTATCTAGGATTACTATTAATAATATATGATTTATTGATATAATTGAACTTAACAATCGTTTAATTACATATCACATATAAAGAGCTTTCTAAAACCACTTAACTTATAGACTTATGTTGTTTACTCAAGGAACGGAATTATTTGGAGGGGAATGAATGTGTTGACTTGCGTAGTATTTACCCAGAATACGCATCTATCTTTAAGAAATCATATGAAGCAAAAAAGTATGTTTGAAAAAAAATGTGACATTGTGGTTTTTGAAATGTCTGATTTAAATTGTATCATGATTAATGTATTGTTAACAGAAAAATATATTTTTGATGAGAAAGCAGCAATCAATTAAGAACGGTTTGTCTGTTTTGTGGAGCAACCTCAATGAATAAGATAAGTATTTATTGAATCACAAAAGGATGGTAAAGTAGATTTCATATCACATACCTACAGATTCATATGAAGTCGACTCGTGAATTTTTCAAAGTGTATGTAACCTACTTGAGTATATTCTCGAAAATTATTTTAAATATCGGAAGTGGGCACAATCAAATAAGTGCCTTTCAACGATTGAACACTTAGATACTTTAACAATAGGTAGGTTACGAACATGAATACCATGCAGTGGCCGAAAAAATGGGTAAAACCATATATGTAAGCGCCACGCCCAAGAACACAAAAGTTGTTGTTGTTTCAAAGAAACAACGAAAATGGCTCGAAAACTTAACTTAACTTTACATCATAAAATACAGATTGATAAATGGACTTTGAAGTACCATTAATAAAAAAAATTGTAGCGAAACACTATAGTTTTTGAAGGTGATATGCTAAATCCCACACACTTAATTTTTTTTTTTTTTTTTTTATTTGGGTTGTGAAGTTTACTTATCTGATACTGAAGATTGTCATCAGTTGAATTTAAACTATAGAATACATTATTTAAATTTACCATTTAAAAACCTTTTTTAAGGTATATTATTATTCCAGCAAAAAATTTAATATTAAAAGTATGTTAACCAGTTTTTAATGTTTATCATTGAATAAATAGTTTATTGTTTTTATTCGCATAAATGTCCATGAATAATAAAGAAATGTTCTATAAACTTTTTGAATTTAGATGATGATGTATGTATGCATACATACAATATGTTCCAATAGAGTGAGATCATCCAAATAACAAAAAATGAATACACTGCGATTCAGTCAAAAACAATACAAATATTTCTATTCATATATACTGTATATGCAAATTACGAGTATACAAATTCATTTAAACAAAAAAAATATATATATATAAAATTTTTACAAAAAAAAAAAACATTTTAGAGGAAACAAACATTTGCCATTTGCCCGAAATTATCCATCCACATGTAGGCCAAAATGTACACAGTTTAGATTTTTTTTTTTTTGTCAATAGTACGCTCTGCTGAATCGTTTTATTTGTAAATCCACTACATAGTAACAAGTCCAACAAGTAGAGAATAACAACTGCCAAGATTTGAAGGTATTAAGAGCCACACCCACGCAAAACAAAACAAATGTATTTCCAAAAAATATTTTTGGTACAGAATTTTGTTTCTTCACTTAGAATCTGAAATATGTTCGTCTAGAACAATGCAAATATCTTTGAATTTTCATAGTTGAAATCAAAAGAGAAAACCATTTGGCGCTATTCGATACATGTTATACATAAATTTAACCGAATTTTTCTTCTCAATATGTACCATATTGTATTCATACTTTAATTTTTTGTTTTCACAAAAAAAGAAAACCCTACTCCCCAAGTAACAGTAATATTTAAAAAATAAAGTTTCTATAGATTTTTTAATTTAAACACTCACGAAATTGACTGCAAATTTGTTTTGCTATTTCTCGAATTTTTAATTTGCCTTTAAAGATATTTTCCTTTTATATTTTTCGACGTCTTTTCACGCGAACTTTACAAACGAAACTGAAATTGTAATCAAAAATTTTATTCATCCACCTTGTGAATGAAACGCAACAAGAATAAGTTTTGATTTTTTTAGCTTCACCATATACTTAAAATGACGTCATTATTAGCCAACAAGTTTCTATGCGTAGTAAACAGAAAAAAACTGATTAAACGTGTTTTTACTGTAGGCGAGCGTAAAAACAAAGCAGAGCTGTAAAAATCTGACATAAAATTTAATTTTAACACGCCTGTTCCATAATCCGTGTGATTTGATTTACTTTTCATTTAGAAGGCTTTTTGATGAAAACGATGAGTCGAACGATTAAAAGTATAAGAATTTCTTTTGTGTAGAGTTACAGGTTCTACAAAAAATATTGATTTGCATTAATGAAAATGTAACCGTTTAGGAAATATTCTTAAAAAATACCAGAAAAAGTCGAAAAATTCGATTTTATCGAATATATCCTAAACGGTTACTTTTTTCTTGATGCAAATCAACACTATTTGTAGAACCTGTAATTCTGCACAAAAATGATTCATATACTTTTTATCGTGTGACTCACCATTTTCATCGAAAAGCTTCTCAAATGAAAAGTAATGGAAACCACATGGATTACGGAACAGGCCTGTAAAATTACAGTTTACTCAGCAAGTTATGATGCTAACTGCAAACTCCCGCGCTTAACTAAGCACAGTTATTAATAATAATAAAATACTAGTAATCAGGCCTATCATTGAATCCATCGAAGATACGAATTTCGTGAGATCTAAGAAAATGCTATTATAGATTTCAAGAAATTACGAACGTAACTTCGTACTTCGTGGAGTTTGAAGTAGGGTGATGTAGACAGACGTGGGACACAGGTTGGAGTGGGCCACCCAAGTAATTTTAAGATTAGTGACATCTATGTCAAACCGCGCACATTAATTATCGTATTTTGACGCGAGGTCACTTTTTATGAGCATTTGGGGGTTATAAAATTGCTTTCGCACTGTCCAGGGAAACGGGCTGTAGATTTTGGCGAGAAAGTTTTACCCTCGTACCCTTTCATAAGATTTGTGATTGAATTTTTACGAGAAATACTCAGGTAAATATGCAATATGTTAGTTAAACATGTTATCTTTGGAATGCAAAGTGATTTTTGCCCATTTGTGTTTTTGTGGAATGCATATGCAAAAAAAGGGGCTTGTAGGTAGAAATGGGCCACTATTTGTGGATACACATGGGCCACTTGAGTAATACCGTTCTTTGCACAGTAAAGTGTTTTTATTAATTATGCAAATGTCTTATTTACTCATTTTTATCATTTTAGCCATTATGCCTCCAAAAAAAAAAGAAGGATACCACCAAAAAAGTGGTAAATTATGAAAAATCGCAGATACCAACAAAAGATTCAATTGTTCATAACCAGCTGTGAAAAAAGGCAAAAAAAGAAAGCCCTCAGTTTCTTCAGATGCAGACATTGATTTTTGTATGATTTGCACTAAATTGATGCCAACAAAACTCACAAAAAAAAATTCCACGACCGACCCTTCCATTTACAGTGCGTCGATATGACCAACCGCACCGACTTCGCGTACTTCAATTGCGAGTAGGATCTGTGCTTTATCACTGCGAAATGTTTTTTTCACAACAACTTTGTAATTTCTACTTCATCACTCCTTTTTCCAGACATTAAATAAACATTATTAAAGTCCATGTTTTTTTTAATTTTCGACCCTCATTTCGCGTCAAGTATTTTGAATTTTGCGAATTTGACAACAGATTTGTGTTCAGCGCCTCTCAAAACCCCTAGAAGAAGAATTTAAAACAGATGGCAGCATTTCTACATAAAAATTTTGGTGGCCCACTTCTCTCTACAATTTCGGAAAACTCGGAAAATACACTTTTCTTTTACATAAAAAAGGAAAATTATTTACAACTGAATTTAAGAAATCTGCTATGATGGAAAGTTGCGTCTTGGGAAACTCTTGCGATTAAAATAAAAATATTTTTTGAAAAATTTGAATTTTTCACCATTTTACAACCGAAAATAAAAACATGGCTCACTTCTGTCTACATCACTCTAGTCCTTGAATAAAATTATGATATTGCTTCGGTAGTCATATCTACTCATCGGAAATCAAAAATAAATTTGATTTTCGGATGGAGTAAGTGATCCCAATCTACGAATTTTGAATTCACGTCGCACACTGGGGCAAGGAGCTCTCATATGTGGCATCAAATAAACGGAGCTGAGCACTGCAACCAAATTGCATATATGTATATACTAAGGATGGATCACTTAAGCTTTCAACAAAATTTGATCGAATTTGAACAAGAGGGCGTGGCACCTCCCATACAAGCAAAATCTTAAAAACTCTATATTGAGAGTGCTTTCTGAGATAATCGAACCAAATTTCGTACAAATGCCAATCTTTATTCGAGTTTTTAAACTTTTCTTTTACTCTACACGCTTTCAGCCATTTTGACCTACATTGGGACTTGAAATGAGAAAATTTCTTACTAGTGTTCGCGATGATCAAAAAAACGTTCCAAAAAATGCACACATGTTCTTTGAACGATTCGATGATAATAGCAATAATAAATTACATTGTTTAATGTAAAATAGATATTTTATTAACTTGAAGCAATGATATTTAGAGAACTGGTGTCAATTCGGTGAATATGATATTGTGTATTGTCGTATTCAGTACGTCATAATTACTTGATATTGAGTCCAAAACTCTGCAAAATCATTGTTGCCCCGAGTTATTTCTTCTGTTATCTGCGCAGTTTCAATTACTTTGCATTTCGAACGCTTTTGGGTGAAGACGATTATAAAAAGTAGTACAATCTTTTTTGTGAAGAATCACATGCTTTCGAAATTAGTGTAATTGCAACTAGAGCTGGGCATGGGCCTAATTTTGAAAGTGGTTGTTGTAAAAATCATATTAATGATCTGTGTAAATGAGACTTCTCCTTTTCTTCCACCATACTTTTTTATTCTACATACTCGCGTGAATATCTGCCTGTCACTGAATCCATCGTAGATACGAGCTTTGTAAGAACTTCAAAAGTGCTATTATTGAATTCGAGTCGTTCCGAACGTGAATTCGAAATTCGTAAAGTTAGAAGTGCTGCTTAAATAAAATGACGATACTTCTCGGACAGTCAAATCTAACCGTCGGCAAATTAAAAAAAATTTCAAGTTTCGGATGGAGTAAGTGATCCCAATCTACAGATTTATCCATAATCAAAGAAAGTAAAATGTGTTATAGTTTATTATATTTTTTTCTAACTTTTTGAAGATTTCTGACAGAAAAACCAACAAAAGAAATAAAAACGAAATTTCGCTAGTTTCCGCATACCTCAACTGCAGTCCTTAGTGTCCAGTAAAACATATTAAAATTTAAAGAGAAAAAAACTGCGTTTTCGAGTTTCACTTTTTCCAGAATTTCCAATATCATTCCCTTGCAATACAATACAATGAAATAGGCCTTACAAGTTTTAAAACCTGATAAAATGCTACAAATCGCAAAACAAATAAAAATTGTTATAATTTGCCCACGGGAGCCGAAGTTGTAAGCATTTTGCTGAACCCGTCCTTTTTTTAAAAAGATCGAAAATCCCATATTGTTTCTTACGTGGCCTACAGGTCAACAAAACCGGTTTCGGGCAAAATAAAAAAAAAACACACACTGTTCGGTGTTAAGATTCGATCTCAAATATTTGTAACAAGCTTTTTGAGTTTTTACAGCTCTGGAAGAGTAACAACGTCTGCTGCTTAAGCAACTTCCACTAAGTCTTAGCTCTCTTGAACTCATGTGCTGCTCTTAATGACGTTTTTCTATTAATAAAATTCATTTTTAATTGCAAATCTTTATGATAAGAAATTCAAAGCGTCTGAATTCAATCATTCTCTGTGATGTACATACATATTTCAATAGCAAAAGCTTTAGATGACTCACAGTTTTTTTGTTGTTTTTGTCTCATTTTTAAATGCATTTCCCAGCTGGAACTCCACGCAGTGATGATATTATTAAAAAACATACACTACTTAGTGACATTTCAACTTACCTTGAATAAAGATTAGCACGATATTTAGTTCTTTTCAGTAAATTTTTTTCCACCCAGACAAATCGTATCCTTACTCTTGGAATTTTCCTATGACGAAGACAGGCGAGCACAAAGAAGTTTAGATACTAGTAGCGCTATCACTAGCCGACATACATATTAGGGTGGAGCGAAATTTGTTTTTTGCTATTTTCGAAATGGCTCACATGCCAAAAGATGCTCCATAATATTCTTAATAAAAAATGTTATATGGTACTTTTTGATATTTTAATGTTTTGTATTGCCACAAAGACATTGAAGTCTTGAAAAAAAAAAAATTACGTTGAGTTTATTTGTATGGGATAAAGTTAATTAAAGAGCTTAAACGTGTCCAAATTGTGATTTTTATTATAATATTAATATATTTTAACAAATTTGAACTTTTTAGTATTAAAAACAGGCATTGTCCTTCGTGATTCCAGCCTTGTTTTGATGAGACCAGCTCTTATTTCTGAACCACCTACAGCAGCAGCAGCTTCACTAACATTTTGATTTGAGTATGACCTTTTATTCCCTGGCCCATTTAGAATATGTAAAAATTAAAAATCTTCATAGAGCCGCGCTTCTCCACATTGTGTGTAGCAAGTATATTTATGGACTTCATATGAAAAACATAAAAATTATTCTGACAGAAAATAATAGTTGCGCTGATTTATTAATCAAGAAAGCAATGGTTTTCTAAAATGTTTAGGCAAAATACATATATGTATGTTCCATGAACACTTCTCTATATACTAACCCGAAAATAAACAACTGTGAGCTTAGTTATTGCGAGTTGATAGTTGTATGTTTTATTCACACTTTTAGAGGCAAAAAAGGGGCTTAAAGTCAATTTATTCGCAAGAAGAAGTTGTTTTGATTCAATTCTTCACCTTATCCCACTCACAAGAAACTAACAAACAAAACCTCATCAAAAATTTTCAGTGCGAACATTTGGAGGTCGACTTAATATTAATAATTTAAAAATACCAAGAAAAAAGGCGCTTAAGCTCGGTTTATTCGCAATAAGGAACTGATCCGATTAAATTTTCTTATTTTCCAACTCTGGACAAATTAACGAACAAGACTGATCAAAACATTTTAATTTCCAAGACTTCGAGGTAAGTATAATATAGGTAATTTAAACATGCCTCGAAAAAAGGGGCTTAAGCCCAGTTTATTCACAAGAAGGAAGAGTCTGGATTTAAATTTTTATATTTTCCAACTCAGGAGAAGTGGACGAACAAAACCTCATCAAAAAAACTTCAGTGTTCCAACTTTGAGTTTTTCCTTATATTCCCAGGATGTGTTTAAGGTTTGATTGACTTGTGGCAGTACTAAAACCCAAAATTTCGAAAAAATATTTATACACCTCTAAAAGGTGATTGACGGAGCACCTTTTCCGCACTGAGCCGTTTAGAATATGTAAAAATAAAAAATCTCCATAGAGCAGCGCTCCACCCTTATACATATAAGTTCATTAAAGCGCCCATATGTGCAAAGTTGTGATTTTGTTTGCTCCCCGTCCATTTTCGTAAAATAGAGGTCCAAAAAATAAGATTTATAAAAGAAATAGGAATCGGTAGTGGAAAAAACCCAGGCGGTTTTCCATCAAAGCCTGAAAAATGGACTAAAAAGGGCAAATCGCTTTAGCTGCGCATAGCTTCAAAACTACTGATATTTTGGAGTCGTCCATTAAACAATTTTGTAGAAAATTACTTGTTCAACATTATCTTCTTGGAAAGTTTTGGTCCAAAAATGAAATTTAATAGCAATTCGTCAAGAAAATTTTTACGACATATTTTCTAGAAATTGTTTTTTTGTAATTTTCAAAGGGCGGAATATTTATTACGAAAATCCTATGTTATAGGAAATTAAATGTAAATTAATTTAAAAGGAAAATTATTTAAAAATATTGATTCTTGAAGCTAAAAAATAAATTTTTTTTTTCTTTTTTTAATCTGTTAATAAAACATTTTGATAACTTTGCACATTTCATATATCTAGTGGGCGCTCTATTGTACATACACATACTCCAATTACTCCAAGTTATTTAAGATCTTCCTTACGAGCTATAACATTTTCTTAAATGTTGATGGTCGGTTGTATCGATTGTAATGGAAATTTATTGTTTCCAGTTGGGTTTTTTAACTGCTTTCTTTTGTTTTGGGTTTTCTAAATGCTCATCCTCATGAAACTGAACTAATAAAATAAAACTATAATTCATGCAATGTTACAATGTTACAATGTGGCGAATCATTACCTAGTGAATGGCGCGTTGACTTGAAGTATCCTTGAAGAGTTTTATTAACGGCACACCTTTGAAGACAATTTAAGAGATGACGGCATTGTTTGAAGGTGGAGTTTCTATACAATGCTACTAATTGAATAATAATATGAAGAAATTATGCAATTGAAAAATGCAATGATTAAAAGTTTTTGTCTTTTTATTTTCGGCATTTTGATGGGCAACTGCTTATTATGTCAACAGTTTATTATTATCAACTAGCGGAAATAGTTATGACTTCATTAAATTTCGTTGCTTAGTTATTAAAAATTAAATTTGAACCCTACACATCATATTGCATATATGTACATATGTATGTAGTTCAGCATTTTTTCCTTTAATCTTTTTATTTAGAATTGTTTGTAACTGTTAAACTTTAAATTATTATTATTTAAATTGGTTAACTTTTTTAAAAGCGTTTTATTTAATTACTTCAGAAGTGTATATATTTTTAGAATGCTTATAAAAATGTATTATATGTACGACGAGACTTAGCTCTGTATGCAGACTAATGTTTGTATGTATTTTGCACTAACAAAAATGTTAAGGTTTAAGCATAAGCAAAAAGTCTAAATAAATATTTGTTTAAACAAAATAAAAAAAATGAAAGAGAAACTTTTCATCAATTACATATATGCTTCTTAAAGAACTGACCATACATTACATGACGAATAATTAGTAAGATTTCAAAAAGAAATTAAATTAGCAACGTTTACAACTCATTATTGATAAGAATAAAAATCAAATAATGAATTTCCGTTTATGCCTATAAAAATGCTTTAATCCAAACCGTCATCAACGAAGTCGGGTTTCTTCGGCTTAGGTTCTTCAGCTGCTTCTGGTGGTGGCGTTGTATTAGTCGCACCAGGCTCTGAATCACCACCAGCAGGAAAACCGCCAGGAAAACCACCTGGAAAACCACCCGGAAATCCACCAGGGAAACCACCTCCGCCGCCGCCACCCATACCCTTTACCATATCAATCAGTTTTGAAATTTTCGGATTAGACTTGTATTTATCAATATTAGCTGGATTCTTGGCAATATCTTGCAATGCTGCTGCAATCTCTGGATCATTAAATCCAGATAGCAAGTCTTCGATGTTTAAGCCTCCAGCTCCACCGGCACCGCCAGCTCCACCAGCTCCTGGAAAGCCTGGAAAACCTGGAAATCCTCCAGCACCAGTAGTAGGTTGTTCTTTTTGTTGTTCACGCGCTTTTTTGTTGGCTTCCTGTGCCTTACGTATGCGTTCTTCACGCTTTTTCAATTCCTTCTCGGATTTTTTGCGCTCTTGCTTAATGCGATGCTGTTCAATTTTTTTTGCATTTGGCGTAACTTCACGTAACCACTCATCGGCCTCTTCGTCAAAGTCTAACTTGCATGCTTGACGTAAATCCTTTGCAGCCAACTCCCAGTTACCTAGCAAACGGTGTGCACGACCACGAAACTTGTATGCTGCCGCTGAGTCGCAGTTCAATTCCAAGGCTTTGTCGCAATCACGAATGCAAGCATTTGGTTTTTTAAGCTTAAGAAAGGCTTGCCCGCGTTTGGCATGGAAAAGCGCATTACCAGGGTTTAATTCAATGGCCTTGGTATATAAATCAATAGCTTCCTGGAAATTTTGTTCAGAATAGGCAGCTGCGGCTTCAGAACGTAAATCACTGGCCTTTTCGATTTCTTCTTCAGTGGGAGTTTTGCTAGAATCACCCATTGGCTGGCTTGCACCAACATCGGCTTCTATGACACCTGAAAATAAAAATTTAAGAATAAAATTTAAGAACAAACTATACTTAATTTAATTTATGGTTTCAAATTAAAAGTTTAACCAAATAAAACTTTGTTAAGCTTACGACAACTTTAAGATCTAGAAGTTGCAAAACTTAGTAAAAAATTGGGGCATGATGAGAAAATCTTGGTGTTTGCTTCAAAATTTGCTTATTTTCTGAATTTTTTCATAATTTTTTGAATTTAGAGGTAAATATCAAAACGGCTGGACAATAGTGGGACACGGTTTTAATCAAGCAGGACAAGCTATTAAAAAACGTGATTCATATCATAATTAAATTTTTTTTACTCAAATTTAATGAACAATATCCATTTTAGAGCAAATCAAACAATACAATACCCATAAGCTATTATTTCAAACATATCAATGTCTACTTGACGGAAACAAACATAGCAATCTCCAAATTTCTTATCGTGTTTGTCTAAAAGCCTCTATGTAAATTTAGTTCAAACCTGCCATATATCTTCATCCATTTCTATTCCACTGAATAGCAAAACTTTTGTTAACATACAGTATAATATATATGTGTATCTTTATAGATACACGTTTTAGTTATTTTTTACAAAAACGACTTAAATAGAGGATGTTTACTTTGTTTCTGTACCCCTAAATAATAATAATAACTGAAATTCATACTTTCCCTTTTCAATATATATCAAGCCATTCAATTTTATTGATAAACTATAGTTACAAAGTTATGGTTAAAAAATTTTACTAAAAATTTTACATTTGAGCCGTTTATTATGAAAGTGAGCAAGTCCAAAACGAATGTCATACACATTATGTGCCACGATGACAGGTTATTTGACCGATATCTTTTTTTCAACTTAATAATTTTGAAACGTCGACACCCTTGCTTTAAGAAATAGGGTAAGCTGGGGTACATTTGACTCCGGGGCACATTTGGCATTGCCAATTTCGGTGATAACACGCCTTTCGAACCAAATACCTGAAATGCAGAAACATACCTAATTAGATTGAAAGCAACTTGATGAACTTTGGCAGTTCTCTTTCAACTCCTTCCGCGACAGCACGTGTTTTTACGTTTATGTGTTTTTCTTGTAATTTTCGGCATCTTTGTGCGTAAAGATTTTGCGAATAAAGTTGAATTGTTTTTTAAAAGTGAGTATCAATGTCAATCTGCGTGTCAGGGGCAAATTTGATAAATGACTTTTTTTAAAAAAGTTTAAGAAAAAGACCCTTATGCTTTTTTTAAATTTTTATCTTTAACAATTAATGTTCTAAAAACAGTAAGGACTATTTATTGGGCGTTGGAATTAGTTTTAAAGGTTTTCTAAGAGATGGCGTAATTATCAATAGATCACATCGGGCACACCTGTGACTATATTCATTTCAAAGCACATTGTCTAAGCTTCATTTTTCAGTATGTGTCATTCCACTGAAGTGTAAACAACATATATTTTTTTCTCTGTGAACATGTCGACTTTCGTTCCAACAAAACGCAATTTACGGGAAGGTTTACTTTTGTGCTTCCATTTGAAGAAAAAAGCGGTTGAAGCACAACGCACGCACGCTGGCGATGAAAAGTGGATCCATTACGATAATCCTAAGCGAAAAATATCGTGGGACCACCCGGCCATGCATCAGCATCGACGGCCAAGCCGAATATTCATGGCGCCAAGCTTATGCTGTGTATTTGGTGGGATCGTGTACCATGAGCTGCTAAAACTTAACGAAACCATCACTGGGGAACGCTACCAACAACAATTGATGCAATTGAGCCGAGCATTAAAGGTTAAACGGCCGGAATATGCCAAAAGACACGACAAAGTGGTTTTTCAACATGACAACGCACGGCCACATGTTGCAAGAACCGTCAAGGAAACGTTGGAAGTTATTTGCAGAGCATGTGATTCTCCATAAAAAAGATCCTTGCACTTTTTATCGTGCGACTCACCGTTCACGAGTTATCGCAATTTGAAGATTTTAATAGGCACCTCGGCAAAAATGTATTCCCCCATTCATAAATATATTGTATCTATAAATTAGATTTTGATTAAAAGCTAGATGAACGTAGTAATCTTGCAGATGGATCTTAAGAATATCAGTTAAACAAAGTTTCAATGATAAAGTTCCAATCATTCATCTTATTATATCCTTGCTACCCGTTTGAAAGTTTAAAAAACGATTTAATGCGGCACGCACCATATTCTGATCTATTTCGTATCAAATAATTGTCGAACGCTGCTTGAACACATCAATTTTTAAGCCTACCGTTGATCCAATGCAGGCCATTCTTCGATAGAGATGCAATCAGGCAAATTTTCTCGGAACTAGTCTTGAGTGCGATTTGCTTAATGGGAAGGAAGGTGAAGTCTTGTTCAATACAAGAAATACTCATCTTGGTCCAATATCCGGGCGTGGGAAACAAGATGGTATTGTAAAACGTGTTTGAAGTAGTAGTGACACCTTGATCGTTGAAAAGCAATAGTTTCCCTATTTGTGATGCTGCTCCCAAAATCATGATTTTGGTCACGTTTTGATATCGCTCAAATGAGTAAGTTCCTTTTTTTTTTGCGGTTGTGACTGTGTTGCAGGAAGAACAGTTTCTCATCCGAAAAGACTATAGTGCCAGGCAAGTAGAAACTTTTTTATGCTTTTGCTTATCTGTAAGTCCATGAACGCGATGCTTTCTGTAGGATGTGGGTCGTAGGAAGACTTTAATAATTGTAAATTCTATGCTACAGAACGAACCGATTGCGCAGGATTTCATTGGAATCGCTCTCTCTTTTTTTTATGTCATTTGGTAGCACAGTTTTTTGTTTTAATCTTCGAACTTACCGTTGCCTTTAATAGTTTTATTGTCCTATATATCGATACCTTAGAGCGCTATAGTCCTATCTCCATTTTTCCAATTGTTGGGAAATGCAAAAAGAAGATTTCAAACAGTGGTTATTTAGGATTGGCTGCTATTTTGATATAACGATAAATGCAATAATTTTACCCATGGTATATTTTAACATAATTTAATGTTTTTAGCCAATTTTATTAATTCCTAACGAAATCCCAGCCAATTTATAGTATGTCATTACTTTTGCTTTTATATAAAATTCCACTACTATTCAAAAAAACGACGTATTTAGTACATTTTTTGAATTTTTTCCACTAAAATGTCGTAAAAAGTCATGAAACTCGTAGAAAACACGAAAAACACGAAAAAAACGAATTTTTTTTTTTTTTTTTTTTAATTTTTGGTTCCAACAAACAAGAGTGGAGACTTGGGTGTAACCAAATTTGTTCACCAAAATGTCGCAAAAATTCATGAAACGCGAAGAAAACGCGAAAAAACGAAGAATTTTTTTTTAAAAATATGACTTATTTGAATGTTCAGTGGAGATAGGACAGTAGCGCTCTTGAAAAAATTACAATTTGGAGATAGGATTTTTCTTAATTATCGAATATTTTGGTATTTTAGGGGTATTTTGACATCACACAGATTTCCACACGGTAAAGAAGCCCACAATGATGCCATAACTGCAAAAATCTCAAAATCGCAAAATGTGGAGATAGGACTATAGCGCTCTAAGGTATCGATATGAATCTTTCTCCTATCATAAGTGGACTTATTGTGTTTATGATGCAATTTTTTTTTTTATTTTTTTTTTTTTTTTTTTTTTTTGTTTGAATGAATCTATGATTATATCACGTTTGCCTTCCATTTCCATAGCACTTCTGAGTTTGATAAAGATACATTAAAAAAATTTGATTGAATATGTGTATTTGATTGATTTAATATGATTTCTTGCGTCACGAGAGTTTTTAGACTTCCATTGCGTGGCCAGCAAGGATACCATTCACTCACCCATTTTATCTCAGATAGTACTCTTCATTTTCATAATAAATAAGCAATGTTTTATTGTAAATATTTAATAGGTTAAAAATGAACAGCAATTTTAAATAATAAAATAAAACTCACTGGTAGGTTTTATTAATACTTAATATTATGGTATTTAAAATTTATTTTAATTTTATAACATTCGAAATACAGCATGCTGTGATTCATAACTTGGAATTGAATAATTTTGCATTGGCACATTATGATCGCCATGCAGTTGTTCCATTAATTCCTGTTGTTGCTGCGGTTGCACATAATTCATAGCAGGAAAATAAGGATTTACAATAACGCTGGGATTTGCTGCTGTAGGCTGTGGTGCATGAAGCTGCACATTTTCTTGTATATGCAAAATATTACATCTGTTATCACTTAAATTTTGTTCCGCATTCATATGTGTTGCAACACTTGAATCATACGGATTTTGCTTTCCAATTTGGGTTTGGTTATTAGGTTTTATCCAATAGCCACCTCCTTCTTCGCCAGTAAATTCAGAAATATTTGTGTTTGTTTTCTTCGACATTGTTCCTGTCGTTACATCATCTTCTTTTTTATTGGCACTAACTTTATGCGAATGCTTCGAGTTTGGTTTAAGAAATGCTAACTTATAATTTTTATGAAAAATTTTACTGAAATAGGCTGTACTTGCATATCTTCTCTGTTGATCTAAACAAATCTGTTTATAGTCACGCCATAGTTTCTGTATGCTTAATGAACTATGCAGAAATCTGGTTTTGTGGTTTTTATGTGGTACCCATGTGGGATAACTTTCAATGTGACGCTTTATTTCACTAATCATTTCTTCGGATATTTTATTACCAGGTGAATGTTTGCCTCGTCCATCTTCTCCGGCGTAAGCACCAGTCTGTTTATCCGCTTTTAGCAATGCATTATTGATGACATTGCGACCAATACAAAGTGTGGCCATGAAAAACCTTGAGCACACACGTATGTTTTCAGCTTTTGGACCTTTGAAAAAATACCGATTGCTAAAAGTACGCTGTGCACGGTCACTTTTACGAAATTCTTTTGCCGTCATACTTACAACTTCACGAGTTTCAATTTTTGATAATACAAAATCTTTGCGCCGCTTAAAGTCCATTGTCCAAAACGATTGACAGATTTGAGAACGCTGTTCCTCAGTAAAATATTTTGTGCACTTCATCTGGCAGCTTTCGTCGCATTTTACTGGTTGCGGTACACGATCTTTCTTTAGTTTACGACCTTTATTCCAGCCAAACTTGGTCGTTGTCTCTTTTTTCTGCACATTGGAACTTGGTTCTTCTTGTTGCAATAACTCAGTTAAACCCTTAAGTTTTGAACTCATCGAATTATCTAGCACACGTTCAATGGATATATGACATTTATCAGTTACGTCAGTGCTCTGTTCCATATTTCCATCTTCAGGAATATTATCATCCATATTTTCATGGTCAGGTTTTTTACCTCTCTTATCATAACCCACATATCGCCCTTTGCAATCTCTGTTTTCCATTGCATTTTTCACAGTACCATTACTGATTGATAATGACGATAGGAAGAAATTTAAGCATACTCTAACTTTTTCACCATTTGATTTCAGGTAGTAACGATTGGTATATCCTTTTCCAATTCTATCTGTCTTTCGTCTCATTATTCTTCCAATTTTCTTTGTTTCCACTAAATCTAAAATATAATTTTTACGCTGTACAAAATTCAGCGACCAATACTCTTTACATTGAGCTATTCGTTCTTCCCGAGAAATATGTTCTTGACATTTATGTTTACAATTCACTGGACAATTTATTGGTTTCGGGCGTTTATGCTTTGATTTTTTATTGAAATTTTCCCAAAACGCTTTATCAGATTTATATTTTCTCTTTTTACTTTGTCTTGTTTTACGTTTAATTTTTACAGCCAAATTTTGCAAGTTTGTTTCATCATCTGAATTTGAACTCTCTGGTTCAGTAGCAGAGCTTTGTGCATTATAGTTCACATCTTGAAACGGATCCTCATGATCTTCAAAGTCACTCTCTGTTTTAATAATTACTTCAGCAGCCGTATCAATAGGGTCAGATTCGTCAAAAGAATCATATTTATCCATATCGAATGCTTCATCTTCTGAAAGCTCCGTGCTTTCTATTTTAACACGTACATGGGTGTCCCGTTTCTTTTCCTTCTTCTTTTGTTTTTTGTTCTTTTCGTTTTCTAAAGATTCTTGTAAGTAAACCGCATTCGTAGAGTTTGAGTCGTTTTGGTCTTTATCAGCAGCGAGCGCAACTGCAATCAAAAATTGATAGTACAAAAAAACTCGAATCAGGTATCACTAAAATATATCAATATATCAATACATAATAATATATTATTGTATATTTACACGAAAAATGCAATTGAATTTGAAACTTTTTATTGACTTATTGTGATTATTCAGTGCGAAATTCAGACCGAACTCTTGAAAACAAAGGCCTGAAAAAATATTTATTTTACAGACATTTCTCTATCATTTGTTACCAATAACATAAAAATTTAACAAACAAAGAAAAAGTTATAACTTTGTGAAATGACTGGTTTTTGGTAATTCGCATTCTAAAATCCATATATAAATAAACAGGCTAAGGCAAAACAGTTCAGTTCCTTTTTAACTGCCTTAAACACAAAATATTCGAATAATTGTGGTGTCACAACCACTTCAAACAAATTTCTTTTATGCATTGCCTTTCTTTTGGTGGAGCAAAAGAGGATATCAACTCGAGAATAGCAAAAGCAAAAGGCGCGTTTGCTCAACTGAACAAAATATGGTCTTCTTCCGTTATATCCACCAAAACGAGAGTGCGCATTTTTGATTCGAATGTGAAATCGGTTTTGTTATAAGGGTGCGAAACATGGCTTTTTACTGAGCAACTAACGAACAAGCTGCAAGTATTCGTCACCAAATGCTTAAGGCGTATACTAAAGGTTTGGTGGCCTCGCACTATATCAAATGCCGAGCTACATCAAAAATGCAATCAGAGGGCTATAGCAAACGAGGTCAAGCTGCGCAAATGGAGATGGATTTGTCACTTTCTCCGGAAACCACACAGCAAAGTTTGTCGCCATGCTCTTGAGTGGAATCCACAAGGCAGTAGAGGACTTGGTAGACCCAAAACCAACTGGAAAAGGTCGCTGGAAAAGGAAATCCAAGAATCGGGAAAGTCGTGGCAAGGGATCAAAGTCATCGCAAGGGATCGCAACAAATGCAATGTTTCATAATGGCCCCATGCTCCTCCTAGGAGTTAAATACATACATACATTGCCCTTTTTTTATGAAAATTATCACTAGTTTCATTAAAATTCATGTAACAAATTTTCACTTCCATTCACTTTCATTTACATTTAATGAAAATTTCATTTACATTTAATGAAAATTTCATTTACATTTAATGAAAATTTCATTTACAAGTTTCATTAAAAGCTTCATTAAATTTATTGATAGTGGAAATTGGTTCCATTAAATTTAATAAAAATTTTTAAGCAAATTTTTCCTCTCATTACATTAAGTGATTATGGTAAATTTTTCGTCAACACAAAATAAACTTTTTGATAGTTAAAGAAATTCAAATATAAAAATTCCACTAAATCTAGTGACAGTGAAAGATTTTTCACTAACACTAAATAAATTTCTTGATAGTGAACCTTTTTTCACTAGCGCTAAATTTAATGCAAAACGCCCAAGTCTGATGTCTATTGTCCTAGTACCATTTGTTGTTAAAATACAGGGTGTAGAAAGCCTGTATTTTTTAAAAATTCATAGTTTACATCAATCAAATTATGTTAATTGATAATTGTAGGTAACTAATCACGGTGAAATTTTTCGTCAAAATTTTCCAAATTTAAAAATACTTTTGCATTTTTTTTAAAATAAACCTTTAATTTTTTTAAAAAATACTTTATATAAAGGCCAAATCACCAAGCTTTAAAATGGTATATAACTCATAATGAGATTCAGTCGCCAATTGAATTTTTGGGCACTGAACGCTAGCGATGGGCAAATCGCTTTTTTCCTCAAAGCAAGGCATCCTACGAAAAAAAACGAATAAGGCATGAAATGCCAAGGGTCAAGGGATATGTATGAACGTTGGAACGTGAAAAAATTTTTTTTTGTTGGGCCAATTGTTGAAAAATTAAAAAATGTCTAACCGCGGGCGTTCAAAGGACGAAAACTCTCAATTAACGACTGAATCCAATCTTGTAGTAGTTTTTTCATAAAGAACATTTAAATGTCTATGGCAGTTTGAAAAAACAACCTAGATCGATTAACATGGAATTAACGACACGTGGCCTATATTGTTCAGAGGCGCTTAATCACTTTTATAAGCTATCATAACGAAACTTGGTTTGTATATATACGATTATTGCATCTACCATTGAGACGGATTTACGAGTGGATAGATATAGATTTTAGTGTGTCAAATCACACTCATTTCCAAAAAGTTATAACTTTTTCTTCGGTTGTTAAATTTTAATGTTCTTGGTATCATTCTATCTATGTACCAAGTTTTAGAACGATAGCTGCTGCATGTGCAGAAGTATAGCATTTTAAGCGTGTTTTTTTTGCAAAGGTGAATTTTATTCGGAAAAGGGTGAATTTGATTTAGATGAAGTTGATTTTGATTTACAAAAAGTTGAATTTGATTTGAAAAAAAGGTTGAAAGGTTGAACTTGGAGTGGAAAACCTGTATCACATTAGAATGAAGGATAGAATTTTTCTCCCGCTCGCAATGTTTTATAATACGATGTTCTAAAATAGTATATAGCATTACCTTCTTAACGCTTATTTTGGCAAAATAATTTATAGCGCCTACACAGGTGCTCTAAAAGCTAAATTCTTAATTTACCGTAGTAAGTTCCTCTTTAAGACTATGTACTTTCAAATGGCATTAAAAAATATTTTCTGGCTTTCTGTTACAAATTTTACTATTCATTTATAAATAGGCTAAAGAAAAATGATGCAGCCTATTTTTAATTAACTTAAACAGGAAATGTTATAACAAAGAGCAGTGCACAAAATATTAAAAGCCGCTGCATTAATGGGTAAAGGATCCAAAAAGAACCCGGAGTTTCCTTTTTGAACAACAAAACATCCGTTAAGTATACTTTTTCGTTCCATCAGTCGAATTAAGCTCGCCCGGTCAAGTGAATCATAATGCTTGCTTTTTTTGCCAAGTCTGCTATACTGGACTTAGTGATACAACATACTTGGGCAATACGAGACTTGCGTCAGTCCGTTGTTTGTGCTGTTTGCACAAAGTATTGTTTAAAAATCAGAAAATATTAATTTTTACGCAATTTTGCAACATTGCAGAATTCCTTGTTCCTATTGTTCAGCTCACAACGGAAATGATTTGCCAAGTGATGGCTCTGGTGCAACCTTTAGGGACTAGCATCTCTATGCAGACCGCCCTTCATATGTTTCCAGAGAGGCCCTCTGCGCATATTATTTCAGTAGGGTAACACTTTTGCGCCAATCTCAATTTGTATGAGTCAGAGTTTTTAATCACAAGATCGCAATTAAATGCTATAATAAACGGTCGTTTGCACAGAGAAATTTTTCGAACAAATTCATAGAGTTTGAAGGGAAAAGGAAGAAATCAAGAAGGGAGTTGTTGTTTCTCGTACAAACTCAACGAATTTGTTCTATAGGACGTTTTTATCAGTTAAACAAATTTTCAGTAATGAGAAAAAACTTTAAGGGGCTCTAATCCCCTTAAAACTTTTATTCTAGCATTTTTGTTTTTAATGGAAAAGGCAAAAAACTTTTGGAAATGCGGACTTATGTTGTGAAACATTTGGAAATAAGCCCTTTTTGTTTTGAACTTTTTATAAATCACTCTTATTTCACCATTTCGAAATTTAAGCTGCTGTCTATAGCCATATATATGTAAGCACCTAATATTTATAAAGCATATAAAAAAATATAGAGGCTTCTTCGACGACTATACGAAATAAAGTAATTTAGGGTAATGTGGTTACCTTTTTCTTTTTTACCAATTTCAACCAAAGTAATGGTAGTAGGTAAGCTTGGTCAATTTATTTGTATTAGTTATTCTATTGTTTTTACTATTTGATAATTTGCATACTAAAATATTAACATTTTCAAGCGTGAGGCCAGTTAAATTGAAAGTACCTAAAAATAGCTGAAAAAGAAAAGTGTCGGGTAATGTGGCTCACCCTGCCCATTTCCTAAAGAAGTACCGTTAATCGCAAATTTTGTTGACTAAAAGTCGAGTAGTAATTTTTAAGATTATATTTGCTATTAAATAGCTTTATATTCTTATTAAATAATATTTTCTGGTAAGATAAACCAAATTCATACTAACATGTGAATAAGTAAGAAGGGTTATCGAATCATACGTAAAATAGTACTCCACATTACTCAAACTCGGGTATCCTATACATGCAATTAGCTTTTTAAGGTGTAATAGTAGTCAAAGTTGATGTACGGTATATAATATGGGGTACTCCACATTACCCGAATACATCACGTTTTTGAAATTATCATTGATTATATAAAAGAAATGTAAAATCAGACTTGCTAATGCATTTTTTCGTTGAATAATAGATCCACAATTGCATTTGAGTTATTTGAATTTTAGAAAACTGAGTTCTGAGGAAGTAACTTAGTTATTCACCAAGTACTACAAATAAGTCAACTTGACCTCACAGCATATGCTAAGAATTTCACACGAATAATTAGCATTATAGAAAAGCCAAAGAGCGTAAAGAAAATGTTTTTCGCTTTTTATTGTCCACAAATAACCAGAATTGTTGTGCAGTCTTTAATATGAGAAATAAAAGGGTGCACCACATTACCCGCATAGTCCAGGTTCTAACGGCAATTCCGCATGCCGAAAGCATACGTAGTCTCGTAAAAAAACACCTCTGGTTTGATGAAACTCGGACTTTCAGACAAATTTACATATAGAGACATTTTCACTATGAATGTGGTCAAATTAATATTTCTGTAAATAATATATATGTAAATGCACTGACCTTCCATATCCAATTCCACGTCAGATTCAGACTCTGAATCCATTTCAGCTTCTTCTGATTCTGGTTCCACATCAGGTTCTGCTTGTTTAGGTTCTGTTTTGACACCTCCCCCGTTACCACCGCCAAATGGACAACTACAAAATTTAAAAAAAAAAAAACGTGAGTATCAAAGTTCAAGGTTAACTCCTCCATATTAAAAAATTTACCCTCCACCCGGCATTTTGAATTCTCCTGCTGGTACTTTGCCGCCAAACTTCTCAATAAATGTTTTCACAAATTCCAATTGAGGATAATTGAGAACCGTTGGATTCGCGCTGACAAAATCGATGAAACTTTTCAGCTTCAGCAAGTCTTCATGTCCGACAGGCAACGCCATTTTATACAAATTTTCACAGTCTGCCTAGAATTTTCCGATAAAATTTCTAAGTGCTTTATTCGCCTTTCCTGTAACTTTATTAATTATTATTTGAAATAGAAAAATATTTTGCATAAGTTAAATATCATAAATATTTAATTTTAACGCACTTTAACAAATAACGAATTATTGATTAAGATTTTAGTTGAGAAGTTTCTTCGATGAACTTACAATAACAAAATGATCAAAGCCAATCAGGGGCCTTTAAACGATCAATCTAATCATCATAAAATTTTTGTAATTTTTTTTTAATTTTTTCATAGAATTTTTTATACGTCCCGTCATGTTTTTTTTTAAGGTGCTGATTCACACGACAAACTAAATTGTCGGGCGATAGTACTATTTTTGGGCAAGCGGTGGGAAGTGGTCCCTCCGTTTGCCTACAAAAATTACTATCGCCCGACATTTTAGTTTGTCGTGTGAACCAGCTCTAACTGACTGTGAAGGATTTGCCGGAAAAACCTGACCTAATAAATACTTTGAAAATGGATTAGATGGGCAACTTTTGTACGTTGCTGTGACGCACACGTTCTGATTGGGTCGCACTTGATATATATGAAATGAAATCATTATAGTTTTCAATTGACATCCTGAAATAGTTTTTGAAGTCCATTGGCTCTGAGTCGCTTATTTCTTTTAAAATATTCACATGTGAATATTCTTTTCTCGCGGTAACCCATAACTTTACCCATTGCTCCGCTTTAAATATTTACTATTTTTTCTGCAAGCACAACAATTAATAATGGGCACATAATTTTCTTGCTTTCCATGTTTACTACTCAAATTTTATAGCTTGACTGACGGTTTGAACTTCAAACATGAATGATAGTTTGACCACTACCAACAATCATTCAAAACTGATGAAGTTTTGACTGACGAACATAACCGATAGTCTGTACCCATGATTCAATAAAAATGGTTATGGCAAGTTGTCAAAATAAACAAAAGTGGAATCCTGATCTTGCCTTGCTGTCAAGACTAGAAAATTTTGATATTTTCGTAGTTTAAGAAGAAGCAGCATTTGTTATCGCTGCAACCAGGGTAATTCAACCATGGTCTGTACCCCGTTTTAATTTGTTATTCCTGTCACATACGATTTTCAGAAATCAACTGCTGAGCTTTCAGACAAAAAAATAATTTAACTTGGCATCACTTATTACTGGTAATAGATTGTTTAAAAAGGCCTATTTTTGAGCAAGACAAGATCACCGTCGATAACCGTCTAGTAATTTATTTATTTTTTCAAATTAGTTGCGTTCCAGAACAAAGCAAGAGGTAACTTAAAGGCTGTTTCCACTGGAAATTTATAAGGTGATTTCCGTCTGTTTCCAAATTTATTTGACGTTTAATGCATTGTGAAAGAGGTTTATCGCCTCATAAATCTCCGGCTATTATGCCCAATTTCGCAATGTGAGCTTAAGCGTGGAATAATTTAACCAAAAATTTTACTTTCAGTTATTTGAATTAAAGGACCGATTAAGCGCCTGACAGTTTATCGACACCCAAAATAGTTAAGACGGTTAAAGTGCAGTTATGTCATAATTGACAAAATTTCGTTTATTTTTTTATATTAATCTTTGCTCATTCCTTTCTTTTTTGTCTTTCAAGGAAGGAACGCTCAATTTTTTTCTTTTTTTTTTTTGGTTATAACGTTACTGCCATACCTAAATTGGAGCGTCAGCGTTATTTTACTGTCAAAAATTTCTCATGTACATACAATTTGTATGGCGCATACCGAAATTGCCAACGCTCAGCTATTCGAATTTCCAATTTTGACAAAGCGTTATGGATTGAAGTTAGCTGCAGAAAAGTAAAAAAAATGGTATGGTGCTTGACGCTTTTGTGCAACGTTAGATAACGTAACGCCTGACGCTCCAATTTAGGTATAGCAGTAACTTCGTCGTCACTAACGCTCAAATTTGGAAGTTGGAAAAAATCAGTGTTGCATTGTCTTTTTTTTTTTTGCAAAATGTCAAAGGTATTGGGAAAAACCAGTGCTGCATGTTTTTTGTGCAAATGTTGGAAAAAGTCACGATTGCATAGTGGTTTTTAATGCAACGATATTGAAAAAAAAAAGTATCTGTTAGAAAGCGAGTTCTATTCATAAAATATTCACGGTTGTTCCCTCTCGAGAAACAAATTTTAGTTTTGCTTTACTCTGTGCTAAAATTCATTCAACGTGATAACATGATTATTATACACTTGGGTACAATACGAATTAACGAAACATCAAATACTGCTGATGAAGAACACATAATCAAGGTTTCTATATTTAACCAAACTTTTATCGGGTGTGTGTCTTTTGACGCGTATGTATATAGATACAATTGTTTTTTTTATTCAATATGTAATAACTCATGAAAAATGAGTCGAATGATTTAAATAACCTCTTTTATGGAGAATCACATGCCTTCCAATCATTTTCGTTTTGTCTAAAAAAATTTACACCGTTTAGGAGTTGTTTAATAAAAACCGATTTTTTGGGTATATTATATTGTTACGAAATTTCCTGTCTCTATGACGATAATTTCGATCTCTTACTGTTTTCTGAGTTCGATCACTGGATTGTGTAGCAATCAAAAACACACACTTTATTTAGTTATAAAATGGTTTATTTAAATCACAAATATTTATTTTCACACGGTACAATTGTTTATTTCACTATTTATTACATTCAAAATCTAATATTACAATTAGCACTTTATTTACTTTCACTGGCACTGTGTGTACAACTCTTTCACTTTATTGCTTAAAATCAACTGTGTTGCAACTCTCATGAACAGCTCCTTTTATACCCGGATGAACGTTCTAGAATTGCATTAGCGAAACATCTGGCAACATCTCGTTGATTCTTTCGGCTAATAGTTTCCTGACAAAACTTGGCATCACTGTCAAGTACTCTTGTGACGTCACTGGTTCTATTAGCACCTTTTACATTGTCAGTGTAGCCATCAAACTGGCCATCAATATGTCATATCGAGTTTGTGTTTACATGTTCAATAAACTGTCAATATTTAGTGTTGCTTTGTACGCCAAAGAGGAAACAAAGCAACAGCGGATGCAATTTTTATGATAGAAATTGATATGCTGATGGAAATAACAGAAATAAATTAATAAAGAATAGTGGAAATATCAAAATTTACACCATAAATTTATTTAAATGGGTCCACAGCATCAATTTGTCATTTCCGAACCCACTTAATCACCAAAAATATGGGTTTTGGCCGTTTATTAAAACTTTTTTATTGAAATCTTTTTTTTAAATTAAAACTAAGTCTTTGATAAAAATAATAACAATCAGGTTTCAGTAAATTGATTTTGTCCCAGTCAAAAAATTAAAAGGTTCTCTTAAAGCTCCCATTAAGCTTCAGCGAAAACCAAAATCATTAAACTATCCGTTTTTGATTAAAAACAAATCATATATGCAAGCCATTTTCATTTCCGCACGATGTGTACCTGTTAAAATCTTTTCTTAACTGACTAAAAGTGTACTGAAAAATTTTCATTGCGTTTACACTGTCAACCTACGCATCAATAAAGTCATCAATACAGCAGAAAGTCAAAAAATTTTGTTTTTCGGCAATCAGATTGTCAATACAGATTGATGAGTGTTTACATTAACATTTTCTCATCAATCTGCATATATTCTCAGATTGATGAAAAAAAGTGAACTTGGCATCATTGGCATATTGATGGCTAGATTGTTAATGTAAAAAGGCCTATTCTTGAAATGTCGCGAAGTTTCTTTTCATGTGTTGTTATTTTTCGTCACAATATTATATAACTCCTAAGCGGTGTTTTGTTTTTTTTTTTTTCACACAACGAAAATTATTTGTAAAGCATGTGACTCTCTATGAAAAAACCCTATTATGTTTTTCCGTGCGGCTCAACACTATTGTATGTATATCTTTGGGTTAAAACTACAACTAGACATCTTCATTTTTTGATGTTTTTAGTTAAGTACACAGAAAAGACCTCTACGCCCCAATTTAGCCGATTTTTTAATATGTAGTCCTCATCCAATTTTATATAAAGAATAAGCAGCAGAAAGCTTCAAAATCCCACACAAAAAACGAATTTCAAAAAAATTAAAACCCTTTTTTCTCAAATTATGAAAACTGTAGATGACTAGTTGTAGTTTTAACCCGATATATGTAAAGAACAGATAGGCAAAAAACTGTCTATTTACTCACTACTTTTTCTACACAAAAAAGTTTCCGCAGTAGGTACGCACTATCATAATAAGTCTATGGCAATAATAGCCTGTTTTCACCGTAGATTTATTTTGGGATTAACGGCTATTTTCAGATTTAGTTGACGTTTAATCCTTTCAGTCATTTGTAGCCATATGGCTACACAGCTTTTAGTGGCTCTGTGGAGCTATGTAGAATTATTATTCAGGCCTATCATTGAATCCATCGTAGATACGAGTTTCATGAGATCTACGAAAATGCTATTATTGATTTCAACAAATTCCGAACGTAACTTCGAAATTCATGGAGTTTGAAGTATTTCTTAAATAAAATTATGATATTTCTTCGGTAGTCATATCTAGTCGTCGAAAATTAAAAAAAAAATTGAGTTTCGGATGGAATAAGTGATCCCAATCTACGAATTTTGAATTCACGTCGTAGCAATTCGAATTCAATGATAGCACTTTCGTAGATCTCACGAAATTCGTCTCTACGATGGATTCAATGATAGGCCTGATTATTGTTCTTTAGAGTCTTTAGAACACCTAGAAATTTTAAAATTTTTAGTTTGAAGCACACGCTACGAAAATAGCACTTTTTAAGTGAAGCACTTTTTAAAACCCTATTTTTTTGCTATATGAGGGGTTTTGTTTTTTAAAGTTTTTTTGTTTAATGGTGCTTAAAGTTACCATTTTTCCGCGGTTTGAAGAAATTGTATTTCTTTTTTTCTTTAAACTTTGTTTTGAATTTTGACTTTTTATTTATTAAATAAGAATAAATACAGTCAGATATGAACACTAATAGCATTTTCTTTTCTAAAAAAAATGTTACCTGTTTGAAGTGTAACATTTTTTTAGTTTTGCACTCTACCCTGATAAAATGTTACCCTTTTTTAAATAAGAATAGAACAAAAAATTCCATAAAAATCACAAAATAAATTTTCTCTCACAATTGTGACATTTGTTTTTATTTAATTTAATAAATTTTAATTCAATCGAATGTTTGTAAACAAAAAACCAAATAAAAACATTCAATATCATCTGTTTGTGAAAAATCAACGTTCAAAATTCTCACCCCGTCGATTGAAAAAAGTGTAAAAATGCTCAGAGGGCAACAATTTTTATAAAATTTTAGAAAAGAACATAAAATTTTGACAGCCTTCGCAAGGGGCAGAAAAAGTTTAACATTTTTTTGAGAAAAGAAAACGACATAAGATAGAAATATCCGAAATTGAAGAAATTTTCCAAAATTTTGGGTCCATGTATATCTGGCCTAAAAAGTTCAAATTGGCAAGAAGTATTGGTTAGAGGTTTTATTGAATAGAATTTTTTGAAGAAATCGTTTCCTTTTTGATTATAGAATTACCTAGAGTAAGTCAATATAAAATAAATGTCGGAATATTGACCAGAACATGCACCATCTCAAATAATGCTCTCAATATTGCGTTTTAAATAACTGCTTTGTATGGGCGGTAGGCGTGTCCATTAACCAATTTTTCTCAAGGACAACTCCCTGCTCTTTTTTTTACCTCCGTCGCCACAAAATTTCATCGAGCTATCTTGATCTTGACTTAATCGTAATTTCTACAGACGGACAGGTGGTCAGACACAGATAGATGGACAGATGAACAGACGGACGGACAAATAGGCAGACCGACCTAACTATATGACGCTGATTAATAATATAAGTATTAGAGTGGTCCAAATTTTGTATGGAAAAACCAAAAGTGTTAAAAAGTCAAGGTGCGCGCGACTTTTCTGAATCCTTGGATCCTGCTGATTACAAAAAGTGCTTTGGAACCAAAAAAAAATTGCGTTTAGATATTCCGCAACGAGCTTGAAGGTACTTTTTAAGGAATTTTTGAGTTTTTGAGTACTATTTTTAATTTAAACGCTATATCTTTTGAATCAGATAAGGTATTTGCAAAAATTAAATTGCATTTTGTTAAGAATATTTTGAGCCATTTTTTGCAATAATAATAATTAATGTTGTCTTTTTCAATTTTTTTTAGCAGCACTTTAAACTTCAAAATTTGTTAATTTTTTGAGGTATTTGCACTTTCAAGAACCGATTTTTTTCTTATTTTGCTCTAGCGAATTTTTTTTTATGTTTCTATTTTCTTACGCATTAATGTATCTATCAACTGATTCCAACAACTAAGCCACCAGTTTCACTTTACTTGCTAAAAACCGTAAAGTTTAATCAAATTTGGCCAAAAAAAAAACTTTGAGTTTAAAATTTTCCTGGTGAAACAGAAACAACAATAGTCATTTAAGATGTATTTGTTCATGAAAATTCTAAATCCGGTCTCAGAATTGCTCTATCTTGTACGGTTTTAGAGATATCCTAACCTAAAAATGCAAAAAAACACCGTTTTTGATAATTTTGAAGCTGTTATATAACGACAAGGTAACTTTCAGCTTGGTATTGAAAATAAGAGTGACGGCATTTTTCTTGAAAATCCAATTTAAATTAAATCGATATCTCTTTAATCCTCTGAAATATCGTAAGCAGAAATAATAAAAAAACGTTTTTTTTGCACTTTTTCAACTTTTTAAGTTAGGATAACTCCGAGAATAAAAAAGATATCGGTATAATTTAAATTGGATTTTAAAGAAACAGACTGGCACTTTTAACCACTATACCATTTTTTGTGGCTGAAAGTAACCTTGACTTGTAATATCACTTTAAAAAACACAAAAACGGTGTTTTTTATACTTTTATGTTTGAATATCTCCTTAACCGTACAAGATAGAGCAATTTTGAGACTGAATTTGGAATCAACAGTAACAAATACATCGAAAATGGCTATTTTAGTTTATTTTTGACTAAATTTTTTTTTAGTTTTTTTTGAAGATCTATGAAAACTATCTGTTAACCTGTTTTGCCAAAAATAACAAGAAGTGCAAAAATTTCGATATTGCAAAGAATGTTGTTTTACTCAAAAGATTAGGAACTAATGATTTTATAAAAAACAAGTGGTATCTTACGTCATCCCATTAAGATATCTTATTTCAATGCCTTGAAAACACTAAAATTAATTTTTTTTTTAGTCTAATTTAATTATACTTAATAGTTTTTAGTGAGTAAAAGTGTTACTAATAGCTTAGTTGTTGAAATTATTTTAAAGATGAATTCATGCATAAAAATATAAAAATGTTTAAAAAAATTTGCTACAGCAAAATAAGAAAAAAATCGGTTGTTGAAAGTGCAAACACCTCAAAAAATTAACAAATTTTTAAGTTTAAAGTGCTGCTAAAAAAAATTGGCAAAAAGTACATTAATTATTATTGATGCAAAACATGTTTCAAAATATTCCTAACAAAATGCAATTTAATTTTTGCAAATACTTTATCTGGTTCAAAAGGTATAGCGTTTAAATTAAAAAGAGAACTCGAAAACTCAAAAATTCCTAAAAAAGTACCTTCAAGCTCGTTGCGGAATATCTAAACGCAATTTTTTTTTGGTTCCAAAGCACTTTTTGTAATCAGCAGGATCCAAGGATTCAGAAAAGTCGCGCGCACCTTGACTTTTTAACACTTTCGGATTTTGGACCACTCTAATAAGTATGTATATTTTATATACTTTTCTATACCTGCTACTCCTCCATCGTAACGCCTACAAACAGAAGTACAACATACAATTTATTTTTTGTTTATTTTAAAATTTGTTCATATATTTCTCACTATCGTAATGCATTTCAAAAAAAAAAAATAGAATGAAAAATAAAAACTTATAAAATTTCTTTTCTTCAATATTTTCAAACCACTTAGAATATTTGTTGCCATATGACTACATTCTAAAAGTCGTACTTAGAAAAAAAATTTTTTAAAACTTTTGATTGATTAGGCGTTATAAGACCATGGGGGTTATCGCGAATCAAGATTCCCGGGGAATTTTCTTAAACTGCAATAGAGAATGCACGGCAGTCTGAGAAAATTCCCCGGGAATATTTATTCACGATAACCCCCCATAAGTAACAAAAAAACAAAAAATTTGATTTTTCGGATGAGAAACAAAAAAGATAGACCGAAAGGATTAATACATGATGAATGCGGTGAGTTACGGCTAAGTCACTTCATAAATCTCTGGAGGAAACAGGCTAAGGTCGAATCACAAGGAAAAACATAAGTGCTATGCTTTGCCTTGTGATGAAAAATCGACTTATGTAGTATTTGCTTATTGCCCCTTTTTTTTATTTTAAGAATTTAATAGGTAAAAAAATAATCACAACGATTTTAAATAATAAAATAAAACTTACTGGTAGGTTTTTTGTAAACTTAATATTATGTAGTATGTATGTAAAATTTATTTTAATTTTATAACATTCGAAATACAGCCTGCTGTGATTCATAACTTGGTATTGAATAATTTTGCATTGGAACATTATGATGGCTATGCAGTTGTTCCATTAATTCCTGTTGTTGCTGCGGTGACACATAATTCATTACAGGAGAGAAAGGATTTACAATAACGCTGGGGTTTACTGGTGTAGGCTGTGGTGCATGAAGCTGCAAATTTTCTTGTATATGCAAAATATTACGTTTGTTATCACTTAAATTTTGTTCCAACACTTGTGCAACACTTGAATCACACAGATTTTGCTTTCCAATTACACTTTGATTACTAGGTTTTATCCAATAGCCACCTCCTTCTTCGCCGGTAAACTTAGAAATATTTGTGTTTGTTTTCTTCAAAATTGTTCCTGTCGTTGCATCATTTTTCTTATTGGCACTAGCTTTATGCGATTGCTTAGAGTTTGGTTTAAGGAATGCTAACTTATAATCTTTATGAAAAATTTTACTAAAATAGGGTTTACCAGCATATCTTCTCTGTTGATCTAAACAAATCTGTTTATAGTCACGCCATAATTTCTGTATGCTTAATGAACTATGCAAGAATCTTGTTTTATGGTTTTTATGTGGTACCCATGTGGGATAACTTTCAATGTGACGCTTTATTTCACCAATCATTTCATCGGAAATTTTATTATTATTATTATTGCCTCGTCCATCTTCTCCGGCATAGACACCTGTCTGTTTATCCGCTTTTAGCAATGCATTACTGATGACAGTTCGACCAATGCAAAGTGTAGCCATGAAAAACCTTGAACACACACGTATGTTTTCGGTTCGTGGACCTTTGAAAAAGTAACGATTGCTAAAAGTACGCTGTGCATGATCACTTTTACGAAATTCTTTTAACGTCATGCTTTCCACTTCACGAGTTTCAATTTTTGATAGTATAAAATCTTTGCGCCGCTTAAAGTCCATAGTCCAAAACGATTGACAGATTTGCGAACGCTGTTCCTCAGTAAAATATTTTGTGCACTTCATCTGGCAGTGTTCGTCACATTTAACTGGTTGCGGTACACGATCTTTTTTAATTTTACGTCCTTTATTCCAGCCATACTTGATCGTCGTAATCTGTGAATTATCTAATTTCTGTAAATGCTTGGGCTCATTAAAACTTTGTTTTTCTTGCTGCGATAACTCAGTTAAAGCCTTATGTTTCACATTCATCGAATCATGATCAACCACACGTTCAATGGAGATACGACATTCCTCACTCACGTCAGTGCTCTGTTCCATATTTTCATCTTCTGAAATATTCTCATCCATATTTTCATGCTCAGGTTTTTTACCTCTTTTATCATATCCCACATATCGCCCTTTGCAATCTCTGTTCTCCATAGCATTTTTTACAACACCACTGCAAATTGATAATGTCGATAGGAAGAAATTTAAGCATACTCTGACTTTTTTACCATTTGTTTTCATGTAATAGCGATTGGTGTAGCCTTTTGCAATTCGATCTGTCTTTCGTTTCCTTATTCTTCCAACTTTTTTTGTTTCCACTAAATCTAAAATATAATTTTTACGCTGCACAAAATTCAGCGAATAATACTCTTTATAGTGAGTTATTCGTTCTGCCTCTGAAATGTGTTCTTGACATTTATGTTTACAATTCACTCGACAGTTTATTGGTTTCGGGCCATTATGTGTTGATTTTTTATTGGAATTTTTCCAAAACTCTTTGTCTGATTTATATTTTTTCTTTTTATTTTGTCTTGTTTTACGTTTAATTTTTACAGCCAAATTTTGTAAGGTTGTTTCATCATCAGAATTTGAACTATCTATTTCATTATCAGAGCTTTGTTCATTATAATTCACATCTTGAAACGGATCGTCATGATCCTCTAAGTCACTTTCTGTTTTAATAATTGCTTCAGCAGCCGTATCAATAGGGTCAGATTCGTCAAGGGAATCATATTCGTCCATATAGAATGCTTCATCATTTAAAAGCTCTAGGCTCTTTATTTTTACATCGGTGTCCCGTTTCTTTTCGATCTTCTTTGGCCTTTTAATCTTTTTGGTTTCTAATAATTCTTGTAAGTAAATCACATTCGTAGGGTTTGAGTTGTTTTGGTATTTTTCAGCTGCGAGCGAAACTGCAATCAAAAATTAATGGTACAAAAAAACTTGAATCAAGTACATACATTTTAATTACTAATATATATCAGTATATTTATTAGTCGCTTATCTTATTGTATATTTACACGAAAAATGCAATTTAACTTGATAATTTTCAAAGAAAAATAGGGAAATATTAAATATGGTTTAAAAAAATAAACTTTCAACTACAATAACATTCGAATTTAGTATCGCAAAACACATCGAAAATGACTATTTTCGTTGTATTTATTTTTTTTTTTTCAACAAATTGGATTTTCTCAAAGATTAGCTGAGGTTTTCTGGGCCATTTCAGTTCGTATCTGTTTTCCACCTTGAATGGACAATATCTTGAAAAATACAGAACTTACAGAAAACAAATATCAGATTCGAATTTAGCGGCTCCATAAAAAAGTTTAAATTTCAAAACAAAACTTTTTTCCATATTCAGACCACTTTTTGGATTTTAAAATGGTTTGCGATGCATCAGATATTCTCTGAGAAGGACCAAATTTTACATGGTGCTTATTTGCATCAAAGGGAACATTTCGGAGTAGTGGGAGCGCAATTTCAAAAATTTTAGAATTTTACAACACCCTAATGTACATACAATAACTTTCCATTTTTCGATTTTCAATCAAAACAGTTTTAATTATGTACATATCTAAACTCACGATGTTAAGAAATAAATAACTTAATCCTCCTCAATCGACATTGCTCCTAGACTTTTTTTAAATTACATTGACCATTTTAAATAGTATTTTTTCTGAAAATCGGTCTTCGGCCGAATCAGGAGACCAGATTAAAAATCAGTTACTAGTTTCATGAAAAAAATCAGTAGAGTTGCCTGCTTTATGTATACCTAATTTATGGCTATATATATATAAATTTACCTACCTTCCATGTCCAATTCCAACTCAGATTCCGACTCTGAATCCATTTCAGCTTCTTCTGAGTCTGGCTCCACGTCTAGTTCTGCTTGTTTAATTTCTATTTGGGCACCTCCTCCGTTGCCACCGCCAAATGGACAACTTGGAAATTAAAAAAAAACGTAAGTAACAAAGTTCAAAGTTTACTCTTCAACTTATAAAAATTTACCCTCCGCCCGGCATTTTGAATTCCCCGGGTGGTATTTTGCCGCCAAACTTCTCAATAAATGATTTAACAAATTCCAACTGAGGGAAATTGAGAATCGTTGGATTCGCGCTGACAAAATCGATGAAACTTTTCAGCTTTTGCAAGTCTTTACGTCTTACAGGCAACACCATTTTACACAATTTCCACAGTCTGCATACAATTGGATCAAGTTTACTTTAGCTGTGTCTATGTTATTTTTTTTAGCGCTAATAGGGGTCACAAACTTAAAAATCACAGTAAAGTTTCGCTCGTAGCTTGTTTCGGAGATATAGTCATCGAAAGGTTGTGCTGGTTATTTTGAAGTAAAATAAAATAAATGTAATAATTTATTTGAATTTTTTGGCAGCTTGACCGGCTGTCGATGGAAAAATATTCAAGTGTGTTTCATAAATAAATTAGGGCGCTCTGAGCGTGCTCTGTTCAGGTTATACTCGACGTGCTCACGCTCTGTTCAGAGCTCTACTCTAAAAAAAAAAGAAAAACGCCTAATATGACGATATACCACTTATCCCAAGAATTATCACCTAGCCGTAATAATAAGTCAGTTGACGAAATTTAATTTAATTTGGGAAATCATACAAATTCCGTCATTTTATATTCTGGTATGTCTTTAGCCTCAGAAACCAGCTCCTAGATCTTATTGAGAATTGCCTAGATGAAAAAAAAGCATCATGAATGAAATCAAACATAATTATATAATTATATTATTATATATTATGTTTTGCCATCTTTGCACAGATTTTGTATTCAAACCAACATTTTAAAAGTTTAATTTAAAAGTTTAATATATCGCGACCTTAGAACAACAGGGTTCTAACTGACATTTTTTGTGAAATTGAGTTATATATTGCTTCGTACTAAATAGACCACGCTTTTTCGATTACCGCTACTCAAATATTTCTATCCCGTATGGTTTCTGAGATAATTAATGAAATTGAGATGCACAAGGTTCTATCTACACATATTCAAACTAAAATTAATTTCACAAAGTTCTAACTGTCAGATAGAACTTTGTGTTTCTGTAAGAGAGCAGGCAAATTAGAAAAAATCATGTAAATTGTTAAACAAGCCCCGATTTTGAGCCGACATGGCTCATTTTGTTACTAATTGGACTTAGAAAAAACCAACACTTAAGATTTATGCAGTTTTTGAAAAAAGGTCGAAAAACGGTTTTGGAAGATTGAAGAAATCGAATCAAAGATAGTCATTATAGTTACCAACGCTGAATCCGAATCTGGCATCAGAGTTTCTATATCTTATATGGTTTCGGAAATATCCTATCATAAATGTTAAAAAAATGATCAAAAACACGATTTTTGAGGTTGTTTAGAAGACGACCAAAATTGTTTTTCTCTTTTCTATTGAATGAAACATTAAGTACTATTTTTGTTCTTCAAAATGAAATACAAACTGGCCTCGTGTGATTTTTATTTAAAAAGATATTCTCTATTTAAATGATACATGAAAGTATGTCAGTTTTTCGAAAACCGTTTTTCGACCATTTTTCAAAAACTGCATAAATCTTAGGTGTTGGTTTTTTCTAAGTCCAATTACTAGCAAAATGAGCCATGTTGGCTCAAAATCGGGGCTTGTTTAACAAAATTACATGATTTTATCTAATTTGCCTGCTATCTGAAAAAAAAAAAAATCTTACAGAAACACAAAGTTCTATCTGCTAGTTAGAACTTTGTTTCCCAATTTCAAGTACTTTATCGTTTAGCAACAAAGTTCTTTCGATTTTTTAAAACTTAAATTCCTTATTAACTAGGCAACGTATTTTAATTAGAGTCTGTCTATACGGGGGGAAATCCAGTGAAGTTTTTTCCCCCCGGACGCAGCTTCGTTACAACAGTAATTTTACATAAAAGTAGGGGTAAGTGGGCGGCCTGCGGCCGCAGCTCAAGATTTAAACCCGTCAGACATCCAACACCGGCTTCGCGGCGGCCTTCGGCCGCGGATCAGTACATAAATTAATTAAGTTCCCCGGGGGAAAAAACTTCACTGGATTTCGCGTACGCTAATTGAGTAAATTGAGAGAGAGAGAGAGCTATTTGAGAGTTTTCGCGTACGCGAGTCCCCCCGTATAGACATTTCCTTTTAATTATTTTAGTATCAATGAAATCCTCGCGACAATCAAATGCTTGTAATATAAGTAACATTGTGATTAAAATCAATTCATAAAAGTTATACGACACGAAATATTATGAGTGTAGATAGAACCCTGTTGTTCTAAGGTCGCGATATCTCGTTCAGTGTAGCCCTTCAGATGACAGAAAATCTTAAAGCAGCTGCTTACATAGTGTTTCCACCTACATACTTTCTTCGATTTGCATTTGTTAAATTTAGCCAAAGAATAAATAAATATTTCTATTTCTTTAATCTATGATTTAGCCTTTTTTGAAAAGCTTGAAGATTGTTAAAATACCTTTTATAAGACACCAATATTTTATTCGAAACCAGATCCGAACAATCCTTTTAAAGCCTTTAGGCTTAATAAAACAAACAAGGTTTAAAAAGGAATATTAGGTGCCGTTAAAGTAAACTCAAGCCAATATTTTCCATAAGTTAAATTTTATAAATATTTAATTCTAACGCACTTTTGCAAGTAAAAACCTGAGAATTTTCCTCAATAACTAACAATAACAAACCGATCAAAGCGTTTCAGAAGGTACATAAAGATTTTATAACCGTTTCACAATAGGTGGACTTATTGGAGTGGCGGAAAATGCCGTCAAAGTGACACAACTTTGCATGGAGAATAATTTACGCATCGATTGAGTGTGTAAGCAATGCACGGAAATTTCCTAAATGCGAACAGCTGATTTTTATGGATTTTGATAAACATTTGATTTGATTTTGGTGAAAGGTATTATTCGAACGTAAAAACCATAGAACTCACAAACATTTGGTGTATTCCTTAAAAAGTGTAAGTGCCTCAAAAACCTTGTGATTCGTAAAACTGTAAAAATTCGTATGGATTTTGACAACTATTACGAGCTTACGAGGTTTTCGAGGCATTTACACGTTTTGAGGAATACCCTCATTAAGAACTCTGGGGCGCTTATTCAATTTTTGGATAAATACGAAATGCAAGTATATGAATGTATATTTGAAAATATACATTCATTCAATATACATATATGTAGTGTGTTGTAGCTATAAAACGCATATTTTACATTAATTCAGTCCTGTTATCAGAGACTCTAGATTGGGGAAACTTTTCATCATTTTGGGGAGTAATAAAACCCAACGACGAGCAATAATTCATGCAATATTTCATGTTTTATGTAGTGGAGACCCAAAATGTTATGAAATAAAAATTTTGACCAATCAAATTTTGACATAAAAAAAATTATAATTTAAATTTTAACATTTAAGAATTTCTTTAGTATGTAACTTAATTTTAATTAATGGGGGTGTAAAGCTGTTAAATGGAAAATTACATTTTTAATATAGACATTTACATTTTTAATATAGTGCTGGTTGACACGACAGACTAAATTGTGGTAAGCGGTCCCTCCGCTTTCCTACTAATAGCACTATCGCCCGACAATTTAGTCTGTTGTGTAAGCCAACTCCTAAAATTGATGTTAACGAAAATATAACTGACTCCACAAATACTGCTGAAGATTTTAAAGGACTTAATGGAGTTGAAATGTTGGTGCTGTCTTGAATTAATGGAGAATTCTTTTGTAAAGGCTCCCATTCCATGGAAAAATGTAAGGAAGAGTTTTTTTCACTACATAAAATATAAAACCATTCAATTTATATTATTTTTTTTTTTAGTCCTCTGGGTAGTTTTAGAAAAGTGGTTTATTTTGAAAAAAATAGTTAATTCACCAAAATATTTTAGTTTAAAAAAAACTTTTGTGCAATTTTCATTTCCCATTGCCGGAAATAATTTCGTTTTTGTGGATGATTTACAATTTCCATCTGGGAGCCCTGGCTGTCATCATGCTTACAGAAAATGTAAACAAACGTGCTTTGCAATTTTTTAACAATTAGGTTTTATTTACTTGATGCATTTAACTAAAAGTATTGCTAAAATTTTTTGTCGAACTTATAAGAGAAATATCCATACAAATGCAATGGCTTGTAGCCGATACGAGTATGTGAAAAATTTCGAATTAGATGATACAATTCTACCAAATGTTTGGATTGTCATACGTGTCGATGGAAAAGGATTTCACAAATTTTCAAAACTGCATGATTTTGAAAAACCCAATGATGTGAATGGTTGGTATTATTAAAACTTAAAACTACAGTAGAAGTTTGTATGTAGTGTCAGCAATTTCTATGAACAGCCAATATGGTTTCCTTAAGGAGTAGTTAGAATTCTGTCAGAATTTAAATCCAATCGCGAATATACATACTTCAATTTCCGTGGCCCCTCGATTTGACGAGGTTTTTCGATATCTCGCTTCGTATTCGAGATATTAAAGCTTAAAAATGCGAGATATAGGTACTGAAGAAATTTCAAAGTAACATTGCCACCACAACCAACTACCACCAAAAGCAACAATGTTAATAACAACAACAAAAGCTCCTTTACTCCTTAAAAAATGAACAGCTGAACTTGATGCCTAAAATCTTTATATCTCGATATCTCGCTGTTTTCGTAATCCGTGAGGTTTCAATTATTTTTCATTTGAGAGGCTTTTTGATGAAAACGGTGTGTCACACGATAAAAAGTACCAGAATCTCTTTTGTAGAGAATTACAGGTTCTGCAAATAATATTGATTTGCACTTAAGAAAAAGTAACAGTTTAGGAAATATCTGATAAAATCAAATTTTCGACTTTTTACAGTTTTTCAAGAATATTTCCTAAACGGTTACTTTTTCGTTAATGCAAATCAATATTATTTGTAGAACCTGTTATTCTCCACAAAAGAGAATCTAATACTTTTTATCGTTCGACTCACCGTTTTCATCAAAAAGCCTCCTAAATGAAAAGTAATTGAAATCACACGAATTCCGGAACAGGCCTGAATAATTTTTGTTGATTTATAAAAAAACATCAAATCGAGAAGCCATGGTAATCGAAGCCGTACTCCAATCTCAATTTTAATTTGGATTAAAACTGTATATCTTGTTTTACATATTTGCAGCACTAAATCTAATGAATACGGCAGCTATCACAGTAATGGAAGAATTTCGGGATATAGTTATTAGCTATGGACAAAGTGATGAATATTCATTTATTTTTCGTAGGGAAGCAAACATTTTTAATCGTCGTGCAGCAAAGTTACTGTCCTATGTTACCAGTCTCTTTACTTCGGCGTATGTGCACAATTGGTGTCAATGGTTTCCCAAGAAAAAACTGCAATATGCGCCGTGTTTTGATGGGCGTGTTGTACTCTATCCAACAGATCAAAATTTACGTGACTACCTTAGTTGGCGTCAGGCGGATGTACACATAAATAATCTTTATAATACAGCTTTTTGGAGCTTGGTGCTGCAGAAGGGATTAAGTAATCAGGAAGCAGAAGCAGAATTACGTGGAACATTTTCAGCAGATAAAAATGAATTATTGTTTACGAAATTTGGAATAAATTACAACAATTTGCCAGCAATGTTTCGAAAGGGTACGGTACTGTTGCGCAAACGTGTTGCGGTACCTAGTGGCGATGATAATAAGAGGCAGTTGATTGTGCCGCTTTACGAGGATATGATTAGGGATAAATTTTGGAAGGAACATTCAGAAATTTTGGGAAAATATACACCAGCAGATTATGAAACAAGTCAATATGGAGAAGATGTACCTGCTTTGCTGAAAAAGCAATTCGATAAGATAAACATAACGAAAAGTGGAAGAAATGAATAAAATTTTATCCGTATTTGTTTAACTTAGATTTCTATAAAAAGCGAATTAAGTATGATAGATCTGATCAGATAAACAAGCATTTCTAAGAATCGCAAAATTACTCTAACGAATTGCGTGTGAGACCGATGTTACTAGTGGTCGAAACCACGTTTCATCTTTCTGTACCGAAATCTACTGATTTCAAAAATTGGTAAACAAATGGTCAGATTTTGATGTTACAAAGTTTGACATATTAATTGCTCCAAAACTGCAAAAACATTTCACATGATTTTAAGTTGAGCTTGAGCTGAATCTACAATTGCATTCGCCCTACACCGATACACATAGGTTCATAAAACAAATATTTTTTTTATTTCAATAAACTTTTTTTTATTTTTGTTAAATTAAACGAAATTTCTTACATTAAAACCATGTTTAATCCTAGCAGCACAACTTAGTAATCGTCATCCTCGTCCTCATCGTCATCTGCCTGAGATTGCAATTGCTTGTGCATCATTTCGGCACTTTGCTGTACTACAGTTGCTTGCATACTCATCCATTGTTGTTGCTCTTCACGCGCTTGCTCCTCGCGTGCCTTAGCAAACAACTCCTGTTGTTGTCGTAGTAATTCTTCCTCCGGTATGCCTAGATGCTCTAAGCGTGTGCTTTGTCTTCTTCGTTTAGCTGCGACTTCTTTGCAGTCATTTAACACGGCCTCTGCTTCAGTTTTATAATCTCGAAAACCTAGCCGATCTAACGCTTCCAATACATGTTCCGCGTTTATCGTTTTCTTATTCCTTTGATTGCAAACCTCATTTGCTTCGGAACTTATCAAATGAATAAACTCTGTACAGCAGTTCAATATCAACTCGCGACTTTCGTTGGCAACTCGCACTGATGGCACTAATTCTTTGATAATTTTGTTTATGCTGGCGCGGGGCAGTGTTAATTCATCATCTTCAGGTGGTGGTGGGCAAAGCTCATCTTGTGGGTTCGTCATGTTGAAATTAGATGCAAATTTACGTTTAATCGCATTTATTTTGTAGCAAGTTTTTGTTTTTAACAATTTTTTTTTTAGATCGTAAGATAATTGACAGCTGTCAGTGAATAGGCCTTTTTACATTAACAATCTAGCCATCAATATGCCAATGATGCCAAGTTCACTTTTTTCCATCAATCTGAGAATGTATGCAGATTGATGAGAAACTGATAATGTATACACTCATCAATCTGTATTGACAATCTGTTTGCCGAAAAACAAAATTTTTTGACTTTCTGCTGTATTGATGACTTTATTGATGGGTAGGTTGACTGTGTAAACGCAATGAAAATTTTTCAGTACACTTTTAGTCAGTTAATAAAAGATTTCAACAGGTACACATCGTGCGGAAATGAAAATGGCTAGCATATATGATTTGTTTTTAATAAAAAACGGATAGTTTAATGATTTTGGTTTTCGCTGAAGCTTAATGGGAGCTTTAAGAAAACCTTTTAATTTTTTGACTGGGACAAAATCAATTTACTGAAACCTGATTGTTATTATTTTTATCAAAGACTCTTAGTTTTAATTTCAAAAAAAAGATTTCAATAAAAAATTTTAATAAACGGCCAAAACCCATATATTTGGTGATAAAGTGGGTTTGGAAATGACAAATTGTTGCTGTAAACCCATTTAAATAAACTTATGGTGTAAATTTTGATATTTCCACTATTTTTTATTAATTTATTTTTTGTTATTTCCATCAGCATATCAATTTCTTTCATAAAAATTGCATCCGCTGTTGCGTTGTTTCCTCTTTGGCGTACAAAGCAACACTAAATATTGACAGTTTATTGAACATGTAAACACAAACTCAATATGACATATTGATGGCCAGTTTGATGGCTACACTGATAATGTAAAAGGGGCTAATGCATTTTTACCAACCGCAATGCCCCTATTTGTCAAAAGAAGTCATTACTCTCCAGTGCTGTAAAGTAACACATTTCGAATTAGAACCCATAGGGCTAGTTAACAAACACATATGTTGCTCGCAATGAGTGACATATTCAAAGAAGAAGAAAAGGGCTAGTTAACATAGACATTCATAATCAAAATAATCATGAATTTTTTTCCTTCATGATTAAAACTGTATTTTGTTCACATTCATATGATTTTAGATTACTAGTACTATTTTACTACTTTTTTAACACGTTGAGTGCCATGTGTACCGCCGGTGGTACACACTTTACTTGTAGCGCTGTGCCACCATACAAAAAATATGTCTATCACCAGGTGCCACCATACATATCCAATATGTATGAGAAAATGTCGACTTGTAATAACTGTTGAATATTGATCTATAGGGGTGTATAATAAGTTTGTGGAAAGAGATTTGTGCTTATAAGTGTTATTTGTCCTATAAAATGGCGTGACAGCCGGCGGTACACGTGACACATGAGTGAAAGCAAATTATCTAAGTTCACCGCAGATTTGTTGAAAATATGTGACCACAGTGCCATCATTCAAATAAAATATACATCTTGAGGTGAAGAAGCAATAAAAACAACCAAAAAGTTTGCAGCATTTTGAAATAAGTGTATAAATACAATAGTTATTATAATTATTATGGTATATAATCCACCTTTTGCCTGGAATGTTTCAACATAACGCATTAGTTATTAGTTTTTAATATTAATAACCTTTAATTGAATGTAATTTTTACTTTTGTTAGTTTTTGTTTCGAAAAATTTATTTTTATTGGTCCTCTTTTATGTAACTTTTGTAATTCTTTCAAAATAAAAGATATCGTAAAAATTTTAAAACTCTAACCAAAAATACATTTTCCTCTGTGATAAAATACAAAAATGTTTTGATTTACTGCAGTGCTTCAGAACATATATTGCATTGAGTTCACATATGACTGTGCACCGCCAGCGGTACACACGGCACACTGGGGAAGTTTTAATGTGTACCGCCGGCGGTGCACGTGGCACCTGATGGAGGACATTTTGCTTGTATGGTGGTACTCAACGTGTTAATGCTATTTATTTTAATACTTTTTTGTATTATTTTTTTCATGCGACAAATTTGTGTCAAACTGTGAGTTAATTTTGTTTGTTCTCTCAAATTTTGTTGGTACCGATTCAAAGATTGCTATTAACCACTTATTTCATCTATCTCGTAGATTTATTCACGAAAACTGTATTTCATGATTAAAATAATATGATTATTTTGATTATATATGTCTATGTAAACTAGCCCATACAAATTACAAAATACAGTGGTTATCTAGAATTATTAATTTTGACAATCTGATCAGCAATCAGAGAGCGACCTGTGTTGAGCAGCTGCTTGTGTATGCTCGGCATCAAAGAAATTACATATGCCAAGTATTACTAACACTAAAAAATCAATTGGCATGTTGTGTACCTCCCAGTAGCAATGGGTAATAGCTAGCATAAGAGTTGGTAATAGCAAAAGTGAGGGTCTAACCTATTACCGCATCGCTGAATTTTAACACAGCGATGTCATTGAAAACTCAGATGTGAACAACTCGCATACAAGGGTGTAGGAGTGTATCAGCTCTTACCTATTCATATGCCAACTCCTATGACCTATTCACCTCTTACCTATTCATATGCCAACTCCTATGACCTATTCACCTCTTACCTATTCATATTACTTTGAAGAACAAAAATTACATAACTAATTGAATATTTTTAAAAAATTATTTTTGATTGCAATTTTACGTCTTTCGCCACAAAGATTCATCATATTGATGTAACTATAATTATTTTTATTTTACTAAATTAATTATAATTGAAAAATTGCAAGTTGAAAAACTTTTGTGTTTGGTCTGGGCCGGAGTTGAACCGAGGACCTCACGGTTGCTACAACTTTCAATCGCAGTGCCAGTCGCTAGACCACTGCTCCATCCTCGCGCTCTTGCGAAGCTGACTTATTGACTTATTTTGTTTTTGCTAGTGGGCTATTACCAACTCGCTTACGTTTTTCATAACTAGAGCAAAAGTAAACAAAAAAAAAATCGCAGCAATAATTGTCTTATTACCAACTCGCTGAAATATTCAGAACTTAAACAATCATCCTCGTCTCTTGCCCCGCAAGTTATTACCAACTCAATTGCCATTTTCAGTATTGAATTCAATTGCTAGTGGGCTTTTAACGTTTGGTCCAATTGTCAATTGTGTTGGTGATTTTTTTCACTAACACTAATGTCGTTTTCCATTGGGCAAAAAAGAGCAATCTTTTTTTGATCTAGATCAAAATCTATTACAATTTGCGTTCCATTGGGAAATCTAGAGCAAAATTTTTTGATCTCACACCCCGACTCGACGAGCAATAAGTCATGCAATAGTTCAGGTCATAACAGCAAAATATCTAGTGGAGACACCAAAATGTTATGTAATAAAAATTTCATAACATCAAATTACATAAATTTTGACATAAAAAAAAAATTATAATATAAATTATAACATGAATAATTGCACGTCGAGTCGTGGTGTCAGATCAATTTTTTCAAATCTAGATTTTTTCTCAGATTTCATTTGCTCGCACTCACACTATTACAAACATGCAGAGCAAGCGTCAAAGCAACAGCAGCATTTGACAGTTGAAAAATATTTATTACTTTATTGTTTTTCAAAAAGTCAACCAATTTGCAATTCATTGTATATAAATAATGGAAAATACTGATGGCTGCCTATTCTAGTAACACCAATTCAAGAAATGAAAGGGTCAACTTATAAATACGACTTTTTTAAGTCACTATGGAGTACAGGACTTGATTACGGAGATGGTACTGGTTATGGAGTTAATCACATTCTAAATTTGTCTAAAGTTCCTAGGAAGCTATGCTTATACATATTTAACCATCCTGGTCACTTACAGGATAGCGAATTTGGAATGTTTTTTGAAGATGTATCACAGCAAATAGTGTACATGATTTTGCAGGACGGGAAACTTTAACACTTTTAGCAGTACCCTAAATAAACTAAAATGAAAAAAAAAAAAAAAAAAAATTGCTTCCCGAGGAACAGTTAAAACATATCAACTATTATCAGCAACTTGTTTTGCTTTCTTCGATCTTGGCGAAGATGACCCAACAAGGAGACAATACCCGCATAACATTTGAAGGACTTTTAAGTTTTTATTAACAAAAATATTCTTTTGTAATATTCATAACAACATTTAAGAGTCTGTCTATACGGGGCGTTCCGCGTACGCGAAAGCTCCTCTCTCTCTCTCAATTTACTCAATTAGCGTACGCGAAATCCAGTGAAGTTTTTTCCCCCGGGACGCATTTTCGTTACAACAGTAATTTTACATAAAAGTAGGGGTAAGTGGGCGGCCTGCGGCCGCAGCTCAGGATTTAAAACTCCCAAAAATCCGACACCGGCTTCGCGGCGGCCTTCGGCCGCGGATCAGTACATAAATTAATCAGGTTCCCCGGGGGAAAAAACTTCACTGGATTTCGCGTACGCTAATTGAGTTTCGCGTACGCTGAGTAAATTGAGAGAGAGAGAGGAGCTTTCGCGTACGCGGAACGCCCCGTATAGACATTTCCTTAATAAAATACACATAATTAGATAAATCTTTTGTAACTAATTAACTTTTGGTGAAACACATAGAGCGCCACAGTATTGAAGACATTTTTCAATACCCAAAGTATCCTCGAAGTTTTGTCCCATTTTTTATTTTTAATTTTAAAAATGTAAGCAATAATTTGACAACACACTACTACAACCTTGTTTGTTACAAGAAATATCAAAATATTTGTACCCGTCACCCGCCCCAGTAAAAATAAAATGTTTGCTCTGTTTTTGTGTTCCATTCAGCAAGAAAATTTTTTGATCTGAGAGCAAAATCTAGATTTCCCAATGGAAAACGACATAACAAAAGATCAATTGGCATCCCAACAAACAATTTTATAACCTTTTAAATTTTTAAGCTTGGAAAAAGTTAATTTTCAAATGTTTTCATAACCAATTTTCAAACGTATGGAATATATTATTTTTTTATTATTTTTAAAGTTGATTTGCAAAGTTAAAATCAACAATTGGAAAACTGTTTATTTCCAAAAGTTTCAATAACCGTTTTCCAAACATTCGAAAAAATTTTAATTTTATTTTTTCATTGACTTATCGAGCTAAGTAAAACACAAGGCATTTGAATCATAACTGGCACGTTAGGTCAGTTGATAAGATTGTCGACTCATAATTTGGAAGTCACAGGTTCGATTCTCAGCAAACATAATTTTTTTTTTTTTTATTTTTAATTGAATTAAAAATGTTTGGAAAATGTTGTTTTATGAACTTAATATAAACTAACAAAATGTTAATTGAAAAGTTAGAAAAACAATTTAAAAATATTGAATAAAAAAATTTTAAAATATTGTATAAAAACATTTGTAATAAGCTTGCTCCAAATGATTTTTACAAGCTTGCTATGAAGGGTCCAGTTTCGATTATTAAATAATTAAAATTCAAGAATTTCCAAACATTTTGTAAGTTAATTTCCAAACGAAATGTTTGCTTCAATAAGCGTAAAAGTTATTTTCCAAACGTATTTGTTTGTTGGGATGTTGTGTATCTTTTGACAATTGGACCAAACGTCAAAAGGTACACAACATGCCAATTAAACTTTTGTTAGTGTTGGTAATTTTTTACTTACATAAGAGGAAACTGTCATTTGCTTCAGTCGTGTCGTGAAAATTTTGGTAAAATTGATTTTCCTTTGCGTAACCACGAAAAAAATTAATTATTTTATTTCCAGTTTATTCCACGGGCTTAATACGAACAAAATTCAATCAAAATGATGCAGCGGGCAACACTTTTGGTTCCATTGGCCACCGAAGCTGCAATGCAGGCTCAGCAACAGCGTGGTATGGCGACTCTAAAGATGATTTCCATGCGCCTAAAATCCGTCAAGAACATCCAAAAAATTACGCAATCCATGAAGATGGTGTCAGCGGCAAAATACGCGCGCGCTGAACGAGATCTTAAGGCAGCACGTCCCTATGGCATCGGAGCACAACAATTCTTCGAAAAGACCGACATTCAAACTGATGAAAAGGCAGAACCTAAAAAACTGTTTATCGCCGTGACCTCAGATCGTGGTCTGTGCGGTGCTGTCCATACTGGTGTTGCCCGTTACATCCGTAACGAATTAAGCAAGGATGATTCAAATACAAAAATTATTTGTGTCGGTGACAAGTCGCGTGCCATTTTGTCGCGCCTCTACAGCAAAAATATTTTAATGGTTGCCCAAGAGATTGGCCGATTGCCACCCACTTTCTTGGACGCTTCACGTATTGCTCATGAAGTGCTCAAGTCTGGTTACGAATTCACTGAGGGAACCTTGGTTTATAACAAATTTAAATCAGTCGTATCATACCAATGCTCGACACTGCCCATTTACAGCGCTCCAACTGTTGAGAAATCAGAAAAGTTGGTTGCGTACGATTCTTTAGATGCTGAAGTTATTCAGTCATACTTGGAATTCTCACTGGCATCACTCATTTTCTTTACAATGAAGGAAGGAGCTTGCTCCGAGCAATCTTCTCGTATGACTGCTATGGACAATGCTTCCAAGAATGCAGGAGAAATGATTGAGAAACTCACTCTGACATTCAACCGCACCAGACAAGCTGTCATTACACGTGAGTTGATTGAAATCATCTCAGGTGCTGCCGCTTTGGAATAAATACAATAAATAAGCGAACGAAAGTTGTTTTCACATAAATAATTAATTAAGCAAGATTGTCGATTGTATTCGTTGGAGCAGATGCATTATTATATAATAAAAGTAATGAAAAATCTTAAAACAAAACATAAATGAAGTAAATGAAATTGTAATTAGTAAGCTAAAAATCAAAGGTATCACTAATCATCTTTGGAGGCAGATGGGAAAGTTGTATTGGCTGGAAATGTGTTTAATTAATTTAAATGTTATCAGGACCTTTTAAAAAACAAATTAAACAATAAACAATGTCATTAACTGAAAATTTGCATAGTATTATGTTGCTTTAAACTAGGGATGTTGCGAAGATGATTATTTTGTCGTGGACAAAAACATTTTGGAAAAGTGAAATTAATGTGGCAAAACAAGGACAAAGTGTTGGAACTCCATATGTCACATTCCACAGGAAAATAACCTTTCTATCATACAATTATAGCATTTTACAGGAGAACTAAGTCGATTATTAAGTTAGAAATAGCAATCAAATGAATTTAAGCTAACCTCTTCTATCCCTTCAAAGGAGGGATATTTTCTCCTCACAAGCTTCATAAGCTATTTCGACGAAATTCAGTAAGTAGGTGCCGAACATGAATATCATACTCTGGTCGGAAAATGGGCACAATCAAATTAGTGCCATGCCCAGTTTTTGCCTACTAATGTTTTAAATCTTGCATCTTTCTGTTTACTATAGCAGTGAAACTACAAATATCAGATACAGGTTTGATACCTGTACAAAAAATGTTATAGAAGAGTTCCCAGGCCGTTAAAAACACGTATACGTAGGGTTTCTACAAGACCGCATGAAATTTAATTATTAAAAGTGGAATGTTTATCTTATAATATAAATAAAAAAGTTTACCTATTAAAAAGTTGTGATCTTTTTTGTAGTGCGGTCATTTGGTAGTTTTACCTAGAAAGTTTTTCAAGGTTTTTGAAACTGAGTTATTTTTTTAAATTGTAATAAGACACGAACGGAGCGTCGCACACTGGTCGGAAAATCAAAAAAGCTGGTCAAAATTCGAAAAATAAGGTTGTTGTTTTTGCACTTTTAATTGTTGGTAATGGTAGAATATTATCGTTTCAGTGATCAGAAAGACCTCTGTGCCTAAAAAACTCTTCTCGTTTGAGTTTGAAGTTCACCTATTCTTGAGAAGAATTTTTTTTTTTATACATATATATAAAGCGTCTCAGTAAACAAGTGGAAAAAATAACTTCTGTTCATCTTTTTGCAATGTAGCGAAATGGAGTCTCTCAGTGAAGGTTTATTTAATATGTTTCTCAAATCCAAAGCGTTTAATCTCGTCTAGAGCTTATATAAATAGGCAACTGTTTCGTTAAAATATATACACAAAAAACTTGTTGAAGTGGTTTTTAATATGATAAATGTTACAGCATCCGCGGCCATCCGTCTAGTTTCTACGTGCATCTTATTCAGGGTACATTTTTCTACAAACCTGTAAAAAATTAGCTGCCCGGAGGTACCCGCGAGAAAGTTATTAGGACTTTTGTAAAGTATTTCATTTTCGTAATAATTGATCCCAGAAAAAAAACTTTTGTAGATAAAGATACTGTTCAGCATATTTTGACCGAAATTTTGGGTGTCATTTTGTGTTACAAAAATTAATTTCATATTTCAAATTAGCTACCTCAAAAACCCCAATAACTCACTTTTTATTGATAAATATAGTTTTGCACTAAACGGTTCGTCATTGTGGATCCGCCATTTTGTATTTCGTAAACTAGATTTCAGATTCTTTATAAACAACATCTGAAACTCCCATGCATCGTTTTTTGTGGTAATAAATACAGCTTAGCAGTATTTAGTCCACCATTTTGGATCCGCCATTTTGTTTTTTTCAAAATAGATTTCAGATTCGTAATCAACATCATCACAAACCTCAAATTACCGACTTACGTGAGAATATATTTGATTAGGCATTTTTTGTGTGACATTGTGGATCCGCTATTTTGTTTTTTTAAAAATGGATTTCGGATTCGTAATCAGCATCATCAAAAACCCCTTATTACCGACTTTCAGAATTTTGGCCAGCTTTTTCGATTTTCCGACCACTGTGCGTCGCACAGTGGGGCAAGGAGCTCTCATATGTGGCATCAAATAAACGGAGCTAGGCACTGCAACCAAATTACATATACATACTAAGGATGGATCACTTAAGCTTTCAACAAAATTTGGTCGAATTTGAACAAGAGGGCGTGGCACCTCCCATACAAGCCAAATCTTAAAAACTCTATACTGATGGTACTATCTGAGATAATCATACCAAATTTCGCACACTTGCTACCAATAATGTAGGTAAACTCTGATAGGAAAATTTGCGAATTCGAATAAGAGGGCGTGGTACCACCCATACAAACAAAGTCTTACAAACTATACTGAGGGTACTATCTGAGATAATCAAACCAAATTTCGTACACTTTCTACCAATAGTATAGGTAAACTCTGGTAGGAAAATTAGCGAATTCGGACAAGAGGGCGTGGTACCTCACATACAAGCAAAATCTTAAAAACTCTATATTGAGAGTGCTTTCTGAGATAATCGAAGCAAATTTGGTACAATTGCTACGAATAGTAAAAGTCAGCTCTGATAGGAAATTAAGAGACACGCTTTCAGGTATTTTGACCAATATTGGGACTTGAAATGAGATCATTTCTTACTTAAGTGCTCGTGATGACCACCTGTCCTCTTTTCCATCTGTTTTAACAAAAAACCGAATTGCTGTTCAAAATTATCCTGTCCAGAACTATACATAATGTTTATAAGTTCTTGTCTCGTGACAAATAATAAGTTAGAGGCCATTTGTAAAACAAAATTAGAAATTTTGAATAATGTCGGCAATGCAAGAAAAAATATTTTATTTTAGGTTACGTTCTAAAAATCGATGTAAATTTTAAAGTAGCAAAAAGTAGCAAAATTTTCTTGTCGCTTCTAGAAGGCAATACTTAACGGAATATTTTTGAATCATTACTAATGCTTGGAAAGGCTTGGACCCCAATTAAATTATCTATTATATATTTAATTTCGTAAAATTTTTCTTCTCCATTTTATTTAACTTGCCTACCTAAATGTGTAAACATTTTTAAGGAAAAAAACATGTTTATATACGGTTACATACCTGAAGATGAAAGCTCCATGGTCAAATAATATTAAATGTTAATAAACTTTAGCAAAAAACTGCTTTGATTGATATGGAAATAACTTATAAAAATTATTTCAGTCTACAAAGTTAAAGTTTGGCGTGCTGTAGTGATGAAATGGGTTTGTTACAAGTCATTTGAAAAATGGCAAATAGTACGTTGGTTAATATTGTACTTAACCAATATAAAAGGATATTCTGAAATAACATTTAATTTTTTGAATTATCGCCAGGTATTGAGAGAATCTGCCCCACTGTGCGTCGCAGCCAAAAAATAAAAATATCAGCTTATAGGGAATTGCTTGTTCTACAAAGAACATATTGCTCTTTTTTTGTTCGACTTAAAGCTTAGGAGATATCTTTTGACAATCCTAAAATTTATTAAAAAACTGTTTTTGCAAAATATTCCGAAACGATATGCCGTAGAAATCGGACATTTCTATTTTCGACGTTATAGCTTCATATACATGAATATATTTGTACAACGCCAAGTCCGATCGATTTTATTTTACGACGTTTACAAATAATGAGTAATGGCTCTTCTAACGAGCATACCAATGATTATGCTCCGATCAAAATTGAATAAGTTATAGCAAGAAAAACTTAGATTTTTTTTAAATTTTTTAAAAATTTTCATATCAACCTCAAATGAAACACGTAGTTTTTCGCACATATTGTTTTAAAAAAAATTTTTTAGCAATTGTATTTAATGGCACATTAAATTCCAAAAATTTTAAGTTTGTGCTGAGCAAAATCGAATGAAATTTCCTGAAGATATTAAGGATTTAGTGCAATAATGATGATGAGAAGTTGTCCAGAGCATTTTCAAAATGCTCAGCTTTAGTCAACAGAACCAATTTTTCTGCTTCCAGATCTGCCACTCTACGCTCACTGAACATTTTAAAGATGCTTCTCATCATTTTCTGTAGAAGAACATTGCGGATCATGTTGCAATTGTATCAAAAATACTAATTTTTGAAACAAATGAATGTCTCTATTGCACTAAAACCTTAATATCTTCTCGAAATTTCATTCGATTTTGCTCAGCGTAGGCTTAAAATGTTTGCAATTTAATGTGCCATTAAATAAAATTGCTAAAAAAATGTAATTAAAACAATATATACGAAAAACTAAGTGTTTCATTTAAAATTGATTTGAAAAATTTTTAAATTTTTTCAAAAAATCCAAGTTTTTCTTGGTATAACTCTGTTAATTTTGTTCGGAGCAGAATCATTGGTATACTCGTTAGAAGCGTCATTAGTCACTCTTTGTTAACGTGGTAAAACAAAATCGATCGAATTTAGTGTTATACAAATATATAAATATATCGTCACTCTTAGGCCAGATTCACGAAAGTGCAAATTTTTCAGTTTTGCACTAATGTGGTTTTCTTGTACAAAATGGTTCAATAAAGTTATGCCAGAAGTATGAAAGCTATATCTGAAGTGGTTTAGCAGCAAATGCAAACTTTATTACACGAAAAAGCAAAATTTTCATATAATTTTCATATTTAAAAAAATTTCAAATAGCAATTTCTCAAATTCAATAATTTTCACATTCGTGAATCTGGCCTAAGAGTGACGATATATGAAGCTATAATCTCGAAAATAGAAATGTCAAAGAATATAACAAAGAAATAGAAATCACAGCCGTAACATCATGTATTAAACGTCAACTAAATCTGAAAATTGCCGTAAATCCCAAAATTGATCTCTGGTGAAAGCAGGCTGAACTCACCTCATTTATCATGTATTTAACGTCAAATAAATCTGAAAACAGCCGAAAATACTTCATTCTAACTTAAAAGAGGCTAAGCAACTGTAAGCTTAAGCAAACATACTCTCATTGGTAAACATGTCTGAATATTTTCTGTTTAGGGGCGTGACACTACTTTCCCTGAAAAAAAAAGGTTTTAATATTCCTCTTCGGGGGTGTAAACTACACAAAAGTTTTTAATTCCCTTCCCTTGTGTTTATTTCAAATTTCATAAGATTCAATGTAGCAGTTTAGCCATGATAGCGTATTTTTCATTTAGGGGCGTGGCACTGCTCACTTAAAAACAAAGATCATATTACCGTCCCTTAGTGTTGACTTCATACAAATCAATGCAGCAGTTAAGCTGTGAGAGCTATTTTTCCATTTAAGGGCGTGATACCGCCCACTTAAAAACAGAAAGATAAAATTATCGTTTCTTAGTGTTAACCCCATCTCCATACCAAATTTCATAAAAATTGATGCAGCGGTTTAGCTGAGAGCGTTTTTTCCATTTAAGGGCGTGGCACCGCCCATTTAAAAAAAGGAAAATAAGTTGAGATTAAGACATAAAGCAAGAAATAGAAACGAATAAAAATATAACTAAAAAAATTATTTGTTTTTTAAAAAGTTTTACAATATTTATCTGGTTTCTTATGATTTCCATTTCTAGGATTTTCATTACATATTTCTTAAATATTAAGCAAACAAAAACTATTTAATATAAAATATTTAAATTATGTATTTCTAGCAAAAACAATTTTAGCACTTATATAATTGATTCTTCACATTAGCAGAAACAAAAATTTTAACAATTGCAATTTCCAATTAAAAAAGTGAATTTAAAAAAACAAAATATGTTTAAATTAAAATTATGGAATTATGTATCGAATATTAAAAGCAGGGCATATTTATTTACAAATGTTTCACGATATTTAAAAAATATATTTAATTGAATTAGGTAAAAAAAAATATGAATGAAATTACAAATTCAGTGCTTTTAATAATTTAATTATAAAAAACACTACGGAAGTGTGGGGAAATTTCTTTTTTAGCAATTTGTAATTACGCTTATCTTAAATTAAAATAGTTTTTGCAATTATTTTTTTTTTTTTCTTATAATAATTTCCAATTTTTATATTACTGTTTAGGGTTGCTTTCCATATCATAGTTTTCCAATTTTTATTTATTTATCATCAGTTTATTTTTTTTTTATATAAAAAAAGTTCTAAGTCATCATAATTACGAAACAAAACAATACATTTATATTAAAATAAAAATAAAAAACGGGTTTTGTTGTAGTTTGATTTGTTAAGCTTTGTAGAAAATCTACCATTTCTTTTTGTGCTCATCCATTGAAACACCACCTGGTCCAAGCGAGACAATCATCAACAAGCCGCCAATAACCGAAAGGGTCTGAAAAAAACATGATTATTATAAGTCTTAGAATAAGTAGAAAAGGGCAAAAAACTTACTTGGAAAAAGTCATATTTAAGAAAATCTCTAAGTGGTTTATATGAAGGAATGGTCCACCACGCGTTATGATACAAATTCAATACACTTAGTAAAGCAACTAAAATTAGTGCGGACAATTTTGTCTTATAGCCGATTGTAACCAAAACCATCAGAATTGATCCGACAATGTCTTGAAGAATCTAAAAGAAGAAAATTTTAAAAATTTTTATTAAAATATGTATTTGGAAGTCTGTATAGACGAGTATGTTTTATAATATGTATGTATATATAGTAGAGCGCCCATATGTGCAAAATTCAGATTTTGCTTGCTTCCCGTCTATTTCCTGAAATTAGAGGTCAAAAAAATAAGATCTCAAAAAAAAATTTGGAATCGGTAGTGAAAAAAACCTAGCCGGTTTTCGATCAAAGGTCGAAAAATCGACTAAAAAAAGGGAAGTCGCTTTGACTGCCCGTTACTTCAAAACTGTTAATTTTTTGATAATATTTTCAAGCCAACATTTTTTAGAGCATGACTAGGTCAACATTATCTTCTTAAAAAGTTTTGGTCCAAAAATTAAATTTGTTGTTGTTTCGGTACAAAAACTTCAATTTTTTAAGAAAATTTTCATGACTTTTTTTTCTATAAATTGGTTTTTTGTAACTTTCAAAGAGTGGAATATTTGTTTTATATTGTAAGGAATTAAATAAAAGAAAAATTACTAAAAAATATTAGTTTTTAAGAAATGGAGCCTGTTTCAAAGTTAAGAAAAAAAATTTATTTTTTTTATTTTTTCTTCTTAATTTTTAATTTGGTAAGAAACCATTTTAGTAGTCATATTTTCTAAACTAATTTGGGATTGCTGAACACGAAAACAGCATTTATTTTCGTTTTAGTGCGTTTTTGGGCTGTTCCAGCAAAGATAATCGAAAATTTCGAATTTCGTGCACGCAGCTCAAGAAAAAATTTCAATCAAGATGCCAAAAACTGCACAAAGATGTGAAATTGCACCTGAGTATTTACTGAATAAGAAAAAAAAGTTTTCAATATCGGTTCATGGCATGGTTTTTAAAAAGAGGTCGAAAAACGGTATTTAAAAAAAACGACTACAAACCAAAACCAAAATAGGCATTTTAGATGTAGTTATTAATGCTGAATTCGAAAGCGAAATCGCTGTATTACTTATGGTTTGTGAGATATCTCATTCCCACGCTTAACTCAATTTTTCATAAATTGTCACTTGTACCCCTTTGCTTCTAACCCCCTCAATTAAAAACATATATATACCCGTTTACGTTTTTGGTTTTTCGCTTATAAATGATATGACACGTCCCCGTTCAAGCCAAATTTACGTCTAAATTGTAACATCGCATTTCTTCAAGCTCACTATATATTAGAGCGCCCACAAGATATATGAAATGTGCAAAGTTGTGAATTTGTTTGCTCCCCGTCCATTTCCTGAAATTAGAGGTCAAAAAAATAAGATCACAAAAAAAAATTTGGAAAAAACCCAGCCGGTTTTCGATCAAAGGTCGAAAAATTGACTAAAAAAAGGGAAGTCGCTTTGACTGCCCGTTACTTCAAAACTGTTAATTTTTTGATAATATTTTCAAGACAACTTTTTAAGAGCATGACTAGGTCAACATTATCTCCCTAAAAAGTTTTGGTCTAAAAATTAAATTTGTTGTTGTTTCGGTACAGAAACTTCAATTTATTAAGAAAATTTTCATGACTTTTTCTATAAATAGTTTTTTTGTAATTTTCAAAGGGCGGAATATTTGTTCTGGAATTCTGATATTGCATGGGATTAAATGTTGATTAATTCAACAAAAAAAATTATTTAAAAATATTAAGTTTTATGGTATGGAGCCGGTCTCAATGTTGGAAAAAAATTAGTATTCTAATCTTTTTTATTTTAATCGCTACTTTCTTGGATGCAACAAAATGCATTTTTAGTTGTTATTAAATGTATCATTTAGAACTGCTTTTTGCCTTCAAAATGAGCTATAAAATGGGTTTGTGCAACTTTTTTTCAAAAAGTTATGATCATTTTAAAATGACATCATGAAAGTCAAAAATCATATATGGATTTTCTATAGCAATTGCCAAATTACTATATCTTTTATAATGTTATTTTAAAATGGTCATAACTTTTTAAAGAAAAATTATACAAGACCATTCTGTAATTCATTTTGAAGAAAAAAAAAAACAGTACTATGTGACGCATTTAATAAAACAGACCAAAACAATTTTGTGCGTGTTCTACACAACCTCAAAAATCGTGTTTTTTGAACATTAGGGGTGAGATATCTCACAAACCATAAGTAATACAGCGATTTCGCTTTCGAATTCAGCATTAATAACAATTACACTCTTGTAGACATATAATTGAAATTATTATTATTCAAATTAATTGATTATTTTTTTATGTGTATTTCGAAATACAGAAAATACCTTTTTTTACCTATAAATGAAATAAATCATCAGTGTTCAGGTTATCCAAACTGTTCGAATTTTTTTGCTTGAGGCTTACCGTGTATATTGTTAAAAGTCAAAACCATTTCGTATTTACCTGCAGAAAACTCAATTCAAAGCGAATTAATGTAATGAACATAAATGCTAGCAATACACGTCCAGCGAGTTGCATCACATTTTTCGGCTTATTTTCGCCCATAGTTGGAACACCAGCAAACAGACTGCGTCCTTCAACACGTGATTCAGCTAAAACCAAAAGTAGCGCACCAAGTAATGCCAAATTACGCAACAGGAATTGTATGTCCCACAAGATGGAGTAAGCAATTGTCTGGAGAAAGAAAAAATACCAAATTTAATATTCTTTTATTTAGGTGTTTTGGATTTGATAATTGAAACATATAATATGAAAGAATAAGAAACACTCGTAACATTTATATCACTTCGGTTATCTTTTAAATCAAAAAAATTTATTTGAAAAATATTTACCTGTAAAATAACAATGAAAAATAGAACGCCAACGGCGATCTCAACCTTAAATCTTGCAATAACCATTCCACAGCCACCTAGTTGTCCAAAGAAGTTAACTAAAACGAAAACTGTTGCTATAAATTTTCCACAACCCCAACTCATGTCCATGTATTCGCGCTGTTCGTTCCATTGAAACCACATACGCAGACCATCTTCGAAAAATGTGGCTATAAGGCAGAGACGTGCTACTGTAGGAAGGATATTTTTACCACGTCGAATTACCTTTAAAAAGAGTATTAATAAAATTATGGTAAGTTTGAGAAAAAGTATTTTTTGGTATTTTATTCAAAATGCCTAATTTCCAATTTACCAGACATGGGTGTTTGGAAATAAATTTGGTTTATTTTCTGTTTTATGTCACTGAATTTTATGAAACTGAGTGATTTCAATTACTTTTCATTTTCAACCTTTTTTCAAAAACTGCATAAATTTTAAGTGTTAGTTTTTTTTTTTTCAAGCACTAACAAAAGGAGGCATGTCGTAGCAAAATCGGTGCTTGTTCAACAAAATTACATAGGTTTAAGTGGCGGCAAGTTAGCCACACATAGACCAAAGAGGTCCATAGTGATAAAAACACATAACTTTACCTAATTTGCCTGCAATATAATAACAGTTTCAATAAATTGAATGAAATAAGTGAGGAGTGGTCGAACAAAAGGTAGCATTTCCAGTTTTAACTTTTTTGCTTTTTTTTAAGAATCGTATGTAAATCTATGAACTACATATTCCAGTTGAATTTGGCGGTTCAAAAAATAATAAATCTCAAGAAAAACCGAGTTTCTTGTCGATTTTCGAACAAAAAGTAACATTTCCACTCCGCTAAAATTTTTTTTGTAGTTCTGACGAAAAATTACATTTACCTATGTAATACTAATCAGTAATTATAGTCGTCGTCAAACATTGTCAGTTGCTTTTATGGCTCTCAAAAGGTAACATTTCGATTTAAAGATTATCAAAAGTAACATTTCCAACATTTCCTAACAAAAGGCAACATTTCCAAATTTCAAACTCAGTTATCTCCATTAGTATAAAAGTTTTTCACTGAAAATTAGGTATTCTACCTGAACCTTTTTTTTTTTTGTACAATAAGTAGACCATTCCTGTAATTCAAAATAACCCTATATGCAATCATTTTCGATAAACCTGTTTTTTAGCTATAGCAAATAAATGAACAAAAAACGCTAAAAAAAAGGAAAACAAGTATCTTGGGTAAACTGTTAGTACAGCCAGCCACTAGTCATTTTATCAAAGCGGTAGATTTGAAAAAATTAAACTATTTGTCTTTTTTTTTTAGTTTGGGCTAGTTTGGTACCGGAAACCACCGTGATGAAGAATACCATAGAAATATCGGGGCAAATTTACTTTAGGACTCAAAGCCCAATTTTTTTTTGGCCAAATTAATTACAACACCAACAACAACAACAAAACGTTCGGCGCGGGCCTTTTTTCGGAGATATGGGTTAATAATACATTTTTTGGAAAAAATAGTGCTTAAAAAAAAAACTACTCAAAATTTTCCGAAAATTCGCCAGTTCTCGAAACTTATGACTTTTTATTTGTATACCGATTTTGTAATCAGTTTAAACATGAAGAGGTTCAGATCTTACACATGTATATCGTAAAAGCAATATCCCGATCTTTTGATGGCTATAAGTATCTCCGAAACTAGGTCCGTGCCGAATTTTTTGATTACACATTCTTTGTTAGAATAATGAGTTTAACAACAAAAGTTTGGTTTAAACCAAATTGGGTTATGGGAGGGTCCTGATGTAAAGTGTAGCCGAAATATGAATATTCGCGGTTACTCCAAGCAATAAGAACCAAAAGCTCTCTACCAACGCACCAAGGAGTATTTATTAATAGGTAATAAAGGCTATGTGCGTCAATCAACGAGCAAGATCAAGACAGTTTGGGAATCCTATTGAAATGTGATCCATAATTGAAATAGTATATGTTTTGAATAAATATCTATTCAAATTCAAAACATACTTTTGAATGCCCCAAATTATATAGGTATAAATAACATAATAAAATATGGTTTTAAAATATTAAAACCTTGGTCACCTGATTTAAAATTTAAAACCGGCTTATAATGTTAAAACACATTTTAAGGCGACTATAACAGACTTAAAATGTTGTTGTGTTAAAACGCACTCTAAGTTCTTAAAACCTGATTTTAATTTGTCTATAACTACGGATCACAGTGCTTTAAAGTTTAAAAAAAATACTGCATGAAATAAGCCATTGTAGTTTCGTTATGCAAAATTTGAAATACATCAAATAAAAATTGCAAACTATTCAATACAAACATTAATATATAAATTAAAAATATTTTCAGCGTACAACTGATAACAGGAGTATAGAATATTACGTGCATATACTTGTGTACATAAGTAAATATGTTTATTGCACATGTATAAAAAATCAATTTACAAAAACTTTTGTATGTGAGGAGCAATGTTGCTTATCATTGATAAAAGCAAAAATTGTCAAGTAAGACAATTTGTAGTTTAATGACGAAGTACACATTGGTGTTCATTGTTGGTAAATTTATTGTCGTTTCATTCAATAGTAGCAAAATCTCCACGTTTTTCCGGTTTTTTTTTTTTTTTTTGTCTGATTTCGCTCTCCTTTGTATGCATTAAAAATACCTTTCAACTGACTTATTTTCTCACCTTATAAATACACAATTTTATAACAACAACAACATTCAGATCGTGGCCATGCTCTTTAATCATACATATGCTTAGTAGCTAGATTTATGTCAAAGCCAGTTTTCAGTTATAAAATAAAAATTTGCTTACATTAACAATTTTTTAACCTTTGCTTTGATTACTCTTTTAATGAGAGTTTGTTTCTTTTTTATGCGTTCGGTTTTATGCATGACGTGTCTATATGCCTCTTTTGATTTCTTATGGAGCTTGTGATTATAAAATAAGAGATAATCTAATCATAGAGCTTAAAGGAAAGAAACCGCATGGTACAGTGCAATAGAGAAAGTTATTTTAATTTATTATTATAATTTTCAAGTATGCTTTTGTGCATTTGAATTTGTACAGTGACCCCGTCACATCATTAAAATTTAATTGTTAATAAACAATTTGTTAATATAAAACAACGTACAATTTTTGGTTTTTAAATATAGAAATTTAATTTATTATCTACAGGATTCAAAAAATTGTGTCACGATCGGTCGAGCTGTTCAAAACTTAAAGCATTTTGCAAACTAGTTTTCGAAAACTTTGATTGATAATAAATGTAGCAAGAAAAAAATTTGACGAAATCTTTTCGTAGACTAATTTTTGCCATTTTCAGCAACAGATTTATGTACAAATTTTAAAAAAACCTTTTGGGATGGACAAGTTCACGTATTCTGACCCAGTAGTCAGATGGCAATATTGATTTTGCTTGATAGAAAAAATCAACTGTCCCATACCCGGAGGTGTCCCACAACCGGTAACTCTCCCCTACATAGTTTTATACTTGGGTGCCGAAAAGCTGGAATTTATAATTAATATTGTGGAATGTCATACAATTCGAATACAACTTAACATGCATATTAGCACATGAGTAGAATTTTCGGTGATAACATTTAAATGTAAAAAATTGCAAAGGTTGTTTAAAAAAAAACCGGATTTAAAAAAAAAAAAAAACGCCAGTGAAAGTGACTAGCTGCAGCACAAGTCACAAAAAAATTATGTGACCAATAAAATAAATAATTATAGGCATTTCAAATATATTTCATTATTAAGAAATGTATCATATGAGATATAACAATGCAGACTACTAATGACATTAATGTCTGATTGAGTATGGCAGTTTGTTTGCTATGTAACTCAGCCTATTTACTGTTAGGTAACCAATCCAGCAGATGAGATTAATGCGAACTTAACAACTGGTTAAGTTCAAAATAAAATATTGCAATCAGCATGATGGCTCAAAAAGAGCGGCGATAAAGAGCGCACATAAGGAGCAGATAAAATATGTAGTTAATTTTTTGATAGTTTTTTTTTTGTTGTTTTTGTTTAAATTTAATAAATTACCTATTTAATTTCATTAAATTGGTTGAGAGATAAGGTGATTTTTTTTATACCTGCAATTTTAAAATTTTTGCGTGCATGTGTTATTTGTACACTTCGAAGAGAAAAAAGTAATTGGGATTTTTCCCAACTTACCTTGCATAGTTCACTGATATGTTGTAGCGTAAGTTATAAACTAACAAATCTTTTGTCGGAACTTGGAGAGCAAAAAAGAAGCTTAGAAAAAACGTTTTTTCTTCTATTAAATAAACATACAAGCATGTTCTCAATTCCAATTTTGATCGGAGTCGAAATGGAATCAATCTTAAGGTGTTCTGCAAATCGAAAGACAAAACGAAATCGGAATTTTAGTGCAATAAATAAAAATGGCCACTGGTTCCAATCCGATTTACTGAAACGTAATTCCGATGTGGTGTTCAATATCGAAACGCAGAGCACCTTAAGACTGATTCCATTTCGACTCCGATTGAAATCGGAATGGAGAACATGGCTGATAATTACATTTTATAAAGTAAAATAACTAAAACATTTGTTGACTCTTTTAGTAATTCGCCTTGGGATAATCACACACTTCAACACAAAATTTGGGATGGGTTCTAGTATAGCACTTCCGATTACCATTGATGAGTAGAAAAAAAACTGCCAAAGGATTTTTCGAAATTGGGTCGTTAACCGGAGCTATAACGGTTCAAAGTTCGAAAAATCAACGAGTTAAATATTCAAATTTTTATATGAAATCTCAATTTCTAAAAATAACGTCAGCATAATGCAATGATTATTTACTTCATAGATATTTAAGGCATGTTTCTACAGTTTTGGAGAAAATTGCGGAAAACTGTAAAATACTCTCAATTTTGCATTATTTTCCTCCCACAATGAACACAAAATTTGGGATGAGGTCTAATACGGCATTATCGATAGCAATTCTGTGGCTGGAAGGAAAAACTGCTTAAGTCGATATTCGATAAAAAAAAAATCAAAAATCGACTTTAGCAGTTTTTCCTTCCTGCCACAGAATTAATGTGCAGGGAGGCACAACCAAGGGTTTTTGTAAGATTGGGTCGTTAAGCAGGTCTATAGCTCTAAATACCCACAAAAAATGTATTTTTTCACCCTACTGTAAAACTCTAAATCCTTATTTTGGACTAAACTTGTTGTTCCAAGGTCAGCTTGAAAACATGCAATAATCAATTTTCTACTCTTTTGACATTTTTTTTCTTTTTGGTCCAAAAACTATGTTATAATGGGTTAAAGTGATCTACAATAATATTTGACAAAAAATTTCACTAGGGATCACCAAAGGCAAAAAATGCTTAAAACTTAAGAGTAATGGGTAAAAAAGTAATAAAAATGCAATATAAATAGAACAAAAAAATTTCACCACTCCTTAACTTTGTTCTTTATTTATGCATTTTTGTAGAACACTTTAACCCATTATAACAGTATATAATGGGTTAAGATGTTTTAGAAAATTGATTATTGCATGACTTTGACTAACTCAGCTTTTGACATGGGAATGGGTCAAATGACCCATAAAAGCAGGATATAATGGGTCAACATTTTTTTTAAATTGATTATTGAGTGATTTCTAAGCAAATAATCACTTGAGTATGCTGAGGTTATGTTTAAAAAGATAACATTCTGGAAAAAGTTGTTGTAACAAGATAGTCATAAAATCACGAAAGGAACAATTTTTGTAGAACATCTTAACCCATTATATCCTGTTTTTGTGGGTCTTTTTGACAAACTAAAAAAATAAGTTATTCACCCTTATCATGTAATTCGATATAGAGTCGAACTAAATCGAATCGAGATTTAGCTATCATATTTTTTGATATCCAGGATCGAAATCGAAGATTTTTGCAATCGAAATCGAATTAAATTATATGGCTGATTTGATTTCGATTTCAAAAGTTTTCGATTTCGATTCCGGACATCAAAATATTTGACAGCAAAACCTCAATTGGATTTAATTCGAATCGAAATCGATAAAGATGATAAGGGTGATTATATCCCTAAATAGTCTGGATGAATTAATATCATCAAATAACCCAAATGCAAAATGTATGTGTGTATTCTCCATTATCTACTAGAGGGAGCATAGGGCCAAAAATCAAAAAAAGTCAGAACTTCTTAAAAATTTCTTAAAAACAAATCTATGCGAACTTTATTCAATTTATTCGGATTATACCAAAAACTACATGAATCCAAGCTCGATTTTAGGCAATTTCATGAAATGTATATGAACTAGACAAGTGGAATCCGTCACAAAATGTCTTTACAATCATTTAAATTTAATCCTGCAGATAACATGGAAGCAGTTACTGTGGTATCAGTTCCGCAAAGGAAGAGTCATCAGAATTACCGAAAGAAAAAGCAACAAATATTAAATCGAACCAACGATTGCTGTCGGATGACGTTGACAGTTTTTTCGTAATCCACTCATGCCTAGTTGTTGCAGTGACAGTTCAAATCGGCAATATTTTGACATAAAATGTTATACTTTAAACATTTGATGAATTCAACTTTAATTTTTAAATCGATTAACATAAATACATTTTTGTCAACACATAAAACATTTTAAAGGACTTTACCTGATCCGCCACATCTTCCGTCTTCGAAATGTACTCGTTGGGGATGTTCATTTTCCTGCTTTTACTTTTTTTCTTGTATTTCTCTTTTTCACTTTTTCTGGGTTAGGTCGTTTCTATTGCAGCAATGTCTACGTGTTTCGTTAATATTTTTTTTTATTCAAATCAACTTGAATTGAAAATTTCCCACTTTTGATTAAAGTCGAAAAATAAATTGAATAAAATTAAAAAAGGAAAATTGTAATTCCACGTAAAAAACACGGAATACAGAGACCACAAGAAGCAACACACGACAAACAAACGAGTGAACGAATAATCGGCGAACACTCGATGTCAAAAGAAAAGAAGAAAATAAAATACTAGCAGTGTTGCCAGTTTAGGGGATTTTCCCCTATATATAGGGGATTTTAAAAGGTCTAGGGGACAATCTAGGGGATGCATTATTTAGGGGATTTGTTCAGGGGATTTTAAAAAGGTCTAGGGGAAATCTAGGGGATACTTTTATGTAAATGTTAAGAAAACCTTATTTGAAAATATATAAAATTACATTATAGTACATGTTAACAAAAATATCTATATCTATAAAATATATTGAAACAACATTCACTTCATTTTGAAATTTTGAAATTTTTTTTTTTTTTGTTATCAAAATATAAATGTTCCTAATATGTTGTTGGAGTGCACAGCAATTTGTTATTTGCCCTATTAAACATAGATAATGGTTTGCATTGGGTTGTTTACCCTATTTAACAAAGAATAAGTAAATTGGGTACCGTTGCCATGTACCGTATGAAATCGCTGTGCAATGCAAAAACTACAATGATAAATAGTTGGCTTTGTCTATTTTGAATATATGTACAAATATACAATATGTATAAATAACACATACATTCGCATATTTATGCGCGTGTCTATTTGACTTTTCTTTTGTTCATTCATTCCGTTTTGAGCATCGTATGTGACAAGTTGTGCCGCCGCTTTGAGAAAAATAAATTTAAAATAAAAAGACTTAAGAAGAAAAGAAACTTTGTGTTGGTGTTTTTTTCTTTTTATAACCTGTGGAATCTAATAGGTTATGGGCCCAGGCCACGTAGATATTTGTGCCTTGATTCAGTGACATTAATTTGTGTGAAAAAAACTCTAAATAAAAAATGGAAAAAGTGAAAAGGAATATAAAGCCTTTTGATGGCGAAAAATATTCCATTTGGAAATTTCGAGTGCGCGCATTGCTTGCTGAAATTGATGCATTAAAAGTGATTGACGACGAAGCGCCTAATCCAGTTACAAAAGAATGGAAAAAAACTGAAAGAAGTGCAAAAAGTTTAATAATTGAATTTCTCAGTGACTCTTTTCTTGGCTTTGCTGGCAACGATAGTACAGCCAAACAAATTTTCAAAAATTTGGACGTTATATACGAGCGTAAAAGTTTAGCGTCACAGTTAGCAACAAGAAAACGATTGCTTTCGTTAAAATTAAGAGGTGAAGTTCCACTGTTAAACCATTTCAATATTTTTGATGATTTGGTAACTGAATTGTTGGCTTCAGGTGCAAAAATTGAAGAAATGGACAAAGTGTCTCACTTATTGTTAACTTTACCATCGTCTTATGACGGTGTAATAACAGCTATAGAAACATTGTCGGAAGATAATTTAACTTTGGCTTTTGTGAAAAATCGTTTGCTCGATCATGAGGTTAAATTAAAGAACGCTAGTAAGGACACTAGTTCAAAAATATTGCAAGTAGTTTCTAATAATAATAAAAATTATAAAACATTTAAAACACAAAGTTTCAAAAATAAAAACAATTTTTCGTCTTTTAAACATAATTTAAAAGCAAATAAAAAGTGCCATCACTGTGGTAAAAACGGCCATTTTAAAAAAGATTGCTTTGCTTACAAAAAACTTTTGAGCAATCAAAATCACGAAAATACGAATAAAGTGCTAACAGCAACAACAGAAACAAATAGAGGCTTTGCATTTATGTTGCGACGTGAAGAGACAGGTCAGGAGGCTGGTTTGGTGTCATTTGTTTTGGATTCTGGTGCATCTGATCATTTGATAAATGATAAAAATTTGTTTGCTGATTACATCGACCTAGAGTCACCTATTCAGATTGCAGTTGCGAAGTGCGGAGAGTACATTTATGCTACACAAAAAGGAATAGTGAGGCTCTGTAGCAAGTTCCAGGAACAGATTACGTTGGAAGATGTGTTGTTTTCAAAAGATGTGCCAAACAATTTATTGTCTGTCAAACGAATGCAAGATGCTGGTATGACCATCGTATTTCATTCAGGAGGTGTCGAAGTTCGTAAGAATGGTAAAATCATATTTGAAGGTAAAAATTTGCAAAATATACCTATAATTAATCTTGGTTTATATAAGTTAGCTTATGTATCAAACTTAACAAGTATTGATAAATATCGTTTGTGGCATGAGAGGCTAGGACATATAAGCATAGGCAAGTTTTTAGAAATTAAAAACAAAAATTTGTTCAATGATACTAATCTTTTAAATAGTGTTCAACCAAATAATGAGATATGTGAAGCCTGTGTAAATGGCAAACAGTCGAGACTACGTTTTGAAAAATTCAAAGATAAATCTTATATAGAAAGACCTTTATTTATCGTCCATTCGGATGTCTGTGGCCCGATTACTCCTCCCACTGTTGATGAAAAGAACTATTTTGTTATTTTCGTAGATCAATATACGCATTATTGTGTAACTTATTTGATTTCACATAAGTCTGACGTTTTTGCTATGTTTAAAGACTTCGTGGCAAAAAGTGAGGTTCATTTCAACTTAAAAGTTGTGAATTTATATATTGATAATGGTAGAGAATATTTATCCAATGAGATGAGGGATTATTGTGTTCAAAAAGGCATCACTTACCACTTGACAGTTCCACAAACTCCACAGTTAAATGGTGTGTCTGAACGTATGATAAGAACAATAACAGAAAAAGCTCGTGCTATGGTTAGTGGAGCAAAATTGGACAAAAGTTTCTGGGGTGAAGCTGTTTTAACAGCAACGTATTTAATTAATAGAAGTCCAAGTAAAGTGTTGAAAGACACTGTGAAGACACCATATGAAATGTGGCATAATAGGAGGCCTAATTTAAAATATTTGAAAATTTTTGGTTCGACTGTATACGTACATAATAAGACTAGAAAAAGAAAATTTGATGAAAAATCCCTTAAAGGTATACTTGTCGGTTATGAACCAAATGGTTTAAAATTATGGCTTGTGGAAACTGGTAAATTTATGATAGCAAGAGATGTTATCGTGGATGAAACTAATATGATAAATTCCAGAACTGTAGTAAAAGATAGATCACAATTAAGTGATTCTGATTTCCCGAATGAGAGTACGGAAAATGTTCAATTTGATTTCCGGAATGAGAGTACGGAAAATGTTAATTCTAATTTCCCGAATGAGAGTACGGAAAATGTTCAATTTGATTTCCCGAATGAGAGTACGGAAAATGTTAATTCTGATTTCCCGAATGAGAGTACGGAAAATGTTAATTCTGATTTCCCGAATGAGAGTACGGAAAATGTTAATTTTAATTTCCCGAATGAAAGTACGGAAAATGTTGAATTTAATTTCCCGAATGAGAGTACGGAAAGTGGTCAATTTAATTTCCCGAATGAGAGTACGGAAAATTTTCAATTTAATTTCCTGAATGAAAGTAGGGATAGGAGATCTGATAATTTAGAATCAGATAAACAGTCTGGTGGTGTGGTAAATAACGATGAGAATGCCGATCCAGTAGAATCTGGTGAAACTTTATCAAATGGTAGAAATAAACACAATAATCAATTAAGCTCACTGTTAAATGAATATGACCATGAAGGGGACGTCAGAAGAAGTGAAAGGTTAAAGTATAGGCCACAGATATCATACAAAGATTTACATAATTGCATAATGGGTGCAAGTACTTCATTTAGTGACATTCCAAATTCATTTGATGAAATTAAAAATAGAAGTGACAGGTCACATTGGGAAGAAGCAGTAAAAGAAGAGCTTAATTCACATTATTTTAATAAAACATGGTCTCTTGTACAAAAACCCGAAAACAAAAACATAGTTGACTGTAAATGGGTTTTTACCATAAAACATGATGAATTTGGTAACTTAGTTAAATACAAAGCTAGGCTTGTTGCACGCGGCTTCACACAAAAATATTTAATCGATTACGATGAAACGTTTGCCCCAGTAGCTAGAATTTCTAGTTTCCGATTTATTATGGCTTTTTCAAACCAGTTTGATTTAATTGTTCATCACATGGATGTGAAAACGGCCTTTTTAAACGGCACGTTGAAGGAGGAAATTTATATGATGGTTCCTCAGGGGCTGTCCTGCAGTCGTAATGAAGTTTGTAGATTACATAAAGCCATTTATGGTCTTAAGCAGGCAGCTAGATGCTGGTTTGAAGTTTTTGAAAAAGCATTAAAAGAGATTGGTTTTGTTAATTCAGCTGTAGATCGATGCATGTATATTCTTGATAATGGTGATACACAGAAAAACTTATATGTGTTGTTGTATGTAGACGATTTGGTAATTGCAACTTCTAATATTGCAACTATGACAAATTTCAAAACGTATTTAAAGAATAAATTCAGAATGACTGATTTATTAGAGATTCGACATTTTATTGGTATTAAAATTGAAAGACATAATGGTCAGTTGAGTTTAAGCCAGACGGCTTACATAACAAATATTTTAATTAAATTCAAAATGAATGAATGTAAGCCAGTTAGTACTCCACTTCCAAGTAGACTCAATTATGATGCGTTGAATTCGGATGAAAATTGTGATGCACCATGTCGTAATTTAATTGGCTGTTTAATGTATATTATGCTGTGCACACGTCCGGATTTAAGCACATCTGTTAATATTTTGAGTCGCTACAGCAATAAAAATAATAAAGAATTGTGGCAATGTTTAAAGAGGGTTTTGAGATACCTTAAAGGGACTGTTGACTTAAAACTAATTTTTATTAAAAACCAAAATTATAAGGAGATGTTTACTGGCTATGTTGATTCTGATTGGGGTGGTTGTGAGAGTGACAGGAGAAGTACTACTGGCTATTTGTTTAAAATGTTCGAATCATGTTTAATTTGTTGGAATACAAAGAAACAAAACTCTGTTGCAGCTTCATCTACTGAAGCAGAATATATGGCTTTATTTGAGGCAGTTAGGGAAGCATTGTGGTTGAAATCATTAGTTCAAAGTGTAAAAATTGATTTAAAAGAGCCGATTAAAATATTTGAAGACAATCAGGGCTGTATATGTATAGCAAATAATCCCTCATGTCACAAAAGATCGAAACATATTGATATCAAGTATCATTTTTCGAGAGAACAGGTTGAAAATAAACTTATAAGAATTGAGTATATTCCCACAGATAAGCAATTGGCCGATATTTTGACGAAGCCATTACCAGGTGCCAGATTTTTGGATCTGAGACGTGAAATGGGTCTTATTGATTAATTTATTATAAGATGAAATAAGATTGAATTTATATTAAATGCCTATTTTTGTTTGATTAATTAATATTAGTCTGATTGGGTTTTTACTGGGTTTTTCCCCAATCCTTGCAACAAATGTTGGACTAAGATATTGTCATATTTCCCAGTGTACACAACTTGTCATTTAAGTAAAATTTTAGAACTTAATATATATGTAACATATATTGCTGTATAAGATTATTTGAAACAATCAATGTAGTTTTTGAGGAGGTGTGTTGGAGTGCACAGCAATTTGTTATTTGCCCTATTAAACATAGATAATGGTTTGCATTGGGTTGTTTACCCTATTTAACAAAGAATAAGTAAATTGGGTACCGTTGCCATGTACCGTATGAAATCGCTGTGCAATGCAAAAACTACAATGATAAATAGTTGGCTTTGTCTATTTTGAATATATGTACAAATATACAATATGTATAAATAACACATACATTCGCATATTTATGCGCGTGTCTATTTGACTTTTCTTTTGTTCATTCATTCCGTTTTGAGCATCGTATGTGACAAGTTGTGCCGCCGCTTTGAGAAAAATAAATTTAAAATAAAAAGACTTAAGAAGAAAAGAAACTTTGTGTTGGTGTTTTTTTCTTTTTATAACCTGTGGAATCTAATATATGTTTTAAAATGAAAAGCAGTATTTAAGATTAAATTACGTGCTTACACATTGGCAGTTTTATTAAGAATTGAAAAGAAATATGACAAAGTAGAAAAACTTACCATATATCTGTCAAGTATGACATAACTCAATTGATTAACAGGGTTGCCTTATAATTCAAATTTCAATAGTTCCACATTTAGGGGAAATTTTGTCAAAAGTCCAGAATTTGGGGGAAATTTTGTTATGAAAAAAATTAATTTCGTGTTGAAAATTGGAACTTTCTTTTTTTTTTTTTTTTTGGTCGCAAAATATAACATTTTCTATTTAGGGGAAATTTCTTCAGAAAACCAAAATTTAGGGGAAGTCTCGTGCAATCTGGGGGAAAATAGGAGAACCTACCTGGCAACACTGAATACCAGTGAAATTTCATATTTTTACTCTACTTGATCTTTCGTGCCAGAGTTGTTTCGTTTTGGATTTCTGTTTTTTTGCTGTGTTTGATCTGGCATGTATACTTTAAGCAGATCACATAATCGTAGTATCTCCTTACCAGCTGCTGCCAGATCACCTTGCAGTGAGAATTCACGTTTTTCAAATTCGAAAAAGTTCATGTTTCAGCTTCGATATAGCTTATGATAATTCAAACTAGAATAAACAATTGCTTTAAATGAACTCCATTGAAATATTTTAATTTCATTCACGGCCACGCCCCCAATTTTTCATAGAAATTCACCACGCAACTTACCACATTTTGCCGCAACAAATCTCCGCTGATGACATCGACTCCAGGCCAGTATCACTATCAATATAAACAGCGCTACCATCAAGGTGACCCATCATTGGATCCAGATCAACGCTATTCAAACTTGAATCATCGTTAGTTTCAGACATAGTAGCAACGCCAACGCCTACCACAGCGTTGCCACCATTTGATGCACCGGCACTGCCGCTACAATTGGTTGCATTATTACCATTAACTGCATGTATGTCTAGTGAATTGACAGCGGACCACGCGATGTTATGTCTGGAGAAGATGATGTCGAATCGTTGGATGATTTTGACTTCCAAGAGGACTTAGAAGCAGTGCGACTACATGTCTGTGAAAAGGAGAAATAAAGTGAGAAAAATGCATTTAACTTTCTGTTACTCTGCTGAGAAACTGTTAACTAACAGAGCTTTCTAAAAACACTTTTAAGTATATGTTATTTACAGCGTTTTAACAGTGAAAGCATGGCTTTCTTTTTTTCAAGAGAGCTTCAAAAATATCTGATATCGTACTACTCTATTGAATATACTATATACTTACATTCAAATTTGGAGTCTCGGTCGAGCTATTGTCCTTCTTCGCTGATGTTCCTGACGTATTCATTTTTGTGTTGACGCACAATTTGTCAACATTCGCACAATTGTCGGTACCTACGCTTTCTTCACAGTATCAATGAAACGTGATCCGGCATTGCTATTATCTGCCTTTGGCGTTTCAGGCGTAGGACTCAGTATACAGCAACATTGTGGACACATGACTTCTCGTTCTTTTAATACCTCAGAAATGGCGGGATGTGGTGCAAGGCATGACATCGGTATGAGTTTGCATAGTTCCAGAACCAAACAAAAGCTTGCTTTATCTTGTCCGTATATAAAACTAAGAGCTGGTTCACATGACAGATAGGACAGTCAACGTGAGTTTTCAGTTGCACTGATTAGTGAAAACGGTAGGCAACTTTCGAAATCCTTGTCATCCTTATTTTAATTAAATTGTTCAAAAAAATTTATAACATTAAAATTTATTTATATTTATTTATAACATTAAAATTTAATTTATTTTATCTGAAAAATGAATTGTCAACGTAGCTTAACGTTGGAAAATTTAATTTCAACAGATCTCAACGTTGCGTTCCGATACGTAACGATTTCCCTAACGCTATTCCGTTTGATAGGTTTTGACAGCCAACGCGATACGGAACGCTAAGTGTTAACTAATTCCACCTTAAATCGTGTTTGAAAAACATACAGGCGGTAGCAAATCCCTCTCTCATACGCCGCAATGGAGAATCATATAGTTAGTTGCGCAACTATCCTGTCTGTCGTGTGAACCAGCTCAAGCCGAGTTAAAGCCTATTTCCACCGAACATTTATGAGGTGATTTACAGCTTTTTTTAAATTTATTTGACGTTTAATAAATGGTGAATGAGGTGGGTTACGGTTGCATCACTTCATAAATCTTATATAAAATCAGGATATAAAATGTGAAAAAAAAAAATTAAAATTGAAAGTCATGAGATATTTTCAACAAATCTAATAACAGTGTTTTTATCAACAGTTTGTACAGTGGTTGTCCTAAGCACATTTATTTATCAGTGTTGAATTAAGCACAATTGTTTTTCCTTTCCCATACGTATCAAAGAATATTTTTACACAAGCTTAGATAAACTGTCGTTAAAAACGCAACTATTGTCATATAACTCATTTACTACAAGAACGGCACTTGTCGAAAAGCTCGATTTTGCAAAAAATACGTTTAAAATTTTCAATTGAAAAAGTCATTTTGTTCTCAAACGGTGACCGTGAAAGATATTAATATATTCGTTTAATTTTTTCCTCGCTTTATACCAGGGGGGTACGGAAATTAACGTTCTTTTTTGATTTACCATCTCATCAACTCACAAAAGAATTTATCAATGTGACAAAAATTTTTCATATAAATTCTATATAAAATTAAAAATATTAGTTTTCAATATTCAATAATTGGTATTGTCCCATTCTCAAAATTAAATATTTCTCTTTTCCTCTTAAGGCTCTCATTGAGCGTTGAAAAACTTTTATCTAATGTGTAATAAGTTGAACCATTCTAAAAAAAAAATCCAGGATATCATTACTTATTAGCCTGTTTCCACCGGAGATTAATGAGGTGATTTACAACTGTTTCCAGATTAATTTGAAGCTTAATACATAATGAATGAGGTAAGCCACGGCTAAATCACCTCATTAAATGATTTTTATATTTCTATAGCTTAAACTGAATATGAATACAATGAAAAAGTTAGAAATTCTTCTTCTGGTTATATAAGCCACATTAAATATGAGAAACAGTCCGATTTAACAAATTGCCTCCATTCGTTAAATCGGAAAACTTGGCATCACTTAATATCAGTGAGCAGATTGATTCTTTAATGAGGCTTATTTATGACAAAATCAGTGAAATTGACATCACTTAATATTGAAAAGTAGATTGATAATCTAAAGAAACCTGATCAGCTGATTCACAGCTGTTATCCTTGCCTATCAGTCAATTTCCGGAAACTACATTAGTTTGTATGAGATTTATTTACTTTATAATCTTCTAAACACTAATAATGACAAGAAAAGCACAATTAATTAAGAATCTTCAAAAGTTTCGTTTAGTGACCTTCGATGTAACCGATACACTACTGAAGTTCAAAACAGCACCCGCTATTCAGTATGCGAAAACAGCTGCGGCGTTGGGAGTGCAAAATATCGATCAACAATGGTTATCTCAATGCTTTCGACAAGAATTCAAAGCCATGGCAGGTTTATATCCAAACTTTGGATCCCAAACTGCAGATATGAATTGGCAACAATGGTGGATACAATTGGTGTGCAATATTTTCCATTGTGTTGATCCCGAAATTCCACTATCGAAGTTGGAAGAAATTTCACATACGTTACTTCGACAATACAGCACTCATGAGTGCTGGACTCACATACAAGGTGCAACTGAATTGGTACAAAAAGTGAAAGATTTGGGCAAATATGTTGGTGTTATCTCAAATTTTGATCCACGTTTACGGCAAGTGTTGCGTGCAATGGAAATGCATAACTTTGACTTTGTCCTTACATCATACGATTGCGGTGTTCAGAAGCCAGATGCCAAAATATTCCAGATTCCATTAAAGAATTGCAACGTTAGTCCTAGTGAAGCACTACACATTGGAAATTTATATGAAATTGATTATCTGGGTGCTAGAGAATGTGGTTGGTCCAGTTTATTAGTGACGAAAGATCTAACAAATGTTTCTGAAATTGATAAGTCTCATGTATATACAAGCGTTTCGGAAATGCTTGATGCACTGGAGACAAATGAAATTCGCTGGTGAAATTTTGTGGAATCAAAATGTTTCTATTGTGATAATACTCATATGTATGCATATGTACATGTAATAAGCTTAAAATAATTTCGACTAAATAATAAACATAGTTTTTATAAAGTTCTATTATTACAAATATCAAAATCTGCTTTTACCATCGTCGTACATAACGTTAAGAAGAGCGGTGTATTTTATTGTGAAATAATTCCATTATAGCTCGTGATAAAAAATGTTATTTTAAAAATGTATAGCACAATTGAATCATTCATTTTTAAAAGAGGATATGTGCCGTTCAGACATTGTGGCGATGGCACTGGTTGGTCTTTCTTTTTTCCAAGTACGCAGATTAGTGCTAAATAGCAATGTTAGTTAACCACCATCATTAAAATCACATTAAAATAAGATTTACCAAACTTGTGAGGGTTTTTCTTAAATTTGCCGCAAGTTTAAATTTTGTCACATATCTCTTTAAAAATGACACGTTCAATTATGTTTGCCTTCAAATTCTTACAAACAAACCTAAGAATGCCATCTCCATGCTAAAATGCATCCTCTAGTTCAAAATCCATCACGAAAAAAGGCATTTCCCAAGAGAAAATCGTGATCAAAAATCGCAGTTATTTCGGCAGGTATGCGTTACTTCGAATCAAATTTTTAAAATCCTCTAGCTCGTTAACCAGACATTATGCTTGAAAAATATTTTGTATCTGGATTGAGGACATAGAGGAGACTTGGGTAGATTCGGCAATGACGTTTTTGGCATGAATTAGCCATCGAACAAAAATATTTATTAGTGGGAAGTTACCCATTACAAATAAGAAATACCATCACAAGGTTTGCCATCTACCTGTCTCTGCACAAAGTTACACGTGTTTTAATGTTTTCACGCTTGCTGATGTGATTTTCCGATTGTTGTACCTAAGCTTTTTTACTCCAAACGGTTTATTAAAAAAACCAAAAGTTATTTCAAAATATTAAGAATAATGTTATGTATGTGAAAAAATGTAAGAAAACTAAAGAAAAATGCTTTGAAAAAGATAATAAAAAAGTGAAAGAGATGCTTCGGGGTAGGTTCGGCAGTTGTTCTGCCGAATGTTCTTTTCTGCCTCTTTTTAGCATGTTATGTCTAAAAACAAGATTCGCGGAGTTCCGATTTATGAAAAAACTATCGGGGCCTCCCCAGTCTCCTCTATATAGACATAACATAATCAAATATTACTAAAATCGGAAACATCAAAATTTTTTGCCTGGTGCTTTATGTGGAAAACCCCAATTTTCGTAATTACCCGGAAAAATTGCGAGGACCCATTTTGATATGTTATCCTGGGAAAAATTCTCTATCGATAGGTATAAGTTTTATGAACCTTGGAATTATTGCAAGCTTAACATCTAATTTGACTCGTCTATTGGCCGTAATCATAATTTTAACAGACAGACGGACACATTTACAAAGAGACCAATCAGAGCTCGATATAAAAATCTGAAAAAATCAGGGATAATTGGAGCTGATTGGCAACCATCTATTATGACCTTTAACGGCCATCCTAGCAAACATATAAAATTAACTCGGGGCAGGATTGTTTCCACACCACTCCAAGCCCGATAAACTCAACACATTAATTGGGTATTATTGGTGTGATTGTTAGAAAATCATTGTGTTTATTAAACTTTTTAATTAGCAATTTAAATAATCTCTTATGTTGAAATATTTAGTTGATAGTTTTAATAATAAAAATATTGTATATTTCTAAACTAAAAAAAAGAGTCTTAATATAATTTTGGAAATCAAATTAATATTACGTTATCATTCGTCATATGTAGTGAAAAAATATCTTTAAAAATCTTAGTTTAAATTTCAGCATATTCGCAATATACCAACAAATATGTTAACCATTACTTAATTGAATATTTGTTTTAAAGCTCCTTGCTTTTTTGATCATTTACATTTGACGACGATGATGTTACAGGAGTTGCTGTTGGCATTTGCGCTTTAGTGGCTTTAATTTGATCAAAATTTAATTGCTTGTGAAATTCGGTAGAAACTTTCTTAATTACAGATTCACTGTTCAATTTTAAATCTCTTTCTAAGGATTCAATATCAATAGCTTTGCTTTCTAAACGCATTTGTATATCAGAGTAAAAATCACAGAACAGTACTGGCTCCTCAGTTCCACCAAGAGTACGAGTACTACAATATTGTCCACGCCTTAAAAGGTCATCACTAGATGATTTAGTATCAAGAAGGCGTGCACCTAGAGGTACCTATTGAAATAAATTTATTTTTTTATTTTAATTTACATAATATTTTTAGAAAGATGTCAAAAATCTGTCAATTTTTGCAGATAACTGCCTAACCTTTTTTTAATGGAAAACATGAATAATTTAAACACTATTTTGCAAGTGTTAATGTTAAGTTCTGTGCAGTAGATTTCAGGGTTTAAGATTCGACGTAGTTTTTTATGCCAAATTTCAAAATCCCAGCACGTTTAAACGCGTGCAAAACTTTTAAAATCTTTCAGATTTGAACTCACAGTAATTTTCTGCATCGAATGGCATATTTTAAAGGCAAAATAATCAATCTTTTTCAAAATAAAAAATTCTAAGTATATGGTCCTGGAGTTTTAAAATTTTGTTTCAGTATTAAAAACTAAATCGAATCCATACCCGGATTAAAAAGGATTACTTACCTGTTGCTGCATTAATTTTTCATGACTTTGCATTATTAAATATTTTAATCTTTTCAGTTCTTTAACTTCAGTTTTCATATATTCCACATAACTATAAACAACGAGACAAACATTTTTATATTTCAACCTTGTTCAGCGCCTTTTTACTACATTTCCTTACCTATACATTTTTGCAGTCTTTTTTGTTAAATTATCTAAACATGTTATAAAATTCTTGACAGGAAGTGTTCTTGGCATTACACTGGGATCCAAACGTTCTGCTACGTCAAAGTGATGCAACGATCTGTTGAAATCGTGTGTCATTGCCAACGTAGATGCTAGTGCAAAATGATTTTCTGGCACTTCTGGTGCATGCTCAACGGCAGCACTCAGTATTACTTCTGCATCTTGGTGTTTACCAGCCCGAAAAAGTATTGTACCTAAACTTAACAGTGGAATATCTTTATTTTCACGCGGTGCTAACACAACACCACGACGCGCACATTCTATGGCGTTTTGTCCATGCCCTTTTAGACGCCAATAATATGAACTCATTGTGTGGTATTTCCAAGACGTTGGATGATGAGTTAAGCCTTCTATTGTCAAACGTTTAAGGGCTTGTGTAGTTAGGCCAAAGTTACCTACACCCAAATCCATTTCATTCTCGATATTTATATCAGGTAAGTTTGGTCTAAAGCTTTCCAGATGATCATAACAGCATACACCGTTGTCGATGTTTACAAATTTCTGGCACAAAGGATCGATCTGCTTGGTTAAGATGGAAAAGTCACTAGCGCTATCTGCTTGCGATGGAAGATTTAGACGCTGGAGATATTTTTTACTTATTTTAAGATATGTCATTTTCTTCTCCATTATATAGTAATCTACCGCACATTTTGCTTGGTCAACCAAATCTTCACCGAATTGAACGGAAAATCTAAGTTGCTCGGACATTAACTCACGCTGCCTTAGTAGTTCCATATATGTGGTTTCAACAAAATCATTGTATTTGACTTGGTCAAGAAATGCGATAAGATTGTGCGGTTCTCTCATATAAAAAGGAGAATCAATCTATAATTTAGAAAATAAGTTTATTTTTAATTTATGACCATTTTTTGATACCAACCTTTTGGATGATTTTCCCATTTTCCTTTAGTACAAAATGGTTTATAGAAAATACGCCTATAGTACTTATTAATATTAAAAACACGCTTTCAAGCATTCTTTTTTAAATTACTTAATTTTGTACATAAAATTTAAATAAAACAAATAAGCTTCCAAATTAGACATCACTCAATACAAAACAAAATTGAAATTTGAAAACAAGGGCAGTTTAAACCATCAACTAATGTCTCAATTCGAAAATGTTTGGCATCACTAATTTTGAGGAGAACTACCCTCTCTTCACCGGAATTCGTGATGCCCCATCCACAATCAATGCGGGACTTCCAGGAAATTTTTAAGCTTTTTCTTATTTGGTTCTCATTCCCGCATTGACAACAAAAACTGGCCTGCAATCACTGCTTGCAGTAAAATTTGACGTTTATGAAGATTCCTATAATTAAACATTAAAATCGATTAAAATGTGTAAAAAAGAATACAAATTTAATTTACCGTTTTGTTGGAGTCGAACTGAATTGATATTTGTTTTTTATTTAAATTATTTTTTAAATAAATTTGACATTTTTCAAACAAAATTTTTTAGTGATGCATATTTTTTCTTGCTAAATCTGCACGTAACCGAATATAAAGCAAGTACTCGCAACTTTTTGACATATATTTTACAATATATGTAATAAAACGAAACCAATTATAGTAATAATGTGTTAAAGAAAAAATCTGAGACAGTTAGGCTTCCTAAACTTATGTACACAATGTTCACAAAAAGTTTTCTGACAGCGTCTAAACTAAAACAGCGTACAACATTGAACGACATTATAAAAAATATGCTTTGCTGTATTTTTGCACAAACGAACACTTTATTTACAAAGTTTGAAAAAAAAGTAATTGAAAAAAATTAGAACATGTTCGTCAGTTTGGCTCAATTTGAGCATTTTTGCGTGTGTGGCCGGAATTTCAAGTTAGTCATCAGTCAATCACAAAAATGTTTGTGGTTGAATGACAGTCAGCGGCCATATTTGTTTTTGACTGATAGTGTGTACCAATAAGTATCAGTTAAGCGGTATTTTTGCAGCGTGAAGATGGATGCAGGAAGTGATTTTTTAAAAGAATAATTATAGTTCTCAATTGACATCCTGAAATAGTTTTTGGGTCTGTAGGCTCAGAGATGCTTATTTTTTTTTTTAAATATTCGCATGTGAATATTCTTTTCTCGCGGTAACCCATCGCTATACCCATTTGCTTCTTTTTTAATGTTTATTGTTTTTTCAGCAAGCGCAACAATTTAATCTTCCTATTTTTCATGTTTACTACTCAAATTTTATAGCTAGATACTGACGGTTTGAACTTCGGACATGAATGATAGTTTGACCGCTACCAACAGTCATTCAAAACTGATGAAGTTTTCACTGACGAACATTATACGTTAGATAGTCCCGTTTTAGGCAGTCGCCCAAGATTTTAATTACACTTTTAGTATATTTCGAACAGAGTATGGTACCGACTACTTTTAAATGTATCCATTTGCTACACTCATTAGAAAAAAATTGTCACTAGTTCGTTTTGCTGTTCCTGCATCGAGGGAACAAGCAACAACTTTGCTTGAAATCGAAAAGCTTTTTCTTACTCTCTTTTCTATTTTCTTAATTCCTACATGCGGTAAAATAGAATTTTCTGATCTGCTCTAACTCATGAAATTTTAACTAACTGTTTCATTTGCACCTGTTCCTGCATTGATTGTGGATAGGGCATGAGGAACTAGCAAAAACAAAATGATTTATTTAAAAATATAAAGTCGTGAACACATTCGGTGCGAGCTGCTTTTTCTTGAGTTTTTTTATCGTGCATGAAAACACATTTTGGAACAAATCGTTTATTTTCGTTGTTGTCATGAAATTAGTGATTCAAAAGAATTTTTCTTGCAGGAATTGACCAAAACCGTCCAGCGCCAAAGATATCATTTCTGATGATCGCAGTGAAAAATCGATTGAACTGAAGTGAAGAACGTATGTTATTTAAAGGAGAAGCTTAAAGGGCCGTCCACACGCACAGTTTTACCTCAAAACTCACCTGTCAAACCAGTCTGTACGTATGGATGGCAAAAGTCAAGTTTGCACAGTCGAAAAGTGCGGCCTGTGCTTTCTTTGAATTTCCAAAGATTTTTTTGCACAAACTAAGCTTGCGCAGGCAAGTTGGAACATGTGGACGGCGTACAGGCCGTGCCTTCAATGTGTCGCTTAAATTTCACTCTTCAAGTGCATTTATATTGCATGTGATAGCTCTGTCATGAACATTTTCACTTTTTTTACTTAATCCATTATGGAAAACATGCAAAAGAAAAAACCGTTCAAATGAAAATAAAATTTTTGCTAGACATCATATTGCTATGAAAATGAATTATACTGAAGACTGCACAGACTTGCCTGTGTCGTATGGACGCGATAAAAAAAGTATGCGCAAACCCTCTAGTTTGCACGAACTAGGTTTGAGCAGGTAAGACTATACGTGTGGACGGCCTTTAAAGTGCACAATATAATGCTTTTAATTTTTTTTTTTTAATTTTAAATTAGGTCTAAACTTTCTTTTGCTTTTTGATCTAGAAATAAATGTTAAGTCACTAAAAAATCTCGCAAACTTCTTTGCGTGGAGAACGGGTATTTTTTTTTTCTGTTTTCTGTCGATTCCTTTTTAAAAGCAGTCAGACAGTGTTATTTTGAGCAAAAGAAAAGGTATTTTTAGGTAAAAAAAAATGTACATGGAATACCGAACATGAAAAAACGGTTTTCACTTATCAATCGAAGGTATTCAACACAACCAAAAAAAAGTCTTCACTTCATGTAACCTGCCGTAACACCCCAACTCGACGAGCAATAAATCATGCAATAGTTCAGGTCATAACAACAAAATGTCTAGTGGAGACACCAAAATGTTATGAAACAAAAATTCCATAACATCAAATCAAATCAAATTTGAAATAAAAAAAAAAATTATAATATGAATAATTGCACGTCGAGTCGTGGTGTAAAATGCATTTAATAATAGCTGTATTTTAGACGGCAGCGTATTAACACGGAGGTAACGCTGTTCTTTTAAAATGACTTTGTGTGCTATCCCCTTCTTATTTGGTTATACTTTACTCTGCTTTTTGTTTCCGCACCACTTACCTCCGCTTCCTCCCGCTCCAAGACAATCGGTAAAAATTTGTTGCCACTTTGTTAAAATCCTATTAAACACAGCTAAAACACAACTGATATTCATTATAGTATTTCAACATCAACAGTCTACTATGTGCATAATAATTGAACACGCTGTTGCTTTCCCATACGTTTCTCAGAAAGTGCTTAATTAAACGTTGAAAACTGTCGTCTAAAACATAGCTAATAATGCATAAATTTTGGTGACGGCCTTCTTAAATGAAATCCAGTTTCTCTATTTACATTTCACGCACCTCCAAGTTTTCTTTCGATGATCTAGGCCCTTTCGAACCACAAAAACACGGTTTAACCATGCAATAATAAATATAAGAATGAGCTAAGGAATAGATTTTCTTATTAATGTCAATTTTTCAAATTTTTGCGTTGCATATAGCCATAAACTTCAAACTTTTTTAAAAACAATTTTTTTGATTGCATTCTTCAATTAAAAACTACATTAACGTTGCTTTCGGTACGCTAATGACGTTAAGAAACTTGTGGCAGACTTAAAAACAACTAACCGAAATTAACTGTTAAAGTTTGTTACAAAAGTTGTTAAAATAATGTTTGGGAATACCAATTAACAACAATCGTTGTTATTCACAAGTTAACGACCGACAAATGTTGGTAAAGAATTTGGGAATTCCACTAGCTAAATCTCCGGTGGAAACGTGGTATAAAACACTTCAACCAAGCGTTTGAAAGTGAACACACCTAATCAAACTGTCAAATTGATATCCGTTAGGAAAATTACAATCCACAATTGTTTCGAAGAGATATACAACCAAGAGACGCAAAGAAGCACTGGAGCAATTTTCTGATGTTTGTATTAGCCGCAGACGGTAGCTCTAACGAATTAAGAAGTTGAACGGCAGCGTAACTGCCATACCTGAATTGCAGCGTCAAGCGTTGCGTTATTTAACGTTACACAAAAGCGTTAAGCGCCATACCGAATTAAAGAGCGTTGCGTTGAAGTCATTTCTTTGTCAAAATCATATTGGGCCTTACCGTAAATCTGAAGGGAGTTCCATTCTCTCTCTCCCGGTGAAGGAGCAGTGGAAGTAGTGAATATTTCATTAATGGAAACTCCCCTTCCTGCAGCGATACTTTTTTTATTTTAATATCGTTGACATTTTCAGATATAACCAGTTTGCAACGCTGCGTTTTTCCAAGAGCGTTGACATTTTACACAAAAACATCTGGCAACGCTGTGTCTTTCCCATATCTTTGACATTTTGCGCAAACACCAGTCTGAACGTTTTTCCAATTTCGTAGACATTTTGCACAAAAAAAAAAAAAAACACGTTGCAACGCTTTTTTCCATTAATCGTTGACATTTTTTTCCATTTTCCACTGGATTTTGTTAGCTGACTTAAAAAAAAGATAAACAAGAAACAGCAATTGCAAAAGAAGAAAAGGAGCAATTGCAGCAGTGAAATTTAAATTATTGCTTTGCTTTTTAAAGTAAAAAATGTATTTTTAATCATTTATGTGGATTTGAAAAATCAAAAGTTTGCATCAAAAAGTTTTAAAAAAAAAAAAAATTTAAGTGAAAAGTAGTTTTAGCAGAACCAGTATAAGTTGGAAACGCTTGGATGGATATTAAAAACTTAAGTGTCATATGAAAGCTATTTCAATAATCTTTAAAATTGTTGTACTAAAGTTTTTAATCTGTCAAATGTTATTTATAATTATTCATTTATACATTAGTACTCCCTAGCAAAAAGTTGAGGAGCAAATTTAACAAATAAAAGTGAAAAAACTCGCTCCCAACTAATTGCCGATTACATAATTTTTCCAGTGAATTTTCCCTTTCCACGAAATTTTTTTTGCGATTGCAAACCAGGGAGTTAGTGAATAAATTCTCGAGAATATTTATTTACGATAAGGCCCATTGTTTTTTCTTTTTTTACTTTTATGCAGCTAACTTCACTCCATAACGCTTTGTCAAAATTGGAAATTAGAATTGCTGAGCGTTGACAATTTCGGTATGCGCCATATAAATTGTATGTACATGAGAAATTTTTGGCAGTAAAATAACGTTAACGCTCCAATTTAGTTATGGCAGTAATTCAACCAAAAAATCTATATCTCTTCGCTTCCGGGTGAGAAGAGATGTATACAGAGTTTTTGGTTGAATTGCGCTGCCGTTTAGCTTCTAAATTCGTCAAAGCTACCGTCTGCGGCTAATACAAGCCTCAAAAATTGCTCTAGTGCTTCTTTGCGTCTCTTGGTTATATATCTCTTTGATTTTTTGTAAAAAAATATATGTTATAGTGAAGTCACACGAAAGGTACCTCGAGCTTGTAGGCTGTTGCGTGTGTTATTGCGCTAACGAGTTCAAAGCACATAAAAGTATATGTAAGGTTTGTCACCTCTGACCTGAGATGAAATGGAAGTCAAATTGGGACGAAATATGATTTATCTTTATATTATTTACTATCCTCACCATTGTTGCGTCTTAGAAAACGTCAGTTTGTGGATCCGAGTTTTGGCAAACATTTTTTTCACGGTATAGGGCAAAAATAGAAATGCTTCAGATGCTGGGCTTTGGTTCCCGAGTAGAGTCACAATCGCAAATGGAAATGATCTTTAAAGAAAATAAAAATATTGGTTTTATCGGGTTTAAATAATACTATGTGTGGATATTTATCTAGGGACTTACATACAATTAGCTCGAAACCAAGAAAATCCCATTTCACAGCTGCACGTCAATGGGGGGTTTCTAAAGTTCGGCATGTGTGGCAAAAACTGGAAACTGCTGCAGGCCAGGAAAAATTTGGGCTCTCATCGGTAGTGGCGACGTAATCCGCGTAATTAATTTAATGTTTTCGTTTAGGCGAGGGTTTGTTTTATCTTTAAAAATAAAGCAAAAGCTTTAGCGGCGTGAAATGCGTCTTTGTTTTTTTTGGGTTCCGTAACTGTTGAGTGTTGCGAAACATTGTGAATAAGAGGCTGGCGATTTGTTTAAAACGGAAAATATAATTTTTTTTAATAAAGTTTTTTCGCCGTAGTTTTGTGTAATTTAGGTTTGTTGGTGCCCGAATTGACCCAGAAAGATAAGTACCACTGTGTCCGCGGTTCCGTTTTTCTTTTAAATAAAGTAAAATAAAATAAATTTTGGCGCATAAAGTTTTTGTTTAAGAAAAGTGAGTTCGGCAAAATTTTAAATTAAATTAAAGAAAATGGTATTTCGGCCAGGTTGGTGATTTTGCGGTAGGGTGATTGGCGATGGTTGGTCGTGGGTGATATCCTTAATATGGATTGGGTATCACAGGTTGGGCGGGTGCACAGGGAGAACTCCCTCTTTTGTATATACAGGTTTTGAGGAGATTTTTTTTGGAAAGTTTTTTTTATTAAAGTTTATTTAAATTTATAATTGTTCAGTTTTTTTTTAAATTCTACTTTGAGGAAGTAGAATTTATTGTTACTCCCTCGACCCTGCGCGGCGGGTTAAGAATTCCGCCCTAATTCGCAAGCTAGCCGGAGCGGGCCGCATTGGGTTCGATGACTCGGGGACACATAACAATATAGCGCCCAATACAAAATAATTCAAAAATGGGTAAAAACATCTGCCCATACGAAAAAGGCAAACAGAATAATAATATTAGGAAGTAGCTGACATTATCCTCTTTGGGTTTTTGCTCACACGGTGGCGTAGATCTATAAACTTTTGAATCGAGTCTGCTAAATTGCAACGTGTGGCAAAGGGCTCAAGGAGAATACTGTCTGACTAGTTTTGTTTAGAAAATTTTTTTGATATAGGATTCGATTTGACCTTTCTGGTGTATCGATAGCAAGGATAGCTTAGGAGGTGAAAAATAAATAGCAAACCAACACTAATTGTATTTTGCTAACGGTGTACCAGAGATGTACAAATCGAGAAGATAGAATAGTTTCAACAAAATATGGGTCGTATCATCAAATGGCTTCGCCAATATAATAAATATAAAATAACAAAAGGGCAAATTGCAAATTGTTTTACTTAAATAGCAGATTACCTAAAAGCAATGAAAAATAGGACTTGGCTGTAGTGAGAATTTCAACCTTGCGTTAAAAAAAAAAAAAAATTTTATCTTATATTTAGTTTTCTACTGAACAGTTTGTGGCCTAGCAATTTGAATGCTCAAGATGCTACGATGCACAAATTATAATTTTAAATTTCATAAAGTATTCTAATTCGAAGCAAGGTTAAAAAAACTCGACAAATAATAAATTAAAAGTAGGACTGTATCATACAAAAGACTCCAAGAGGAGTGTGCAGAGTAACCAATCATCGCTGATCAAAGTATCCTGTCCCAAATTTAAATCACTTGGGAAGGCGAAATACATCCCCCTTGTTTCTTATAAACATTTTGATAAAAGTTAATTAAATAATCTAAATTTGGAACTACAAGTTTTGTAAATGGGAAGTACTTATAGGGAGAAATTAAGAAAAATGAGATCACACCTTCACGAAATAAACAGGTCATATAATACGGTCCGTTATCAAAAGTGGCGAATAAAGAGAATTTAGGACAGGCTAATAACCTAAGGGAAAATTTTTATATTGACTTGTCAGAGACGATAATGTTGGGCAGCCGAGAGGGCGCGGTTGGCCCTGCTCCAAATACAGGTGCCCCCTAGGGCTGATCCACAGGCAAACGTGGCTTCAACCCATCAAAACACTCATAGACAAAATACTGCTTATATGAATCAAGCGACTAATCAGAACTCTCAAGGTCAAAATGCAGTCAATATGAATCAAGTAATGAGAGACGCAAATGAGGTCCTTGTTAACGATTTGGTTAATAAAGCAAATGATGGTTATAGAGTGTCGTTACAAATGTCTTTAGAAAAGAAAATTGAATAATGTGTTCAGGCTAACATGGGACAATTAGTACATGTTCTTAAGGGAGTAGTCAGGTAGAAGTAGCGTTTTTGCGAAACAATTTTTTTTCATATAAATTTTAATTTAATTTTCAATTTTCAATTTTCGTTGACTTCCGGTGAAGATATGGGCGACCGGAAGTAGGCCGGTTTTGATGTGGTACCCACGATTTCTCATCATCTGAAACACAAAAAACAAATTGGATTTTAAAGTACATGTGAATGGCTATCTTAACTACTAGAACTGGAAAAAAATATTGATAAATAAACAAGTAGTGCAATTTTCAATTTTTTGGTCTTTTTCAACCTCGTTTTTTGTTAATAATATTGTTAAATATTTATTGACAGTATTGATTCTAGTACCCAAGATAGCCAAATCTATTACAAACATTTAAAAAAAAAATTGAAGTAAATCGGTACAGTAGATCAGCTGGAACCGCGGGTACCAGTTCAAAAAACACTGTTCTGAGTAAAACGCGTTTAAAGATTTCGCAACAAATTATCAATATTATCGACACAATAATACATATTATAATTGTTATTATGTTATTATTGTTATGAATTTAGTAATTATTTTACATTTAAAGTATCCGAAACGGGAAAAAAAAAAAATTTTTTGTTGAAAAAATTCTACCTGACTACCTTAATCAGAAGTTGAATCCTAGGAGTAATGCGACTAACGTACCCACTTCTATACCAGCAGCTGCAAATAATTTCCAAGCTAGTAGTAGGCAAAATGTAGAGTCTAGGACGATACCACCTGCAAGTACAAATGAGTTTAATTTTAATAATAACAACACAAAACAGACCGATAACCGAATCCTTTTTCCATGGCAATCTCCAGCGATTCTTAACGTTGATAAATGGGGCATAATTTTTAGTGGAAGTTCTGATGAAATGTCAGTCGATGATTTTATCTTTAGGATAGAGCATTTAACTTGCCACTATGTATGTCCGTGGAACCAGTTACTACGCGATTTTCATTTATTAGTGAAAGGGGAGGCCAAAGATTGGTATTGGCTCTTGATAAGGAACAATATCATTCCAGATTGGAGAACCCTGCGTGAAGCGTTATTACGGCAGTGTCGAAGCTGCAGATCCGATTTTGAGCTAATGCGTGATTTAGTAGAGCGTGAGACGGTAGAAATGTTTTCCCACGCCATGTATAAACTGCGCTCAAAGTTGAAAGGTCCTCTAAACGAGCAAGATATGATCAAGATTATAAAAAAAAACTTAAAAGACAATCTAGCAAAAATCGTGTATCCAATTTCAGTATTTACCGTCGAACAGTTGCGTAATGAGTGTATCGAGGCCGAATCACATTTTCTGCGCCAAGATTTCCGAAGCGGGACACAATTCCCACAAAGATACCAGCAACATCGTAGCCACAATGCAAACGAAGTCGTTGAAGAGGTTGAAAATATACCTTTCGCTGAAGATAATTATGACGTAGAAGAACCTTCAATTGCTGACGCTGCCGATAAAGCTGCATCTGCGCTGGTTGATTTCCACCAGTAGTCGTTATCTTCCCTGTTTGCTGTAGCGAACTCACTGGGATACCCTTTGTGACAACCTGTTGCGTGCCTCCTGAAGCCAAACAAAGTTGTGCTGCTGCTTGAAATTGAGCAGGCGTAACATTTTGCCCCATGGTAGACATGGTAGTTGGGCTCTGATTGCTTGGTCTCTGTTGCAAAACAAGTACTAGCTGATTTTGAATTTTAAAAATTGAAAAAAAAAAATAAAGTCAAAATTAAAAAAGCAAAAATAAAGACAAACTGCACATTTATGTGTAAATAGTATATAGTAAACCTACTTTATTTCTATTTATATTACTTAAGGGGACATTCGCTTTTGTAATTGAAATCAAAAAACACTTTTTAAAAACTTTATTATGTAAAAACTATTATATTCATTGACAAAATTTCTTTTGAACATTGTTAAGTATTGTCCAAAAAATATGAAAAAATTTTTAATTTTTTTAATTTTTAGTTTCCCTTGGCTGCTGTAGAGGGCGTCATCCAAAAGTTACTTTTCAAACTGATAGGAAATTTTTCTCCGAATCTACTCGACGGATTTTAAAAAACCAAAAAGCATTCGATTACTCATAAAAATATGAAACAATAAACTTCTGAAAGTTTTAAAAAATACGCCCCCCTTTTTTTTACGGGGCATTTTTTGAGGTTAAGTCCCTCATTTTTTTCGCATTTTTCATAAATATTCATACAAAAACTTCAAAATATAAAAAAGTATGAATTTTAAAAGGTTATTGTATAGTTTTGGGTCTCAAGAATAAAATCCATTTTGAATTTTTCAAAAATCTGTTACAGGAGGTCTAAAATATTTCCTACCGTTTGAAAAGTAACTTTTGGATGGCGCCCTCTACAGCAGCTAATGGAAACTAAAAATAAAAAAAAAATTTTTTTCATATACCTTAAACAGCGTTTAACAATGTCCAAAAGAAATTTTGTCAATAAATATAATAGTTTTTTCATAATAAAATTTTTAAAAAGTGTTTTTCTTTTCAATTACAAAAGCGAATGTCCCCTTAATATATGTAACGAAGTTATAAGGCATAGTTTTATTTTGTACATAAGTATGTACATATATTTAGGGTTTTTTTTGGGTTCAAGCCTCATCAGGTTCTTTTTCCTATGTAGCTCAAAATTTACATTTGGGGTTTTTAGGGTTAAATTGAGGAAATTTAAGCAAGTCTAGGGATTTTGCTCTGAGGCCACCTGGCCACACTGTTATATACAATTATTTGACATTTGAAGAAACTAGTTACGAAGTAAATGGGAGAACTTGGCAAATTTTCTTCGCTCATCGTTCACGATAATTTTTCTGTCGTGTCCGCTCTAGTGTTTATTATTATTTTTGATTGAATATTTTAGATTTATAGAATTCTAAAATAATTAACAAGAAAAAGCACTGCGAATATATTACTATCGCTGCCGACTTAGCAAAGGAAAAATAGAACACGCTACGACTCACGTAAAAGGAAAAAAACCTACCAGAAACCCAAAAAAGAAAAGTAGGAGCAGTGGAAGAATTACAAAAAGTAAAAGCTCAAAAACTTTTCCTTCTGGTGGCCGAGTTTGTTTAGTAATGTTATTTAAAGCATTCTATATTGGATTCCGATTGCTATTATAAAAAAAAACAGGAAACGTGAAACTTCTACTTTTTAAATTTGTGAAAAATTATGGCTGCGGTAAATGATTGCTTCTCCATTGGCTCCACAGTGCTATGTACAACCTGCTTCAACGAGGAAGTGGAAGGCGAGGTCCTGGCATTCGATCATAACACCAAAATGCTCATTTTAAGTATCCTTTTTAAAACAAAACAAAAAATCTTTCACAAAAAAAAAAAAAAAAAAAAATTAGGTTATATTAGAAGTTTTCACTGGCGTATGGACACTGCGAGAAATATTAATTGATTGAAGTTTGTGCAAAACAAAAGTTTCGATTTCTTGTCGCACTAAGCTGGTCTCTGCTCTGCATTTGTTGATTCACAAACTAAAAAATACATTTTAATGTTCACTTTACAAAAATCAAAAAGATAGTGCATTCTGATAATTCTCAGTATGTTCAAAAACTCTAGCGAAGCTTCATATTTGAATCTGAATCTTCGACAATATTAAAAGTGGAATGCGCTTTTGCTGATCTGAACCTGTTACTTTCTGATTTAATTAATTTTGGGCTTTAGCATTTAGCTTGACTTTATAGACAAAATATGTTTATGCATAAATATACACTAAAAAAGCTGCCTTACAATCGCGTTTTTACACATTTAAAAACTATCATATTAATGGAGATAACTGAGTTTGAAATTTGGAAATGTTACCTTTTGTCAAGAAATGTTGGAAATGTCACTTTTTGCTAATCATTAAACTGAAATGATACCTTGTGGGAGCAACAAAAGCAACTAAAAATGTTCGACGACGACTATGATTAGTGATTAGTATTAAATAGGTAAATGTAATTTTTCGTCAGAACTAAATACAAAAAAATTGTTAGTGTAGTGGAAATGTTACTTTTTGTTCGGAAATCAACGAAAAACGCGGTTTTCTTGGGAACTGTTATTCTTTGAACCGCCAAATTCAACTGGAATGTGTAGTTCATAGATTTACATACGATTCTTCAAAAAACAGCAAAAAGACAAAAACTTGAAATGTTACCTTTTGTTCAACTACTCCTCATATATACATAAATACATTTATTTATGTAGCCCTCATTTCCTAATAACTAAATTTTATCAGCAGCTGCAATTTTGATTGGGACCCTACTGCATTAAGTATCTGGACTATCGGCTTTGAAACAATATTTTATTTATATTACATACAGGATTTCCACTTCAAGTTTAACTTTTTCCACACCAAATTGATCTTTTTTCAATCCAATTTAAATTTTTTTCCAAATCAAAATAAATTTTGCAAAAAGGCACGCTTAAACTGATATACCTCTGCACCTATAGCAGCTATTGTTATGAAACTTGGAACATATATTGATTTATATTCAAAGTGCAGAGATGTATCACTTTAAGTGTAGTCTTTTGCAAAGTTTAATTCGCAATCTTTCAGGGAAATTATGTAAATTGATGTTTTACACGTGATGTTTCCGATTTAAGTAATACATATTTGATTATGTTATACCTATAAACATCTTCGATCCAGATACAAAATATTTTTACATAAAGTCTGGTTAACGAGAAAGAAAGACTTCAAAAATTTGACTAATCGGGATATATGCGTTACTTCGAATCCTGCGCCTGTGGAAAACCCCAATTTATAATAAGTTGTTGCGACCCATTTTGATATGTTGTTCAAGGGAAAATTCTCTATTGATTAATATATGGCTTATATCGATTCTATTTTGAGTGCTCTATTAGTTAGAAACACTTTTTTTTTTTTTTTTTGTTTTATTTAGAATTGCCTGAAAGTTTGGGACTTATACCCACAGTTGTGTTGTTTTAGGAGCTAAAGAGTCTTTCCTGCTCCTTCATACAGATTCCATAGATACCGCAAACAGCAATAATAAATTCATATAAAGAGTTTATTACAGCGCTAGTACGCCTTTCTTTTTTATAAAATTAAGTAGTAAAGTTCAATCTACTTTGCAGATTACAATGGTCGACAAATTTCGAAAAAAAATTCGACTGGAGAAGAGGATGATGTTTCTTAAGTAATTTGGGTGCACTGAATTCGAATCTGCAATCGGTTTTTCTCTATCAGGTCAGGTTTTGGAGATAATCGACCTTTTCGATTTTTGAGGATATAGCTCCATTTTTTCGAACATATTTTGAGAAACCCAATTTCGATCGAATATGTTTTTACACTGAAAAATTCTTAAACTTTTGACAAGTGTACCAATATCTTAGATCCGATTCCAATTGGCTGAGTTATAGCAACGAAAAGTTCATTTTTATAGTAGCTTTTTACACTTTTTCGTGTTTAAGCCAACTTTTTTCACCGTAATTTTTGAGAGTGAAACATGCGTCCATGAAAGAAACCGCAATGAAAAAAACAACCCAAAATAAACGAATATGAAGTCATGTCACCTTATACAATAAAATTTCTGATAAACTCCACCAATATATTGTTTTGAATTTTATGCTTGCATAGATTTTGCGTAATTTTACATTGCGCTTGAACAGCAATTTCCGGAATTTGAATGATATTTGTTTGTATTGATATTAACCTTGCAAAGAATCTCAAAGAATTTGCCAAGTCATTGTCCAGAGCTTCCACCAGCAATTGTAAGCATCTTGGCAAAATAAAATTTGATTGCGCTTGCAGTATAGCGTTTTAAAGATCTTGTTGTATGCAAGGTGTTGGTACTAACCGTACATAGTGTTCGTCTAAAATTAGGTTGTATTGTCTGCAATAATGCTGTCTGCAAAAGATTTCGAAGATTTTCCATGTGTATATGCCACGCCCTTTTGTTCAGAGCACATATTTTTCTTAGTATCTGTATGAAATGTGGTTGCATTTTATCGAAAAGCGTTTTAATTATACCATTTTAAAGATTATTTTTGTATTTAGGTGCCATGCCATCTTTTCCGAATCAATCAAGTTTCTGATCAAAGTTTTATATACTGGCACAGTAAGCAAAATTTCATCGAAATATCTTGCTTACAAAAAATAAAAAAAGGATTTCCAGGGACAGACAGACGAATATGGCTATATCGACTCAATAAGTGATGCTGATCAAGATTATGTTGGGGGTTATCGTGAATAAGTATTCCCTGGGGATTTTCTCAGACTGCCGTGCATTCTCTATTCCCCGGGAATCTTGATTTACGATAACCTTTTTAGATACCTGCCAACCCCCTCCTTCTCTGCTATACAAATGGAAGAGCAAAGTGAATATTGCCTGGCTGTAGGGTATAAAAAAATATTAAGTATAGGTATCGATTAAATTTCAAACTTAATGGATTTTTTAAAAAGCGAGCCGCAAGCAGTGTTGTCCGGTAGGATTTTAGACAAAATTTCCTATAAATTGAGGAATTTTGACAAAATCTCCCTTAAATTAAAAATTTTTTGATTTTGGTGACCAAAAAAAAAAAAACGTTTTCAAATTTCAAAACAAAATGTATACATTTCAATATCTTCAATATAAGTATTTTCTTCACGAAAGTGGATTTCTTAATTCTCGAAATGAAATCCTGACTAAAAGGCACTTCAGACTATCTGAGAAGTTATATGCGTTTTCTTATGTTTTTCTGTTTGATTTTTACTTTGACTGTCAAATTTTTTTATTGTTTTAATTTTTTATTTTCAAACAACATTAAAAAATTTGAAAACTCCTATGACTTCTCTTTTCAAATAGATTCAAATCTAATGCCAAAATAACTCATGTGAGTTTTCTTCTGATAAATCATTTGTGTTATAAATTTACATTCACACTATCAGAGTTGCCATGTTTGACAACTCATAAGAGTTTCTGTATGACTTCTCAGATAGTCTGAAGCGGCTTTAACGATTTTGTGCTTGATTCACCTTTATTTTAAACACTGGTTTGTTCCATATGCATTAAAAAGCAGTTTGTCATTTATGACTTATTTGATAAAATATCTCGAAAAGTACTTTAGTATCTTTTTTGAAAATTGGCACAAAGTTAGTCAAATTTCAATGGTACCACTTTAGACGGTTTTGTTGTACTGTTACCGTATCGAATTTATCAAAAAGTGTTTAAGACACATACTGAAGGTTTGTTTGGTGGAAGTGCACCTCTCAAAGCAAACTAGATCAAGCTACGCAAATGAAGGACATACTATACGGGGAAAAAGGCGTTTCATTAATTAATTTATCAATCATTAATCTCTAAAAATTTTTATTTTGTAACTTTAAACGTGCTATGAATTTTCTTAATTCGAAATAAATACTAAACAGAATGCCGTTCTAAGAATTCGGAAAAACTAAGCGATGTCTACGTCCTAAATTTGTCGCTGTGCAGCAATGTTCAAGTTATAAAGGAGTATAATGGAAACTTTGTTGATGATCCGCAAAAGTTAAACTTGGAACAAGTAATGATCTGATCCTAATAGGAAAAATATAATTATAATAAATAATTTGATTTATTTCAGTTGAAAATGAGACTTCGTAAGACAGTTCAACATCGCCACACGTATCTTAAGTCGAAAAACTCTGACGTAAGCGCCGAAGCACAGGAACTTTACAGAGTGATTGCTAAGCAATTCAAGGTATTTTTTCCGATATAAATCTTATATTTTGAGCGGAATATCATTATTACGAAGTTTAGTCTTTAAATTTGATGCAATCCGAACCACAAATAATAATTGCCATCTCTTTATTTAAATTTACAATAATTCACTTATCTTTGCGGGAACTCACTTTTCTATCAACACTTAAAAGTTTAAATTGCTGTTGAACATTATAGTCTAAGATCTCAGGCTCGCCAGACTTACGTCACAAGCTGAAATTTTGTGGATAGATAGTCATACATAGTTTGGAACAAAGGCCTCAGCTTATCATCGTGCATGATGACGGAGTTTGTGGAGGCGCTTTGCTCCGAGAAGAGATAAAGAACATAAGAAGAATTCGATATAAAGTTGTAGGATGGGGGTTAAAGAAATTTTTTTTAAAACAATTGAAGCAGACGCATTTTTGATTTTAGCTTTAATTTGCTTTTTATTATAAATTTTTTATTTGTTTACATTTTGTCAAAAAAAAAAGAGAAAAAAATCCATAATTTTCCTGGAATTTTTTGAATTCAGAGATGCCACTTGCCGATTTTTGGGTTAAACTATCTAATTCTTTAAAAACTAGCTAATATTTCTCATACAAATCGAAAATCTTATATGGAACACTACGCTGGTTAGTCATACGCTGGATCGTCAGATCAATTCTGATCTGGTTAACCGGCAAGTGAGAACGGGGTATTCAGCAACATACTTTGAAAACAATGAACAGTTTGGATTTCCTTGCAATTCAAAAAGGTAGCAGCAGTTAGCAAAGCATATTATAATTTCAGAATATCGATCGAATCAAGCGTACTGTTCGAAAAACATCTGTGTCAAAATAAAATACATGTAATTTAAAAATAAATTTTTGAATGTCCTACCCCTTATATCCACTTGCATTAGTTGCTTATAGGTTGAAATATTTATGTGTGAACTGAAGTTAGATAAAAGATGTTGAAAATGGATTATGTTTATGGTAGTAGCAATGAATACTTTTTGCATTAAGAAATCTTTTCTAAAAACAATCATTATTTCTTCTATTCCGCCTAGACTGTTGACATGTTTTTTTTTTTTCGTTTTCTAATCCATATTTATTCATTTGACAGGGAAATGAAGTTTCTTGGCAAGGACCAAACATTCAAATATTTAATGAGGTTACAATCTCTCCACCGTATAGAGTGGAAAATGTCGTTTCAAATTCTAGTAACAAGAATTTGTACAACTATATTAAAAAAATGGTACATACACAATTAGAAAATAAATGCAGAAATCATTTTGAAGTCAATGTCACTTTATTTTATAGATCGAACAATTCATAAACACAAGAGTCACGCAAGAGAATAACGCTTCGGCAACACCGTCAGCATTAGGATCGTCATCTTCATCATCGTCGTCTTCAGCGCCATCAGCTTCAAGAAATACGGCTTCTGGTTCCCCTGTACCGGCTAATTAATGATAAATATCTTGAAAACGGGCAGAAACAAAAATATTAAAGAAAAAAGTAACATTATGTTCTATAACTTTGTAGTTTTATTTGGTATTAATTTTAATCTTGTTTCATCGGAGGCTGGCAAGCGGTTAATGATATATTTTTAATTGATTGCCCACAACCCCCATATTAATATACGATGACTAGATATGCTGAGTTAATCACTTACCGAAATCATGATGCCTTTTATCAAACTGTAGAGTTGCTTAGCTACAAGAACTCGCATATGCTTTAAAGCAAGATTATGGATAGATAAATGACTGATTAAATAACTACATACTGGTATGTATGTATGGTATGTCCTTCGTGTAAAAATTGTATGGAAATGTATAACGGACTTAACATTCAAGCTCATTTAAATGGGTTTCTAATAAAGTGTTGAATTGAAACATTATTTAACCTTTAGTCGAGGCGAGAAGAATCCTAAATTTATAGTAAACAATAGTGCAGCAAAAATTCAATGCATAAATGGCTCACGAAAAAGCTGAAGCGAAATGAATAATTAAATAAAAAGTAAAACTGGACCAGTGCATAGATACTTGGTTTCCGACCTTCGAACAATATATACTGTGTGAACGAGAAGTCGTAGTGCCTTGGGAGACGACGCTCAAACTAGAAAACAAAGCAAAAACTTATGATCTTGGACACCCTAACGATATTACCCGTAAGCTTCCTGGCAAAAACTCAAAAACGGAAACCTCTTAACATCTGCGGAAGATCAACTAATTCGATGCAGAGATAATCTTTGTGAAATAATAGATACCACAACTTCCACACCCCCACTCCTACACCAATTTCTTATGCACCAGAGACTCGCAATAGTCGAATCACAGTCGCCTACAAACAATGAAATAGTGAAATCTATGGAAGACAAAGAATAACAGATAAGGGGCTGTCCATAAACTCCGTGACGCTAAAATTCGCTAAAATGAACCCCCTCCCCCCCTATGTGACAAAAAATGACGCTGGGCCAGACCCCCCTAGCGTCATGTGATGGTAACCGAACCCCCCCCCTCCCCAACCTATATTTTTTTGTATGCATATACCAGTGCAAAAGTTGTTTAAGTTGTCTTTTGAGCACGCTGATATGCTCGTATTTTCACGGACAATGCTAAATATCAGAAGAAAATAAATTCTCATTATAAGTTTATATTCATATTAATGTAGCTCTCACCGCCAAAAAGGCTTAACCGACACGATTTCAGATATCCGTTTTTTGAAAGAAAACGATAACTCGTGACCAAAGCATCCTTTACTTCAAATTTCATGACTGTAAAAAGTACCATTACGAAGTTATAGCTAAAGCAATTTTAACTTTTGCACTACAATGTATGCAAGAAAATTCAAAAAAAAGTTCTACTGTAAAATTTGTTTTTTTTTTTCGGTTAAGGCTCGATATACTTAGTTGCACTAGTTTTGTCATTTTTTTTTAAACAGGTAACTATTGAATTTTGAACTTTGAGTTGTTATATTATTATGATAATGACCGCTTTTCTGGTACAATTTCCTTCATAAACTACAATCATTAAACTGACGGTTTTTCAGTATATCGCTGGCGTTTAACGATTCTAAAGAATAACAGTTTATGTTTTCAAAATATTCCTCAGTTCACACTGAAAGTGTGTTATAAATTGTTAATCATTATTTTCGTATGCAAAAATTACAAAACTAATATTTTTAAAATTGTAATTTAAAGTCAGTGGGTAATCAATCATTAAAGCTAGTTTTTATTTCCGTACTTTAATTCAACCTAATTGTTGTAGCCTCTATTCCGACTAAATTGATGGGGTTGCAGTAAATTGAACTTTACTGTAGAAGAATACACGGAATGCAGATGTAGCAGTCAAAAATCATATTTAAAGAAGTCCGTTCAGTTGCACCGAAATTCAAGAAAACGTCACGCGGAACTAGTGGTAGCATTCTTATTTTTAGGCCTCGTTTTCAAATGGACAGTCGGGGGAAAATCGGGGACAGATAAGTACTGGGGCAAGAGGTCTCAAAATGTTTTTAAGCTATTGATAAAAATATGCAACTTCATATGTAATTTTTACCCGAAAAAATTCTTGTAAAAACTTGCAATTAAGTACAAAGAGAAAGCTCAATTACTCCCTGATTTTCGTTTTCTTTCCAAAGTTTTTTTGCGTAAACGAACGCTTTTCGGGTAAAAACCTGCAATTTGGGTAAAATATTTTGTGTAAACAAACACTCCTAATAAGAGTTTTCGTTTACAAAAAAGTTAACAGAAGTGTTCGTTTACGCAAAAAAAAACTTGGAAATGGGAGTGAAAATGAGAGAGTAATTGAGCTCTCTCTTTGTACTAAATTGCACGATTTTAGAAAGTGCCAATTCACACGTTGGGCACGGGCACGTCAAATTTCTAGGCAAGCGGAGGGAAGTGCTGCTTTCATTTCCCTCCGTTTGCGTTCGCACAAAGTGTCAAAATCAGGTCAACTGTTTATGAAAATTATTTTCAATTTGAAAAATTAGCAATGTGAATGTGTTTTTGCTTGAAACCAGTGGAAATAAGATTTGTTAAAAATAAAATATTTTTGCTACAGAAATGTGCAAACAAAATGCGAAATTGTACTTGATTAAAAAAAAAATTTTCATCGTTTACAAATTAATTGTCAAAAAGCACTGACGTTTAGTTCTGGGTACGAAAAGTGGTTTTGTGCGTTCGTTTACTTTTTACATTTTTTCCAAAAAAGAGCGTAATTTTCTTGGTCTAACGCGTTTGACAGTTTCTCGGGATTTAGACGAACACTCCTAATATCTTCTGAACGGAACTCGATTGTTAATTTGTTTAGCTGTGAAAAGAGGAGTGGGTTTATAAATCGAATGCAATCGTACAAATTTAATTATTGTTAAAATTACCAAACAATCGCATACAAAATTATGGAAGAAGTACAGCGGCACAGTGTCCACACTCTTGTCTTTCGATCACTTAAGCGGACACATGATATGTTTGTCTCCAATCAGGGAGCATTGCCTGAAATTGACGAAAACCTGTAGGAAAATTTAACGCAGAATTTGATTAAATTAACTAAATAAATATATTGCTCTTTTACAGTGAAAAGATACGAAAATCCATCAAAGCCAAAGACAGTTATGGTCTTGTATTTGGTCGTGTTGCCAAAGCAGCAGAAGCAAAAAATATTGCACCGTCTGGAAGATCTATTGATGATGAACCTCAACAGCCATTGGCTATAACAGACGGTACCACCAGAGGCGAACGCAACAGTACGGCACTAGCAGCAATGACTGAACAAAATACGAACGATCCTAGTGCCAACACCTCGTTAGTTTCTGCGCCGGGTATGCGTTCTGCGGTTAGTGGTAGTAACGTGCAACTTATTCCAAAAAAAGCACCAACAATACCGAAACCGTCATGGCATGCACCATGGAAGCTATCAAGAGTTATATCAGGTATGATTGTGTAAATGTTTGCGCGGAATTTCGACAGCCTCACTTGTATCATAGCAATAACGAAACTCTAGTGAAGATAGGACAGTATGTTTAGTTGAAATGATAATAAGGGTGATAGCTTTATTTTCCCAATCGCTATATGAGCCGTACTCGCCGTTTTAATATAAAATTTCAATGATAAATTTAGGAACGAGACGACGATACAAAATTAAACGACAATTAAAACGCCTCTATCATGAATCGTTTTTGAGATATCTTAACCTCAAAAATCGTATATTTTGTTCTTTAAGGTTAAAGTATCTCAAAAATCATACACGATAGATGAATTATGAGACTGGTTTATTGCGTTTTTTCAAATATACTGTTTTTCGGCTTATTTCGAGGGTGCGGCACCTACTTGCGATTTTAAAAATTGTTGAATTTTTTTGCTAACACCATAAGATAATGTTTAAAAAAAAAGAATGGCTATTCGGGCGGACTCGCGTACTCGCGAAATCCAGAGAAGTTCTTTCCACGGGAGCTTGATTACGCATGATTAATTTAGAGTCTGTCTATACGGGGCGGCCCGCGTACGCGAAAGCTTCTCCCTCTCTCTCAATTTACTCAATTAGCGTACGCGAAATCCAGTGAAGTTTTTTCCCCGGGACGCATTTTCGTTACAACAGTAATTTTACATAAAAGTAGGGGTAAGTGGGCGGCCTGCAGCCGCAGCTCAGGATTTAAAACTCCCAAAAATCCGACACCGGCTTCGCGGCGGCCTTCGGCCGCGGATCAGTACATAAATTAATCAAGTTCCCCGGGAAAAAAAACTTCACTGGATTTCGCGTACGCTAATTGAGTTTCGCGTACGCTAATTGAGTAAATTGAGAGAGAGAGAGGAGCTTTCGCGTACGCGGAACGCCCCGTATAGACATTTCCTTAATTTATTGTTGCAGCGCGCGCTAAAAAATGCTGAGTACGCTGCGCGCAATTTGGCTAGCAAACTAAGGGTTGGATATATTATATACTGATCCGCGGCCGAAGACCGCCGCGAAGCCGGTGTTGGATGTCTGACAGTTTTAAGTCCTGAGCTACGGCCACAGGCCGCCCACTTACCCCTACTTTTATGTAAAATTACGGTTGTGGTAGTTGTACTGCACTTCCTAATATGCACTATAGCGTACGCAATATTTCGCGCATGTTAAATTAATCATGTGTAACGAAGCTGCGCTCCGGGCGAAAAAAACTTCACTGGATTTCGCGTACGCAAGTTTTCCGTAAGCTTTTTTCGCGTACGCTAATTTGAGCTTTCGCGTACGTGAGTACCCCCGAATAGACAGACTCTTAAAAAAATTAATATCAGGGTTTCCGCAAACTATCAATTGAACCCCGTTCCGGAGAACCGTGTTAAATTTGTGGAAAAAGATTAATTAATTTTTTTTTTTTTTTTCTCTTCAGGTCACTTAGGTTGGGTGCGTTGTATTGCTGTAGAACCCGGAAATGAATGGTTTGCCACTGGCGCCGGTGATCGTGTCATAAAAATTTGGGATTTGGCAAGTGGAAAATTAAAACTTTCGCTAACTGGCCATGTCAGTACTGTTCGTGGATTGGCTGTTAGTGCTAAACATCCATATCTCTTTAGTTGTGGTGAAGACCGTCAAGTTAAATGTTGGGATTTAGAATACAATAAAGTTATACGCCACTATCATGGTCATCTTTCTGCTGTTTATTCAATGGCGCTACATCCAACGATTGATGTGTTAGCAACATCAGGACGTGATTCGACTGCTCGCATTTGGGATATGCGTACGAAGGCAAACATACACACACTTTCTGGTCATACAAATACAGTTGCCAGTGTTGTTGCTCAGGCTGCTAATCCTCAGATAATAACAGGCTCTCACGATTCAACAGTTCGCTTATGGGACTTGGCAGCTGGTAAAAGTGTTTGTACACTAACTAATCACAAGAAATCCGTGCGTAGCATTGTTTTACACCCGACTTTATATATGTTTGCGTCAGCGTCGCCAGATAACATTAAGCAATGGCGTTGCCCTGAAGGTAACTTTATACAAAACATTTCGGGGCATAGTGCAATTGTCAACTGTATGGCAGTTAATCCAGATGGAGTTTTGGTCTCCGGTGGTGACAATGGCACGATGTTCTTTTGGGATTGGCGTACTGGATATAATTTTCAACGTTTTCAAGCACCCGTTCAGCCTGGTTCTATGGACAGCGAGGCTGGTATATTTGCTATGTGCTTTGATCAGTCGGGTTCACGTTTAATAACAGCGGAAGCGGATAAAACTATAAAAATATATAAAGAGGACGATGAAGCTTCAGAAGAGTCACATCCTGTTAATTGGCGACCCGAGATCCTCAAACGGAGAAAATTTTAAAGTTTACAATTACTCATTTTATATTAAAATAAAAAAAAATGTATCTAAGTTTTATGGATTTCATATTTTATTGAAAGATATTTATCATATCTGCATTATGTGGAAATCTATCTATATATCGTTAGCCTAACACGTTGAGTGCCACCATACAAGCAAAATGTCCTCCGTGAAGTGCCACGTGAACCGCCGGCGGTACACACTTAAACTTCAATACTTTAAACTTCACGCCATTTTATAGGACAAATAACACTTATAAGCACAAATCTCTTTCCACAAACTCATTATAAATATACCCCTATAGATCAATATTCAACAGTTATTAAAAGTCGACATTTTTCATACATATTGAATTTGTATGGTGGCACAGCGCTACAAGTAAAGTGTGTACCGCCGGCGGTACACATGGCACTCAACGTGTTAATATGGAAAAGGCGTAACTCACATTTTCAATACTTTACAGAAGGAAAAAACTGAATAAAATTTGATACGCCAAACATTTAAAAAAACTTTAAATGCAATTTACAACAAAAACTATCAACAATTTTCATTCTAGGATTTTTTTTTTATTTTCTTTGTTTTTTGGGTAGTTTTGTGTGTTAGGTCTTTTCATTTTAAAATTTTTTCTTAAAAAAAAGTGAGTTAGGGCTTTTTACAATAAATCAAAAATTATGAATAAAATTTAAGGTATTCAATATAAAATGAAGAGGATAACCTTAACAAAGAAAGTTTATTGGATTGGACAAAAGTTTTTACGAAAATGTTTATGTTTTGTAGGGAAGATTATCATAAAAGTGGTGACAATCAGCAGGTAACAACAATTTAAAACATGAAAGTGTACATCAAGTGAAGTTTATGATAATAAAGTACCCACAGCAACCAAACTCATAGATGCTATTGATGTTTTCCCATCTGTATACCTTGATACTCTTCATATTGAGTATGAAGCCTTCGGGTGACTTTCGGGAACCTTCGAATGCTTTAGTAAACTATCAATTAAGGCTTGTTGATAGTCCGCCATATTCTTTAAATACCTAGGAATTGTTAGTTTTGATTTTGAAGCCTTCGGGTGAACTTCTGGAACCTTCGGGTGTCCTAAAAAACTACCAGTTAGACCTTTTTGATAGTTCGCCAATAATATTTCTCCTCTAGTACACCGAAATATTCTTCGTTTTGACTATCAAGCCTTCGGGTGGCCTTTGAGAACCTTCGGGTGTCTTAGAAAACTATCAAATAAGGTTCATTGATAGTCTACCATAGATGTTTTCCTCTAGTATGCCCAATGCCCAGATATTCTTCGTTTTGATCAGAAAACCATCGGATGACCTTCGGGAACCTTCGTGTATAGTATAAAAACCTTCCCATATTTGAGATACACTCACTGCCAAGTTTTCAGCTTAATTAACCGAATAGTTTCTGAGTGATTTTAACACTATTTAAACGCTACATATTGTGAGTTAGGGCTTTTTTCTTTGAAGAATTTTTTGTTATGTGTTAGTGCTTTTTTTAAAATTGACTATAACTTGGCTATTTTTGATATTATCATGCCTAATTTTTGTAGGCAGGTGTATTAGAGAGTGGCCAATCACAATAGGCAATAAAGTCAATTTCGAAAAAATTTGAGTTACGCCCTTTCCATATATATAACGATATATAAAAATGTAGTGTGCGTGTGTTTGTCGCCTTATAACTTTGAAATCGTTTAACCGATAGTTACCATTTTCGCACTTTGTATTTGTTTTGTACTGCAGGTGGTTTATAGCTATGCTAAAGGGGGATCGAGTGAGGGGGAGCTGTAGCCACCATACAAAAAAAAAAAAAAACATTTAAAATGCTATGTCTCTGCAGGTATTGCAGATTTTGTTATAAAACTTGGTACGTGGATACATGTTTTAAATGCTATATCACCGTAGGAATAGCAGCTTTTGCTATAAATCTTGGTTGGTGCGCACGGTATAGGAAAAAATTAGTTTAAATGATAAATCCCTGCACCTATAGCAGCTTTCGTTCAAAACCAACTCATCGCGCCACCTATTGAAAAAGGGCAGAACAACGTTTGCCGGGACCGCTAGTTTTTACTATAAATTTTCAAATACATAGGCAGATTCCAAATTCGACTTCGAAAATGGTTTCGAATCAATCAAATGTTCTCTTCAGCGAACCAACTTTTGGTGCAGGCGGAACGAAATTGCGAGCAGCTTTTATTATTTCCATACAAATCTGAACCGGTCTAATGAATATATCTGTGGACATTTGTTAGGGTATTTTCCAAGGGGAACGGGAGGGGCAGCCGGACAGCTGATCAGCCATTGCGAGGTCTCAGTTTCGGTAGAGTATATTGTCGATTTTTCTATGGTGTGCAATAAGTTTCGTAGGTTTATCTCTAACTGTGCCCATGAAAATTTAACAAAAAAGGCAGGAGCACATTACTTACATATGTTGATTAGGGTGTCCGTTATTTAACAAGTTCAATGTTTTAAAGAAAGGACCCCTCAAAATGACGGGCTTAATGGCCAGTAAATAACGGACACCCTAATGTTGATACATATAACCTTAGAATAAGCACAAGTTAATTGATTTTTTCACGAAAAAAGGACCATTGCTATCTCAAACTAAGAAACAGAATGAAAAACACAAATTTTAAAAATTTCCAGAAGATGGCGTTTTATGCAGTATTAATAAGGTTTTTACTTTCTTAAAAATTTTAATCTTAATGGGATTTCATCAGTTGAATTGGGAAAATTTGTAAAAAAACAGCTTAAAGCACCATCTGCTGTACTTATATTTGTGTCTATCAATATAAATTTATAAATGTATAAGTTTTTGATGTCTACTTTTATTCTCCTTGAACTCCTTTACTCGATGACTTTTATCTCTCATAATGACTATCTCAATTCTTAGATTCCTGATGACACAATCCACTCAAGAGCTTGGCAGCAAATTTCGCTGGGTGGTGTGACCGACTTAGCCACATTTGCATACCTTGGCATTTTAGGCGTAATTCGGCATTTGAGATGACAAATCCCCAGAAAACTTGATGACGAATAACTAATATCAGCTCGGTAAACACCTAAAGAATAAAACAGATTTTATATTGAATCCAAAAATGCAAACTTTCGTTTGGGTGGAGATAACAGAGATTGACTATAATATAGTGTATTATGAATTTGGCTTCGGCTCAAAAAGCAAATAAATAGTGCCAGCCAATTAAAAGGCAATATAAAAATGAACATTAAAAATAATGCTAATTTCCAAAACGATAGTGACCCTATATAAAACTGAAATAACTCCAGTATGCTGTACGAAATACGGCCCATATGGGTATTATTTACGAAATCATTATCACGCACTTGTATAATTTATGAGGACCATTTTTTAAATATACATAGTGCATAAATGACATTTCAGCGAACATTGCACCAACAGAAGTAACCACTGTAATGTAAAAACTTCCTTATTGTTGTAAGTTAAGATTTTATTTTGTTGCAATTATTTTTTACACATTAAATATATATTCCCTTTAATTAAATTTGAAAAAAAAAATATTGAAAATTGATAATAAGCGTTTAACATAATTGGTATTTTATAATGTGAAAACTAAACTTTTATCCGATAAAAACACACATATCATCATTCTGTTATTTTGTATCGTTTAAACTCATTATTAGTGATTCTCTGCATTGCACGCAATATTTACAAATCCCACATAATTGTTTGCTTTATATACTAATCTTCGTCCTTAGTTTAGCAATGAATCTGAAATATAACTGTTAGATTTTCTTTTTGTGTTGAGAATATATATTTATTTAATAATGAACCAAGCTATATGAATTTATGGATATTTTGGTTGTAATTATTTTAAAATAATATATCCTTTTATACACTGCAAATATAATTCCGTTTGTATGTGAGTGAAGTAGGAAAGCTTATGGTAAATATAAAAAAAAAAACAACAAAAATACAATTTAAATTCTAAAGGCAAAGTTTTTAATTAATAATAAAAACGTATAAAACAAAATACATGGCAAATGCATATTTTAAATTTTATAATTTAAACAAAAATTGTTAAGAAAAAAAAAGACTTTCCTACTTCACGCAACTGTTGCTTACTTGGGGTTTGTGATTTGGTTAAGTTAGCAGTGCGTTAATAAACTTTTAACTGGTTATAATTATATAAAGTTTTCTTATGATGCGATTTCTTTTAGTTTTTTTTCTTTTGTTAATTTAAAATTTTAAAATCAGAACAGCTTAACCACACATAGATAATTTTATTTCTTTTTTATATAAATAATAAACGCAGTAATCGCATTTTGCCTAAATACATATCTTTGCTGTGCATTTTGTTTATATACTTGCTCAATTGTAAATCTTAATTGCCTTTTCTGAGAAATTTAACGATGTTCGCTTTCGCGACTTATTTATATGGTCCAAACCAAAATAGGGCAAATGTGAACCGGTATGGGGCATTGTAACACGATAATAACTCAAGTCTACTAAAGTATTATCCAAAACATGAATTGTATCTCTTGCAGTGACGATGGTAAACTTATAGTTTTCCCATTCCTTATCTGGGACATTTAATCTTTTCTGTATGCGCAATTTCAGGGCTCCATACGGTTCATCTTCTTTAGCTTTAATCAAAAATGGTACACCAAAAGAGTTATAATTATCCTTGCTGTAGTGAGCCACTGGTATAAGCATTTCATTTTTCTCATTCAACTGCATATCCTCTGGAGTGACTTCTTCGATACGGTAAGTTTTTTGAGCACTTTGATTAGCTATATTCTCATTAGATTTCTGTAGCGACTCAAGGGGTGTATCTTCTTTGTAAATCGTCATGATCTTATGATTGCCAACTTTAAGGAGTCTTAGCTTCTTTCGACTATTATCCGAAAATGGTACTTTTTTGGCAGCTTCATCAAGTAAGCTCTTGACATTTTCATTTTTGTTTGGATAAAGTACAAGCTCTTTTTCTTCCTTAAGGTCATAGGAAACCCAAACACATTTAAACTGCTTCTTATTGTCGAGCTCATGAATGCTTAACGACAGTCTTTGATAGAATATCTTCCTTGGTTTACTAGAATTAAGATCCTTAATTGTTCCCTAAAATATTAAATCTTCAAATAAATATAATTTTTAAAAAGTTCACTTTTCCTTACCTTATATGTGTAAGGAATCGAATTACCCGGACCCTCTTTGTAACCACTTGTGCACATAAAAAACTGTAATTTGTTTGGATCAGTGTTAAGACGCTCTGCTACTGCCTGCGCCATTTTTTCATATGTGTAACGATTTGAAAGTTCAAGTACAATTTCGGGCTCATTAGGATTGCTTTTATCGCAAAATGTTATCTCTACACGATGAACCAAGTCCATAAAATAATCCTCCACTGTCGGTAAATCAAGTTTCACGCCAACGTGCTCTCTTTCGAATATTAAAATATAACCCTGCAAATTGTCCTGATGAAGATTTAGTACCTTTTCAAGCGGCTCATTCAGATTTGTAATCCTTTTGTCGGTACATTCATCAAACACTGTTAACTCAGTGTCAATTTCAAAGCCCAGATGAGCATTAATTTCGGGAATAATGTCACAAAGGCGCCTGCTTAGCTCTTGTTGAGAGCATCCAATATAGTTAAGCCGTTTATTTCGTGCATCGTAATACTTGAAAAACACAAGTACCTCCCGCTTTGGATCAAAAGGCGGTAGGGCACTTCCTGGTAGATCCGGTTGCGCAAGCTCAAGAAAAATTACCCATGGCTTTTGTGCCGTGGCAATTTGTTCAATGCTGTGTGAGAGTTCCCGTTGAAAATCGAAATATAAGAACTTCTGCGACTGCGCAGCGCACATTATCCAAAGACGCATACGTTCTTTTGGGACGCAAAAAGTCTTAACGAAAGCATCAATCATGTCTTCAACAGTTTGTGTTTGCTTGAGCTTAAAGAGCCGTGGATGAACCTTGTCTAAATCGAAAAGTCTTCGTTTTTGTTGAACCTCAAAGTATTCTTCTAATATAACATGTATAGATACGTATAAGTTTGCTTCGCTACGTTCTTTACGTCTAGCTACTTCAATGCGCTTTTCTAATTCGAGTCGTTCAACCAATTCACTGGGTATTTCATGTTCTGGTATTTCGCTTAATACACGTCCTAACTCAGAGCTACGTATATAAACCAACATGTAGGCATTACTGCATTTGGCGTGGAATGATATTTCATCATCCATGCCACCATAATTTTGCTGTATAGCTTCTTCTTTGCGACAACTGGAGACAACATCATCATCAAATTTAAACCATTTGCCATCAGCTTTTGGATTAATAAAGACGACATAGTGCCCACCATGGTTATCACCTGAATGAACCAGAACAGCGTGTAATACATAGTCCGCTGGTGTTTTTTCCTCTTCAGCTAAAAATTTATCAAGATTGATGCGTTCATTAAACTCGAATCGATCATTATATTTGATTGAACTATCTGTTATAGGATCATACTGAAAACGCATCAAATGCAAATGCAAGACAGGAGGAAATGCTGTAAATATGACACCCTTGCTCGCCTCCTGCAATAATTTAAAATAAATGAAGAAAATTAGGATTTAAAACGAAAACTCTATGAAAAGCAATTCGTAGAAACCTTGCTCTTATTAAAGTTTATTAGTTGAACCAATCAATACTCAACTGGGCCAATAAAGGCTCAAATTAAAAATCTTAACATTGTTTTCAAATTTTAGGGATGCCTTTCACAAAAGTTTTACTCGATTTTTGATTTTTTTTAAACCTATGGAATTTCCCCTTTGCAAAAAAAACCTTTACACTTCACATCAATTTGAAGGGCCAGAGATGAACTTAAGTTCTTATACCCTACACCCAGGGTATGTATATTCACTTTGTTCTTTCGTTTGTAACGCAGTGAAGGAGGCTTGGCAAGTATGGAAAAGTATACATTTTCGTGATCAGCGTCATCCCCTGAGTTTATAAAACCATGTTCAGGAAAACTAAGCAAGATAAGTCAATGAAATATGCTACACTGCCTCCATTGTCAAAGTTAGCTCGTCGGATTAAAAATAGACACGCCTACCGCGTGTAAAACGCTATATTAAGAGCAATATTTACGGGAATACAGCCAAAATGCATCCTAATACTAGAAATAGTAAGGGCAAGTTGTGAACAAAAACTTGGCGAACTCGAGCAAAAGAGTGTGGCACCGCCCATTCAAGCAATTTTTGACAAAATGCTGTAGTTCATGCGTTATTTAAGATAATGCAACCAAATTTCGTACAGACACATACAAACAGCCAAGCCAAGCTCAGGGTAAAACTAGGTGAACTCGAAAAAAGGGCGTGGTACCCCCATACAAGCAACATTTTCAAAATGCCGTGGTTCATGCGTAAAACTAGGTGAACTCGAAAAAAGGGCGTGGCACCCTCATACAAGCAACATTTTCAAAATGCCGTGGTTCATGCGTTATTTGAGATAATGCAACCAAATTTCGTACAGACACTAGAAATAGTAGAATCAAGCTCAGAGCAAGAACTAAGTACATTCAGACATGAGGGCAAGGCGCATCCTTTGCAAGCAAACTTTATAAACTGTGTAGGATATTTCAGCTTTGGCCAGGCCAAATATACCACCCTTACCAGATTGTGTTACGTAAGATTTTTATCGATCCCTCCCTCTTTGTATACGCTAAAAATAAGCAAACGTATAACCCTCTCTCCCCCTAAACATGCTTGCACAGTACTTGAACGACCCCAAAGAATTATCTCTGGAATGTAATGTTGTTTTCAGCATCGAAGTTACACAAAAGGGATAGGCTTGACGGGAGGCTTTAGTAAAACCAGAGAACACACGGGCTTAGAGCACCAGGCCACGTATCGCCACGCGATAAAAAATTGTTACACAACCTACAGACTTTTGCCCTGAAATGGACTCAGGCCACTTTCAAAATAAACGGCTCATATATCGTAGGGACCAGAGGCTTTATTGATGTTGAGATTTACAGCCCTTGTTAAAGTGTATATTCGGCACTGCCCAAGTTTTTCTTTCTACGAAAGGCAGTGGCTGGCTGCTATCGGGCTGGGACTGAGCTTTGATCATACAATACTTAAGTGCGATTAATTTTTTAGCACTCTTCTTATATTTATTATTAAAACTTTACCTTTCAGAGGAAAAATGAAAAAAAAAAAACCAAACTAAGCCTTTTGCTTTTGAATTTTCTTCGATAATTCTGAGGCGCGTCAGTTTTCACGAATTAAAAGGCCAAACATGATAAATTTATGTTGGCATGCAAATTTTTATCGATAACTGAAGTAAAAATAAAATAAATGCACCAAGAGTCACGCTTGTTCAAACCCCCTTCCCCTAGGAGCGTTAAGAGGTTTATAGACAGCCCCTTATACGATTTTGCCAGCTACTAGATCTGAGAACCTGAAAAACTAAAAATATATAGAATTTTTTTGTTACATAACACATACAGGCGACCGAAACGAACTGAATTTAATTCGACCCTTGAATGTATGTCATTATTACCTAAACAATCTTTAACATATTTATTCTAATCAAATTTTTCGAATTGTATAAGTAAAAATGTTTTTGTTTACATCCACGGACTTGGAAGACAAAGGCTCTTTATAAATTTTTCTTACCTGTAGACCATGATCACCAGCGTCATATTTATTATCTCCCTCTAAAGTTTCGGGAGCAATGTAATCCTGAAACGAGTCGTAAATATTTTTCTTATCCTTTATATTAAGTTGGATATCATAGAAAGTTTCGTAACGTGTACTATTGTAGTCGACATTCTTGCATTTAATATAGGATGACATTTTTCCTTCAAATAAGCCAGGAATCGTACCCTCTAGACAGGTGCCTTTCATTTTTGATTCTAATTTATCGAGCAAGACACGCAAGAATTCCTGCACATCGTGTTGCATAAAAGAATCCAGAGTCTCCCAACCAAAACTTTTTGTAAGCTTTTTAGTACCAACAGGACGGTCGCCAAATTGTAGCTCATGGAAAACGCGCTGAAGGGACAGCCCAACAGACTTGGTACTATCATCCGCCTCTGTGGGTATCTTGTAAACAGCGCGACGCAATTGATTTGTAAAATACAAAGTTTGGAGCAACGAATTCATATAACAAGTAGCACCCTGATTTTTAAGGCCAACATAACCAGTGTGTTTTTTCGAATCCCACAACACTCCATGTGGTGCATCAGCAATAACATGCACTTCAAGGGTAATAGCACCATTTTGCAAATAACATTTATCAGAGTCTTTTAGCTCTGCCCATGTAATAAAATTTGAATAACCATAGTCATTCTCCTTGGAGAAGAATAAATGTTTTATTTTTGCACGTGTGAAATGCGGTGTATTCGGTTTAAAACTTTTTAAGCGCAATTCAGCAATTGCATTGCAAGACCAAGTGGCGGATTCATTCTCGCCATTACATTGCAGGAAGAAACCCAGCGCTCTCTCATTTGGTATAACCATTATTTTCCACGGCAACATGCGTACATACATGGGCGGTGATAATTGCTGTGTCTTCAGCTGTAGAATATTTTCCACAGTATACGAAAATGTTGCTTCTGAACGGAATTGATCATCTTTAGGGTCAACTGATGTCATTTCTTGTTCATTTGCATAAGGTGACGTACTGTCCGCTGCGTTAATAGATGTTGAATTGATATTTCCATTTTCATTGGGATGCAATTGCAATTTCTTCATGGTGGCGTTATCAATATTAAGATTTTGTTGTTGGTGTTGTAGATGCGTATCACTAGTTATTATTTCAACTTCCTGCGTATCCATTGCCTCTATTGATTGGTCGGGTTCAATTTCCATTTTTTGTGTGCTGCCACTTTTTATGGAAATTTTTGATTTTTGCTGCTTCTGCTATACTGCGGCCACTTGGACCAGAGTTTACAACGCCTAATCGTATGTGGTTTCCTTCCAACCACTTACTCCAAATGATAATTTCAAACTTTATTCTGAAAATAAAAGTTTGTGTGAAAAATTAAAAGATTTTCCCTTGCCTGTTGTAAAATGTGATCAGAAATTTTTCCCCGTACTTGTCAAAAAATTAAAATTTGCGTTCGTTCGTTTGTTCTTCTACTTCTTTTTCGGTTCTATCGGTTCTTTAGTTTTGTCTTCTACTGTTCTACGTATTTATACTCCTTCTTCCCCATAAACGACGGCTTTTACTTTTCCTCTTTAAAGCGAACGTGAGCAATGCAAATTTGCAAAAATGTTCCTTATTTTTTCTTTGTTCAAAATTTGCACAATTTTTTAGAGAAAAAAACTTGACACACTTTTCACACTAAACTTTATAAAGGAGGTAAAATATTCAACTTTGATTTTTATTGAAAAAAAAATTACATTTTTCACTCGCAAAATCTATTTCACAGAAGATGAAACGCAGTGACAAACAGGCAGAAGAATGCGAATAAGCAATGTGTCAATAAGGCCTTTTACATTGTCAGTCTAGCCATCAATATTCAGTGATGCCAAGTTCACTTTTTTTTCATCAATCTGGAAATGTAAGGAGATTGATCATGGTTGAATTACCCTGGTTGCAGCAATAAAAAATGATGCTTCTTCTTATTATTTTTTTCCTTCGCAAATGTCAAATCAGTGAAAAAAATAAAATAAAAAGTGACAATTCATTTATGAAAAAAATAATATTCGGTTTTAAAAATGATTATTCCACCGTTCCACCGCACTTTTGAAATTACATAATGACGTCACCCTTAATCTAAGAGAGCAAAATTGCACTGTGGCCTGTTTCCTTGATGTTGAGAAGGCTTTCGATAGAGTTTGGATTGAGGGTTTATTATTTAAATTTATTCAACTGGACTTTCCTCCGGAAATTTTTAAATCTTGTTTAGCTTTTTATCAAATAGAAAATTGTTCACTTCAATAAAACAATTTCAATCACAACTTTTCCACATTTTATGTGGTGTTCCACAAGGTTCTATCTTGGGACCTAAATTATTTAATATAATTATGTACGACTTTCCCCATTTTATCCGGAACGCTGTCCCATCCCCGCCTACTGCTATCCTTTTTGCAGATAACACTCTGATGTATGCGCATTCTCCTTTTCCTCATGGTTCAATAACAATGGTTATGGCAAGCTGTCAAAATAAAAAAATGGAACTCTGCATTTTGCCTTCCTATCTGTCAAAAGACTAGAATCAAAACAAAGGAAGAAGTCATTTGAAAATTTTTAATTCAATTGGTTCTAAAATTTTTAGAATTTTAATATTCAGGAAAGTAGAAAAGCACGTATGATTTTTGTTGATCATCGTAAATAACTCCTTAATTATTGTTTTCTATTTAGCTGCGCAAATGGAAATGGATGGGAAACACTTTCCGGAAACCAGCGAAATATGCCGCCAAGCACTATTATTGTCATCTTCAGCGACTTTACTTTCAGCATCTTGATATTCCAAGTGCACTAATAGCTGTGCCACTAGCTCCTGCAGCGACTACACCCACACCAGCACCAGACAACGTACATCAAGACTCAATTTTGCTCCACCAACAATTGGACCAAGTTTACTTTAGCGGCAACGATTTTTTTTACAACGGAAAGTGAAGCTCGTAATTCAACCATGCCTTTTCCTTATGATGCCTTACAGCTTGTCAAAAGTCATATTCACTTTATAACGGAATACTACAAAAAATGGGGTATCAAATTAAACTTACCAAAATCTGAATGTATTTGTTTTAGAAATTCTTCTGGAAAAGGTAAAAAAAAACAATAATTTCACTATCAATTAATGGGTTTAGTATCCCAATTAAAACCAATATCAAATACCTTGGAGTACAATTCTCAAATCTATTTAAATTTAATACTCATGCACTACTGATCAAAAATAAAGCTGCGAAAATTTCGAATATGCTTTCAGCATATATGTGCCATCCAAATTTACAGATGAAAGCTAAATTACTTTTCTATAAAACCTTGATAAGGCCTATTTTACTCTACGCTTTTCCATGTTGGTTTTCGATTTCTCCTTCTGTTGCAAAAGAGTTGGAAATTCTTGAGGGGAAGGTTCTGAGATGGTGTATCAACAAAAATTTCCAATCTAGAACAAGGAGGTTCTCTAATCAAATTATATATAGTGATGCGAAAATTGTGCCTTTAATGTCTTACGCCTTTAACTTAACCAAAAAAGTTTGCACGAAAATGTCTTATTCTGATAACGATGTCATAAAAGAAATATATATCTCAAAATAATAACTCCTAGATCGATTCATATTACCTTTCCCCATTGGGAATTGAAATGATGAGCCCTCTGACTGACTCAGTGTGTGCCCTACCGCCTTTTTATCAGCATTCAGGACATGGCTTTAATCGTGGTTGATTGGTTTTTAATAAACGCTTTAATTTTCATCCCATGGGCTGTTTGCTTTAAGACGTATTATCTTATTCCTAAGATTTTTTTTTCTGAACTATAATTTGTTGTTTTTAGTTTTTAAGTTCTAGTTTAACTTTAAGTTATAGTCGTTATTTTTAGTTTTAAGTTTTAGACATTTCGTCATATCAAGCGTTTTATAACTCCCTGAGCATGAGTTCTACTTAATCTAATTTGTCACTAATTTGTATTTTCCTTTAATAGTAAGAGTGCCTTACATTATAGCTCTCAGTTTTTTCAAATGTGCTGTACATTGAACTTTTTTACATAATGAACTTTTTAAGTTGTACCAAAAGACTCAATAAATTTGAATTGCATTTAATTGAATAATATTGATATATTTTCATTTGCACTTTGTTTTCTCAAAAGCTTTGAATGTTAATGAAAATGAATTGTATACACAAATTTTTTAAGGAGCAGCGTTAGCGGAAGGTTCAATTTCGTCCGTGGTCAATCCTTCCAAGCAGTTAATTATGCATTGAAAATCGCGACAACGTAGTTCAAGTTACTGATGGGCTTGAATAATTGGGCTACCCAAATTGCTATAAGTCACAAGGATCCTGGTACCACAATTTCAGCATTTCATAACAAGACATTATTTGGAAGTTGACCCGCGATGAAGATACCAACGATTTTGCATAGAAATATGTATGGAAATTTCCGCTTCATCAGCGATGAACACCTGTCGGATTGCTTTTCTTTACAAATACATAAGGCTGTGGGAATAAATTACATCAGCAACGAAAGTGTCGCTCGGATTTTGTTAACGAGATATATCCATCGGAGGATCCATATATGGCCTTTAGAAAAACCTGTATAAGTTGGGAACTCCTAAATGGATTTTAATAATATTGGAGTTGTATCAAACAATATAAAAAATACCTTTCATGTGACACCAATATTTTAAAAATCCATCAAGCAGTTAGAAGCTTAAACCGGTTTTTACAATATCTATATTCCAATCTTTCGATGGCTTTATCTCAGAAATTAGTTTTATTTAAGCGTCACGAAGTAACTTAAATTGAAGTTGGAACATCAAAAAAATGTACAGAATCAAATAAAAACGATTATCACAATTATTGTCGAAAAATTACAGTATTTAATATATTTGAGACTGAATTTACTGTGTTCATAAAACGTTGATTTCATGGTTAATTCCATAAATATTTAATTAAAAGAGAATGGCTATTCGGGGGGACTCGCGTACGCGAAAGCCCAAGTAACGTACTCGAAATCAATTAGCGTACGCGAAAAAAGCTTTTGGAAAACTTACGTACGCGAAATCTAGAGAAGTTCTTTCCCCCGGGGAGCTTGATTAATTTAGTGTTGCAGCGCACGCTAAAAATGTTGCGTACGCTGCGCGCAGTTTGGATATATTATAGACTGATCCGCGAAGCCGGTGTTGGATTTTTGGGAGTTTTAAATCCTGAGCTGCGGCCGCAGGCCGCCCACTTATCCCTACTTTCGCGAATTTCGCGCACGCTAAATTAATCATGCGTAACGAAGCTGCCCCGGGGGAAAGAACTTCACTGGATTTCGCGTACGCAAGTTTTCCGAAAGCTTTTTTCGCGAACGCTAATTTGAGCTTTCGCGTATGCGAGTCCCCCAAATAGACAGACTCTAATTAAAAATACACAAATAAACACTGACACTTTCTCTTGGAGTAAGCCTCAATGGACGTTGTTTTGGTCGTCGTACTTTTTTCTGTTGAGTAGTTTTGCTTTTTCTCAACAGTTGCCTTCGGTACAAAAAATCTTTTCGCCATATGGTGATTTATCCAATTTTCGTGGATTTTGGTCTTCCACGACCAATTGCCCTTATACATTGCACTCAAGTGTGTAGCACGACCTTTTCAACTTTTTTTTAGATGTTTTTTTTTAAGTTATTACCCAACTGTAGTTTTAGGCTAGAACGCCATGTTGAGCTTCCGAATGTGACCATCGACTAGCTCAATGAAAATCCTCAGGGGAGGAATGACCCGTCACATCCGGTTCAGCCGGCTTACAAAAAAAAAAATTCTATAACAAAAAAAAAATTGCCAAAATTAAACCAAAAAAAAATCAAAATTAAAAACCAAAACCAAAACCAAAAAGCAAACCATATTAAAACTTCTCAAAATTTAAAGAAACTCAAACTCGAAATTTAATAGAACCAAATGAAAAAAAAGCATCTAAAAATTAATCAAATAAAAAAAACTAACACTGCAATAAACATAATCGAACCAACATATCGAACCGACATCTCGAACCAATATATCAAACCAAAACCACGATATGAGACGTCTAACCGAAATCGAGAACACACGGTCGCAGGCTTGCTGTTGTTGCCTGTAGCGCACCCACCCAACCGATGATGACGTCACTTCCGCCATCCCACTAACGAAATAGAAATTTACTTTCACACACACATTCACACACACACTTTCACTTATCCATTACTCCAGGCCCGCTTTTCCACCCCCTCAAATTAACAAAATCAACCGATCATTTTGTTTTCAACAAAACGGACAAAACAGGACCAAAAGACAACGCACCAAAAGTTTCGTTTTATATGTAGAAATTTTAATAAATTATGATTAAAGCTTTCTTAATATAAAAATAAACAATAAATGTTGACAAAGAAATTCACATCAAATTTGACGATCTATGTTTGAATTTACCTTTATAAGCATAAATATTTGATTAAATTTAATGGCTTATTTGTTTCTATATATATGTCTATCGTTTAGAAAAACAAAATATTCGTACAAAATACACGAATCACGAAATTAATTCTACACTTAAATATTTAAAAAAATATCAAAGCTAGAATCATTTACTAACCTTCACAACACATAGTGACTTGGCACTTTTAAACAAAATTACGCGAATATTTAAATTTGTATTTAACTGAAAGAAAATCATATCTTAACTCATATTTTTGAGCCACCCTAATTTCCCTGAAGAGCTCTTAAAGGATTGGGGGAATAAAAAAAATATTTAGACAGGTAAACGCTTATTTAAAAAAATCGGTTGTAGAGGTTTTACAAATTGATATCAAAATTTAAGGAAAAAGAAAAAAAACTATTTGTAATATAACAAAAAAAAATTTTATAATTTTTGCTTAAAATCAGAACTTTAAGTTAAGCAAAAAAAAAAAAAAAACACAAATTAATTTTTATAAAATTTAAAAACTTAAATAACGATTTTTTTACTGCCTATCTGCCTCAGCAATCATATTAAAGATTTCCGTAAATTTTCTTCAGTTTTGAACTCCTACCGCGAACTTTGGCACAACACCAAACGGTTTAAAAAAAATAATTTATTCGGAAATACTTATTTGGTTTAGATTTTCAAATAAATATCCAAAAAAAATTATTTCTTTAATTTAATATAAAGGATCTTTGCGAGTGTAATTTTCTAGATATTTCGGACTTATCTTTTTGGGCTCCTTTCGTCCGGCGGTGAAACTTCTTTACGCACTCGCTGTGACAAAAAAAATGAAACAAACGAAACCGGTAAGGATCGACAATTTGCATTTAAATTTTGGGTGATTCCATGTTTAGGATACACCGGCTTAACATTTTCAGACTAATTTTAAGCAATTAAAACAAATTCTTTTCACTTCGTTTAAGTAATTTGTTACACAATAAAAATATCTCAAATTTACTATGAAAGGATCACATTTCGCGGCGAGTGAACCTCAACATGAAATCACCCATTTTAGATGGTCCAATAGTGTGACAAAGACACGCAGATTTTGGATAGTCCCACAGAACCACAATTCTATTAATTTTTTATTTCATCAAAAATTAATCAAATAAAATGCATTCAATTCTAGCACTTTTGCCATTTGTGTTTTCCTTAAATTAACTATTTGATAGGAAAATTCCTGAAAAACACAAATTCGCAAAAACTATTCCTTTGAATGCAACACGGACGAATATTTGTCCTTTGGCACACCATTGGTTCTCTAACTTTTTTTTTTTACTTTTCTTTAAAAAAAAATAAATGGATAAAAAAACCAAAAATCCTACCTTAGATCCTTTATTTATCTTTTTTTTTTTTTTGTTTACTTATATCCTTCCCTGAATATCCTGATAATTTCGCTCCTTTTAATTTCCTTATTCCACAAATTTTTTTAAACTAAAGGACAGTCCTTTTGGCACACTAATTTTTGTTTAGTTTTTTTTTTATTTTTTTCGTTAAACAGCAAATATGTTTTTTTTTTTTTGTTTTTTTTTTCAACTTTTTTCTATTTTGAACCAAATGTTCAAATTAAAATCAAATTTTTGATATGTGTATTTCTTTTTTTGCTATTCAACTCTAATTAGCACATTTTTCACAATTAATGGCCTTTTTAAATTTTAAATGGAATCTTTTATTCCTTTCATATTATTTTCTATATTTTCACAGAAACTCCGGTTCGCGCCTTTAAATTTTATTCGCAACTAGTGTTTTTCATAAGGATCTTTTATCCTTTAAACTTTTAGAATTTAGTATTTTACAATTCACCGCCGCACAATGGGAGGGTTTGTATGGAACGGCGCACTATGGTTTTTTTTGGACTAAAAAGTGCCCACAAAAATAATTCACTACAAGGACCCTTTTTTTAAAAAAAAATCAAATGCAAAATTAAAGGTTATACATTGAGCTATCTGAAAAGATGCCCGCTTTTTCTAGCATTTGATCCACAAATTAGGGACAGAGGTCGAAATCTCATAAATTTTGAAAAAAACGGTTTTTCTGTTTAAAAATGCTAGTCGCATTAAACGCAGGAGTGATATATGAATAAATTTTTATGCATTCAATGAAATAAAGCAAGAAAAAATTAACTCATTATAAAAATGGGCGGTGCCACGCCCCAAAAACAAATTCCTGATATCTCCGAAACTATTAGTCGCAGATAGATAAGACTCGGCATGTTTGTAATAGGCACAGAGAGAAATAATATATATAAGAAAAGTGGGCGGTGCCACGCCCCAAAAATATAAAACACACCATATCTTCGAAACTATTTGACCCATGTGGATGAAATTCGGTTTATATACAAGAGTCATCAAGACAAATAATGTCTGCTGAAAAAATATGTGGAGCCACGCCCATAGGAAGAGCTACATGAATGAACTTGTTTCCTGTAGAACAGAGTGGCAATTAATAAGGATATGTTCATTGTTGGGTGTGTTACCGCCCTTTTTTTCAGCAAATATTATTTGACCTACTAATTTTTATATATATACCAAAATTCATTACTGTAGCTCAGATATTTTCGGAGATATGATAAATTTTATATTTGAAGGGCGTGGCACCGCCCACTTTCTTAGTGGATATTATTTCTCTCTGTGCCTGTTATAAATATACCGAATCTTATTTATCTGCATCCAATAGTTTCAGAGATATGACGAATATGACGAATTTGTTTATGGGGCGTGGCACCGCCCATTTTCACTTTGAGTTGATTTCATCTTAATTGATTTGATTGAATGCATATAAATTTATTCATATATCACTCCTGCGTTTAATGCGACTAGCATTTTTAAACAGAAAAACCGTTTTTTTCAAAATTTATGAGATTTCGACCTCTGTCCCTAATTTGTGGATCAAATGCTAGAAAAAGCGGGCATCTTTTCAGATAGCTCAATGTATAACCTTTAATTTTGCATTTGATTTTTTTAAAAAAAAAGGGTCCTTGTAGTGAATTATTTTTGTGGGCACTTTTTAGTCCAAAAAAAACCATAGTGCGGCGGTCATATATAGTAATAATAGAGCTAGGCTATTAAGATTTGGTACAGATGTTTTTTACATTAAAATAATAAAAATCTGTGAATATGAAAAAAATCAGCCGACGGACACGCCTACCTCCCATACAAAGTTGGGGCGTGGTCCGAATTTTTTTTCAAAATGGGTATCAATTTTCAATAACTTGACCCCGCTAATTTCAAAAATGTTAAAAATTTTGCGCTATCTTTTATAGTTTCAAGTTATGAGGAATAAACGAAAATCTACTTAATAAAAACTAGATTTTGTTTGTTTGTGTATTTGTCCCTTATTAACTCGGAAACTAAGTAACCGATTTTAAAGAAGTTTTTATATTATGCTAGAACAAAAAAAGGCTAAGCTATATACTAAAAATGTGGGCGGTGCCACGCCCCCCAAAAAATTGACTAATCATATCACCGAAACTCTTTGACGCAGATAAATGAGATTTGATAAATGTGTAAGAATCATTAGGACAAATAATGTCCATCGGACAAATGGGCGGTACCACGCCTTCAAAAAAAAAAAAAAATTCATCATGTTTCTGAAAATATTTGACGAAGATAGATATTATTTGGTGCATATTAAAAGACCATCAGAACAAATAATCCGCACTAGAAAAATGGGCAGTGCCACACCTACCAAAAAATTAACTTATCAATACCTCCGAAAATACGTTATTATTTTTGTTGTTTTGAGCAGATAATGATTTACATTAGGCAAAATGCATAGGTAAAAAAAACATAGTTATAGAAATTTTTCGGTTTTGGCTTTTTTTAATTTCATTTTCTACTGTACCATATTAAAAATTAGCAATTGTTTTTACTATTTGTAAAAATTTGACTGGGAAACCTTTCGTGTGGATTGCAATGCATTGTGTGATAGATACGTACGTTAGCCATCAGCACCACAACCAATACTATAACGAAGTTGACTGAAAGTCAATTTGATTTTATATGACCTACCAAATTATCCAACAACAAACAAAGGTTAAAAAATTTAGTTTATAATTAAAATATTGAGTCGGAATTTTGTATGATTTCTGATAGAAATCATCATTTATTACTAAATTCAATATGCTCTTGGCTTATTTTAAGAAAGGGTGAGTCCCAAGGGGGATTAAAAGGAGGAAATATACCCCTTACCTGTCACCCTTCTCTTAAAAATTTTATTTTTTTTGGAATTAAAGAAGACTGTAAGCTTAAAATTGATAAATATATTGTAAAACGTTGCAGATATACATTTCTGATACAAAATTGACATGTTTTTCAATGATATCAAAAATATATCAAAATGATATACAAAAAAAGGATATCAGCGGCTGATAAATTTTTGATATCATTTTGATATACATTTCTGATACAAAATTGACATGTTTTTCAATGATATCAAAAATATATCAAAATGATATACAAAAAATGGATATCAGCGGCTGATAAATTTTTGATATAATTTTGATATACATTTCTGATACAAAATTGACATGTTTTTCAATGATATCAAAAATATATCAAAATGATATACAAAAAATGGATATCAGCGGCTGATACATTTTTGATATCATTTTGATATACATTTCTGATACAATGACAAGAACTTGACAAGTTTTTTTGATCGGGAAGCGTTAAATTTGACATATCAGCAGCTGATAAATTTTTGATATCATTTTGATATACATTTCTGATACAAAATTGACATGTTTTTCAATGATATCAAAAATATATCAAAATGATATACAAAAAAGGATATCAGCGGCTGATAAATTTTTGATATCATTTTGATATACATTTCTGATACAAAATTGACATGTTTTTCAATGATATCAAAAATATATCAAAATGATATACAAAAAATGGATATCAGCGGCTGATAAATTTTTGATATCATTTTGATATACATTTCTGATACAAAATTGACATGTTTTTCAATGATATCAAAAATATATCAAAATGATATACAAAAAAAGGATATCAGCGGCTGATAAATTTTTGATATCATTTTGATATACATTTCTGATACAAAATTGACATGTTTTTCAATGATATCAAAAATATATCAAAATGATATACAAAAAATGGATATCAGCGGCTGATAAATTTTTGATATCATTTTGATATACATTTCTGATACAAAATTGACATGTTTTTCAATGATATCAGAAATATATCCAAATGATATACAAAAAATGGATATCAGCGGCTGATACATTTTTGATATCATTTTGATATACATTTCTGATACAATGACAAGAACTTGACAAGTTTTTTTGATCGGGAAGCGTTAAATTTGACATATCAGCAGCTGATAAATTTTTGATATCATTTTGATATGCATTTCTGAAACAAAATTGACATGTTTTTCAATGATATCAAAAATATATCAAAATGATATACAAAAAATGGATATCATTTCTGATACAAAATTGACACGTTTTTCAATGATATCAAAAATATATCAAAATGATATACAAAAAAAGGATATCAGCGGCTGATAAATTTTTGATATCATTCTGATATACATTTCTGAAACAAAATTGACATGTTTTTCAATGATATCAAAAATATATCAAAATGATATACAAAAAATGGATATCAGCGGCTGATAATATATATCAAAATGATATACAAAAAATGGATATCAGCGGCTGATAAATTTTTGATACATTTCTGATACAAAATTGACATGTTTTTCAATGATATCAAAAATATATCAAAATGATAAACAAAAAATGGATATCAGCGGCTGATACATTTTTGATATCATTTTGATATACATTTCTGATACAATGACAAGAACTTGACAAGTTTTTTTGACCGGGAATTTCAAAAAAAGTGAACTTGGCATCACTGAATATTGATGGCTAGACTGATAGTGTAAAAGACCTTAATTTGCAGCACCGATAAAGATGAGAACACAATAAAAATTTGACCACGGGGTATATGGTCATCAGTTAAATAAGAGCTGGTTCACACGACAGACTAAATAGTCTAGCGATAGTACACGGCACTCCATAACGCTTCGTCAAAACTGGAAATTCGAATAGCTGAGCGTTGACCTTTGGCAATTTCGGTATGAGCCATACAAATTGTATGTACTTGAGAAATTTTTCACAGTAAAGTAACGCTGACGTTAATTTAGGTATGGCAGTAAGATCTGCACGCCTTGACACCCCGTCTCGACGAGCAATTATTCATGTCATCATATGTAATTCTGTTATAATAGTTTTTGTGTCAAAATATTATGTGGGTAAATTATTTATTTCTTTTATTTATTTATTTTATTTATTTTATTATTTTAGCTAAAGTACAATAAGACAAGAAAGAAATTTGAAAACTATTTGTTTATTGACTTTCGAAGTTCCACAGGCATTCCACTTCACATTACATATTAATTTAATTAAATGTTTCACTTTGAGCTAATCTTTTTTGAGCTATTCATTTAAAAATCTCGCGAAATGTCAAATTCATGTTAAGACGGAACCATGATTCAATAACAATGGTTATTGCAAGTTGTCAAAATAAACAAAAATGGAACCCTGATCTTGCCTTGCTATTTGTCAAAAGACGTGAAAATTTTGACATTTTTATGGTTTAAGAAGAAGCAGCATTTGTTATCGCTGCAACCAGGGTAATTCAACCATGTAACCTAGCATAGCTGTTATAACAGAACATTATAATTTTCAGTTAAGAAATTTTTATTTCATAACATTTTGTGTCTCCACTAGATGTTTTGCTGTTATGATCTGAACTATTGCATAATTTATTGCTCGTCGAGTCACTGGGTAACCCACCTACCGAAAGAGATTTATTTTTGACAGACTGAGATTTATGAGGAGACAACCCCCGACGGAAACGCATTACAAATGACGCAAGCAAGAAAATTAAAGTTCTTAATTTTCTTCTTAATATTTTATTTATGATATGTTATGCTAATTTATGCGATTTACAAATCTCAGCACAGCCAAAGCCAAATATATGGTGGAAACCAGGGTTGATATTTGTAGTGGAATCGTACTTTTTTTGGTACTATCGACTTTACAAAAGTACTGAAGTACTTTCGACTCGAAAAAGTCCTTTCGTAATTTTTTGCGTTACTTATAGCGTTTTCTTTTCTCAAAAAAATTCTGAATTTTTTCTGCACTTTTTCTGAATGTCACATTTTTTCCGAACGAAACAAATAGAAAAAAATTTGACATTCAGAAAGCATTACGCAAATACTACATTGGCTTTGTGCGTAAACTGTTGTGTTTGTCACAATTTGAACTTAATATCAAAGTCTGCAGCAGCACAATTGCCTTAATGCATCGACAAACTAATAAGGTTAATTAACCATCATTTTTGCAATACATAGTTGCAAAATGAAAAGACGAGTTTGTCGAATTCCAGGAATACTTCGGTACTAAATTGCACACAATTTTGCGATTTGCTCCGACACGTTGGCTTTCGCGACAGGATAGTTTTTAATTCATTTTACAAAAATTAAGCTGCTGTTAATCGTATCTTAGAGCAGTGGACACCTCTATTATCTTAGAATGTGCAGTTTTTTAAGTCATGAGGAGGAAAATGGTCATAAAGACTTCATTGCAAGTACTTTGAATACTCAGATGAATTTTTTATCATTCTTAAAATAATCTGTGATGTAAATATTGAAATACAATCTGAAAAGCCCAGCATTTTTTTTCGCACATGCAATTTCTCTTAAGCCAGATAGATCGCAATTTTATTGAAAACTCAGTTCTAAATTCAACGCCGGTACACATTCCAATTTTTTTTTCATCTGAACATTTTGACTCAACTGAAAATCGATTACCAATTTTATTTAGATATTCGTCGTATCTCTATCTCTATAGTTGCAAACATAACTTTATACATTTATTTATTTGAGTGCAGGATAAACCCTACTAAGTTTTTTGTTATGTCTCCTTATTTAAGCTAAGTATTTTGTCTAAAATAAAAATGATAACATAATTTTGGGTTTTTATTCATTTGCAACGTTTGCCAAACTTCGACACCAAATATTTTAGTATTTTTCTGTAAATAGAACTTTCGTCATGTAAATTACTTGTGGGAAATTTAAGAAAAAATTTCATAAGTTTGGGAAATATTATTTGAATGCGATTTTAGTGATGGGGATTAACTTACATTGATATTAATCTGCGTACTTGGAAAAAAGTTAAACCAACCAGCGCCATTCATTAACACAACGATAGAAAAACAATTTTCGGTCGAGCGACACTTTTTCCCTTTCCCCTTTTTAAATTCAATTGGCTTAGACTAATTTTGAAAATTGTCATATAATAACTTATTTAAATAAAAATACAAGTCCTTCTCGTCAAATAATGAGCGGGTGAAGCGAATAAATTAACTATGTATTTACAATGTTAAATGGTTTATTTTATATACCCAATGCTAAAGAAATAAAAAGTACTCAAAGTACTATTGGCTTTTTAAAAAAAAGTACCATGCCTGGTGGAAACGCTTTATAACTAGGTATTTTTTACACAAAAAGTACAAAAAAGTACAATTGTATCAAAGTTGCCCACGCTGGCTTAAAATGTTACGAAGCCCGAAGCCGAATTCGCGAATTATCGTTTTTTTCCGAACGAAACTCAACAAAAAACGAAGGCAAAAAGAACAACTCTATCCCAGCGAGAAAATTTATCATCAAAAAAAGAACAACTCACATATGCCAGCGAGAAAATCGATTATTGGTGACTAAATCCTCAGATAACCTTGTGAGAAAATTAGTCATTCGTCAAATAAGGCTATAATTAGTTAGAGTTCATGGAAAATATTTTTTTGCAATTCAATAGCTTTTAAAACTATTAATTCGTTATCAAGTTAAATTTTTTAAGGTGTTGGCAAAAACTTTTTTTAAGTATGCGAAATTGTTAGAAAAATTAAAATTTTTTTATACATAATTTTAAACGAATATTTTCCAATACCTTTTTTTACTGTAAGGTCACTAGCTGTTATTAATATTGAAACAAGATGATTTTGTGAACTATTTTTTGATTTAAGAAATTCAGCTCTTTCCATAGAAAAAGTAACTTATTTCGAAGAAGTGCTTTTGTCAAACTATTTATTGCCATTTAACCTGTATCTTATCTTGACTTAAGATGTTTTGTGAAGAAAAAACCATTTTCTTATGTCGATTTAAGTTGTTTTGTTAAAGCATTTATAAAAGTTTTTTGTTGTTGCAAATGCTTGAATTTCTTAGCCTATTTGAAATAAGATGTTTTGTCAAATGCAATTCGAAATAAAACATCGATATAGGTTGACTTTCGATTCGATTGACAATTACACCAAAATGATTAAAATCCTGGAAAAATGTCTTATATCGAGTTAGATTCATTACAATTTAAGAAATAAAATCAGGTTGCATCCTGTTTTCGAACTATTCTTACCAACACAAAAACGCAAAAAAGCAGACTTTTTACTTGTCATCGGAAAAAATATTTTTTTAGTTAGAGTTTTTTATCTTAGCAATATTTATAAAATTATATTTGCAATATAAATTAGAATTACTCGATAAAAAAGAGAAGAACCCTAGCAACGCAGCGCGAAGTAAATTAACTGATTAAAATAAACATTATTAAAATAATAGAGTTATTCACGATCTAGAGTAACGAGCTGAGTAACAGGGTAAAAGTGCACTCAGTTACTCTGAATAGTGAGCATACTCAATACTTTGCACGTATATTTGCTTTTTGTTTCTCAAAATAATCTTAGCTGACAACAAAAAAAAAATTTTTAAATGAATATTTTTCTCCCATTCAAATTTTTATTTTTGATGAACGAAAATTGCCTCTCAATCATAAACAAATTCAAACGTTTCTATAGAAATAGAAATAGTAAAAAAAAGGCAAAAGTGTAAGATTATTTTACACTAGAAAATAGCTTGACTAAAAGGGTAAAAGAGTAACAGAGTAACTTACGTATATTTTGTTGTTGTGGTTGTGCACAGTTACCCTGTTACTCTGTTACTCAGGACGTTACTCTAGATCGTGAATACCTCTAATATTATTAAAATTAAAATAAATAAGGTTGCCAGACTTATGAATAGTCTAAAATGTAAATTTTTCAAAAGATCTTTATTTGAAATCTTTCGCATTATGTCGAGTATAAAGAAAAAAAAATCGCATTCGTATTATTATTAAACGAATCGACTGTGATTTTTTTTTTTTCTGAAAAAGGGCAAATAAAGATTTTTTGAAAAATTTACATTTTAGACTATTCGTTAGTCTGGCAACCTTATTTATTTTAATTTTAATAACATGATTTTACGAATAAAATAACGTTTGATTTTTAATTATAATTGCGTACTTTTATAGGCAATTTACTCTGTTCGCTGGAAAATAATTAAGCAGGCAGAAAACGTTTTTCGAAACAAAATTAAACAGTTAAAGGGTTAAAGAATATTATAATATTTTCTGTGATTCTAATACAAAAAAAAAGCATAAGAAAGTAATAAGCTATGACCATATTTCCTGCAGGAAATATGAAGTTCTTTTTTGACAGAAAGTGTATAGAAATTAGTATATAACAGATTTAGAAGTTTTGATTTGACGTTTGTTTTAATTTTCGTTTAATGTAATACATAGTTTTCTTTTTCGAAAAAATTTTAATTTTATTTTATTACTTATTATGTGCCTTAAACTAAAACATATCTACAGATCTACAGATACAGAAAATGTTATGTTGATAAATTAAAGAAGTAGAGCGAAGCAAATATTTGTTGAACATGCATACAAGTTAAACAAAACACCTAGGAATACCAAAAACATTAAAGCGAAATATAATTGGAACATTTTAACATATCAAAATGAATTGTTTTAGCGCAGTTAGTGCGCCTACTCTTGGCGAAATGGAACAAACCATTTCCATGCTAGAACGGGGTACAATAGTGACGAAATTATATTCAAAACATCGCCCAGAGCAAAGGAAACTTATTCTTGTAAGGGAGACGCGACAATTGCTATGGTCCTCTGTTAATTCAAACACACGCACGGACTTCGAGGGTTCACTAGAGCTTCGCGAAATCAAAGAGATACGAATCGGTAAGAACTCTAAAGAATTTCGAAATTTCGCTGAAGAAACAAAAAAATTTGAACTAGGGAAATGTTTTGTTGTGCTCTACGGTAGTAGTTTTAAGCTAAAAACCTTTTCTATTGTCGCATTATCGGAGCAAGAATGTGAAAATTGGATGCGCGGATTAAAATATATGGTGCAAGACACCATTACAGCGCCATATCCAATGCAAGTGGAGCGGTGGTTGCGCCGCGAATATTATTGTATTGAGAATAGTAACCAACATTCCAAAGAAAGTGGACGACAAGTGAGTGTCAAGGACTTTAAGGCATTCCTCGCTGGTGTTAGTTGCAAAATGACCACCAGCAAACTTATGGAATTTTTCACTGACGATGATGTAAGGCGCAAAAGTGACTTACGTTTCGATGATTTTTCACGTTTATATACAAAACTTTTAGTTCCATCAAATTTTGCTGGAGACTTGTTTTTTAGTTTACCTGGAAAATTTCCATACTCCAAAGATAATGAAATTGTTGGTTTGCGTGAATTTCAACGTTTCCTAATACAGGAACAGAACGACACAATGGCTTGTGATGATGCTGCGGTTTCAAATTTTATACGTGATTTCATACAAGATATTGAACGTGATGTGCAAGAGCCATACTTCACAATTGTCGAGTTCGTGGACTATCTCTTTTCAAAGCAAAACGATCTTTGGGATCGCAATTGTGATCGCATTTATATGGATATGAAACAACCCATGTCCGATTACTGGATTGCATCATCACATAACACTTACTTGACTGGTGATCAATTTTCCAGCGAATCATCGACAGAAGCATATGCACGTGCTTTGCGTATGGGTTGTCGTTGTATTGAATTGGATTGCTGGAATGGACCGGACAATTTGCCTTACATTTTTCATGGTCATACGATGACGTCAAAAATAAAGTTTAAAGATGTTATTAAAACAATCAAGGAACATGCATTTGTTACTTCCGAGTATCCGGTTATACTGTCTATTGAACAAAACTGTTCATTGGAGCAACAAAGGAATATGGCGCAAGCACTAATTGAAGTAAGTTTTCCCATATTAGTTTTTCCCTTTAATTTGCTTAAATTAAAAAAAAAACCTACACTATTAAAAGTCGATTTACTTCATATCTTTGGTAATTGATTGAAGAATTTTAATCGTAGGTTTTTGGTGATATGTTATTGACTCAACGCTGTGATCGTAACGAAACTCAAATGCCTTCACCTTATCAATTGCGCAGAAAAATTATACTTAAACATAAGAAACTGCCTGAGTATGAGGATGGTTGCGTTGCTGGTCCCGCTATTGTTGGTGGTGGCACGGGAATATCATCAACTGTTGGAAGTCGTTCTTCAATAAGCGGCACAGGTGATGAAAACGAAAATGTTCGCAATGTGCTTAAAGAGGGAATGTTGTATTTTAAAGATCCTGTTGATAAAACTTGGAATCTTTATCATTTTGTATTGACGCAACAAGAACTGATTTATACATCAGATATAGATGAAGTACGTAGTGCTATAGGCGATGATGATGACGGCACCTTGTTATCTTCGTCGTCTTCTTCTTCTTTAGTGTCAAAACCAAAAGAAAATTTAGTCAATGAAGAGCTTCATTTCGGAGAAAATTGGTTTCATGGAAAGTTAGAAGGTAAGAAAGCATTACTAAATCACATAGTGTCAGTTTTTAACTTATATTAAATATGACGGAATTATTTACTCTAAATGCATGAAATTCTTAAAATTTATATATATTTTTTTAAATTTTTGAGTGGCGGTTACTGCGATTAATTAGAGAGGCAATTTAGCTGAATGTAAGCTTGAGCACTACAAAAAGAAGGGCCCCAGAGGCTGCCTTAGTATTTACTTACGGAGTTTCTCAGAAATTAGTTGTATCAGAAAATCCGAAAATGCAAATCAGTTTCGCATATGTCCATATAAGTTGGAGCGCACTAAATTTATGGGCTTTTGGAAACTGTAAATGCTTAAACCAGCCTTAATAGCCTTCCTTTGTATTGTGTTTTAGTTTACATCCAGCTGAATTGCATTTCTAATTTTTGTAGCATCGTCAAATAAAAGTTTGCATTGGGCCTTGTCACGAATAAACATTCTCGAGAGCAAGAGTATTTATTCATGATAAGACCCAATATAAACTTTTATTTGAAGATTTTTAAAGGTAGTTGTCGCACGATATCTTCCTTTTATCTTTTTTTTTACTCTCAGACTCATGCTTGATATTCTTTCTGAGTAAAAATAACGCAATAACATTGATCTCATAAAAGAGTTGTACCCGGCCATTACCAAAAAAAAAACTATTTTTATATTTAGGTGGCCGACAAGAGGCAGATCAGCTTTTAGAAGCATACAAGCATTTAGGCGATGGTACTTTTCTAGTTCGTGAATCTGCGACATTTGTTGGCGATTACAGTTTATCATTTTGGCGTCGTAATAGACCGAACCATTGCCGTATTAAATTAAAACATGAAAATGGAACAACAAAATATTATCTAGTCGAAAATTTTGTTTTTGATTCACTTTATTCGCTTATTGTTTATTATCGGAAAAATATGCTGAGGAGTTCGGAATTTTCGATTACTCTAAAAGAACCAGTACCACAACCAAAAAAACATGAAACCCAAGAATGGTTCCATCCGAATACAACAAAAGAACAAGCTGAACAAGTTTTAATAAAAATGGACGTTGGTTCGTTTCTGGTTCGACCCAGTGTACAAAGCTCTAATGCTTTTGTGATTTCATTTACAATTAATCGGAAAATAAAACATTGCCGAATTATGCAGGAAGGTCGTCTCTATGTTGTTGACATAACACAATTTGAATCATTGGTATCGTTAGTTAATTACTATATGCGCAATCCACTCTATCGCAATGTTAAACTTTTGTATCCAGTCTCACAAGAATTACTGAGACAAAAACTGCTTTCTTCACATCATTCGTTGGAACATCAAAATGGAAATGATTTTAATGATACATCTAGTTATATGGATCCTAGCCTTAATGATCGCGTTACGTGTAAAGCTTTATACAGCTATAAGGCTGATAAACCAGATGAATTATCTTTTCCAAAGCATGCGATTATAACGAATGTACAAAGAAACAACACTATGTGGTGGCGTGGTGATTATGGAGGCATGATTCAACGTCATCTACCAGCTAATTATGTTAAGGTATGCTATTCTTTGAATATCTATATTTTTAGGGGGTACATTTTTATTCGAAAAAAGCCATAGTTTAAAAGAAACACTCAACAAATAATGGAATGAGTGGTGATAAAAATTCCTAAGACATTTATGACTTACTAGCGTCGCCGGTGGCCAAATTTTGTCCTAAAGATAAATTTACTCTTTCAGAGTGCCATTTTGTATATAAGAAAGCCAGAACAATGAGTACTGGCAGGATTCGGAATTCCTATTAACCTCTTTTTATGAGGAAGAAAGCCTAGTGTATCTCCAAACCAAATAACGTAAAAATTGGTATAGTGATTCAGCTGTGGTAGTCTATTTCCTTTTTGGGAGCGAAGCACCGTCCACTATAAACAAAACATTTCACTGCAAAAATGTCTACTAAACCGCTAAAAAAGCCCCCAAAAAAAGTATCGAAAAATATTGAAATATGTTTATCGAAAATGGTAACATAATTTGAAATCGGTAAAAGTCCAAAAGCATCGTAAAATTACTAAAATATCGATTTGAGTCTAAAAGTATCGTAAAACATTCAAATACGTCGAAGAAATTGCTAAAAGTTCAAAAATATCGAAAACATAAAAAATATCGGTTAAAGTCCAAAAGTATCGAAAAACATCCAAACTACCTGTAAAAGTCTAAAATTATCGAAAAACATTTAAAATAGAGAGTTAGAGTTCAAAATTACCGTATAACATCTTAAATATCGGCAAAAATCCAAAATATCCAAAAATATCTAAAATATTGATGAAATTCCAAAAGTATCAGAAAACTTCCAAAATATCGACAAAAGTCCAAAAGTATCGCACTACATCTAAAATATCGGTTAAAGTCCAAAAGTAACGAATAAAATCTAAAATATTGGTAGAAGTCCAAGAGTGTCGAAAAAAAATCCAGTATGTCGGTTGAAGTCTCAAAGTATCGAAAAACATCTAAAATATCGGTAGAAGTCCAAAAGTACCGAAAATCATCTAAAATATCGGCTTAAGTCCAAAAGTTTCGCTAAATATCTTAAAATCCAAAAGTATCAATAAACATCCAAAATATAAAAAAATCCAGAAGTATTGAAAAACATCCAAAAGTATCGAACAACATCTTAAATATCGATTAAATCGATTAAAGTATAGAAAAACATCTAAAATATAGGTAAAAGTCCAAAAGTATCGAAAATCATCTTAAATATCGGCTAATGTCCAAAAGTATCGAACAACATCTAAAATATCGGTTGAAGTTCAAAAGTATCAAAAACGAAATATCGGTTCACAGGTTTTTGCAAGCAAAAGAAAACCAAAACAACAAACATCGTCTTATCCACTTTCATAACAACACAGCATAACACTGTTGTTGTTGCTGTTGTTGTAGCGACGTGAACTCCAGGCTTATAAATTAGAGATACAATTATTCCTTTCTTCTTCTAGTATGGGCGATTATATGAAAATAAAAAAAAGTTCGAGCCTAGTCCAAGAGTCCCAGAAATGACCAGAGGTCAATCTCGGAGACGTTGGTCGGAAGACAGGACAGTCGAAAAGACGAGGGTGTCATGGGGACTGCCTTCGCATAGTGGGGTGCCCTCAATGATACGGGCTCGGTAACCCATCAAAAAGATGGAAAAGCCCGAGCGATGTTGTTGCACCTTGCCTCCTTATATAGCGATTTTTCGCCAGAATTTGTGGGTGGAAGATCAATAGCTGTACTGGCAAGGTGTCCCTGAAGAGCAAGTATTTTTTTTTTAAATGTTATTTTAAAGGGTTCAACTTAAGTGGAAATGGGAATTTACGCAATGCAGTGGAAATCCTTCTTATTTTTTTTACCATGCAGTTGAAACTCCACACGGCTATACAATACCTTTGCCGCATATTGAAACCGACATATTAGCCGACGAAGCCCTTTTCATCGCGAAAAAATGCTAAAAAAGTGCAACCTAGGCCTAGATGTCCTAACTTACACGATGCAGGCATTCTATGGCTATTTCTTAAGATCTTTTATCTCTTGTATATCAATTTGACCTTAAATGAACATATTTTGGAAGTGGATCAATTTAGATCAAAACAGACTTCGAATTTGGATTCAGTGCGTCCATTTTTCCGTTTCGTTTGCAAGAAACCATCCATGACTTGCTTGACGTTTGATTAAATATCAAAAAAAAAAAAAAAAAACAACAAGAAAATTCCCACTGTGCGCCCGTTGCAAGAAATATTTAATTTTAATTTGCTGGAAATTGGACCTTTTTTCTTACATTAATTAACGCGATTAAAAGGATTATGTTAATGTATATTATGTCCATCGTTAGCACACTAAATAACAAATTATACACTTTTTATTTTTAACCAAAGGTCATTGATTCAGTTGGCGACGATTATAATTCCTTTAATGACGAAGTGAATAACAGTGAAAATTTCTCACGTACGGATTCAATTGAAATTCACGGCGCTATTGCATCTTTATATGAATCTAATGAAGCTGGCATACTTATGAATTTGCAAATTCAAACACCCACTACACAGAATGCATTTGTGATAGGATTTGATAATCAGGAATTGGCATACGATTGGATTAAAGCTATTCAGGAGGCAGCACAAATTGCAAATCAATTGGCAACAGAAAGACGCAAAAAAGAACGCTCGGCTCGTGTTGCAAAGGAAATGTCAGACTTAATAATTTACTTCCGCAGTGTACCATTTCGTGAGCATTCTTGGGTGTTCTATGAAATGTCCAGTTTTCCTGAAACAAAAGCAGAAAAACAATTTCTACAACAAAATACTATGCTTTTTCTATCTTACCATCGTAATCAAATTAGTCGAGTTTATCCAAAGGGTCAGCGTCTAGATTCGTCTAATTTTAATCCAGTACCATTTTGGAATGTTGGATCACAAATGATAGCGCTTAATTATCAAACCGGTGACAAAGCAATGCAATATAATCAGGCGAAATTTCGAGACAATGGACAATGTGGTTATCTACTTAAACCAAAATTTATGTCATCTGAAGAATTCGATCCAAATAATCCATTGACAATTAGCCAGCACGAAGAGAAGACTGTAACCATACGTATAATTGCGGCAAGGCATCTATTTCGTGGCGGTAAATCTAGTAATCCATTAGTTGTTGTGGAAATAGCAGGCTCTAGTTTTGATTCTGGTATAAAACATCGCACAAAAGTAATTGATAATGGTTATAATCCGGTTTGGAATGAAATTTTTGAATTTTCCGTACGTAATCCACACTTTGCGCTGCTACGTTTTGAACTGCAAGATGAGGATATGTTCGCTGAAACACATTTTATTGCACAGGCATGCTATCCGCTGAATTGTATACGTACAGGGTATCGCAGTGTTACATTGCGCAACAAATTCAGTGAAGAACTTGAATTAGCATCGTTGTTGGTGCACATTGAAGTAAAACATGTTGCGTCGTCGTCTTCACAGCCGAACAATATACATGCAATTAGTAGTACAAATGCTAGGATTATAAGCTAGATAAATCTAAAACGATTGCAACTTTTTCCCAACGAACAAACACCTCTGTTCAGCATGAGGCAACATTAATTATTTATTGTATTTATAATACATTTTTAAAGACGGTTTTCTTTAAATTGTAGAGACTTAATATTTTGTACATTCTAAGAAAAATGTACTTTTTTTACGTAAAGTCAACATATACTATATATATATATACATATATTTATTTTCTAAAGCCACTACTTAGAGATTGTGTGAAACGAGCAAAAAATAAATTAGGATATATTTTGAGATTCAAGAGAAAAATTAGAGACTATACAAAATTTAACAAAAAGTTGTGCAATAATTCCACAAAACTTGGGAGTGCAATAAAATAATATAGTATATGAATCGTTTTTTTCGAAAGTCCACTCAAGATGCAATAATAATTTCATAATATGAATTGGCTGAGATTTTGTTAGAAATGAGCAAAGTTGGGCTCTGTTTTCACGGAAAGTTTACTTGATAATATAAAATTAAACGCATCAAGTTGAAATTAGTATGGGCGTGGCCGAAAAGGAAATACTCTACAATTCACATAGTTTCTGCTCCGAGCTTGCTTTGACTATTTCTAGATTCTGTACGAAATTTGGTTGCATTATCTCAACTAATGCATGAACTACGGCTTTTGAAAAATTTGATTGTATGGGAGGTGCCACGCCCTTTTGTCCGAGTTCGCAAGGTTTTGTTCAGAGCTTGCCCTTATTTTTTCAATTAGGATGCATTTCCGTAAATATTGCTCTTAATATAGCGTTTCAAATGATTTTTTTGTACATATGGACGGTGGGCGGGTCAATTTCAATCCTACGAGCTGTCTTTTGCGACAGAAACAGTGTACAAAATTTCATCAAAATATCTTAATACCAAAAAATATTCAAATAATTTCAACAGATAGCGAGCCAAACGGACAGACAGACGAACATCGCTATATCGACTCAGAAGGTGACGCTGATCAAGAATATATATACTTTTCCATACCTGCAACGCCTCCTTCTCTGCATTACAAACGGAGGGACAAAGTGAATATACCCTGCGTGTAGGGTATAAAAATGATATCGGTCGAATAATCGATTATTATATCACATAATGTTTACTGATTTCAATTCAAAAAAAAAAAAAATAATAAAAAAAAACGATTCGTATTTTTAAATTTAAATCTTTTATTATAAAAAAATAATTATGCAACATTTTGATTCAACTGCTGGCTGTCCAAAAACTTTATTGCAAAACACAAGTTTCGATCTAAAGATTTGCGTAGAGACAACATGGATGGGTATTTTTTTGAGAAATAATGAAAGCATTTTGCAAATAACACCTACATTAATAAATCTTTTTGTGGCATATAATCAATTTGCTAATCAAAAGCCAAGGTAAAATGTAGCGGGAAACTGCAAACAAGACAGAATATAATATAAAAACATTGGTGGTTTAAAGCAACATTCAAAATTCTGTCGATCGTGATGTTTTTTTTTATCAAAATCAAATTATATATTGTGAAATTTTAAAACAAGTACATATACTTAATCAATATCATAAAAACCTCCTCTATATTAAATGTGGATTGTTAACATTTTAGACGCAATTTTAAAATAACGAATGCACATGAAAATTCCTATACACATTCGTAATTCTACAAGTGCGTCGAAATTCTTTATATAAATATACATACAATATTATATATTTTTTAACTGTGAATGTTTAATAAATCATATACATAATTATTTAATTAAGTTTATTAACAATTTTTTTCATTATGTAAACTTTCATGTATGCATTTAACAATTTATATTCAAAATAAAGTATTTATGTGTCTGTAGCAACTGCATTTTGATGATTTGTTCCATTTATTACTGGAAAAATATTTTAGCACTACATAGATTATAATATAATAAATTAAAATTAGTTTGATATGCATTTATTCGACGCTCTGTCAACGCTAAAGTTTGTTGCAATTTTTCGTTTTCATTTTTTTGTTTTAAAGCGTTTTTTGCACTACTCGATCCGCTATCATTGGTACTTTGAATTTTTAAATGCATTTCTTTTATTTTACGTGATTCTGCATCAAATCGACTTCGGACCGTTGCAAACCAATGCAGGGCGTTAAAATCAGGAGTTTGATCAAGAAGCTTTAAAATATAAGCGAGTCCAACAGCAAAACCATCATCAAAAAATATTGGTCCTTGTTTGTCTTTTTTATTGATTTTCTCTTTTTCACTTAAAATGTACTCAATATAATTGAGTGTTAATGGTGGTATAATCAGATAAAAGATTTTCAAATGAACATTATGAGGATTGCGGAAAAACGGTTGGAATGCCTTAACAAGTATCTGAAAAAAATAAAATTAATCAAAATAAAATCGGTATAAATACATATAACGTTGCGTAAAAATAGTTTAAAAATAAAATACTACTGCTAATTGTGCACAAAAATGTACATGTTACCAACAACGCACTATAGGTCAAAAGGCACACTTTTTTGGCCAAAATTCAATTTAATTAAATTTTTACAAGTATTGCTATTGAGTTTTTGTTGATGCAGTGTAACGGAGAATACTTCAATACAAACAAAAGTGTTTTTTGTTTTGGGAAAAAGTAATTTTGCTTTCCTCAGCGATGTTGCATTTGCATTTTAATGCGATAACGCAAAAAAGTCGTGATTTTAACTCTTTTTTTCAATTGATAAAAAGTTATGAAAATAATTTGTTTTTTTCTAAAATAAAAATGAATAAAATTGATGATGTTATGTATAACGCAATTTAGGTCAAAACATTAAAATATATTTTGGTTTTTTGTGGAAAAATCTAAAATTCAAATTAGACCCCTGACTTTTAATATTTTTTTTAAATTTTATACATCATGTAAGCTTTTAAAATTTTGTTGGAGTTTGTTAGTCCTAAGAAACCCGAAACCAGTAAGACGCTGCTATTGTTAATGTTATTTAGAAATATAGACGCCCGATTTTGCCCGTTTTTTTTAATGAATTTTTTTATCAGGTAACTTTTCTTCCGTAATTCCGATTTATTCGAAATCAGGTTGCAAAAGATAGACAAAAAAGAAAACGAAGAAGCTGTTTTTCAATTTCTTATGAGAAAATACTGAAGATACTACTAGTCCAAGTAACTTCGGTAAAAGTGCGTAGGTTCTTCGAAAAATTGAGATATTTGTGGTTAATATACAAAAAATTAGTACTTTTTTTACTTTTGAGGTTAGTTGTAGACTGTTCAAAATTTTTTTTTTACTTTTTTTGCATAATTCATTACTGAGTACCATTTTTTACCTTCAAAACGAGGTCTTAAAATGTTTCATATCATACTTTCTTGAAAAGTTATTAAAGATTCAAGATGATATCATGCAATCGAAAGTCGTGTCATTTTACCCGTTTTATGGGATTTCAAGATGACATCTTAAATCAGCCATAACTTTTAAAGAAATTATTGCATGGCAGTTTTTAAGAGCTCATTTTAAAAAACGAAATAGAACTACAAGATGCATTTGGAAAAAAAAAATAATAAAAATTTTTTGCAGTTTGCATCTAACCTCAAATATAGCCAAAATGGCCATTTGTCATGAGTTTGACCTCAAATATCTCCAAATCCAGAGGTGGTAGTTAAATTCTGACCGCGGATTCGGATTTTTCGCATAAATTTACTTCGGAAATGCTTGACAACAAAACCTTGCTGGCATGTGTTCTTAATTTAGAAAATTTATTACGTACCATTTTTGACCCGGTAGTACAAGGGTTAAGATTTTTTTCAGAATTGTTCTTTTAGTCTAAAGTCAACATAAAAACTTCATTTGAAGTTGGTGACAATGATAATATGGACGTTATGTATTTTGGCCAAAAAATGTCCTTTTTGACCTATAGTGCAACGGTACGTAAACTTTACGTACAGACTTTTATTTAAAAGTCATGAAAGCACTCCTGGCGTTGTTTATTGTTTAAGTGTCGCACTCTTGTGTTATCTCAATTGAAAATAAAAAACGAAACGAAATAAATTTTACGGATGCAAATAATGGCGTTTATCATGAGTAAACATTCTCGAGAATTTTTTCTCAGACTTTACTATGCAATCGCAAAACAAAGTTTTTCGGGAAGGGCAAAATTCTCGGCAATAATTTGAAATTTGAGGAGTGATTTTTCAAAAGGGCTTATTTCCAAAAATAATATTAATTGCCTGATATTTTGTTAGAAGTTAATAAAATTTTTCTCTGTTTTCACGAGAAGTTTACTTAATGGTGTAAAATTTATGGCATTAAGATAACAAAATCTTATCGTTCAAAAAACCTACAATTATGCCGCATAATGTTTATGACATTACTTTTGCTTCGTTTTGGAAATAAGCCCTTTTGAAAGAAAACTCCGCATTTTTTGTAAGAATTTATTCTCCAATTTTTTAACAGGGAATTCGAAGCGCGAACAAATTAAAAACTTTGTACGTCTATTTTAAAGCTTTTTAACATAGCTTTCATATGACATTAATATTTTTTAAATCCATCCAAGGGTTTCCAACTTACACTGGTTTTTTTTAAAAGCTATATATTAAAAATGTAGTACCGAATTAAGGGAAATTCAAAGAGAACTAAAAAAAAAAAAAAACAAAAAAATCAAAAGGGTATATTTATACGATCTTTTACTTTTTATATACTAAAATGGCATGGGAAACAAATTCAAAAATAGAAAAAAAAAAATTAATATATGAATGGGTTTATTTGAAAGTGGAATAAGTCCAATTCCGGAAAAATTGAGTTTATGGTAGTTATAGCTAGCTATATATGTCCTCTTTTTATATTGAAAATTACAGACTCTGTTAGATATTTACGCAGGTTCTTTTAGCAAAAATGGACTGTCACGCAGTCATATGAATTTCAACCCCGATTGTTTTATTTCTTAGCAAAAACGTGTCTGCTCTTTATTAAATCCAATTAAGAAGTAACAAAATGTGTATTCAGTTGAAAAACTAACAGAAAATATAACGGTTAAAAATTAAGCAAAAACAGAGTTTTGTAATATTAACAAAAGTTATAACATAAAGAATAGAAAAAATGAAAAGTGTTGTCCCTTTGTTAACCGGGCTCGGCAAACCGGGTAAAAAATAAAGTAAATGAAATTATAAGATCGAAGATCGATCAGACTCGTTAGACCACGATTTCATCAAAAATTACTCAAAAGAACTTTTGATGAAAAACATTTTTACAAAAATGATTTTTTTGAAAGTGGAATAAGTCCATTTTTTCATCTACTGCTAGGCAGAAGATTTTGCTTTTAAATCAATTTAAAAATATTGGCAAGCGTTATTAAACCGAAGTTAAGTGTTTAACACTGTAAATTAATCAAATTTTGTTATGATGTAAAAATTTTTACAAGTGTAATAGAAAATAGTTGAGTTATTTTGGTCCGAATGGACTTATTCCACTTTCATTTACAATAAATTTAAAAATTTGTTATACTTTTGTATGACTTATTCCATTTTTACTCACAAAATATTTTGTAAATTAAAGCAAAGGAAAATTAAAACTTAGAAAAATTTTACTTTAAAAACTGTTGTTGTTTCTTTTCTTTTTGCTCAAGTAGGGCTCTGAAAATTAGTTACAACAACAACAAAAACAAAAAGTTCTTGTCGGACCTACTTTCGGAGACATAGCCATCGGAAGATCGAAATATATTTTTTATAAAAATTATTATAAGTTGGGAAACCCTGAAAGAATTTTAATAATATTAGTGTCATACGAAAGATATGTTAATTTGCTACAAAACTGATCTTCAAAAAATTTTAGTCTGAGTCGTGGTTTTAGAGATATTGCAAATTTTCAGAAATTTTGGCCATTTTTCTTGTTTTAAACCACTATTTTTCCAAAAATTGTGTCATTAATGCATAGTTTTAGTAAAATATTATAAAAGCTCAATTTATTACCGTTTATTTGACATGTAATTTGTACTTGAGTTTTTGCAATACGTATTTTTTTTATAGGAAAAGAAAAAAGTAAGTTATTGGAAAACATCGGAAGAGTCTACAGGAATCGGAATTAATCGAAAACTATCTAAAAACATCGTAATTGTTGTTTTTATTGCTGTTATTGTTATTTTTCTAGTTGGTATTGTTGTTGTTCTTGTAATTTTTTCCTAAATTTCATTAATGATACAGTTTTTGGAAAAATAGTGGTTTAAAACAAAAAAAATGGTTAAAATATCTGAAAATCTGCAATATCTCTAAAACCACGACTCGGATTAAAATTTTTCGTAGGTTGATTTTGTAGAAAGTTAACATATCTTTTGTATGACACTAATATTATTAAAATCCTTTCAGGGGTTCCCAACTTATAATAATTTTTATAAAAGGTATATCTCAATCTTCCGATGGCTATATCTCCGAAAGTAGGTCCGACATGAACTTTTTGTTTTTGTTGTTGTTGTAACTAATTTTCAGAGCCTTACTTGAGCAAAAAGAAAAGAAAAGAAACAACAACAGTTTTTAAAGTAAAATTTTTCTAAGTTTTAATTTTCCTTTGCTTTAATTTACAAAATATTTTGTGAGTAAAAATGGAATAAGTCATACAAAAGTATAACAAATTTTTAAATTTATTATACATGAAAGTGGAATAAGTCCATTCGGACCAAAATAACTCAACTATTTTCTATTACACTTGCAAAAATTTTTACAGCATAACAAAATTTGATTAATTTACAGTTGTAAACACTTAACACCGGTTTAATAACGCTTGCCAATATTTTTAAATTAAGTCGTTTGCAAACCCTTTAATATCTCAGTTTATGAAAAAGTGGACTTATTCCACTTTCAAAAAAACCCATTCATATATCAACTTTAAAGGTCCAAAACTTTGTGAAATCCTTTTAAATCTTACAAACCAAATACACTCTTAGAAATCTCACACAATTTGCTAAAAGTTTTCTTTAAAAATTTTTCTCTGAAATGTTATGGTGCCCCAAGAATTTTTTTTTTTGTAAAGCAAGTCAGAAACTTTGTTTTTTTCTATAACTCTTCAGGGGTACTTTTTAGGACTCCTCAGGTGCACTTTTTTAATAGTCTAGGCCTCCTCTATTACCTCCCAAAAGCTTCCTGACCTTATCGCTTGCACCACCCTGTATATAATTCATTTAAAACTTTACGAATATACATACCTTAAAATAGTCTGTACTATCAGAAAAGCTCTCTTCAAAATTTTTTATATTAGCTTCGAAATTCTCTGCTGCGTCTATAGTAACATCTTGCAATGAATCTTCTTTTGCTTTATTGACAAATTGTAAGTTTTCATCGAATTTTGGCAAATATAAACTTGCACTATAGTTGGCGTGAATGCTGCCAGAACGTACAAGCCGTATGTATCCCATTACGTTACCTATAGTAGTGTTAAAATAAAAAATTTTAAAATAAAAATGAATCTATACGATCAAAACTGAACATTTTTTGAAAATTTTTTATCAGTATGAAAACTCATTAAATTCATGTGGCGAAGTGAAAATATTTGATCGCCCACTTTTAAATTAAAATCTAAAATTATTATGAAGCGTTTCTTACCAATATGTGTTATAACTTTACGAAATAGATCCATATAAGATTGGCCATCATCGGATAAGCCTAATTTACGTATATCCTTATTGAAGGCATCAGCACGTTCATACGAATACAAAGGAAAGTTATTGCTTTGTTTTCTTTCAGAAAAAGCACGCAGTTCCTTCATAAGCCTTGATTTTATTTGCTCATCATAAAGAAACTGTGAAAATGTATAAAATTTCTGCCGCAAAAATTGATATGTAAAATTAACAGTTGTATTAATGATTCCCGTTCCATGGGTTCGTAAAGAATTTGCCACATGACGAATACCAATAGTATCTAAATGCTTATTAGTACTTTGTTGCTCGACAAAAATTTGCGTATTCATATTGTATACATATTTTGAGACAAAGATGTGTATATTACGCATAATTTCCAATATGTCAATACCCTAAATTCGAAAAACAATTGCATTAGTTTAATAATTTTGAAAGTGCTCATTTTGTGCATACTTGCTCTAATGTCTGATTAGGAAGATAATCTCTAACAGGATTTAAACAAAGACGAAAATTGGCCAATTGACGCATTTCTTCATAAGTCTTCCAATCGTGCAACGTAATGGTAGTTAAGTTATAAAACATTGTACTTAAATAATTTTCCACGTGATCTATTAAGTTAAGAAGAAAGTTTTAAACAAAAGAATTATGTGTTAACTATAATGCTAAATAAACTTTACCTTTTAACACAATATATTGATCATTTAATTCTATTGGCACAACATTAATCAAATCTCTATAATCATTTACGCTTTGTTCAAAGGGATTCATTTTTTCCAATTGTAAATTGGAATGCACTTCAAGTCGAAGAAAAGTTTCAATTTGTGCGCACAAATTACTAATAATTTCACTACGTATGCTTTCAAAGTTTGATTTCTTTAAAGTTTCCAGCAATTTTATGTCGAAAACTTCAATCTTATTCAACTCATTACCACAGCTGTTTATCGATTGTATTAGATGCTGAAAAATGTTAAAAAGAATTACATTTTCGTGAAATTCAATAACTGGCTGCATAAGATTTTGCCATATTACCTGAAAAGAGTTGAAATCGATTCTTTTTTCTACAACTTGTTTTAAATACGACGACAATATCGTTTGATGCCAATAGATATAAGACGTGTCACATATTTCTTTAAGACAATCCTGGAAATTTGCCAATAAATCAATACGTTCCATAATAGTTGAAAATTTCTCATATTGTTCGTTCGACATCGTACTATTATTATAGTTTGTGAAGTTGATAGCGAGCTTTGTTATCAAAATACGTTGTTTGGTGGCGGGACCATTCATACATTTTTCAGCAATTTTTATACCGGCTAAAGCGTCAACGTTGTGATCGTGCATTGTTGTGCTGGTGAGTTTTTTCTACAGAAGATTGTTAAAAGAACATTGTATAAACTTAATTTATTAACTTCACTGTGTATGAGCTTACCTTAGAACCAGCAAATAGATGAATTAATTTATACTGTAAGTATTGTAGAATGCAATGAATAATTTTTGATATGCCTTCGGTACTTTTTTTAAATGTTAGCTGTATAGATTTGATCATTTCGATAAGCTTACAGACTGTTAGTAATGTTATTTTTGTCATCGGCGTTTGTAGATATACATGGGTGTTTACTAGCGCTTTAACGAGAAATCCCATTTGTCCAGCATAATTTAGTCCCAACAGTAGTAAAGTTACCAACTCTTTGAATTGCTCAACTTTCAAGTCAAAGGCACCTTCACTCAGTGCTTTGGTTACTTGTAAAGACCAAAGAGATGTACGCATGCAATAATTTTTACAATCTCGTTTTAATGTCGCTAGACGTAAATTTAAATAGTTTTGTCTTTGACGTTTAATCTCTTGTATTTGCTTTTCATACGGCTTAACTAGTGTTTCGGCATGTTTTTTCAAAAAAGCTGCTGCTTTCCACTCCACATTCCCAATAAGGGTATTGCCTTGATATTTGGCATTTAAGTCCAATAAATTTTTTAACTGCTTTGGATCGACCTGTCCGCAAAAGTCATGAAAAACCACACAGAATGCATTTAAACGTACTAGAAGCTGTGTTTCATTGAAATCGTTAAGATCAGTGGTATGAAATTTCTCAATACATGATAAGTTAAATCTCATGTAATCGTTGAAACGTTGTGTCAAATGTCCAAGTCCTTTAGAACCGATATTTTCCTTAAGGGCAAATGTGCTGTCAAGAAAACTCTGCAAAAGATGTGCATTATTTAAGTCTGAAAACATGATGCGAGAAGCATCATAGGATAAATATACTTTTTATACTTACCCTAAATAATTTGCCCGAAAATATAAAATCCAACTCTTGTAAGCAATTCAATAAACCGTTTATTTCAGATGTGGAAAAAAGTTGTATGGTATTTTGATTACGTGATATTGCATCTACTGATTGCTTGTATAATGACCAAGAACGGCTAAAATTAGAGTTTTGCAGTATTTCATCAAATACTAAAATTTCCGACAACAATTTAGCAAAACAGTCAAGGACATCCTATAGAGTTGAATTAAAAAAATACAAATATACACACTATGTTGTAAATGTCGAACAATCTGCATATAAGGGAAATATCAGGTAATATTTTAGTTTTGAAACATGCCACGGTGCACAGAGGGGCAAGGAGCTCTCATATGAGGCATCATATAAACGGAGCCGCGCACTGCACCAAATTACTAAGGATGCACCACTTAAGCTTTAAACAAAATTTTGGGCAAATTTGTATAAGAAGGCGTGGCACCTCCCATAAGATAATCGAACCAGATTTCGTACAAATGCTAGGAATAGTATTGGCCAGGTTTGGCAGAATACTGAGCAAATTCGGACAAGAGGGAACGTATAACAAACAATATCGCTACATAATTATAGCGTGTTTTCATGTAGCAATATTGCTTTTCAGTTTTGGTAATTTATGGTTAAAAGTTGTTTCACGCCCGTTTTGAAGATAAAATCATCTCTCAATTTGAATTTTGGCATCTTAAAACCCCCAACTGCTTTGGAAAAATATGGTTTTGAAATTTTGAATACTCAATATCACTGAAAATTTTTTCAAGACATAGACCAAGACCGAGACCGAGACTGAGACTTAATGAGCAAGATCAAGACTGAATATCAAAACCAAGACCAAGACTCAATGTGCAAGAACAAGACAAAGACTGTTAGACTGTTACTTACGAATAGTTTTAAAGTTGGATTCTGTGACTCTGAAGCATAGAGGGCACCACACTGATGCAACAAATTATTAGCCAGCATAATACATCGTTGCAGGAAGAACTGTATATTGCATAGAAATTCCAATGAGTTGCCCATTTTCAGAAGAAGAAAATATTTATTGGTTTCTGCATTATCTTTTGATTCAATTGTTCGCACATCTTCGCATAATGCCACCTTTGATGTGTAAAGATCTTCATCGATGTATAAAAAATGAAGTTGTAATTTTTTGGATTGTTCCACCATTTCAGTGGATTCAATGCATAGGTGAGCAAATGTGAGTATTGTTTTGTTCAAAACCCTATCCGAATCAAGAAAACTCAGTAGAGGCATTGATTCTTGATTTGTTGAGTAATTTGTCTTAATAATCCATTCATTGCTGTTAAAGGAAATATTTTCATTTCCTTTATAGTTTTTTTTATGCAAAAGTTTACATAAAAGTTTATCATAGTTCTCCAGAAAAATTCCAAAACTTTTCAATTGTTCTTCTGCGGATACTGCAAAATTTTTATTCTATTAGATTACACAAATTATGCAGATTGACAATAATACTCACTTTGTGCAGTTTGATCCATTTTTCTATTAATTTCAATATTTTTTGTTCATTTGATTTAAACCAAAATCAGCTGTTCTCTGATACAAACCATAAACAAAGTACAAAGTCAATTCCAACGTTCCACTTTGAAGTACAAAGTCAATTCCAACGTTCCACTTTGAAGTACAAAGTCAATTCCAAACGTTCTACTAAAAAAAAAAATTAAGGTGTACCTTTATATTTTGCATGAAAAAGCATGGTACGAAGCCCGAAGCCGAATTCGCGAATTATCGTTTTTTTCCGAACGTAACTCGGCAAAAAACGAAGGCAAAAAGAACAGTATCCCAGCGAGAAAATTTATCATCAAAAAAAGAACAACTCACATATGCCAGCGAGAAAATCGATTATTGGTGACTAAATCCTCAGATAACCTTGTGAGAAAATTAGTCATTCGTCAAATAAGGCTATAATTAGTTAGAGTTCATGGAAAATATTTTTTTGCAATTCAATAGCTTTTAAAACTATTAATTCGTTATCAAGTTAAATTTTTTAAGGTGTTGGCAAAAACTTTTTTTAAGTATGCGAAATTGTTAGAAAAATTAAAATTTTTTTATACATAATTTTAAACGAATATTTTCCAATACCTTTTTTTACTGTAAGGTCACTAGCTGTTATTAATATTGAAACAAGATGATTTTGTGAACTATTTTTTGATTTAAGAAATTCAGCTCTTTCCATAGAAAAAGTAACTTATTTCGAAGAAGCGCTTTTGTCAAACTATTTATTGCCATTTAACCTGTATCTTATCTTGACTTAAGATGTTTTGTGAAGAAAAAACCATTTTCTTATGTCGATTTAAGTTGTTTTGTTAAAAGCATTTATAAAAGTTTTTTGTTGTTGCAAATGCTTGAATTTCTTAGCCTATTTGATATAAGATGTTTTGTCAAATGCAATTCGAAATAAAACATCGATATAGGTTGACTTTCGATTCGATTGACAATTACACCAAAATGATTAAAATCCTGGAAAAGTGTCTTCCCAGTGTGCCAGACGGTTCAAATCTCCGCTTTTTTATCCGTTACGGATCCGTTACTGATCCGTTGGCGGGAGAGATTCCCAAAAAAAAAGCGAATCGTTTTATTTTTTGGAATTTCTCCCGCAAACGGATCAGTAACGGATCCGTAACGGGTAAAAAAGCGAAGATATGAACCGTCTGGCACACTGGATTATATCGAGTTAGATTCATTACAATTTAAGAAATAAAATCAGGTTGCATCCTGTTTTCGAACTATTCTTACCAACACAAAAACGCAAAAAGCAGACTTTTTACTTGTCATCGGAAAAAATATTTTTTTAGTTAGAGTTTTTTATCTTAGCAATATTTATAAAATTATATTTGCAATATAAATTACAATTACTCGATAAAAAAGAGAAGAACCCTAGCAACGCAGCGCGAAGTAAATTAACTGATTAAAATAAACATTATTAAAATAATATTTTTAAAATTAAAATAAATAAGGTTGCCAGACTTATGAATAGTCTAAAATGTAAATTTTTCAAAAGATCTTTATTTGAAATCTTTCGCATTATGTCGAGTATAAAGAAAAAAAAAATCGCATTCGTATTATTATTAAACGAATCGACTGTATTTTTTTTTTTTTTCTGAAAAAGGGCAAATAAAGATTTTTTGAAAAATTTACATTTTAGACTATTCGTTAGTCTGGCAACCTTATTTATTTTAATTTTAATAATATGATTTTACGAATAAAATAAATACAAAAAAAAAGCATAAGAAAGTAATAAGCAATGACCATATTTCCTGCAGGAAATATGAAGTTCTTTTTTGACAGAAAGTATATAGAAATTAGTATATAACAGATTTAGAAGTTTTGATTTGACGTTTGACAATTGAATTGAATGTAATCAAAAATATCAAACAGACCAATTTAATTTAAAAAAAAAGAAAAAACATTTTGCAAGTGCTAATTGTTATGAATAATAATTTAAAAAGTGAATTTTTCGATAAAAACGATAGATATTTATTGAAAAAGTATAGGAACTAGGAACAATACAACAGCCGCAAAAAGCAATTAACTCCATTTTAAATAATAGCTTGGAATAATAGCTACTAACGGGATTTTTTTTCTTCCTTGTTTTTTCCATCTGTTTTTACAGTTTGTGGTGGAGAATTTAAAACCAGAAGAGGTCACTGTGTAAAAAGAATGTCATTGCACCCTGCAATCCCTATTATTCCCTACTAAAAAGTTGGGAAGTGGAAGTCATCGAAATTTGAGTACCGCAAAATCGATGGTATTCAAGAAAAATCGTAGACAATTGCATCATCTGGGATCTGGGATGACTATGCAAAATGCAATATGCAAAGAAATAACTACGAAGAACACTACTTGATCTGTCGCATAATCCTATAATCCTAGGAGCGCCAAAACCCAGTGTGCCAGACGGTTCAAATTTCCGCTTTTTTATCCGTTACGGATCCGTTACTGATCCGTTTGCGGGAGAAATTCCAAAAAAAAAAACGATTTGCTTTTTTTTTGGGAATCTCTCCCGCCAACGGATCAGTAACGGATCCGTAACGGGTAAAAAAGCGAAGATATGAACCGTCTGGCACACTGGGAACGTATCAAATATAAAATCGATGAAGAGCGTGCTGAACAAAGCGAAGCGAACTATTGGAAAAACGTACTCAATGAGGACTTTTTTTCTTCACTTCGTAATTTTTTTAAATTTTTGTGGATTTTTGTAACTGTGTATTGCCTTCAATTTGTGGATTTTTGTAACTGTGTATTGTATTTGGATACGTCAAAATCTACTCAGTGTTGCCAACTTATTATTTTTTATTATACTTGGATACGTCAAACCTATTCTTTTTGCACTAGATCTACTGCTTTTTTGGGAATTATTTCCCGTAAAATTTTTGGCCTAGTGCTTTTTCATTTTTAGCGTTTTTTCTAGTGTTTTTTTTCTTCCTTCTTGAAGACTTTGTTTTGCTCGTTGAATAAAGTTCATAAAATGCTGATGTGAACATACATGGCTTTTGTATTACAAAAAAATTTCGCCGAAATTTGTTCAAAATATATTTTCAAAAAGTCTGTAACAACAATTTCAAATAAATCCAATGCATAGCTTACTACTGAAATGTAAGTATTTAATTGGTCATGAGAAATATCAATAAAATAATAATAAGTTTCTACCGCAAATTTAAAGGGGTGATTTACGGATGTTTTGAGATTAAGTTTATGACGTTATCTACCACACAAAAATTAAATCTATTTCTGTCGTGATTTATTTTAAATCTGCGTATAAATCTCATTCAGGCTACAAATTTTTGCGATTTTCGACGAAATGGCACTCATTTACTTGGATAATTGGCATTATATGTAATTAAAAACAAGCAAATCGAAGATAAGTATTAAGAAGAAAAGGAAGACCAACATTCATACATATCAATATATGAACAATAATAAATCTCTTTTTGTCGGTGGAAACGGATAGGATTTAACGACTAGATTTATAAATCACGCCACAGCTAAATTTCCGGCGAAAACTTAGTACAAAGCTCACACGATTCGGTGCCTGGTACAAGGTTTAAATGGCCAAAAGCTAAGGGATATCTTAGGGCCAGTTTTTCAGTGCAAGTTAAACTCATTTTCAGGTTTAAGCTAAGTTTAAACTCAGGAATGTGTTTTTCAGTTAATGTTAAACGTAGTTTGAACTAAGTTTAACTGAACATTATTGGCCGTTTAAATTCCGTTTAACCTATAATTTTGTTTTGACAACTGTTGATAAATAAATCAAAATTGACACATTTTATAAAAAATAAAACAGGAAAAAACAAATGAATAAAAAAAATCCATAATTTGGAAAAGAAGAATTTATTTCAGTTCTGAAGTTTTATTCTTCGTCTTTTATTTTGAAAATAAGTAATTCACAAACTTCACTTTTGTCCACTATTTAATGTGATCACGTTCTGCATATGATTTTCAATCAGTATGACCATGAAATTCCTTAAACATTGGAGCAACCAAAATGCTCTTGGGCAAAGCTTTGATACTGGCTCCCTTTACCAGGCGCCAACGTTCGAACCGGGTACAGTTTTCATTAAATTAGCTTTTTCAGCGGTGATATGGTAAATGTAGGCCAACAGTTGTGGTGGCCAAGTCACAATAATTGAAAGCCTGAAAAAAAAACTTTTAGCAGGAATTCGCGCAATCGAAATTTTCTCGTAACCATCCGCTGCTTTATTGTTGCTGATGCTGCTTCTGACATTTTCTCAGCTTTCCAGAAGAATCCGAAGGATTTTAGGGAAACTTTTCTAAAAATTAATTTTCTCGCTGTGAGTTGTCAAAAAATTTCAATATTTATAAGTCAACAGCTTGTCATTTTTCAGTAATGCCTACTAAAAAGCAATGTGACGAGTTTCAGTTAAACTCGCACTGAAAAAGTCATTTCATATTTAAACGAGTTTAACAATTTAAAAGCGTTTAATAAAACGTCGTTTAAACGAAATTTAAACTTGCACTGAAAAACTGGCCGTTAATCTGTCACATTATGCTTTACCATTGTTTTTTTTTTATTGTATAGTTTTTTCAGTGCAACAAAATTTTAAGAAAAAAAACGTTAATATAAATTGAGTAATGTGAAAAACCTAAAAAATTACGAAAAATGGCCAAATACAAATTTTACTTACAAGTTACGTGAGAGGCCAAAAAGTTACGCAAAATGTATAAAATGTAACCAACTGGCAACGCTGATTGAATTTGTGGATTTTTGTGCCTGTGTATTACATTGAATTTGTGGATTTTTGTGCCTGTGTATTGCATTTGGATACGCGAATCGTAAAATTTGTCCAGGCGTCTCCCTTGCAAAAGGAAAGCATCCGAGTCAGAAATCACAAAAGAATTGAAATAAAATTTCTATTTAAATTTATAATAATCATGGCATCAACGCTGATTGAATTTGTGGATTTTTGTGCCTGTGTATTGCATTGAATTTGTGGATTTTTGTGCCTGTGTATTGCATTGAATTTGTGAATTTTTGTGCCTGTGTATTGCATTTGGATACGCGAATCGTAAAATTTGTCCAGGCGTCTTCCTTGTAAAAGAAAGCATCCGAGTCAGAAATCACAAAAGAATTGAAATAAAATTTCTATTTAAATTTATAATAATCATGGCATCCAATCAGTAGGTAAGTTCTACCCATTTGTTAGATTTTTGGCGCTCCGAATTTTCAATTTCATCATTTTCGTAGATGACTTCAAGTGACAAGGATTTTCGTTTTATGGCTACAAATGATTTAATGACTCAAACATAGACTCGTAGAACTCTTTCGATGTTGCACAATCCTATACCACAATACGCGTTAAAATACTTGGTTTACTTGCCGATTTAGCTGAGGTGCGTTTGGCGGAAATAGTAAATTTGCTTATAGATGAAATAATTGTTGTGCTAAAACAGGAGAAATCTCAAAAAGTTATAGCCCAGGGACTATATAGCCTGCATAAAATTGGTGCAAGAAACCTACGTCTGCTTCCTTCGACACATGTGACGAAAATTGCATTCTTTGCACAGCAAAATTTGACTTCAGAGTCGCATCAAGCACAAAAAAATGCTCTAATGGTGTTGTCGGCGTTTACTTCATTAATAGATGCGAAAAAAGGTGTTATTGACACTATCGGGCATTATGCTGATTCACAGGATTCAGGAGTTCGAGCACAGGCATTGCGCTCACTTTTATGCTTCGGAGAACGTGGTGCAATTTTGTCGCCCAACACTTTGTATAAGCGCGCCGTGGACGCAATGCGCGACGACTATGCATAAGTCATCCAGATTACATGATAGTCAACGATGAAGACGAGGAAATACGTCTAATTGATGCAGCATTTAGTGAAGTTTGTGGAGCACTCTGTGATTTATCGATACAAATTCGCATTCAAGTAAGTTTAAACAATTATCATAGCAAACCGCCGGTATAAGTTTAGAAAATGAAACTACATATATTTATATATTGACTTTATTTTAGGCAGCTGAACACTTGTTAGTTCAGAGTTTTTAAATCAAACTCTGGATAAAAAACTAATGAGTAATCTGCGTCGAAAGCAAACTGGTGTTTCTTTGATTGCAAGTGGTGCTTGCGGTGCACTTGTTCATGGACTTGAAGATGAATTCCTTGAGGTACGCACTGCTGCTGTTGACTCCATGTGCAAGTTGGCGTTGTCAAATTCCGAATTTGCAGTTACTTACTATATTATATAGTAACCAACATTCCAAAGAAAGTGGACGACAAGTGAGTGTCAAGGACTTTAAGGCATTCCTCGCTGGTGTTAGTTGCAAAATGACCACCAGCAAACTTATGGAATTTTTCACTGACGATGATGTAAGGCGCAAAAGTGACTTACGTTTCGATGATTTTTCACGTTTATATACAAAACTTTTAGTTCCATCAAATTTTGCTGGAGACTTGTTTTTTAGTTTACCTGGAAAATTTCCATACTCCAAAGATAATGAAATTGTTGGTTTGCGTGAATTTCAACGTTTCCTAATACAGGAACAGAACGACACAATGGCTTGTGATGATGCTGCGGTTTCAAATTTTATACGTGAGTGTTATACATACAGACTCAGATTTGAGTGCTAATGAAAATTTCATTTAATTTGTAATGTCGACTATGTAAAGTTTAAATTAAATATGCCTTATGGTGCCATATATCCTACACAACAAAATTATACATTTTGAATAGGTCTGATAGCGACAGCAATAATGATGTTATGTTAGTGATGATGCACGAGCAGATTCCTTATCCAAGCAAAATCTTATAAAGTACAATCTAACACATTGGCAAATATAAAACCACTAAAAAAACATAAACAATATAAACTATTTGATTCAAAAAGGTCAACCGAATATTTACTGGCGCAAATTTTGCTAATGTTTATAATGATTTCCTTAATGAACAATCAAATAATTTACTACGCTTCCCAGAACTTTCAACCGCTACAGAGTTTTGTTTGGTGCGAGAAATTTTATGGATGTTATCCAGTAAATATCAAATTTTTCAGCCTTGATATCGTGATAATGTCACGAATCCTAGTGTGACTGTGGTAAGGTTTTAATTTAATGCAAAAGTTATCATATTATATCAAAGGAGGTCAACAAGCTTGTAAACAAAACATACATTTATTTATCCTTTTCTTATTTTTAGGGGCTTGCACCAGTAATACAAACACAACCTAAATATTACTTGAGAAGCTATACACAAGAAAAGACTAATTTATCCAGGTTGGAGGCAAAAAAGGACGTTCCCATTGCTATTAATGTAAGTACAACAAGTAAGAAAACACGTTCACAGTACATTCCATACAGGAACATCTTCGGAGGAACACATTTCTCTAGTTGAAGAACCTAGCGAAAAGTTTTCATACTGTATAAGCAGTAACAAATACAGTTCAAACAATTAACGTTTTCCCAACAATTAACCTGATCCCATTTTCCCAACAATTACCCTTTTCTCAAATCAAATTAAACTTTTGTGTACCACATGGAGGGTTGGCCAAGCAATTTTTAAAAAGGTGGTTTTTGATTTGGAAAAATTTTAATTTGATTTGGAAAAGGTTTAATTTGATTTGGAAAAGGTTAATTTGAATTGGAAAAAGGTTAATTTGATTTGAAAAAGGTTATTTTAACTTAGAAAAAGGATGGAAAGAGTTTCACTGGAGTGGAAAATCTTTGTCATTTGTATGATGCAAAAATAATTATTTTTTTAAATTCCTTTTTCAGGTTTCGATCACACACAAGAAGCCAAACTGAATCCAAGTGAATATTTACATGAAACACAAATGCTCCCAGACTTTCCTACAAAACTAAAAGAATCCATGGTAATGCAATCAACAACGCAAATAGGATCATTTCCAAAGATAACATTTTTAGGCACTGGCTCCTGTATACCCAATAAAACGCGTAATGTCAGCGATACTTTTGCAGTCAGCCGAATCGTTATTTATATTACTCGATTGTGGAGAGGGAAAATAGTATGTTTCTTTGGAAATTGAAAGCTGAAGAAGTTATACGGCAATTGAAGGCAATTTACGTATCACATCTATCTATCGGCCTTCTAAATGAACGTCAACGTTTATTGCTGAACAAGAGAAATTATTGCTATTCGCACCGAGACAAATACAAACGCGGCTAAATTTTTACAATGATCGAATGAACGCATACAGTTTATTGATAATGCATATGAAGAGTGATTTTTCAAAAGGACGTAAAACCACTTCCAACCTCGAACAAACCTAAGGATGCCATCGCCATTACCATGCTAAAATGCATCCTCTAGTCCAAAATTCATCACAAACAATGCATTTTTCTAAGATAAAATCGTGATCAAAAGTCGCATTTCAGAACAAAAGGGCTTATTTCTATATAATTTCATAGAAATTTTTAGAGTTTGATACAAAAAGACGTATCTTGAATAGTGGCCAAAAAAACTTTTAGTATTTTTTATATGCCCCAGGCTATATAGGTGCTTATATACCATGCCTATAGACATCAAAATAAACTTCTAAGGGCCGTTTTCACAATGTCCAGTTAACGTTTAACTGAAACTTTAACTGTAAGTTTGAATAAAATTGTTTTCTCAATGTGAAGTTATTTATTAACTGACGTAAAATAACCTCTAGCGTTCAGTTAACTTTAACTGGCACAATTTTTTCAGTTAAAATTTAACTGGCAGATTGAAATAAATTCAAATATATTTTGAAATTCATATGAAAAAATTTGAAATGTTTAAATTTTTTGAAAACATTTTAAGGGGAAATTTGTTATTTATTCACAATATATATTTAACCATAAGTTAAAAAAAGCAGTTTATTGAAATCCAAATAATTTAACGGAAAGTTTATACCAGTAGCTTTCGTTAGTAAACTTTAGTTTAAAAATATCTTAACTGGACATTGTGAAACCGGCCCTAAATGGTGAAATAAGAGTGACTTCGAAACAAAAGGGCTTATTTCCAAACGTTTCAGAACAAAAGGGCTTATTTCCAAATGTTTTTTACTTTTTGCAATTACTACAAATATGTTACAACAAAAATGTTAAGGAAATCTTTGGTCAACTAGCTGTAACACTGGAGACATTAAAAAAAAATATTGTAAACATGTGAATAAATTACAACTCCCAAACATCATACTCTTTGGTAGACATGATGAGGCCCTCCTCATGCATTTTTTTATGCATCGCTTCATCATACTTCTTTGTATATTTGCGTTTGCAAAAATCGCATAATTGTTGTCCCTGATGCTTTATCGTGTCAATTGTTGAAATTTTTTTGTTTTCTTTAATTTTTTCTGGTACAACGTCATTAAGGGCCGGTTTCACAATGTCCAGTTAAGATATTTTTAATCTAAAGTTTACTAACGAAAGCTATTGGTGTAAACTTTCTGTTAAATTATTTGGATTTCAATAAATTCCATTTTTTAACTTATGGTTAAATATATATTGTGAATAAATTACAAATTTCCCCTTAAAATGTTTTCAAAAAATGTAAACATTTCAAATTTTTTCATATGAATTTCAAAAAATATTTGAATTTATTTCAATCTGCCAGTTAAATTTTAACCGAAAAAATTGTGCCAGTTAAAGTTAACTGAACGTTAGAGTTTATTTTACGTCAGTTAATAAATAACTTCACATTGAGAAAACAATTTTATACAAACTTACAGTTAAAGTTTCAGTTAAACGTTAACTGGACATTGTGAAAACGGCCCTAAGAGGCGGAGGCTTATCGAAATAGTGAAGTGGTGGGGGATTATAGTAATGAAGTGGTGGTAATTGTTGCGGTTTTTCGTTCTCTGAAAAAAGGTTAATTTAATTTTATATGCTGAATTGATGAGAAAAATGTGTTTTTATAACTTACTTGTTTTCATTGAATTGAATTGAATTCTTTATTGAGACTATTTTTTTAAAATCGAATTGTAATATTGTAATTAATAATAAATTAATTAATAATAATTAATAATAATATCATAATATTAATATTAATGTTAACAAATTTGAACAGGTAACAATATGGCGCGCTTTACGATATTAATTACAAATTTACAAATTTGTAACTTATATAATATAGCTGTCTCTTTTAACGACTGTTAACTACATTAACAAAATAGAAATTGAAGAAGAGAACGACACTATTATTTATTTATTTCAAAAAAAATATTTTTTAAATATTTAAATGTCAAATTTTTTTTATTTCCTTTTCCTGTTGTCATATTCCAGCGTTGCCAGATGGTTACATTTTATACATTTTAAACGGCTTTTTCGTCTCCGAAAATTTTTGTATTAAAACTAATATATTTTTTGACACTGAACAAGCTACAGCGAAACTAAAGCTTCAGTGCAATATATGAAAAAATAAAACAGAAATTTAAAAAATATTGGAAATCAGCCCCCAAGACTACGAATGCTTCGATGAGCGCCACAAAATAATAACTACGGTTTTTTTTAAATATAACAAAACGAAAATTTATAGTTGAAAAATAAAATATAAAGATCCAAATGAATTGAAATGGAATCAGTCCATACTGTTTTAAGGTGGCAAGGCAGACTTAAACCTATACCAGACCAGCTATAAGTTTAAGTTTAAATATAAGTTTTCATTCAATTTCTTATTAAAAGTAATTTTTTTTTGTGCAAACACCGCAGTTTCTAAACATTGTGAGTTTCTCAACTCAATAAATAACTGCTGCTTTTTTATTTGTTACCCAATGTATAATGTACTGAGTAGTAAAATAAAACAAAATAAACATAATTTGATTATATTTTATGTTATATTTGAATGTATGTATTGTGAATATGTTTGTTAATTGGAAACGTTTCCTCTAAATGTTGTTTTCTTGTAAATACGTACAATAGATTTTTTTGAAATTTTTTCTTTTATTCTTATTATGTATTGAAACTTAACTTTAATTATGCACTTGTTCAATCTTGTTTTTTTTTTTTAATTTTTAGCTAATATAATATTTATGTATGTAATTATATTATAAATTTTATTTTGTTATTTAGTTTTTCTCGCTTTTATAAATTTTTACAGTATAATATTTATAAATAACATATAATTAATTATTAAAAAAAAAACGCCGTCACAATTCGTATTGACATTGACAGAGCTCTTATGAATTTGGACAAGGTTTTCGAAGCATTAACACGTTTAATGGAATACCCTATGGCTCGGATTTACAGTCATTAATGAACTGAAATGCAGACAAGAGTTTTACTAATATTTTTTATACACAGACTCAAAAATTTCTAAATCTTTAAATATTTTGAGAATTTTCACAAAACAGCTGTTGGTAAGTAATTTCAAAAACAAACACCTCTATAGTAAAGTAAAATAAACAAATTGCTTACATTATACTTCAATAGACCTTAATGGATTTTTTTTTTTATAAGCATAAAATGCAAATTTTTTTTATTAATTATTTAAAATTCTTTCTGCAAATTTTTTTATTTTCCTTTTTTTTATTTTTATTTTCCTTTTTTTTTATTTTCCTTTTTTTTATTTTCCTTTATTTTCTTTATTTCAGAATCATTAGTTGAATCAACTGCCCCAGCCGCATCAAAATTACTGCGCCTGTAAGAAAAGAAGGTTAATCAGTAGGCGATATCTAGAAACAAAGCATCCTTTTAATGGTGTATTTTAAAGGAAAAGTAAGTACTTTCTGATGGTACGAAAACCCCGTTTTTCGCACTTACAAGCACAGTTTTGTTTAGGATAGCAAAATCATTAGGAAAAAGTATACCTCACCTACTGAACCTTTCGTTTACCAGTTTTATTAGCCCGAAACTAGTCCAAGGAAATTTAGCTCGACTATTGACAAAAACTAATTTTCAAGGATTGCACGGCTCGTTTAACTTGATTTTACCTCGATGTCGGCAGACACCAGGTTTTTTTATGCAACAACAGTGAAATCTGATTGGGGGCGCCGCCCGATGAAAAGCACGTTCTCATGGAGATTTCTCATAGAAATTTTGTATAATCGAATAAAAAACAGTAAAAAGTTTCACACATATTCATTACACACTATTTTAGTACATATTTCATCGATATTTGTTAGTGGCCCAACCCTGACTACTTTTTTTTTTAGTTTCGTCATCGCAGCGAGTTGTCCTAAAGGTATGTTACAGATAAAGGTCCGAACTTTAAAATAAAACAAATAATATGGTAGTATTCAAATATATAAAAAAGATACAGAGGAAAGTTAAAAAGTGGCCCAATCCTGACGACAATCCCCTAAGCACAAACGATTGAGAAAATAAGGGGAACCCATTTGAAAACTTACAGCTTTTTTTCCCGTTTCAGCTTCCTTTTTTCCGCCCTTTTCTTCTTATGTTGCTGCTGTTCTTGCGGCTGCTGCTGTTGTTGCGGCTGCTGCTGTTCTTGCGGCTGCTGCTGTTGTTGCGGCTGCTGCTGTTGTTGCAGCTGCTGCTGTTGTTGCAGCTGCTGATGTTGTTGCTGCTGCTGTTGTTGCTGCTGTTGTTGTTGTTGTTGTTGTTGTTGTTGTTGTTGTTGTTGTTGCTGCTGCTGCTGCTGCTGTTGTTGCAGCTGCTGCTGTATTTGTAATCGTTGCGCTGTTTGAAAACGTATTTGCTGCTGCACAAGCTGTTCAAAATGCCTGCCAGCGGCGGCATAAGCTTCATCAGCAACACTGCTTAATGAATGTTGTTGCAGCTGCTGCTGTATTTGTAATCGTTGCGCTGTTTGAAAACGTATTTGCTGCTGCACAAGCTGTTCAAAATGCCTGCCAGCGGCGGCATAAGCTTCATCAGCAACACTGCTTAATGAAGCTGCCACTGTGGGTGCAAGTGCAGCCATTGCTGCATTAATCATATTAGCTTTTGTATTTGCATCCATTTCCATTACCACTGCAAACAAGAATTGAAGATTTGATGGATTCCGAAACGGCACACAGTGAACGGTTTGGCTGAAATTTGTGAATAAATCGTAGAACTTTTGAAAGGAGTACGCTAGAAACTTTTAATAAACGGCTTTGTAAAGCTTATTCATCAGCCTTTTAAGCAAAAATATGCAAATTAGAAAATTATTTTGACATAACCTCAAAAAAGTTGATCAAACATTGGATTTGTTTTGAAAAATCAACTAAATTAAGCGTCACGGCTAGACCAGTGCTTGCTTTAAGCTCACATTTAGATGGTATATTAACTGGAACATTTTAAAATGTAATTCGTGGCAAAAAAAAAAATTCGGTCATTTTGAAAGGTCTTAGATAACGTCAAAGGTGACGGGATTCAATATAATTTTTTTTATTTATTTCATACTAAATTAAAAAAAGTGTGGCTATTTTATTGTTTATGGTGAATCTATTGAAACTTATCCACGATAATATAGAGCACTTACCCCCAAATAGGCCTTTAGCACAAGGGAGAAAGACAAAAAATTTCCCGTTGTACGAAATAAATTTTTTCACCGGAATAGTCTTTATTTATACATGAAAAATAAAGTGTGCAAAGACCATTGCGAAATCGTATGCGCATAAAAAGTTATTCAATGTCAAAGGTCGGAAAAATCAATTTTTTTAAAATATCTTTCAAACGGTTACTCCCAGAGAAAAATTTTGAAAATGTGTTTTGTAGCTCAAAAAATTACCTATAAATTTTTTTTTTCTACCTTTTGCAGTTTACGAGATATGTCAATTTTTGTTATCATACTATGAACTATTATAATTTTTTGTTAATATCATTTAAAAGAATAAAAATATTATGGAAAATATGTATGGCAAAAGTAAAGTCAAATTTTTAAATTGACATATCTCGTAAACTGCAAAAGATAGGAAAAAAGATTTTACACATTTTTATAGGTAATTTTTTGAGCTACAAAAAACATCTCCAAAATTTTTTCTCTGGGAGTAACCGTTTGAAAGATATTTTAAAAAAATTGATTTTTCCGACATTTGACATTGAATAACTTTTTATGCGCATACGATTTCGCAATGGTTTTTGCACACTTTATTTTTCATGTATAAATAAAGACTATTCCGGTGAAAAAATTTACTTCGTACAACGGGAAATTTTTCGCCTTTCTCTCTTGTGCTATAGGCCTATTTGGGGGTAAGTGCTCTATATTATCATGGATAAGCTTCAATAGATTCATGATAAACAATAAACTAGCCACACTTTTTTTAATTTAGTATGAAATAAATAAAAAAAATTATATTGAATCCCGTCATCTTTGACGTTATCTAAGACCTTTCAAAATGACCGAATTTTTTTTTTGCCATGAATTACATTTTAAAATGTTCCAGTTAATAAACCATCCAAATGTGAGCTTACAGCAAGCACTGGTCTAGCCAAGACGCTTAATTTAGTTGATTTTTTGAAACAAATCCAATATTTGATCAACTTATTTGAGGTTATGTCAAAATAATTTTCTCATTTGCATATTTTTCCTTAAAAGGCTGATGAATAAGCTTTACAAAGCCGTTTATTAGAAGTCTCTAGCGTACTCCTTTCAAAAGTTCTACGATTTATTCACAAATTTCAGCCAAACCGTTCACTGTGCGGCAGAAGAAAATTGAACTGCAGTTAACATTCAAATGGAATCAAATCATTTAGAATTTGACACATTTTCAAAAACCAATTACAATGGTTTAATCGGAGTACTAACAAACGACACAGATATAGCAGTCGCACAGGTGCACAGCTAAAACAATGGTTAGATATGCTGCACAAAACTGCCGAGAAGTATCAATGCCAAGTGAATTACGTTATAACTGATTTAAGTTCGCTGCGAATTGGAGCGCAATGGAATAAATTTAATTATGCTCTTCTGGGACCAAGATCAAGACCAAGAATTTTTGCCTTGGATTTACATGGTAATCAGTATCGCATGGATATCTCTTTTAATAGTGAAAATATGACACATTTTACAGAATTATTAATAAAAGATTGTTTATTTAAATCATAGCCGTCGCTTGCTATATGTAGATGGTGAATATCGCATACAAACTGCTGTTGGAGAAAACTTCAATAAACTCGTCTTGCAATACGACAAAGATATCTTTATAGTATTCTATGCGCTATTGTGTCTTTTATCTTAAGAGTTGCTGTCAAAATTGAATGAACTAGCAAGCTTATTACAAGAACAAGATGAATTGGTTATTGTCATAATGAATGCTATGGAAAACTATATACCACTTGAATTTAATATTCTTAGCTATCCAAGATGTTTTTACATAAAAAAAGATGATAAAAGTGAGCTACAATGGAACTACAATGGTGGGATCGCAATAGTTTGCTTAGAAAGATATACCAAACTAAGACTGAGGAACCTAAGCCAATAGATAATGTTTTGCATAATAATATCAGTGTTATTAATGTGCTGACAAATATAAAAGAAATTGTGTTGAATGAAAAGCCGCTCATTCTCATCTACTATAATTTTAAAAAATATCTAAGACTTTTAGAACCATTGAATGATATAGTCGAAGAAGTTGCTAAAATGTACCGAGAACAAGTTGATTTTGCCATTGGAAGTGACCTAAATAAAACTAGATATACAATTTTCCACAAAAGCGCACAACCATGGATATTTGCTTTCGTTATGCATAAAAATCAATATCAAATTTTACAGAAACTGTATTACAACGGGAGTTGACAACAACGTCCACCGCTTCAACTGAAAGATGTGGAACCTTTAGTTGAAATTGTCGCAGATGCAAATTTTAAAGCGCTTGTTATAAATAGCAAAAGAGATGTATTTTTAGTATTCTTAAAAGCAAGTTGTCCATTTTCCGCAGAGTTTTCGACAATTTTAGAAGACTTAGCAAGTCTTTTGTTGGATGACACAGATCAAATGATTTCAAAAATGTATATAGATGAATATCATTTGCCACCACCACAATTTACTGCAGTTGGTTATCCTTTTACTTTTACTTGCCTTCAAAATTTACGCTGACAATCGGCAAATTTTTCTCTGTATTTCTTTTATTTTTTATGTTAACATATTTCTTTTTTGTCTGAAGTATCCCATATAATTTACATTTTCACACGATTTTTATATTTTTCAAAAAGTTTTCCAAAAAAAAAACAAAAATAAAGCACAAGTTTGGAAAACTTTTTCGAAATAACTGTAAAGCAATCAATTAATTTATGGTTAATATTTGTATAGATTTTTCATATAGACTAAAAATTTTTTAAATAAAATAAAAAAAAAATTTACATATTGGTTTTTTCAATGATATTGACATTTAAATAGAGTTGGTTATTGACTTTTAAAGAGGTTTTTAAGAAAACATAAGGTTTCATATTGGGTCTCTACAAGTGCCTTTGATTTTCTCCAACATCTCACCGATTCTCTCCGACGACCTTAGTTGATTTGCTTAATGCATGTCTAATCCATTCCTTTTTCATTAGTTTGATTTATACAAAAATTTAAGTATTTTTGCACTTTTTTGCTTTTAAAGTTAGGATATCTCCGAGTAAAATATACTTAGGTATCAATTTTATAAGGTTTTACAGGAAAAGATTAGAACTTTCAATAACTTTATCGGATTCTTCGGATGGACGTTCTTTTTACGAGTAATTTATTCGTAGCTTCAAAAAAATAGGAAAAAGTCTTTTTTGCTTTTTAAAGTAATGATATCTCAAAAGCAATGCGAGGTGAAGCAATTCTAAGGCTGAATTCGAGTACAGCATCGCAAAACACATCGAAAAGGCGATCGGGCGATCCATCTTGAATTACGCCGCCCCCATCCAGTCTTCGGCACTCAGCGACAAGCAGTGGAGCAACCTCCAATCCAGACAAAACAGTGCCTTGCGTATAGCTACCGGATGTCATGTCATGTCCGACCCGGACCATCTACATATTGAGACCGGGCTCCTGAGAGTCAGAGAGCATAACGCCCTATTAACACAGCAGTTCTTGCTGATCTGCTGCAACCTTGACCACCCCAATGTCAGGGTGGTCCATGGTCAGCACCACATAGGTGTATAAGGGTGGATTTTAGGTGCTACAGGAAAGCCATAGCAGACTTCCTACCTGACTCTTGGGATCCCGGGCCTGTTCACGAGGCCCTCAATGATCTGCATATGCATCTTGCTACTACGGCTATTGAATCACTTGCACTTAATAAAGTGCTCAATAGCCGCCCTCCACAAATCAATTCGAGTGAAAAATCACTTTCAAGGGAGGCAAGGTGCATACTGGCTCAACTCCGCTCAGGATATTCGCTTATCTTGATGAGCTACAGAGCCCAGATCGTTGAGGGCACCGCTCAACGCTCAGCTATTCGAATTTGCAATTTTGACAAAGCGTTATGGAGTGAAGTTAGCTGCAGAAAAGTAAAAAAAGAAACAACAATATGATTTTGACAAACAAATGACTTCAACGCAACGCTCTTTATTTCGGTATGGCGCTTGACGCTTTTGTGTAACGTTAAATAACGCAACGCCTGACGCTCCAATTTAGGTATGGCAGTTAATTGTCGGGTGATTGTACTGTTTGTAGGCAAACGGAGGCAGTTTCTAGATTTAGCTCTTATTCTTGGCGTTGATCCAATGATTTACCTTACAAAAATAAATCTGAGGCTTAACCCTTAAATGCATAGTGGACCATATATGGTTCATGAACATAATCATGGTTGAATCTAGCCAATAAACCTCCACCACGTTGCATTTTATTTTAACTTGAAGCCTACAGTAAGAGCGTTTGTAATAAATGCCTCTTCGGCACGCCGACGTCTGTTTCCAGTTTTCAAAGCCATCCCAGAATTTGCGGTTGGATGGTATTGACCACCTACCTGTTGTTGATGGATGTCTTGGTGCAAAAATGGGAAATGCGGAGGCTAAGTTTTGAACAATCGTTCCATTTTCAAGTGCAAAAAGTGCAATGTGCACCTTTGTTTGAACGATAAACGTAATTGTTCAGTCGAATATCATTCCAAAAATTAATTATTGTATTCATAATCACAATAAAAACTTAATAAACTAATTATTTTCGTTAATTTTCAATAAGAAACAAAAATAAAAAAGAAATAAAAAATTTAAAATTTATTTCATTTCAAATATATTAAAACATATAGCTGAAACACAATGCGGTAGTGGCAGTTGCAGCGGCAGTGTCAGTGATCAGCTGTTTTTTTTAGAAACAGTTTGTTTCAATGGAAGCACTTACATAAGAGCAGTAGCAGTAAGCAGTACTGCCATACTTAGCTATATTTCTAAATTTACTGTTACTGCCGCAGTGCTACCAAAGAAACAAACGAAAAAATTAAGGCAGGCAACATTGTATAATTAAAAGACAAATAAAAACTGCTGCTACCGCTGACACTGCCACTGCTTTATTGTAAGTTGTAAGCGGTAAAATACGAAACATCTGATTACTGCCACTTGCTCTCACACCAGTGGCGGATCCAGCGTTGTCAAGAGGGGGGGCCGATTGACCATATTTTTAGATAATAATAATAATCATGAAGGCGTAAAAATATAGACAGTGCAAAGCTTTTCATATTTAATTTTTTTTTAATTTTATATACGAAAATTATATCATTTCATATATTTTATCTATTTAAAGGTAATAACATATAATCGCTAAGAATTATTGTACAATACAAAATTTAAACGATGTTTTCTCGTACGCGCATAACGATCGATGACTTTATCGATATCAATATGAATATCATAATGAATATTCATTAATGCCAAGCCAACCAATCTATCTTCGGCCATTGTTGAACGCAGCCATGTTTTGATACGCCTCAAAGTAGAAAATGTTCGTTCAGCACTAGATGCACTCAAAGGTAATGTCGCAACAATTTTTAACAAAGTATGAATGGTAGGATATATAGCAAAATTCTAATAGCTTCACACTGTCATAAGAAACGTCGTATTTTTCTCTCTGCCACTTTACTTCCCACAATTCAAATTCTGCTCTCAGAGTTTTATACAAAGACGTTGAATTTTTATTGAAAGAACAGAATATTTTTCAGCAGGAATATGAGCAGCGTTTTTTATTGACTCTTCATCAGATTTTTCTAATACTTCAGGAAATATTATTGAAAAACTGTATAAATTTAGCGTCTCTTTAGGAAAGCGAGATTTTAAACCTTCCATGATGGTATTGATTACCGGTATGTATATAGATCGTCTAAAATAGTCCTGAGGATTTCGACATGGATAATTTGCTCGATTTCGTTGCTTTTGCGCTAGCCGAGGAAGTTTCTTTTCTATATCGAGTTCATTAGCAATGCCACAGATTTCGTTATACAAATTTGAAAACGTTTCATCACATTTTTCGCGCTTACGATTCAAAATCTTTAAAACATCATTGAGCATATCACGTGCTGATTTTAGATCGATTTTTGATTTTTGAAAAAAACGACTTAATGGCAAAATGCAAGAAAGTACTTCTGATAAGTAAACGGTCGACACAAGAAAGCCAGAGTCAGATATAGCAGATTTTAATATCTTTGCCTTTGCAGCAGTCTGAAGGTCCCTCCACGAAGATATATCGTCAAGGCATTCGTGAATTTTAGGTAGAAATTCTTGAAATTGAAGAACTCCGTTGTGACGTTCAACCCATCTCGACTCGCATAAACCAATAACCTGATGTCCCATTATTTTTTTAAGAACTGCAATGCGTTTTGACGAAGCTTTAAAAAAAGAAATCACTTCTTTCATCGTTCCAATTGCATTTCTCACAGACTGTACTGATGAAGATTTACCAATTGAAAGATTTAAGCATGGTGAATAAACAGCATTAATAGCTTCATTTTTTAAGGTAATTACCGATCCAACAGTTTCAGAAACCATTACAGAGCAGCCATCTATAGTCAAGCCTACGCACACACTGGGCTTGAACAGTCGATAGGTGTGATGAAAGTGTAGACAAAATCTGTGAATGGGGTTTCATTTGTACTAGTTTAGTGCCCTAAAAAATGCAAACCTCGAAATCGTAGCTGCTCATTTTCGCGAAATATCGCAAAAACACATATCCCATATAAAAAAAAAAAATGAAAAAAAGAAACACAACAAACAAATATAGAAGTATTTATTTTAAATTTATTTTGCAATGTTGAATCCGAGTCCGGCCTTGGAATTGCTGTATCTCATATGGTTTTTGAGATATCCTAGTCTAAACAAGCAAAAAATACCGTTTTTGCTTTATTTTGAAGCTATATAACTAGAATATAGAGCATTCATACGTAGAATACGATACAATATCTGAAAGTTGTAATATGTACTTTTGTTTTGTGATATTTCGCGAAAATGAGCAGCTACGATTTCGGGGTTTGCATTCCTTAGATCACTAAACTAGTACAAATGAAACCCTATTCACAGATTTTGTCGACACTTTCATCACACCTATCGACTGTTCAAGCCCAGTGTGCGCAATAGCTAACATCTAAAGTTGCTTTTTTCAAAGTTTTCAATACAACTTGACCTAAGTTATAAACTGTTACTTTAATTTCATTGTCTATTTTACAATCAGTTTTATTCGAATTTTTTTATCTCATTATCTCATCAACGAACTGAATAAAATCTTCTCTAACTTTGACTTTGTATAAATATCTTACTACCAGTGTCATTTGAGAGATATGAGCAATATCTGTAGTCTCGTCAGACATTACACTATAAAAGTTAGCTTATTTGATTCGACTTATAATTTCGCACAAAATTTCAGCTCCAAAGCAATTAATAATCTCATCCTGCGTGGTCTTACTTATAAAAGTTGCTCGAGATGAAGATTGTTCAATATGATTTTTCAATTCGAAATCTCCACTTTGAATTCGAAACCTTAATAACTCTCTAAAATTTCCCTCGTTAATAAGGCCTTGTCTACCAAGATAATTTATGCATTCAACTATTCGTCTTAAATGATTTCGATTTTTCAACACCTGTTTCAACCTCTCATTATCGACTTGATTGGCAATATCTAAATTTGGGTTTTCAATAACTTTTAAGAATTGTTTCGCAGACATTAGAGATTAGCAAGTAGATATTTTACTGTAAGTACGATAAATATTATTTTATAGTGAATTACTAATAATGAATATTTATTAATAATTAGGGGAGATGTGTGTACCTTGGTCCGCTTTTCAGTTTTTTCAGTGTGCTAGATTTTCCAAAAAAGTTTCTTTAGTTTTTTGATTAAGTTATATTTCTACAATGCTAGCAGCATCAAATGACGTGACAATGATATTTCTATGTCTTACCATTGAGTAGAAATATTACTTGTTCCGTTGCAATCTCAAACGGTCCAAGGTACACCATGCAAGTGTACCTTGGACTATTAAAAATAAAAGAGAATACATTGTATTTTGGTAATAAATTATGAAAGATCCATTTATTATGTAATCAAAAGTAACATTTTTTTCAATAAAAAAAAAAAATTAATCATAAACAAAAATTATAACACAAAAAAGTGCATTTAGTAAAAAACAATTAATTAAACAAAAATAGTTGCAAATAAATACATTAATCGCGTAAATAATAATAATAATATTGTATTGAGAGGCGATTATGGTTTCCTGGTTGCCCGTCGAAAAAGGCTCGCTGGTCAATAAGCTAGGTCCAAGGTACACACAGACAGCATGTTTTAAAAACTGTCAACACCCACAACACATGTTAATGAAAATACATCTAAAACACACTAAAAGCTTAAAACAATAAGTAAACTTCCTTCCTGATGTTGTAAAACTGAAATATTTCAAGTAAGTTCCTCACAAAACGTTTCGTAGCTTACTCCAAAAACAAATTTTTACACACAAAAAACACTTTTTTCGTCGCTTTTTATACACGCGTACAGCTTGACGGTCTGAAGTCTATTTATATGAGCCACCGGTATGAGTGGAAAATTTCATAGAAGAACATTATCGTACACGTGCAACTGTTGAGTGGCAACCGGCACTCGGACCGAGGTACACTCGGACCAAGGTACACACATCTCCCCTAATATTTCTATCTTATTTAAATATATAATAATCTGTATTATTATCTTATATTATATTATTATACATTTGAAAAAAAAAACAGAATGTTTTCGAAATCTTTATATATAATTAAAAAAAAATTTAATCACTTGGCTTGAGAGGGGGGCCGATCACTCCCATCGCCCCCCCCCCTGGATCCGCCACTGTCTCACACTGCCGCTGCCACTGCCACTGCCGCATTGTAATTCCGCTAATACGCAATGCATGGTGGACCATATTTGGTCCACACCGAAATGCACACTTTTTCAGTTTTTTCGGGAAAACGGTGCATTTCCCAGGAAAATTAACATCCATTTCGTGTTCAGGGGCCGATTTTCATAAGGGGAGCTTGGTCTCCATTTTGGGGGCTGACCTCATGCATTTAAGGGTTAAGTTAAGTCTGTGCCTTAATTACAACAAGGCTACCGATTTTGGCAATTTTTGACCTAGTGACACTCCTGGAACTTTGACAATTGGCATAAACACAAAGCAAATGCAAGATAAATATTAAGAAGAAAGTGAAATACATGTTTAATTTGACTGCTTCTTACTTAGAAATAAATCTATTTCGGCCGGTTTAAACGGGTAGGATTTAACAATATGATTTACGAATCTCAGCACAGCTAAATCTTCGGTGGAAACCATATAGTAGACTTTATGGTGGAAACAGCTGCATCTTGAGAGGGCGGAATTTTTAGTCGAGAAAAGAAAACGCTATTAATCTTCTTCATTGTTTAATTTTTAAATTGTATAAATTCTTCTTATGGTATTTCCGGAAACAAATAAAAACTAGAGATGCGTTTAGAAACTGATAAATATCAAAATAACTTGTGAGTTATTGTAAGCAGTCACTTAATTATACATAATTATAAATTTTATTGAGGGGATTCCTGAAAACGTGTAAAAGCCTCGAAAACCTCGTAAACTAGTAAAACTGTCAAATTTCGTATTGATTTTGACAATATTTACGAGCTTACGAGGTTTTCATTATTTTAATAAATCGATATATTTCAAAAAGAGTTATGAAGTAAAAAATAGAGCCCCAATGTGCACAAAAACGGATGAGGATCCGTAATCCGCGGTAACCGATCCATTTCGAACCCGTAACGTACATCAAAAACGAATTCAAAACGCTGTGTTTAAATAAAAAAAAACATTTTGAAGCGCTTATTAGCGATTAAAAAAAATAAATAAAAAGAAAAAAAAAGGAAGAAAAATAAAGGGTAAAAATCCACCTGTGGTAGGAGATAAGTAACAATTTTGTAATTTTGAGATGATCAGCTTTAAAGTAAATAGCTTGCTTTTATTATCAGTAAACTTATTTTTTATTTTTCAGGCTTATTATGAAAAAATAACGACTAAACGGACGGAATTCCGTAGGTTTCTGAATAGGGATGGTTTTCCTTAAACATATTGTATGCACATAACATGTTCATCCACTACCTAATGATAAGTATGTATTAGAAGAAACAATGAACGTCCAATATTTAACGCATATCTCAGCATATCCTTCCAGTTCGCTTAGTTTTTTCTCAAATCTTGCACATACTTTTCTTAGTGTTTGAGTGAAATTTGGTTGGATTATATCAAAAAACACTTTCAGTATAGCATTTTGAAACTTTTACTTATATGGGAGGTGCCACGCCTTCTTGTACAGTACAATTTTGATATTTTCAATTGTTGTTTTTGTTAGAAATTTGAAAAAAGTTATTCGACTTTTATGAACTTTAAGTCATTTGCAAGAATCGAATTTATAGTTAATTTTACCGTCAGTTTTTTTCTCTGTGTACGATTCAACCGGAATCCGATTTAAGGTGGTCCACATTTCAATCATTAACATCAAATCGGAATAACATTTCAGTAAATCGGATTGAAACCCATAGCTAATTTTAATTAAAGATACTAAACACACTGCGAAAATGAAACGCGGTCGATCGAGAAGGATCGGTGTAAAGAAAAATACTTGCATCACCGAGGTTTATTTTGGATCGATAATGATTTAGAATAACGTATGGGAAATTAATAACAAATGTGCTTAATTTAACACAGATAAACAAATGTGCTAAGGAAAAGTACAGAAAACTGTAGTTAAAAACACAGCTAATATTATGGCCAACACAATCAATCTTACCTGGTAGGTAGTGGTTCACAAAAATGTTTTTGGATATTTAAGTTTAAAAAAAAAATTTATAGATCCATAGTGGCAATGTCGCATAGAACTGGTATTCAATTCGCATCCTCAAGGTGCCTGGAATCGCGATCGTTCGAAATCATCGAAAAAACGAACGCCGGAACAAAAAAATACTACATATCTACTACGTTGAAAAAACGGAGAGAATTGAGGGCACTGAAAGAATTCTTTGCAGGGTTTAGCTACGGGAAGTAATACAAAGCACAAGAAGGCACATTATGAGGTACTATGGATATAAATAAAAAAAAAAAAAACACTTTCATTGAAGCAGAATTTTTCCATTATTTGGTAAATAATATTTTTTATTTCTTGACATATTTTATTATTTTCCACATATTTTTTATTTTATTTACAACATAAAAATTTACATATTTTTTAAAGGATAAAATTTCTTATGCTATACGTAAACTTATAGTTTAAATCCAGTTATACATAGTTTGAAGAAAGCAAGTATCTAAATTTGAAAAATATATCTTGGTTTTATTTTATTTTGGTCCTTTTACAAGTCTACAACCATTTAATTGTATTTAGTTGGTATTGCATTATTTCGAGGAACTTAACTCCACACTAAATACAACTTTAAAATAAATAAATTATTATTACAGGTATTGAATTCGGGAACCAATTTTCGATTTTCGATATTTTCTCTTTTAGTAACTTGCTATCTCAAGCGATATATGTGAGTGCATAGTTTGATTAATGTTTTCAGACGGCAATTTGTAAGGCTTTTGTGTTGAAACAAAATGCTATAGGATATTGATGTCTAATTTAGTACTTGATAGACCTTACCAAAATTAACACAACCGTTTATATGTATGTATTTATATTAAATAATTATTATTTTTTTTAAAAAACTTATAAAATAACACATCAATAGGAATACTTGTTTAACGTTAAATGTAATTTCTTTTTGATTAATAGCACTAGTTTACAGCCAAAATGTTTCGGCCTACGAAACAAGATTTTAAATTACGTTTCTCGGAATCCACACAACATTTTATATCGGGTGTATCGCACAAGGCTACGAAGCTTCTGGGAGGTGAAGGAGGAGGCTTAGACTGACAAAAAATTGCACTTGAAGGAGGGGGTCTAAAATGTACTCTGAGGAGTTATGGGGTTAAAACTGATTTTCTTACTTTCCCTTTTTTTTACTTTGACGGCCATTTTAGTATGAAAAAAGTACTATTAACATACCATTTAATTATTTTTTTTTTTTTTGGAGTCTTCGTTAAATTTTCTTTAATTCAGAAGCACATTTGCCATACCAATTTTTTTAATTGAGGTCAGAAAAAATACTTTTCAAGAACAATCCGTTTTTAAGGCTCCAGTTGATAATAGCAGCGCTATCATATACTTACAGCGCAACGCATGCGAGTAACCCGTGTGTTACATGGAAAAGTATTTTTTCCTACCTCAAGTTGAAAAGTTGGTATGCCATTTGTACCGAATTAAAGGAAATTTAACGAGAATTACTAAAAAAAATTATCAACCGTTTTTTCGTACTAAAATGGCCGCCAAGGTAAAAAAAGGGAAAACAATTTTAAATATCAACTTTAAAGGTCCAGAACTTTGCAAAATCCTTTTAAGCCCAAACGCACTCTTAAAAAAGCTCATGTAATTAGTTTACAGTTTCCTATAAAAAAATTTTCTCTAAAACGCATTGGTGACCCAAGAAATTTTTTCTCTAAAATAAGACAGAAAATCAATTATTACCCTGTCACTCCTCATACCCTCACACGAACATTTAGACCTCCCATCATGTGCAATTTGTTGTTAGTCTAGCCCTTCTCTATCGTCTCCCAGAAGCTTCGTAACCTTATGCTACACACCCTATATAAAGCATTATTGGCAAACTTTTTAAACCAGTTTTTTCTTTTTTGAAAATGTAAACTAGTGTAGTATATATAATGTTTAGCAGTTTAATCGCTATATGTAAATGTCGCTTATATAAATGATTATATTATTGTTTATATATGCGGAGATCAGTTGAAAGCCCTTTACTATATATGTGCTACTGTTACTAGGCCTGTTTCTTTTGACGCGTTTATACAACTGTGCTAATTTTCAAATCGTGATAACTCAGGAAAGGTGAGTCGCACCGTACAGTATAGTGATCTATTTTGTGGAGAATCATATGCTTTACTTTTTAAGAGTTATTTAATAAAAATCGATTTTTTTACGTTTATCGCCACTTAGTGGTTTTTGTTGAATAACTCCTAAGCCGTCATGTTTTTTTTACATAAATTAAAAATTACTTATGATTCTGCACTTTTTATTGTCCGATTCACCTTTAATGGGATATCGAAATTTGAAAATTAACACAATTGTATATACGTTTCATAACAAACGCGCCTTTTGTTAAAGTTTCTCGTGTTGCAATATATATATATATTTTTTTTTAAATTTATTCATAAAAAATATTAATAATGAATTCTTTTCAATTACATATAACAATCTTTTAATGACCGATTTAGATTTATCTTCGAAAGAAATTTTTATTTTTTCGAATATTTATCTCGGATTATGCTTAGCATAACCATGCATTTTGCGCCCAACAAAAATTAAGTCTAACAAGAAGTACTCAGAAACTTAAAATTTGTATATGCATCATCAAAAAGTATTAGGAAAATATGTTAAGTTATGCTGGGCTTGTCGAAATTTTAAAATACTCGAAGTTTCTATGATCATATGCAATATTATGTAACTTCATCTTTCTATAGAAGCTGATAACTTTCAAGCAAAATTTATAATAAATATAAATACATATTAACCTTGTGGTACTGTTGTATAAACTTATGATGAACCAAATATAGAAGAATGAAAGAATATAATACTTCTGCGGCAGTCTGATTCAACATAAATTCAGATGAGTTATTTTCGACTTTTGGAATTTTTAAACCAAGGGTGTCAGCGTAGAAGAAAAGTGAGCCAATTTTGGCTCGACCCAACAACATCAATATTTCTGTACAACAATCCCAACAACATCAATATTTCTGCACATTATTCACAGAAATAATTTTTGTTGTTTTTTTTTTCACGCTCGTCAAAATTTCGCGTTTTTGTTGCTTTTTTTGCGTACACACAAAATCGAACTCGAACCAACATAAAACAACAACAAAGACTACGTCGCATCAAAAACAAAAACGACAAACAATATGGGTATTAATGCGTTGATGCGCAGTTGCGAAAATGCAAGTCTTTTACGCACTAACGCCTGAACGATCAATGTGAATATTTCCATCTTGAGAAATTGCAAAAGTAGTGCGAAATTTTCGGCAATATTATTGTTATTTTACTAATATCAAACTTTAGCAAATTGCATTTTCGCAACGACGCAAGGGCATTGCGCATCAACGCGTGAGTTCCCCTAATTTTTGTGTGTCCTAGTTCTTAGAAATTTTAAAATTGTTGAAGTATTATTGTTGTTGTAAACGAGGCATGAAAAAACAACAAAAAATTGTTTTTTTGTTTGTTGTTACTCGAATTTAAAGTTGTTGTAAAAGCAACGCTGACTGCGCTGCATGCGTTTGGCTCAGTGATTTGAAAACGCTGACACCCTTGTTTTAAACAACCATTCTTTTTATATACATAGTTTAAAATAAAGAATAGTATCTTCATCTTTTTTATATTGAGTTTTTTAGTATTTCTATTAAAAGAACAATTTTTAGAAATAATCATTATTCAAGCTCATGTAGAAGAAATTGTATATCTTTCTGTATTAATAACAATTTGCGAGTATTTAAACTGATTTTCTTCACTACATTATAATAACATTTTAATTAATATGTATTATGGCAATTCTAAAAGTAGGTATTGTATTAAAAAGTATAAGCTGCATAAATTATTTGGGCAGATCTTAAATAGTTTCTCACGCACAAATGTGCCATTTTACATATTCTGGCCACTATAAGAAGAAGCGTCACTTATGCGACGTGTTAAAGTTGTCTTACGATTGAGTGTAGTGCTGTTATTGTGGTTTGACTGTAGTGTATTGCTGCGATGTGGATATATATTCAATGGTGGTATATTTGGATTATCAATCTTTGTTGGTGACGAAACTAGTGGACGTGGTGAGGCTCGTTGTAATGTGCCAATAACTTCTTGTGGTTCCTGGTAACCGGAATCTAAATCATCATGATATGAATCCATTAATGGTGTAGGATCTTCATAGTCATAGTCAACGAAACCACTGTTGTCAAAGGACTAAAAAATTCAGAAGTCAATAAGATGCATTTACATTAATTAATTTTAAAAACAAGATTTGTTAAAAATTAACAATTTGTACTAAAAAAAGGCACCTGTATCTCGCTTAAAAACAAAAACTTAAAAATAGTCTTCATACTGACACCAAAAATTATTAAATAGTTCTCGGGTTTTTAGGGCTAGGCTCGGGACCGCACGAAGCCCGAACAAAATCCGATATCGAGGCCCACGAAAAAACTCAAGCCCGCGCCCAGCTCTACTACAAATCGTGAACACTAGTATACTTTCTGATAATATTCTCAATTTTTTGAATTTTGTTTCGAACAAGTAAGGTTAGGTTAGGTTAAGTTTAAGTGGCGGTAAAATTGCTACACATAGACCAAAAAGATCCATCGTGATACCACATTATCCCGGACGTTTAGTTAATTAATTTCTAGCCCTCGTCAGGCTTGAGCGTTAAGGCTTCTTCAATAGTGTTAAAAAACATTTGTCCAAGAGTTTTAAACTTAGTTCTGCCAAGCGCTGGTCAATAATGCAGTAGCATCTTCTATGAGCTTAAATATCTATTCTGTGAGCATGATAACCGATAAGACAGTGCCTAGTGATGACTCCTACAACAGTTATACATGATTTACGAGACAAAGAGAGAAGGTAGTCTGTTTTATCTTTACGGAAAGTTGGCCAAAATTTTTTGGTTATTTTACTAGTGATTGAGTTATTCCATTTTAGATTAGCCTCACAATAAAGCGATTTCTGATACTTAACAATATGGTGCTGTAAAGAAAGTGATACGCTTAACGGTTGCACATCGAAGCGACCGCCAAGCAGTTACTATTATTCAAAGATTAACCCGAAGATCAAGCCCAAAGAAAATTTCAAACTTTTATAATTTTTTTCCTTCCCTAAGTATAACTGACGATTGTCCTAAACATTTTTAGAATCCATAACACTTTCCGGTCACGATCTCCTACTGTGCGCTGGAGCAATTTCTCGAATTCGTATGAGACAGTAGCACCGAGAGAAAAAAAATTAAATGTCAAAAATCGGACCAAACTGACACAACTCGAAACAACGCGAAATGTTGAAATAGTTGCAGAACTCTTTTGATGATCCACACACTTACCTTAATTGGTGTACGCTTTGCATATTCACGCAATGGTGGATTTTGTGTTTTTGTGCGGTAGTCTACAACTTCATAGTGACCATCTTGATGAACAACTGGATAATCGGATATAAAATGACGTGTACCATGTGGCGTAAGTGTTGCCCATAGTAGACGATTATCGTTCGCTAACTGATTTTGTAGAATATCGCGATTATTTGTAGTGGCGCATGGATATAGAATACCACCGGCCATGAAAGGATTCGCTTTGGAGGGTTCTCCCAAGGCTGACATAGTAGATTGTTTGATATTTGAATCGTGATATGAAAAATTGCAGCTGGAGAATAATGTGCTGAAATAAGAAAATGTTATAAATTATTTTTATTCCCTATCCGTAATCTTCAATAGAACTACGTACTCTCTACATTTAAGTAAAATAACCGCTAGTAGCCCTCCAAGTATCAATACACCAACACAAGACGAAATTAATACGAATAACCAAGTGTTTTCCAATCCTGTATTATTGCTGCCAGTTAATTCTACAAATTCAATACCGCTTTCTCGTGGATGTGGATTTGGATCACACATAAAAGCTGCAAAGCATGGATATGAATCGTTAGATGGCAATGCAATCACCGTCGTTTTAGGCAAAAGAAACGATGGCAATGGTGGTGGCGGCATTGACAGTATATTGTCAGGAGGTGGTCCAACGTGGCCACAATTTCCTACACAGTTGGCAATCATTGTAATTTGTATCTGAAATGGATTTAAAAATTAGTTTTGAAAAATTATAAAATATAGAACAAAGTATTATATTTTTAAAAAAGTTTGAAATCGGTCTTTAAAATAGCTTTATGATTGTCTCGTATTAATTCTATGTTTCCATGTTCAACGTTTCACTTTTCAAGATTTCCCCATACAGTCTTAAAAACTATGGAAAAGTCCAAAAATAGCAGTAGCAGAGAGTGTTCGTGAAAACCGTAAACAATCCATTCGTCGCTGATCTCAGGCTTTGGGCATCTTTTATGGGTCATTGTGGCGTATCTTGAGGCGTGATCTTGGTCTGAAAGCCTATAAAATACAGCTCGTACAAGAATTGAATCCGGCTGATCTTAGTGTACGTTTTAGTTTTGGTTTATGGGCCTTACAACAACTTCAAATTGCTCCATTATTTTATCGAAAAATTGTGTTTAGCGACGAATCTCATTTCTGGTTGAACGGCTACGTTAGCAAGCAAAATTGAAGTATTTGGTTCGATGAACAACCAGAAGCAAACCAAGAGCTTTCAATGTATCCCGATAAATGTACTGTTTTGTGCATGAGGCATCATCGGACCGTATTTCTTCAAAAATGCGGATGGAGCCTGTGTTACGGTCAATGGTACTCTCTACTGAGCAATGATTAATGAATTTTTGTTGCTAAAAATTCAGGATATTAGTGTAGCCGACCTCTGGTTTCAATAGGATGGCGCAACATGTCATACAGCTGGAGAAACAATCGCTTTGTTGCGGCAAACGTTCGATGAAAACATCATCTCACCAAGATCTTGTGATTTGACGCCATTGGATTACTTTCTTTTTGGATATGTTAAATCACTTGTTTATATCGACAAACCCCAAACTATTGACGCTTTGTTATTCAGGGTTCGAAAATATCCGATATTTATTATAAATATCAAAATATCGGATATTTAGGATATATATCCGATATATATCAAAAATTTTGATATATATCCATTTTATATATCCATTATGTATTCTATTTGCATTTGTGTTACATAAACATAAGAAAAACTGAAATGTTTTTAATGTTTTATTTATTTAAGTACTTAAAATCATAAAAATGAAACCAAAACATAAAATCTTCTTCTAGATCAGGCAAAATCAACTAAAAAACATAAAATCTTATATAATATTAAGAAATCAACTCAGAAACATAAAACCTTTTTATAAATTCTTTGAATTTAATTCTAATCAGTCAATGGTCATATACGTACCTACACTTAGGTAACAAAACAATAAACATTACAAATAATAAGTCTAGAATATAATCAAATAAGTCTTTTAGTTATCAAATCAGTCATCAGTCAATTTTCAAACAAGTAATCAAAAAATGCCGTATTCAAAATTGTACTTGGTTTGACTGCAAGGAAGATAAAAGTAGGTCATCTTCCGATTCTGAATCTGGATTGGATAGGAAATCAACGACATTTTGAATCATATCATCGTCATCTTCCGATTCTGAATCTGGACTGGATAGGAAATCAACGACATTTTGAATCATATCATCCACTACATCAGCAGATTGAGTAATATCATCATCGTGTGTAAGATCCGATATCCAATCTAAGTTTTTTTTCTTTGCTGAAGACTTGTTCAGATGTTTAAGCAAGTACACCAATTTATTACTTTTTTCAATTCCCAAACGGTTTCTCAGCTTCGACTGCACCAGACCAAATCGTGAAAAAATCCTTTCAAGACCCGCTGTTGAAGCAACAGCAGTCAATAGTTGTTCACACATATTTAAGAACCTTTTTCTGTGTTCCCATTGCTCCCATTGAACATATGTGGTGTTCAAGTTTAAAAGCTTCCAGCGGCGGAGTTGTTTGAAACTGAAACCCAAAGAGATATTGCGGAAAAATTAATGATTGGGTCATTATCGATGTAACCATTGGCATAAAGTCTGTTTCCAATTCAGCAAATGCTGTATTCCGTTGTTCAGGTGTCAAGTTTTTGCCTGCAAATCGTTGATCAAGAATATTTGCCAAATAATATGGGGCACCTAACGCCATATCACGCCTTTTGTTGAAAGCAGATTTCACTTGAGTCGGTTGACTTGATAAATCTTTCTCTAAATTGTTCCAAATTTCGACAGCTACTGAAATCGTCGTGCCGTCTAGTTGGGAGCGATCTAAAGCTTTTGCGATTGGATCCAGTCTTGCCAGCAAATCCAATGAATTATTAGCAATTTGAATATCGTTGACAATTCGGTAAATGTCAATATCAATTGCGTCTCGATGATTTTGGCAAATCTGCACTAGAATTCCGCGATTTTCGACGAATGATCGTACTGTATCCCGAATCGAGTTCCAACGTACGACAATAGGCATGACCAATTGTTTGCCTTTTGCTCCTTTATACCACGCCGCTGGCAAATGCTTATTTCTGAAATATTTCACGACTTTTATGACGTGTTTAGTGACTCCTTTCACTTCTACATTTTTAGCAAGTAGATTTAACAAATGTGCACTACATCCATATTGGATAATGTCAATGTCTTCTTGTATTTCCAACTCACGTCGCATCTTAGTTACATTTCCAGTATTGTCCGTAACAAAACTGCGTACCTTAACTCCGAAATCTTCTTCAGTCTTTTTGATTGATTGCTTAGCAACAGTTGTCAAATATTCGGCAGAATGCGAGTTGCCAGACGTATCGACAGTATGGACGAGAACGGAATCTCCTTCACCTGTTGTAATGCTACAACAAACAATCGGTTCGTTGTGTATATTCGACCAGCCATCTAAGGACATGGAAACGGTTTTGCCACGTAAGCATTCCTGATCTTTTGCTACAATAGACGCATGTGTTTTATTAAGTAGTGTTCCAGTTAAATGGAATGCGGACGGTGGTTTGTATCCTGGTCGTAGAGCTGTGATCATTTCTTTAAATAGTGAGTGATCTGCATGACTAAATGGTGTATTTGTTGCATAAAAAAATTCTGCAATTTTAGTGTCAAGTTCTTTTGATAAAGCTGTAGAAGTAGATATTATTTTATCCTCAATTGAAGTTTGTTTCTTATTTTTTGATGCAATACAACTTGTATCAGCAGGACGTGTTCCGGACGTACTTTCTGAATTAGGGTGTGTGGTGGAGTTAGAGCTGCGTGCTCGTATACAGATATCTCGATGTTTCACCATACGAATCGGAATCCCCTGCAGTTCTTTGGCGCAATGTTTACATTTCGCCCACTTGCCCGTGTTATTAGGCTTTGCTATTAGCTGAAAGTCAGCCCAGACTAGATGACGAGGCTTTGGCATGGTTGGTGTTACTCCTAAAAATGACAAACAATCATTGCAGTTAAAACCTCCTTGATACCGTTTTATGTTTAAAGTAAAGACATAACCTAAAAATTCATCATTTAATAAACAGTTATATTCTATTAATACAAAAAAAAACGTACTCTTTCGTAACGAAATTTTTCTGACACGACTGACAGAAGCATAAGTGTTGCCATTTATAGATTAGAACTTACTATTAGGGATGATGTTTTAACTCTACTCCAACGCCATTTACATTTGGGAAGTAGAAATACAGTAACAAATGCCAAAAATTATTCAATAACACAAAATTTTTAAAATAATTTTGTATTGATATATATCATAAAAAATCGTTTGATATATATCGGATATATATCGGATATATATCATGATATATATCCATTGATATATATCCTTCGAACCCTGTTGTTATTCAAGGAATACCAGCCTATATGCTCGAAAGAGTTGTCGAAAATTAGACCCACAGAATAAACCATATAAGAACTAGTAGTGGGCAACATTTCAACGAAATAATTTTTAAACAAACTATCAAATAAAGATTTGCGTTAATACATTGATTTTTATGTATTTTATTGAGAAAACAAAGTAGGAACCCGGTGGCGAACGGCACGGCGATTCATCGATGACAAATAGAGACAAAATTAGATCATAGGTGACAAACGGAGACATTTGTTTGACTTCATGCATGAACTTTTAGAACAAATGTCCAAAAAATCACTGATGACTTATGCCGATAATTTCACTTAGTCGTTAGTGTGCTAGCGACACGTAGCAGACAATATCAGTACGATTCCCTCATGAATAAGTCACTAGTGCGTATACTTCCGAGTGAGTTGTAGAGGAAAATGTCATCGAGTTTTCACCAATGATTTTGTCACAAACATGTCAGCATAAGTCTAGCAAAAAAAAAATTTTTTTTTTGTTTTGCATTTGTTTTTATTTATATTTATTAAGTAATCAAAATATTTTAATTTACATTTATTAAATATACAATTTTATAAAGATGACACTAACAACTCAGGTCTTCGACTCTAAATAAAAATACTTAGTACATATTAACAAATGAAAATAACTACGTATGTACTATTAAATATGTCATAGTTATTCCAATAGTATTAAGAACTTGTATTCTAGTCAAATCTGAGAGGTGGTCAGTGGCGGATCCAGAGGGGGGGCGATGGGGCGATCGCCCCCTCTCTCAAACCTAAATTATATGTTAAATTATATGTACATTCTGTTATTATCTAGAAATGTAGTCAATCGTCCCCCCCTCTTGACAATGCTGGATCCGCCACTGGAGGTGGTGCCTTGGTGAGATATTAGGTGCTAAAAGTCGAAAAAATCTGTTTTATACAAATATCACGCTAAGGTCGGTCCACAATTTTATAGTTCAGAAAATTTTCAATAAAAAAGTTGTGAAATTTGTTTCGTTTGACTTTTAAGTAGTTTAGTAGATAACCTATTTTAAGGTATTTGCCGCATACAAGTGTTTGTTCATAGTATTACGAGTATGACTCTTGATTTGAAAAGTACTATAACTCATCAACTGTAAGTCGTAAAAAAACTGTTTTTGCGCGTTTTCTATATGAAATTATCTGAGCTACAAAATAGTGGACAATTTTTATTTTTTTTTTTTGTAGAAATAACCCTTAGCAAGATATTTGCAAAAAACCAAATTTCTCTATTTTTAGCACTCGATATCACCACGTCTCAAGATTCGACCATAACAAAAGTTCATATCTTCTATTGGAATAACACTCAAAAAAATTCAGATTGAATACTATGATGTAGTTCAGTCAGCCGCTGTCAGTTAGTCTATTAGATAATGCATTTTTTTATGTTTTGATAGTGCTTTGCGGCAATTTGCAGGCCATCGAATCAAACTGCATCGAACTTGAAAATACATTTGTCCAACAGCAAAATTTTCGGTGATATTCTTCATGGGTAGGTCGACGACAGAAATCTATTGCAAAGATAAAATTCAGACGTTACAATAACTCCATTATTTAAAGCCTTTTCTTAAGGACATGCTAACTCACCTCAAAATGTTTAGTCTGTCTTAACTTAACAGTTATAAAATACATCTTTTTAATTAAATTTAATCACATTTTGTAGGAGGACACAATATTTTGTTATTTACTTATTTCATTTCGCTTGACAAACTGACAACAAAAATAACAATCGGCTGTATCTATGACTTTTACTCGTTGATAGCGACATGTAACAGACAATGTCATGCAGCCGTAAACTTGTTATTGACTTTTAACAGACAATATCACCGATTCGAAACATTTCAGAAGTTTAAAGAGACTTGAATGATATTGTCCAACATAGAATACTAACTTCCTGACATCCCCATTGTGAGTCATCGATGAAAAAATCGTTTCGGAAAATTTCATGTAGAGCAAGGGTGTCAGCGTTTTCAAATCACTGAGCCAAACGCATGCAGCGCAGTCAGCGTTGCTTTTACAACAACTTTAAATTCGAGTAACAACAAACAAAAAAACAATTTTTTGTTGTTTTTTCATGCCTCGTTTACAACAACAATAATACTTCAACAATTTTAAAATTTCTAAGGACTAGGACACACAAAAATTAGGGGAACTCACGCGTTGATGCGCAATGCCCTTGCGTCGTTGCGAAAATGCAATTTGCTAAAGTTTGATATTAGTAAAATAACAATAATATTGCCGAAAATTTCGCACTACTTTTGCAATTTCTCAAGATGGAAATATTCACATTGATCGTTCAGGCGTTAGTGCGTAAAAGACTTGCATTTTCGCAACTGCGCATCAACGCATTAATACCCATATTGTTTGTCGTTTTTGTTTTTGATGCGACGTAGTCTTTGTTGTTGTTTTATGTTGGTTCGAGTTCGATTTTGTGTGTACGCAAAAAAAGCAACAAAAACGCGAAATTTTGACGAGCGTGAAAAAAAAAAACAACAAAAATTATTTCTGTGAATAATGTGCAGAAATATTGATGTTGTTGGGATTGTTGTACAGAAATATTGATGTTGTTGGGTCGAGCCAAAATTGGCTCACTTTTCTTCTACGCTGACACCCTTGATGTAGAGCGCTCTATGTTCGTGTTATTTTCTTGATGATTCATCGATGACAATATCATTATGAATGATGTCGCTCAAAAACGCCACCGGGAAGCTCTTATTGGGTCACCCGTTATAATTACAAAATTTTGGCAAACAGTCGAAAACTACTAGGGTAAGGGAGGGAAATATGGACTACGTGGGTAATATGGACCACACGGTTATTTCCAAATGCATACATAGGATTTACCGTTATTCATGTTCAAACGTAGCGCTAATACCTAAAGCTTATAATAGGGCGATTTTAGCGTTCGGTGAAGTCGCATGTTTCTGTAAAGTTGATTTTTCTAAAAAAAAGATCAGTGATAATTTTTTTCTAGTGAGTATATTTCATTATTTCACTTTAAAGACATCGCGTTTATAAATAAATGGTTAATTATATAAAGTCAGTGAATACCATATATAATTTATTAGCACAAATAAGTTTATTAACCAAAAGAGTTTTTGATAAAAAACCATTTATTTCACCAACACGTGCTGTGGGTAATATGGACCACCAGAGAAAAAAGCCTCAAAAACAAATGTATTTATCATCTTTTTCAGATGGGGAATCTAGTTGCAGTTTTCATGACGTGTCTGATGGTCATTATATGTAATTCGTTAACTACAAAGGAAAAAAATGATAAAAAATGCATATAATGTAATACCCTTTAGTCAGAAGATCGAGGTGGCGAATTTTGGGTTGAATGTGTAATCTGACGTTCTTGGAGTCATGAAAAATGTGCCGAATGTGGAAGTGACATTTTTATATGCAACTTCTGTACCAAATGGACTATATGGTCCATATTACACTACACTTTTTTTTTATCCTCATTTTGAGTATTTTCAGTTTTTTCATTTTTTTTCTTTATCCTGATGAGATATTTATCTAGAAGTGAAGCAGAATTAAGGCTAATTGTGTCCTTTACTGAATGACATAAAATTAATTGTTTTGTTTTATGTATTTTGGGTTTTATTTAAAAAAGAAAGATGGGTGGTCCATATTTCCCTCCCTTACCCTACATATAAACTATAAAAGAAAGAAGTGCAGAAGGGGAGGTATATGAGCTGTTTTAAGAGTAAATTTTTTAATTCAATTTTGGTAGAATTTAATATGAAACTGATTAATATGCATATTAGACCGGTTCGATTTTGTATGAAGCAAAAAAAAAAAAAAAAAACATCCCGAAACCGACTCAAAAGTTAGAGGGACTCTTAAAATGATATCTGCATTCAAAAAATATGTAAATCGATTTTGGAACTCGAATTTCATCTATACCCCGAAAAAAAATTTATAATTTTTAAACGCCAAAATTTTTATGAGAACATAGTCTTTATTTCTAAAGTACTCTCGGGTGTCAATTTTGTAATGAAAAAAAAGTTATGACCAAAAAACATGTTTTTTTAGCCAAAATGGGCCTTCAGTAGAATCAAAAGTGCTCCATTGGTTTTTCTCGGAATGAAAACAAAAAAAACTAGTAAGGGTGTTACCTTTGGCCTGGCCAAACATCAAATACCCTACACTGCAGTATTTTAGTTTTTAGTTTTAGTGTCTGTACGCAGTTTAGTTGGATTGTCTCAAAAAAGTTTTGAGTATAGCGTTTTGAAACTTTTGCTTATATGGGAGGTGCCACGCCTTCTTGTTCGAGTTCACCCAGTATTTGCTCAGAGCATGCATTTATAGTTCTTAGTGTCTGAGTGAAATTAAGTTATCTCAAAAGACTCTTTCAGTATGGCATTTTGAAACTTTTGCTTATATGGGAGGTGCCACGCCCTCTAGTCTGAATTCGCCTAGTTTTTTTTTCCAGAGCTTGCGCTAACCATTCCTAGTATTAATGTGTATTGTGGTTGCATTGTCATGGAAAATACTCCTAAAGTTACATTTTGAATATATTTTTTGTATGGGCGATAGGCGTGTTTGTTGACCGATTCCGCTCATTTTCAATACCTCGAGCTATCTTTTACGGCAAGTCCACTAACTAAATTTTATCAAATTGCCCTGCGTAGTTTTCCCGCCAGCCAGCTAGGCAAACGGACATGGCAACACAGAAAAAAAAATATCGGTCAATCCAACCGATTTCAACGATAGAAATTGCACCAACCCGCAGTAAAGGTTAAATTGACTGTGCAGTCCAGTAAAATTACTGTAAAAATAGTACTATAAAGTTGCTGTTAAAATGTTTAGGTACTGTGAAAACAGTTAATTTAAGCTAGATTTTCGATAGAAATTGCACCAACCCGGAGTTTTTGTATTTTGACCGTAGAACTCTGTAAATTTACAGTTTACTCGGTTTAGAAACTATCAATCGCAGTTACAGTAAAAATAACCTTCTTAAAAGGTCAGCTAACTATATAAACTGTTCCAAACAGTTAAAACTGTTTTGGAACGGTTTAATAGTTAGCACCCCAGAAGGGCTCTAACTAGCCGTTTCCAAAAACTCGTAGAAATTGTAGCAAACAACTTCTACGGCGACACCATTTCAAATGGCAAAATATCAGTACAACTCTAGCAAACTTATGTTGATTTATTCTTAAACAATGTGAGAATTTTATGAATCTGTTAAAAACTCAACTCCAAATGTTATTTATATGAAAAAAAAAAATTTATGGAATACAAAATGTATAGTTGAATTCAACTGTAGAAAAGTAAAGCTGATTCTGAAATTTTGAATTTTTGTTTTTGTTTCCTATAGAAAATTTGAAAAACTATAGAATACAAAATTTATAGTTAATTTTACCGTCAGTTTTTTTTCTGTGTATATCGACTCAGTAGGTGACGCTGATCAAGAATATATATACTTTTCTATACCTGCCACGCCTCCTTCTCTGCGTTACAAACGGAATGAGAAAATGAATATACCCTGGGTGTAGGGTATAATGATGCAGATATCGTTTTTAAGAGTCCTTCTAACTTTTGAGTCGGTTTCGGGATGAATCTAAATTTCCACTCTATCTACATTAGATTGGGTATATTTTATTAGTTTCATACTAAAATCCAATATCTAACAATATTAGTTGGAGTCTAAGCGCAATATCAGGAGTTCTTGCCATTCAACCTGGTATCTTAAGATATACAATATGTACAAGATTCACTTTTAGTAATAACAAATTGCTTTAAAGCAAGTCGCAGAACTCTCATTCCTGTAAATTTGATATTACTCGTATCTTGGTGTATTTTATTTATTTATTTATTTTTTACTATTGCTTATCGATTTTGAAGAATATTGTAATCAACATTTTTTTTTTCTTTTCAATATGATTTGGATACATGGATACACACATTTAACTTTTTTCTTCGCAGAATTTTATTTTGGAAACATTTATAGTTTTCGTTCCTTATTTATAATAAGCAAATGGCTTCTTATTATTTTGTATACTAATAGTTATGTATTTAATATAATTAAAAACTTAAGTTTTTGATTTAAAATTATTCTTACTGCGATATATTATTGAAAAACTTTTTCTTCTGGTGGAATTTCACTGCTACGCTACCTTTTCTCACTGTTAGCTCAACCAAACTATAGCAATAAAGCAATGCAGCTCGGTACATCAACGATTTTCGAAGGTACTTGTATGTACTCAAAAGATATCCTGTTACTAAAAAGTACGCTCTTTTTATCTTCAATAAATTTTAGGGTGGAAAAACCATCTCTGTAAATTCAATGAGAAAAAGCACATTTTTATTTAACTTTACTTAAGATTAAATATTTTATAAACTTTAACTTATCCTAAATAAATATTTTTATAACTTTTTATATGACAACTTTGATTTTGAAGACAATTTATTAGATAATAAACAAATGTGGAGGTTGACTGCGTTGTAATTTTGTAAATTTGAAAACAGAGAGTATCTTTATAAAGCGCTTGCGCAGTATCATCCAACCCCATTGAACTCATGTGTAAACATTCCAGCAAGTTTTTTCCACTTTTGTTTATTATCCCACTAAAAACACCGTGTTGAATTTCTACCCTTTGGGTAGTCATCAAAAGATTAATCGCTCGCAATGCATGGACAAACACATTTTGGAGAACGAAACAAAAAAAAAAAAAAAAGTTGGGTGGGTGTGCCATTTTTGATTCTTTAATTGACATTATGTAAAGGCCACAAAATTCTATTTATAAACTTTTGCTCATTAAATTTATATTTATATATTTTGTTTTAAAATTTGTTAAAAATAATCCTGACGCAAAAGCTGTCAATTTAATTGTTGATTAAGCTTCTGTGCAAAATGGCACTGATTAAATTTTTTTATTAATAAAACCATATTCGTAGTTGAAATGTTTGTTTTACGTTTGGAAAAGGTAAATTTTTCTATAAAGCTTGAAAACCACTGTATAGATTTTGAGTTTTTGTTGGTTATCAAAATTATCTTTAACATTTTGCTTTCTACATGTTGAAGCTTCCAACACAAAAGATTTTTAGCAATTGATATGTGTGTCTGAAATTCGCGAAGGAAATATGTTTCAAAGACCATCAATTGTCCGCCTCCACCTGTTAGTATTCGTCGTACGGTGCTCCATCAGGGAAAAACAACAACATACGGCCTCACGTCTGTCTTCATTAACAAAGATTACGAAGACATTCAAATGTATTAGAAACAGTGGTACCTTTTGCATTTTCTCTCGGTAATTTCTGCAGGTATAACATATCTGAAGTTCAAGTTTAAAGCTTAGCTATAAAGTAATTAAAAAAAAAGGAGAAAGTCACATTTTTGAAATTAACGTTTTCTACTTATATTTATAACAGGACTTTCAATATTTACTTGATGGTTTTCCGAATTTCGTGGTCTCTTCACTGTACACGTGGCAATTCCCATTTATCTAGTGGATTTTACTCTATATCTAACAATATCGAATATAGAAAATTTAAAGTTTTTCTGTGTGTTCGTTTTTTATAGATTCGAAAACCACTTGACCGCTTTCGATGAAATTTATACAGTATGTTAGTTTAGATCGGGGAAGGTTATAGGCTAAAAAAATTGGCGGTGCCACACCCCTGGGAGACAAAATTTGACATATCTCCGAAACTTATTGATGCATAGTAACGAAAAAACAAGCATTAAAAAAATAAGCGGTGTCACGCGCTTAAAAAACCATATGTGATATATCTCAGTAACTATTTGAAGCATTGGAATAAAACTTTGCACATATATAAAGGACACTAAGTCAAATAACACCCATTACAAAAATGAGCGGTGCCACGCCCCTAAAAAACAAAATTCGACATATCTCCGAAACTGTTCTAAGCATATGGATGAAATTTGATATATATGTAAAGGGCACCAGAGCAAATGTAATCAAATTGGTGAAACTATTTAACGCAGATGAATAAGGTTTGGTACATATGAAAAATTCACGGGGACAAAGGTGGGGTAACGCTCACCGAGTAAAAGCTAATGTATTACATTTTTAAATCTCATCCTTAACGTCAGTTTGCAAAAAAATTTATCGCATTTTGTTTTTAAGGGGCGTTTCACCGCTCATTTTTTCAGTTAACATTACTTGTCACAGTTCCTTTTACACCAAGTATCATCTATGTGCGACAAATATTTTTAGAAATATGATTAGTTAGCTTTTTCAGAAGAGTGGCACCGCCTACATATACCTTAAATATACATTATTTTTTCTGGTATTTTATACTCATGTGCTAAATTTCAACTATTTGCATACTTTAAATAGTTTAAGAGATATGGTAAATTATTTTTTTTGGGAGTGTGGTACTACCTTGTGTGTGTGATGAAAGTTATTTGTCCCGATGCCATTTACAAATGCATAAAATTTCATCTGCTTGCATCAAGTAGCCTTAAAGATATGATGAAGTAGTTTTTTGGGGGCGTGGAACGCATTTTCAGACTATGCGATTATTATTCTATTATTCTTTGCTATTGACATACAATGAGAATTAGAATAAGGGTTGGGATTCGTCGTATAAGGCCTGTTGACCTAACCCTGTTAAGACTTAACTAGAAGTCCATAGGCGCATGACATTAATAAATCCCAGTATGTCCCTTGGCGGTAAGGTGCCCACTTCAGAGGGTACGCGACAGAGAAGTAGCGAAGTCTGTCTTTCTAGACTGTCACAGTGATATTGAATATATTCTGCTGTTTGCTTTTCTTCATTACAGAATCTACAGTGTTTACCCTAAACTAATCCCATGTTGGAGAGATGCTTCCTTGCTGGGCAGTATCCCGTGAGAAGTCCTGTAACAGTCCGTATACATTTCCTTTTCAGCATAAGTTACTGTTTTGTTCTTTGTTTGGAATCTCTTGGCATCAACGCTTTTGATTGTCTGTGGCCTAGGGTGTTGTCCCAGTCTTCTTGAACTTTTTTGTCCAGGCCATTGCTTAGGTTTAATTTAATGAAACTCCAAGGTGACCCGCAGATTGGAGTAAGACCTACAAATTGTGTTGATGACCCTTTTCCGAAAAGCTCATCCGTAGTTTCATTACCTGTCCAGGTACCCAAATGAAGTGAATTTTTTTACGAGAGGAGAGCCTAATTAGTAGTTGGAAGCACTCCCATACTAACAACGATATTATTTTGAAGGAGTTTAAGGCTAAAAGTGCCGCTTTGCTGTCTGATATTGTAGAATATAGATGTTAATTCCACAGGGAATTTGTCTTTCATATTCCGTCAGGCAAAGATCGATTGCATGTACTTCCGTCTGAAACACTGAGTTTTATTGATTCATGCATGCAAATATATTTTTATGCGGCAATAGCTGGCAGACACCAATGAATTGGGGTCGTTCCTTTCCCCAGGCATTTGAGCTGGTGAATGTAACTTGGAAGTTGTGCAAAAGTTGTATTTGGGTATGCAGTAATCACTGTGATGTTTAGATTTCCGTTGGTGTTAAGCTCCTTTCCTAGGGTAGACTGTTTACTAGTTCCAACTCTACCCATGTCCAGTAATATAAGTTTCGCTACGAACCTCAACGCTTCCTTCCTTATCTATAGATGTAAATCAACTGCTGTTTCCAAGGCAGCAGTTGGTGTGGTTTTAATGGCTGCTATAACTGAAATATAAGACATTCTTTGTAGTTCATAGAGTTTGGCTTGTGCAGATTTTTGTTAATTTATAATACTGGTCTAATTTTTATTTGCCAATGGCGTCTGATAGCTATAATTTTACGTACTAAACTTTATCTTTAAACTTTTTTGATTGTATGCTTTTATTTATTTTATGCTGATTATCAGCTGATTGCTGATGCTGAGCTGATATTAGCAACACAATTGGTTTGAAAAGTTGAGGTTCGGATATTTTGTATCTCTCTTTAGCAATTTTTTCCGATCAAACCCAAAACTTCAAGCCCAAGACTCAATATAAAAACCAAGACTAAGGGTCAATGTCCAAGACCAATACTGCTATGGTCATGGTCTTGGTTTGCTCATCACTACTTAAGAAATTGATGCTATTTTAGATTAAGCTTAAGGGCGTTTAAGATGTACAGAATTCTCACATTTCCCTATTGAGATATGCTTGTGTTTGGATATTCGGAATAAAATTGGATTTCCTTTTTAAATATTTCTGCATACAATGTGTTTCAATCCTTGGTAATATTTTCTATTTAAAATAATGTCTCTAATTACCAGTTATTTGTGTACCTCTGACCTCTTAAAAATGACGTTGTAATCATCATTAACGCCATCTTCACTTAAAGTGTGTATCACCGTATGTCATATGTATGTATTAGTATACCTACCAGCGTTTGTCTTCGTCATCAATTCCATTCGCTAAATTGAAGTTAACGGTATATTTTATACTCCTACACACACACGACTTTGACTTCGTCGGAATCGTAGGTACTCGTATTTGCTGTCGGCTATAAATACAAAAGTGTAAACTCGTATTTACCAACGTATCGGGTCTGGGTTAGTAGGTGAGCGACCGACGACGTATTTTGGCTGCATATCGTCATCAGCGCCGCGCGGTCGGTGCCCACAACCCATTCGGATGAAAAACAGTAATTCAGTTTATACATGGACACTCGAGCGTAAGGTTGCGTGCGTTATTGCCAATTAAATTCATTTTTTATACATAAATTCAATAAAACAGTGAATAAAACAAAAACACAACCCGCAAGCTCTACAACAAATGACGCAAATTAAAGCTAGGAAATTATATTAGTGTTTGTGTGTGTTCGTGTATTTGTGCGTGCACTTACTACATATGCAATATATATGTACATATATACAATATACGCATAAAAGTTTGTTACATATGCTAATCAAGGAAGTTTTCAATCATTTTATTCGATAAATTGTTAATAAATTAATTGTTTTGCTAAAGATCAATCAGCAGATAAGTACAAGTCGGCATGTAAGTAGAAGTTAAATATAAAAATTAAATAACTTAAAAAGCTGGCAACCCTTAAAATTCGTTGCCAAAACATAGGTGGCTTTGTAAGTTGTCCTTTAAAGGCGCAAAGAAGCTTGCGTGACTGCTTAGACCTTTGGTAGTTAATATCCAGTAGTCATTATAATTTCACTATGTATAATTAATATTTTTTAAATTGTTGAGTTTTATTTGAAAAAGTTTAAGAGAAAAAAAATCAATAAATGTTCCTTAATTATAAAGCAACGTCATGAACTCGTCATGCATTTAGAACATAATAGAAATTGGATTGGGAACTTTAACTATAAATATAGGATGCATATCAGAATGCGCAGGCCAATAGTAGTAGTTTGCAACCAGTCAAGCTTTTTTACTTCATTGAGTAGTATAATCTCATGAACTGAAAGCCACATTGCCCTTCAATTTGTCTACACTGGTGCTTATTTAAAGAACAATCTCTTTGAGTACCGGTTTTTTTATGAATAAACCACCATGACATTTCCGATTTTGCCCAACCTGTTAGCCGAAGGATTCGGAACACATTGCACAAAAAAAAAAGTATACATGCTTGGAGAACCTTTCCCATTAGCGCAAGTGATCTGAATCTTCTTAGTTCCACGTGCCCAACACTCCTTCCGATAAGTCTGAGCGCCCGCAAACTACAGACATACATACTTACATACATATTCCCATGGGACGCTACCCAGCAAACATTTTCAGTCGCGGAAGAATCGTATTTTATTCTTCTAGGTGGTCAAATCAATCGTTCACAACATCGCGTTCTTATCTTCCGCAATGCTTTTGACGTGAAGAAACAGTTCAGTAGTTTCGAATCTGCTAGAAGGATTCGCAAATGATCTCCAGGAAGGGTCCACAGACGACTCCCTAAGATGTTTTTTAAAGCGAAAAAAATAAACTACGCAGTTATAAATGTAAAATGGCAACATCAAAATAATTTCATAAGTTTGACATTTTGCTTCGTGAAAAATACCGGGCCCCAGAAATATTGTCTTTTAAAAAAAAAATATCAACTTTTTCCGAAGTTATTCGTTAAGAAGTAAGATTTGAAACCATCTTCCAGAAGAGTCTTAAGTGATTTAAGCTTGGCTTAAGATGATCTTCCAGAAGAGTGATAAAAGAATCTTCTGTTACTCGCGGAAAATTTTTAGCGCGGAAAGCTCGCTAGAACACAGCGAGTTGAGGATACTACAGGGTATCCCAAAATAAAGTTTATATTTGCTTAGCTTCTTGCGTGATCGCAACGAATCCAAGGAATGTTTGCGTTGTAGCGTTTGCGTACGAGAGAGACAAAAACGGTGATTCGTTGGCTGATCCTGAAATGAGGCGCCAAGATCAAGATCATCAAGAACGGCAGAAAACGTTGAGAGTGTTAAACAAACTGTTTGTGACAATCCGAACCTTTCAATTCGGAAGCCCGTAAGTGCTTTAAATGTGTCAAGACCGTCATTACGCAAAGACCTGAAGCTACAACCCTATAAAATTTAATTGGAGAAAGAATTAAAGCTCCAGGATGTCAAAGAGTTGACTTCGTAAATTATGCAATTGAGCGCCTTTCCACCAGCCAGCCATTACAGAGTCAGATATCACACGACTTATTCCGAGCATTTCTAAGGTCGTTATAAAATAAAAACCATATCAAGCTGAGACTTAAGACGCTTAGAGCTGGCGGTGATGACATTGAAAACGTCGATAGCTTCACGTATTTAGGCAGCATTATCTCAATGGGTGGTGGAGCAAAAGAGGATATCAACTCAAGAATAGCAAAAGGCGCGTTTGCTCAACGGAACAAAATATGGTCTTCTTCCGTTATATACCCCAAAACGAAAGTACTCATTTTTGATTCAAATGTGAAATCGGTTTTGTTATATGGGTGCAAAACATGGCTTGTTACTGAACAACTAACGAATAAGCTGCAAGTATTCGTCAACAAATGCTTAAGGCGTATACTAAAAGTTTGGTGGCCTCGCACTATATCAAATGCCGAGCTACATCAAAAATGCAATCAGAGGGCTATAGCAAACAAGGTCAAGCTGCGAAAATGGAGATGGATTGGTCACACTCTCCGGAAACCACACTGCGAAGTTTGTCGCCAGGCTCTTGAGTGGAATCCATAAGGCAGTAGAGGGCGTGGTAGACCCAAAACCAACCAGAAAAGGTCGCTGGAAAAGGAAATACAAGAATCGAGAAAGTCGTGGCAAGATCTCAAAATCATCGCAAGGGATCGCAACAAATGGAAACGTTTCATATTGGCCCTATGCTCCTCCTAAGAGTTAAAGGAGAATACATATATATAAGCTGAGACTTTGCATAAAACGGCGATAAGCGGCCTCTAAATGACCTTCAAAAAATTTTAAAAATGCTCAGCTCTACTGTACAAGCTTTAATAAAGATTGTGTGTGAAGTAATGCACGGGATGTAGATGGGGTAACCCGTAACACTGTACGTTACAGTTTCGTAACACGAAAATGTCTTCTCCAAACTGCTGGTAGTTTTTAATGACAGTATAATTAAGAAACAGGGCATGGTCACAAACATAAAGTTACTAGTCCAAAAAACATAGCTCGAAAACTTTACGCGGACTTTTAAGTTTTAAATAGTGATCACATGATAAGTTTTCAACCACACTCTAGTGAACGAAGCACGTATGCGTATAAGCAGAATTGAAATTGCTCCAAAAACTAGAACAGAAGTAGTGAAGGGAATTAATTTTTTTGTATCACAACGCTTCACAGTTGCAAAACTCATGAATTTTTCCCGAAATCGATAGTTAATTTCTGCAAGTGCCAACTTAAAATAAAAGAGGTGGAAGTTAGATTTTTTAAATGAAGATTTTTTACTTCCATAACAAGAGTTTAAATATTTTTTGTAATTCCTGGTCAACTTCACTGTCAAACAATTTTAAAAATATGAAGCACTCTGTTTTGCAGGGGCGTGGCACCGCCCACATTTTTTCTGATAATTTTTTATATACGTGCTAAATTTTAACTATCTACATCATCTGCGCCAAGTAAGCAAGTAGTCTTTAAGATGTGATGGATTAGTTTTTAAAAGAGCGTGCAACGCCAAGTTTTTCAAGAAATTGGGAATTTGATTAGAGACATTCATATCTTTTGCTTTTATTTATAAAGAAGAAATAATTCAATAACAGGTCATTTCGAATTTTTACAGAATGCTATTAGGTGCATTTCCTATTGGTGGAAAAAACGATATATCCAACAACCACAAAAGTGGGAAATGTCGATTCATTCTTCTATGCGGAGGATATGTCTTACTTTTGATACTTGGAGCTGCAATGTTCTCTGCAATAGAAGCGCCAAAAATAGAAGATATTTCCAAGCGTGTTGAAACATTTAGAAACCAATTTTTACAAGAACATTCATGTCTGAGTGGTAAGTATTTTCTACGCTTAAATAATTTTTTAATTTTTTCTTATTTTGGAATCCCAATCTTATACATATGTGTAAGCTATAACAAAAATTTATAGAATGAACCAGTTGGGCAATATTCTATATATAGTTCCCGTCAGCTCAAAGTCCATTGAGGTGAAGACGATGCAATCCTAATTCGTGGAAAGCATAGAGACACGGCTACTAGCTTTTACCCCTGCGTCAAGTGATTTTTTCTTTTTTTACTCTATCGAATTTTTTTTCAAATTTCTATTTATATTTTTTGTCATTAAATTATCTATGAATTGACTCCAACAACCAAGCAATAACATTCAATTTACTTACTAAAAACCGTAAAGTTTAATCAAATTGAGCCAAAAAAAAAAAAAAAAAGTTGGAGTTTAATATTTTCGTGGTGAAACAGAAACAACAATAGACATTTTCGTGTGTGTTCATGAGAATTCTAAATCCGGTCTCAGAATTTCTATATCTTGTACGGTTTTAGAGACATCCTAGCCTTAAAATGGAAAAAATTCTTTTTTCTATTTTTGAAGCTGTTATATCACAACTTGATAACTTTCAGCCTGGTATTGTAGTTAAAAGTGACAGCCTTTTTCTTCAAAACCAAATTCAAATTGTATTGATATCTCTTTGTTCCTCTGAAATATCGCAAGCTGAAATAACCAAAAGTACGAATTTTTTGCACTTTTTTAACTTTTTTGGTTAGGATATCTTCGAGAATAAAAAAAGATGTCAGTAAAATTTAAATTGAATTTTACAGAAACAGACTGGCACTTTCAACCACTATACCACTTTTTGTGGCTGAAAGTAATTTTGACTTGTAATATCGCTTTAAAAATAGCTAAAACGATGTTTTTTTTTTTACACTTTTTTGTTAGAATATCTCAAGAACCGTATGAAATAGCGCAGTTCTGAGATCGGCTTCAACATATCTGTGGACTTTTGACAAAACAACCTAACTCGATACTGGCAACATTTCAGGAGAGCCTAAAAACTGATTAACTACTTTTCAATAATGTGGCTCAATTTCATTGATACAACGCTGAATCTCCTTTTTCCATAAATTTTTACTAATCTTAAAGTGCCAGCTGTCAAATTATATTTTTCTTTTGGTTCATAACACTTCACCGCACAAATGGCGCTAAGTTCAAATCTTGCTTGAACTATGGGTCACCCTTATAGCTCTGGAACAAGAAATCATAGAGACATGGCAATTATACCAATAGAAGCGTATGAAAACTATCGAACCTATTTTGCCAAAAATAAAATGAGTACCAAGGTTTCGATTTTGGCAAGAATGTTGTTTAACTCAGAAGATTGGGGACTAATGATTTTATAGAAAAAAAAGTGCTGCCTTACGGCATCCCATTAAAATATCTTATTTCAATGGCTTGAAAACATTAAAATTAATTTTTTATTTAAGTCCAATTTAATTAAACTTAATTGTTTTTAGTGAGTAAAAGTGCTACTAATAGTTTAGTTAGTTAAAGATAAATTAATGCCTAAAATGATAAAAATTAAATAAAAAATTTGCTGGAAAAAAATCGCTTCTTGAAAGTGCAGATACCTGAAAAAAATTGGCAAAGAGTAAATTAATTATTTTTAATGCAAAATATTGCTCAAAGAATTCTTAAAGAGATTCAATTTAATTTGTGCAAATACCTTGTCTTGTTAAAAATATATAGCATTTAAGTTGAAAAACATAGTTAAAGACTCAAAAATCTTTAAAAAACAACTTCAAGCTCGTTGTGGAATATCTAAACGCAATTTTTTTTTTTTTTTGGTTTAAAGCACTTTTTGTAATCAGCAGGATCAGCACCTAGACATTTTAAAACTTTTGGCATTTGAACCACTCTAATGTATATATGTGTATGAATTTCATATCATTACTTGAGTGGGTCTCAATATTTCGATTTGACGTAAATTTTTCGGATAAATTGAAATAATTTGGAAAAACGTTCCGCAAGGTTAGTTCCGTTAAGGTTAGTGCTAAGTAATAAAGTATTACCCGATTTTACATGTAGCTACTTATTTTGTATACTCCACATACAGGGTACATTCACTTTGTCTTTTTTTATTTAAGTATTATGTACAGAAGAATTTGTTGTATATATATAAAAAATATATGCGTATAGGTGATTCTCGAAAAATAAAGCAAAACATGGTTTTTTTTTGTCCTCACCTATTTTTTTTATATATTTTTATTAATTGGAGATATAGGGGGTTATCGTGAATAAATATTCCCGGGGAATTTTCTCAAACTGCTGTACATTTCCTATTGCAGTTTAAGAAAATTCCCCAGGAATTTTGATTCACGATAACCTCCATAGTATATGACGGCCTGATCTTCTAGAATAGATAAAACAATATTCATTAAAATAAGGATCAAAAAAATTTTAAAATTGTAATATACATGACAGGAGAGTGCTAAAATGTTGCAGAAATAATAATTTTTAAAAAAAAAATAAAAAATAATAAAATAATTTAACTATCAAAAGATTTGAGAACGCGAATAGCAATATAAAATTAGTAAGGGTGGTATCTTTGGCCTGGCCAAAAACTAAATACCCTACACTGAATTTTAAGTATATTCTTAAACACTTAGTTGATAAATACTATGCAATATTCTTGTACATTAGGGCTGTTCAAAATACTTTGGCATCACTATCTACATCATGACAGAACATCTCATGAATTTTTTCAGATTCTTAAATGCATTTTTAAAGGTGGCTCAAAGCAAAAATATATTATTATTATTTTTATTTTTAGCATTAATTATAAAATGTTGTCAAACAATTTGAAAAATTTGTTTTAGAGTAACTTAAAAACGTTCATTTTGTTTGTTTTTTAATGAACTTTAAAACCTACGTTCTACTACTACGTTCTACTAAAAAAAATTGTACCCCTCTTAAAAAACGAGAAACTGCTTTAAAAATGCGAAATTTAACGGTTTTCAAAGAAAAAAGTCATCATGCTTTAAATGAAATGAATATTTTTTAATTTACAAGATCTCATTCGAAAGAGCTCTCAAAACCCTTCAAACCAAGATGTGTTAAGACTTTTTTGGGCCAGCAGGCTCGATGATATAACGTTTGAAACATAGTGATGAAGCCCCGTGAAAGGCAAAGCGCTTTTTTACTCAAGAGGGAGGCATCTTACGAAAAAAGTGCACATGGCATAAAATGCTTAGAATCATCCAAGCAACAAGTGTGACTTTTTTTTTTTTGAAAAATTTTATAAAAATGACGTAACAAATTTTTTCTAAAAAAAATAAAAATTCCAAAAAAATTTACACGTATTCCTTGATCGATTCTAAACATTTTACGCCTATTTCACCTGTCTCAAAAAACACATTCGATGTATCATTTTGAAACTTTTGCTTATTGTATATGAGAGGTGCCACACCCCCTATAGTTCGAATTTGCCTAGTTTTTGCTCAGAGCTTGTACTTACTATCTCTAGTATTTATTTGTATTTTGCTTCGGTTATTGCAAATAATGCTCTTATTATTGCATTTTGAATATATTTTTTGTAGGATGTAGGCGTGTCCAGCCAGCCAGACAGACAGACGGACATGGTTATATCGACTCAGGAGGTGACGTTGATCAAGAATATATATACTTTTCCATACCTGCCACGCTTCCTTCTCTGCGTTTCAAACTGAAGGACAAAGTGAATATACCCTGGGTGTGGGGTATAAAAATAATTAAAATTAAATTTGTAAGTGAATATACCCTGGGTGTAGGGTATAAAAATCCCAGCAAGGAGAATGTCTCTCCTTTCTTTTCAAAATTTCTAAACATAAAATTGGGCAGTCAGAAGAATGAGTTTTTAACATTGGGTTATAATTTGATAGTAAAAAATATGGAATTATTTGTTTATTTTAAGTTATTCGTACAGAAGATCTTATTATGTATAGTTTAAATATTAAACTTATTCTTCGGAGAATCACTCATATGTGTATATTTTGCTGTACTTGATAATATGGAAGAAAGTGAACAAAGCTATACAAATATAAAACTAACTACCTTGTGAAATCGTCTCATTTAATGAAGCAGACTTTTGTCCGTAGCGAAAGAATTGTTTATGAAGAAATTCGTTCTACAGTAGTGCATAGAAATATACACTGAAGGAAAAAAATCTAAAACGAGATGCCTCAATATAATAAATCCCTCGAACTTAGTTTAATTTTCCCACATTGTGGGCGTTATTTCAAAATTGACTTAATAATGCAGTTTTCAACGCTGAATCAAAATCCGTGGTCAAAATTTCGTAAATACCTGCAGGATCTTAAAATTTCCTTCCTTGAAGTTGCAAAAAAGGCTGTGTTCAGTTTAATGGCGCAGTTCCTGGAAAACATGTAATTCTTTTTTTTAATGGCATAATCTTTTTTAACAAAATATACCTTTAAACTTTCCTAATTGGGTCCTTATTTTCTGAGTTAGGGCATTTTAGTTTTGGCCAGGCCTAAGATTGCACCCTTACTAGTTTTTTTCTTTAATTCAAAAGCCTCAGTCATGGTAAGTGGGTTCCACTGTACTCTCCAGCAATACAAAAGTCAGCGGAAATCTCAAAAGAATTTAATACACGTAACAATTCAAAAATCATGTTAGTTCAGCTTTTACGTGAGGTGGAATACGATTGCTACGTACTTGGAACAATCAGAACAAAATTAAAGAAATGCAAATATGTAGATAAAGCCTTACGATAAATACAACAATTAATTTCATTTCTTTACAAAGTGTTCCGATTTTATTTGCTTGAACTTAAGTAAAAAAATCATTAAATTTATTGCATCTCAAAAATCGCCTTTCAAAACTTTATCCTTCGAGTGTTTAAAAAATAAAAATCAGAAATAATTTCCATAAAATGAGCGATATTAATAAAAGTTCTACGAAACATAAAAAACTTAAAAAAATATTTCGACTTCCGAAGAAAACTTATCAATATGACGTTAATCCCGATCCACATTTTGATTTAGCAAAATCAACCTCAGATCATTGTATCGCGAGTTGTGATCATGTCAATTTAAGTCCAGACAAAAAAAGATTATCAATGTCGGATTCAGCGCTGAATATTCCAATTAAATCGCATCTCTCAAATATAGAGCAAATGAATTGCAGATCAACATACAGTTCGAATAGCAGCATAACAATGACCTTGACGCCTCCCTTTATTTTAAATCGACCACATACGGAGATTTCGGGAGAAGAAGTCTTGGTCTGTGATCTTGATAACAGTGATTGTGAGCATAAACAAAACAACGGTTCGAAAAATTGTTGGTTGATTTTTTTTACCCTATTCTACGTGGCCTACTTACTTGCTGGTACCATGGGCTTTCGATTGTTAGAAATCCCAACTGAAGCAATATTACGTCTTTCAATTCGAGAAAGAGTTGACAGTTTTCTTTTAAAATATCCACAAATTAAAGGTAATTTATTTATTTATATTACTGGTATTTTCTTGTCTAGCCACGTGCAAAAGTTACTTGTTTGAAAATCATTTAAGAGTATCACTAATCAAAAATGACATTCAAATTATCCCTGGTGTATATGATAACATATGAAATATTAATTAGAGTAGAACGGGGTAATGTCGTGCAGGGGGTAATGTCGTGCACTGGCTGTTTTAGCCCAAAGAATTGAATGATTTACCAACTGTTCGTAAGGTAGGGACCTGCTGACCTACTGAGCTTATGCATATAATACTAGCAATTTTCACCAGTTCGTCTCTACAGAGTAACCTTTTTTTCAAAACGCACGCTTTCGGGACGATAAAAGTGTTTTTTCATCGGGTCAGAAAAATAATTTTCCTTGCGGGAAAATATACCAGGTAAATGTTTTCTGAAACGAAATATCCTGCCAAAGAAAAGAAGTATTTGGTTTTCGAAAAAAATTTTGGGCTTCACCGAGTTATCGAAGTTGACCTTTAAAACGACCTTTGGGGTAATGTCGTGCACATTCACTTACACAAACACAATTCCTCGCTACACAAATGTTGTTACACATGGATGTAACCAACGAAATTATCTTTCGATCGGATGCTTACTCGTCGCATTCGCTTGAGATGTACAGCTTTACGAGCATGTCAAAGTTGAGTGCACGACATTGCCCCGTTCTACTCTACTTAACTTTATTATATAGGAAACTAGCTATTACCCGGTGCCTCACCTTTGTCTCAGTGCCTTTTACATATGTATGTACCAAACCTTATTCATCTGCGTCAAATAGTTTCATAGCTTTGATGAATTTTTTCCAGGCTGTGGTATCACTAATTTTTCTAGTTGATGCTATTTTTTCCGGTGCCCTTTACATATATACGTATAACAAATTTCATCCATATGCTTAGAATAGTTTTAGAGATATGACAAATTGTGTTTTTAAGGGCATGGCACCGCCCATTTTTCTATTGTGTATTATTTGGCTTAATGTCCTTTACATATGTATGTGCCAAATTTTATTCCAATGCGTCTAACAGTTTCTGAGATATGTCGAATTTAATTTTTAAGGAGCGCGGGACTGCCAATTTTTCTAGTCTTTACCTTAATCTGATCTATGCTAACATACTATGAAAATTTTATCAAAATCGGTCTAGTGGTAGGTAGTGGTAGTAGGGTGGATTATCTCAAAAAAGTCTTTTTGTACAGCATTTTGAAACTTTTGCTTGTATGGGAGGTGCCACGGTCTTTTGTCCAAATTCACCTAGTTTTTTGTCAGAGCTTGCATTTACTGTTCTTAGTGTTTCATTGAAATTTGGTTGGATTATCTCAAATAACGCTTTCCGTATAGCATTTTGAAATTTTTACTCATATGGGAGGTGCCACGCCCTCTAGTCCGAATTTGCCTGGTTTTTGCTCAGAGCTTAAGCTTACCGTCCCTAGTATTTATGTGTATTTTGCTTGCGTTATCGCAAATAATGCTTCTAACATTGCATTTTCAACATACTTTTGTATAGGCGGTAAGCGTGTCTGTTGACCGATTTTGTTTTCAGTCCCTCGAACTAACTTTGACGACATAGACAGAGTATCAAATTTCATTAAATTAAATTATCTTGTTCAGTTTTCCCAAAAATGTATTTCCACGCACACCCAGCCTACCAGCCAGACAGACGCAAATGGCTATATCGACTCAGGAGGTGATGCTGATCAAGAATATATATACTGTTTTATATCTGCCACGCCTACTTCTCTGCGTTACAAACGGAAGTACAAAGTGAATATACGCTGGGTGTAGGGTGTAAAAAAAAAGCGAAAAACCCAAATTATTTTCATATAGTCATTTTGGAAATGACGCCCAAAACTTGAATTTTTTTCGTTTTTTTCAGCCTAATAAAGTAAATAAAGTAAAAATAATAACGAAACTACGCCCGAAAACCAAAATGAAATAACGCCGAAATTATTTTTATACAAATTTGGACGGTAATCTTTTTGGAAAAAAGCCCAAAATTAACTTGTATGAAAATAATTCAATATATTCCTAATATTTCAGATGCTGACCTAGAAGATTTTCTGCAAGCTGTCATCACAGCAAACGATCGTGGAATATCGCCTTTACGTAATGCTTCAAATGACATGAACTGGAGTTTTGGACAAGCACTTTTCTTTTCCAGCACCGTTTTGACGACTATTGGTAAGTTATTTGCAATTAAAGTCGTATAAATATTGGTTATTTCATAGCAGAGTCCTATCTATCAAGTGAAAACTAGGTAATATTTCATATAACTGAGGAGTGATTTTTCAAAAGGGCGTAAAACCACTTCCAACCTCGAACAAACCTAAGAATGCCATCGTCATTACCAAGCTAAAAAGCATCCTCTAGTTCAAAATTCATCACAAAAAATTAATTTTGCCAAGGTAAAATCGTGATCAAAAGTCGCATTTCAGAACAAAAGGGCTTGTTTCCATATAATTTCATAGAAATTTTTAGAGTTTGATACAAAAAGACGTATTTCGAATAGTGGCCAAAAAAACTTTTAATATTTTTTATATGCCCAAGGCTATTTAGGTGCTTATATACCATGCCTATAGACATCAAAATAAACTTCCAAATGGTGAAATAAGAGTGATTTCGAAACAAATGGGCTTATTTCCAAACGTTTCAGAACAAAAGGCCTAATTTCCAAATGTTTTTTACTTTTTGCAATTACTACAAATATGTTACAACAAAAATATTAAGGAGATTAGAATCTTTGGTCAACTCGCTAAAATATTGTTAACAGCCCATAAAAGTTTTTTCTCATTACTGAAAATTTGTTTAACATGGTTTTACGCCCTTTTGAAAAATCACTCCTCAACTCTTCTAATATTTTAGAAATACACCCACAAAAAAAAAAAAAAAAAAAAAAAAAAAAATAAATAAAGCACGAAAAAAAAAGAAAACGAAATAACGCCCACTTATTGAAAGCCCACATTGTGGGCGTCATTTCCAAAATGATTATCGCTCATATTTAAATGAAAAAAAAAAAAAAAAAAATTATGTGGGCTTTATTTCGTTTTTAAGTATGTATTATTTCATTTGGGAGTTATTTCGTTTTCGCTGGTCCTTTTTTAGACCAGTTTTTTCTTTTAAGGTTTACATTTTCATTTTCTATTTTCTCGGAAAAAATCGTCATGTGGGACAATTTACGCGACGAGTTTTCCACGCATTTATGTCTCATTAACGGGCTCGTAAGAAAGGAATGTTTTGGAAGTCACACAAAGATTTCTACTCGTAATTTGAAAAAGTATAGGATAATATTGAAAAGCTAGATATTTTTGGTTAGAACAATCCGTGATCGATTTAAAATAAAATTTTTATAATTTTAAAGATTTAATTTGTACGAATTTATTTCTGTTTCATTAAAGGATATGGACACGTAACCCCACTAAGCCAGACTGGCAAAATATTTTGTATGATTTATGCTACAATTGGTATTCCATTAACATTGGTGCTAATAACTGCAGTCGTGGAAAGACTGCTTATACCAGCGAATTGGTTTTTGGGTATATTAAATTCTAAATTTGGACATTTGTATCAACCTTTTAATATACGTTTGCTGCACTTGAGTATAATTGGTAAGTACAATATAATCGATTTACAATTAAGATAAGTAAACTTAATACTTTCTTTAATATTTTAGTGATTTTGGTCATAATCATATTCTTTATAATTCCGACCACAATATTTGCATTGATTGAACCAGCTTGGGGCACATTAGATGCATTTTATTACTGCTTTATTTCACTTACAACTATTGGGCTTGGTGATTATATACCCGGTGATGGTGTGTCTGCCGAAAATCACTCTCTTTACAAAATATGCATTACATGCTATTTAATCTTTGGTAATATGTAGTAATAATTTAAAAATAAGAATTCATAAAAAATTAGACAAATTTTTCATATATTTCTATCTTAAGGTCTTATTGCCATGATGCTTGTGCTGACAATATTCTACGATATACCACAACTTAATTTGGGACAACTTTTCACAGAAAGTGTTAATGGTGAAACGGAAAAATTACGTTTGTCGACAAATAGCGCTACTTGCTATTCCGGAACATCAGGTCTCTATATGCCACAACCAGATGAAGATAATCGCCGCGCTGTCGTACGCATTCGACCACATGGCACTGATTCGCCAAGTCCTGAAGACACACCAACGCTAACAAGTCGTGATAGACGAATACCTTGAATGCATTAAACTGTTCTCGCTCTAAGGTTAACTACAGAATGCACAATAAAACTTAACACACAAATGACACCATATCCTGATAAATTGTATTTATTTAAAAATTAAAAAGAAAGAAGAAAAAATATTTACTATAATTTTAAGCAAAATAAAAGACATTCAATATTTAAATTATAAAACGTTAAGTGATTAAGCATACATACTCAATAATGTGACAATGATATCTACATAACATACATACATCATACATACTACCATATTGCACCTTAGTTCTATGCCACAACAATGCAAAAAGTGCAAATTTTCCTCAGTTAATGTGAAAGAAAAGAGTTACTACTTACATTTCGATTTAATAATTTAATAATATTTGCACTTTTTTATTTGTTTCGAACATAAGTACAATATTTTCACACAAAAAATATCAAAATTGCATTTGAAATTGAAAAAAAAAAAAAAAACAAATACATTCATATATATTTATGTACCAACAAAATAACCTGCAAAGGACCTCTGCATCATGAAAAATAAGTTATGTCGAAAAACTTTAATATCACAGAAATTTCGAAAATTTATGAAGCACAATTTTTTTGGTTGTAAAAAGTCGTCATGACTTGCACTTGACTTAATTGACCAGTTCACATTGACCTTTACATATGTACCATATCTCTTCCATATCCTTCGAACAGTTTCAAAGAAATGAAGAATTTTGTTTTTTGGGATATAATTTGTGTAGATGCTTTCACATTTTACATCTATGTATCAAGTTTTGTTAAGATAGCTGGAGAGCAGGGGAGTGGATAGGATTTTATTTCTGGAGGGGCCCGATACAAAATATATGTTTCTTATACATCTTTTTCAAACGTAATTAGAATTTCGGGATTAGCTAGAGCCCCCGACTATCCCCCATAAATACACCGCTGGTGCAGAGTTATATGGGCATTTCCATAGTAATGGGTACGACAGATTCAGGCCAATTTTTCAAATTAACAGAAAATGTGGGTAAATACACCGGAAAGGTGTCTTAACTTTAGAAGTGTCAAATTTTGCAGTTTAATTCGCTGTAATGTTTTGAACAAGAATTTCTTTAAATTGTTGAATTAAGAGATAAATAAGTTAATAAAAACTAGCATTGAAAGAGTAACGGGTGCAACAAAAAGGGTAAGCTTTCGTGGAAACGCTCATATGTAACATGGTGTGTATTCTTTCGATCAATCCCTCACTAGTTTTCCATGTAAATGGTAGATACAATAAACATCCATCCACAAAGTTTCATAATGATAGGCGCAGAGATATAACATTTTGGGGTATATTTTCTTTTTTTGTACGAGAGTTGCACCTCATGACATCTACCCCTTTCACCATAACAAACAATTTAAAAAAAGAAATATAGGTGATGCGATCTGATTGAATCATACTTGACTTGTCGAAGTAAAACTTTCAATTCAGGGCAAAATATGTCAAATTTTCATGTTTAAGGTTTTTCCACCAAACTCTACCTTAGTATCCCAAGATTAATTTTAAGGTGATTTGAGTTGATATGAGGAGGCCCACAACAAAACGCAAAAATACCAAGGGTCAATAATTTTACTGTTATTCAATACTTAAAATAATAACGAACCAAAAAGCAACATTTTTAAATTTGTTATCTACATAAATAACTTAAAAATCAATTGCCAGACAAATTAATTTATTTATGAATTGTATTGCTTTTAAAACACTATAATACTAGGTACTGATATATTTAGAGTGATGTTTATTCTCTGATATTACTCATAAGAACGTGAACAAAAAAATGAGCTACCTAACCCCACTATCCCCTACTACAATTGTTTGAAAAAAATTATACGTCCTACTGACTTTAATTACATTTAATAGCTTTGTTTGATGATTGCTCTAGAGTACTCTAGATCAAGTTAGAGCAGTAAACTGTTCACTTTTGACTGCTCTAACTTACTCTAGAGTACTCTAGAGCAATCATCAAACAAAGCTAATAGTTTATCCAAAAAATTGTTAAGGTGGAATTATTTAGTTTTGTTATGGACCTCCTCAGATTTTAAAATGCTTCAACTTTGTTGATTCTTTTCATTTATCCGAACACTTAAAGAAGTTTGTAAGCAAATTAACAGTCAAATTTTACAGTAAATTTTGAATTTTATAGTTACAGCTAATTTGTGATGCAACAAAAGTCATTGCTGAAAATCCAATTATGACTGTAATTCCACAGTAAAATTTATTTCCACTACGAAAATGAATAAAATGTATTTTGTAGTTTAATTTACCAGTCATCTCAAGAGCTGAGTTGACGGTTAATAACAGTCAAAAACTATTTATTATTGGCAGGTCAAAATCAGTCATATATCTGTCTAATATACCGACACAAGAGAAAATGAATCTATGTAATGCATATAAAAGGGTGGCCGTTATATGCGATGTCATGATGAACAAAAAATTTCCCGCTTTTCACAGATTTTTATGTTGAGTCCTTACTGACCCTGTAGAGCCCTGATTGGTTAATTCCATATATTTTTTTTCGTTACAGTTGTTTTCGTATAAAAATAATTAATTACTTCTACAGAAATATGCATGATAACATGAGTCCCTTGCATCTCAAGTAACACAACAGCCTACTTTGTGCTTAATAATTAAACATGGAAATTTCCCATACGTTTCTCAGAAAGTGCTTAAATAAACACTGTCGTCTAAAACTACTTTACTTTTTATGTCTGAGCTTATAGAAGGTTATATTCGAGACATGGCGTGGGTGTGCAAGACCTGGTGCGAACTATGGTTGAGAAAACTGTTCCTGAATTTTCGAAGTCTAAAAATTTAGTAAGCAAATTAAAAAATGGCGTCCCTAAGATTTCGAAAATTACAAAAAATCTTTCCAATTTTTTGTTACGCTACAATTTTTGTAATGAAATGTGTGAACATATCAAAATAACTGTAAATTTTAACATTTTGTTGTTTCTTTGAATCTAAATATGTGATGTTCCAAAGGAAAGAAGACCTTTTCTACTTACAATAAAAATTTAAATAAAAAGGCAGCTTGATCACCGGAAAATTCTTAAAATTGATTGAGTTATAGCATTTTTAAACTGTAAAATTCGAAACTTAAGTTTGTAGATATAGAAGCTTAAAGCTTTTAAGGAGCTTTATTGTCACATAGGAAACGGGTTAAAGAATATAAATCTTCATTTATTCTCGAAAAACTGTTCAGTGAACAGTCACGGTGCTCTTGAACTGTCGATAATTTTTTTGAATATGTGGAGAAAATCTGTGAACGGGGTTTCATTTGTATTAGTTTAGTGGTCTGAAAAATGCAAACCCCGAAATCGTAGCTGATCATCCCCGCGAAATATCGCAAAAATGCATATCCCATATAAAATAAAAAAAAATCAAAAAAAAAAAACGCAACAAACATATATAAAAATAGTTATTTTTAATGTATTTTGCAATGCTGAATCTGAATTCGGCCTTAGAATTGCTGTATCTTTTACGGTTTTTGAGATATCTTGGCCTAAACCAGGAAAAAAGCCGACACTATATTTTATTGCTGTGTTTTGGAGCTATATAACAGGACGTATATCCGTAAATTCTGATGCAGAAATGGAAAACTCTAATCAATCTTTTAAACCTAATCCAAATAATGTCGATATCTTTATTTTTCTCGGAGATATCCTTACCTAAAAAGTTTAAAAAGTGCAAAAAACGTGTTTTGTCATTATTTCAGTCTACGATATTTCAGAGAAAAATTAGGCTATTGGCGTAATTTAAATGCGGTTTTAAAGAAATAGATTGGATCTTTCAGATAATGTATCGAATTCTGCGTATGAATGTTCAGTATTATAGTTATATAGCTTCAAAATATAGCAAAAACGGTATTTTTTCCTTGTTTATGATAAGATATCTCAAAAACCGTATGAGATATAGCAATTTTAAGGCCGGATTCGGATTTAGTATTGCAAAATACATTAAATTTAACTATTTTTATATTTGTTTGTTGCGTTTTTTTTCTGAATTTTTTTTTATTTTATATGGGATATGTATTTTCGCGATATTTCGCGGGGATGATCAGCTACGATTTCGGAGTTTGCATTTTTCAGACCACTAAACTTATACAAATGAAACCCCATTCACAGATTTTCTCCACATATTCAAAAAACCTATCGACTGTTCAAGAGCACCGTACAGTGTTCACGCCACTTATTTGATAACACTCACTTTTCGAATAGCGTGTGTATTCATCGGAATAGCTTGTATAGTTTGCGGAACAAATCGTGTTAAAATGTTTAATCCCATATTTCACTGTACTGAGATTTTAATATTTTAAAATTGATTGTGAAATGTACAGAACATGTCTATAGACATTGCTTATAAGCAATAAGTCCAATCTTTACCTGAAAACCGATAAAATACACACTTTATTTTTTTTTAGGGCTACATACACGATAAAGTCCCTTTCCTGTGGAACATCTACTAACTTTATTGAATCTTTTGTCTTAGTACTAAGTATGAAATGATTGAACTTTAGTGATAACTTACTTATATTCATTATTTTGTTGTTATAAAGTCTTAGATAGATTTCTTTAAAATCAAAAATGTTGAGAAATGTTGACTTTAAAGATCAGATAAATAATGGCTATAAATTTGCTGTTAACTTTTGTCATTTTTATGAAAAAAAAGAGATGACTTCTAAATTCTAAATCTAGCGAACATTTATATTTCTGATGGCAGTGTGTTACTTGGGATGTTCTAACGAAAATGGAAAAATAGCTTTCGTAGTAAAATAAATGCATGTGTATAAAAAATGAATAAAGCCATTAAGATATAGACCCGATCATACATATATTAAAGCAAACAGAGAAAAAAATTAACTTATCTGCAGAAAGTCCATTGTTGATAATAATACGAAAAAGACCATAGGGAAATATAACATTATTAGTAAAATATAAATATATAAAGATATATTATAAATATATATACAATACATACCATATACTAATTTTTAAATGTATGTCACTTAAAAATAAACGATCAAAAAAAACAAATTTTAATTTGTTATTAATGCAACAGGCTTGGAAGAAACACATTTGAATGATTACACAGGCCCACAAAAAAAAAGTATCCGAATCTAAATCCGAATATGGTGCCAGAATAGCGAAGTTGGTTCGCGTTTTTTCAGAAATCAGAAATATTGCTGAAAATTACAGATTTTTGCTGGTTTCTGAAAAAACGCGAACCAACTTCGTTAATCTGGTACTATATTCGGGTTCAGCGACCCGGAATACATAAAGTTCCGGTGGTCTAATCTTTCGCGGAGGGAATAATTTTTTTTTTTTTTTTTTGGTCTGTGCAAAGAACCACAAAAAAATATTCCATGCGCGAACGATCAATCCACCTGAACTTTATGTTTTCGGTCGCTGAATCCGAATATGCTGCCAGAATAGCTGAATTGGTTCACGTTTTTTCAGAAATCAGAAATAATGCTGAAAAAAATCTCAAATTTTCAGCGTAATTGCTGATTTCTGAAAAAAACGCGCACCAACTTCGCTATTCTGGCACCATATTCGGATTCAGCGACTCCGAAAACATAAAGTTTAGGTGGTCTGATCTTTCGCGCAGGGTACTTTTTTTTTGTGGGCCTGTGTTATTAAGCAGCAGCGTAGAAAGGGGATGAGGTTCGAATCCTTTATCATTTGTCGATAATATTTTTCTTTAAATTAAATTGATTAATTAATTTTTAAAAAAAAATTTTTTATGATTGGACAAGTGTAGTAAGCATATTACGGAATATTTAAAACGTTTTTAAACTTTGAAAGCTAAAAAACTAACGAAGTGACATCTTCACGAAAAAAATTATTAGAAACTTTTTTATGAAAAACAGTATGTTCTTTCCAATGGTAGTAATGTCATTCGTCTATGTTTTCTCTTTCACGAGATATATAGAAAAGTGCTAAGAATAGTATTCTTTACCATACAATTCATACTTAAAACAAAGCAATAAGATGCGCCACCAGTAAATATTAATATTATGGGCCCTCCTTGCACCAGAATATTTAGTTCCTATCCTTTTAAGAAAAAAACCTGTTTGAAAGAAAAACGGAAGCAAAAGAATAAAAATTATAAAGCAGTCTAACTGCCATACCTAAGTAAATAGCGTTAGTCGAGCGTTAGCGTAATTTAACCGTCTTGTTTCGGTTTGCTCCATATAAATTGTATGGACATGAAAAAGACAGAGGTGGTTAAATACGCCTGACGCTCCAATTTAGGTATGGCAGTAATGTATATATCGATACGTCTAACGAATAAGTTGATAACTCGAAAACCGTAGTGTTTAGTTATGATAATTTTTGTATTTTGTATTTTTTTTTTTTTTTGCATGAAAATCTAACAGCCATACCTAAAATACGCCTGACGCTAGTGTAACGCTCCAATTTAGGTATGGCAGTAAGTATATAAAATTAATTTAGGTTGTGGCTTCAAAACTAGCACCCAGCCCTTCAGATTTCAAGCTAGAGGTTCCAAAATTTGACACAAGATGGAACCGAATATGCAAATTTCGAAAAACGCTGTACCGTAAAAAGTTTGTAACTTGAGTTACCAACTTATACGTTGGATGTATCGATATGTATCATAAAAAGGACATAAGGTGCATAAAAGGAACTTAAGGTAAAGTTAAAATAAAGAAAATGAATATAAAATTCAGATATTGCTCATTTACTTCAAGAACGGCATAAGTCAAAAAACTCTATTTTGCAGAAAATACGTTACGTTTAAAGTTTTCAATTGAAAAAGTTATTTCGTTCTCATACGGTGATTGTAAAAGATATCATTAAGAAACTTTCACACAATATGACGAATGATATAATGAATAATTCAGCATCATTAACTTAAAATTTGCATTTTTTGAGTTGTGCCGTTCTTGAAGTAAATGAGCGATATGTACGTAGTACCTACACTTAGAGCTGAGCATATATATTTGGAAAAACTAGGTGTGATGGAAAAGTATATGGGAATCGATAACTTAGGATATGCTTACTACGAGTCCATCAGTCTGACATGCTGAATCGGATGCGTAAGCATGTGACCGGCCTGAAAAGGTTGCGAAAATCAGTTTTTTGCAAATATCTCGCTAGCGTTTAATTCTTTAGAAAAACGTTGGAACACAAATTTTTTAGCTCGTAAAATTTCCTATAAAATATCATAAGTGTTATATTCGTACGGCTTACAGTTCCTAGAATATAGTATTTTCCAACATTCATATTATTATGCTCAATTGTACGCACCATATATCTTTAGTTAGGATTTATCCTTAACTATAAGTTGTACGGAAACACTTCCCACATCTTATGACAGGTAGTTATCCGAGTTGTAAAATTGTGGCCCAACATTTTTCTATAGAAGTAAGCGTTCGCGCAACATTTACCTTAAACGGGTTTTCGCAACCTTTGACCCTGAATAACTTTTTATGTGCACACAATTTCGCAATTGACTTTTCACACTTTTTTTGCATGCTTCAATACAGATTATACCGGTAACAAATTGTGTGCGCATAAAAAATTATTCAGGGTCAAACTTTTAAATTTTTTTATAATTTTCAGTGGCATTAGAAACAAAAAGAAACTGCAGATGATGATTTAAAACCTTTTAGGCCATCACCTCTTCTGGATATAGTATGTGTAATACAATTCACAATTCGTCGGCGTTATCGAAACCTCATTAATAATCCGGGAAGCGCTATGTTTTTGAAATCATTTGCACCTTTTGCGTTTTCTGAGGATTTTTCTCTATGGACTTTACAAAAGGCGACACCCTCGCGCCTTTGCCACAGCCAGTCCGGAGTAGTATTGAAAACTGGTGCCGTGACATAGTCCCCACGGACATAATCCCCATTCACGAAATGGGGATTATGTTCGCTAATAGTTCCGACATAGTCTCCATTTCTAAAATGGTGATTATGTCCGCAAGTTTTTCGGACATAATCCCCAGGAAAAAACGGACATAGTCCCCATAACGATATTTCCTAATGCCTTATTTTGTTATTGAGAATAGCCGCAGCTCAGGATTTAAAACTCCCAAAATTCCAACACCGGCTTCGCGGCTCGCGGATCAGTCTATAATATCCAACACTAATTATATAAATTTTTTAAATGGATTATTGCAAAAATTTTGTTCAATCTTAATTAAATTTTTCGGACATAAACCCCCAATACAAAAATTGGGACTATAACCGGCTTATTTCCGGTAACCTTGAAAACTGTTAGATTTGTCCATCAGTATTTTAATATCTTTGATCTTTTAAAATGGGCATTTTACATGTGTTTTTCATTTGAAAACGATTTTGTTCCTATTAATTAACCGGGGAAACCAATTGAGCGGGAATCCATTAACAGGGGTTTTGGGTGCCTTTTTCAATAATGACAGTTTCACTGGGTTTTTTTCAGTTAAATTATGCAGGAAAATCAATTAAAAGGGGCTCAATCAAGCGGGTTCTACTGTATAACCTCAGTTTCCGGAATATACTCAAGCAATAAAAGGTAGTAGAAATGCGATAACATCTCGTTCCGACAAATTCGGTTTTTTACAGTATTTTTTATAAAATTCTGCATAACCCGAATTATTCGTCATGAAATCAACATTTTGTTGTTTCAGGACTATAGTGTTTGGTAAGTCTGTTTAATACAGTCATTTTGCTTAAGGCTGCAAGCGATATTTGAAAAATTGTGCAAGATTCCATTTATTTTAGTTTTCAAAGTTCTTATCCTTAATATTTTATTCTATAAAAACACTTAAAACTAATTTGCACATATGTATGTAATTTTATAACATCTTGTCACATAGAGGTCAGAAGTTCAATCGCACGACTGGAGCTTTGAATGCATTAAATGCATTCCAGAATGTTTTAGCATATGACAATAATAATGTTAAACGAGTGCAGAAAGTGAGAATTCCCATGTGATTTTAAAAAATGTCTTTAAACACTGCTTCACACTTTTTCTATAACTAGAACATAATACTGATGGCTAAAAAAAAATTTCATATTGGCTTTTAAATTATTTCAGAGATAAAAAATGTCTGTCAAAAAAAATTCACTATAAGAAAAATACGAAAATAAATTAATAGTGTAGATGATAATTTAAATAGATTCCTTAAGCCTTTGCTTCTCTTGTGCCACCTGCCACCACATGGATTGCCGCTGTCATACGTGCCAATCCTCCAGAACATGTCCCAGTAACTATCACTGCAATCCGTTTTCGGACGACTCAAGTGACATTAAGACTTGTCCGTTTTGTCATCGTAAAAGCTCAAATGTAGGAAATTGTGCAAGTCAATCATCGATTGGAAGATCCTGCACGCCCAGCAATAGAAACTCATTTATCGCCACCATTCCAGCAGCTGATGATTATGGGATCTGTGCAACATGCAGTCGGCATAATGCTATTGATTATTTTAATTGGAAATGTGGAAATTGCGGCTGGTCCAGGATAGAGGAATTTTGTCCACAGGCTTGTAGCTGTAACCAAAGGAATAGCATTTGCCGAAGAAAGAGACGCTGTAAATGTAAGACACACCAACCCCGGACTTTCGATCTTAGTGCATGTGAAAAAGAAACTCAAACAAACCAAGAAGAAAGGCGACAATCTACGGGAAAAATGGTTGGCCGAGAAAAAGGGCAAACAAGTGAAAAATCCAAATTCAAAATTATATCTAAAGGTGGTAAATCTTCAAAAAAACTTCAAAGCAAAACACCAATTACATCTGTATTAAAAAGCTCTTCAAAAAGTTACGATGAGAGTCGGCATAAAAGTAAACAGAAAATGCAAAGTTCGACTGCTAAAAGCTTGAGCAAAATTGCATCAAAAGACAAAGCTTCGAGGTCTCGTACTACGAGTATGAAAACAAAAAGATCAAGTAAGAGCGTATTATCTGAAAAAGGTTCAAGGTCAAAATCCAGAAGTATATTGAAAACGAGTAGGAGTGCATCAAGATCACAAAGCGCCAGTACAAGCGAAAAATCTCTAAAAAAGAAAACTTTAACACAAAGAATTAAAGGAGGCCTAAAGTCAAAATTTTCAGATAAAAACGTTAAGGTTTCGGGTAAAACTGCATCGGGCCTAAGAACACCAACAAATGATAAAAGTGGCTCGAAAAAGTCAGTACAATCTTCTAAAAATGCTGTTGGAAGTTCACAAGCTTCTAAGGACAAAAGTAAAAAGCGCTCTTCTAAAGAAATGCCTTCAACCAGTTTTATATCTAATGAAAAATTTATAGAAAAAAGTAATTTAAAAGTGCCCTCTCAAAAGTTGAGTCAAATTGATAAAATTCCTAAAATTAAACGTCCATACGATTTTCAAAAAATCAATATTAATCCGAGATCTTCAAGAGACATCGATAGAAGTAAACAAACCATTGAAGACAATAAGAAGCCAATAGAAGATATAGCACCTAAAAGATCAAAGTCCTCAGATGATAGACAGTCAAGAACCTCTGCAAAAAGATCGAGTACCTTAGATAATCTTAGCGCAAAATCAAAGTCTAGAGACGGGACACAATCAAAAACTTCTTCAAAAAGATCGAGTACCTTGGATAATATTAGTGCAAAAGCAAAGTCTAGAGATGGAACACAATCAAAAACCTCTTCAAAAACAGCGCGTAATTTGGATAATATTAGTGCAAAATCAAAGTCTAGAGAAGAAATACAATCAAAAACCTCTAGAAAAACATCTAGTAGCTCGAATATTCGTACTTCAAAATCAAAGTCTAGAGATGACATGCAGGCAAGTACCCATGTTATATCGAGAGAACAAATTTCAGAAGCACACGATACTTTAGATAGCGCGATATCGGAAGCAGGAACAAATGCGAGCACCCATTCAGCAAGCTCTCGAGAGGAAACACGTTCTGCAAAAGTATTGAGAAAAATTAAGAAAACAAAAGATGATATTGTAGACAAAGCAAAAACACAGATGGATAATTTGAAGAAATCAAAAATAACTTCTGGAAAAAATACGCCAAATAGAATTGGATCACAAACTTCTTTCGTTGCAAGTGGGACAAGTATACAAGACAGTACACAGTCTGGTATGAAATTAGATTCCGACGGAAATATTTCAACAATACCCTCTTTCGCCGGTTCTGTTAAAAATATGGCACAAAGTAAAACCACCTTGTCGGCTCAAATTTCTAAAACCTCAAGTAAAAGTCACACAGAAATTTTGGAAGATAGTCCGTCTAAACAAAAAAGTTTATGTGATCTTCAGACATCGACTACCCAAAATATAAAACCAAAATGCACATGTGTTGATGCTAAATACAAGTACATTGTAGAAGAAGCAATCCCATCAGACGCAAACATCTGTAAAGATTCTGCTACAGGTTTGCAATTACCAAAACCAAAATGTACTTGTCCTGCTTCCAAATATTCTCAATATGTATTAGACTCAGATATTAATGAACTACAACCAACAAAACCCAAATGTACTTGTCCTGCTTCCAATTATTCTCAAATTAAAGGAACTTCTGCAAGTCCTTCTGATATAAGTGTTACAGGACTAGTTCAACCTATAAAATCAAGTTGTCTTGATAGAAAGAAGTTCAAAAATTATACAGAACCAGCACAACCCAAAGAACCAAAATGTACTTGTTCTGATGTATGTCTCACAGGACTAGTACAAAAACAACCATCAAAACTAAAATGTACGTGTCGCTCCAAGAGTTGTTCACAAAATGACAGAGCTAGTGGTTCAGAATCAGAAATCTCTGATATGAGCCTTTTAGAAGCACAATCTAAAAAACCAAAATGTACTTGTCCTGCCTCTGAATATTTTCAAAATCAATCAATTAATGCTGTTGTTACAAACACGAGTAGTTTCAACAATTTAACAAATCCTATTGATATAAATTTGATAGAAATAGAGGATACTGAAATCGATACCAAAAACTCTGCATCTGTAAAAGCACCAATAGACTCTGTACCCGTAAATGCACCAATAGACAATGCCATGGAAAGCCAGTCTGAAGAAACTTTAAAACCCAATAAACTCGACTTTTTCCAAAGAATGAAAATCCAAATAGGTGAAATTATAACAACAACTACTGAAAAGTCTAAGGAAATAATTGGGTCAAAAACTCAAAAGAGTGATACTACGGTAGGCCCATCCGATAATAAAAATACGGAGGCTAAAAACAGTAAATTGAACTTTTTACAAAAAGTCCGAAGCTCTTTCAGTGGACTTTTACCTTTTTCGAAGTCAACAATAAATACAAATGATCAAAATTTACCTGACGAAAATATTTCTATCAAAAATGACCCAGAGAAATCAACAAGCACGTATGATCGAAAACCTGTAATAATAGTTCCATCTTCAGAGTTAATAAATACAAATATAGCAAGTTCAAGTGATCGGAATATACCCGACGAAAACTCGCATTTTAATGTTTCGCGACACAACAGTAAACCTCTTCCTCCAATAGTACCTCCAAAACCAAAATGTACATGTCCTGCTTCCAAATATTCTGGAAATAAAGGAATCAACGCTGCTTCTGTTGGAAATGTTGCAGAAATACAACCAACGAAACCAAAATGTACTTGTCCCGCTTCCAAATATTCTCAAAATAAGAGAGCTGATACAAATAATTTAAAGAATTTACCAGGTCCTTCTGTTAGCGGTGTTTCAGAACTGCAACCAACAAAACCAAAATGTTCTTGTTCTTTCAAAAATCCGATAAGCAATGAAGCTAACGCATTAGATAGAGAAACATACAAGAGAGCGAGAAGATGCAATGAATTTGATAGCGTTCACGCTAGTACTTCAAGAGTAATATCACACCCAAAAAGTCTGCCTTCATGTCCTAGCAAAGATGTTAAAAATCAAGACAATGATAAGCTCGATATTATTCCATCCACTTCTTCAAATGTTGTAATATACCCTATATGTACACGTTTCAGTTGCAGCAATGAAGAAACCGCTTCCATTAAATCAGACATGTCAATTAAAGAAAAGCCAAAATATCATACTTCCAATTGTACAAGCAACGATCATATGAAGCATTCTGCTGCTTCACTTTCTCTTGACAAAACGTGCCTGAGTGGAACAAACAGCTTGAGTGGATCTTTGCAAAAACTACTTGCCGATTCAACAAGTGCTGCTTTGGTGAAAAAACGAATTCTCGAATCGAAAATAATTAAGATACTCACAGAAGATGAAGACTCTAGTGCAGGCTCTATGGATGAAGAACTTAAAGTCGTTTATATGAATAAACTGCAGCAGCAACAAAATCCAATGCATTGCACTTGCAATCCAAACCTGAAAACGCCATCTGAATCAAGTAGTGCAATAAGTTTGGAGCGAAAATATTCGACAAATAATCGCAGTTGTCAATTTACTAACAGAACTGTAGCATATCTTCCCAATTTTTCTCGAAAAGTTTGTAAAATTGAACCAGCTTCTAGCGAGTACTCTGTAGAAACTTTAAAAGAAGGAAAAGATGTTTTTGATGAATTAAAGGGAGCTTTGATAAGAGAAATTGTAACGAACATTAAATTGCTTCAAAAAATTAGTCAAACGACTATGGCTCAACATAATGCAATGTCACAACAAGCTCTCGCAAAGTCACAACATGCTCCAATGTCACGACAAGCTCCAATCTCTCAACATGCTCCAATGTTACGACATACTTCAATGTCACGACAAGCTCTCGCAAAGTCACAACATGCTCCAATGTCACGACATACTCTGATGTCTCAACATGCTCCGATGTCACAACATGCTCCAATCTCAAAACATGCTTCAATGTCACCACATGCTCCAATGTCCCAGCATACTCCAATGTCGCAACATACTCTGATGTCTCAACATGCTCCAATGTCTCAACATGCTCCGATGTCACAACATGCTCCAATGTCACGACATACTCTGATGTCTCAACATGCTCCAATCTCTCAAAATGCTCTGATGTCACAACATGCTCTGATGTCACAACATGCTCCAATCTCAAAACATGCTCCAATGTCACAGCATGCTCCAATGTCGCAACATACTCTGATGTCTCAACATGCTCCAATGTCACGACATACTCTGCTGTCTCAATATGCTCCAATGTCACGACATACTCTGATGTCTCAACATGTTCCAATGTCACGACACGCTTCATTCTCTCAATGTGATCTGATGTCTCAACATGCTCCAATGTCTCAACATTGTCTAATCTCACGACATGCTCGAATGTCAGAATATGCTCCAAACTCCCCTCAGGCAAATATTTCAAATACCCCAAATATAACAAATATCAAGAATTGTCTTTGTCATAGTACAGAAGATTTTTTTTCGGCACACTCCTCTTCATGTACTTGTTTTTCTTCTTGTGAATCCAGCAATTAATGGGAATATAACTAAGAAACCTCTCTGGGCACTTATATTACAAAAATACCGTCCTTAATATCATATGCCTAAACATGTAAATTTAAAAGTTTTCCTTCTAGAAAATAAATGCCATAGATCTGAAAACCAAAACTCTTTTGTTTACTTAATATTATTAGTGCTATAGTAACGCTTAACTAGGTCATATATACGTCTGTAGATCTATTTTTTTTTCAGTATATCCATTCGTCTTAAATCCTATAAGCTTACTAACTTCCGAATTGAAAGCCATATTCTGCTATTGTGTACTCTTCACTTTGTGTTTTAGGCGTTAAAACCTCGTTAGTTCTATCTAAAAGAAAAAATCTTCTATATCTAAGTATATTAAGGAAAAATTCAGAAAACACATGCCACGGCAAATTCTGACAAATGCTAAGTGTGTGTTATGATAACATGAAGTTTTTGTGCATATATATTAGGGTGCAGCATTTTTTCGAAATAATGGGAAAATTATAGGTTGCATCAAAGATTGTCTTAGGAGCATTCCTTATAACAAAGACTGCATACTTAGTTTTGGTCAAAACCCCCGAAAAGATGGCCCGCCCGGGGCTTGAATGAAGGTCTAAACGACAAAAATCATTGTTTTTTCGCAGTTTTTTTAATTTATCTCAAAAACCACGAATACGGCTTTTTTTGAGTATGAGTGACTGTATACTAGGGTGGGCCGATTTGAAAACTGATCTCGGCTACCCCCCTATGTGAAAGTTCATTCAATTCTATGAATATTTGCCCAAGGAACTATACCCCTGCGTTCAACTTTAGTTCGGCGCATTTTCGATCGAAAATTGTACCTTTCATCAATATTTTTTTTTTGTTTTCATACAAAATTTTAAAAATTTTTATAAAGACAAAAGTAATGTCATTATATGATTTGGCTGGTATTCTGTCAGTAATCAATTAAATTGGGTTCTGTTTACATAAAAAGTTTACTTGATAGTGTGAAATTGATTATATATATTTAAAAAGGTGATATGGGTCAAAGAGCCGATTATTATGACCGACATTCAAAATAAACGATTCATATTTTTGGATGCATTTTTTCAAACAAACTACCAACCTAGGCTAAAAGTTCATTCAATTCCATGAATATTTGCCCAAGGAACCATACCTCTACGTTCAACTTTAGTTCGGCGCATTTTCGATTGAAAATTTTACCTTGCGTTTAATATTTATTTTTATGCTTAATTTTCAAAATTCTTATAGAGCCAAAAGTAATATCATAATATGTTTTGGCTGGTATTCTGTCAGTGATCAATAAAATTGGGTTCTGTTTTTACGAAAAGTTTACTTGATAGCGTGAAATTGATAATATTTATTCCAAAAAAATTATATCGTTCAAATAACCGATTTATTATAAACGATTCATATTTTTACATGGATTTTTTCAATCGAAACACCAACCCATGTATTTTTGGATGCTAGGATGCCGAATCTGACACTTATTTTTTTCCAGGGCAACATCTAGTGGCAGTTTTAGGAAATAAATTAGCCGCTTTTTGTAATTTTACAGAACAATATACCAAAAATCTATGTAAAAATATGAATCGTTTATAATAAATATATATAATTTGACCGATATAATTTTTTGGAATAAATATTATCAATTTCACGCTATCAAGTAAACTTTTCGAAAAAACAAAACCCAATTTTATTGATTACTGACAGAATACCAGCCAAAACATATTATGATATTACTTTTGGCTCTATAAGAATTTTGAAAATTAAGCATAAAAATAAATATTAAACGCAAGGTAAAATTTTCAATCGAAAATGCGCCGAACTAAAGTTGAACGTAGAGGTATGGTTCCTTGGGCAAATATTCATGGAATTGAATGAACTTTTAGCCTAGGTTGGTAGTTTGTTTGAAAAAATGCATCCAAAAATATGAATCGTTTATTTTGAATGTCGGTCATAATAATCGGCTCTTTGACCCATATCACCTTTTTAAATATATATAATCAATTTCACACTATCAAGTAAACTTTTTATGTAAACAGAACCCAATTTAATTGATTACTGACAGAATACCAGCCAAATCATATAACGACATTACTTTTGTCTTTATAAAAATTTTTAAAATTTAGTATGAAAACAAAAAAAAATATTGATGAAAGGTACAATTTTCGATCGAAAATGCGCCGAACTAAAGTTGAACGCAGGGGTATAGTTCCTTGGGCAAATATTCATAGAATTGAATGAACTTTCACATAGGGGGGTAGCCGAGGTCGATAAAATTTCCTCCATACAATTTGGCCCACCCTACTGTATACCCTAAATACCATAAAAAATGTGTACTATTATATCGCAAAAACTGTAGGAAATATATTTTTCTATATTTTGCTCCTGATAGTCATCTTTTTACAGCTAACAGTTTGTACCCTAGAGGCCGATTTTTGTGATAAAAAAAATCGAATTTTTAGAAATTTTTATTTCGTACACAGTAAAAATTTTAGTTTAATTTTAAAACCAAAAAAAGTATTTATATAGAACAATGCCAAAAAAAGTTTTAATTTTAAACTATTTTGGAATAAATAAAGAGAGGGAGAAAAATGAAAAAAAAAAAAAAAAAAAAATTTAAATTTAATTGAAAAAAAGAAAACAAGCCATCCATACTGAGATTCGAACCAAGGGTACAACATCTTGTGTATATAAATTGAGAAGTCTTTAGCTCTCTCGGCTATCAAACGTATTGACGTAGTTGTGTGAAATTTGTATTTAAACAATTGAAATAGAAAAATTTTTTTTTTGTTATTTAGTTCCCGTTCTTTTTTTATGCTCTTTTGATAAATAAAGTTTTTCAAATTTTGAAACTTAAAAGTCTCTCCAAGCTAAATTAAAACTTTGATGGCATTAGTTACAAACCAAAAGTATTAAAATTGGCGCAGAGAATATTTCAATACTTTTCTTGGACTTATTTTAAAACTAAAAATGATTAGTTTTTTGAATTTAAAGTTATTTTAGGATTGTTTTTAAGCCACATTGGTATTAACAAATTTAAAAAACTAATTGGTTTAAAAGTAAATATTTTTTGTGATAAAATGAAAACCTACCAGAATAAATTTCAACCTTTTTTGGAATAAATTTTGGATTTAATACCAAAGCAGTTTAAAATCAATACCGAATGGAATCAAAAGTAAACTATCACTTTTTACTGTGTAGCAACCTTTTGATGTTTTTGCTTGCAAATTAATAGTTTCGTGGTTTTTGAGATAAAACAAAAAAACTGCGAAAAAACATTGATTTTTGTCGTTTAGACCTTCATTCAAGCCCCGGGCGGGCCATCTTTTCGGGGGTTTTGACCAAAACTAAGTATGCAGTTTTTGTTTTAAGATCTTAATCTATGATAATTTTTGATGCAGTAATTTTTTTTGAATTTTGCTGCACCTTAATATATATGTGCAAACAGACGCATTTACTTTGTGCTGATTAGAAAGCAATTTTCGAGTAAGTGAAAGTCAACACAAATGTTTTTTTCAATAATTTTCCAAGTGCGATAAATCGAAGTGAATCAATCGAAAACCTGGATGCAATCTATATTTATGCAGTAAATCTATTATATTTTGTGATTCCAAACCGAACGCAACTAAAATGTTCACTCAACACAATATGCTTATTGCTTTTCAAAGTGACTGTCGAAGTCGAGTATGGGCCCCGAATTGGTTCGGGTGTGGGCACCCCTCTTTTTTTATCTAAAGGGTGTGTTTTGCTGAAATATTGTCGTGGATGCCAACATTACTAATTAAAATTATGTTCTTTTGACTTTTAACGCTTTTTTAGAGGGAAGGAAAGAACCAATAGGCCCTTTAAAGATATCGTAGAAAAAAAGTTATTTTCATTAAGTGTGGGTGGTAAGGTGGCATAGCACCTTGGAGCTGTCCATAAACTCCGTTACGCTCCTAGGGGGGGGTTTGAGCAAGCGTCACGCTTGGTGTATTTTATTTATTTTTTATATGAAGCTACAATCAAATAGGGGGGAGGGGGGCTCATTTTAGCGAATTTTAGCGTCATGGAGCTTATGGACAGCCCCTTCACAAAAAACTCGGTATTGAGTTTCCAGACAAGTAGACCGAGGAGCAGATGGCGGGCATGGATCGGTACAAAAAATACATGCTTGGCAAAAGAGCAATGTCAACAAGGGCTAGAAATTACGTCACCTAGCTGGATTAGTCTGCAAAACAATTGATCTGGCATCGACGCCGAAGACTATCAAGTCTGGTTTCAGGGCAACAGGCATGATGCCATTCGATTCAGATGGTTTCAGTGACGTTGATTTTGTTAAAGCCGTTGAGCAGAATTTGTTGAATTTGTGAGAGTCAATATTTCCAAAATAAATTAATTTTGCTTTTTTCTCCATTTCATTTCGTTTAACTTTAAGTTTTTTAATTTTTAGCCGATTTTCTAAGAGTGCCCACAACCGAAACAAATTTATTTTTTGTCAAAAATTATCACTTCACTATTTTTTTGATATAATTTTTCCAACTAACGAAATCAATTTACTTTTGTCACCAGTAGTTAGCTAAGGTCTCTTGCTTTCCATTGATACTTATATGTCAGCATAATATACATTTGGTCAAAAGCTATGAGTCGAAAACGAAAAGGTACCCACAACCGATACTATGACCCTACATATATGAGTATTTCCACAGAAATGTCCGCCATAACGAAGAGATATATAACCAAGAGACGCAGAGAAGTACTGGAGCAATTTTTTGGAGTTTGTATTTGCCGTAGACGGTAGCTTTGACGAATTTAGAAGTTGAACGGCAGCGTAATTCAATCAAAAAATCTGTATACATCTCTTCTCATCCGGAAGCGAAGGAATATAAATACATTTTTTAGTTGAATTACGCTGCTGTCTACTTCTAAATTCGTCAAAGCTACCGTCTACGGCCAATACAAACTCCAAAAAATTGCTCCAGTGCTTCTTTGCGTCTCTTGATTATATGTAAGTATATCTTTTCGACCATGAGCCGAAAAATTATATGATCATATCTCTGAAACTATTTAACGTACCTGGATGAGATTTGGTACATATGGGCATTTCCATAGTAACGGGTGCTACAGCTTAAGGCCAATTTTTAAAAGTAGAATTTGGATAAATGCGCCAGAAACGTGCCTTAACTTTAGAAGTGACAATTATCTCGATCTTATCCCAGTGGCGGATCCAAGGGGGGCCGATGGGGCGATCGCCTCCTCTCTCAAACCTAAATTATATGTAAAGATTTTGAAAACATTCTGTTATTATCTAGAAATGTAGTCAATCGGTCCCCCTCTTGACAATGCTGGATCCGCCACTGTCTTATCCACATTTCTTGTCTTTGGTGACCCCTAATGAAATTTGCTGTAGAATATTTTTGTATACAACTTTAACCCATTATAATCCATGAAAGAGGGTCAAACAACCCATAAGAGCAGGATATAATGGGTTAGGATGTTGCTTAACCAAAAAAAAAAAAAAAAAATAAGTAAAAAACCAAATAAGTAATAATACGGCAAGGGTTGGAAGGCAAAATAATAAAAAGGTAACGGGTGCGACATCATTTACAAATGGAAAAAAAAAACAAAAACAACAATGATTTATTAGCGTCCATTTGGAATCACAAAATCATTAAATTCATTTACATTGTTACTCTCCTTTATTTTTTTTTTTTTTAATTAATTATTTATTTCACAGTATTTTAAACTTTTGATGTAAAAAGGTAACGGGCACGACAGAGAATACTTATTTTTAAAAAAATTCCCAAAAATTTTTTTAAAAGGCTAGAAGTACCCAGTTTCGAATAAATAAACTTTGCTTTCAAACTTTTTTGAAGTTTTCATAAGTTCATTATTTTTATTATTTCAATATAAAATCATGCTAATTACAAAAACAAAATTATTTGTATAAAATTAATTAGTAATTAAAAATTGCTGTACCAGCATCGTTAATGGGAGCTTAAAGAAATAAACCCCACATCTTCTTGCATCAACAACAAATGGATCATCATGAATAAAAAAAATATGGACGGTCGTCGTTCCAGCCGAGGTTACCCAACAAAAAGATATTCTTCAGCGCATGCCAGAGCTTGCTCTGCACATAGATTGTTTAATGAAGCTTTGGATGATTCCTACCGATCTGCGTATGTTTGCACTGCATGTAGGAAGAAATTTAAAAATCAATATGATGGCCAACCTTCAATGAATCGTCGTATTCCTGCAAACTACAAACATTTTTGTTGCTCCAACGCAGTATGCATCAATAGTAAACGTGCTTTCGAAGATGTTAACCAAAAGCCTCGAAAGCATGGTAAAAAAGTATATAAAACTGATGCTGATACATGCCATTTGACAACTGCCGGCGGTAAAAGTACCAAGCAAAACTTTTCGAAACAAAGCGGTAAGACATCGAAGGATAGTCATCAGAAGAAGAAAACTCCTAGGCACAGTAATCGTTTATCTTTTGAGGTTTATGACGCTGAGGATAACACAATAGATGCTGAAAATCGAGAACGAACTTCAGCAAGTTATAAACGTAACAGCGCTGGACGAAGAATTTCAGATGATCAAATGTCAACAAACTTAGATGAGGAATCTTCTAATGTATTTAATGCAGAGAATAACGCTAAAGGTATTGAAAATCGTGAACGAACCTCAGAAAGTCATAAGCGCACAAGCGCTGGACGGAGGCAATCAGCAACACCAAGATCTACAGATGTAGACAAATCAAGTGGTCAAATATCTGATGAAGATGACTTTGAAATGAATAATACAGATGTTCGAAAAAAAGAAGGAGATTTAAAAAGTCATCAGCGCATGAGAGCTGATGGAAAGCAATCAGCGACGGCAAAGCCTTCGAATAAGGATAATTTGAAGAACATAACATCCAGAAACTTAGATGAAGAATCTTCTGAGGTATTTAACGCAGTGAGTAATGCTAAAGGTGTTCAAAATCATCAACCTCCAAGACCAGTACGGAAGCAATTTGCAAAGGCAGGATCTTTAAATGTCTATAATTTAAATGAACAAATAACAACACACACAAATGAAGATCTTTTTGAGGTGAATAATGTGGAAAATAACGCTAAAGGTGCTAAAAATCGAGAACAAATTTCATTAAACCATCAACCTCCAAGACAAGTACGACAGCAGTTTTCAAGGGCAGGGTCTTCAAATGTCGGTAATTTATATGAAAAAATAACAGCAAACAGAGATGAAGATCATTTTGAGGTGAATAATGCGGAGAATAACTCTAAAGGTGTTAAAAATCTGGAGCAAACTTTAAAAAGTCATCATACAAATGATCAGATGTCAACAAACATAAATGATGAAATTTATAAAGAAATACCCATGGCCCATGAAGCTGTTACAGAGAATGGATTGGACAAGAATAATTTAAAAAATTTACTATGTAGTTGCTGCTATTGTAAGGTCTGTAATGTACAAAAGGCATTATCTATAAAACAGAGAAAACCTTCAAATGGGTTATACAGACCTAGTCCTTCCTCTTCAGGTAACATTGCTTCCAGTGAAAATATCGGCAAAAGAACTACAAATAAACGGAACTCTACAGATGCAACTCAGCGATATACTTCTGATCATGAAGGAAAAAACTATCCAGAAATTGCTAATGGCGATGCTAGAAGAAAAAGTTTAACAAATTCGGAAAAGCCATCTTTAAAACAACGGCAATGTGCTTGTGGGCATTCTAAGGATCAGCGAGTCTCTGCTCTAGATGTTTTTGTCGAACTTTTGATGAATAAAAATATAACTGTTGGGCATGATACTTTTGCTAATGAATTGGTTTCTTTAAGTAGTCAAGAATGTATGTATACTCCTGACCTATCAAGCTGCTGTTTCTCTACAGCTTCAGCAAAATGTGATAATAGACAATATATTCCAGAAACGCCTTTTCTAGATTGTCAGCAACAAATAGCTGGAAATATTCCAAACGCTCAACAAAATACATCTGAAGGTAATCCAGAAAATCCTAAATTTACAAATAAACGTGGAGCTGCAGGTTCAGATAATCAGCAAAATAAAGCTGAAGGTAAACATAGCTCAATAACATCTGATGAAAGACGTGCTGTTGATAAAAACAAAGGTGATCCAATAGCATCGACTTCCACAGAGGTTTCTACTAAACGAATTTCTAATACGTCGAAATCTTCTACTGCTAGAAGTTCAATTGATAAAAATCTAGTTACCAATCCAGAAAATGATGATGACCAAGGGTGTGTTTGTGGTTTTTCACCATCAAACAATCAGCAGCATATTTCTGAATGTAATAGTGATAAACAAAATTCTTTAGATGGGTCAAATAGACATTCTAGTGATCCAAAACCATCTTTGTCAAACGGTCAAAAACATAGCTCAATTTCTTCAGAAACAACTGATGCAAGAAGTTCTACTCATAAAAAAAAAGTTAGCTCCTTAGAATTGTCTTGGATTGGTCAAGAACCTTTTGTTGAAAAACCGATGGGAAAGAAAAGGTCTACAGATGCATCTACCAGACGAATTTCTAACGAATCAACTAATAAAAATGCAGGTACAAGTAAAATTCCAATCAATCCAGAAGTGCCTGATAATGATGATGACGAAGGATGTACATGTGATTTTCCACCATCAAACAATCAGCAGTTTGTTTCTGAAAGAAGTGCTGATAATCAAAATTCTGCAAATGCTGTTTTGGAAACATCGAATGTTAGACATTCTATTGATCCAAAAACACCGCTCTCAAGCAGCCAACAAAATGTAGCTGAAGGTATTCCGAATAAACGAAATTCTGTAGATGCGTCCATTGGGCCTAGCTCTAATCAACAGCTGATTCCTCTAAGTAGTGCTGAAAAACGTCTTTCAACTAGACGTACTGGCATTTTAGAGGTTAGACCCATTTTAAATAATCAACAAAATATGGATAAACCTCTTCCGAATAAACGCAATTCTATGGATGCATCCATTAAGCGTAGCTCTGAAACTTCAAAAACATCTAACGAAAAAAGTTCTGTTGATAAAAATTCGATGTCAACGCAAAGCCCAACTAATTCGAAAGCACCTTCTTTAAATGTGCCACAACTTACTGATGAAATTACTACAGAAAAACTGAGTTCTACAGATGCATCTGACAGACGAACTTCTAATGCATCAAAATCATCAAATGCTAGAGTTAATTCAGATACAATTCCAGACGCTACTGGAAACTTTGTCAACCAAAAAGTGCCTGATGATGGTGACCAAGAATGCACTTGTGACTTAGAAGTGCCTCTTTTAAGTCCAGAAAGGCTTGATGATGATGACCAAGGGTGTCGTTGTGATGAATATGATGCGACCACACAATACGTAACCAATACAGAAACACCTTTTTTAAATCTAGAGCAAGGGTGTAATTGTGATCTTATCCAATTTAATGCAACTGTGATTGGCGAAGAAAGCATGGCAAGTCCAGGAGTACCTTTTCATTCAAACGATCCAAAATGTTATGATGAAAAGACTATAGGTAAAAGCAAGCCAACAGATGCAACTAGAAGACGTTCTTCTGCTGCTTCTTGTGATACTATTGATATAAGTGGATTTGTCAAGCAAAGCTTACCCAATGAAAAATTGCCTCTTTCTTCAACAGATGCACCCAGTATTGATGTAAATGAAATACAAGTTCCTTGCCCATACTGTTTGCGTAAATTTGGTTTGAAAGGAAACTGTCCAAGAAACGAAAACGCAAACAATGTGGGAACAACTCAACACAAGAATTTGAACGGCAGCCAAAACAATACCTTTGAAAAACTTACTGACTTGAATAACTCCGATATAGGGCTTTATAAATATGGTCCATGTCCCAATCAATTTAATAAAAGTTTTTCAAATAATCAAAGTTCTTTGAACGCAAAATCGTGTTGCTGTCAAGACAAAGCAAAGTCTATTGAACAACTGGATTCTGACACAAGAATTGCTAAATATGGTCCATGTATTGCCAACTACTTACCAGATTGCCATTTTAATAAAAGTTGTTCAAAAATACAAAGCATCTTCAGTGAAAAATCTATATGCCCTAGCTTGGACAATCAACCGGCTTCAGCTTACGTTAGTGCAATAAATTGCACCGAAGCTATGAGCAAAAGTGATACATATTTAGACAGCCATAAATATGGCCCTTGTCGCGATTTCGTAAACCACTTCGGCGGACAAGATCAAGAGCCAGAAAAACCTTCATGCTCTGCAAAAAAAGCCAGTGCCAAAGAAATCGATAATGAAAACAACTATCAGCAGAATATAAGTCAAATATACAACAGGATCAATACGGAGTGTAATAAATTGGCCACTCTTGATAGTGCCCTTAAATCTTCGAAAAATAATTCAACATCAAACAAAGGCCAAAAGAATTCGAATTCTGCAAAAATACTCCCCAATAAGCCTCAAAGCTTTAAAACAAATATATTGCCGGCAGAAAGCACTGTTGATGGGACTATGCTGGATATTAAAACAAATAATTTGAAATCGCAACTCAGCGATCACAAGAGTAGTCCCCAGAAATATGAATACCCAGCAAAGGAGATCCAAATAAATGAACTTGAGTGTGTTACATCTCCCAAAGCAATTAAACCACATTGCAATAACTGTATCAAGAAGACTAATAGCAAAACTGTCGCAAAGATTAATAAGTGTTTGAAAGCATATAAGTCCGAAGACCCCGAGCTGATGAATTTTGACAGGCAAAACTTAACAACATTTTGCCACAGTAATAGCTCAGCAGGAATGGCAGAAGTATCAATACGCATAACGCTAGGGGATACTGGCAATAATATTCCTTCCACATGCCACAACTCTAATCAAAACTTTCAAGAAAAATTAGACTTCAATAGCATTCGTGAACTTTTAATGGATATTAAATCCCTACAGTGCAATATAGACCAGTTAAAGGAAGCTTCAAGCAAATGTCGTAATTTTGATAATAATGAAACGCTTGGCGCGAAGACCTTAGGTTGCCGTTGCCAAAAGTCTGAGCCAAAACTTAATGACGGCAAACTTACACCGAATTCATTTAAGAAGTGCAGTCCACATATAAAATCAGACCCGCTTGAGAAATCGAGATTTTTATCTGGAACAGACAATACAAATGTAAATATTCAGGGTGGCATTCCGGAGTGTAAATCATTTTATGTTGACGCCCTGAGCATTAAATCAATGGAGAGCAAAACCAATTTTTGCGATGCAAGAAGCGACACTTCTATATGTCCGCGGTGCAGAAAATAATTGAATAATTAAGGCATTGGCAGTTGAGGAGGTGAGGAGCAACATTTGTAGAATAAGCAATAGATATTTTCACATATAGATCCTAGAAAAATTTATTATAACGATACTTTTCATTGGTGACAAATTTTATATATTTACTGAAACAATATCTGAACAGAAATACATTTTTTTATATAGAAAGTTTTCCATTAATTGTTAAAATTTTTAATTCATCTTTACTTTTCCCGCTTTTTTATTTAATATTGGGGGTACAACTTAAAAACCGGAATTTTTTAGCGAAATTTGATGCTTTATTGTGGAAAAATGTTACCATATATTTTATTTAAAGTATTGTCCATTGGAAGCTACAACATTTCCCCATCTTTCAGGCAATTTATGAATTCCATCCCAAAAAAATTGCGCCGGCTTGGCGGCCAAAAATTAATCTATCCAATTTCGGATGCCTTGCTCTGATGTGAAGCGTATTCCGGTGAGGGCGTTTTGCATCGAGCGAAATAAATGAAAGTCAGACGGAGCAAGGTCCGGATTATAAGGCGGGTGAGCCAAAACTTCCCATCCACTATTTTCCAAATAGTTTTTCACGGGTCTTGCAACATGCGGCCGAGCGATAGGTTAGGTTAGGTTAGATCCGGGAGATGAACATGTTGTCATCATTAACTTAGGCCTCGAGAAAGGGCCCATTGTATGCCCGATACTAAAAGCTTTAGCAGAGAAAGTCTAAGAGAACCACTTGGATGTACATATATACTTCCATATGGATTTAAGACAAAGCTCAGACAGTGCATCAAGCGATTCCAAATTGAATTGACCAAAATTCTTTCTACGTCTAAGCGCAAGCGCTGGACATTCACAAAAGAAATGAAAGACTGTTCATATCAGGGTCTTTACAACTTCTACAAAGGTGACCAATGTTTGAGAAACCTAAACGAGATGCATGGATTCTCATGGCACAATGTCCAGTAATAGCACCGATTAAGATCCGTACATTATGTTTCTCCATTGCTATTAAAAACTTAGTACGATTTATACTATATGATGGCCAAATAGATCTTATATGATTGCAAGTTTGAAGATTTGACCATCTAGAATTAGCAAGCTGAATACATTTATTTTCGATTTTTCCCTTGAGCCGAGCATTGTCATGATGAAAAATTATTGCTTCGTGTCTGTTCGCATTTTCCGGGCGTTTTTCGATGATGGCACGCTTCAAACGTATTAATTGTGTTCGGTACAGGTCACCTGTGATTGTCTGGCCCGATTTCAACAACTCATAATATAACGGCCCCTTCTGATCCCACCAAATACACAGCATAACCTTGGCGCCATGGATATTTGGCTTCGAGGTTGATTTGGCTGGTTGGCCGGGTTTCACGTATGACTTTTTGCGCTTGGGATTGTCATAATGGATCCATTTTTCATCCCCAGTCACAATCCGATGCAAAAATGATTTGTTTTTATGGCGCTCAAGCAGCATTTCAGACATACGTCTCTCGGCTTCAACTCATAGGGGACCCAATTACCTTTTACCTTACGGCGGCTTTCAAACGTTTCGAAATGGCTTGCTGAGTCACTCCCAACGATTTGGCAAGCTCGTCTTGTGTTTGACACGAATTCTCATCGAGTAGCTTCTCTAATTCTTCGTCTTCATACTTTTTTGGCTGTCCTGGGCGTTCTTTGTCTTTGATGTCAAAATCGGCACTTTTGAAGCGTTTCAACCATTCAAAACACTGTGTTTTTCCTAAAACATCGTCGCCATAAACTTCTACAAGCAAACTATGACTTTCCGCAGCAGTTTTCTTTGCAAAAAAATGACCCAGCAGAACCTCCCGCAAATGCTGTCTTCTTCTCGAATTTTCGAAGTTATTCATCGTGAAAAATAATAATGATGCACACAAGATAAAATTGTTTTGTTGACTGATTTTGACAGCTGTCAAATGTACCTTCAAAATGACATATATAAAGTTCGAGCTCTCACGATATTTGTTAGTACGGACATCCACCGTCAAATTCCGGTTTTTAAATTGTACACCCAACATTTTTTTTTTAATATATTCGCAACGGTACCTTCTATAGACCTTATAATTCTCGACAAAACAGGTCCTGCTACTTTTTATCATACGACTCATCGTCTCGAAGATATTCTTCAAAGACCAGTTTTGTCAAAACTTATTTGGTTTTTGAAAAATATCATCTAAGCCATGACTTGCCCGAAAAAAACAAAATGTACTGTTTGTAGAGAATACAATTTTCTATAAAAAAGTCTTTTTTCCATTTTTGGTAAGACTGCACGTTCAAGAATTATTGCAACTCAAAAAGCGAAATATGTTGATATACATCTGTAACTCCCAAACTGCAAGTTCGTACGATTTTATAGGAAATGCCTTGAGCTACAAATTTGCGCTGAAGAATATCTACTTGGAATTTTTTCGCACAGCAGCTCTTTTTTCGTCTTATTTTCTTGGGCTATTATGGATTTTATAGAACTTAAAGTTTGCTTTTTTTTGGGAATAAATTTAATTTCATCACACTCTGCGCCTTTTTAATCCACCGTTTCGGGTAACCGGTTCTCACTACAAAAATTAAGTTCACTTGTTAAGATAACAAGAGATATTTGTATTATCGATGAAATTCTAAATGACAACTTCATAAACAAAATTCAAGTCATGTCGAAAAAAATAAAATAAATAAATAGTGTAATAAAAACGAAAATTTAAGGATAGTTTTAGAGATGAGCCTTCCTAACAACTGCTTCCCTGGTGGTATTCCTAACAGTCACCGCTGTCCAAGCATTAAGCCAAAAATCCGTGTTATACCAGTGCCTAAGCCTAAATGCCCGTGTTTAAAGTATAATGATAAAATAGTTAAAAGGGGTTCAATTCCAAGCAGTGGTAAAGGAAGCAAGGCTCCATCTATAAACAAAAGCAACCAAAATAAACGCCCAGCTACAAATGTAAGACGCAGTTCTAATCAAAATAAGGCCGTATCCTTCAATAAGAACAACCGAAATACACGGCCAACTGCAAATGTAAAACGAAGCCCTAATCAAAGTAAGGCACCATCTTTCAGCAAAGGCAATCGAAATAATGGCACAGGTCCTACCCTTAAAATGAGAAAAAAATAATGTGTATGTATTTATAAAAAAATAACTGTGGCGAATAAAATTGAATAAACATCCTTAAAAAAATGCATGATGTGAATTTGTTTGTGCTCTCGTTCCTTAGTATATTACTAGATCAGAGGATATGGGCAAGAAAAATTGGCGTTAGGAAATAACGCCCAAAAACAACGAGGTAACGCCCATATTATTTTCATATAAATTTGAGCGGTGTCACACTCCTCAAAACCAAAATTCTCCATATTTCTGCAACATACATACATAGAGATGAGATTTGGTTCATATATAAAATGCACCGACATAAATAAAATAAAATAAAATAGAAAGCATTATTCGTCATATTTCTGAAAAGATTTAAAGCACATGGATGAAATTTCTCAAATAGCACCTGGAGACCGGTAAAATATCCGAAATGAGCATTTTTGTCGTTGTTTTTTATTCATAGCTATTTTATGTGACGCAATTCGTATCTCTCCGCCACTAAATTTCAACCAACAATTATTCAATTAAAAAGTGGGTGGGTCGCTTTTCGATACCGTTTGCGTTTATGATATCTTTGTTCAGAACTTATCTATCAAATTTTATCAAAATACCTTATACAGCTTGCGAGATAAAACCTTTTAGGTGTTTTACTTGTATGGGAGTTAGGGTAAGAGTTATGGTCAATATTACCGGTTTTCAGTTTAATGTGCTTAGACATGTTCTGAATATTTTACAACTGATTTGAGGTAAATTATCAAATTATAAATATCAATAAAAGGGGTCTTACCTAACCTCTACTCTGTAAAATTGATAATTGACAAACTCCGAACTTCGATATCGAGGTGTCATTTTATTCAAAATTGTATGTGTTTTTAGTTAGTGCAAAAAAACGGTTTTTATTTTGTGATGATAAGTTGCCTTTTCCACTGGACGGTCACATATATATAAGTGTTTAGAAGAGTATTCTTTACCATAAATATTGTTCCATTGGTTCTGTTATTATAACGTATCAAAGTTATGCGGGAGTTGCCACGCCTTTCTAGAAGTTTATAAAACATATTGATATACCAGGTATTGATGATTATCTATAGAAGTAAGTAGTATCTCCCAAGTTTTTGAGAAAATTGTAATAACCGTTTACGAGCAATATTGTATAAAATTTTGAAGTTGCTAACAAGTGAGCGTGGCTTATATCGTATTACGCCCACTTTTTGCAATGCTTATACTGATGATTTGAACCCGCCTACCAAGTTACATCATAATATTCGTACCATTTGCGAGACATCACATTTAACTTAATTGCATGGGAGGTTCCACGCCCACAGGCGATATTTCACCCACTTTCAGTTCAGAGGTGTCTAATGACAATTAAACTCTCTGCAGTTAGTTTCAGAAAGATTGCTTTAGCAGTTTTCTTTTTATAGCGAATTATATTCTTTTGGGCGGTGCCCACAATCTTCTTCAAATTTTTACCAATATGACGACATATTACATATTAGTACTTGTTTCCAGAGAGAACAACTCCTTATTATTATTTAAAGTCTCTGGATTACACTCTTTCCCTAACAGAACAGTTCCAGACTATATACATATAAATCTTGTCACTGCCATGGGATTAATTTTACCTATGTTATTTGGATTTAAAATCTCGGCACCTAGATATTTAATTCTGCATCTCACCGCAGAAGGGCAAGTACATAGCACATGCTCTGCTGTTTCCAAGTCTTCTAAGCAGAGTCTACAGGAATCATGGTGTACCAAACCTATCTTTTTTAGGTGATAATTAACTAGTAATTATTTCACTGTATGTTTTCATATCTTTTCTGCAGAGATTCAAAACAGCTTATACCTTAACACGACTTGGATTGATTAACCGTTTCGCTTATCGTATGCCTTCCTGGGCTCTCCAGTGGTCGATCAGGCTGTTCTCTTCTCATTCCCTAATAAAGTTATTTTTAAAACTGTTGTTTACTCCGCAGAAGAATTCTGGGCCTATGAAAGTATTGAGTGCGCCTCTCTTGGCAAAACAATCGGCCCTTTCATTGTCTTCATGCCTCTCCTGCCACTAGAGTAACATTGTTTCTCCTGAATAGGACTTGAAGAAGTTCAAAACCCTCAGAGACAAGCTTTGAGTGCACTAAAAAAGCCATTTGTAATTTTAGAGTCGTTTGACTGACCGAATAAATGTATATGTCGGTGCCGGAAGTGCCCCTCCTTAGACATTTTCTGGCGTACACCTCTAAAGCGTGGACCTCTGCCTGAAAAATGGAAGCTGTTTTCTAACTGTGAACCGTGTTTTACATTTATATCTTTCCTCCTCAATTCGGCGCGATCATTGATGATCACTTTGTATTTTCGAGAGAAAACAAACTTTTTACATAACTTATCAGAGACTGCAAGAAATGGTGTGTCCCAGAATGTAAATGAGGTAGTCTGAGGGCCGCACAGGCTATTTCTTTCTTTACCATAAGGTAAAGAGGAGTGAGTCCCTTAAGAATACCTAGAGCTACTATCAGGCACGTACTTTGTGCCCCTGTGACACCCAAGCAGGCTATTCTGAAGATCCTATTCAGTTCCTTCTGAGCCTTTACTTGGTCTACCTTTGGCCACCATGCTAATAAAGCAAAAGTGATCATTGGTACAGTGATGGTTTTAATCAAAATTGTTGAAGTCGTTTTCGAGTTATATTGAATCAAAATTCTAAATGATTAAAAAGTGAGCGATAATGCCCACTTTTCGTTTGTTACCAAGCATTGTAGAAATCGGTAAAAAAACGATAAATATTGGTTGGTGTTGCCAACTGCGAAAAATGGCAATAAGAAAAGTTGTTAAGAATATTCCCAGAAATCATATATTTTTTGGTGTTCTACCGATGGGTAGACCCACCCTGTAAAAAAGGTACATGTTCTATGTTCACTTGGTTGAAGTTGTAAGATATTTATAGTTTTGATATCGCGGTGGGCTTCTTAACCAAGAACAAAAGTCCACAAATTTTTTGAAAATTTATTGGAGTCTATAGAAATTAACTTTGTACAGTATACGTATGTAAAAATATCTGGCAGTTCTTCAATGATCACCGTTTTAAAACTTATTATTACATTTGACTAGTGATGAGCAAAATTAGTCTTGGTCTTGAGTCTTGTTCTTAGCCTTGGTAATTTTGGGAGACCAAGGCCAAGACGCTGATATTTTTGCAAGACCAAGACCAAGACTCCTATGGTCTTGGTCTTGCTCACGATAATCGTCAGTCTTGGTAATTTATAGTTAAAAGTTGTTTCACTTCCGTTTTGAAGATAAAATCATCTCTCCATTTGTATTTTGGCATCTTTAAAGCTCAACTGCTTCGGAAAAATATGGTTTTGAAATTTTGAATACTCAATATCTCTAGAAATTTTTTCAAGACCAAGACCGAGATCAAGACTTAATGATCAAGATCAAGACCAAGACCAAGACTCAATATAAAAACCAAGACCAAGACTCAATGTGCAAGAACAAGACTAAGACCAAGACTGCTATGGTCTTGGTCTTGGTTTGCTCCTGACTACATTTGAAAAAAATTGTAATTCGTGTTGAGGTATCGATATTTTATTATATGAATGCATATTGGTTTTTCTGGGCTAATCGTTTTTATCAAAACTTTCAGCTCAAAAATAAAAATAAAACAGTTGACAGTTTTTGATAAATCAAAATAAAAAAAATTAATGTAACTGAAATATTTTGGCCAGAAAACCTTTAAGAATGCACAGCTGTTGTGGTTTTCCAAGTTCAGGGGTATATTGCAGTGCTTCAAAACGCATACAAACTGCAATACAGCATTTTTATCAGAATGAACTGAATAAAGCAAAACCAAACTGCAACATTCTTAAGGTGGATGCAAGCCCATGTTGCGCTAGTCAAAGGAATAATACTGTAGCTGAAAACAAATGTAGCTGCTGCTGCACCAACACAAAGTGCAGCTGCAGCAACTGCCCGATGGTTGCAGCCAATGGTAACAATGCTTGCGCACAGAGCAATTGTGGATGCAATTGTAGCGGAAAGAAAAATTACGCCTCAGACGTGGAAAGCCTTAACATGTTGCTGAAATTACAAAAATATTATCCAAAAATTTTTTTCGAATTGCTTTACGGTTACTGCGGCAAACGACTTCAAAATAGAACATGTCGACCTACTTTTAATGTAAGTTTTCGTTGTAAATACAAGAAAGGATTTCAATCGTCTGGTGGTAACAGACGTCCAAGTACATCGAAAAACGCTACGCCGAAAAGAAGTTCAACTAATTTTAAGAAAAATAATGCTAGTCTTAAAAAAAAATCCCAAGCGCAGACGACAAAACTACAAACTGCACATTTTGAAAACACATTTTCCGATCAGCGCTTACCAGAGCTCAAATCAAATATGGCTATGAGCCGATCTTATTTAATTGGTGTCCAATCAAGGCAACGTTTTGCAAACGATGACGAATCGAAGAGGAAATTTCTCAAAGAATACTCGACTGCAAGGGCAAAAGATGTCGTCATTGGTGAAGCTTTAAATGATTTAAGGAAATACTATCCTAAAGAGACTACCTTGATAAATACAACAGATAAGAATATCGACAACGTTATAAAAAGCCTAGATAAGAAATTTCCCAAAGATGATATATTGAAGAACGTAAAAGAAGAAAAGTTTGGTGACATTATTGAGCCATTGAAGAAAAAATATCCCAAAGATGGAAAATTTATTAACAATGCCGATGAAAATGTCGAGGGCCATTGGAAAAATTTAAAAAATAAATTACCCCTCGAATCTCAAGGTACTGATGGCGATCGATATTTAGAACAACTTAGGAAAGAGTTTCCAAATGAAAAATCATTATGGAATGTAACTGGTGGAAATTTGGATAAAATCGTGCAACAATTAGCGAAAAAGTATCCCAATAAAGATATTTTGAAAAACCCTGAAAAAATGGGCTTCGCCAATGTTTTGAATAATTTGTCAAGTAGTGGATCAGGAAGAAATACTGCACAGAGCACAGGCAATACCAACGATAGCACCTTAGAAATGTTAAGAAAAAAATATCCAAATGAAAAACTGTTACAAAATGCAACACCCGAAAATATGAAGAGCATACTTGAAAACTTGAAGAAAAAATATCCCAAGGACGGAGCGTTTCTCAAAGAAGCCGAGACGAATGCTGAAAAAACTTCCAATATAAATAACAACTCTGAAATGTTAGAGAAATTGCGGAAAAAATTTCCCAACGACAAATCCTTAGCGAATGCATCGCCTAGCAATATAGGGGCTATTTTAGAAAACTTGAAAAAGAAATATCCCAAAGAAAAATCATTTATTCAAGAAATGAACACAAAAGCAAACCAAGGACAAGACGAAAATGCACAACGCCTTCTAGATAGTCTAAGGAAAAAGTATCCTGGAGAGCAATTATTACAAAATGCAACTCCCGAAAATATGAAGAGCATACTTGAAAAATTGAAGAAAAAGTATCCCAAGGACGCAGCGTATCTCAAGGAAGCAGAGACGAATGTTGACAAAGACGTTAAAAAAGCTCCCAATTTAAATAAAAACTCTGAAATTTTAGAGAGATTGCGGAAAAAATTTCCTAACGACAAATCACTAGCGAATGCATCGCTTAGCAACTTAGGTGCTATTTTAGAAAACTTGAAGAAAAAATATCCCAAAGAAAAAGCGTTTATTGAAGAAATGAACACAAAAGCAAACCAACTGGATGAAAATACACAACGCCTCTTAGAGAGTTTAAGGAAAAAGTATCCTGGAGAGGAATTATTGCAAAATGTGACACAACAAAATATACAAAGTGTACTGGACAGTTTAAAAAAGAAATATCCAAAAGATGCGAAAAATATTAGTGAAGTTGAAAAAAAAATCAAAACTAGCTTAAGTCAGTCAAGGCTCAATCAAGGACGAAGTACCGAAAAAGGTGTCGAAAAGAATTTATTGGACTTAGAGCTTTTTGATAAGAAATCATTTGACTATTTTTTAAATTTAAGTATACAACCGATTTTAAATCGTTTACGAAAAAATTTCCCAAACGATAGATCATTAATGGATGCAATAACACACAATAATATCAGGGAGATTGTGCAAAATTTAAAAGAAAACTATCCCAGTTCATTTCAACTTCTTAAGGATGTAGAAAGAAATATTGACAGAAATTTAAATTCTCTAAAAGTTGCAAAAGACAACTCATTAGATAAATGTATTGCATCCGTATTGGAAGAACTAAAACGAATATTTCCACAAGAAAAAATATTGAATTATGCAAACCATAGGCATATCAGGGATATTTTGGCACTTTTTAAAGTAAAATATCCTGCGTTTAGAGCATATCTTGAGGATGCAACTAGAAATATCGGAAAGCATTTGGGAGATTGTAATTTTGCAAAATATAACCCATACAACTATAACCTCAATGGAAATCTACAACCACTTGTGGACAGATTAAGAAAAAAATTTCCCAACGAAGAAGCTTTATATAGAGTAAACAACAATAACATTGAGAGCATTCTGGAAGAGTTGAGCACAAAATATGACAGTGATATATACATTAATTATAAGCCGAATCGCGATGTTGATGACATATTTGTGAATATTTCGAAGAGCGAACAAATGTTAAATGAATTGGCAAAGCAATATCCCTCAAGAAACGTAAGCACTTGGGAGCACATACTTGAAGCACGTCGCAAGGTAGTCAAATTGATTACACGTCGTACTGGCAAAAGTATTTGTCAAATGCTTATGAATGAACCCATGGATGAAAGCCTAGTATATTTGCTAAAAGACCTGCTCGATGATGAGATAGACGGGGAAACAAAATATTATCGCAGAAGAAAATTAAGACACTTACGCCGATATTTAAGTGACCTTACCTTATGTGAAAGGCAAAAGAAGATTCCTTTTGCAAAGATGAATTTTGTTAAGAAGCAGGAACATGTGCCAATTGTGCATGAGGATAGACGTAATTGGAAATTTCAATTGGCAGACGAAAAAAGAAAGTTAGAACGCGAAAAACTAAAATGGCGTCCAAACTGCAATAGAAACAACAAAGACAACAAGTGGCATTATTATTATTCTCAAGATAATCCCAAATGCCTGTATCTTATTGCTGATAAGGAAATGAGCAAAAATAAGAAACATGCGCGAGCACACCAAAAGTACGACATTGAAGAATAAATGAAGGATATACGCTATGTCCTTTCTCCGACAAATGGTGTTTAAATCAGAAAAATCCCCTTCGTATTGGAGATTTTTATGATTTTAACATGCATACGAGTACAGAAGAAATAATGTGATATATTTTTACCTGATGTTATTGTGCGTGCATCCATATAAAAATGAACAGAAAATAGGGTTTTAGATGAAATTTGATTTAATAAAGTTACATTTCACGTATTTCTGAGAATCTTTTATTTCATTTTTATTTAAGTTATTTTGATTATTTTATAGGCTTTTATATTCAATCTACATTAATATGAACAATAGCAACCTGCTGCTACTGTAACCGTCTCAAATATCCATTGTTGTCGTAAATCATCTGGTAACCAAGCTAGAGCTGGCTCTTTCTGCGTCTGTTCCAATATGTTACGTGATTTTAGCACTTTTACATTATATTCCAAGGGCTTACAGTGAGAGCCCCGCCAACATTTTTGTGGATAACCGATAGCAGTTTTACTCTGACAGACCGCATTAAGTAGATAACGCGGAAAATGTTGTTGGCCCAGATCGATGACATCGTTCTGTGAATACAAAAAAAAAAAAAACTTAAATGAAAAATCAAAAGAATTGATATATAAAAGTTGTTGAAAGTCGATAATATAGCACTACTGTGAAAATGCTCGTCACTGCAAGTGGTAGCTTTCACTCAATTAGCTCCAGTAAACTCCGAGAAAACAAGATATTGGTGTTGTTCAAATTGGATTTTGAATAGAAAGACTGGTACTTTCAACTGCTGAAAGTTACCTTGTCCTCATAAATAATATAGCTTTTTATATAAAAACAATTTGAAATTGTTGCAGGTATGGCAAGTGCCACGCTCTCTGTATCTGTTTAAAATTTTGTTACATTACCTCAAATAACGCTTTCATAAAAGAGTTTAGAAAACTTTGAGTGCATGGGAGGTGCCACGCGCTCTTGTCCGAATCAACTAAGTTTCTGAACAGAACCTTCATTAACTATCCTTAGTATCTGAGTGAAATTTGATTGAATTGTCTCTTGAAACACTTTCAGTATAGCATTTTGAAACTTTTGCTTATACGTATATTAGAGAGGATCAATTTGTTCCAAGCCAAATTTTTCCACTTACTTTCATTCAGTTTCGGATTCTCCGATAAAATCTAAGTTAAAAACTCCTTGGGACCATATATCTGCGGTGAATTTCGACTCAGCCAAAAATCGTTTGAAGTTTTGGGTTTCTTTCGCTGTTGCGAGATTGTCTTTGATAATTTATAACTTCCGAACAACTTGTTGTATTGCTATGATTTTAGCACCGTTCGAAAGGTGTTGTTGCGTAGTAAGAATGCTTTGGCTAATTTATTAAAAAAAAAATATCTGGTTCAAGGGTTATGACCTTTTGAATGAAAATATATAAAAACTTTATACAAAATGTACCAACAATTTCATCTTTTTTTTTAAAAAAAATATACTTTTAAATTTTTTTACAGTGTATAAAAATAAATATCTAGAGAGGGTTCTATTCAACCAGATATGGCTAGTCATTTCAAAGTTATGACCGTTTGAATGAAGACAGATAAAAACTTCATACAAAGTATATTAGAAATTTAATCTTCCTAGAAAAAAAAAAACCGTTATTTTTGAATTTTTTTCTATAGCTCATCAAAACGCCTTTCCAACGCAGTCCTGTTCTTTAAGATACGGCTAGCAATTCCAAAGTTATGACATTTTGAATGAGAGCAGATGAGAACTGTTGAGTGAACAAATATTTAAAACAAAGTTGAACAAAAAAAAATTTTTTTTTTTTTATGAGTTCTTGTGTAGCACTTTCGATTACCATTAATTAGTAGAAAAAAAACCGCCAAAGGATTTTTTGAAGTTGGGTCACTAAGCGGTGCTATAACGGCTCAAAGTTCGAAAAATCAAGTATTATAGAGAAAATGTATGCTTTGATTCAAAATGTCATAATTTTGGAATTTCTTGCCGTATCTCTTAGAACAGAGCTGTGTTGGAAAAGCCTTTTAATGAGCTATAAAAAAAAATTCAAAAAAAACGGTTTTTTTGTTTTTGGAATATTCAATTTCTAATAAACTTTGTATGAAGTTTCTATTTGTCTCTCTAGATAGTTTTTTTTATACACTATAAAAAAAATTCAAAAGTATATTTTTTTTAAAAAAAGATGAAATTTTTGGTACATTTTGTATAAAGTTTTTATATATTTTCATTCAAAAGGTCATGACTTTTGAACCAGATAAATTTTTTCAATAAATTAGCCAAAGCATTCTTACTACGCAACAACACCTTTCTAACGGTGCTAAAATCATAGCAATACAACAAGTTGTTCGGAAGTTATAAATTATCAAAGACAATCTCGCAACAGCGAAAGAAACCCAAAACTTCAAACGATTTTTGGCTGAGTCGAAATTCACCGCAGGTATATGGTCCCAATGAGTTTTTAACTTAGATTTTAACGGAGAATCCGAAACTGAATGAAAGTAAGTGGAAAAAAAATGTGATCCTCTCTAACGTATATGGCAGGTACCACGTCCTCTTGTCCGAATTCAACCAGTTTTTGTCCAGAGCTAGAGCTTGCTATCTTTAGTATTTGTGTTTATTTTAGTTGCGTTATCGTTAATAATTCTCGAAAAATTGCGCATTAAATGTTTTATTTGTATGGGCGGCAGGCGTGTGCGTTGACCGATTTCCCTCTTTTTCAACCCCACGAGCTTTCTTTCTAGACTGAGGCAATGTATTGAATTTCACCGAATTACCTTGCTTAGCTTTTCCATGTAATATACTTCTTTCGACGGACAGACAGATAGCCAGCCAGACGAACATGGCTATATCGACTTCAAGAGGTGATACTGATCAAGAACATATGGGGCATTACATATCCAACCGGAAAGCATTTGGCTTTTGCATATCCGATTTTTTTTAAAACTTTTTTTTTATAGTACTAGTTGAGACTAACATCCATGATTTTTTTAAATTATTTTATCAAGCCATTTCAGAGATATACATTTTTAAGAAACTGAAAAAGCTGCAGAAACGACTTCAATTAGTTTTTTGAAATGCTCATACTCCGCCAATAGTCGCCCAAATCATTTGATTGTTATTTTGGAAGTTTTATTTTTTCAAGAAAATTTTAATAAAAAATTAAAAAAATTTTTTTTATGATTTTTTTTATAAAATTTTCAACCTTTAAAACTAAATTGCTTTTTTTATCAATCATTATACTCTTCGATTAAAAAAAAAAAAATTAAAAAAGCCTTGATGTATTCGACAAATTTTAAGACTTGATTTAGAATGCGGATGGAATCTATTTTTTATTAAATGTTTTAATTAACAAAAAAGTGAGTGAACGAGCACTAAAATATTACTCGTTGCCGGAAGAGGGTAAAAATGTTCACCGACCCCCACTTACTTTTTCTTCCTAACATTTCTCTCAAACATATTACTCCCTTTTTTTACCCCTAAAAAAATATTGATAAAAATATTGGGGGTTATCGTGAATCAAGATTCCCGGGGAATTTTCTTAGACTGCAGTGCATTCTCCATTGCAGTTAAAGAAAATTCCCCGGGAATCTTGATTCACGATAACCCCCATTGTATAAAAAAATTCCTCATTGGCGGGAGAGAGAAAAAATTTCACCGATCCCCATCAATTTTTCACCTTTAACAATTTTTTGAATATACTTCCCCCTTTTACCCACCCCATAACGGGACTGCCATACAAAATTTTGATAAAAATATCAAAAAAATTCCTTATATCCGGAAGAGGGATAAAATGTTCACTGGTCCCCACTTATTTTTCTACTCCAACATTTCTTTCAAACATACTATCCCTTTTCTGCCACGGTGGCAGTGCCACCCCTTAAGGGAGCTCAAATTCAAAATTAAGGTAGTAATATCAATTTTGTATGGAAGTCCCGTAAGGGGTGGAAAAAAGGAGTTAGTATGTTTGAGAGAAATGTTGGAAAGAAAAAGTTAGTGTAAGGATGTTAAGGAAAATATTTCTTATGTGATTTCATTCTACGCTTCAGACGAAAAAATTTATCTAAATGCAGAAATTTTGAAAATACGGTACTTTTGGAGAATCTAGCTAAAAAAAACAATATATGGTTGTTGCTAAATTTGAGATGTTAGGTTAGTAGTATAAATTGTTGGCATAAACAATAGTGGCGTAGTGGAGAATATTATTACCAATTATGTTTTCAAAGTTTAAAGAACTGAAATAGATATGAGACTTTAAAATATTAAGGTCAAGTAACACTTGTAGCTTTTTTTAATGAAAAATTTGTTTACCTTAATTTTGCAATCACAGCCAACAACTGATGCGCTACTAGCACGTTTATCCATTGGATTTTGTAAATCATTAACAATTTTATCTTCAGTGTAATCGGTAAAGTAAGTAGATGAAAATGATGGTATATCGCCTAAAACATCGCTTGGTCTTTCGCTCTGTTGCTCACTGGCCTTATTCATATTTCTCATAGCACTTGATATCTGTTCGTTGTTAATATCACCAAACTTTAAAGTTGAAGTATCCATACTCATAATATCACTTAACATATCACTTTTCGCTGAGTTGCGCGAAGTACCAGTCAAAAACTCTCTAAATAAAATCATTATTAGAAACTCGTATTAAACTGTTAAATAATGTTAATGATGTACCTTTTGGTTTTAGGATTTTCCATTGCTGCATCATAATCATTCGAATTTGTTCCATAGGAAACAGCATCTTTTCTGACATTATCACATTCCTTGAGTCCATAAAATTCACTAAAGATATTATTCTCCAGACTATTAATTTGATGACATGGAGGTAAGTCTCCGATATTGTTTCCAGCAAACTCATTAATGGGAACGCTATGTAATGGTACATTTTTCAAAGCTGCAAATGGGCGCTGTATTCGATTATCCATTAAGCGATTTCCGCAAATGACACCAAAAAGCACCGTTATAAATATTAACGGGGACTTGAAGAATTCAAGAAAAAGTTTTAGTTTCAGCTTAGTGATTTTTGTTTTGTGTTGTTTAAAGAAATATTTGTTTATTTAAAATAAATTACTTTTCAATACGTGTGAAATTTCTTAGCATATGCTGTGAGGTCAAGTTGACTTATTTGTAATACTCTGAGAATAACTAAATAACTTCCTCAGAACTCTGTTTTCTAAAATTCAAATAACTCTAATGCAATTCTGGAACTATTATCCAATGAAAAAATGTATAAGCAAGTCTGATTTTACATTTCTTTTATATAATCAATGATTATTTCAAAAAAGTTAGGTATTCGGGTAATGTGTACTATCCCATATTATATACCGTATATTGACTTTGATTACGATTACACCTTAAAAAGCTATTGGGTGTTGGAATTAGTTTTAAAGGTTTTCTAAGAGATGGCGTAACTATCAATAGATCGCATCGGGCACACCTGTGACTATATTCATTTCAAAGCACATTGTCTAAGCTTCATTTTTCAGTATGTGTCATTCCACTGAAGTGTAAACAATATATATTTTTTTCTCTGTGAACATGTCGACTTTCGTTCCAACAAAACGCAATTTGCGGGAAGGTTTACTTTTGTGCTTCCATTTGAAGAAAAAAGCGGTTGAAGCACAACGCACGCACGCTGGCGATGAAAAGTGGATCCATTACGATAATCCTAAGCGAAAAAAATCGTGGGGACCACCCGGCCATGCATCAACATCGACGGCCAAGCCGAATATTCATGGCGCCAAGCTTATGCTGTGTATTTGGTGGGATCAGAAGGGTATCGTGTACTATGAGCCGCTAAAACCTAACGAAACCATCACTGGGGAACGCTACCAACAACAATTGATGCAATTGAGCCGAGCATTAAAGGTTAAACGGCCGGAATATGCCAAAAGACACGACAAAGTGGTTTTTCAACATGACAACGCACGGCCACATGTTGCAAGAACCGTCAAGGAAACGTTGGAGGCGCTGAATTGGGATGTGCTACCCCACCCGCCTTATAGCCCAGACATAGCCCCTTCAGACTACTACCTATTCAGATCGATGACGCATGGCTTGGCTGAGCAGCGCTTCACTTCTTACGAGGATACCAAATAATGGGTCGATTCGTGAATTGCCTCAAAAGACGAGTCGTTCTTCCGGCGCGGAATCCATATGCTGCCAGAAAGATGGGAAAATGTTGTAGCTAACGATGGACAATACTTTGAATAACATACATTGTACCGTTGTTTCTAAATATTGTAAATGCTCAAAAACCGAAAAAAACCTTTGAAATTAATTCCAACACCCAATAATTACATGTGTGGGACACCCGAGTTTGAGTAATGTGGAGTACTATTTTACGTATGATTTGGTATTCCTTATTACTTATTCACTTGGTAGTAGGAATTTGGTTTATGTTGATAAAAAATATTCTTTAATAAGCCTATACAGTTTTTTTAAAGCAAATGTAATCTAAAATAATACTATTCGACTTTTAGTCAACAAAAGTTGAGAATAACGGTACTACTTTAGGAAATGGACCGGGTGATCCACATTACCCGACACTTTTATTTTTCAGCAATTTTTTGGTACTTTCAATTGAACTGGCCTCACGCTTGAAAATGTTAATATTTTAGTTTATGAATTATCAAATAGTGAAAACAATGGAATAACTAATACAAATAATTTTACCAAGCTAACCTGCTACCATTACTTTGCTAGAGATTGGCAAAAAAGGAATAAGGTAACCACATTACCCTAAGTTACTCTAACTTAAAGTTTTGGCAGGTATGGAAAAGTCTATATATTCTTGATCAGCGTCACCTCTTGAGTCGATATTGCCATGTTCGTCTGTCTGTCTATCTGTTCGTTGAAATCATTTTAACATTTTTTATATATTCAAAATGCAACTTTAGCAGTATTTTTCACGACAACGCAACCACAATGCACATATACAAGTAAAAGTCACAAAATGTTTTTCGAGATAATCCAACTAAATTTCACTCAGACATCGAAAACTATAAATGCGAGCTCTGAGCAAAAACTAGAAAAAATCGGAAAAGAGGGCGTGGCACCTCCCATATAAGCAAAAGCTTCAAAATGCTCAACTGAAATCATTTTTTGAGGTAATCTAACCAAATTTCAATCAGACACTGAGAACAGTAAGTGCAAAATCTGAGCAAAAGCTATGTTAATTCGGACAAGAGGTCGGGGCACCGCCCGTACAAGCAAAATTTTGCAAATACTGCAGTGTAGAGTATTTAATGTTTGGCCAGGCCAAAGATAACACCCTTACTAGCTGACATTTTGTTTGTTAACTATTGAAAGTTCTTTAGTTTTTAAGTATTTAATCAAAAAGTATTTTTCAGATATATTTCGAGAGATATATTCATCGGAAGGTCCAGTATTATCTTTTATGAAAACCACTATAATACACTGGATGGATTCGAAAAATGCCATGGACATGACATTTTAACAAGCTATAAAATTGAAGTACAAAAGTTTTCAATATGACAGTTTTTCGGAAACTAATAAATTTTTTCCAAGAACCGGTATTTTGTCCAAAAAATTCACTATTTCTACGAATAACACTTCTTGTTGTGGTTGTAATTTGTTTTTAAGCCTTTTTATCCCTTAAACTGTTACGCATTTATCCGTATCCGGAATTGTTACATGAATTTCTTGCATAGGCGAGGTGCCAACCAATTTAATGATTACATTGCTCGACGAACTGAGGACACTTTTCACAATTTCCCCAGCAAAAATTCTTCGAACTAAAGACCTTAAATTTTTTACAAAGAGAAAGCTAAATCCTGCAAAACCCGTATTTTGCACTAAAACTTTCGGTATAACGAACGCACTTATTTAATGCACATATGCATATAGAATTTTCCATTTTCCAATTGATATTTACTATTTTTCTTTTAATAAATTGCAGCACTCAATATGCATGTATATTTTTTAAAAGTTTTTCATTGAATGAAAATTATTCTACACTTAATAAATTTTGTTTATATATTTTTCGGTTTTCTTTTTTATAAAGCCTTTGCTTACCCATGGCATGACGTTCTTTTCAGCAACTCCACAAAAACTTTTCTAAACCCATGATTGCCTTGTATAGATGCTTTTATACACCTTTGGCTGAATGGCCATTAAAAAATTCCAGAATGAAACTATTGTTATATTACTGAATGAAAGTTGTCTATTTCAGGCGTACAAAAGGTGGTATCGTATTACAATTGAATTCAACAAAAATCAACGCTATAGAAAATTTCTGAAGGTAGAACATTTTTTTGATTTTTGTTAAAATATGTATATATGACACATATGTATGTATGTACACTTGTACTTACTCGTACGCATAAGTATAAGAAGGCGTTATGGATGAAATCTTTTTAAATGAACCAAATTAGTAAACAATAATTAACTAAAATCGTTGATTAAACATACAGGGTCTCAAAAATATAAAGAAAACTCTGCCATATAGCCCATTCTCAAACAGCAGAAGGTTCTACAACTGATTTGCTTAAGGACTTGTTATATATTACTGAGCATTGTGTTCCGGGTTCGAATCCCAGAGCGGATGAAAATTTTTTTATATTTTTTTTTTATTTTTTTGTTACTCGGCAGTGTCTCATTTTCCATTCCATTTAAAAATTTAAATTTACAGAGTGGATTTTTAAACCCGAGTCTCTCCATGCACCGCAAGTCATTAGACTGATGCACTCTCGATTAGTCTTCGTGGACGAACTGCACAACACTGCATAGTCAGCAACGTTATAATTTTACTGACACAATCGAAACATAATGACGGAGACTTTGCATTACATTTGGGCCATTTTTGTTAGAATTAATAATTTTAGTGAATTTATTCTAGCTGTAGGTGTAGTCCATTTCGGACTACTTAAAAACCGATTAGACCACAGATGGGAATATTAAGACAATTGCCTCACTTATTTCGGTCATATTTTTGAATAGTTTTTAATTTGAATTTTTAATTGAAATTGCTACATTTTTTAATTTGGCTTTAATTACACTAGATAACCATATTTTCTTAACTAATTTCAGGTCGCTGAGTCCGAAATTTTGACGAGCTCAAAAAAAAAAAAAACAACAAAAAATATTTCCGAAATTTGCAAAATATTGAAATATTTTGGTTGTTTTTGGCTTACTTTTGTTCTACGCAGACACCCTTGCACTAGAGTATTTCTATTCCAAAAATCATAAAAATCGATGCAACACTTTAGTACTGATAATATGGGTGATATTTACGATACATTGGGCTTTACTTACATTCCAAAACCCTGTATTTTCATATTTTGCTAAAAGTCTTTTGTATTCATCAAACACAAGTTCAAGGCATCGTATCATATCAACTACCCCAACAACTACTGTATTACAATATATGAATGTATGTATTAAATTTTTGTCCTCAAAACAAATTTATCAAACAAATCATGTAATGTATGTAAATAGTGTGCTATAATCATAGTTGGGCACTTTTCAGTACCAGTACAATTCCAGTAAAATAAATTTGTTACTGATATTGCAATTTAATTTGCAATTACCAATATAGTATTATTGATAATTTAAAAAAAAAAGCAGTAACCAATAAATTTTTATTGATAATGCAAATCAAATTTCCATTACCAGTAAATTTTACTGATTACTGGAAAATATATCAGTAAGCAGTAAATTTTACTGGTACTGCAATTTAACATTTAATTGCTAGTAAAATTTTACTGGTTACTAGTAAAAATATCAGTAAGCAGTAAATTTTACTGATATTGCAATTTAGCATTTAATTACCAGTAAAATTTTACTGATTACTGGAAAAAATATCAGTAAGCAGTAAATTTTACTGATACTGCAATTTCACATTTAATTACCAATAAATTTTACTGGTTACTGGAAAAAATATCAGTAAGCAGTAAATTTTACTAATACTGCAATTTCACATTTAATTACCAGTAAAATTTTACTGGTTACTGGAAAAAATATCAGTAAGCAGTAAATTTTACTGATATTGCAATTTCACATTTAATTACCAGTAAAATTCTACTGGTTACTGAAAAAATATCAGTAATCAGTAAGAAATATCAGTAATCAGTAAATTTTACTATTTACTGGAAAAATAGAAGTAATCAGTAACTTTTATCTTCTCTTCTTATACGAGATAAAATTGTATGTACTTATGTACTTATATACTTATGTACTTATGTATGTTTGTTTGGAACGGGCAAAACTTTTTCTCGAAAACGGGTACAGCGATTTTAATGAAACTTGGAATAATGTTAGATATTAGCATACAATGAAAAATGAGCTAGGCTTGAACTTTGTAAATGCTCACCAGGGGGCGTGGCACCGCCCTAAATTTTAAATTTGATTCGGTCATAACTCGCAAACCATGCAGAGTATTTAAATGAAATTTGATACGCGGGTACTGCTTAATAATACCTTATGACAGACAAAAAGTGGGCGGGATCGAAGAAGTACCACGCCCACTTTTTAACGCTTGAAAATTTTGATTCAATATTACTCGAAAACGACTCCAACGATTTTGATGAAAATTAAGGAGAATTTACCTCTGCAAACGAGAATTAAAATGTAATATGCCATTATATTGGGAAAACTCGCTGAAGGGCGTGGCACTGCCCACAAAAATATAATACGGTATAAAAAGAAAACTAATAAAGCAATCATTCTAAAATTAACTGTTAGGAGCCTACTTGCTATAAGGCATCTCTGATCTGAAAGTGGGCAAAATAACGCCGTTGCGCGTGGAACCTCCCATACAAACAAAATACGTTAAATGCTATTTCTCGCAAACGTTACAAGGTATTTTAATGAAATTTGGTACGAAGGTACTGCTTATCAATGCCTTGCAATAACCGAAAAGTGGGCGGTATTGCAAAAGTGTCACGCCCCTTTTTTAACCATTGAAAATTTTGATTCAATATTACTCGAAAACGACTCCAACAATTTTGATGAAAATTTAGGAGCTGTTACGTCTGCAAACAAGTATTAATATGTGATATGCCGTTATATTATGAAAACTCGTTGAAGGGCGTGGCACAAAAATATAATGCGCTATAAAAAGAAAACTACTAAAGCAATCTTTCAGAATTTAACTGTAGGGAGTCTACTTGCTATTAGGCACCTACGACCTGAAAGTAGGCAAAATATTGAAAGTGCGCGTAGAACCTCCCATACAAATAAAACACATTAAATGCTATTTCTCGCAAATGATACAACATATTTTGATGAAATTTGGTATGCGGATCTGGATCAGGAGTATCTAAAGCATAACAAAAAGAAGGCTATGCCCCGCCCATTTTTTTATCAAAATAAAAATTTTGGTTAATAACTCAGGCACAAAAAAAAATGGAATGAACTGTTTAATTCTTATATGCAGTCTTATGTACTTTTTGACGCTGAATCCGTCTTTATCAGTAGAACTGTCATTATACCTGCAGGATTTTGAAATATCCTTGCTTGAAGTTGAAGAAAACGCTGTGTTCAGTCTTACAGCGTAGCTACAAGAAAAGGTAAAATTCTTTTTAATTAATAGCATCGAATAGTTACACTCTTCCTTATCCAAAAATCTTTTCGGATTTTTCTAATAGGATTCTTATTTTCCGAGTTATGATCTTTTGAAGATAAGATATTTCAGCCGCCATACAAAATTCGAAATATTTTGGGTGCGTGGCATATCCCATTTATTTATTTTAGGGCATTCTATTTCACCATAAAAAATTTTAGTTTTTGATATTTTTCTATACCATTTGATGCTTTCCGATTTTTTTTCTTTTTATTATTCTCATCGGCTTACTTATCATTTTGAAAGCATGACCGTTAGAAGTGAAAAGATACAAGTTTCATAACAAAAAATAGCTATGAATAAAAACATTGACTAAAATAATAAGATTAGATTGTTGACCGAGCAGGGATCGGTCTCCAGGTACTTGATATTAATTTGCATTATCAGTAAAATTTTACGATTATTGAAAAAATCTGCAGAAGTAGTCAAGTCGGTTATAAATGACAGTTTATTACCTCCAACCATAACAAGGTGGAACTCACTTTATGATTCCGTAAACAGGCTACTGCAACATAAAGAAAAATCAGCGGAATTGTGTTTTCTGCTCAAAATTCATACCATTCTCAATGACGAGCTTGAGCACTTGGAAGAATACATAAAGCTTATGGGGCCTATAGCAGAGGCGATTGATTTTCTTCAGGGCGAAAAAACTATGTAGTATTTTGGTTACTTTGTAGTAGTAGTATCCTTAAGGATAAAAATGCGTCGTTTAGATCCCACAAGCCTTAAGTATTTAGCCAAAGTAAGCGAAGAAATGCTTAAAGCTTTGCTTAAAAGATTTGAAAAATATTTCAAACTGCAGCCTGACGCTTGGGATGCTGTTATTGCGGCTATATCTATTCCGGATATAAAATTACGCTTTGTAAAGGCTCTGTTAGAAACAGCAACAACGCAAACAGAAGAAGATGTAAGGAGAATGTTCAACACTTATGTGGCGAAATATGGCAAAATAGCCGTAAAAACTCGGGTTCTGCCGGACATACCGAAAAACGCATTCCTCGATTTCGGGGAAGAAAGTAATTTTTACACTTAATTTTCCGTTAAATATTTGTACTTATACATTTATTTGTATATCTACTTTAACAGATGTTAGCGAACAGTGTGTTTCCACTGACTCTGGAAATTATCTCCAGGATACCATTTTGTACCTAGTCGATCAAGACACAACTGCAAATTGTCTGAAAAACCATCCAGCAATTAAAAACGTGTTTTTAAAATACAATACCCCATTACCGTCATTTGCACCTGTAGAACGGTTGTTTTCATGGGATTGTGAATCGCTCCAGAAGGCAAAACCTCAACGATGAAAATTTCGAATTGCTTGTTCTGAGGAAAGCTAACGGTGTATAAAAAGCTTCTACGCTTGATACAAAGTTCAGTAGAAATTGAGTATTCTGGGAAGTAGAATAAAAGTTGGTTTTTGTATAATTTTCCAACTTAAATATTGTGTTTTATTTACTTTGGATGGTTTTTGCTTCATATTTACTTTAGGATTGTGCATTGATTTTTAACTACCAGTAACTATTTTCATTATCAGTAAAAAGTAATTTTTACTGCAATTTTTTCACTATCAGTAAAAATTATTTTTACTGCAATTTTTTTCAGTAATCAGTAAAAAATTATTTTTACTGCAATTTTTTTCATTATCAGTAAAAATTATTTTTACTGCAATTTTTTTCCAGTAACCAGTAAAAAATTATTTTTACTGCAATTCTTTTCAGTAATCAGTAAAATTTACTGGTAATGCAAATTTCATTTGCATTATCAATAAAAACTTACTGGTTACTGTTTTTTTTTTTTCAGTAATCAGTAAAAATATATTTTTACTGCAATTTTTTGTCAGTAACCAGTAAGAAATTATTTTTAATGCAATTCTTTTCAGTAATCAGTAAAATTTACTGGTAATGCAAATTTAATTTGCATTATCAATAAAAACTTACTGGTTACTATTTTTTGTTTTTCAGTAAACAGTAAATATTTATTTTTACTGATATTTTTCCAGTATTCACTAAAATTTTACTGGTAATGCAAACTAAATATCAGTAATCAATAAAATTTTATTGATAATTGAAATTGTTAATGCAGTCAATAAATACTGCAGTGTGCCCATCTATGGCTATAATGCTTCATTTTCCGAGAATTATATTAAATTTTATGACTTGGAGTTTGGCTTGGAAGTGTTTTTTATCAGAATTTAAGAAAAAAAAAAAGAAACTTTTCATCATCAAAAATCTTCAGAGGCAAAATCCTTACAATATACGGCCATTCCACGGGGATGGACGGGACATTTCGTAGAGATATACTGATAGAAAGTGCTGATTTAGAGGTATTAGTCAACATATAAGCCTGTAATGAAGCCTGTGTTCCGAGGAATTTGCTCAGAAAGTTTGGGATGGACGGGACACAAAAAATTTATTGCTTTTTGGACAAATTTTCGGTTTGATATTTCTACGAAATGACTTAAATAGGGTTAACAAAATAAATGTATACTTATTACCAGGGCTCGGATTTCGATGAAATGTCATCATTTTTCTGCTCTTAAAAAGACGTTTTCTGATAACACAGAAACACCGTTCATGATCCCTACGTTTAAAAGCTAAAAGTTTTTAGGGCATTTTTTTGCCTTTTTTAGCCATTTTTGGTTTTTAGGTCATTTTCCATAGTATACGCCATTCTTTTGAGGCATTTTTGTGTTTTTTATGTTTATTTTTAGTTTTTAGGTCATTTTTCATAGTTTACGCCATTTTTGGAGGCATTTTAGTGGATTTTTATGTTTTTGTCACTTTTCTACAATAAGTTTAAAAATGAGAGCGTTGCATCTTTGTTTTTCGAAACAGTAAAAAAAGTCGTAGATAAATTTGAAAGTATTGATCCAAAGCAGTTGGAGAGGCTCAACAAAATTTTTCCAGAGATAAAATAAAGGGTTAAACTAGTTCTTAATCCATACCAGAAGGTTTAGAATCTTTGTAGTCAACATCATTGTCTTTGGAAAATGGAATTGCTTTGATTAAAAGTATAAAAGAAAAGCTTAACGCGTTAATGCTGGTTGGAATGTTTTTAGAAAATTTATTTACGTGCTGAATAAAAAGTCTGGATATAAAAGTTTGTGCCATATTGCTGAATTATAAAGTGGCAACATTTTTGGAAATAGCCAACTAAAATCAAATTCTTTCTTTTAAATATGCCCATCTCATAAGTGCAAAAGTAGAAAGAAGTTTTTTGGTGTACACTGTCCAGCAACATTTTAACTGAGAGTAAAAGGTCGTGAAATTTTGAAAATTTAAAAATTTAAGTTGTAAGGCATTGCGTTATTTAACGTTACACAAAAGCGTCAAGCGCCATACCGAAATAAAGAGCGTTGCGTTGAAGTCATTCGTTTGTCAAAATCATATTGTTATTTCTTTTTTTACTTTTCTGCAGCTAACTTCACTCCATAACGCTTTGTCAAAATTGGAAATACGAATAGCTCAGCGTTGAGCGTTATCAATTTCGGTATGCGTCATACAAATTGTATGTGCATGAGAAATTTTTGACAGTAAAATAACGCTGACGATCCAATTTAGGTTTGGCAGTTACTGAAACGCAAATTAATAAATTTTTTATCAAAAAAGACTAAAAATATACAGTGATTTTAATTTTTTTTGGGCATTTTTTCATTTTTATGGGTAATTTTTTAGGGTTCTTAAGGGCATTATGTCATTTTTTTTCGGTCATTTTTCGATGTTTTTAAGGGCATCAAAATCCGAGCCCTGCTTATTACCAATGCTTCAAATTTTCAAGAAATGTTCATAAATTTTTGGGATCATTGTTAACAAATTAACTATGCACTAAATTGTGTGGGATGGACGGGACGGGATGGACGGGACAAAATTTTAACAAAAAATAATTGTACCAAAATTTATTTATAAATTTATGGCTTACAAAAATATAACATTTGAGTTGCTTGGATTCAATTTTGGGAAGTGCATCAACAGTAGACTGATTCAAAAAAAAATTTTTTTTGAAAAACCACTTTTAACCCAAAAAATATAAATGAGGGTGTCACATAAGTGAGTCGAGGCTTTTAGAATTTTTTAAGGTCATTTAGAGACCACGCAACGTCAATTAATGCAAAACCTTGGCTTGATGCTGTTTGTTTTTTATTGCGATCTCAAAAATGTTTGGAATCAGTTGTACGATATCTCAAGTTTTTTGTCTTGAATCAAAGTATATAAAAAAATAAAATCTTGAACCCAAAATCAACCACAAATTATTTTTTAGCTAAAATGCATGCAAAAAACGTATTTTCGAAAATTCACTCTACTGTAAAACTCTAAATCTTCATTTTGGATAAAACTTGTTATTCCAAGGACCCCACGAAATCACGCCATAAACAATTCACTTTAGCATCTCAACCCATTATATTCTGTTTTTGTGGGTCTTTTTGACCCCTGTTTTTCTTCCAATAGCTTAGTCATAATGGGTTAATGTGTTGTACAAAAATATTCTACGGACAATTTCATTGGGGGTCTCCAAAGCCCAAAAATGTTTAAAACTTAAGAATAATGCGTAAAATACGTAATAAAATGCTATAATTAAAAAGTTATAAAATTATAAATAATTTGGGATGGACGGGACAGATTTCGTAGTATAACTAAATCTCGCAGTAACTATGATAAAAAAATGCTTATTTTGGGATGGACGGGACAAAAACCAGGTTCCTACCAGAATTTGGTCAGACTAAGGAAAGATTGCATTAATATAATAAAATTAATCAACGAGGACATAGATAACAAATTAATTAATATCACTAAATAAAGAAAATGACATTTGCGGCTTTTGTTTTTTCATGGGCAACTGTGCAACATAAGAGATTTTTTCATATGAAAATAATATTTTGACTTAGCTGAGTAAAATGTTAATTAATTTACCTTAGGCGATTGTCAAAGACAAAAAAAAAAAGTGTTTGAAATACTTACGGATATAACCAATAAGTTAATGAAAAAAAATTTGTAATATGACAGGTTTTAATTTTTCCACAATAGAAAAATTTGCCGTGGAATGGCCGTATATTTGTTTTTCATATTCCTAAAACCTAAAAAAAAAGTACAGTAAAACTAGTCTGGGTCACTGCGGTGCACCATACACAATTACTTAGTAGTAACCATATTGTAAGCATCAGTAAACAGTATACGGATTTGAGTGCTTATACGGATCAAGAAAGCGATCACGGTGATCAAACAAGATATCTTAATGGGGCGACGAAGGGTACCCTTTTTTTCTGAAACCAATAGTCCTAAATCTCTTGAGTAAAATTACATGCTTTTTAAAATCGAAACTTTGGCACTTTTTTTTAAGTCAAAATGGGTTAATAGATAGTTTTCATAGATCTTCTAAGGAAAGTAAGAAAATAAGTAAGTGAAACAAAAATTAAAATAGATATTTTCGATGTAAAGGGTGTTTTAGAACTTGAAATTGTTAATAATAACACATTCATCAATACTTGCCGTTAACATTTGAATATGATTTCGGGCATATGCGCACCGCGCAGTTTTAGCCCATTTTTTCGAGCACTGCTGGCCGTATGTCACGAATAACACGAACAATGCTGGCATCCAAGGCGTCAATTGTTGCTGGCTTATCAGCATAAACCAGTGACTTTACGTAACCCCACAGAAACTAATCAAGAGGTGTGAAACCGCACGATCTTGGAGGCCAATTGACAAGTCCATTTCTCGAAATCAACTTGTAGCCAAATTTTGATTTCTCAAATATTTTCTCATTCATATTTTCAAACAAGAAATTATTGATCATGGTATTGATCATGGTGGGGTAATGATTTCCATTGACCATAACGCGAGCTCCGGCCTCATTTTTGGAGAAATAAGCTCCGATGATGCCACCAGCGTGTAAACCGCATCAAACGGTGCATTTTTCTGGAGGCAATGGAGTCTGTAGGGTCTCTTGTGGATTGGTCTCACTCCATAAAGCCAAAATGAGCCTCATCGCTGAACACAATTTGGTGATAAAACAACGGGTCAGTTGCGAACTGCTAAATTTGGATAATTTCATCTATTCAAGATGATTTGAAAGAGTATACTGAAACAAAATATTCATCATAAATAAATTTTTTTGTGTTATTTTTTACAATTTCAAGTTCTATTGGGCTTAAAAAAACACCGTGCGATGTAATTAAAATAGAGTTTTGAAGAAAAAAACTGAAAACTCTCAACCTCCATATCGCGTTTCATAGCTAAAAATAACCTAGTCTTGTTATATCGCTTCAGAAATGACGAAAAACGGTGTTTTCAGTTAAGATACCTGAAAACCATTCGAGATATAGTACATTTGAGATTGAATTTAGAATTAGCATCGACAGATACATTGAATTTTGTTTGATTTACTTATTTTTTATTTTCCTTAGAAGATCTATGAATACTATCTATTAACTCATTTTGCCAAAAAAAAGGTTAAGGTTTCGATTTTAAAAAGTATGCCATTTTACCCTGGAGACTAAGTACGTCGTCCAATTAAGATAGCTTCTTTGAACACCGTGCGATGCATTTGATTAGCCAGATTCACTTTCGATGTAGTGACCTCCAAGCGCTTGTACAGTAGATGACGGATATAAGAAAGTCCGAAAACGATCTGAATTTCTTATGTCCGTGTTTTCTTATAAACTTGAAACGGATATTAGAAAGATATTTTCTTATGTGTATTTCTCATAACCGAGTTTTTCTTATCAGAGACTTTCTTATATCCGTCGTCTAATGTATAAGCCAAATTTTTCATATCTCTGAAACTATTTTATGAAATTCGTCATATTTCTCTAAATGGCGTTTCATATGTTTTTATTCTCAAACAATATATGCATGTAATTATTATCTAACTGGATAAATGGTAAAATCGAAATAATTTCGATAGTTCGCATAACTACAGTGAAAATATGATATAAATAAAATCGAACCTATTTTGAAATAAATTCTTTCACTGCGTACATCGATATGCATAAGATATAAAAGTGGAAATGTTGGAAAATAAATAAAAGATAATAGTTCAAATAGCAAAACATTTCAATAAATATATTCCGCATTGGCAAACAATAGAAAAAAGAAGGAACCAAATAAAAAACATACAACATATTTTGTAAGGCTTCTGTAAGACTATTCCAAAGTTCACACAATACCACAGCTACCCCCTAATTTAGTCTAGTTGGTGCCTTCGGATGTGCAATACTAAAATATTTTTTGTAGGTTACAATAACAAAATATATTTTACACCAGTACAGTAGAATATTCAAAAATATATGATTAAAATACAAAAATAAAATTAAAAAAAAAAAGATTTGATAAAAACATACCTACGTAAAGTTCGCTGTTATAAAATAAAAAAGTTTTTATTTTTAAATATGAAAAGAAATACTTAGTAACTTGTAAATAACGCTCAAAATGTCATAGTTGATATGAGGAAACCTTACCAGTGTTTCTTATAAAATATTTTGTATCGGAAAATTCAAATCACAGGACAAAAAAAAAAACGGAAAAACAGTTTAAAAACTACAGTGGCATTAAGGTGAATGGAAAGAACAAACATGAAAAGGAAACAACGTAGATACAGGTAATTGTACATTGTTATATTCCCCAGCTGCTCCTAAAGAGATCATACACGTAGAACCATCCAAAACGTTCCTATCAAATGCCATTCTTTGATCAAAATTTTATCTCTCGAATCTTGAACTTCCTTTTGGCATTTGAGATGTTGTGAGACCATTAAATTTTCAGTATGAGTCTGAAGTACTTTTTGATGAATACTTGCAATTTTATCCTAAGTTGTTCGGGATCGAGCCTGTTACACGCCCCACATAGTGAAAGATCGTGGCCTTAAAGCCACATATAGTAAAGTGCTATGGATTTAAAAAATTTGTACGTCAATTGAATTTTCTATTTTTAAGAGGGAGTATATGTCGCTCGGTTGAACAATGTTTTTTTTTTGCATTTTTGCCTTTGTAGCGATGGTACCGTTTGGTCTATATTTTGTTCAAGTACGTAGATCACTGCCAAATACACTGTTCGACAATTTCAAACTTTTTTTAAAACACATTAGAAAATCCAAAAAATTCTTAAAGCAAACGTAAAATACCCGTTTCTCGTGGTTTTTCTCCAGCACGTCATATTTTTTTTTTAATCGATTTTTTAAGTTTTTTTATCCACTGTACATGAAAAAACCAAAAATGCCACATTCTTGTGTTAAATCGATGATTTTAACTATATGATCCTTACATCTGAGGTATATTATGTGTTCAGCAAACTTATGCAGGATATTGCGGGTAATATTTTTGTATAAAATTTTAACCCTGTCTAACCCTCACATGTGGGTCATTTTTGCCCTTTCCTTAAAAAGGTACAAAAATGACACCCAAAACGGGGAAATATTGAGTCAGTATGTACTACAGAAATATTTGCTATAAAATTTCACTACTAGTTTCTAAGCACGTAAAGGTCGAAATTTGAGCCCGAAACCAAAAAAATCGTTAAAATCAATTAGGACTTTTCACATTGCATATTACTTACATCCCTGATGCGCTTAGCTTAAATTTTAAGAATTTTTCGTCTTTGGTAACTCTTAGTGAAATTTTTTGTAGGAAAAGTTTTAGAAAAAGGGGTCAAAAAGACCCATAAAAACAGGGTATAATAGGTTAATGTATTCTAGGAAAATGATCCTTGTGTGGTTTCGTTATGATCTTTTCAGAACGAGTTTTGTCCAAAATGTAGTTTTAGAGTTTTACAGTGGGGTGAAATTTGGAAAATTTTTATTGTTAGAACTGCTTACTGATTTTAACGATTTTTTTGCTTTCGGGACAAAATTTTGATTTTTTAGTGTTCAGCAACTAGTAGTGAAATTGTATAGCAAATATTTCTGTAGTACAAACTGACTCAATATTCCCCTGTTTTAGGTGTCATTTTTGTACCTCTTTAAAAAATGGGCAAAAATGACCCACATGATGGGGTTGTACAGGGTTAAAATTTTCTTCAAAAATATTCCCCGCAATATCCCGCATAAGTTTGCTCAACACATGATACACCTCAAATGTAAGGATCATATAGTTAAATTCATCGATTTAACCGAAGAATGCGGTATTTTTGTTTTTTTCATGTACAGTGGATATAAAAAGTTCAAAAATCGATTAAAAAAAAATGTGACGTGCTGGGGAAAAACCACGAGACACGTGTATTTTTTTTTAACGTCTACTTTAAGAATTTTTTGGATTTTCTCACGTGTTTTTTTTTTTTTTTTGTGTGTCGAACGGTGATATCAATGTTAGTTAAGCCCCATCACCAAAATTACATTAAAATAAGACTTACGAAACTTATGAGGGTTTTTCCTTAATTTGCCACAAGTTTAAATTATGTCACATATCCACATGACGAAATCAATTGTCAGATAACACTGTAAAAGAATTTAAGGTTTTTTCGAAAATAACAAGGTGCTGACAGTGGAATTTGTAAAAGGGGACAAAAAACAAAACATACGTCTTTGGGCGTTTTGAAAGCTTACGTCTGAATTTTCTAGGAGTGTCAAAGTTTCCACCTTTTTATTAAAAAAAAGCAAAAAGCTTTTAAATTTTTTTTTAGTAAAAATTTTTTACGCATTCCTGTTTTAAGTCAGCATATTAAACTATACGATCATTACATCTGAGGTGTATCGTGTGTTGAGCAAACTTTTGAAGGATATTGCGAGGAATATTTTTGTAGCAAGCTCTACATTCTCCTTACATGGGTAATTTTTAAACCTTTTCTTAAAAAGGCACAAAAATTACACATAGAACCGGGGAATATGGAGTCAGTATGTATTCTCTTTTGGCATAGGGCCAATACGAAACACCTCCATTTGTCGTGATCCCTTGCGATGATTTTGATCTCTTGCCACGACTTTCCTGATTCTTGTGTTTCCTTTTCCAGCGACCTTTTCTAGTTGGTTTTGGGTGTACCACGTCTACTACTGCCTTGTGGATTCCACTCAAGAACCTGGCGGCAAAATTTGCTGTGTGGTTTCCGGAGAGTGTGACCAATCCATCTCCACTTGCGCAGCTTGACCTCATTTGCTATAGCCCTTTGATTGCATTTTTGATGTAGCTCGGCATTTGATAGAGTGCGAGGCCACCAAACCTTTAGTATACGCTTTAAGCATTTGTTGACGAATACTTCCATCTTGTTCGTTAGTTGTTCAGTAACAAGCCATGTTTCGCACGCATGTAACAAAACTGATTTCACATTCGAATCAAAAATGCGCACTTTCGTTTTGGTGGATATAACGGAAGAAGACCATATTGTGTTCCTTTGCGCCTTTCGCTTTTGATATTCTTGAGTTGATATCCCCTTTTGCTCCACCATCAATAGAGATAATGCTGCCTAAATACGTGAAGCTATCGAAGTTTTCGATGTCATTACTGCCAGCTCTAAACGTGATGTCATTCCTATTTGCGTTCAGCTTCATACGTTGATTTTTACGACGGCCTTTTGTGATTCCAAGACAAGGCCTTCAATTTTGCTTTGGATGTCTGACTGTTTGGACGATAAGAGGCAAATGTCGTCAGCGTTGTAGAGATCTTCTAGATGTTCGTTGAAGTTTCATTGAATGCCTCTTTTGGCTTTATTAAGAGCTTTATCTAGGATATCGTCAAGAACGATAAGGAAGAGAGATGTGCACGTACTAGCTTATGGCAGCTTATGGCCTTTGCGGCAATATCTCTTCACTGCAGTGTAACCCAAATGTTGTCTTGGGAGAATTTTCAGGCGTTATTTCCTATGACGTTATTTTCAGGGGCCAAAAAATACTAAAATTGAGTAAAATTTGAATTTCGGTAGCTTTACTTAATCGGCTTTTACTCCAATATTTATCGATAGATTTTCTGCAGATATAACTTAATTCGTGCGGTTTTTTTTTTTTCAAAATTTGAACGTTTGTTTAAGAAAAACATGTACAATAGTATTATTCAAAGTATTGTCCATCGTTAGCCACTAATTTTTCCCATTTTTCTGATAACATATGGATTCCGCGCCAAAAGGACTGCTCCGGTTTTGAGGCCAAAAATGAATCAAGGCAATTTCTGATACCCTGTTCTGAAGTGAAGCGTATCCTGGTGAGAGCGTTTTGCATAGACCGAAATAAATGATAGTCGGACGGAGCAAGGTCCGGGCTATAAGGCAGGTGAGCCAAAGCTTCCCATCCAATATTTTCCAAATAGTTTTTAACCGGTCTTCCAACATGTGGCCGGTCGTTGTCATGTTGAAAAATTATGACTTCGTGTCTGGTCGCATATTCCGGTCGTTTTTCGGCTATGGCTCTATTTAAACGGATCAATTGTGATCGATAGAGGACACCTGTGAGCATTACAGAGCATTACCTTGGCACCATGGATATTTGCCTTTGGCTGGGAAGGTCCTGGTTGTACGGGCTTCACATATGAATGTTTGCGTTTCGGGTTGTCGTAATGGATCCATTTTTCATCCCCAGTCATGATTCGATGCATAAATGACTTTCGGCAGCAGTTTTCTTCCCCGCAAAATCACTTTTTCAGGCACAAAGTTTGACATATTTGAGTGAAAAAAAAATATTGTTGCTTACGATTCAAATCAATGACATATACTGAAAAAAGCGCACAATGACAGTAGCTTTCCAACGCATGTTCGGAATATTGGAACGATGGAATAGTAATCAAGTAACGCCATCTCTTAGCAAACCGTACGAATTAAGTTTTAGACCCAATGCTTTAGTATCTTTTCAATGGTGGAGCTTGTGTGTTCCATATAAGAAATAAATTTTATTTTTTTTTTTTTATTTTTGCGTTTTTATTGACTGAATTTTTAATTTTTATTTTGACCAAAAAAATCGACTTTTATCTCATATTTACACTTAAACCACTATTTCGCTTGGAAAACTATGTATGAAGCGTTTGTATGTGTATGTATGTATTCTCCTTTAACTCCAAGGAGGAGCATAGGGCCAATATGAAATCTCTCCATTTGTCACGATCCCTTGCGATGACTTTGATCTCTTGCCACGATTTTCCCGATTCTTGGATTTCCTTTTCCAACGACCTTTTCCAGTTGGTTTTGGGTCTACCACGTCCTCTACTGCCTTGTGGATTCCACTCAAGGGCCTGGCGACAAACTTCGCTGTGTGGTTTCCGGAGAGTGTGACCAATCCATCCCCAATTGCGCAGCTTGATCTCGTTTGCTATAGCCTTCTGTTTGCATTTTTGATGTAGCTCGGCATTTGATATAGTGCGAGGCCACCAAACCTTTAGTATACGCCTTAAGCATTTGTTGACGAATACTTGCAGCTTGTTTGTTAGTTGTTCAGTAATAAGCCACGTTTCGCATCCATATAACAAAACCGATTTCACATTCGAATCAAAAATGCGCACTCTCGTTTTGGTGGATATAACGGATGAAGACCATATTTTGTTCAGTTGAGCAAACGCGCCTTTTGCTTTTGCTATTCTTGAGTTGATATCCTCTTTTGCTCCACCATCCATGGAGATAATGCTGCCTAGATACGTGAAGCTATTGACGTTTCCGATGTCATCACTGCCAGCTTTAAACGTGATGTCATTGCTTGCGTTTAGCTTCATGCTTTTAGTCTTGGATACATTGATTTTTAGGCCGGCCTTTTGTGATTCCAAGACAAGGTCTTCAATTTTGCTTTGCATATCTGAATGTTTGGACGATGGCGTCAGCGTAGTCGAGATCTTCCAGATGTTCGGTAAAGTTCCATTGAATACCCCTTTTGGCCTTATTAAGAGCTTTATCTAGAATGTCATCAAGAACGATAAGGAAGAGTGATGGTGATAGTAAACACCCCTGCCGTACGCCTGAATTAGTGGTGAATGTCGGTGACAACAACCCGTTGTGTAACACACTGCATTTAAAGCCTTCATATTGTGCACGTACTAAGTTTATGGCCTTTGCGGCAATACCTCTTCGTTGCAGTGACGCCCAGATGTTTTCTCGGGAGACACTGTCGAAGGCAGTGCTATAGTCAACGAAGACAAGTTGAAGTGCAGCACGCCACTCGCATGATTGTTCGACAATTATTCTGAGCGTGTTGATTTGATCCACGCATGATCTGTTTCGCCGGAATCCTGCTTGCTGCTTTCGAATGGCCGAATCAAGTTTTACGCTTACCCTGCTCAGAAGTACTTTCGTCAGTACTTTTGATGGTACTGAGAGCAAGGTGATGCCTCTATAAGTTCGGCACTCGCTTAGGTCACCTTTTTTCGGCAATTTGACTAACATGCCATGTAGCCAATCTTCTGGTAAACGCTCTTCACTCCAGATTTTGTTGAGCAGAGGATGGAGAATTTTAGCTGATGTTATGGGGCATGCCTTTAGCAGTTCAGCTGTTATTTGATCTATACCGGCGGCCTTGTTGTTTTTCATGCTTTGGATAGCTTTCACAATTTCATCAATTGTAGGCGGCGGTGTTTGTATTCGACTACTACTGCGAGTCATTGCGGCAGTTGTAGTTGGTGTTTCTGGTTGCAGGGATGTGGTAGACATGGGATTTAGTATATCGCAAAAATACTCTTTCCATCTGTTTAGTTGGTCGTCTGCAGATGTTAAGACATTTCCGTTTTTGTCTTTGATAGGGCGGCTCTGTTGGAGTTTTCTGCCTGATAATCTGCGGGTGATATCGTAAAGCTGCCTGAGATTTTGAGCATTTGCAGCGCTTTCGGCTTCGCTCGCGAGGTCGTTATACATTCTTCTTTTGTCTTGTCTGCACGATCGCCTGACTTCTTTATTGAGAGAGTTAAAGACCTTTTCGGCGACGTTCTTTTGCGCTCTAGTTTTAGCGTCGTCTCTCAGTTTTTTCGCGCTTCTTCTTTTTTCGACAAGCGTTTAAAGGTGATTAAATTACCTTTAGTCTAATATCAAGTGCGACAAATCAGACGCTTATGGCTTGACATATGATTTAGAAAGTGAACCCACCTTCTAGTGTTCCTATAGTTTCATTTGCAAATTCAAAAATATGACGCAAGCCGTCTGACTCTAGCGCCCAAAATTAACAGTTCGCGTCAACTTGACGAGGATTAAGTTTTTACAAACAACAATCTTTAAATCTTTAATGTTTTAGCACTATTGACATTCTTATAAAAAAATTATAGACGCATAGACTTGCAATTACAAAATTACATTTTTATTTGGATCAGCAAATTCGTATGTACATACATAAGTATGTACATTTAGCTATAAAAATCAATATTTCCAGTTTTAAGGCTTAAATACTTAGCACATGTACTGAAACAATTTTATGTTATACCAATGGAATATGTCAAATTTAAATTTTCTGTTTTGTTTTTACAACATCATTCTATCTAGATGTGCGTACGTAATAAATGTTAGTTATTTCTTTTCTTCTTCATTCACATTCGTGGGATTATTGTAGGATTATATGACGAATGAGGGAAGTGCTGCAAGTGCATTGAACTAAATGTACAAACATTAATATTTCAATATTCTATCCAACTATACTATATTTTATAAAATGTATGAATGTATGTATGCATAATGTATGTATGTATGTATGTATGTATTCTCCTTTAACCCCTAGGAGGAGCATAGGGCCAATATGAAACATCTCTATTTAATGCGATCTCTTGCGATGACTTTGATCTCTTGGCACGACTTTCCCGATTCTTGGATTTCCTTTTCCCGTTGGTTTTGGGTTTACCACGTCCTCTACTGCCTTGTGGATTCCACTCAAGAGCCTGGCGACAAACTTCGCTGTGTGCTTTCCGGAGAGTGTGACCAATCCATCTCCACTTGCGCAGCTTGACCTCATTTGCTATAGCCCTCTGATTGCATTTTTGATGTAGTTGCGCATTTGATATAGTGCGAGGCCACCAAACTTTTAGTATACGCCTTAAGCATTTGTTGATGAATACTTACTTGCAGCTTGTTCGTTAGTTGTTCAGTAACAAGCCATGTTTTGCACCCATATAACAAAACCGATTTCACATTCGAATCAAAAATGCGCACTTTCGTTTTGGTGGATATAACGGAAGAAGACCATACTTTGTTCAGTTGAGCAAACGCGCCTTTTGCTTTTGCTTTTCTTGAGTTGATATCCTCTTTTGCTGCACTTTTTTTTTTCAACAAGACCCCACGTTTCCTCGCTCATCCAGTGCTTCTTGCTCGAGGGTCGAAACCCAAGTATTTTTTCACTAGAGTTTAAGAACGCCGCCTTAGCGGCCCTCCATGATGTTTCAATACTTCCACCACAATCGAACGGAACTGTTTTAGCGGCAAGTTTTAGTCGAATGACCGCTACTAGAAAATGGTGGTCGGAGCCTATGTCAGCGGCCCTCTTTAGTCGTGCGTCCAGAAGACTCCCTCTCAATTTTCTGCTAATGCAGAAGTGGTGGGTTTGGTTATCAGTGATGTTGTGTTGAGACACCCAAGTAGATTTATTGCATTTTTTGTGTGAGAATAGCGTACCTCCAATGACAAAAACGGGCTGCATTGCAGGCGTCAATGAGAAGCTCTCCATTGTCGTTTCTTGCACCCATGCCTGATACCTATACCAAAATATCGAAAAGCCAACAAAAGTAAAAAATAGTATTCAACAACATATGAAAAGTTGACAGAAATTAAAAAATGTATTAAAAAGAAGTCGAAGAATTTTTGATAACAAGTTTCAATAGTTACATAAATTAACGAAAAATTCGTAAAACATCGATGTAACGAAAAACTTTAAATCAATTAAGTAAAAAGTTTTCAATACAATCGATAACTATCAATTATATCAAAAAAAAAAAAAAAAAAAAAAAACCATTAAAAACTAGTAAGGGTGATATCTTTGGCCTGGCCAAAAATTAAATACCCTAAACTGAATTTTTTTTGAAAATTTTGCTTATACGGGTGATGCCACGCCATCTTGACCGAATTCACTTATGTAGATATTGCTCAGATTTTGCACTCACTATTTTGCTTGTTTGAGATATGTCAAGCCCTCTTGTCCGAATTCGCCTAGTTTTAACTCAAAGCTTCCTTTTACTGTTCTTAGTTTCTGAGCGAAATTTAGTTGGATTATCTCAAAAAAACGCTTTCAGTATAACATTTTGAAACTTTTTCATATATGGGAGGTGCCACGCCTTCTTGTCCTAGTTTCTGCTCAGAGCTAGCAGTTTTTGATCATACCTTACAATTACCATCCCCAGTATTTATGTGTACTGTGGTTGCGCAAAATGCTCTTAATATTCGCCATACATCATTCCCTCAGGGATGACCCTAAGCCCGCCTTCACTGATTGAAAACTATGGCCATAAAGTGTCTAAGAAATAACAAAAAAGCGGACGATGATCAAATAACTGACATAATGTTGAAAGCATTCCTGAACTTTCCCGTGTTAAAATATTCATTAAAAAAAGAGCGTGGTTTTACAGAGAGAAAAAAATGTTCTAAAATCTACCTTAAATTGTTTTTAACTTAAATATTCAGAATTGAGCTCAATTTAGCACAAAATACGCCAAACTTGTTCGCAATCCGAGCTCAAATATGGGCATAATATAAATTTTGATAATTAAGACCAATTGTGCTCAATGCATACTATTTTGTACTTGTTTATCAAAAAAATAAATATTCGCGTTTGTGCTTGACATTTAAGCCTTTTGTGCTTGCTTATCAAAAAATAAATTTTCCCATCAGTATGTTTATGATTCTCAATATGCTTATGTCATCTCGTACTTAAATAATTCCTGCTCGACAGCCGAATTGGATATTTATAATGGACGTTCATCGTAGAAGCAACGAACTCAAAATCTGTGAGCCTTTTACTCTTGAGAGTCTTTCTATGCAGCCGGTATCAGGCGCATACTCTCTATGTTGTGGTTGTTCTTGCTACATATGCAGCTGGAAATATGTACTGGCGCAAATTTGTATGCTTACTGTACTCATAGAATATACAAGTCCCTATAAACTCTGGAGTCACACTCCACACTAAATTTCATATTAGACATAATAATGTATAATACGTATAATGTTATTTAGGATTGAGGTATTAATACTTATTGTTAGCCTCCTCAGATGAGATACAATAAATGAATTCAAGTTTTTTAAAAAAAAAAAAAAAATATCTTTGAGTCGAATATTTTTTTGTACAGCTCTGAAACCTACTTAGTTTGATAAATAGTGTTTACCAACAACTACATTCAACAAATTCTGAGAATTTAGTAACCCAGGACCATTTTTAAACAGATGCCGACAAAATTCTACCTCCGTTCAAATCAGACAGCAAAAATGGAAATGCATTGGCGTGGAAGTCTGCCTTCAAGCATTTTTGGAATGGAACCTACAAGATGGCAGGATGCGTGATATTCCAAAGACATCACGGAAACGATCACTTGAACAAGAAAATCGCGAGTCAGTGTAATGTTGGAGAGAAGGCAGTTGTGAATTATCGTGCAGTATGGAGGAGAATTCTGAAGGCACTTTTTTTCAGAAAGAGATAAAGAACACAAGAAGAAAAGTCAGTTATATTTGGGTTGTTAAATATCCAAACTGCCAAATTATTGAATATAATATGTATTTATATATTATTAAACATATCAGAGAGGAACTTAGGCTGCACTGATATTTAACGACACATTTAAAGCACATAGAAAAATATCGATGAAAATCGATCAACATCGAAAAGTTACGAAAAACATCGAAAGAATTCATAAAAAAAGATGTCAAGTGAGATGTCAAGTGTTTTCAATTGCTTTCTCAGAGACGGTAAGCGTTAGCTAGATATTTGCAATCTGACTGATTTTCGTTACCTTTGACCTTGAATATCTTGACTCGCGGTTATATGTGGATTTAAGCAACTCTTTAGAATGTCAGAACAAAAGTTTGTGCAAAAATTAAGCTTTTTAACTGTAATTGGGAAATTTACTATTTTTTATAACTTATTTGTCTATCAAATATATAGACTTTGATTAGCTGTTAGTGTGCGTGATATGGATAAAAATTAACATCATCATCTTTTCCTCAAACAAAAATAAGTCCTCAATTCAACAAGTCTTTTTTTAGATTTTTTTATTTATGCCTTATTTTTTACAGAACAACCTTCAATTCGTTACAACTACAGGAACTAGAACGGGCTTTCCAAAGAACTCACTATCCAGATGTATTTTTTCGAGAAGAGCTCGCAGTACGCATTGATTTGACCGAAGCAAGAGTACAGGTCTGGTTTCAAAATCGTCGTGCAAAATGGCGAAAACAAGAAAAAGGTGTTCTCAAAGATATTGATGACATTAATTCACAATCATATGACGATAATGTCATGAGTCAATTAGATAACCCGCTAGGTAGGTCAAGTTCAATGCAGTCTGAGTAATGTTAAAAACCATAACTGCTATCAAACCAATTTTTTTATTTCCAGGAAATACATTACTTCCCGATACACCTCCACAATCATCCAATTCATTAGATAACGAATCCAAAGTAACATTCGAGAATGATTTGTCACCAACACGTATGTCGCCAAATATATTTCTCAATTTAAATATCGATCACATGGGGCTTGAACGTGGGACTGGCCTTTCAATGGAATGGTCTACGTATCCGCCAAATTCAACGCTTACAGCCATTTCAACTATATCCACATCAACGCCCCCACTATCGACGCAACATCAACAGCACAGTAGCAGCAGCACATCAGTTGGAAGTACCGGTAGCAATGGTCTCATTCATTTAACACATCATACACTGTCGCAGTCGTTGGATCTGGAAACCTCAAATTCAACATACGATGAAATGAAATATTTGAATGTCGATCAATTTACGATTGACAATTTTAAAGCCGAGTGTATACTCAATTTGGATCATTCATTGTTGGATGAAAAACCGCATCACCTTCAACAACAGCACCTACATCAACAACATGTCCCGAATTCATTTGGTAGCGTTGGTCAGTTGGAACACTTACATCAACAGCAACAACAACAAATTGAAGATAATCACAATCATCAGCATCAACATCACAACCTACAACAGCATCATCATCAGCAGCAAGGGACGACAACGCATTTGCTGTTAAATGGTACCGATCACACCACACAACATGAGTTGCATCAGCTGCATCATTCTTTAAGTTTAGATATGCCCACATTTGGTTTGACAAGTTGTTCAAGGTCACCAACGTTGCTTGTGCTCGATAAGCCATTGTTGCATATTGGCGTAGATGGCATTGGTGACCTTGTCGATGATAAATATTAAAACGCTTAAGCATTTCATTTGAATAAAATATACTATACATTTTGTATTATAAGATGATAAAACATTTCACTAACCTATTGGGACAAAATTATTTGACCAAACCGAGTTAGAATAATATATACGAGTATCTAGCTTATGACCTCACTCTTATGCCTTAAGACATTTTTTTCAAAAGTCCCGAGCTACTCGTCCTCATATACGACAACTGGCCAAATTAATAATCTGGAGATAAGTTTCGAGTTCTACAAAACTATAGCACACTTGCTTTGTTCTCACTGAAATTTGTATTCTACCGTTAATCTTAATAAAGGTTCCCTAGATGCGTTGGAAGGAAACCATGGATGTAAATATTTTTATACCCTACACCAAGGGTATATTCACTTTGTCCTTCCGTTTGTAACGCAGAGAAGAAGACGTGGCAGATATAGAAAAGTGTATATATTCTTGATCAGCGTCACCTCCTGAGTCGATATAGCCATGTCCGTCTGTCTGGCTGGCTGGCTGGGTGGCTGGCTGGCTGGCTGGCTGGCTGGCTGGGTGGCTGGCTGGCTGTGTGTTGAAATACACTTTTTGGGAAAACTGAGCAAGATAATTCAATGAAACTTGGTACACTGCCTTCGTCACCAAAGTTAGCTCGGGGGATTGAAAATGAGCGAAATCGGTCAACGGACACGCCTACCGCCCATACAAAAAATATATTCAAAATGCAATTTTAGGAGTTTTTTTCACGACAATGCAACCAAAATACGCATTAATATTAAAAATTGTAAGCGCAAACTCTGAGGAAAAACTAAGCGAATTCGGACAAGAGGGCGTGGCACCTCCCATATAAGCAAATGCTTAAAAACGCTATACTGAAAGCGTTTTTTGAGATATTCGAATCAAATTTGACTCAGACACTAAGAATCATAAATGAAAGCTCTCAACAAAAATTGGGTGAAATCGGACAAGGGGGCGTGGTACCTCCCACATAAGCAAAAGTTTCAAAATGCTATACTGAAACAGTTTCTTGAGATAATGGAACCAAGCTTCACTCAAATACTAAATACTATTAATGCACGCTCTAAGCTAAAACTAGACGAACTCGGTCAAGAGGGCGTGGCACCTCCTATATAAGCAAAAGCTTCAAAACGCTTTACTGAAAAAGTTTTTCACTCAGACACTAAAAACTATAAATGCAAGCGCTGAACAAAAACTGGGTGACCTCGGACAAGAGGGCGTAGCAACTCCCATACGAGCAAAATTTGAAAAATACTGCAGTGTAGGGTATTTAATGTTTGGCCAGGCCAAATTTTACACCCTTACTAGTTTGTATTACCTTGTTGCTGGATAGTTCTGTTCTATCTTTTTGCAGAAAGGTGCAGATTTAGAGCGGCTGAGTATAGCGCATATTTCTAATTCCAGTGGAAACTATTGAATTCTAAATATGTACGAGTCGTCCATTATAATCCTCGTAGTGACATAAATACATTCAAGAGCAAAAGTAATGTCTTGATATGAATTGGCTAACATTTTGTTAGAAATTAATAAAATTGGACTCTGCTTTCACAAAAAAATAACATGATGTAAAATTATTGTCATTAAATTGAAAAAAAATGTATCTGATTATTAGGCACATAATATGCAACATTACCGTGCAGGTCCACGGACTATTCCAAAACTAGTTTGCAAACTACCCCATGGGAGATACCGACTAGTACGAATTTAGCTCCCATCACAGATAAAGTTCTATTTACGTTTTACATACATTGTTTGACATTGGGCGTAACAAATTGTCTCCTTATGCATTTCAATCGGAACAGAAAAAGGTCAATTGTCTTCTTATGCATTATATTCGGACCAGAAAAAGACCAATTTTTTTTTTATTCCCATTTTTCACTTCACTTGCCAAATCACTTTTTTCAGGAGTACCAAGTATGTCCTGCTTATATTTATATCGTCTTAGTTGAAGGTGCCTAATCTTTATAATATCAAAGACAAGTTTTCTCATGAACCTTAGATACAAAATTAGATAATTTTTAGCCATTTCGTTACTGAATATTACGAGTATTTTTCGTTTCGAACGCAATAGCTAAATTGCTAAATTTATTTTGTTTTAGATATGCTCCATATATTCTGGACTGGTTCATGTTTTTATGGGAAACCAATTTTTTGAAACACAAACTACGAGTACCTCTCAATTTTGTGCATTTTGTGCCCAACATTAATATCGCAAAGTTCTGGAGCAATTGCCCAAGTGAACGGGGATTTTTGCATACGCCATTCCCAGCATAGGAAATTTAAATGCAATGATAACACTGTGGAACAAATTCGAACTTTTTTTAAAATACATTAGAAAATCCAAAAAATTCTTGAAGTAGACGTTAAAAAAAAATACCCGTTCCTAGTGGTTTTTCTCCAGCACGTCACATTTTTTTTAATCGATTTTTGAAGTTTTTGTATCCACTGTATATAAAAAAACCAAAAATACCGCATTTTTATGTTAAATCGATGAATTTAACTATATGATCCTTACATCTGAGGTGTATCATGTGTTCAGCAAACTTATGCAGTATATTACGGGGAATATTTTTGTAGAAAATTTTAACCTTGTTTGACCCCCACATGTGGATCATTTTTACCCTTTTCTTAAAAAGGTACAAAAATGACACCTAAACCAGGGGAATATTGAGTCAGTATATGCTACAGAAATACTCGCTATAAAATTACACTAATAGTATTTAAACACGAAAAGGTCGAAATTTGAGCCCGAAACCAAAAAAATCTTTAAAATCAATAACGACTTTTCACATTGCATATTAATTACATCCCTGACGCGCTTACCTTAAGTTTTAAGAATTTTTCGTCTTTGGCAACTCTAAGTGAAATTTTTTTTAGGATATTTTTGCAAAATTTTTTAACCCATTGTGGCTCAGTTTTAGAAAAAGGAGTCAAAAAGACCCATAAAAACAGGATATAGCAGGCTAATGTATTCTAGGAAAATGATCCTTGTGTGATTTCGTTATGATCTTGTGAGAACGAGTTTTGTCCAAAATTTAGTTTTAGAGTTTTACAGTGGCGTGAAATCTGGAAAAAAATTGATTGTTAGAACTGCTTACTGATTTTAACGATTTTTTTGCTTTCGCGATAAAATTTTGGTTTTTTAGTGTTCAGCAACTAGCAGTGAAATTGAATAGCAAATATTTCTGTAGTGCATACTGACTCAATATTCCCCTGTTTTAGTTGTCATTTTTGTACCTTTTAAAGAAAAGGGCAAAAATGTGGAGGTTGTGCAAGGTTAAAATTTTCTACAAAAATATTCCCCGCAATATCCTGCATAAGTTTACTGAGCACATGATACACCTCAGATGTAAGGATCATATAGTTAAATTCATCGATTTAACACAAGAATGCGGTATTTTTGTTTTTTCATGTACAGTGGAAAAAAAAACTTCAAAAATCGATTAAAAAAAAAAAAATGTGACGTGCTGAGAAAAACCACGAGACACAGGTATTTTTTTAACGTCTCCTTTAAGAATTGTTTGGATTTTCTCATGTGCTTTACAAAAAGTTCGAAATTGTCGAACAGTGTAATGTATAAGAAATCTAAAATTTTGCTTAAGCAATATTTGGCATACAAAAGACAAAATTGGCGGGTTCTATATAAACAATTTTTGTTTTTTTAAATATATAGTCTAATTTACATATGTAAGTAAGTTAATACATTTATGAATGTTATGTTTAATGAAATTTAGTGGCAATAGTTTGATAAAATAGCAAATACTGTACAGTTTAGTAAATTTAAGCAAATACAAGGATGTTTTTTATTAAGCAATTACATATTTAACTATTTAAATTGGTTTTAAATTCATTAATTAAAACATAATATTTCTATGAAGGTTGTGGGTTAAACACCTGTGTGAAGAATTAAATGTTGAGTTAATAGCAACACTAATTAATATGTAGTTTTATTGTTTATTAAATTCAATTAAGTTATTAATATACATAAATACTTATGTAAAGTATTTGGCTAAGACCACAAATACAAAAAAGTTGTTAATTTATTGGAAAGCAAATTTGATTTTGTATATCGTCACCTTAATATATGTATAAAGGCCCTAACTTACACTTTTTCAAAATTGAGTTTTTTTGCAGATTTCGGTAGGTCGCCAACTAATACACCTCTGAAAAAAAAATGAGTGTGCTACGATTGAAAATAAAGCAAATTAAAAAAGCCTTTTCTCACTTCCTTACTTTTTTTAAAAAAAGTTTTTTCCTTCACCTATAAAGTACCAAAAATGTTAGTTAGGGTCTTTCTATATTAAAGAGACGATATACAAGGTGTAAACAATAAGGTTATAAAGCTTATGGGAGGTGAAATAAGATGCCTGGACTAACAAAAAATTGCACCTGGCTCACACTGGCGCACAATATCCTTAAAAACCAGCCAGAAGTCGAAATCATTATATTTTCGAGTCGAAATTCGGATTCTGAGTGGCGGATGATTTGCATAAATATTCAGCCAAATCCAATGAAATTTGTTGACCGGGGTTTTCGGGATAGCTGATTACGAATCTGCGCCTGAGAAGCGTACTTTTGGAGAGATCGCAAGAGCGTTGTAGGTATAATGGATCTATCTCATCGATATTTTAAGGTCTATGAATATAAGAAAAGACAGTCTATAAAATGTTAATTAAAAAAAACTTTTTTTTGGACTTCTGTCCAGCTTTTAAGTTTTTTGAAACAGTATGTGGCAGGAGGTCAAAAATTTACTCCTGAGGAGTTATAGGCAATTAACTGATTTTCTGACTTGTTTTACAAAAAAAATTTCTGGGGTCACCCTAATGTTTTATAGCAAACTTTTTTATAGGAAATTATAAGCTAATTGTATGAGCTTTCTAAGAATGTATTTGGTTTATATAGCTTAAAGGGATTTTCCAAAGTTCAGTACCTTTGAAGTAGTTATTTCCAATTTTTTTCCCATTTTTTGACTTTTGCGACCATTTCAGTTTGATAAAGGTTCAATAAACATTCTTTTTATAATATTTTTTGGATCATTTTTAGTTTTTTGACAAATTTTTGAAAAATTATAAAATGTCTCAGAAAATTCTGAAAAAATTCACAGGTATTTTTTGAACGGTTCTAATCACGAAGTTAGTTTATTGACTGTTTTTTTATTGCTTGTATAGTACTAATGAAAGTACCAACGCGCTTTTTCTAAATTGAAGTATGAAAAATTGCAAAAATGACTGTTTAATTAGTTCAATATAAAATTATCATACTTCAATTTAGAAAAAGCGCGTTGGTACTTTCATTAGTACTATACAAGCAATAAAAAAACAGTCAATAAACTAACTTCATAATTTATCTAGGGGAACCTGCCTATCTATCATTAAAATTCTCGTAATTTCGAGAGCCTGCATTGTATGTGGAAAACAAATCCGCCCTTGTAGGTTTTAATTGTAGCTAGCGTAGCATGTCTCAAAACCAGAGTGTGTTACCAACTAACAATTTGTAAATTTTTCACAACAGACGGCGCTAGTGAGCCTTATGATTTATGCATAATGGCGATCCTGCTCAGAGAGTTTACTCGTGACCTATAGCATAATCGCTTAAGCACCGCGTTCTCTTTCATTAGAAAACCGGAGTCACGGGTTCGAGTACGGTTTCTGACAAGATTTAACTAAAACTGATCTGATGAGGCTATATACATGTTTATCTATATATAAATAGGCAAACAGAATCGGTTCAGTCCCTGTTTCTATACCGAAATCTCAACCGATTTGCTTGATTGTTTTTTTGTTGGAAAGATTGTGAGGAGGAGCAGTGCATAGGACTATAGTTTTTTTAAAGTGGGAGGTGCCACGCCCCTAAATGGAAAAAACGCTCTCACGGCTAAACCGCTGCATCGATTTTAACGAAATTTGGTATAGAGATAGGGTTAGCACTAAGAAACGATTAAATGACCATTACGTTTTTCAGAGGGCGGTGCCACGCCCCTAAATGAAAAAAAAAAACGCTCTCACGGCTAAGCCGCTGCTTCGATTTTAACGAAATTTGGTATGAAGATAGGGTAAGCACTAAGGAACGATTATATGACCATTATGTTTTATAGTGGGCGGTGCCACGCCTCTAAATAGAAGAAACGCTCTCACAGCTAAACCGCTTCATCGATTTTACCGAAATTTGGTACAGAGATAAGGTTAGCACTAAGGAACGATTATATGACCATTCTGTTTTTCAGTGAGCGGTACCACGCCCCTAAATGGAAAAAACACTCTCACGGCTAAGCCACTGCATCGATTTCAACGAAATTCGGTATGGAGATAGGATTGACACTATGACCATATGGGAAAAACGCTCTCACGACGAAACTACTGCATACGATTTTTATGAAATTTGGTAAAGATATAGGGTTAGCATTATATAGCACGATAGCATGATTGATTTTTATGATTTTTGGTGCAGAAAGATATTAAAAACTGTTTGCCCTTTAGTAGGAGTTACACGCCTCTAAATCGAAAGCATGATATTGCAACTAAGCTGATGCACCGATACAGATAACCCGAACCCTAAGGAAGAATATTAAAAGCTTTTTGTGTTTTATCGAAGGGTATAAAAACTTTTTTCTTTATATTATGGTTAAATCGAAATGGTCGAATTTCGGCCACAAGGCGAACTCTAGTATATGAAAATACATAAATATGTACTTATGTGGAAGTAGCCGAAACATATGTAATCAATTTCCATGTTAACACTTGCTTTCGTCTGTTGTTGAAAAATTGCAAAAATGACTGTTTAATTAGTTCAATATAAAATTATGATTCTAATCACCTTATACACTTTTTTCGTAAGATACTTTGCTTTTCTTTTGTACCGAAAAAAGACTATCAACGCGTCACTATACTGTAAATAACCAATAACGATTATATCAATTTTTTCCTGGAAAAGTGCGCACATATTTTTTATAATTTTTTCAAAAAATTCCGAAATCTTTGCTAGCTGCTACAAAAAGTAATTTTTATGAAAGCCTATTTATGTTTAAATTCTTGAGAAATAAGAACATGGCATGTGTTTATTAATCTAAGAACCAAAAAAAGAAATTAGGGTAAGGGAGGAAAATATTCACCACCAATCTTTCTTTTCTAAATAAAACTCAAAATACATAAAATAAAACAATTAATTTTATGTCATTCATTAAAGGAAACAATTCGCCATCATTCTGATTAACTTTTAGATAAATATCTCATCAGGATAAAGAAACAAATTAATAAACTAAAAATACTCAAAATAAAGAGGAAAAAAGTGTAGTGTAGTACGGACCATACGGTCCATATTGCCCGATATACAGTGGTTCAAACGACTAACCGGACAGAGCGCATAGCTTATTTTGAGTGCTTAGTATAAAGAAATAGGAGATTGCAGTTGGAAAAAAATAATGCAGTTAATTTTATTTCTTATTCTAGTTTTGGTCGGTACCAACAAAATAAAAAAAATTTTGTTCTAAACGCATATTATTAGCGATAATTTAGAAAAACTCACTTTTAGAGCTCAAACGTCTAACCGGACACTAAAAAATATATATGTATGTATTTGGTACAAAAGTTGCATATAAAAATGTAATATCCACATTCGGCGCATTCTTCATGACTCCAAGAACGCCAGATTACAAATTCAACACAAACTTCGCCAAGGCGATCTTCTGAGTAAAAAGTATTACATTAAATAATCACCATCAGAGTCGTCATGAAAAATGCAATTAGATTCCCCGTCTGAAGAAGATGATAAAAACATTTGTTTTTGAGGCTTTTTTCTTTGGTGGTCCATATTACCCGCAGAACGTGTAGGTGAACTAAATGGTTTTTTATCAAAAAATCTTGTGGTTAATGAACTAATTTCTGCGAATAACTTATAAATGGTACTCACTGACTTTATATATTGTAATAAACTATTTATTTAAAAACACAATGTCTTTAAATTGAAATAATGAAATTTACTCATTAGAAAAAAAACTTCACAGCAACATGCGACTTCACCGAAAGCTAAAATCGCACTGATATAAGCTTTAGGTATTAGCGTGAAGTTTGGACATTAATAACGGTAAATCCTTTGTATCCAATGGGAAATAACCATATGGTGCACATTACCAGCGTAGTCCATAATACCCTCGCTTACCCTAATAAAAATAGTAACTTTACTTGTTACGCTGGAATGGCTGAAAACCAATCTAAACAGTTTTTATTGAAAATAAAATTAAATTCCTATCAAGGTTGCAAGAAATGTAACCATCCGAAGCAGGTTCGTCGCTAGAGGCTCCGTACTTCCGAAGGGTCCCAAAGCTGCTCAAAGTGCCCTCGCATTTTGTAGCAGATCGTGATCCTGTGTTGATTAGTACCAAAATATAAATTTTCTAGATTCAGTCAAAATATTTAACATTTGATACCAGTAAATTCAGTTCAGATCCGACCCTAAAACAATCGCTGCGACAAGAGATACTTGAGTATATGAAATTCTAGAGAGAATCAAGGGAACTGATAGCTCATAGCCGTGGATAACGAAGTGGATATGTGGAAGCCCCATGCTTTGAAAGTTGGTGAAGTTGTAACTATTAAATTAATCGATTCAAACTTGTCTAAATTTGTGACATGTAAGCTTTTCATGCACTGGTGGGCTGGAATATTTCGAGCCTTAAAAACAAATGACGTGCGCTTATAATCAAAGGTAAAAGGTGCAAGTTCAATCAATTTGAATCAATGCATGTTGACACTTGATGGACATGACCTAGAGCAATTGCTAAGAAAAAACGTTCGTAATACAATATATAAATCCAAGTGTATGCAGTATTATGCACTTTGTTCTAAAACATTACAGCAACCATGCGGCATGGTACTTGCATATCACTGCTACCCATTTTGCTTATTCAACATGCTCGTATCGCTGCAATTGCAGCAGGTCTTAACTGTGATGAATTGTTTAATAATCGTGATATCAAATATATTGATTGGCCAAATTTAGAGCAATGCCTAACAATGTTGGGTGGCAAAAATACGCCACAAAATACGAGCGAAAATATTTGGCGTTTGACAAAAATTGTAAAATTTTGAATTACAATTTTTATTACAATTTTTACATACAATATATTTGTAATTTTTCCTAAATTTAGGCTTTCGATGGTTTGGAGAACATAACACCAGTGGCATATGAAAAATTAGGTGGCGTACTTACAGCCATACCTTTGTATGATTTACGCAACATAAGTATGGAAAGTGTTGAGATTGTTGAAGCCTTTGGTGCCATAAGAAAAAAATCGAAAGCGACTGGAGCAACGGCAGCAGATGTTACCTTCAACGAAGAGCAAATGCGCTTGATTGCTCGGAAGGTTCGCTACGAATGGTTGGGCAAAACACCGAAAACCTACTCTGAATACGACTTGAAATCTATGGGTCAGATAATATGTCATCTTAATGTAACCGATATTTTACAAATACATGCAGATGCCTTTAGGTGGGTGAAGTAGAAGTTCGATTTAAATTTTATCCAATCGTTTTCACCAATACAGTTTTTCATTTCATTTGGTGTATATTCTGTCCGATGGTTAATCAATTTTTTTCTTTTTTCTACTTGATAAGATTTGCAGCTGAATGGATTGGTGAGCTACAAAATTGTCCCCAGGATCGTTTGCAAGCATTTGCTGAATTGGCTACACGAGACGATGCTTTTGGGAAACCAAACAAATGGTCCAAAATTATTGTAAGGAGTCTATTCTTTACATGCAATTAACAATATTTACTATTTTTCTTTTTTTCATTAAGGTAAGCGTTATTGGTAATATACTAAATGGTCTCTCAACGGCAGATATCGAAACTATTGGCGAGGACAAATTATATCTAAATCTTTATTATGCAAAGCAAAGTCAGAGTAGCACAAATATGAGGCAGAAACCATCGGTTATATCTTCAGCATTAAGCGATAAATCTATTGAAACAAATTTAAGTGTTAATGTGCAACAAAACAGAGATGCACAGTAGGGTGTATCGAACCAAAAAAACTTGCACTCATGTTCAAGAAATATTGTTACATACATACATATCTGTGGACTTTTGACAAAACAACCTAAGTCGAGATAAGACAATTCTCCAGGATTTTAGTACTAAACATAAAAATTTAAATACGCTTCTATCGGTATAATCGCCATGTCTCTATAATTTCTTGTTCCAGAGATATAAGGGTTTCCCATAGTTCACGCAAGTTTTGAACTTAGCGCCATTCGTGTGGTGAAGTGTTATGACCCAAAAGAAAAAATAGTTTAACAGCTGACACTTTAAGATTAGTAAAAATGAATGGAAAGAGGAGATTCAACACTGCATCAATGAAATTGAGGCCACATTATTGAAAAGTAGGTAATCAGTTTTTAGGCTCTCCTGAAAAGTTGCCAATTTTGAGTTGGGTTGTTTTGTCAAGAGTCCACAGATATATTTCAAATATGAGCTTTTCAAAATTAAGACTTTTTGCATTTTTTGCGGTTTTTCAGAATTTTCAGTGGAAAAAAACGTGGACATTTTCTTTTTACAAAAAACTTATTTTATTCTTCAGTTTGCATTTTGACTGCCTGTCCGTGGAAGTAATTATTTCGGAAAAACAAAGCTAAACAATTTTTTTGCTTGTAGAGAACGTGGCTCATTTTTTGTTATGAATTTTTTAAGCTGAAAGTGTCAAAATGATCATCGTAAGAAAAATTTTCCTTGAAATGGGGGGCCGCTTAGCGTGACCTGACTCTATAGATAAAACAGTTCAAGTTCTGCTGATGGCACTACTTTTCCAAGTATCTTCTTCAAATCTGAGATGATAAGATTACAGAGCAAAGAAAAACAGCATAACTGGCGTTGCTAAATGAGTTTCTACCACGTTCGTAAGTGCAACGCACGTTGTTAAAGCACTCAGGAACGTGGTTGAAACCCATTTAGCAACGCGCGTTGTTAAAACTGCTACCAAAGAGCAATGTTCTCTGATTGAGGTTTTTTTTCGCAACTTTGGGGAAATACATTTTTTTTGGGGAAAGAAATTTACACTGAGGAAAATTTGGGGATAATAAAACATACTTTAATTGTCTAAAAACGTTCAACCATTTCGGTTATTAATAGGAATTTAGTAATTGCTCTTGAGGTATTTCGGAGACACAAAATTTTATGACCTCGAACAAACCTAAGGATGCCATAGCCATTATCATGCTAAAATGCATCCTCTAGCTCAAATATCACAAATAAGACATTTTTCCTAGATAAAGTCGTAATTGAAAATCGCTGTTTCATACAAAAGGGCTTATTAGCATCTAATTTCTGTGTCCTTGTTAGACATTTTTAGAGTTTGATACAAAAAAAGTATTCCGAATAGTCGCCGAAGAAATCTTTAACACTTTTTTTACGGCCTATGCCGTAGTATTTGCGGTTTTTTAAGAATATTTCGTAAACGAATACTTTTTCGTTAACACAAATCAATATTTTTTGTACAACCTGCAAATCTCCACAAAAGACTTTCCAATACTTTTCATCGCTCGACTCTCCGTTTTCATCAAAAAGCCTTCTAAATGAAAATAAATTTAAATTACACGGATTCCGGAACAGGCCTGTATTGCTCTGGTCATGTATTGCTTTGAAAAATTAGTTTTTTTAATCATCTTTTAATACATTTCATATAAAATAAAAATAACCTGTTAGTTTTTGTTATATAATTTCAATTATAAATTTTATTAACTTGTTTAAAAAGAATTCCAATAAAAAATACATATCTCTGCAACACAATAAAAAATAGTGCACAGCTTTATAAGCTGCATGGACAATAATTACACAATATGTAGTCAAAATTTTAAAACTCAACAAGACTTAAGCATAACAAAAAAAAAAAAATTGGTTGGTTCATCTTAATTTGATATACTCGTACGTACAATTAAACAATTTCATTGATATACGTAAGCTCATGGTGATGGTAAAGGCGACCCTGAGGGTCGTTCAATTGTCATAGACTGCTGTGGAACCTGGCTGTCAGGACTGACACCTAGCCCCGTGTAAATTTCTTTTACAACAAATAAAATTGTATCTGATGATTCCCTGTGTAAAAAAAGAAAAAACAATTGATAACTAAAGTTTCAAGGTATTTGTTATGCAAAATAAGTGCATACTAACCAATAGCACACATGTGCACTGAGTGCAAATAAATATTCGTTGAAAAATTCCAAAGGTGCCTCCTGTAGCACATAGTCCACACGTTTTGAATCATTTAATTTTCCCATTGGAAAATCAATTTCAACTAATTCACTATCTGAATGATTTGTGGAAGTGGAATCAGCACGTTTACGTGCGGTACTTTCATCCGATGTAGACGCTTCAGAGATTTCAGACTCCTGCTGCTTTTGCTGTTCTAAGCTCATTTGCATTTCTAGAACCTAAAAGATATAATAGACAATAAAATCAAAAGCTAAAAAGAAAATGACTAGACGTTACCTTATCCACTTCTTTTTCCATAGTTTCTTTTACTTCGTTAGCTTTATTTTTCGCTGATGTCGATGGACCAAGGAAATTAACACTTTCAAGTGTCAATTTAAATGTGTCTAGAAAGCGTTGTTTTAAATCTGCACCAACGCGGGTCATAGTCTCTTTTAGCTCCAAGTGCATACGTTTACGACCCTTATGATGTGGTATTAAAACAGGGCGTATGACGCTCATATCGGGATTTACTAGAGCTTCAATACGATATGCAACCGGATCAAATGGATGGAATATGTTATAGAATCCAGGACAGGTAGGTAAACGAAAATCTAGCCCTAGATTATCAATACCGCGTATCGTGACAAACATACCTAAAAACAAAGTGCATTAGTATTTTAAAGTTGACTAAGAAATAATTTATATTAAGCCTACCAATGGGTGAACCAAGCGCAAAAAACTTTTTAGGCTGGAAAATCAATTGGACGTAATGTATAAAAGGTTGTCCTGTGCCCGCCGGACCCATTGTATAGCTTATTTTTTTTGGTGCAACTTCTTCATCGGCATCTAAAATGTTCTGTAGACTTTCTGAATTATTAACTTGCTGGTCTGGATTTTCCTTGAGAGAACAAAAACATTGCATAATAGATAATCAATTTTAACAATTTAAATTAAAATTTCTTTCCATACCATATTTTGTTCCTCACTTTCTTTTATGGGCTTTTGATGACATAACAAATCAAATAAAATTAACGAACCCAAACTGTGACCCGCCAATGAAACTCCACCCCTGAACTCGGGATGTCTTTCACGATATTTTATGTAAACAGAGTTCATTGATGCAGCCACAGTATTCATTATTTTTTGACAATATTTCGGACTCGTATAGAAAAGTACATCCAGCAGAGTATCATTGGTAAAATTACGCAGCTTAGGTATGGATTCAAGTGTAATCGTTTTTAGTTTAGCATCAATGCCCATTTCTCCGGAATGCAAATGACTATGCCATGATATGGGCAAGACTTCGACACGTCCAACCAAACCCATTTCACAAGAGTTTTTATAATGCGATTGTACAAGTTGTTGTGCAATGGTACGGAATTCATCGACTGCAAAAAAAAAAAAAAAAAATAAATAATTCAAAATTTACAATTGAGGGGGTTAGAAGCATAGGAGTACAAGTAACAAAAAGTAAATTTTGAGTAAAATATAGTTAAAGTTAACGTTGCTTCATAAATTGCAGAGTGAGTTAAAAAATAAAATATTGCGCGTCGAATAACATTTAAAGTATGCTCCATCTAATGTTTTTTTCAAATTTTTTCTATGTATGTATTCTCCTTTAACTCCTAGGAGGAGCATAGGGCCAAGAATTTTTTTCTATGAGTCCCCCTTTAAAAGTTATAAGTATTTCAGTGAAAGCCTACACCGTTTTACTCAATTTTTTTTTTTTTTGTAGTAAAAATGGAGTAAAGTTAGCACCGTGTAGCAACTAACATAGCAAAAGAAAAAACTAAGTACCAAAACTCTAAGAATCCTTAAAACGTTCTCTGTTAAAGGTATTTTTTTAAATTTTTATGGAGGTCCGCTTTTAAAAGTTATTAGTATTTTACTGAAAGCCTACCGCACTCGTTATTTTTCATTTCAAAACGAAAATATTTTATTCAATATTTTAAACTCGTTTAGAAGCAAAGGGGTACAAGTGCGGTAGACTTTCACTAAAATACTAATAACTTTTAAAAACAGACCTCTAGAAAATTTTTAAAAAATACCATAAAAAGGGAATTTTTCAAGGATTCTTAAAATTGAGGTATTTAAAGGATTCTTAACCTATGTTAGATGTTACGCTGCGCTAACTTTGCTTCTTATTTACAAGAAAAAAAATTTTTGGAGTTTTGTTTTAAAGCAAAACTATAATTTTGTGAACTTGCTTACTTTAATGGGGCTCTATAGAGGTGTAGAAACACAAAAGCTTAAGTAATGTTTGTTTCATAAATAAAGCAAAGCTTCCACTACCTATTCTCATACTTAACTCAATTTTTCGTAATTTGTCACTTGTACCCCTTTGCTTCTAACCCCCTCAATTACAATCTTTTTTAAAAAAACTTACCAACTTCTTCCACGGTACGCATTTTCAAGTCGCATGCCGCTCCAATGCCGTGCACCATAAACAACAAATGATCGACACGTTGTGATTCACCCTGATCAATAATAAAATCATCCAAATCTCTTTTAACAACACGTGGGCGAGTTGTCGTTTGCTAAAAAGTGGTAAAATATAAATAAGTTAACAGATCAGTTAGTGAACATTCTCGTTAAACTCACAGAACTGCCACCCCATGAATCAAGATTTTGCTGTTGTTGAAAATGAACAATCACAGTTGGTCCATGAAAGACCACCTGTTCACCCTGTCCAATAATGATTTTTTTATGCCACACACCACTTTCAGCTGCCTGTTTGTATTCTTCTTCGAGTAAATCAGCCGTTTCTTCTTCATAGGGAACATAACGTGAGTCGATTGCCTTGTAGAACCATGAACAGCGTCGTACCTCAAGAGGTATGCCTTCCCAATATACTGGTGTCTTGGTGCGTTCTTGTATTTTGACATCGTAGCGTCCACCTTCAACAGCTACAATATTTGGTGCATTCGCTGTAAGGAAAAGTTTATTGATTGGTAATTTGTATGACATTATATTTCTGGAAGAGCAAAATTCCCTAGAAAATTTGGGAGGGTAGATTTTTACATTTGTTGTAAGCATTTATTTACCTAGATTTTAACAAGGAATTCAAAGCGCTAATAAATAATGTGTGACGAATTAAAAACTTTTGTACGACAATTTTATAGCTTAAGATACACGTATTACCTTTCATATGACACTAAAAATCTCCATACAAAAAGATATTCAGTATACCCAGATCTTCCAATGGTTATATCCCCGAAACTAGACCCGAGCGAGAATCAAAAGCTTGATAAAAAACAAGCTTTAAAAAACTGGCAAAAGTAGGCTTCGCAGCCGGGCAAGGCTGGTGCAGTGGTAACGACTTCTGCTACCAACCGGGAGGTCCTTGGTTCAACTCCCGCCCAGGCCAAAAACACAAAAAGTTTTCAAACTTGCAATTTTTCAATTATAATTAATTTAGTGAAATAAATATAATTATAATTACAACAAAAATAGTCTGATGAGTCTTTGTGGCGAAAGACGAAACATATGTCACTATAGCCGTGTTTTTAATCCGTTCCTTGATTTGTCATAATTATGTGTTAGAAAATGCATTGATAGATTTATATGTAAATCGATCTTTGCAAATATATGACTAAAAGTTCAATTAAAAAATCAATTTTCAATATATAAATGTCATTAAGTAACACACTTAAAAATTCTTAAAGCTTTAAAAAAAGAAATAAGAGGTCTCACTAAAGTAAACTTGACAAAAATTTATCAACAACCCCAAGCGCAAAAGTAGCGCTTTAAAAGTCTTTCTGAAGTACTTCTTTTCCACCCATAAGCTCTTCCGCTCCGTAATACGCGTTCTTTCATTTTAACATTGCATGTCTGAAGCTTATCGCAGTCTTCCGCAGCCCAGCTCAGAGGTAGAGGGCTTCGCGATAGAAAGTAACGAAGTTTGTGTCTTGCTAGACTGTCACAGTGACATAGAATATGTTCTGCTGTTTCCACTTCTTCATAACAAAATCTACAGAGTTTATCCTAAGCTAATCCCATATTGGAGAGATGCTTCCTTGTTCTATAGTTTCCCGTGAGAAATCCCGTAACAGTCCGTATACCTTTCCTGTTCTTTGTTTTGAAATTTAAGCATGAATGCTTTTGATTGTCTGTGGCCTTGGGTGTCGTCCTAGCCTTCTTGTACTTTTCTGTGAAGCCAATTGTTAAGGTTTAATTTAATAAAGCTTAAAGGCGGGCCGCAGGATGGGGTAGAACCTACAAATCGTGATGATGACCCTTTTCTAGCGACCTCATCTGCAGTTTCGTTACCTTCAATTCCACTGTGTCCAGGTACCCAAATGAGGTGAACCTTACTTCGGGAGAAGAGTCAGATTGGTTCTTGAAGGCACTCTCATACTAACAACGACGTTATTCTGAAAGAGTTTGAGGCCAAAAGTGCCGCTTTGCTGTTTGACATATTCCCTCAGGCAAAATTCGATTGCATGTACTTCCGCCTGAAACACTGAGTTTTCTAGACTCATGCATGCAAATATATTTTTATGCGGCCTAACCCCATAAACATGATACGATTGAGAGACGTTTCTATTCTTAAAATATTCACGATGTCAAATGCTTCCTCCTCTCGACGAAGGAATATATTCTTGATAGGAAATTTCCAGATAAATCCAGAATAAGGCCCAATATAACGAGGGCGCAGAAAATATGCTTTAAAAACTCGTTTTAAGATCCTCAAAAAAACTTAAGGTGTGTAAAACAATACAAATGATTTGAATTCATATGCTACTTACGACCCATAGTAAGAGTTGTTTCAAGCAGTGCTGAATCATAGTGGCTAAATGGTGTCCAAATATGTTTAGTGCCATTGGGTCGTTTATAGAACCAATGCTTGACAGCGGGCTTATATGCCTTCACAAAAGAAAAAAAATCAATTATTGGGAATTTAAATATTTCACTTTCTTTAATCAAACTTACTACTTCAGCTGGAGCAAGCTTTTCATTTGTAGTCGAATTAGCCATTCTTAAAGCGGTTAATATTTCTTCAGGTAATTCTTTATAGTTTTTAAATAAATCGTCAAGGATTGCAAGTTGTTGTACAGATTTATCTAAATCACTTGCAATTACTTCTTCACTTGAAGTTGTTGTGCTTTTACTGCTTTCTTCAATATTACTTTTGTTCAAATAATCAAGAGAAAGTGGGCTAGGGTTTTGTTTCTGCCCAACAATTGAGTTACTTAACTCTGAAAATTCCGAACAAGTTGAAGATGGTGGTTCAACTAAGTTGGAAAATGGCGTTAACGAGCGCGTATGTAAATTTTTTACGGCTAAACCACTGTGTACTAAATCGTAATTTAAATCACCAATACCGCTAGCTTCTTTGGGTGGTGGATTATTGAAAAAATTTTGAATAAGTTGCTCCTCGTTCTGTGGTTGTTGTGTTTGTTGCGTTTCTGTGACTTGCTTCGAATTCCCCTCACTTACTGCAATATTCGATGAAATGACAGCGGCAACAGTTGGTTGAACTTGAGGAACTTGGGGACCAAGTGTATCGAAAAATGATGAAAGATTCGGTAGTGTTTGCGACTGTTGTAGAGTTGTTGATGTCTTTCTAGAGATATCTGACGTTTGTTGGAAAAAGTTTGAAAATGAATTCAATGTCTCAGTTTGTTGTTGCTGTTTAACCTCTTCAGTAAGTTCTTTTGTAACGTCTGGAATAAACTCTGGAGACACTTCAGACTCTGGCTCAGTATGAGTTAGATTAGTGGTCGATTGGAAATCAAACCCTAAAGGAGGTGGTGCAATTTCAGTATGTTCAATTGCAGTCTCAGTTAGTAATTCTTTAATGACTGTTGTTCCAGAAACCAATGCTTCGGTGTTTAAATTTTCCGGCCCTGCAGCTGGTACCTCAGTTTCTTGTGGCTGTTTTTCTTGCTGTGGTTGATTAAAAAAATTGGCTGTGCTCTGGGCTGGCACACCAAAAAGAGAAGCTGCTGACGAAAATGGTGCTGATTCGGCAACAGCAGATGTAGTTTCTTGTTGTGGCGGTGTAAAGAAATTAAAATCAACGCCTGAGGAATTATTCGGTGTAAAAAAGTTCGCTAGGCTTGGTTGATTATTCACAGCATTATTTGATACGGGATGAGTAGCTGTTAATTCCTTGCGATATGGATTTGCGTTTGGTCCTTGCGATGTACTTATTTGTGGTGGTGGAGGTAAGAAATCAGCCGGCTGAATAATGGAGCTGCTTTGATTATCTGATATTTCGGCTTCTGGTAAAGTTAGCTTTTGTAAAGTTGCCTCCAAGGGATCGATATTGGATTCGTTGGATAAATTTGTTTGAGCTAACGCTGAACTATTTTCGTGGTCCTGCGTGGATGATAAAACGTCTTCCACAGTATGTCCTATAAAGTTGACAGCAGAAGTTTCTTCAATTTCTGCCGGTTGTTGAAGTTTTTCAACTCTACTCTCGTTCGTTAGAATCAGAGGTGGCACAGAGTCAGTAACACTTGCCGTTAATGGGCTTGATTTAACCTCTACTGACTGTTCTCCTTCTTTATTTAGGATTTGGGGTAAAATTTCAGTAGATTCAGTTTTAATGTCTTTTTCCGCCACAGATTTCGTTTCGTTTACAAATAATGGTACACTTTGTGCTTCCGTTGATGATGGTGCCGAAGGGGGTACAAATAATGCTGGGCTATATTCAACGCTTGCAAATGGATTAAATATCGATTGTGGCGCTGGTTGTGGTGCCAATGGTGGTACTTGCGCATACGATGTTGTAGTTTCAGCAGAAGATAGTGGATTTTTATAATGACGTGTACCTTTTTGCAAACGGAATGTCGTTTGTCCACTCGCAGAAGGCGGCTGAACAGCACTGATTGGAGGAATATGCGAAGCAGACTGTTGTGGTAATAACGGCGAAAAAGAAGAAGCAGTTGGTGGCGTTGCAACAGTTGCTGCCTGTGACAATGTTGGTCTGCTAGGATCAAAAAATTGTATTGACTGTGATATCTGAGTCGGTTCAAAGAATGTAACTGGCGCCGTTGAGATAGCGCTTGGATTAAAAAACTGTATCGATGTAGTATCAACAGTTGGTTCTGATGTTGGTACTGTTGATGGACTACTTAATGCTGAACCAATATCTGGTTTTAATGGTTCAGATGTATTCAAATCTGGTTGTTTTTGTGATTCTGGCTTGTTTGGAACCAATAAATGCGCTGAAGTTGCTAAACTTTGTGCAGATGGTTGGTTCGCTTCAGTATTTGCTGCAGCTGTGTGTTTACTTGGATCAAAGAAATGAGTAGGTGCTAATGGTGGTGGAATTACAACATCAGTAGCTACTCGACTCGTGGAAGTTGATTCAATTTGAGTCAAAGGTTTAGTTGTATCGAAAAATTGATGCGGTGTTAAGCCAACACTTGGCTGAGAATCGATTGTTGACGTATTAGATGGTGGTCGATTTTGATTAAATATTGCAGCTGGTATTAAATTTGGTACTGATAATGGCTGACTTGGATCAAATAGTTGAACTGGCGATTGCCCGACAGTTGGCTGCGATGGTGGCCTCAACGAATCACTCACAGAACTTTGAAATGGTGGTTGATTTAAATTGAATATTCCGGCTGGAGTCAAATTGGGCGCTGACAATGGGTGCTTTGGATCAAATAATTGAATTGTTGATTGACTAGCACTTTGCAGTGATGGATTTGGATCATAAATTGCAGCTGGTGGCAATTTCAATGGTGTATTATTCACAAATTGTGCGCCACTTACGAACTGATCAAAGCCAAGTGGAGGTGGAATTCCAGCGCTATTTTGTATATTTTCCGTATGTGCTTCACTCAACAAAGGTGCAGTAGTGGTGTTAATATTTTGGGTAGGAAGCACGGGCAAACCAACTTCCACTTGTTGTGCTTGCGTAGGATATGGAGTTGATGAAAATAAATTTGTAGGTGTTGGAAAACCTTGTTGATTGGCGGCTGAATAAAAAGTTGATGGTGGCGGAATTGAAGGTTGTGGTGGCAACTGGCTGACACCACCGTAAAAGCCAAGGTCAAAAGTTGACTGTTGTTGTGCCGGAAATTGTTGCTGTGGTGGTTGCTGCTGAAATGAATCGGTTGGTTTAACAGTTTGAACGATGGTACCAGCTGCTGATTGCACAAATCCAGTAAGATTTTGCAAGACTCCTGTTGGTACCAAATTTGTTATTGAAAAGAGTCCACCAACTTTTCGTTCTTCTTCTTTGTATTGATATGGTTGCGGTGGTTGTTGCTGTTGCGACAATGGGCTAAATGGAACTTGATAGCCACCGTATGAAATATTTTGCGATTGCTGTGTTGGATCAATTGGTGCTGATATTGTTTGTGAATCAAGTGTAGGTGCCGGTGCAGTTTGTTCCGAAAAGCCTGGTATAGGAGCGTAAGTCTTTTTCTTTGCCGACAGTCGATATGTATTTTGTCCAACTGCAGTTGTTGGTGGTGGTGGTGGAGCGGCGACAGGTAGTACCGGAACCTCAGTAGGAGTATAGAATTTTGGTGGTTCTGGTGGTGGTCCTTTATTTAATGATTCAAATTGTGATGGCGGTGGTGGTGGTGCACTGAAATATATAATATTATATATAATTTTGATATTTTCATATAAAAAATTTGTAGTCAAAGTGAAATTACCCAGCAAAATAACTGCCCCCACCGACAGTGAATGAAGGTGGTGGCGCTATAGGCGGCTCATTGAATGTAGGTAACTGTTGTTGTGGTTGTTGTTGGTATTGTTGCTGTTGTATGTATGTGGGTTGTATATCAAGCTGTGATACTGGATTTGTATTTAAATCACTATCTGATAGTGGCGTACGTTCTCGACTGGTACTGCCCGAATATAAACGCTTGGAAAATGTTGATAAAACACTTGAGGCGACAGAGGGAAGTGCAGAAAATGAAGATGCCGCTTGGTTGAAAATCGAATCAGAATTCAAATTTGAGTTCGGATCCAAAAGTGGATTGCTATTGGTGTCGATTTGTGCAGGCTGCGAATCATCTGTGGTCGCATTCAAATTGATTTCACTTAAAGTTTCGTTATCGATGTCAGACGTCTGGCCAACGGTAACAAGAGATTTCGATTCTGAAATAGCAAAAACAAAAAAGAAAAAAATCAATAACATCTGTGGTACATTATAAAAGGTAATTATGTTTTATTTACAGTCAATAACCTGTAAGCCTTGTTAGGGTGATTATTACAATTGATAAATATGTACGATTAAAAATGTAGGTATGTATGTTCGGAACATTAAAAACTGGCCGGTACATGACAAATTGTTTTTATTTTATGGTTTTAATAAATAAATGGCAAAATAATTAACATTCCAATTGTACTTCCTTTTTGTTAATTCAATATCAGTATTGGGAGAAATAAGTACATATGTATTGCATTCTTGATCAAAAGCATAACAAGTTTATATCAAAAGTATTCTCATTGCATGTTAATTTAAAAAAAAAAAAAAACAAAGATATTTTACAAAATCTGCAAATTGCATTAATTTTTATTTTTTCTTTATTTGAAGCTGTGATTTGTTTAGGGTTCAAAACACGTATCAAGATCGAGGTAACCACCAAAACGTCAAAATTGCGGTTATTGGCTGGGGCACGTTTTTGCGTGTGCACGAATGAAGAAGCCAAGTAAAAGAAAATAAATAAATAAAAAAAAAATAAATTTAAAAAAATCACATTTATTCTGCTTAATTTGCATAGTTACCTAAATGTCAACATGACATTTGGAAGTTTGCTTACTTTTATTGGCTGGCCAAAATGCTACATTACATTTCGAGCGAATAAAAATTAATATTTAATGAGCTATCAAAAATGAAACATAATCATGATTTAGATTTATAATGGCGATTATCATTATGACCTTTTTATATATGCATAATATTATTAAAAATTGTAAGCTTTTATACTAAAGAATAAAATTTAAAAACAAATAAATTATATTGTTACGTTAGCTGTCTTAAGCACTGGCATTAATATTAAGCAGATGGAAACTTGCTTTAATCATTTGCTAGTATTCTATATGTAAATGCGTGAATGATTTTCTTTACCCCCCTTTTACTAGCTAACGATTGAACTGATTTTCGATGTCTTTTTTTCATATGAAAGGTACTGTGATGTAAATGCACAAAACTAAAAACTATTCTCATAATTTGCCTTTAAAGCATTTAAAAACAGGATCAAAGCTTTCCATATAAATACAACAGCACCCACAGTATTATGCTGTAGGGGTGGGCACGCGGCGTGTTTTTTATTTTGTGGCCCGCGAGCCATTATTCTTCATCTACGGGCTCGGGCCTTGAAATCGAGTTTTATGCCAGCTTCGTGCGGGCCCGGGCCTAACCCCTCAAACCCGAAAATTAGAGGCCCGTAAAGGCTCGTAAGTCACGGAAATATTGAACGGATATACTTGGAAAACATTTTGTTCTTACATAAAAATATGTAAAATTTTGTATAAATATGAGGCTGAGAATTGTATTGCAATGGAGTAAGTCAAGCCAAACAAATCTTCTTATTAGATTATGTAGAATATTTGTGTTTTCCTCATATGACAATCATTGATTTAGCTTGATCAAGTTAGAATTTTTTAAAGTGTGAATATGTAATAATATGGTTGAATCGGGCTGGGCCTAGCTCGAGCCTCGACAAAAAATATTCGTGCGGACCCAAGCTTTTTTCAAGTGCTTGTTTCGTGTTCATGACGGGCCGGGCCTAATTTTTGAGGCCCGTGCCCAGCTCTTTTATGCTGTGTTGTCAAGAAAGTGGATGAGACAGTCGAGTGAGTGAAATTTTGTTTTGTTATTTTCTCTTGCTTGCAAAAACCTGGTTTGTTGCACTATGTCGACGTTCTGCACCAATATTTTAGATGTTTTTTCGATACTTTGGACTTTTACGATATGTTAGATGTTTTTCGATAGTTTTGGACCTTAACTGATATTTTAGATACTGTTCGATCCTTTTGAACTTTTGCCGATATTTTAAATGATTTCCGATACTGTTGGACTTACACTGATATTTTATAGCAGATATTTTTCGATATTTTTGGACTTTAACCGATATTTTAGATGCTCTTCGATATTTTTGGAGTTTTACCGATATTTAAGATGTTCTCCATATTTTTTAACTTTTAAAGATATTTAAGATGTTTTTACCGATATTTTAGATGTTTTTCGATACGTTTGGACTTTAACTGATTTTTTAAATGTTTTGCCGATATTTAAAAATTTTTTTTTTTTGTCTTTTACTGATATTTCAGATGTTTTTCGACTTTAACCAATATTTTAGATGTTTTTCGATACTTTTGGACTCTTGCCAATTGTGAAGTGAGAATAATTTCAAGACTTTTATTCATATTTCTTCTGCATAAAAAAGAGGTTACCTACTACGAATATTGTATACGGTCAATATTCAATATTCTTATATACAAAACGCCGCTCGGAAAAAGCGTATCTACCTTTAGGTGAATGTCCAAAATTTGGCCATCGGCGATACTAGTCAATTTAATTAGCTTTTACTTTTTAAATATTGCAGGAGACACAAAAAACTGATGAGTACCATTCTTACGCATAATATGGTTCTTTGTGCGTAAATGAAAAAAACTTAAAAAAAGAAAATACGATCCGATCAAAATCTTTTCAACATTGATTTTTAAATGTTTTTCAAATTAAGATAAAAATAAAAATTAACTAAACAATATGAACAAATATCAAGCAGGTGTTATAAAACCACAAGCAACATTTTTCATTTACTTTATTTATAATTTGTTACACGGTTATTTACTTTTAATTCAATATTAATTTGTAAGTTGAATTTTTCATACAATTTTTCTACGTTGTTTTAATTTAAAAAAATTTAAATAATCGCATTAAGTAAATCCCCACTCTAATAAAAAAACAAAAAGGTTAGAACTTCAAATCAGGTGCCTCAATGTCTACTTTTCATACACTACACAAGTTTAGCTGATATATTAATTTTATTAGACATTTAAAATAAATTGATTATTGTTTCATTTTTTCAGTTAAAAAATAAATAATGCTAAATAAATCCACATTGAATTTACAAACAAAAAAATAATTTATAAGCCAAAGCCTTCAAAAACAAACTACGACCTTTTTATATAGTGCAGTCAATAAAGCCTTTTAGATGGAAGTCCTCAAGAACAGCTCCGATTTTGATTTTTTTTTTTTTTAAATTTGGTTTTTTTATTTATTTAAAATCAGAAACATTTTTTAAACAATATTTAAAAAACTTGTTTTCATAAAAAAAAAAAATGGAAAAAAAAATACAACAAACAGAAATCAAAATAGTCATTTTATATGTACAATATTTGGCAATTCTTAACCTTAATATAAAAACTGTTGTCATGTATTTCTCAAGAACGGCTGTAGCGATTTTAATGAAACTTTGGAAAATGATGCGCGTTAGCATATACTAATGAATGAGATAGACTTTGACTTAGTATATAATTATGAAGAGGCGTGGCACGGCTCCAAACTTTTAATTTGATTTGGTCATATCTTTTGAACGGTATACAATTTTTTGATGAAAATTAGTACACAGCTACTGACTACACTGTTCGACACAAAAAAAAAAACACATTAGAAAATCCAAAAAATTCTTAAAGTAGACGTTAAAAGAAAATACCCGTGTCTCGTGGTTTTTCCCCAGCACGTCACATTTTTTTTTTTTATGAAAAAAACAAAAATACCGGAATCTTGTGTTAAATCGATGAATTTAACTATATGATCCATACATTTGAGGTGTATCATGTGTTCAGCAAACTTATACAGGATATTGTGGGGAACATTTTTGTAGAAAATTTTAAACCTGTACAACCCCCACATGTGGGTCATTTTTGCCCCTTTCTTAAAAAGGTACAAAAATGACACCTAAAACAGGGGCATATTGAGTCAGTATGTACTACAGAAATATTTGCTATACAATTTCACTACTAGTTGCTGAATACTAAAAAAGCAAAATTTTATCCCGAAAGCAAAAAAATCGTTAAAATCAGTAAGCAGTTCTAACAATAAATATTTTCCAAATTTCACCCCACTGTAAAATTCTAAAACTACATTTTGGACAAAACTCGTTCTCACAAGATCATAACGAAATCACACAAGGATCATTAACCTATTATATCCTGTTTTTATGGGTCTTTTTGACCCCCTTTTTCTAAAACTTTTCCTACAAAAAATTTCACTAAGAGTTGTCAAAGACGAAAAAATCTTAAAACTTAAGGTAAGCGCGTCAGGGATGTAATTAATATGTAATGTGTAAAGTCCTAATTGATGTTAACGAGTTTTTTTGGTTTCGGGCTCAAATTTCGACCTTTACGTTTTTAGAAACTAGTAGTGAAATTTTATGACGAGTATTTCTGTAGTACATACTGACTTAATATCCTCCTCTTTTAGGTGTAATTTTTGTACCTTATTAAGAAAACGGCAAAAATGACCCACATGTGGGGGTTGAACTGGGTTAAAATTTAATACAAAAATATTCCCCGCAATATCCTGCATAAGTTTGCTGAACACATGATACACCTCATATGTAAGGATCATATAGTTAAATTCATCGATTTAACACAAGAATGCGGTATTTTTGGTTTTTTCATGTACTGTGGATAAAAAAATGTGACGTGCTGGAGAAAAACCACGAGAAACGGGTATTTTTTTTTAACCCTTTCGACCCGGCTGGGACAATATATATATGTAAATTGGGATATATTGTCCCAGCCGGGTCGAAAGGGTTAACGCCTACTTTAAGAATTTTTTGGATTTTCTTATGTGTTTTAAAAAAAGTTCAAAATTGTCGAACAGTGCTGTCAATGCCTTATAATGGGCGAAATCGGAAAAGTGCCACGCCCACTTTTTAACCATTGAAAACAATCTATAAATTAAAAAATATGACTTTTTAGGTTATATAGAGAACACAGACGTTATATTGAGAGCACACGAAATTGTTTTGGCCTTTTATACTAAGTACATCGTTTAGCCCTAGTTTTAAAAATAAGCTATGAATAAATCTTGTATGACATTCTTTTAAAAAGTTATGATTATACGAAAATAACATCATAAAAGTTAAAAATCATATGAGAATCCACACACGATTTTTAACTTTTATGACGTAATTTTAAAATGATCTTAATTTTGAGTCCGGATTTGATTTTAGCATTGGCAAATGCATCGAAAATGACTATTTTTTTTTTTTTTTTTTTGAATTTTTTTTTTTAAGAAATTTTAGTAAATTTTCTATGGGAGGTAGGCGTGTCCGTTGACGTATCACGCCCAATTTTGGAATATTTCTTAACTAGCTATATCTGATTAAGCATGCCAAATTTCATTATTATTGGCGCACTCCTATTTTGCCGTGCAATTCTTTTTTCGATAGTAGAGAAAAACAAGGTATCTTACGAAAAAAGTGCATAAGGCATAAAATGCTTAGAAACGTCTAAGGAATTCAAGGATATTCGACTATAAGCTTGAAAATACATTTTTTCGAAAAAAAAAAAAAGTCCAATGAGCTTAAATAGTACCCCATAAATGAGAGGTAACTTCAAATATGTTTGAAGACATCGTTATTAACGTTTTGCGATTTTTTATAAATTTTGTAATCAAGACTTCATTAAACTAACGTGTACTGATTGAAATGTTATTAACATTTCAAGTTTATTATCTTCAATTTATTGTGTCATGTTTTTAAACGGATATTAATTAAGTTTTTATTGCAAGATCAGCAATTGGTTGTTTCATTTATAAAGTTGTTTAATCCGGGTATATCAGGTTTACGTTACTTGAATTTAATTAATTAATTTTTTGTACTTTAATTTTTAATTTCAACACTTTTATAATTGCAAGTTTATGTTAAGTATTTTTTATTGAAGGCATTGTTGCTACTTGTTTATAAATACAATAAACAGAGTGTTTCCAGAAGAGGTGTCATTTTAAATTATTTACTTAATTAATTTTGTTTGAAAAATATTCTTAAACTGCAATAGATAACGCACGGCAGTCTCAGAAAAATTTCCCGGGTATATTGATTCACGATAACTTGCATTAAAAATTAAAGTACAGCTTATGCGATTGTTGATGAAATATGATCCGGGTCAAATATCACCTCGACTTCGCGTGTAATAAGATGGTCATTCTTTTGAGGAAATTCTCAATTAAATTTCAACATGAGTTCAGCGCTATATGCTTTCCAGTGACAGTTTTAATTTGCGTTGAAATCTGGATATGTTACTTCGTCGCCTGAATTCTCGTTTGCTCCATACGCAACTTCGTTGAAAAAGCAAAAGCAAATAACTTGTGCTTGTGTCGATACAGTTCATGTGCTTTTGCTTTTTTAACGAATAGGCGTATGGGGCAAAAGAGAACTCAGGCGACGACTTATTAAACTTTTTTAGAAGCCGTAATATTTTATTCACACTCAAAAGCTGATTCTAAATTTTTTTTTTTTTTAAATTCCATTAAATTTTTTTAATTATTTTTGTTTTAATTTTAATTATTTTTATACCCTACACCCAGGGTATATTCACTTTGTCCTTCCGTTTGTATCGCAGAGCAGGAGGCGTGGCAGATATGGAAAAGTATATATATTCTTGATCAGCGTCACCTCCTGAGTCGATATAGCCATGTCCGTCTGTCCGGCTGGCTGGCGGGCAATGTGGCTGGCTGTGTGTGGAAATACAGTTTTTGGGAAAACTGAGCAAGATTATTCAATAAAATTTGATACACTGCTTTCATTGTCAAAGTTAGCTCGTGGGATTGAAAATTAGTGAAATTGGTTAACGGACACGCCTACCGCCCATACAAAAAATATGTTCAAAATGCAACTTTTGGAGTATTTTTCACGACAATTCAACCAAAATACACATAAATACTACGAACTATTAGCGCAAGCTCAAAGCAAAAACTGGGCGGATTTGGATAAGAGCGCGTGGCACCTCTTATATACGCAAAAGCTTCAAAACGCCATACTACTAAATTTTACTCAAATATAAGAACTATAAGTGCAAGCTCTGAGCAACAACTGGGCAAAATCAGACAAGGGGCGTGGCACCTCCCATATAAGCAAGCATTTCAAAACGCTGTACTGAAAGAGTTTTTTGAGATAGTCCAACTTAATTTCAATCGAATACTAAGGACTATAAATACACACTCTGAGCAACGACTAAGACATATAAGCAAAAGCTTCAAAACGCGATACTTAAAACATTTTTTGAGATAATCCAACAGAATTTCACTCTGACACTAAGGACTATAAATGCAAGCTCTGTGCAAAAACTGGGGAACAAAAGGCGTGGCACCTCCCATATAAGCAAAATTTTCAAAATACTGCAGTGTAGGGTATTTAATGTTAGGCCAGGCCAAAGGATACACCCTTACTAGTTTTAAATTAAAATTTGTATGAACAATCCTTTTGAAGTGACCCCAAAACAAAAAATTGGTATGAATTAAAGGAAACTTAACGAGGGTTCAAAAAAAAAAAAACTATAAAAAGATATGTTAATAGGATCTTTTTCATACTAAAATGGCAGCCAAAGTCAAAAAATAAGAAAAAAAAATTCAAATATCAATTTTGAAGGCTCAGAACTTTGCGAAATCCTTTTTAACCCCATAAAAAAAATACAGTCCTAGAAAGCTCATACAATTAGCTAAAAGTTTCCTTCAAAAAAGTTTTCTCTAAAACGCTATGGTGACCCAAGAAAAATATTTTTTTTTTTTGTAAAACAAGTCAGAAAATCAGTTATTGTTACTGTACAGAGCGAAGAAAAAACCACGTTCGTGAGTATTTTAACTACGTTTCGTTGCTTATTTGAATGTAACAACGCTCCAAGCTCATATTTTGTATGGTGCGTTGCTAAATCACTCACGAACGAGGTTGAAACTTATTCAACAACCCTGGTTGCCATGCTTTGTTAAATCCAAATCAACAACGAAACGTAGTTGAAACACTCACGAAACGTAGTTAAGTCCAAATCTGCTCATTTCAAAATAAATATACCTTCAGTCAACTTTACAATAATGATGGTCGTGGCTGAGTTACTAACGTCCACATTAGGGTGTCTCTTATTTGGGAAAAGTCAAAATTTTATGTCGCGCTCCCCCAGAATCGAAAGACTTTGAGAAAAAAATTAGATCTCCTAAACGACAGGTTTTTTTAAACGAATTAACCTGTGTCACGAAGACATTCAAATTTAAATGAAAATTAACATAGATTTTATATACTTCTTGTTTTAACTTGCTGGGAATCGCGTTGCCTGAAATATTTTTCGCCATCAAATGTGTATCTTATTGTTTTTCGGGTCGCTGAACACGATACAAGTGTCAAAATTAAATTTTGACAACTGTCAACGGCTACACGTGTCGACACAAGCTACCGGTTTAACCTCCATTTCTCGGTGTTTTGATTTGAAATCACTTGACTTTTCCCAAATAAGAGACACCCTAGACCACATCTATCACACGACAGGTTCCAGGTTCAAATCTACCCAATATCAAACACAAAAAATTTTATTTGAAGCATAAAATTGAAAATAAAAAAAGAAAATAATGTCAGTTTTCATTGTTGGCACGAAAAAATTTAAAATTAAAGCCCAAACTCCAATTGCGCGTTTGGCAGTGGCAGTGTTCGAAAACAGTTGTTATTTTAGAACGCACTACTTTATATGAAAGTAACTACAATACCGCAGCGGCAGTACACAGCGCTATGCAATTTTTCTCTATTTCTAAATTTACTGCCACTGCCTCTCATTTGAATATTTTCGAATTTTTCAAACTTTAAAAATACAAACGAAAAACATGTCATTTGTAAAAATATTTAAATCTGTGACAATTTAAAATTTATGTTTTGTGATAAAATTAAAAGAAAAATAATTGTGTTTGATCGCGAAAACAGTTTTTATTCTAACACTGTCAGTGCCACTGCCGACACGCTATTGGGCAGTGGCAGCAAATACTGGCAGTAAAATACTGCTTCGAAAACTGCCACTGCAACTGCCGATGCGCTATTGGAGTTTGGGCTTTATAATGCTAAAATTACTAACATACCAATATTAAATTCGTCACCCATTTCCTTTTTTTAATAAATATTTTTTTATTTTGACTGCTCCACAAAGTTGAACCACAAAAGTGTATTCAAGATAAACTTCTGAGTAGTACCTACCTGACGCTAATTAGACTCATTCAGCTATTTGTATTTTTTTACACATAACATATTTAAACTTTTGGTTTTTACAATGAGTGTAATGCTTAATATTTACACTTAAATTATTTAAAATTTTCAAACGCACTTAATTAGTCATGACTGTCGGTTAAAATGGAATGGAAAAACAGCCAACAATAAATAAATAAATGACAAGTATCGGACGGGTACTACAATACACAAACCCTTATTTGAACTGTAGATATGCGCTTTGTGCGTTCAAATATGATGAAGAAAATCCCCTTCGAATGAAATATCATTTACAGGTATTATTTTTTTAATTTGTTAATTTAGGTATTTTCGTGTTCACATCAAGTGATGTCATGCCCTCAAAAATCTTAGAAATTCAGTAAAAAAAAAACAAAAACGGCTTGATATATTTAAAGGTTTGAAGCGATTTTTTTTTCTTCTTCTCAAATAAAACAATGAAGGTTTGAATGATGATGCTTAAATACGAGTAAAATACTTAAAAAGCTCTCATATTCCCTTACCACATATATAAACAAATAGAAAAAAATAAAAAATCATTTGATATGCGAACAAACGTGATCACATCAAAGCAACACAATAACAACAACAATAATAATAAGAAGAAAAAGTAGAAGCAAAAAGCCTCACAGGTAAAAAAACAAAAACACTAATACAAAAAGATGAAGATGAAGAAAAAAAAGATGCCAAAAAGATTGCAGCTGCTGTTGGACCTGGTTAAATGGAATTTTAGCTCGTGCTACCCGCGCGCATGCCATTCACGCTTTTGTATTAAAAAAAAAAAAAAAAATCATAAGACTACACCAGCCAAAAATGGAAATTAAGTCCATTATAATACGTATGCTTAAATTTATTAGGGGTTTGAATTTTTTTTTTTAAATTTGCTTAAGTTTTTTTGCCCCGAGAACTAAATAAAGAAACAAAAGAATAAAAAGATGCATAATTAAGAGGCAGACAGCCAGGAGCAACAACAACCACAAAAAAATCAGTAGCAAAAGAAAAAGAAAAAAAAAACATGCCAACGGGGGAACATTCAAAATGACGTAAATGAAAACGAGCCGTTTGTGAAAACAAAAGACTAAAGCAACGAACTTGTTCATGTTAACAATAAAGTTAGAACATATGTGTCTTCAAATATACAAATATGTATGTATGTATATAGTTTTTTAATTTGATAATTTTTATTGTAATTAAACATTTTTTCTCTATTAATTTAATTGAACTTTAAAGCGCCAAGCCAAACAGCCATCGGCAAAGCGCATTTCCGCCGGATATTATGTGACGCATGTCGTATACGTAACACTTGTTTGTTAAAAAATTTAAATATGAAATGTACATACAGATCGAGGTTATTATTTTTTTAGCCCTATATCTTGTTATGTTCATCATATCTTATCAAGCAAGTGTTAGCCCACATTTAGTTTAAATAACAATTTATAAATGCCACTCCTCATCGTTTAATACAAATGTTATGTTGTAAAGTGTAAAATTGTTAAATGTTGAATTTTGCAGTTTTGTATTTTAACAAGCCAAGTCAGTGTTCTCCAAACATGAGAGCATTTTTGTGACAGAAAGTAAAAAATTGTTTGAAAATTTTAAGCTCAAAGGAAATATTTTATTTAATATCAAACAGCTCACTTTGAGTGATTTAAATTAAAAGCTTTGTCACCACCGTGAGTGTTTTAACTACGTTTTGTTGCTGATTTGGATTTAACTACGCTTGGTAACCAGCGTTGCTAAATAAGTTCCAACCACGTTCGTGAGTGATTTAGCAACGCACTATACAAAAATGATCTTGGAGCGTTGTTAAATACAAATCAACAACGAAACGCAGTTAAAACGATCACGAACGTGGTAGAACCTCAATTAGCAACGCGAGTTATGCTTCTTTTCTTCGGTCTGTGTATGAAGCCGCAGAAAATATCCCGATTGTACACGGATTTTGAAATTGCTAACAGGAAAATCCTAGCTCTTAATTTTTAAGAGACATCCTTATTATTATTATTATTATTATTTGCAGGCTGGGCTGTGTATTGTACTGCGGCTTAAAATAATTTTGTACAGCCTTTTTGGCCTATCAGAATAGTTCTAGACTATTTATAAATTTCGTGTTTCCAAGTATTCTTTAGGTGGTTGTTAAGTATTTCAGTATGGGTTTTAATATATTTTATACTGAGGCTTAAAGTAGCTGCCACGAGATAGTGTCATAATTCTAGCTTCACATTATCTGAAATCAAATCTTATTCACATGTGAAAAATAGTTTCAGAGATATGACAAATTTATTTTTTTTAGAAGGAAGGGGCGTGGCCCCACCCATTTTTTATTGAAAATTTTTTGCCCAGTGCGAATTACATATGTACCGAATCTCTTTCTCTGAGTCCAATATTTCCAGATTTACGACAAGTTTCGGGTGGAGGGGGCGTGGCATCGCCCAGTTTTTATTGAATGTAATTTACTCAAGTTTTATTCATATAGTTTCAAACATAGGATTAATTCTTTCGAGTAATATTAAAGCCACATATTTTCATATAAATAGCGTTTTACCGACCTTAAACGGCCTGGGGGCGCGGTCAAATATTTTCCGATCTGGACCAACATTTTTATGCTTGATACTTACACCAATGGGAAACTTTTTAGCCCCTGGGAGCAAGGTTTTTCACATTTTTAATTTTTGCCATATAACATGTCTTGAAACAGGCTTTAAAATAAAAACTAGCAAACATTTTTTTTTTTTTATATAGTTTACACTGAAAAAAAAAATTTAAATTGAGTTTCCCAAAATACGTCCTTTTTAATAGTTTTTATTTTTCTTGTAAAAAAAGCTACAAGTGTAACTTACCAGTCCTCCAAAAATTGGAGTGGGCCTGCCAGTGGTTCTCCAGAAAAACAATAAAATGTAGCAACCTCCCCAATTTTTCAGTACATTTTTTTAATTTAAAATTTTTATTAAAAAAAATTTTCAAATGCTGAAAATAGTTTATTGACTGTTTTTTTGCTTGTACAGTACTAATATAAGTACCAACGCACTTTATTCAAATTCAAATTAAAGTTTTATTAAAAATTTCAAATTCAAAAAAATTGTACTGAAAAATTGCGGCAAAAGCTACATTTTATTGTTTTTCTGGAGAACCACTGGGAGGCCCACTCCAATTTTTAGAGGACTGGTAAGTTACACTTGTAGCTTTTTTTACAAGAAAAATAAAAAATATTAAAAAGGACGTATTTTGGGAAACTCAATTTAAATTTTTTTTTTCAGTGTAAACTATATAAAAAAAAAAAAAAAAATGTTTGCTAGCTTTTATTTTAAAGCCTGTTTCAAGACAAATCATTTGACACCATAAAATTGAGAATTGGGTAAATGCAACTAAAGTTATAGCTTCTCAAAAAAAACTAACCTAAAAATTTCAAAGTCCCATATCTCCGCCATTTTTTTAAATTTTGAAAAAATATTTGGTAGTAATTTTTTCCACTATGCAACTATTGCTTATGCCAATTTATAGCCAAATCGGATGCCATAAAAAAATCTTGATCGTTTTGAAATGGTTTGTACCATATGTCTAATGTTCTATTTAAGCACTTTTGCACAAAGTTCATATTTTAGAGTAGTGTTCATATTTTGAGGTGTTCATATTTCGGGATGTTAATATTATCACGAGTGCACTTTTTTTAAACTTTATAATTCTTGTGAAAATATATATGTTTGGAGGGACATTTGGTTAATATGCAAATTTTATACGTCTTTATTATATAGGTTGTTGGTGTAGAGGTCTAACAAGTTTGTAATTATAAGTAAAAATAATATTTTTCTATCTATCACATGGACGGACCCCGGTTCGAATCCTAGTGCGATCGATTCGTTTTTTTTTTTTTTATTTGATCATAACAGTAATTTTTTCAAAAAAATTACTATACTGTAAGCTTATTCGAAAATTCTGAATTTACTAAAACAGTAAGGTAAAATTTATATTATTGGGGAGTTGTCACAACGTAGGGCCTAACAAAAGTTCGCTTAGTTGGTGTCATGTTATAAATTTTTAGTAAATCAAAAAATTGCGTATTATTTTTATAGTCTTACGATATATCATTTCAATTTTCAGAAAGATTGGTCAAAATGGAGAGAAGAAATCGTAAAATTCGTGAAACAATGTCAACAGATTTTCCATTGCCAACGCAGCAAGAGATTCGGTTTGCTATTCTTTTCGGATTTCGACGTAAGCTTAAGCCTGTGGAAACATTTAGTGAATGCCAAATAGCATTTGAAGTTAATGCACCATCTCTGTGGAGGATGAACCTCGAGAAGGCCGCCCAAAATCTTCGACTGATTATGAATGTGTAGCGCTGGTTAAGTCTAAAATTGACGAAGATCCAAGATTGACCCCGAAAATTATTGCTGAGGAACTGGGCTTGAATGCCATGGCTGTATCGCAAATATTAAAAAATGATCTTGGATACGCGGAGAAATCTGCACGATGGGTTCTTAGAATTTTAAGTGATGCTCAAAAAGAGGCACGTGTGCATTTTGCTAAGTATTTTCTTGAAAAATTCAAAAACGGTGGGTCTAACACCTTCAAAAAAATCGTAACAGGTGATGAAGCATGGTTTTAGAAGTACGACCCTGAAACCAAACAACAATTTATGGTATGGAGCCCAGAAAGTGGGTGTCCAACTGTTAAAGTAAAGCAAAAAAAGTCAGCAACAAAAGTAATGATGTCAGTTTACTTCACCAGAGAGAAAGTTGTAGCTGCTATTCCTTTGGAAAAAGATCAGACAGTTACTGCTAAGTGGTATACTGAAACCTGTTTACCAGAAGTCTTCCAAAATTTATTGGGAAACACCAAAAAGAAGGAGCTACGCCGCTACTTTCTACATCGCGATAATGCGCCAGCGCACACTGCTGAAAAAACGACCGATTATATTGTGCTTTCAGGCATCGAAGAAATTCGTCCAGCTCATTATTCCCCAGATCTAGCGTTTTGTGACTTCTGGTTGCTTCCAAAAATAAAAAATAATTTGAGAGGGAGAGTCTTCAACAGCAATGAGGGGATAATAAATGCGGTTAATGATGAAATTGCAAAACTGCAAAAAGCCGATTTTGAAGACTGTTTTTCAAGATGGATTTATCGACTTCAAAAATGTATCAAGATAAATGGCGATTACGTTGAAAACATACAAATAGATGAAGAATAATGTTATAAATTTAAAAAATTAAATTTAAAAGTTTTTTCAATTCAACTAAGCGAACTTTTGTTAGGCCCCTCGTATATTGTCTTGAAGTTCTTGTAAAATTTACAAATAACAAAGTAGTACGAACTATTTTTTTTCTCTGTGTAGTTTTTAGCAATAAAACCTGAAATGGTAATTGAAAGTTGTAGTCTTTCCTTCCTTCGATATAATTCAAAGAGGATTTTGAAGGAAAAGACTTCTACGCCCACAAGATAGAATGCGACGTGATAGGCCAAAAGTTATATAGATAAAGTCGTTGAAGAATGAACTCCAAGGATCAGTAAAATCTCAGAGGGAAATCAAATTCAAATGATTCATTTTGGCACTATATGCGAGCATACTAACCTTTTAGTTACAGGACAATTCGTACATTAAAATGAATAACAACCCAACCTTAAATGTTTAAGTGACAATGCAAAATGATTTTGATGAACAATATCCAAGAACAAAATATGGTTTTTTTATTTAACTTCTCGTCAAACTTATGCAGTGATCTACGGATAATAAAACGAAATATAAAAATTTACATTTAAAAACCTTACTGCGTCGATATATTAAAACCATAATTTTGAATTTTTAAAAACGGCTACTTAGAATTCAAAATTATAACATTTCAAGTTTTAGAAAAACGGGGATCCATTGCTTAAATAGTGGCCGCTGTATAGAATATATTCCGAAAACATACATATATAGATCAAACAGCTCATCCGTCGTTCATTATGTTCAATTTGGGTTAAATGAAAATCCTAAAACAAACAAAACAAAAATAAAAAATTTCAATAGTTCTATTTGACGCTGACACTTTATTATCTGTAAGTTTATTTACCAAGCATATGAAACAAAATACAAAATGGTTATTATCTAAGCGCACACCTATCTTGGATAAACAAAATATTAACATGGGTTTTTACTTTTATTGTGGTTTTTGCACTGTTTTTTTCCAACTCTATACAAACTAAAAATGGAATTTTATGTGTAATATTTATTGATTTATATTTAATTGTTTTTTTATTTATTTATTTTTTTCTTTTTGAACGCATGGACAATACAAACATATTTTGAAGTTTTTAAAACAAAAAGGAAAACATTTTTCGTACTAAACAGTCAGTCGAATTTTTGACGCTTAAACGGTTACGCGAACGCGCAGTGAAAAAAAAAAGAAAAAGTGTCACACCAACGAAACGTTTTTGGAATTTTGAATTGCTTGAAAAGGATATAAACTTAAAATTGTGTTTTGTTAAAAAAAAAAAAAAAATTCAGACATTTATAATTTATATTGTAAAAAATTCAATACATAAATAAAAGTATTACGCAAGCTTAATTGTACAAAACGGAGATTCCCTTCATTTTGATTGTGGAACGCACAATATTAGGTAAGTAAATAATTTCAATAATTTATATTTATAGCTTATTAGTAAAATGGATAAACAATTTATTTCGAAATTCAGTCTGAAAAATTTCGATTTAAAAATAGTCTAAGATACGAATAAGGAGAGATTTGCACCCATCTGTTTAATGGATGAAACCTATTTTATATGAAAGTAAATACGTTTAGAACCATTTTGTGAGTAGGTTGTCTAAAAAAATCCTGGCAAGGCTATGGTTCATTCCATATTGAAAAGTGAATTTTTTTGAAAAAATGCACCCATCTGTTTAATGAAAAAAATATATACCATTCGAAAGTTTAGAGCCTCTACAATATATTAAAGTAGGGTTGCCTATTTTTTTCCTGGCAAGGCGTAGGGTTGTCAGGCTTTAAAAGGTCGGCCAAAACCACAAATTTGCACCCATCTGTTTAATGAAAAAATTGTATACCATTCGAAAGCTTAGAGCCTCTACAATATGTTAAAGTAGGGTTGCCTATTTTTTTCCTGGCAAGGCATAGGGTTGTCAGGCTTTAAAAGTAGGTCAATACCCCAAATTTGCACTATGTGTTTAAAAAAAAAAAATGTTTAAAATGTTAAAAAAATCTGTTTAATGAAAAAATTATATACCAATCGAAAGTTTAAAGCCTCTACAATGTGTTTACGTAGAGTTGCCTATTTTTTTCCTGGCAAGGCATAGGGTTGCCAGGCTTTAAAAGGTCAGTCAATACCACAAATTTGCACTCATCTGTTTAATAAATAAATTTTGTGTTAAAATAAAGATAATTTCATTGCGAACACGGTGATACATGGTTGCTTGTGAAAAACCTGTTTTAAGCCAGGTTTACCGAGCTTTAAGAAATGAAATATTGGTACAAATGAAAATGTGCGACAGAGAGATCCGAGCGAACTATTTGGTTAGGATGTATACTAGACCTATCGTTAAAATTGAAAATGAAAAAAACCTTGCTCCCAGGGGCTAAAAAGTTTCCTATTTGTGGAAATATCAAGCATAAAAATTATGGTTCCGATCGAAAAATATTTTACAGTGCCGCAAGGCCGTTGAAGGTCGGAAAAACGCTATTTATATGGAAAAATGGTGCCTTAATCGCAAGAATCAGTCCTATCGCTGAAACTATTTGAGATAAGTGAATGAAATTAAGTATGTGTACGAACAATGCTTAAGTTATTTGCATCCAATAAAAAAATAGACGATGCCACGCCCCCTCGACCCGAAATTATTGTATCTCTGGAAATATTGGACTCATGGGAATGAGACTCGGTACATATGTAATTGGCACTGGGAAAAATAATGTTTGGTAAAAAATGGGCGGGGTCACGCCCCCTCCTTCTAGAAAAATCAAATTTGTCATATCTTTGAAACTATTTGACACATATGAATAAGATTTGATTTCAGGTAATGGAAAGTGAACAGGATATGGCACTGCAAAAATGTTAAAGCAATTTAAGGTACTTAGTTGATACAGAAGTAGTAATTTTTTCTGTTCTTATTTTGGTCTTCTAAGTATAGACACCATGCAAAAAAAATTTGGTCCCAATCGGAACATATTGGACCGTGCCACCAGGCCGTTAAATGTCGGAAAAACGCTATTTATATGAATATAAGGAAACAATCAATCCTATCTTTGAAATTATTTGACATAGGAGGATGAGATTTAACAAATTTGTTCTTTTTTTCAATGAGGGGCGTGGCCCCGCCCGTTTTTTTGAAAATTTTTTTTCCCAATGCCAATTAGAAAAATTCCAAACCTCATTTACCTGAGCCAAATATTTTCAGAGATACGACAAATTTCGGTTGGAGGGGGCGCGGCACTGCCCATTTTTTTATTGGATACTGTTAACTTAAGTATTCTTCATATAAATACTAAATCTTATCCTCCTATGTTAAATAGTTCCAAAGATGGGATTGATTGTTTCCTTATTTTCATATAAATAGCGTTTTTCCGACCTTTAACGGCCTGGTGGCACGGTCCAATATGTTCCGATTGGGACCAAATTTTTTTTGCATGGTGTCTATACTTAGGAGACCAAAATAAGAACAGAAAAAATTACTACTTCTATATCAACTAAGTACCTTAAATTGCTTTAACATTTTTACAGTGCCATATCCTGTTCACTTTCCATTACCTGAAATCAAATCTTATTCATATGTATCAAATAGTTTCAGAGATATGACAAATTTGATTTTTCTAGAAGGAGGGGGCGTGACCCCGCCCATTTTTTACCAAACATTATTTTTCCCAGTGCCAATTACATATGTACCGAGTCTCATTCCCATGAGTCCAACATTTCCAGAGATACAATAATTTCGGGTCGAGGGGGCGTGGCATCGTCTATTTTTTTATTGGATGCAAATAACTTAAGCATTGTTCGTACACATACTAAATTTCATTCACTTATCTCAAACAGTTTCAGAGATAGGACTGATTCTTGCGATTAAGGCACCATTTTTCCATATAAATAGCGTTTTTCCGACCTTCAACGGCCTTGCGGCACTGTAAAATATTTTTCGATCGGAACCAAAATTTTTATGCTTGATATTTTTACCAATTGGAAACTTTTTAGCCCCTGGGAGCAAGGTTTTTTTCATTTTCAATTTTAACGATAGGTCTAGTATACATCCTAACCAAATAGTTCGCTCGGATCTCTCTGTCGCACATTTTCATTTGTACCAATATTTCATTTCTTAAAGCTCGGTAACCCTGGCTTAAAACAGGCTTTTCACAAGCAACCCTGTATCACCGTGTTCGCAATGAAATTATCTTTATTTTAACACAAAATTTATTTATTAAACAGATGAGTGCAAATTTGTGGTATTGACTGACCTTTTAAAGCCTGGCAACCCTATGCCTTGCCAGGAAAAAAATAGGCAACTCTACGTAAACACATTGTAGAGGCTTTAAACTTTCGATTGGTATATAATTTTTTCATTAAACAGATTTTTTTAACATTTTAAACATTTTGTTTTTTAAACACATAGTGCAAATTTGGGGTATTGACCTACTTTTAAAGCCTGACAACCCTATGCCTTGCCAGGAAAAAAATAGGCGACCCTGCTTTAACATATTGTAGAGGCTCTAAGCTTTCGAATGGTATATAATTTTTTCATTAAACAGATGGGTGCAAATTTGTGGTTTTGGCCGACCTTTTAAAGCCTGACAACCCTATGCCTTGCCAGGAAGAAAATAGGCAACCCTACTTTAATATATTGTAGAGGCTCTAAACTTTCGAATGGTATATATTTTTTTCATTAAACAGATGGGTGCATTTTTTCAAAAAAATTCACTTTTCAATATGGAATGAACCATAGCCTTGCCAGGATTTTTTTAGACAACCTACTCACAAAATGTTTCTAAACGTATTTACTTTCATATAAAATAGGTTTCATCCATTAAACAGATGGGTGCAAATCTCTCCTTATTCGTATCTCCTACTAAAAGTGCTTTATTTAAACTAAATAGCATCGCTCAGTGTTCAAAATATGAGAACAAATAAATTAAACAGTAGTGGTACTTTTTGAACTAATAGTACTTTTTTGCAATTTGGTACAAAATAGAAAAACTTATTCATCATCCCTGGCGCAATGTAAAGCGAAACGCAAACAAAACAAAAAACATGAAGTAACTTTTTGTCTTACTCTTTGTGATTCATCCTATTATTCATTGTACTAGTTTAGTGGTCTAAAAAATGCGTATATTTTATATAAAAAAAAAGTTTAAAGAAAACAAAAAATAAAAATAGTAATTTTCGATGTGTTTTGCGATGCTGAATCCGAATCCGGCCTTAGAATTGCTCTATCTATGATAGTAAAGGGTGTTTTTTTTAGAGGTATAGAACTTCGAATTGAAATAAAACACAAGAAAATCGTTTTAATGTCCATCAATTTGGCTTTATTGGAAGGATAATTTTATGCCATTAATGTTTAAATATCGATACCTCCAACGTAAAAGTTAGTAACTCAAGTTACCAACTTTTTACGGGACACCGTTTTTCGAAATCTACACATTTGGTTCCATCTTGTGTCAAATTTTGGTACCTCTAGCTTGAAATTTGAAGGCCTGGGCTCTATTTTTGAAGTCACAACCTAAATTTATTTTATATAGGTTTTCATACAAAAAACAAAAAAGTTAAAATACAAAAATGCTCATTACTCAAAACTACGATTTTCGAGTTACCAACTTTTACGTTGGACGTATCGATATGATTTCGGGCATGTGGCCGCCGCGGCTGGCTCGAATAAAGCCAATTCTACAGGTCCAATTTTCAACCACTTTTTCGAGCATATGGGGCCGTATGTCGGCAATAACGCCACGAATGTTGGCTTCCAAGTCCCCTAACGTTTCTGGTTTGTTGGCGTAGACGAGCGACTTCACATATCCCCAAAGAAAATAATCCAATGGTGTCAAATCACACGATCTTGGTGGCCAATTGACGGGTCCATTCCGCGAAATTATGCGCTCATCGAATGTTTCCTTCAATAAATCGATTGTGACGTGCGCTGTGTGGCATGTAGCGCCGTCTTGTTGGAACCATAACTCATCCACATTCATGCCATCCAATTCGGGAACAAAATAGTCGGTTATCATGGCTCTATACCGGTCTCCATTAACGGTAACTGACTCTCCAGCATTATTTCGGAAGAAGTATGGCCCAATGACTCCACCAGCCCATAGAGCACACCAAACAGTCAGTTTTTGTGGATGTAATGGCGTCTCAAGGGTATCATGTGGATTCTCTTCACTCCAAATGCGGCAATTTTGCTTGTTGACGTAGCCATTCAACCAAAAATGAGCCTCATCACTGAACAAAATTTTGCGAAGAAAATCAGCATCGAGATCAATCTCATTTTCGGTCCATACACCAAAATCACGACGCATTGCATGGTCTCGCGGCTTTAATTCTTGCACAAGCTGGATCTTGTAAGGTCGCAAGCCGAGATCTTTGCGCAAAATCTTCCATAAAGTTGATGGACAAAGCTCCAATTGCTGTGCACGGTGGCGAATCGATTCATTCGGGTCCTCTTCAACATTTTGCTCTACAGCGGCAATTGTTTCTTCGGTGCGCACTGTTCGACGTCTCTGCGGATGCGTATTATCACATAGAGTAAACGTAGTGCGAAAACGATCCATGGTTAACCGAATTAATTGCTCTGATGGACGATTATGTCGACCATAAAATGGACGGAGCTTGCGGTAAACTTCGCGAACTGAACCATTATTTTCGAAATAAATTTGCACGATTTGCAAGCGTTGTTCTTTTGTCAACCTGTTCATGATGAAATGGCAAACCAAACTGAACATAAATGACATTAGAGTTGCCAGATTTGACCACAAAATGCCGGTTTTATCTCTATTCGAAAAACAAACCTCTAAAAAAAACACCCTTTATAATTTTTGAGATATCCTAAATTAAACAAGCAAAAAAGATCGTTTTTGCTTTATAACTAGTAAGCAGAACGTTCATCCATAAAATCTGACAAGGTGGTTGAAAGTTCTAAGTTTTTCTCTTAAAACCTAATTTGAACTATACCGATAGCTTTATTTTTTTCAAAAATATCGTAGACTAAAATAATGAAAAAAATTTTTTTTGCATTTTTTTATCTTTTTAGGTTAGAGAAAAATAAAAATATCGACATAGTTTAAACTACACAGCAAAAAGTTTGAGGATAAAGTATTAAATTTGGATTTGTATTCATTCCAACTTGGTTTGAATTTTACACCCAAACTATTTGCTCCGTATTCAGCCATTTTATCGGATTTTACGGATTTCTAATAATAAAGCTTAAAAAAATTGTTAAAACGGTCTTTTATGCTTAGAAAAATTTTAAAAACGGTCTTTTTGCTTGTTTAGGTTTAGATATCTGAAAACCCACACAACATAGAGAAATTCTAAGGTTGGATTTGGATTCAAGAACGCAAAATTAAAAATTACTATTTACATTTTTGTTTATTTTTTATTTTTAAAAATTTAATTTTAAAAAATTTTATTTTTGTAGGGGAATGTCGTCAGGGTTGGGCCACTTTTTAACTTTCCTCTGTATCTTTTTTATATATTTGAATACAACCAAATTATTTGTTTTATTTAAAAGTGCGGACCTTTATCTGTAACATACCTTTAGGACAACTTGCTGCGATTTCGGAAAATAGAGTTATTGATGAAACTAAAAAAAAAAAAGTAGTCAGGGTTGGGCCACCACCAAATATCGATGAAATATGTACTAAAATAGTGTGTAATGAATATGTATGAAACTTTTTATTGTTTTTTATTCGATTATACAAAATTCCGATGAGAAATCTCCATAATAACATTAATCGAATCGCAATTTGGGCATACATAGTAACTTTTTGTGAGATTGACACTGCACGTCTCGCTTGCATTCAATGCACGCGATTGAATTATTTCGATTCAGACTTTTTTAGGCGTTTTCGAAGCATCGCGCATCTGTTGCTATTTACGTAACTCTTCGCGGTTCTCTGGGGAGGTTAAGAACGTGCTTTTCATCGGGCGGCGCCCCCGATTAGATTTCACTGTTGGCAAGGCCGCTTGCAGAGGCCCGACCAATGACATAATCGTAGAAAGAGTGGACTTATGAGACGAAGAAGTCGAACTCCGAGAAGAATTCGATAGTTCCTCGTGCGTTTCACTTGTTGCTTTCTCGTGCTTGCCCATAGAACTCACTACTTTTCCGTTCGTTTCAACTCTGTAGGTATCCAAAACTGTAATGTTTATGTTCTGTGTTCCGAAAAACCGATTCAGTGATGTTATTTTACTGATTCTAAATAAAAATTGATGTGGCCCAACCCTGACTACACGAGTGGCCCAACCCTGACGACAAGTGTGTTTTTCGACCGCTCAATACTACATGTGAACAGGTTAGGGAATCGAATTTTCCCTTTGGGAACTTGATAATAGTTCACCCCTTAATGGATATATATACTTACTTTTTCGGTGGCATTGTTCTTTTCCAAGTTTCGAGTCATTTTTCACTGCTATTACAAAATTTTTTGAACTATCGAAAACTACACGAAGGCACAAAAATTTTTACTGACAATCCCGGTGACAAGTAATGCTTAAAAAAGTTTTCTGGCATCAAGAACAATAATTCGACGCTATAACTCAGATGGCAGCACGTGTCATATACGAGAAATAGCAGTGGCCCAACCCTGACAGCGGCCCAACCCTGACGACATTCCCCTAAAGAATATAGAGCTGACTATCGATAGTACTTTTTTATACTAATTTTTTCAGCTTAGAATCGTTTTCATACTTTCGACAATACCGAATAACTTGGCAACATTGATTACTTATGTTAAAGTGAAGTCAAAGAATGCCAATTTTTTATTCTGTGGGTGAACTTTAAAATATGGACAAATTTTTAACTAAAATTACAAAATGTAATGTTTTCACTCCCTACAACATTTGTTTTTCTTATCTAATTTTTATTTTATGTCAAAATATGTGAAGTTTGCACTGAAATGTATACTATCGACAACTATCGATAGATAGTGGCCAAACTATCCTTTACTATTCATGGTCGCAACTATCGATAGTTTGCGAGCTCTAACGGAATATATAGTTTTGCGATATTTCTGGAAGGCGATCAGATAGGATTTTGCAGTTTGCTTTTTTTTTAGACCACTAAACTAGTACAAATAAAACCCCTAATGCCAATTTTTTCCACACCTTCATCACACCTATTGACTTTTCAAAACAACCGTGCTTTATACAAATCTATACACAAGAGAGATAATATTTATATTTGGTCTTTTATAATAAAAGGTGACCTTTTCATTTCAATTTAATTTTTTACTTGTGCTGTAACTAATAAAATTTGTAAGACTGTAAAAACGAGTTTTTTGTTAAATCCCTTATTCTGCGAATCAATATTAGTTTTTAAAACAAATATTCGTTTTTGTTACACAAAATATTGTCATTTAATTAGCACATTGACACAAATGGCACAAAAAAAAGTTATGAAAATATTATATAAAAATTTGGCTTGTTAGCAATATCACTGAGAGTTAGATTGAAAAATCTGTTTGGTTTTTATCGACCAGTACATCATAAAACAATCGTGCAGATAGCGTGCTAAGCTTCAATTTGACTTCGAAAACTGTTGCCAACGCCTTCGACAGTGCCTTCTGAGAAAATTTATGGGTTTCACAAAAGCGGAGAGGAATATCCCTGTATCTGCAAAGTCGTGGAGATATAAAAGCCATCGAAGGGCTATATTGATATTGGTTCAATGTAAGCATAGTTTGATTGAAGAAACTTTCAATGAAACAAACAGTTATTTCTCAAGTTTCTAGAACAGTAAATAAAGGTTATAATATTGTGGATTTCAACAATTTCCCAAAAATTAAATTTTATACTAAAACTAGAAAAAAATATGTTTTTCTATATATATTTTGAAAATTGTAAGTCAAGCATTTTTCGTCTCCGTTCATTTTATATTTCTATTAAAAACTGCTGAAAAATTTTATAAAAATCTCAAAGTTGCTTAGAAGGAAATATTTCAATATTAGCATAGAAAAATTAGCAAACAGGATAGTAAAAATTATTAAAAACAGGAATACAATTATTTTTTTTTACATTTTTTTAAATAATTAATATTGAAAAAAAGAAACAAATAAAAATAAAACAATTAAAACTTTTAAAGAAAAACTAGAAAAAAAACTAAATTTTTTTTTTTTTTGTTGAGCATAGCATATCCTTTTTAAAATACAGTTTTAATCTTTATAACTTCTTTTAAAGTTAAAATATTGTTTTTAAAAGAAAAATTTTTTGCTGATTCTGTGTTGTTTGTCCTCTGACAATATATTTGAAGAAAAAAAACAAAATATTATATATGTCCCCATGACAATTTGGGAATTTTTAAGCCGCGGGAAGAACGTATTATTGTGGTTTACGAAACATTGATATTATATTTAACAGTTTGCTTCAATACACAATAGATTTTTTTTTTTTTTTTAACTTAAAATATCATATGCAGAATTCCAGTGAAAACAATTAACCATAGACACAAAAGAAAGAAAAGAAAACTCTTGATATTCAGACGATTTAATTACGCACTGACAACATAAACAACAGCATCAATGCAAATATTTCCACGTAGGTCAAGTTTAAAAAGAAACCAACTCAGCAAATAAAATTAATGCAAAAGTACTGGTGTTGTTGGTCACTAGTTCTTCACAGAATAAGAAACGACAGAAAGAGACAAAAATCTGATATACAAAAAAAAAAAAAAAAAGCACAAAAAAACCTTGAATAAATTCGCATATAATTTCAAAGACAATAATAAAAACTTCTATATATTCGCTATGAAAATAAATCTTAATTTGAAGAAAAAACTATAACTTTCATTATAAAACAAATAAGTTGAAATAAGTATGTACCAAATGAGAAATGGTTTCCTTTTCAAATTTGTAGAGAATAAAAAACCGATCAAGATTTCTCAACGCTTGCAGTTTTATTGAAAATAGTAAACTTTCCGATTAGTTATGAAACACTCTAGATAAAACTGTGGTGAAATTTGACACAAAATCAGTTAAGTTTAACACAATCTTCGCTAAAAAGGGAGTCACACAGAAACTGACTAAAATTTTCACTCAGAAACTAAGGGAAATTTTAAGTTTTACTGAGAGGAGAATTTGATACATTGCTGAGTAAAACTGTACACAATGGTGGCAGAGTTTGAAACAAACATGTACAGTTACCAAATTTGTCTGTCTAGCTGGAATTATTTAAGCTATTTAGTTAACATAAGCATGTTGAGAATTATAAATACCCACCAAATAATATCGTATATATTAGACCTATAGTTAAAAATTAAAAAAACCTATTAGTGTAAGTATCAGGCATAAAAATTGTGGTCCCGATCGGAAAATATTTGACTGTGCCGCAAGACCGTTGAAGGTCGGAAAAACGCTATTTATATGGAAAAATGGGGCTATTATCGCAAGAAGCAGTCCTATCTTTGACTCTATTTGAGGTAAGTGAATGAGATTTGGTATGCATATAAACAATGCTTGAGTAAATTGCCTTCAATAAAAAAAATGGGCGATGCCACGCCCCTCGATCCGAAATTCTTGTGTCTCTGGAAATATTGGACTCAGGGGAATGAGATTCGGTACATATGTAATTCACACTCAGAAAAAAAAATTGTAATAAAAAATGGACACCCCCTTCTTCTGAAAAAAATTAAATTTGTCATATCTCTGAAACTATTTGACACATATGAATAAGATTTAATTTCAGGTAAAGTGAAGCGAACAGGATATGGCACTGTAAAAATGTTAAACCAATTTAAGGTACTTAGTTGATATAGATATAGTATTTTAGTAGGGTAAGGGAGGGAAATATGGACCACCCATCTTTCTTTTTTAAATAAAACCCAAAATACATAAAACAAAACAATTAATTTTATGTCATTCAGTAAAGGAAACAATTTACCTTTATTCTGATTGACTTTTAGGTAAATATCTCATCAGGATAAAGAAAAAAAAATTAAAAAACTGAAAATACTCAAAATGAAGATAAAAAAAAATGTAGTGTAATATGAACCATATAGTCCATTTGGTACAGAAGTTGCATATAAAAATGTCACTTCCACATCCGGCACATTTTTCATGACTCCAAGAACTTCTGAGTAAAAGGTATTGCATTACATGCATTTTTCATTTTTTTTCTTTTATGGTTAACGAATTACAAATAATGACCATCAGTATCGTCATGAAATCTGTAGCTAGGTTCCACATCAGAAAAAGATGATAAGTACATTTGTTTTTGAGGCTTTTTGCTTTGGTGGTTCATATTACCCACAGCACGTGTTGGTGAAATAAATGGTTTTTTTATCAAAAACTCTTTTGGTTAATGAACTAATTTGTGCTAATTAATTATAAATGGTATTCACTGACTTTTTATAATTAACCATTTATTTAAAAACGCAATGTCCTTAAAGTGAAATAATGAAATATACCCTCTAGAAAAAAAATTATCACTGATCTTTTTTTTAGAAAAATCAACTTTACAGAAACATGCGACTTCACCGAACGCTAAAATCGCCCTATTATAAGCTTGAGGTATAAGCGTTAAGTTTGAACATGAATAACGGTAAATCCTATGTATGCAGTGGGAAATAACCGTGTGGTCCATATTACCCACGTAGTCCATATTTCCCTACATTACCCTATTAGTATTACAGTTGATATAGAATTTTTTTCTGTTCTTATTTTGGTCTCCTGTATATAGACCCCAAGCAAAAAAAATTTGGACCAGATCGGAACATTTTTGACCGTGTCTGCAGGCCGTTAAAGATCGGAAAAACGCTGTTCCAATTTCAGATGTTTTTGACAGTTTTTGAAAGTTTTTGTAGTTTTCAGAAGTCTATGAAAATTTTAATTGTTGATTTTTTTTAATGCTATTTGAATCTTTTCCAGTTTTTTGATTCTACGTTATACTTCCCGACTTCTTTTTGATGTTTTCGATTAACATGAAACTATCCACAACTGCAACATTTGTCAAAACCGTTCCATTTTTTTCGACGTTTTTCGATAGTTTTCGAATGTTCGATGTATTCTTTTCGACATTTTTAATGTCAATCGATAATTGCGATGGTTTTCTTCGATCATTTCAATGCTATTCGATATTTTTCGTAATCTTTTGGTTATTCGACACCATTCAATAGGACTTTTTCGATGTTTTTCGATACCATTCGAATTTTTTCATTTATCACATCGTTTTCATGTTCTTCCGATGGCTTAACAGTATTGACTGTGTCAAAATAACTTGAGACTTTTGCAATGTTTTTCATTATTTTTCCATACTACTTAATACTTTCTGTATTTTTTTACCTTTCCAATCTTTTCCAACACTTTCAGCTTTTTTTCATTCCTTTGGAAACTATTGAATACTTACTCTTCGACTCTTTCTTCGCTTCTTAATATTTTTCGATAAAAAAAACATTATTGGCAACTTCTTTTAGCATTTCTTCAGCTTGTCCAAAATAGCAAATACGTGAAATCAAAACTCTTTTTAAATGGCAATGAAAAATTTGAGAGGAAAAAATTTAAAAAAAAAAACATAAAATTGCACAAAATGGAAATTTTCAAATTAAAATTGCGTATACGCAAGCAACGCACGATAAAATTAAATTCAAATGAAAAAAAAAAAAAAAAACCTACAATGACGATCAATATTTTTCGCCAATATTTAGTTAACGAAACCAACAATTAGCACTTTTATCATTTACCACACAATAGAGTACACAAAGTTGTTGTTATATTAGAAAAAAAAAAAAAAAAAAACAAAAAAATTAAACCAAAATATGGGGCTATGCACGATGAATAAATAATTTAACGTCTGACTAACCGTCTGCCAGATAGATAGCCTGTATTTCTGCTATCAATGATAGTAACAAGTGAACTGACTCGACTTCATCATTGCCGCCGCTTCGTAATTCTTCATTCAAAATATAAAAAAACGTCTGTTGGATTTAGTGTGGTTTCTGATGGTTTTTTGATCATTTTTATTTGTTGACCAGTTTGGTAGTCAATTTGAATTTTAAATTTGAATTTAATTTTTTTATTTGATTTTCAAGTTCAATTGGTTTTCTTCCTTTTTGTTTTATTTATGCAGGAAATAAAACATTAAATATCTGCGCAAAAGTAATTAATTTTGATTTAAAATTGCAAATCAAATATAGAATTATTTATATCAATCAATTACTGAACTTAATAAATACTCAATTATAATGCATTATTAATAAAAGTTGTACAGAGTGGCATCAGTTGCTTTAAAATCATCTATTCATGGCATAAACGCTATTTATTAGTCTAGGCTTTTAAGCAGATACAAACAAAGCTTCATATAATTTAGGGGAAGTTGTCATCTGTTAGATACAGCAAAGTTGAAGCAAATATTTGAGAATTGTTTTTCGATTTTATATACTATTTTTGACGCATAGAAGGAGGTGTGGCTGTTGTAGAATGGTACACATAGAAAACAACATTGTCAAAAGTGGCAGAAACGTAGTTATTTTAATCACTGGTTCAAAATCCCTAAAAGCTGGCCAAAAGTCGAAATCATTAAAGTTTCGAGACGAAATTTTTTACCTGGGGGTTTTTGAGGTCGCTGAATACGAATTTGATGTAAGACTTTTAAAAAAGAAAATGGCGGGTTCAAAATGGCGGACGAATCGCATAAATATTCAACCAAATCCAACAAAAAAATTTACTCGGGGGTTTTTGGGGCCACTGATTACGAATCTGATATTAGATTTTTAAAAAACAAAATGGCGGATTCGAAATGGCAAAAAAGAACACTTGCACAATTTTTATATCTAATTTAAAAATTTATTTCAAAACTATAACTTTGATAAAGTTGTGTGCAACGTTAAATTGATCTACATAAGAATGGGTTTTAGATTCCTTTATCATGGAGTATAAGCTGTATAATAATATAAAAATTTTTCCATTTCAGGCGAGCACTACATATTGACACTTGGTAAGCAATATGAGTTAAATTTTCCTCTGGTTGCTTCAGAAAAAACCGCGTCACACAAAAAGGGCAATAAAAGGCACCTTAATTTTTTTATATGTATTAGAAAAGGTTTCAATCTTCTTAAATCTAAAAAATCTTGGTGGTATGACGTGATATAAATTAGTGCTGGGCTTTTTTCATAACTATTGCAAACTGATTTTGTGAAATAATTTGATCTTGAGTTAATCACAATTACCGCAAAAGTATAAATTATTGCAAGTTTTGAATATAGAGGTTCGATAGTATTTTCTTTTACGAAGAGATTCCACATTCTAACAATAAAATTGGTTCAGTTTTACAGTAACCACACAATTTTTACAGTGAACATTAAATTTTTACTTTTAATTCACAGAATTTTTCGTCTGAGAAGCGTACTTTTGGAGAGATCCCAAGGGAATTATAGGAATACCTAGATCTTCTTATAAACTTTTTGAGGTCTATGAATATCTGTTAGATAATACGGTCCATAAAAAATTAATTTAAAAAAATTTATTTTTTCGACTTTTGGCCAGCTTTTTAGGATTTTGAACTCGTTGGCTCGTTTGTGGCAGTTTTAACAACACGCGTTGCTAAATGGATTTCATCTACGTTTGTGAGTGATTTAACAACGCGCGTTGCTAAATAAAATACAAAAGAAAATAAATTTTTTAAAAATTTAATTTTTTCCTGTCAACGGCAATGAAAACTGATATTATTTTCTTTTTTTATTTTCAATTTTATGCTTTAAATAAAATTGTTTGTTTTGATATTGGGTAGATTTGAATCTGGAATCTGTAGTGTGATAGATGCGGACGTTAGCAACTCAGCTAGGGCATCATTATTGTGAAGTTGACTGAATGTTTATTTGTTTTGAAATGAGCTGATTTGGATTTAACTACGTTTCGTGAGTGTAGCTGATTTGAGTTTAACAATGCTTGGAAGTGTTTTGACTACGTTTCGCTGCTGATTCGGATTTAACAACGCTTGGCAAACCAGAGTTGTTGAATAAGTTTTAACCACGTTTGTGAGTGATTTAGCAACGCACCATACAAATATGAGCTTGGAGCGTTGTTAAATCCAAATCAGTAACGAAACGTAGTAAAAACACTTCCAAGCATTGTTAAACTCAAATCAGCTATGTGTATACAGCTTAAATCCACATACATATCTATTAAGAAAACTTTGTAAAATTACTTTTTTTTTTTCAAGAAATTTTGACCGGTGAATCCGATAGTGCTATCCATCTATTTTAACTATGATAAAATGGTTCTATTGTGTTTCAAAGTATTCTCCAGCATGATTTATACACTTTTGCATGCGCTCAAACCAATTTTCGAAGCACTTTTCCCATTCCGATTGAGACGCCTCCAAAACATGTTTTTTGAACGCTTCAGCAGCATCTTCTGGCGACGAAAATCGTTGACCACGCATTTTTTTCTTGATATGCGAGAATAGAAAGAAGTCATTGGGTGCCAAGTCAGGGCTGTACGGCGGATGACCCATCAATTCGCCGGTCAAAAAGGCGCTGGTTTCAGCCGATGTGTGAGAAATCACATTGTCATGGTGAACAATGATTCGTCTTCTCTTGCTCGTTTTTCGAATTTCTCCGAAGACTTCAGGCAAACAAATTATGGTGTACTACTCAGAATTGACCGTCCTTCGTTGCTCAAGCAGTACAGTCGCCACATGACCAGTTTTGCCGAAGAAACAGGCGACCATTTGCTTCGAAGTGCTTTTTCCACGAACAACTTTCGTTGGATTTGGCTCGTCTTTGAAGACCCACACGGTCGATTGCTGTTTTGTTTCGGGCTCATACGCATAGATCCATGATTCGTCACCTGTGACAATCTTATAAACGTCTTTTGAAGCACCGCGATCGTATTTTTTCAACTTTTCTTTGCACTAATCGACACGAGCCTTTTTTTGAGCGATTGTCAAATTGTGCGGGATCCAACGAGAAAAAACCATTTTTACGGCCAACCTTCACGGAATTCGTCTTTGAGCGAGCGTCGGCCACGATTGAATTCATTAAACCAGTTTTTCACAGTGCTATAGGATAGTGCTTCATCGTCATACAAAGATTTAAGTTCATTGATGCACTCTTGTCGTGATAATCCACGTCGAAAGTTGTGAAAAATTATCGCACGAAAATGTTTACGAGTTAATTCCATTTTTTTGCCAAATTGATTTTTTCAAGTCACTGTAAACAACACAAATGATGGTCGTACGTTAAAACGTTCTGAGTACGTTTATGCTAAAAAATGTCAAACTTTCCAATGGCAATGTCAGATTGCACCTAGCAACACTTAGTGTTGCCTAGGCCAGAAATATATCTAGCAGCCTACGTATGATGTATTGACAATAGTGATGAGCGAAATTATTGTTGGTATTGAGTCTTGGTCTCGGCTTTTGAAATTTTTCAAGAACAAGACTTGGACGCTTATATTGAACTGGCAAGTTAGTGAATTTATTCACGACAATAGACTGTTAACGGATCGGCAGTCAGGTTTTAGATCTGGGCGTGGTTGTGTTACTACAATAATAGATGTGACAGAACAGTTAAGAGTTGGCCTGGATAGTAACGAAATAAATTTTTTGATACTTCTAGATCATTCCAAGGCTGTTGATCATAACATCCTTTATACTAAACTAGTCAATATGTTTAATTTCACCACTACAGCTGCCAACCTAATTCTATCATATCTCACTGATAGATCACAAGCTGTTTATGCTAACAATTCAATGTCAAATTTCCTCCACCTCAAAAGAGGAGTCCCTCGAGGCTCTGTTTTGGCACCACTTTTATTTGTAATTTACACCAATGACCTACCACCAAACCTTAAATATTGTAATGTGCATATGTATGCGGATGACGTTCAGCTATATGTTAGCTGTAATCGCAACAATATAATAAATTGTGTAGCTGAAATAAATGAAGATCTAAATCGGGTGCTGAATTGGGCAAACAAAAACGGGCTGTGTCTAAACCCAACCAAATCAAAGTGTTTAGTAGTTAGCAAAAAGATTTTTGATATTTCTTCTATTCCTAAAATAGTCCTAAACAACAGCTACATTGAACTAGTAGAATCAGCAAAAAATCTCGGAGTTGTTTTTAATAGAACGCTGTCGTGGAACAACCATATCAGCTGTACTATTGGTAAAGTTTATGGTATGTTACGTGCGCTGTGGACAACTCAGTTTTTTACACCGGTAAGGGTAAGGCTTTTGCTTGCGAAAAGCTACCTACTGCCCACTCTTCTGTATGGGTGTGAAATCTTTGCTAATTGTGATTTTTCTATGAAGCATAAGCTAAACGTAATTTTCAATAATATAGCACGGTATGTCTTTGGATTAAGGCGCACAGACCATATCTCAACCTACGCTAAAAAGCTATACAACATGTCCTTTGAAAATGTATTGAAACTTCGGACTCTACTGCTACTGCATAAAGTGATATACACGATGCAACCTTCTTATCTCTATAGCAAACTAACTTTTTCGAGATATACTCGCTCGAAGTCTATAATTCAGATACGCCATTCTTGCTTGACATCCGAAAGACAATTCTTTATACACACAATACGTCTTTGGAACGCTCTGCCATCAATCTTAAGATCCATTCCCAACTTCGTGCAATACAAAAATAAACTGCTTATCCATCTAGCACAGCTGCAATAATAGGTTTTAGTTTAAGTTATTTTTTTGTAATTTTCACCAAATTTATTTTTTTTTTTTATTTTTATAATTATTTCTTTAAGTATGTGAACTATATTTAAAACTTGTATTTAATCATCTCATGTATTAATTTGTCGCCATGTGACTAGTACTATAATTATAAGATATATATTTTGTTGTGCTAGGAAGGAACTAAATAAATAAATAAATAAAAATAAATAATAAGCTGACATAACTACACGGTTCTCCAGAACGTGGTTTAATTGATAGTTTGCGGTACCTCTGATTTTCTTTTTTTATGCAATACCTTATGGTGTTAGGTACAAAATTCAATAACTTTTAAAATCGCAAGTAGGTTGCAAAAAAGAGTAAAACAATTGCGTGCATTCCTCTATGTAACGGGTGATCTAATGTTTCATTCTGTGGGTCGAATTTTCGACAACTCTTTCGAGCATATCGGCCGGTATTCCTTGAATAACACGAGTTATGCTGGTTTCTAAAGCGTCAATAGTTTCGAGTTTGTCGACATAAACAAGTGATTTACCATATCCCCAAAGAAAGTAATCCAATGGCGTCAAATTACATGATCTTGGTGGCCAATTAACAGGAGCATTTCTTGAGATGATGTTTTCATAGAAAGTATTTTTTATTTTTTATTTTATTTATTTATTACAGCTTACACGAGTTTAGTTCTATTCGCTTAAATTTAATATGACAATGTATATATATATATATATATATATATATAAAAAAGATTTACAATACATACATAAAGAACATAATAATATAAAATTTACTTAATTAATTAACCCTCGAAACATGTACCACTCACTATTCACTACTCAGGATTTATCGGATCTCTAATGATTTAGCAAAATTATAAAGTTTATTTTTAAATAAGTTACTATCACAGTTTTTAATACTTTCAGGTAATTCATTATAGTATCCCTCAATAAAGCGATTGTTTCTTCAGCTGTATGGCATGTTGCGCCATCCTGTTGAAACCAGAGGTCGGCTACACTAATATCCTGAATTTTTGTCAAGAAAAATTCATTGACCATTGCTCTGTAGCGAGCACCATCGACCGTAACACGGGTCCGATGATGCCTCCTGCCCAAATATTGGAAGCTCTTAGATTACTTCTGGTTTTTTATCGGCCCAAATACGGCAATTTTGCTTGTTAACGTAGCCGTTCAACCAGAAATGAGCTTCGTTGCTAAACACAATTTTTCGATAAAATAATGGATCAATTTGAAGTTGTTGTAAACCGAAATTAAAACATACACCAGAATCAGCCGGCTTCAATTCTTGTACGAGCCTTCAGACCAAGATCACGCTTCAAGATACGCCACAATGATCCATAAGAGATGCCCAAAGCCTGTGATCGGCAACGAATGGATTATTCACGTTTTTCACGAACACTAGCAGAGAGTGCAGCAATATTCTCTAAATTACGAGCTCTAGGCACTCTGGTTGAATGATGAATGTGCAATAGTGGAAAATTGCTTCGAAATCTTGTGTTGGTGTTACGAATAGTGCGCTAAGTTGGACGCTCATAACGATCAAAATGATGTTGAAGAACTCTATAACATTCTCTAACTGATGTCTGATTTTGATAGTAGGTAGGTGTTTCATGCAGGATAGATGCACCATCGGATTCTCAGGTCAAAATTTTATGAAAAATTTAAGAAAAAAAAATTTTTGCGATTGGGTTTCTAGAACTTTAAATTTTCAACCTAAGGTCTGAAGTTTGCTGCACCTAAGTTAACTCATAAGATTTCAAAGAAAAATTTCAACATACAGCATCCCAAACATTCGGACGTCTTCTACATAAATATTGAATTGGAAAGAGATCAACCCATTTGTCAGAAGAACCTACATTATATTGTACATAAAAAAGTGCTACATAAAACAGATACCAACAAAAACAAAAGCTTGCTCTTTTAAACTTTGTGCTGCCTAAGCATTTTTTCCAGTTGCTTATCTTGAAATTTGAGTTGCTAGTCGTCGCACTGCAATGTCTCTCTCAGCTGTTGCTGTTGCTTAAAGCGCTGCGCACTTGCTATAGAATCCGCTTAAAAGTTGTAGAGTAACTTCAGCTGCAGCTGCTGACAGTGCTACTGCAGTTGTGACAGTTAAAGATAACAGGTGCTTAAGCAACAACAAAGCAACTGCAATGTTTATTCATTAATTTTTTTTTAATAAGTTGCTGAAGCTACCTGCTTTTTTGAAAAAACTTGGCAAAAGCTGTCGCTTAGTTATTTCAAAAATGTATTTGCCTTTTAAAACAAAAAAAAAATTGTTTTATTCTAATTGCATTCATTCATATTTTTTTGCATTATGGACTGGTTCGGATTTTGTTGTTGTCATTTTTATTACTGGAGCTGGTGTCAAATGTTGCTTGGCTGTTAACATTTCGATATGAATTTTGAGTTGTTTTTTTATTTTCATAGACTGGTAATTAAAAAAAAAAAAAAACAGAAAAATGTAAACTTGTTTTCTGCGCGCCACTTGTTTCAATTCTTTTCAGCTGATATGAAAGCTTTTTCTAAAAAAGCTACAATGCGTATTTTTACGCAAATATTTTTACAATTCCATTGTTGCAGAAAAATTAATATTTTCATTTTGAATACTGCACCTGAATTTTGTAATCAATAAATTTATGTTTTATTTATTGTAATTGTTAATTTTTTTTAATTTTTTTTTTTTTAATTTAACACTTAGGTTCACGTATTTTGCTATAACAACAAAATTTTTAAATTTTATTACCAATCGTTTAAAGAAGAAAATAAACAAAAAAAAAAGATGATTCCATTATTTCTTGAGTGCTTAATGATTTTAAGTGTGGGCCATTTCAAAAATTCTGAGCCCATAGGTGCATTTCCTAAACTAGAAGGAAGTGCAAATGGTTTTTGGTCACCTTAACCCATATTCAGGCACGCTAAAAAAAATTAATTTTTTGATATAAAGTATATTTTTAGTGTTTTTAGTACCCCTGATTTCAAATCCGTCATAAAAAAATTTTATGAATTTTTTTTTTTTTTGATATTATTTTTCTGTTTCCACTCTTCTCCGCCCCCTATGTGACGGAACTTTTTTTTACGCCATGCCAGCAATACATAGGAGAGGTGAGAATGGGAAAACTTTTTGCGAATTTAAGCCTCACGAGGCTTATGGGCAGCCCCTTTTCACCGAAAACGTTCGATTAATCGAACACTAACTTTGACTCATACTGGTACCCGTCAAATACTGTCAGGTGTTGATTTTTGGATTGCAAATTATAGCTTGGTTTTTAGGCAATTAAACTTCTTCATTAATGTTTTTTTTTTTTTGTAATTATTTTATATTTTAAAAAATTTTTTAAAATAAGGTCCATCAACAAGGCATTTTTCAATCACCCTCCTCCATTAGTTTGACAGGTTCCTGACAGGTGCCGGTATGAGTCAAACTAATGGAGGGGGATGGGGAAATGGAAAATAATATTTTTCGAACAGCCAAAAGATCAAAGTAATATAAGGCGCTGAAAATCAAAGTGATATCATTTACTTTCATAGTTTAAAAAATTATTGAAAATGGTAAATTTTACTGTTCGATTAATCGAACATTGGATGAAAATGGGTTAGAATTAAATCAGGGTTAAAAAATCTCCGCAACAAAAAAATATTTATTTGGCATATTTCATGATGACCTTGGTACAACAAGTTTTATGAAAACACTGAAAAACCATAAAATTACTAACATTTTAAAATTTTCATATAATATAAGGGGATGCTAGGGGGTGACTTTGTGGCTGAAATAATTTTTCATAATTCTCTTTGATTACAGCGCACCCGAAAACCGAAAAACAAATACACAAATTATCGAATATTTATACCAAGGGGAATTTCAAACCACTAGGGGGGAAATAGGGGGCGCTAGCGCGAAAATGGGCTATCAGACCGATTTTTTATTGTCATATTCGAGCTCCACTGTGGCATAAACCCTTTTTTTTTTGTGTGCCAGTGTAATTTTTCCTTTGACAACTTTTTACTTTTCTATTCAATATTTTATGCAGTTTGTCTCCGTACTTTTTGAAGTTTAAATCGTAAATTTTACTTTCGTGCCATTACTTTTTCATGAGAATTCAGTAAAGTCATTAAATTACTGGAACAATCCGTAATTTTTGATGATATTATCATTTTGCGCTGTTTGGAAATCAATTTTTGCTGATCATTTTTTTGATCATTTTTGTTTATTTATGCACTGAGAAAAGAGTATGTTTCCATCACCGAAATATATTTGATTGAACATTTTAGAAAATACTTGTTAATAATTAACAAATTTCGGTAAATATTAATATGCATTTAATTGGACCTTGAAATATTGTTGATTGGGCCAAAACTGATATCTGTTTGATAGAATGTCAAATATTTGCTTCAAAAACATACTGACATTATTTTCAAAACATTATTTTCAAAAGTTATAAAAAACAATCAATACTTGTTAAATTTTTCGTTTGACTTTTTGTTTAAAATTAATTCAAAATAACTATCACTACAAACGTAGAAAGAGTTAGCTCAATGTATAAGACGTTTGACTGATATCCTGGGGGTGTATGTTCGAATCCCAGACAAGAAAGTGTTTTTTTTTTAATTAATTACACAGGTTTACAAAAATAAAAAATGTCATGGCGTTTTGACCAGACTATATGTTTCCTAGAGACTTTGAAGTCCTGAATCTGAATCCCGGGTCCGTATTTTTCCAGAACGTCTGAGAAAAAAGATTTCAAGGTCATATAGAGGTCAAAATGGGGTTCATGTGTCGGTTAGTGATAAATTCGCTAAAATTCTGAAACTAATTTTTAATCATTGAGCTCTTAGGCCTTAAAAAGAATATGTGATCAAAAAGGGTATTTCGGACCTAGTTTCGGAGATATACCCTTCGAAAGATCAGAATATACATCTTCTATGAAAACCGCTATAAGTTGGGAACCCCTGAATGGATTTGGAAAGTATTGGTGTCATATGAAAGGTGTTCTGTTGTTGTTGATGGTGTTGTTGATTTATTTGTTGTTGTAATTGAAAAATTTCACAAAATTTCAAAAAAGCTCATATCTCGAAAACTATGAATCCAATTGAAAATATGCACAAAACATTTTTATAGGCTGTCAAAATACCTTTCAATATTTTACAAATCCATCAAGGGGTTCCCAATTTATAGCGGTTTTCATAGAAGATATATCCGGATCTTCCGATGGCTATATCTCCGAAACTAGGTCCGAAATACCCCTTTTGATCACATATTCTTTTAAAGGACTAAAGGTTCAATGATAAAAAATTAGTTTCAGAATTTTAGCGAATTTATCGCTAAACGACACATGACCTCCATATGACCTTGAAATATTTTTTCGCAGACGTTCTGGACAAAAACGAACCCGGGATTCGGATTCAGGACGTCAAAGTCCCTAGGAAACACATAGTCTGGTCAAAACGCCATGACATTTCTTTTTTTTTTTTTTGTAAACCTGTGTTATTTTATTTTTTATTTCACTTTGATTGACTTTGTGATTCGTTTTAACTTTTTCGCATTTTAATTTGTATATGTAGAACATCTTTATTTATAATATAGTTCTGATTGTTAAGCTGTAAGATTCAGTAATTTACATTCGGTCATTGCGTCCAGAGGTTTAAAGAATTCAATACGCGCGGCATAGTTCCAATTAGCTACTCATGGATTCGCTCTTACGATTGCAATGAACCAAGGTTACAAATGTAGCTGGTAAATATATGGTAGCATCTAACAAAGAACAAAAAATGCCCCGGGGGCATGAGTTCAATCCCCCCCACCCAGACAAGAATTTTTTGTTGTTTTTTTTTTTGTTTTTTTTTTTTTGCAAATTGGCGAGCGCATTCAAATTTCAGAGAAGAGTTTTATTTTTAATTTATAACAAATATTATATTTTATAATGTCGCCGTGATCCTAGCAAATATTGTCATATTATGTAGTTCCTAATTAATAAAAAGAATAATAATAATAAAGGTCTAAATTCAAAATAATAAATATCTTTATATTCAAACATATATTTGGTAATTATTAACAAATATACGATTGAACCAATAAAATTGCTCAAATATGCCATTCATTAAATAATATCAAATATTCAATTTGCCTATATCAAATATATTATTTGTTAATTATTACCAAATTTTGATGTATATAATCATACTGTTTTCTCAGTGTGTTTGAAATTAAGTGTTAAATTCTTCTTTTTTTTTGTACTCAAAAGGTGTAATAATTATGACACTCATTTTTCTAAGTGTATGTACAAGCAATTGAAAATCATTCTATTCACAATTTTCTGAATGTTTAATTTCATCAGCGCTATTTTTGAACACTTTATTAACAAAATAAAAAGTGCACTATAAAATGTGTGACAATTTTATTTGAAACATTTGTTCGACAGCTAAAAATTTAACAACAAAAACTATTAAAATTTTGTTGAAAAAATTCATTTCAAATACAACCAAACGTCAAGTTCTAATGCGTCTGTAAAACCAATTACTTAAGGCATTAAATTTGTAGAGAAAATTAGATTTTTATACGGGTTATAAAAAAGTTAATTTTTCCAGCGAAAAAGAAAAAACACAAACAAAAACAAAAACAGGTAAAATATCGGCAATAAAAGTAAATTGTGAAAAAAAAAAACAACAACAGTAACAACAAAAAATTACAAAGTTAAAGCAACAACGTCAACATCATCTTCAATAACATCATCATCTGTTTTAACAGAGCGTTTTGCTTGTTCAAAAAAGTTAAACAGACAGACACAGCGGCAACAGCAGCAACTGCCGCCAAACTGCAAATTTCAGTTACTAATTTACACGCGCTTTTCTTCGTCGCGGCAACAGCAGCAGCGACAGCAACAGCGGCGACGGGACTGCTTAACAGCAACGTCGTCCGTCGCCAGTCGAAACGTTTTGCAAGCCAACAAACTAAGCGAAGAAAAAAAAAATCAGGCACAAAATCTACTCTTTGCTTTCAGTTTCATTTCGACCGTCGACTACGCGTGTTTTACAAATTGAAAGCGCAGCAAAATTTCATAGTTTATAAATATAAAAAGCTTAAATTACTAAGTTTTATTTTAACACCAAGAAACCGAAAAATTTATTAAAAAAACAACAAAAACAAAAAAAAAAAAATAGCGAAAAAAACAAACGCTGCAAAATCTGAATTGTTTTGAAAAATTTTTGTTACTTCTTGTTGGTTGTATGGAGTGTAAAAGACAAACATTCGATAAATCATTTGTGTATTATTAATATGTAAATTGTTGTGATTTTTTATTTTTTTTAACTCGAGTTGCAAGTTAAAATATAAAAGAAAAAATATATAAAATCAAAAAAATATAAAAAATAAATCAATAAATAAAATGCAACAACGGCAACAGCGTTTTGTTGCGAGAAAAAATATCAAGTTTGTTTCTTAAGTCTTTCGTTTTCAATGGGCAAAGTGAAAAAAGTTGTTTTATGGAAAAGTTACAATATTAATCAACAAAAATAAAATAAAACTAAATAAATGACAGTGCAACGAATTTAAATAATTTCACAAATGCATGTGTCTGTGTGTGTGTGTATTTGCGCGCGCGTGTATTTAAAATGCCATAACTGATATCTGCAAAAATAAACAACAAAAAATTTATTTATTTTGATTAAAATTTCTCAAGTGCCATAACATGCAAAATAGCAAGAGCATACTAAAAGCAGAGAATACTAAAAGTTACAAATAAAAGCTAATCCTTAAATGCCATTTTTAAATTTATGCATTACAACAATTTAAAATAACAACAAATACATACATGAAAAGTTCATCTGCGAAAAACTAACTAAAAAAAAATTGTGGCAGATAAATAAATAAGAGGCAAGTTTTTACTTCTATTTTATATTTGAGATTAATATTGCAATAAGGGTTTGCTTTGCCAACATTTTTGAATTAATAATTCGTTTAATTTTTTTAAATATTTGGGGAAAAAAACAAAATCCCTGTTAAAAAAAAAAAAAAATATTGATGATTGAAATCATCAACGAGTTAGTGACACTGAATCTTTTTTAATGTGCTGAGGAAATAGTGTATTTTCGTTAAACAAATTTTATTTATTAGAACAATTTAAAGTAAAATGCATTGGAAGTAAATACAGTGTTTACTGATCCAAACATGAATTTTGACTGAGGGGATTGAGAGGACTTCTTCAGAGCAAATAAAATTTGAAAATCATATAAGGACTGCGATTGATAAAATTGTCCGATACATTTTATCAAATAACTTGTTTTTAAATTACTCAATTTAAAAATTTTTTCACAGTAGTCTTTGAAATAAATGTACCAAAATTATTGTACATATTCAAATTTGTTCTTTAGTCCATCATATTTACTTAATACCTCAAACGAGCTAGAAGTTCGAAAGTCAATAATAAAAAATTTTCAAGACCACCCGCGGTGGACTACGTGTATCTATAGAATTGCTCGGAACAGCAAAATTAATGTGAAATTGGTATCAAGGGTTCTAAAAAAATGTAAGGACTTGGAGGTCTTTCGAAAGCCAGGTTCCGGAAAAAAAAGGCGTCCGTGACCAAAAAGAAGAAAATCGTCACAATTTTAAAGAAGAACCCCAACATTTCATGGAGAAAACTGGCACAGAAGGTGGAGTGTTCCGAGTTTTTAGTTCGCAAAGGCCAAAAAGGAGGCTGGTTTGAGGTACAAAAAATTTCTGATGGTAATGTAGTGAAGAACATGGAGGCAAAAACAGCGCGCCATAAAATCAAAAATTAATTTTTTTCAAAAATTCCTCGTAAGTTCTTGATTGAGCAAGCATTCTGCAGTTATGGCAATGGTTATGGTTTTAAAGAGTTTTTTCAGGTTTGCGTTATTTTCTACGTTTTTAGTATTTTAATATGAGTTATTGATGATGTGCAATTTTAGATAAATTTTCAGCCAATTTAGTCAAAACAAATTACTGTTTTTTCTTAATATACTTTAAGAGTCCGTAGGTGTTATAAGATGATAAGGAGAATTATAATTAGTACATCTGCAATAAATAAATAATTTACAATGAATTCACCTTGGGTGGAATTTCTACCAGGTTAGAAACAAGCCTTCCTTTGAGTTAAAACGCTCTTTTTGCAAAGTATATCGTGATGTGCCACTGAATCCATTGTAGATACGAATTTTGTAAGAACTACGAAAGTGCTATTATTAAGTGAAAGTGCTACATTTAATATAATTTTTTGCCAATGTAGTGAAGGTTAACTTACATATAAACTTAAGGCTACTCTCATGTTAAAGTAAATTTAAGACGTAAATCAAAAGTTTTCACAATGTCCCTAACAACTCATATTGTGGTACAATAACACAGTGCAACAAAATGAAAAAAAATTTTTGTCCCTGGGCACACTGGTTCAAAATCCCTAAAAGCTGGCCAAAAGTCGAAATCATTAAAGTTTCGAGACGAAATTTTTTATCTGGGGGTTTTTGAGGTCGCTGATTACGAATTTGATTTGAGATTTTTAAAAAAGAAAATGGCGGATTCAAAATGGTGGACGAATTGCATAAATATTCAACGAAATCCAACAAAAAAATTTACTCGGGGGTTTTTGGGGTCATTGATTACGAATCTGATGTTAGATTTTTTAAAAACAAAATGGCGGATTCGAAAAGGCAAAAAACAACACTTGCACAATTTTTATATCTAATTTAAAAATTTATTTCAAAACTTTAACTTTGATAGAGTTGTGTGCAACGGTAAATTAATCTACATAAAAATGGGTTCTAGATTCCGTTATCACGGAGTATAAGCTGTATAATAATATAAAAATTTTTGCATTTCAGGCGAGCAACACATATTGACACTTGGTAAACAATATGAGTTAAAGTTTCCTATGGGTGCTTCAGAAAAAATCGCGTCAAAGTAAAGGGGCAAAAAAAGGCACCTCAATTTTTTTATATGCGTTAGAAAAGGTTTCAATCTTCTTAAATCCAAAAAATCCTGGTGGTATGACGTGGTATAAATTAGTTCTGGGCTTTTTTCATAACCAATGCATACTGACTTTGTGAAATAATTTGATTTTAAGTTAATCATAATAACCGTAAAAGTATAAATTATTGCAAGTTTTGAATTTAGAGGTTCGATAGTATATCCTTTTACGCAGAGATTCCATATTCAAACATTAAATTCGGTTCAGTTTTTCAGTAACCACATAATTTTTACAGTGAACACTTAATTTTTATTTTTAACTCACAGAATTTTGTCTCTGAGAAGCGTACTTTTGGAGAGATCTCAAGAGCATTGTAGGAATACCTGGATCTTTCTTACAAATTTTTTGAGGTCTATGAATATCTGTTAGACAATACGGTTCATAAAAAGTTAATTTAAAAAAACTTTTTTTTGACTTTTGGCCAGCTTTTAAGGATTTTGAACCAGTGCGCTGGGGTCTCATAAAGTTTTTCTGATAGGTTATGAAAAATAAAAAGACACGTATTTTTCCGAATTTGTGTATCATTGATTTTTTTCATTTTATGGCTCCTCAAAGCTTAAAGTTCGGGTTTTATATGAAATTTTGAGATTTTATGAAAAAACCATGTGATTATGAAATGGTGCTCAAACCCTTACCTTTAATTTAAGATATAGCACTTGAGAATTCATATGATAATTTTTGTTTTATAAGCAAAACCATTTTCAATGCATTTTTTTTTTTTTTTTTCGGTACACAAATTCGGTAAAATACGTGTCTTTTTATTTTGCATAACCTATCAGAAAAACTTTATGAGATTCCAGGGACATTATTTGTGTTGCACTGTGTAATTAAAAGGATCACCAAAAGTTAAAACTTTTTCATGTGGCTTTAACCTTAATTTGTGTGGATTTTAACACTCCCACTGCTAAATGTTTATCCAAGATTGTTTGTATGCTGGTTCTAGTACAGCCTTAACATGCCTCGACACATGATGATATTTAATTAGTTTTCGCACAGCATCGAAGTTTTCTGGCACAACACCGGTTTTCTGGCGACCTTCGCGTGGGTCGTCTTTGAGTGAAGTCCGCCTCAGGTTTTGGATGGTGCTTTGTCGCCAAAACCCTTTTTCAGTCGAGCAATTCACCCTTGTTGAGATAAACCGCATCGAAATTTTTCCGAAATAGTTCCATTTTTTTCAATGAATTGAATTTTTCAATTGAATCAAACCCAATGTAACAATGCAGAATGAAAGAGAAGTTCTGAAGAAACTTTCCCTAAAAAAATGTTAAACTTTTCAACTGTCAAAAAGATTTGCATCGGAAAACACTAGGAGTAAAATATACACGAAACTTATAAGATTACGTTAGACAAAAACTTCTATCCCTTTTTTTGCTAGGTCAGAAATGGAGTACGATTTTGAATAAAACACCATTAGAAAGTTTTTTGTGTGTAGATGTGCACAAAGTTTAATATGTTGCTTTTACGGCATGTAAAATTAACTGAGCGTTCACACAGAGCTGAAAAAAGAATTAAGCACAAAGAGAAATACACAAAGAACAACGGTGACTTCATGCTTTTTGTTTTGTTTATGTTTCCCTTTACATTGTACTAGGGTTGATAAATCTATTTTGTACTAAATATTTAGTAAAAAATGTACTGAAAGTGTCCAAAAAGTACCAAAATTATTTAATTTATTTGTAGTCGAATTGTGACAATTTAAAATTTTTATTTTTGTACTCGTGAAATGCAAAAAATGCAAAAATTCGCATAAAAAAGTTTACAAAAAAAAAAAAAAAACGGCACCTTTAATTCATGCATTTTATAAACATTATTTTTGAGTTATTTGACTTTATGCATGAAGAAAACGTTTAAAAGGTTTAATCAAAATATCACGAATCACGCATTTTACAACAAATAAGTGTTAAAAAAATCACAAAAAAGAAAAAATTTCGATACAACTTTATGAAACAAAAAATAATTATAATTTTTTCATCGATGGGATTTTCTAAAGAATTAAATTTTTGTTTTGTTCGAATTAAAAATGCATTTGTAGCTGCTAAGTATTTTTATAATTTTGTTTTTTTTTTTTTTTTGTTTTTTGTTTTAATTAAATTATAAATGTTTTTGAGTCACATTGTATTGCTAAATTATAATTTCATTTATTTATAAACAATAATGTAAAGCAAAATCATTCAGCGGAAATAAATTCAAATGAGAATTGAACAAAAAAAAAATAAAAAAAAAATTTAAATTTAATTATTTTCAATACAACAACAATCTCAACAATCACAACAAAATGACGTAGAGCAACTTTTTGTTGCTTTCGTTGTTAATAATGCAAATTAATAATAAATTAAAAAGCAAAAAAATAAAAAATACTTAATGAACAACAAAAGTTGCTGTTACCATTTTAGTACCTTAGCAAGAAAAAAAAGCAAAAACAACTACGAGTATATAAATTTTAATATTCAACACATTAAACTTCATTAATTTGACGGGTGTAGCTTTTTATCTAAACTTAAAAGTACATACATTATATATTAAAATATCGTATATACATTAGGGTGCTTCTATTTATAATTTTTTCGTTCTCAGACCCCTAAACGGGTATAAAACTTTCTTAATTAAAATTTTTTTGAAGCATTGATTTTTCTACAGAAAATACTAAATTAATACTAAATTTCACGGGTATTCTCTCTAAATGCCTTACTAAAACATTAGCTAAAGGAACCAAGAAAAAAAAAAACACCCTAATTAACATATATATAATGTCAGAAAGTATGCAAATTTTTTTTTTTGTTTTTTTTTTTCGACTTGTGCTTAGCAAAAAAAAAAGTTTTTTCGCTTTAATAACAAATTTTAATTAATTAGTTTGAGAAAAAAAACGAATTATTTTCAGCAATTTGTTTTTGACACTCGCTTACTTTAATTGTTGACCAACCACCTGTTGAGTTTCATTTATGTACTTAATTTATGTTATGAATGATTTTGTAATTAAACTTTAGAGGTGAAAATGTTGATGATTGTTAAGAACGAGTACTTTCATATGGGAATTGTAAAAAAATGCATTTATTTTAAGATGTAAATCCTTAAAATGTGGTAGGGAATTTGATTATCAGCTTGTGACTCTACATTAGGCGGCGTTTACAAATTTTGTCATGCTGCGAAGGTGGTAGAGGGATGTCTGTGCAAAGGTGGTAGAGGGATGTCTGGGCAAAGGGACGAATGGGTCACAAGAATTGGTCAACATAAGGCCATGATGAAAACAAATGCAAGAATTATATAAGATTTTCATTAAGAGCCGGAAGCAGGAGCAATTTTTTATACGAACATAACCCGATCACGCCCATTTTTAATCCCAATCAGTCTACGGCAGTAAGTATTATTTAATCTAAATTGCATGCATCTAGCATTATCCGTTTTGCCGTAATCGTTATTTTAATAGACATACAGAGAAATAGACCAAAAAATCAATAAGCGGAACTTTGAATCTTTTGAACTGCGATATTTATAGTCATTCAATGACATTTTTGATAGTGGTATATAGTTGCTTGTGATCATATGCTATCAGATACGCTGATGAAAAAAAAAAAAATGGAGATTGCTGCCTTTGTTTCTATACCCCTCATATGCACATGCTAATTTTAAAAGCCTACAAAAATTCTAGGTTAACTAATGATTACACAACCTAATTAACACTTTTTTTTGTGTGATTCAACTACACAACTGAATGCAAACTGAATAATAAAAATAATATTTGCATTTTTGATTTTCATTTACAGCAGATTAAGTTAATACAATTTTTTTTTTCATGGCATACAGGGTGCATCAATGAAAAGTATGTTAGCCACTCAAACTGTATGTATGTATATGTAACTGATACATAGAAAAAATAGCTTGATTATTTGTATGCATTAAAATTTGTTAATAATTAAAAAATGGCATATTTGATATTATAAAATTTAATATTTGATATTATATACATAACATACGGCATATGGGTGATTCTTAGATAACTGTGCTTTTTCGAGTTGTAAAATTGGCAGATAATTTTTTTGGATTTTTGCATGTTTCTTCATGCTATCTTATGTAAACACACTCTTAAAACTCACCTTTTAAGCAGATCAACTACAAGTCTGAATTTACGGCTTTGAGGTCGAAATTAAGAAATTTTGCTGCCACGTTTGTGACAAAATTGCCACGTTTGTGACATTTTAGCCACAGTATGGAAAAATGATGGTTTTGAAGCGTTTTGATGAGAGATATATTGCATATAATGACAAATTTACACTTCAAGACTAATTTTGCAACAGTGCCATGTCTCCAGTGGTCCATTTTTTTAAACCCTATCGCCCTTAAGATCAACAATGGTTTCCTGTTCTCTGTTTTTATAGCCGTTTATGGTGGATTAGGATCTCCTAATTACGAATCTGATCTTAAATTTTTTCTATTACATCAGTATCCTTAGTTACCCTTGCTCAAAAGTGAAAAAATCTCAGTTTTGACATCTACTTAATAAAAACAGCAACAAGTAAAATTAATTTTTGTCAATGGATTCAGACAGCCGAATTTATTATCAACAAGACATAATTTACCGTTTTTCAATTGGATTCTTAGTTTCAGAGTTATAAGCCTTTAAAAAAGGATACCTCTCAATAACACACAAAGGATTTTCTGGACCGAAAAATTAACAAAAATGGTAAGTTTTATAATTTTTGTCAAAAATATAATTTATCACAAAAATTTTAAGCCCTTGCAGACTAAAATCGGATGAAAAAATAAGGCTCTATTGTAGATTTAGTGAATGAACTGATGAAATTTTGATTCTGTTGATTTGCAAAGCAGTAGTTTAGTAGGGTCATTCACTAAATCTAGCATAGAACTGTAATTTTTTATGCGATTATGGTCTCCAAGGTCACGAAATTTTTGTAATTAAATATGTTATTGATAAAAATAATAAAACTTGATATTTTGCAACTTTTGGGTCTCGAAAAATCTTTTGTATGTTATCGAAAGATGTCCTTATTTTAAACGCTTATAACTCGAAAGCTCGGAATGCAATTGAAAAACGGTAAATTATGTCTTGTTGACAATAAATTTGGCTGTCTGAATCCATTGACAAAAATTAATTTTACTTGTTGTTGTTTTTGTTCTATAGCTTTAAGTACATGTCAAAACAGTGATTTCACTTTTGAGCAAGGATAACTCAGGATTCTGATGGTGTAGAAAAATTTTTGTATTAAAAACATAATTAATAGCCTTCAACTTAACATCTGTATACTCAAACTTTATATCGAAATATGTTTTTTGCAGACTGATAAAAAGTGCCACGTTTGTGACATTTTTGATGCGCCACGTTTGTGACATTTTTGTAGTTTATCGGTCATTGTAAAGCACGCTTTTGAGTTCAAAATTTTTCCGAAAGAATTTGGGGTCATGTATGCAAATCCTACAAAAAAATTGTTTCATGCATAAAATAAAATGTACTACCTGGGAGTGCCGAGTGCCACGTTTGTGACCATAATTTTTAAAAAAAACTGCTTTTGTTTATAAACTGCCCTATAAAACGCAAACAGATTTCTTTTTGGACTCGTCTTGACATGATGACCTTTGGGTGATGGATAGTGATCAGAACTAATGCATATGTATTGCAATCTATTGACTGAAACAGTAGTACCATGCAGTAGTAGCATAATGCTTTGAAGAAATTTTTTTTTTCCAAAACTAGGGGACAGTTTTCAATTCGAAATTGTGCCCTCTAAAAATTATTTAAAACTGCAGATGAGCTCAGAATATTGTAGCCTTAAGTATTTACTTAATATGTGTAGTAACTTGTTTTCTGTTCTATTTCCGTTTTTTGGTCGTTTTTCATCGTTTTGTGTATAAAAAGTAGGGGTAGGACATGCCACGTTTGTGACATTTGGGGTATATTTGCAAACTTTCAAAGTAGACCAACAAATATTTGGTGGTAAAATTGATACGCTCTATTAGAAAAGCATAGTTTCTAACTTATAGCGTAATTTTTTGTGAAAAAAAAGCCTACTGTATAGGTGAAATCGCCAGAGGACACAAAAAGTACAGTTATCTGAGAATCACCCATATAAAGAGCAATTTTATTCGATCAATCATATATTTGTTAAAAGTTATCAATTGATTTTTCGGTTGAAACAAATGAGGTGTGATTTTTCAAAAGCGTCCATTTCTACTTACAACCTTGAACATACCTAGGAATACCATCGCCATTATCATGCTAAATCAAAAGCAAAACGACACATTTCCATCTAATTTCTAAGTTTCTGTTAGACATTTACAGAATTTGATACAAAAAAGACTTATTTCGTCGCCAAAGAAGCCTTTTATCTATATATACTAGGTGTACAAATATGAAACCGGTAATGACATCTAGCGGTCGATAGCCGTATATGTATGAGCTTCCGAACCGTACCAAATGTCTTAATTGTTCATTCTGTCATCTGTCAACAATATTCAGTTCACAATTTGTCAAGTTTCATACAACAACGCATTTTTTCCGCACGTAAAGATGTCGAATTTTGTGCCTGAAAACTCTCATTTGCGGGAAGCATTGATTTTCTGTTTCCATTTAAAGAAAAACGCTTTTAAATCGCATCGAATCATCACTGGCGATGAAAAGTGGATTTATTTCAACAATCCCAAACGAAAAAAGTCATATTTGAGCCCCGGCCAACGACCCAAATCAACGCTAAGACCAAATCGCTTCGGCCGAAAGACAATGCTGTGTATTTTCTGGGATCAGCGTGGTGTTATTTGGTATGAGCTACTAAAGCCAGGTGAAACAGTTGCTGGTGCACGCTACCATCAACAATTGATCGCTTTGAACCGTGCTATACGTCAGAAGAGGCCCTAATTTCAACTTCGCCATGACAAAATTGTATTCCAAGATGACAACGCATCGCCACATCGAGCTGCGGTCAATAAAAACTTGGTAGAATCGTACAACTGGGAGCCCCTGCCCCACCCGCCGTACTCACCGGACCTGGCGCCGTCCGATTACTATTTGTTTTCATCGATGGGACACGCACTCAACGATTCGCACTTCAATTCTTACGAGGAAGTGCAAAAATGGCTCGATGAATGGATAGCCTCAAAAAACGAAAAATTTTTTTGGCGAGGAATCCATAAATTGCCTGAAAGATGGGAAAGATGTGTAGCTAGCGAGGGGAAGTACTTTGAAGATTAAATTTGGAACCATTTTCGCAAAATAAACGTGTTTTTTTTAAATAAAAATTACCGGTTTCATATTTGTACACCTAGTATATATCATTACGCATGACAAAAATTTGTCCTACCATTTTTACTATGTTAGAAATGGAGCACGACTTTGAATAATAGACTATTAGAAAGGTATTTGTGGGTAAATATGCACAAAGTTAAAATTATTTAAATATTTTGCCATTAAGCCATGTAAAATTAAATGCAAATTTTTCAATATTAACAACGACAAAATACGCGGAAAAGAGAAAAACTAAAAGCTGACTGACGCTGACTTCATGTTTTTTGTTTATTTTTCGTTTCACATTTGTCATTGCACCAGGGATGATAAATGAGCTTTTCTATTTTGTACCAATTAGCAAAAAAATACTAAAACTGTCCAAAAAGTACCAAAATTATTTAATACATTTGTGGTCAAATTTTGACTATTGGGCGATTATATGTAGGTGCTAGGTTAGGTTACTTATGGTGTTTACTTATCATGCCTAAAGAGAGCAGCTTAAATGGCCAATGATCGATCAGTGAAATAAGTGTGAGCTATAAAGCTTTCATTCACACCAATAGGGGGCACATTTCCAAATGTTTCTTATTTTTTCCAATAAATACAAATATTAGATAAACTAACTATAACACTGGAAAATTGAAACAACTAAGTAATTGTAAACAGCTCTCAAAGGTTTTTCTCATTACTAAAATTTTGTTAAACATGGAAATAAGCTCTTTTGAAAAATCACTCCTCAAATGTTTTTTCGTCGCAAATTTTTATATATATATAATACTAGCTGGCCCGGAAGCGACATTGTTCGCCCGTTCCCGATGCCCTTTACATATGTTCCAAGGCCCATCTATCTCCATCATCCTTCTCTTCTAACCCTTCAGGTTTTCCACGGTGAATAAAATATATATTTATGTACCAACTTTTATAATGATAGCTACTATAGGCGTAGAAATATAGCATTTTGAGTATTTTTACTGCACGGGGGTTGTTGCAAATCCCTTTCTTTCAATCCCTCTTAAGCATTGCATTCTGAATAGTAGACGCAGTAAACATTCATGTATCAAGTTTCATAATGATAAACTGATATAGGAACTCTAATATAGCATTTTGTGTGTTTTTTTCATATGAGGGGTGCAACGTTCCCTAGTTCGATCCCCCTCAAATTTTGCATGGTGAATGATACATACATTATGCATAAGTTCACCAACTTTCATAATCATAGCTTGTATAACTATAGATATAGCATTTTTTGTATTTTTTTAGTATGGGGGGTGCAACCCCCGTTCCCCTCAGTGGCATATCACCCCCTTAAGAACCTTCTACAGACCACAACAAACAATTTAAAAAAAAATTATGTAAATCGACTGTGTAGTTCCCGCGTTCATAAGCTACATACGGACACCATTTCATTTTTATATATATAGATAAAATAAAAATCTATTAAAAACTGATAGCAATCGTCACTATAGTAAACATCGTTTCATAAATAGATCATTAATTACATTGGATGTCATTGGGCCATATATTGCATCATATCTGTAACTTACGAACGATACTGAATATTTATGACTACCAAATTTAATTTGACCCAATCAAATCTCTTGAATGTTTTTAAATAAAAATTCCGTCTATATCATTTAATAACATTTTAACTCCAGTTAAAGAGAGATTACTAAAATTTGTTCACTGTTAATTAATATTTTTTTACATTTTCAACTGACTCATTTCTTAGTCTAGATTTGTCTAATAGCACTACCGAATCATGATAAAAATTAAATTTCTCTTAAAAAATTTCTTTAATAGCTACTTTTTTTCTTTTTATATAAAATTTGTTGCAATATTTGCAAACTATTTATAATGAAATTTGCGATAAAAAAATAGAAAAAATAAACCTACATTTATTAAGGAAAACAAAAAATAAATGAAAGCAAAACGTACAAAAATTGGGAGCGGCATCAATAAAAAATCTGTTAATTTGCCATAGCTTAACACTGGAACAGCAGTCAGTACCTACTGTTATTATCTATGGTATTTTTATTATTGTTTATTGATTGCTCTCTTTATGTTTCATGTGAACAGTTTTGATTGACAACTGAACAACAACAGTAATAATAATAATAACAACAACATTTATTAACTGTGAGAAAATGTTTTCGAAGTCAACTACATACCCAACGACAAATAAATAATGCCGATGAACATGCTACACTCCTTGTAAGCACTAGTCGAAAAGTGGGCGTAATCAGTTTAGTGCCACGCCCATTTTCAAACGATTGTGAATTTTAATACGTTTTGTCTCAATCTATAAAAGCTATTGTGATGAATTTTTGCAGTTAAGAAACAACAATGTGTACCACGCCCTTGACGAATACTGGGCGTAAAGAGATAACATCACGCCCACTTTTTTTGTGACATTAAAAAACGTTATACCTCACAAGTTATACAAGCAATTTTGATGAAATATGGTACCGAGGTAGGTACCGAGGGTGAATACCGTATGCTAGTCAAAAAGTGGGCGTAGTTAGAAGAGAGCCATATCCACTTTTTAGTGATTGAAAATTTAAACACGTTATGTCTCGCAAGCTATACAAGTTATTTAGATTAAATTGTTAGGTAGGTGAAGAACAACTCTAGTCGAAATATATGTGGGCTCATAATAAAAAAAATCTTTAAAAACAAAATTAAATCGAATCAAGTTACATTTCATCACTTTTCCACTGGGTAGGTACCGTAACATTTGAGAGCAATAAAAACAATTGTTAACAAATTACAAGATTTTTTTAATATAATTATCTGAAAATAATTGCGCTGAACTGATTTGTGATTGATGGTTTATTTGTATTAAAGGTGAAACAAGACTCGTTCGATATATTATACAATTTCTTTTGACTTTTCCAGAAAGATTGCAAAAAGTGGTATATTTAAGTATTACAAGAACAAAGCCTTGTTTACGAGAGTTTAGAAACTTAAGCAACTTCGAACGGAATACAAAAATTCCAAAACAAAATGCATAATATGAGAAAATGCAACCAAATTTTATTGGATAACCTCAGGAAAAGAACTGGAAACCTTAGAACAAGCGGGCGTGACACCGCTCATACTAGTAGATATTTCAAAACGCTATTAAGAGCGTTATTTGGTATAACCCAACTAAATTCGACACATATGTATACTAGAAATGATTCATTTTTAAAACGGTATACTAAGAGAGTTATGCGCTTTTAAACGGTTAAAAGAACCGGATATCCTAAAAATATAGTTTTTATGCAAATTATGAAATTTTCGATTAAAGGAATAGATTTTGGTTAGCTCTTATTAACTTAATTATAAAATACGCATATTATTGATACACATGTATAACAAACCGTTTGGCGCCAAATTAATTTCTATCACTTGAATATTTTTCTCAAAGCAAATAAAAAGCTGCTAACTTTTAGGACAAACGAAACATCTTTTTTCGTTATTTACATAAACATTGTTGGTTGTTTATCTTTATCGTTTTTGAAATATATTGCTTTCTATTTCAACAAACAAGTTTAGCAATTTATTTATTTCATTTTATTCAATATGAATATAAATACACAACCTTAATGAATTTATTATGTAAATTTCATTAAAAGAATAATATTGATAACTATATTAATTTTTTAAACTTTAGTTGTTGAATTTCAATGTCATTGAAAGCAAAAAATTTTTTTTTTTTTTTAATTTTTGATTTGGAAATAAATATAATTTATTTTAGGTAGCTTTCCTTATTCTTTTTTTTAACCCAATGTGCACAAAAACGGATGAGGATCCGTTTCGAACCCGTTACGAGTTCATAAGGGGATAAAAAACGCAATCCGTATAAACATACACACAAATAAATGTACATATACGTAGGTTGCCTTTTATATTTCGGGATTGGGCAACACCAATGTCAATATCTAAAATCTGGCAACACCATAATAAAGTTTGACATTTTTTAGCATAAACGTACTCAGAACGTTTTGACGTACGACCATCATTTGTGTTGCTTACAGTGACTTGAAAAAATCAATTTGGCAAAAAAAATGGAATTAACTCGTGAACGTTTTCGTGCGATCATTTTTCACAACTTTCGACGTGGATTATCACGATAAGAGTGCATCGATTACCTTAAACCTTTGTATGGCGATGAAGCACCATCCTATAGCACTGTGAAAAACTGGTTTTCCAAAATCAGATCGTCCAAAATCAGCTGTTGTTCCGAAAACCATTGATGCTGTGCGCCAACTGATATTGCAAGATCGTCATGTGACCTATCGTGAGATTGAGACAACCTTAGGCATTAGTGGGACCAGCATACATTCAATATTGCATGAACACCTGGCCGTAAAAAAGGTTTGTTCTTGTTGAAAACCCCATAATTTATCAATTGCTTAAATTTTCAATGGAAAAATTGATTTTCTTAACTCACTGTAAACAAAACAAATAGCACTTGTACATCAAAACGTTGTGAGTACGTTTATGCAAAAATATGTGAAACTTAATTATGGTGTTGCCAGATTTTAGCTATTGACATTAGTGTTGCCCAATCCCGAAACATAACCCTCGTATTAACAATAACAGTAAAATTACAGAGATCTAAAAGCATACTATGTATATGAAAAACTAATTTTTTCAAACATTAAATCGTCGGGTTAAAACTACAAGTAGACATCTACATTTATAATGTTTTGAGAAAAAAGCGTTTTAAGTTTTTTGAAATTTGTTTTTTATATGGGAATTTGCAGTTTTCTGGTTTTTATTCTTTGTGTAAAATTGGATGGGGACTACATTTCAGAAAACCGACTAGACTGGGGCATAGAACCGTTTTTTCTTCGTGTTTTTGTATACTTAACTCAAAACATCAATATATGTAGATGTCTAGTTGTAGTTTTAACCCGACGAAATAAACTGAGCTAATTTAAAAACATAAGAAAACATTATAAATTCATGAGTAAAATACATATAAAAAGCTCGATATTTTCCAATATACTCTCGAACTTAGCGTCTATTAACGTACAAATATCATTGCTTTCTGCTTCATCTTCATTTTCTATTAGGTTGCTTAAGCTATCTTCCTTATTATTTTCAACGCAACTTAATAAATTTAGTACTTCTAGTGCAAGTAGCGCTTGCTTTCGTTCTTTTATCCGTTTACTTAAAGAAATGCTGGACAAAGTTCTATGAAAAACGTCAGAGAGATTAATTGTCACATTTGCTAGCGTGATGCAGTCTATCTAATTTAAAAATTTTATTCCGACATTCATCTGCGTCATTTTCAAAGTATCCTACCGGAAGTACCATATTTTGAATAATTTCCTTAGAATGAATAAAGACTTTTTGTAATCGAATACCAAGGATACTTTTTTTTATGATATCAGCAGTCTCAAAACAAAATTTTTCAAAGTATTGCAAATTAAGTAGGTATTGACATGATATACGAGTGATTTTTCCCCAGTTTTCTTTCAAATGTTTGCAAAGGCTTTAGACTTTTCACCGTAATATCCCGCAAACGAGTTCGATCTATCACTTTTATTCAGGAGATTTATCAAATGATTTAAAACTGCTGACTCTTTGTCTTCTTCGGCTCTCCAGATATCGAATAAGTCTGCATTTCGTATTGAGAAGTTGTCTGAGAAAAATTTCGATTATTAAAAAATCGCAAAAAAGCGCAAAAAAAATGTTTAACAGAAGAGCTCAAAATTGGTTGCTCTACATATTTATATAAGTTAGAAAGAGGCCTAGGCTGGGCTGTGTTTTTCCGGGTTCACCAAAACTTAAATTTAAACAAAAAAATTACGATTTAAAGCTTACTGAATAAAACGTAAAGTTCTTAAAAACCACTATAAGAAAGGACAAATTTTTTTATACACAGAGTAACTACTTTCTATTAGTCCCCGTTTCCATTTTAAATATTTTTAATTAGCTTTGAATTAAGAGAAATATTCACTTTTTAATACATGCGAATTTTTTGAGCGAGAACAACAAAATTTTTTATTTTTTCAGAAGAAGAAACTTTGACACTTGTGTAGCTGAAGGATTAAAACTTTAAGAAAAAACTAAGTTTGGGGATTTTCTCTTGCAAGTATTCAGATTTGAATAGCATACCCAAAACTATATATTTTAAGTGTTTAAAATTCGTCTTTTGGCCAACAAACAGGGCAAAATTTCCCACAGTGCATTGCTATCAAAAGCAATATTGTGCTCATAAGGATCTAACAGCCTCCTGTTTGTGCCTGGTCTTATCAATGTCACTCATTTATCTGTTCCACGATAAAGCGAAGGCTATTTACGTGATTAATACACGACCTGTTAAGAAAAAAACTTACTTTATGTTTCCGAATAAAAGGATCCAATTTCTTATTTACTCTAATGAGAAGGACTTTCATCGGCACTTTGGAAAAAATCATAAGACAAAAGATCACTTTTACAAAAAATCAATAAAAATTAATAAATCTTTTTATGATTTTTGAATTTTGTCATGTGACCGAAGAAAAATTTTTGTTTTAACAAGATTAATGGTTATATTTAGAAGAGAAAAAAAAACCAAAAAAAAAAAAATAGTAAAAAATAGTAAAAATATAAATGAATATTTGAATAACTGACAATTTGTATAACCACACCGGCTAATTTATGCATTAACCTTGCATTTTATGTGAATAATAAATAAATAAAATCAAAAATTTTAATTTCATTTCAAGTTAATTAAAAACCAAGCGAATGCGCGCGCTTTAAAAAAATACGCAGCCAAATCGTTCGTAGTTGGAGTAGCAAGAAAAAGTGACATCAAAAAGCTCTGCGGCAACAGCAATGCCAATTGCTGCCAACTGCTGCTAACAGCATGCGCAACATTAAATTTAACTGATCCAAAGTTGAAAGCTAAAGAGACAACACCATCAACAAATTTCTGTTGCTGCCTTACTGTACTGTAAAGTGCATTTGTTGCTCATCAAAGTGGATGCTGCTGATTGAAATTGCACTACAATGTCGTTATTTTTATTAGTTTTTTTTTTTTTTGATTTTAGAGTAGGCGTTTCATTTTTGTTGCGGCCTTTTTTTTAATTTACAAAAATTAACGAGCAATTCGTGATTTATGCATTTCGTTTTTTATTATTTCCTTTTGTTTTACTGTTCATTAAATATCTGTACTTAATTAGTTTCGACTGCAGCCAAACACGTGAAACCTTAAGTTCAAAGCTGTTAAAAATTATGAAATATTGCCAGTGCGCGGCAGCTGTTGTTGTCAACGATTTTGGCAGGTATCAAAAAAGAGCCCTTTAAAATATCTATTAGTTTAATATTTTTGTTTGGTTATCATTAGTAATCCAAAAATTATTCCGTTATCAACAACTGAATGAATGAAGATTGCCAACAAGCTCTTGCGTAAAATTCTCAATACAGTAGATGACGAAATGAATCCAAAAATCGTGAAAACTTTTTTTTTAAATAATGAAAAAGCCGAAATAAAGTTAATACTTTTTAAAACAGAAAAATATCTAGATAATCGAAATAATAAGGGATTTTCCGACTGCATTGTGACCATGTTTGCTTAACGAACACGGTGCTTTAGTAAAATTTAAAGTCTCAAGATCTTGTTCTATCAATACCACCAGGGGCATGGTGAAAAATGTCATCCGTGTGGAAAATTCGTAGCCTTAGGCCCGGATTCACAGTCATTAGTTAACTAATTAGCTAACTAAATTAGTGACAAAAGCTTAACTCAAGTTTCATATTCACAGTGTTTTGGTTAGCTAAAACAATGAAAAAGAGAAAAACATGACAGCGCGGCTAAAATTTTTGAATTTTGTGTAAATATCTGTTTTTTTGGCTTATGTTTGTTTGCTGGGAAAATAAAAAAACAAAAACGAAGGAAAACGCACGCGTAGCAAATTTTTAGCGATGAAGAAGTGTTTTGAAAACAAAAACGCAGGCAATTTGTAAAAACTTAATTTTTATTAATGACTGAAAATAATTGTTGATTTTTCGGTTAGTCGGACCTAAAGTGTTCGTAGGGACATTCATAGGGAATTGCAATATTGTCTCTCAAGTGACCGTTAGCAAGTTATTTGCAAAAAAAACTTTGTTTTGTGCCCTTTGAATTTGAGTTACTTTTTTAGCTTACATGGGATCACTGGGGACTTTTGATATTTTATTTGTAATGCTGCATTTAAGTCTCGCACTTCTTTTCCCTTATTATTGGATATTCAAATGCTTGTTTGCCTAAATCATATAGACCGCGCGGACAGCAATAGTCCAGTTGCGTAGGAATTCGTAGGATGTCAATTTATTCTTTGTTTGAAAGTCAAAAAAATATTTACATTGTGCAGTAATAAAATGTTTAGCAAAAACAGGCTTAAGGCAATAGAAATTCATACCCCAAAGCGGTTAATATGTTAGGTAAATCTGCTTCTTAAAAACAGTAGGGTGCACGGAAAAAACTTAACCGTAAAAATTCATTGAAAATCCCAGTAATTTTTACTGATTACACACAGTAAATTTTTTTTAAACGTATAAAAAAAATCTCATGTTGACGGAGCGAGTATCGAACTTCAAGATTTTTGTGCTTATAGGTGACACTCTAACTGAGCTACTGTAGCTTTTTCATTTATATCGCTTATTGTTTTATTTAAATTAATTTTGAATAAAACTTTTTACATTTTCAATCAGTAATAATTGAAATATGTTCTAAGCAAATATTGCAGAGCTCACTGGGATTTTTTCATGTGCGCACTTTTTACTTTTCTTTTCAGCATTTTCTACTTTTAAACCGTATATTTTACTTTCGTACCATTACTTTTTCATGCGAATTCAGTAAATTAATTAAATTACTGGAACAAACCGTAATTTTTCATGAGATTATTATTACTTTGAGCTGTTTGAAAATCAATTTTTCCGGATCAGTTTTTTTCGTGTGTTTTAAAGCGGTCGTACAAGCCTTGAAGACGATTAATATGAAGGGTGCCTAACACCAGAAATCATCACAAAAATACAGGAAATGACTTTGGAAGATCGTCGATTGATGGAAAGAAATTCAGCAGGTGCCCTAGGCATTTCAATAGGCATATGGAGCAATCTTGCAAAGTGTGTGCAATGAGTGCTGCATTCGCTAAAAATGCAACAAAAACACAAATGAAAGCGACTTTGTCAGCTACAATTGCACCATTCCAGACAGCATAAAAAAGATTTTGTGCGTCATTTTATTAATATATATGAGATTTCCGTCTACCACCATGATCCAAAATAAAAACAAAAGGCCGTTTGGCTCCAAAATCGAGTTCATGTTCAGTAATCAGCCTATAGCGAATGGAATTTTTTTCGTGGATTAGTAAGTATCAAAATTATAATTCTAACTCGGAATATTATTGTAATATCTCGGACCAACTAAGTAGATGCGAAAGTGTGTGAAAAAAGACCCAGAAAAAATCATTTTCCAGCTGCACAGTGAATTAAAGTTCGAATTGCTACAGCATCTTCCCTAATAATCAAAAGAAGAAGTAATGGCTTCTATAGAGGAGTATTATTCTGTTTCTATTAACAACAGAGTTGTGCTCCAAATAATGATTTTGTACTTTTTGAATTTTTCCCAAATTCGTTTTATAACTTTCATCTATTTGAACTAAACAAATTTAAAAATTATGCCGTCTTAAGTTTGCTACTTAAGTTGTATTTTTGATAAGATAAGATTTATTTTGTAATATAATATATATAAAATAATTGTAATTGTAATTTATTAAACTTTAAAAACATAATTTTTTGATAAGAAAAATTACATTATTTTATTTATTTTAATTATTTAATGTATGAATAAAATTTATAAATAAAGTTTCTACAAGACTTTACTAACAAAATTTTGTTAGGCTGTAACTCAAACAAGAAATAAACAAAACAAAATCTTAAAAACCTTGACCATTCAAAATTTATTATTGTTTTTTTTTTTTTTTCACTTTATAAACAACGTAACACAACTAAATGAAGTTACATTTCAACTTCAAGTTATTTTTTTGTTTTAAAAATTTATTTTAAACATTAACAGCCAATTGATTGTCATCTCATGCTCATCATCAATAAGCAAATGTAGTGTTCTTTATTTAACCTTTTTTTGTTTTTTCAAAGACCAGTTCAAAGCAATTCATGACTCCGTCGTCTCTCATGTGTCACGTTGTATTTGTTAACTTAAAATTTGAATAATTATTGTTTGAAAACAAAGAACCAACAACGAATTTTGTATTATATAGCAAATAAGAGAAACAAACAAACCCATACGAGTACATGATGCTTCAAAAATATTTGTGCACATCTGGCCTAAGATCGTAATTATATTGTATGTTCATATGCCAATTGAATTCTTTCTGAGGAATATTCTTTATCAATGCGACTTTTAACAACTTACATGCAGTATAGCGGAGTTTGCGCAAGCGTCATGGGAATTTCAGCATATGATGCGTGATTATTTAAACAATTTTTGTTTATTAAGTGGAGGTTAAGGGTTTGCATTTTCAAAAAATCGATTTTTTGTCTTTTCTTATTGTTAAACATTTCAAGAATATACTTTCAAAATTTTAAGTTGATCTGAGCAATACTCTTGACGTTATTGTCTAATTAGTCTCCTGTCCTTTACTTTTTTACTTTCACTTTTTTAGCTTTTAAAATTTTAAAAGCGTTTTCCTCAAAACTAAGTACTTTTTCAAAGTCAAATACCTCCCCCCTTCGTTAAGTTTAGAATTTTTGTTTACATTAATAGGGTTTCCCACCTACAAATGGTGGAAATAGCAGTTTATACTTTAGATGACCACCAAAAATTTTTAAATGAAAAAAATAATAATAAATAATCAGAGAACGTTGGGGGAGTATTTGATGACACTTTGACTAAATTTTAACGGTTTTTGATTCCAGATAATTTCCGACCGATATATAGTGAATACCGCAAAACTGTTTTTTTTTCTGAGATGTTCTCGGACAAGCTCTGTCACCGGCTTGTTTTTCAATATTTCCAAATGAAAAAATAACAAAATATTGTTAAAAGTATAATTAATAATGTACAAAAGATTTAAATAAATTTGCTCAATCCATACGTTTAAAAAAATTCTCAAAAAAAGTGTTCTTTTTTTATGCTGATACCCTTACCCCCCTTAATACATATGGTAAGGTTTAGGATTGTGTTAATAGATTACATTGTCAAGCCGTGTTCAGACATATATTTTTTTTTTTTTTTGGATGTTAGATGAACTTTGTTAATTAATTGATTAATCTAAGAGTTCTACAGAAGTTTTCGTATAATTTTTCAAAAGTATTTGTTCTTTTCATGTAAATCGCTAAATAAGGTTACATTTGTCACTCAGGAAAATAAAATTTATCGTAGAGGAGTTATGATTGGAGTTCTAAGTAGCGCTCGAAAAGTTGTTAAGACTATGCTAGTATATTTGTTTTCAAAACAGTCGTACTTTTCACTTTAATCGAAAAATCACAAAAATTTTACTATCGGATTTTTCGACTAACATTAAAAGTACGAGTGTTTTGGAAAAAATTTACTCTTCGATCGCTACTTACAACTCCAATCATAATTCCTTTACGATAAATTTTATTTTCCCGATTGACCGATGTAACCTTATTTAGCGATTAACATAAAAATAATAAATATTTTCGAAGATTGGTACAAGAATTTTCGAGCGCTATTCAAAACTCTAATCAAAACTCCTTTTTTGCAAGAAATTTTTTTAAGAAATATTTTCTAAAAAAAAAAAAAAAAAATATAAAGAACTCTAGAACTCTTCTAAGTATGTGAAAAAAACGGCGCTGAGTAAAAAACGGCGACACCTCAGTCTTTTGGTCCAATTTCGCAGAACTATCTGGAATTTTGTGAAAGAACTCCAGAACTATTTCCAACGGACTCAGAACTCAAAAAATATTCGGTTTTCAAAATTTCCGGAGCCAACTTCACATGAGTCATTCAAACCAGTAAAACCATAGCAGGAGAATAAGCAATATTGAAGTCTTTTGGATCGGTTGGATGCATAATATGTCATGTCATCTCCAAATGAGGCTACAAAGTTTCTAAATAATCTCGTATAATTACACGTCCATTTCTTTTCTACCGAAAAAGATTAAAATATTTATCAAACATAACCATTTGACAGGTTTTCGTAGAAAAAGCAGGGTTTTTATTTTGATAGCCGAAAACAAATTTTCCAAATAGGTGTCAGGTTTTAGGTTAAAAAACCATTTAAAAGCATGAGTATTCCGCTTAAAGCAAGATAGTTAAGTACATCTCCGGAGCAACAATTTCTGCACTTTAAAGTAAAATATATTTCAAAATACTGACGCGAGGGAAAAAATAAAAATGTGGAAATTTTTGGCGCACAAAAACCTTTCAAACCTATACCAATTCGAACTCTGGGCAGAAGAAAAAAATTGTTTGTGAATGTGTTATTTTGTTTACCATCACTTTATTTGTTAGTAACATGACTATTATTTATCTATTATTTTTTAATAGTTTTTGCATAATGTAAAGGTTGTCTCGTCACTGATGACTATGCGAAATTGACCAATAAACAAGATCACGTTTACTGAGAGTAATTTTTTCCCACTCCACTTAAGTGTACGTACATATGTACACATTAATTTGTTAACTTAATATTAAACTTACATAAGTGGCAACTGAATAAAAACAAATCAAAACGAAACAGAAAAACAATTCAGACAGACAGTTGCCAGACATGCATAATACAGACTCATCAATCATTGATTAATTGCCAAATTAAAAATAAAAAAAAAGATAAAAAAAGTAAATTCAAAGTTATGTCAAATTATTAAACAACCTAATTTAATTTAATTTAATTGCTTCAAATTGGATTGTTTTACTACATATGACATAGTAGGTTACTATAATCAATCAAAAATTTTAGCTTACCGTATTCTTATCGGAAACAAAAAAGTTATCGCAAGAAAATTATCATGAATTTGTAAAAATAAATTGCCAGTTAAATGTGACTATTGTCAACAAAAGCAACAACAATGTTGACACTTGTTTATATTTTTATGTTGACAGCAAAATGATTTAATTACCTGTAATGAAAAAGAAAAGAAAATTGAATTTAAAACATTTCATTGTATTGGCGTTGTATAGTTCAGTTAGTAAATTAGTTTAGGGCGCAAAGATTGAGTACTAAAAACATTCTCTACGTAATAAAATATTTAAATAAATTTCATAAAAATTTGTAGTTAAATTCGTAATATAAGGTTACTATTTGAAATGTAATTCTAGTGCGTAGAATAAATCGCAAATTTTTCTAAATAAAAAAAAAAAAACAAATTAAAAATTAGTCTCAGACAGGAGAGTGAAAACTACTTCCAAATTATCAACTTCGGTGCTTAACAACATTGAAAACATTTACTAGCTACCAACAAATCACGTGTCAAGTGGTTTTTTGTGGTGTGAACTTACTGTTCTATGTTTTTGAGTAAAAACACCAACATTACAAAAACAAGGCAAAATGCATAGGTAAAAAAACCAAAAAATTTGGTAGGTTGGTTTTCGATACGTTTCATCCATAACCATATGGAATCTTCAGTCGAATTCACCTACAAATCAAGAACTCGACCAAGCATGCTTTATTCATTTTTTGCATAGATTAGAAAACATTTGTTGAAACAAGAAACTGGGGAAATGTTGGAGAAAATTTAAGCAGGAAATTTACTTGAAATTTTAATTTTTATAGACTACAAACCCAAAACTCTTCCACTATTTTAATAGTACAGTCATTTGGTAGTTTTACCTGGAAAGTTTTGCGGGATTTCTGCAAATGAGTTATTTTATAGATTTCGATGTGCTCTTTCAGAATTTCAACTTTGCTACCTCGTATCGTGTTCGCTCGAGCCGCCATATTGGAAAAATGGCGTCCAAAATCAGTTTTTTACAAATATCTCTTTAACGGTTATATTTAGAGAAAAATTTCTTAGGACAATGTTGTAGCTTATAAAATTTTCTATAAAAATGACCTTTGAATTGTTTTCGTACGACTTATAACTCAGGAGATATCTTTATTCAAAATTTTAGAAAAATTAGTAAATTGTGAATGCCACTTATGAGTAGGCACAGTGATGTGTCAAGCTTATAATTACGATAACTTATGAACGGTGAGTCGCACTTTTAAAATAAAAACACCTATTTATAGGGAATAACTTGTTCTACAAGATACATATTATTTTTTTTCATATCACCTATAGTTAAGGAGATATTTTTTCCCACAAACCCAAAATTTTGAAAAAAAACGTTTTTTCAAAATGGCTCCTAAACGGTTCGTCCTAGAAAAAAAATTGTCAATGCATTTGGTAGAACGTTCAATTTTCTATAAGAGTCTCTTCGAGCTGTTTTTTCGTCAGACTTACCCTTCATGAGATATCGCGTCTTGAAAATCATTCAAAATTGAATATTGTTCTATGCGCCCTACTATGTTCAATTTTGAATGATTTTCAAGTCGCGATATCTCATGAAGGGTAAGTCTGACGAAAAAACAGCTCGAAGAGACTCTTATAGAAAATTGAACGTTCTACCAAATGCATTGACAATTTTTTTTCTAGGACGAACCGTTTAGGAGCCATTTTGAAAAAACGTTTTTTTTCAAAATTTTAGGTTTGTGGGAAAAATATCTCCTTAACTATAGGTGATATGAAAAAAAAAATAAAATGTAACTTGTAGAGCAAGTTAATCCCTATAAATAAGTGTTTTTATTTTAAACGTGCGACTCACCGTTCATAAGTTATCGTAATTATAAGCTTGACACATCACTGTGCCTACTCATAAGTGGCATTCACAATTTACTAATTTTTCTAAAATTTTGAATAAAGATATCTCCTGAGTTATAAGTCGTACGAAAACAATTCAAAGGTCATTTTTATAAGCTACAACATTGTCCTAAGAAATTTTTCTCTAAATATAACCGTTAAAGAGATATTTGTAAAAAACTGATTTTGGACGCCATTTTTCCAATATGGCGGCTCGAGCGAACACGATACGAGGTAGCAAAGTTGAAATTCTGAAAGAGCACATCGAAATCTATAAAATAACTCATTTGCAGAAATCCCGCAAAACTTTCCAGGTAACATCATTTTTTTCTCCCAAATGATTGTACTATAAAAGGTTTTATAAAATAGTCACTACTCTGATATACTCTTAAGCTCGATTTTTCAGTTGAGTCACCCAAATGCAGAAGCAGTTAAAAGACAAAAAAATTTTTTTTTATATTCACCCCTATTCCCAATTGTCATTTCTATTTCGTTTCTGTTGCTTTTTATTTTTTTATCGTCGTCCCGTTTCTAAATTTGGAGTCTGGAAATATATTGGATCGATGAGGGGTGTTCATAAAGGGATTTGGAAAACGAAGCAATCACACTTATCGTTTTCCTGATCTCTCGATAACCACCCCTTGTCGTTCCAATATATTTCAATATTTTTCAATATATAGGAACGACGAGGAGATTTCATCGAGGGGTTAGGAAAACAAAGCAATCAAACATATGTTTCGTGTTCCTAATCCCTCGATGAACACTCCTCGTCGTTTCAATATGTTTCCAGACTCCAAATTTAGAAACGAGACGACGATAAAACCTAAAAAGGCTCAAAAACTAAATAGAAACGACAATTGAGATTAGGGTTATTTGGTATTATTGGATTCGTTAGCTCCCTAGCAGTTCGAAAATACCAATATTCACAAAAAATTTTTAGTTTTTCAACTGCTTCTGCATTTGGACGACTCAGTTCAAAAATTCTACTTTTCTAATCAAATTTTCAAATGATTGCTTTAAGAAAATTGCCTTAGCTTGACTAGGCTCACTTCGACATTTATCGGCACATTTCGGTTTTTAAAGACGTTTTCAATAAATATGACTTCAATATTTATCGATACTGTAATACTTTTATGGATTTCTTTTATGTTTTCTACTAAACAATAAACTGTTCCTCCCCATACCGCACACCTGCCTTGAACGAAAAAAAAGATGGTTTCCCTAATGCCTCCAAAAACCAAGTTCGCGCTTAGTTTCTTTAGAATATAATGTTAACAAAATCGCATCTCATCTTGGGTTTTTCTTTATCTTTTATATTGCGGCATTATCTACTTAAAAAAAGAAACTGAAAATAAAATACAACAACCAACAATAAAACTAGTCATTTTGTTGTTAAAAAATCATATATTTCGTCTTCAAAAATCAAATTTTTTACGTTTTTCAACTACGCGGTCGGAAAAACGGTTTTTTACTCAAAAGTAGGGCATCTTACGATATAAATTGTTAAGGCAAAAAATGCTTAGGCCGTTCAAAGTATACGTGCGAATTTTTTCAGAACTTTTTTAGACATTTTATAATTTTTCGAAAGATGGTCAGGACAAAAATAAAAAAAAATAAAAAAAATATTCTGAAAAATTCTTTCTTAGACGATTCTAAGCATTTTTTGCCTCATACAAAAGATGTCTTGCTTTTGAGTAAAAATAAAGTTTTTCCGAACGACTTATTGCGAAACGCAAAAAAAGGACTATAATCTTTATTTTTCATTTATCCATCCTGTGAAGAAAAAAAATATGTGCAAAAAAACATGTCAAAATGGGCTTTCAAGAGAATCAAAAATGCTCCACGGGTTTTTCTGGGAACGAAAAAAAATTATGCAGACATCTAACTTCTTACTTTTGAGACTGTAAGGGAATTAATCTAAATTTTGACCCTATCTACGATACAATTCAAAAATATTTGACTTCTTTATGGTTCATAACATATTCTGTAAACTTCAATATGCAACCGATCGTCTTAGCAAAATGAAATAATAATTTTATTTTTTATATTTTCCAGATTTTATTAAAACAACTAAGATATGATGACTAAGTCATAAAATGAGGATAGTGCAAGAAAACAAAGGCCATTACAAAACACACAAGACCACAACAACACCAAAAATGTCAACCAGTAGCAACACGAAAAGCAGACGCAGCCTGAGTAGAACGGCGCTGTTAACATTTCTGCTACTGAATCTGCAACTATTACAAATACAAGGCATGAGTGCAGACTACGGGGATACTGCCGGTAATAGTGAAGTTGTCAGCAAAAGCGATGACATCTACGATCCCGCACAACTTGAGCAAGTACTTGAGGAAGAAGAAAAACAAAACAATATGAGTCAAAGCTTTGATGATACTGAAACAGAAACCATAGCACCTTTGAATGTGCACGATGCACGTCGAAATATGCCCACAAATCAAATAAGTGCAGCGCGGGACGAATATGCCCAAGAAAATGTTAAGGTAAATGCCACACGTCAACAAAGTTTCCCAAGTGATAGCTTAGAAGATGAATACAACGATACAGAGCATTTTATTGGGGGTGGTGTGGCAAACACAACAAGAACAACAGTACCACCTGCAGCAACCACAGCAATGATACCTGAATATGTGGTACGCAAGGCAAAGGCCGAAACATTTAAAGTGAAACATAAAAAACCTGTAGAAGATAATGTATCTTCCTCCGATTATGAAGATGAAGTTGATGTTAGGATGCCCAACCAAGAATCGGAGGCTACAAGACGCCTTTTCATACAACATCAAGCTGATCAGATAGTGCCATTAGCAAGAAAATTTTATCAAACCCAAGATGGTGAAGATGAGAATGAGGACGTTCAAGAAGAAGATGAAGATATTGCAATTGCTGGCAATGTAAATGATTTGCTAAAGTCAAGACATCATTCATTAGTACCAATGCCGCAACAACAATTTCAGTTACCTAAACAACATTTAGAACAGAATTTCCGAAATCAATCCGAAGAGGAATATTATGAAGATTCAAAAGATGAAAGTTACGAACAGTTGGTAGCGAAGCAACAACATTTCTTGGCATCAACGACAATAGCGCCAGCTACAACAACAACGTCAACATCAACGCCATCAACCACAACTACAACCATGACAACGCCGGCGACTGAGCCAGCAATTATACCAAATTTCATTGGTAGTAGAGCTGGTGTTGAGGCATGGACAAGAACAAGTACAACGCCAACAACAACAAGTATGCCAATAATAACAACAACAATAGCAAACATTGCTGCAGCAACATTTACTAACAATCCGACGACAACGCCAGCAACAACTCCATCAACGACAGCGGCACCAACTACAACGAAAACAACAACAACGACGACAGCGTTACCAACGACATCACGCCCAGCACCAACACCGTCAGCAACACCGCCGACAACAACAGCACCAATAAACAGCAACAAACAGGGTAAACAAATTCACATTTCTCGTCGCAAATTGTTGCCACACGAGCAATTACGTAACTACATCGAAGATGCCTACATTCGGATGCCACTGGCTGTGATAGTGGATCCATCAACGGAATCACTGGAGAAAACGAAAGCACTGTGGCGTGATACATTGCGTACAAATTACAATATAAAAATCGTTTTGGTCGCCATAAATGCTTCGGGTAAGTTAGTGAGTGAGTGAATGGTGGTGATTCGCTGTCTTGTAGATTGGAATTTGATCGTTAAAAATGTTGATATTAAATGTACAGTTAAATTGTGATCAAAACGAGATCTAAGGATAAGCAGTGCAGTGGGGTAGGAGGGTAAGGGAACAAAGCAAAAAAGATAAATAAAGGAAAAAAGTAAAAGTGTTGTTGTCTGCAATCGAGAAATAATTCGAATTCCGCTGTTACACGTAAAGAAATGTTGAGTAAAATTTAAAAAAATCAAAAATATATGTGGCAAAAAGCAAAAGGGTGCTTCTTTGGCTTGGCTTTTGCGTGTGCGGGAGTTGCCACACCCACTTGTCATCTTATTTTTGCTTTAGGTTTGCCGTTACCTTCTGTAGTATCTGTGCGAAATTTGGTTCCATTATCTCAAGCAAAGCTTGCACTACAGCATTTTTAAAAATTTGCTTGTAAGGGTGGTGCCACGCTCTATGTTGCAATGTTCAACAAAGGAAAGAGCAACCATGCCTAGAAATAATGAAAAATTGTGCTTAACTCCATCTTTCTTAAGTCAATTTAAGCGTTTCCTTAAAACAATTTATCCAATTTAATCATTCGACAAAAATCGCTCCGGTAATTTTTTGAAACTGTTTGGAATCGCCTTAATATATTTAATTTTCAAAGTATATTAAATGGAGAAGAAAAAAACTAAAACAATTTTTATACACCTTAGGTATTCCTGCGGCATTTAGTTTCAACAATACACGCCAATTTCTCGCTGGACTCAATAGTATCAAAGAAAACAATGGTGGCAATGCATTTATTGGCATTGTTCATGCATCAGAATTGGTACCATATGACAGTGCAGTTTTCATATCAACAGCAGCAATTCCACCTCACACTGAACTGGTGCAGGATGCAGCTATTACATTATTAAAGAAACGCATAAGGGTTTGTTAAATATAATCATTATTAGTTTTTTTATGAAAATTAATCATATATTTTTTTAAACTTTTTATTATAGCTTTATGTGTTGTGGTTTGGTGAACGTTCGATTACAGAGAACGAAACACAAGAGGGTGTGGGAGGCATTTTAGGAGAGGTAGCCATACGTTCGGGTGGTGAAACACTAAACATTGTTGGAAGTGAAAATTCACAAGAATTGGAAGGCAATACAGTGAGTAACAATTTTAAACAATAACATTGCGTGTAAAAATTAAGGTCTCTTCTTCATGTGATAAAGTTAGAAACCAATGGTTCTTATAAAACTTTGGCCCCCTAAATAGCGAATCTCCATCAAATCTCAATTTTGAGAAAAACGAGATCGCGCTCCATAAGTTGCATCACTTCAAAAATAAAAGACTCAGTTATTTTAGTTTACAAGCGAATAAACAAACCTCGGTTTTAAAGTAAAAGTAAAATTATAAAATCATATACCAATTTCATATAGTCATTTGCCTTCAGTATAAGAGTTCACACGTAATGAACAAAGAAGTTAAGGACATTCATTGTTTGAAGATATGCTTTACTTGTTTTGAAAACAAAAGACTTTAATTGTCTTTTAACTTAATGTGGGTTACTGCAAAAAAACATTTCTGTTCATATTGTGGCTTTCAAAGGTAGATATAGAATTACTTATAAGTGAGTTAAAATGAATTAAATAATATAAATAAAAAATGTACTTTTACCATTCAGTTGGCGAAACATTAAACCGCACCTTACGAAAAATGTTGAAAATTATGAAAAAGGTTATAAAATGGAAAAAGGGAAAAACAAATTTTAAAAACTTAAAACATACAAGGAGTCATTTTTAAGTCCGCGGAATGGGGGGTAAGGAGTGGAAATAAAAATATTAATTTATAATTCCTGTTCAATATATTCTTCTATTCCCTTAATGAATTTCTCTGATCTTTCACTTAACTTATGAATACTTTCGAAAAAAAATGCTTTATCTTAGTCTGAAAATAACGTTAAAACCGAGTTCTTCACATCTTCAACATTTAAAAATTTCTACCTACGAAATTCTTTTTTCAAGTTTGATGATAGGAAGTAATATCTAGGATCCAGGTCTAGACTGTAAGGTAGGTGAGCCAAAATTTCGAAGCCCACCTTCTGCACCACGGCCATCGTAACACGGCTCTTGTAAACAGCTGCGTTTTCAAGCTTAAAGGGAACAGCTATGGTCAAATGTTCCCTTCTTTTCTCTGAAGGCTTTCTTTAACCACTCTTACTTAGATTGAATCCCAAAAGATTGTCGCCATTATTTTCGCAGCCCACTGTGACACTCTTAGGTGGTAGTGGGCTTTTTGTGCCACTGTTTGGACTCAGGTTCATAATGATGTACCGAAGTTTTATCCTCAGTAACAATTCTAGCCAATACCTACTCTAAATCTGTCTTCACTACAGAGGTTCAAAAACTTGCTAGAATATTTCAAGAGCTTTTTTTTGAGACTTCGTGAACATTCTCGGCATTCATCTTGAGCTGACTTTGGCCATGCCAAAGTTATCGTAAATAATTTTAGAAGTGGTTGTATCTGCTGCTCCTAGCATTTCTACGAGCCAGTGGCGGATCCAGCATTGTCAAGAGGGGGGGCCGATTGACTACATTTCTAGATAATAACAGAATGTTTTCAAAATTTTTACATATAATTGAGGTTTGAGAGAGGGGGCGATCGCCCCATCGCCCCCCTCTGGATCCGCCACTGCTACGAGCTGTGTCTTCTTTAGTTAGGCATCTTCCAATATTAATTTTTGAATGATCACTTCGATTGGACGTCCTGGGCGTGCGTCGTCTTTAAGTGGTTCTGCCAAATGTAAGCCATAGATTATTTAGACAATAGTCATCGTAAATGGATAACATCTCTTTAAGTATGGTTTGAATTGATTTTCTTTGCTTAGTAAGAAAATTTATAACAGCGCGATGCTCGATTTGCTCCATATTTGAAATTTTATTCGGGACTGACTTCTTTGGTCGACGAAAGTTCATAGAAAAATTAAATGAAAAATGCATTAGGGTAGCAGAAGAATATATTCCACTCCTTACTCCTCCAATCCGCAGACTTAAAAATTACCGCTCACTTCGGAATCGGAATGGAAGCAATCTTCAAAAGCTCTGCATTGCGACAAATAAGATGGAATCGGATTTGTATTCCAACAAATAAAATTTACTTATAGTTCCTATTCAATTTACCGGAACAAAAATCCGATTTGGTGTTAATTATCGAAATGCGGAGCTCTTAAAAATTGCTTTCATTCCGATTCCGAAGTGAATCGGATTTCAGAGCATGCCAGACTATGTATTCGGATGGTGAAATTTATTCAGTTATTAGGAGGTTTATACAAAACAAAATTTGCTTGCTATGGCCAAAAATGGTATAATTTTTCGGTATTTTTGTATTTATACTTAACTTTGTTGAAGTTATAGCTATGGCAAAAGTGCATTTTCTTGAAAAAACCCAAATATATTGTATAATACTACAAAATCCGACTTGGAGCCAAACTAGCGCAACTCAGATAGGGTTTTAATAGTAACGTCAAGTACTTTCAGGAACAGCACTTAAAAAGTTGTTTGGATTTTTCATGTGACACTGTATCATTTGGCAACCTTACAAATTTATTGGGTGTACAACTTAAAAACCGGAATTTGACGGTGGATGTCCGTACTAACAAATATCGTGAAAGCTCGAACTTTATATATATGTCATTTTGAAGGTACATTTGACAGCTGTCAAAATCAGTCAACAAAACAATTTTATCTTGTGTGCATCATTATTATTTTTCACGATGAATAACTTCGAAAATTCGAGAAAAAGTCAGCATTTGCGGGAGGTTCTGTTGGGTCATTTTTTTGCAAAGAAAACTGCTGCGGAAAGTCATTGTTTGCTTGTAGAAGTTTATGGCGACGATGCTTTAGGAAAAACACAGTGTTTTGAATGGTTTAAGCGCTTCAAAAGTGCCGATTTTGACATCAAAGACAAAGAACGCCCAGGACAGCCAAAAAAGTTTGAAGACGAAGAATTAGAGAAGCTACTCGATGAGGATTCGTGTTAAACACAAGACGAGCTTGCCAAATCGTTGGGAGTGACTCAGCAAGCCATTTCGAAACGTTTGAAAGCCGCCGGATACATTCAGAAGCAAGGTAATTGGGTCCCCTATGAGTTGAAGCCGAGAGACGTTGAACGGCGCTTCTGTATGTCTGAAATGCTGCTTGAGCGCCATAAAAACAAATCTTTTTTGCATCGGATTGTGACTGGGGATGAAAAATGGATCCATTATGACAATCCCAAGCGCAAAAAGTCATACGTGAAACCCGGCCAACTAGCCAAATCAACCTCGAAGCCAAATATCCATGGCGCCAAGGTTATGCTGTGTATTTGGTGGGATCAGAAGGGGCCGTTATATTATGAGTTGTTGAAATCGGCAAGACAATCACAGGTGACCTGTACCGAACACAATTAATACGTTTGAAGCGTGCCATCATCGAAAAACGCCCGGAAAATGCGACCAGACACGAAGCAATAATTTTTCATCATGACAACGCTCGGCCGCATGTTGCAAGACCCGTGAAAAACTATTTGGAAAATAGTGGATGGGAAGTTTTGGCTCACTCGCCTTATAGCCCAGATCTTGCACCATCAGACTTCCATTTGTTCCGATCGATGCAGAATGCCCTATCAGGAATACGCTTCACTTAAGTTCAAGATATCGAAAATTGGATAGATTTATTTTTGGCCGCCAAGCCATAATTCATAAATTGCCTGAAAGACGGGGAAATGTTGTAGCTTCCAATGGACAATACTTTGAATAAAATATATTCCGGCCTGTTCCGTAATCCGTGTAATTTCAATTACTTTTAATTTCGAAGACTTGTTGATTACTTTTTACTTTCGATGTGGATGTGAAGCCTATTCAACGACTGTTCAAGACGTTTAACTTTTCACAGTAGAAACGCAAACTTTTTAGCTGTCAGTTAAAAAATACACACAAGTAAACAAGATTTATGAATCAAAATGCTTTTTATTAAATTTATTAACTTTAATTGAGTTTCACTTTAACAACGGCTGCTGCAATGCACTTGAAATTATAAATGCTCGCAATTTTCTCTGTCAAAATAATGTATTAGGCGAGATGCCCAATTATGGGGTTTCCTCTGATTTGAGGGAATTTTAAAAATTTTTTTTTCATGCTCAGTGCATTTTATTGGGTTAATTAGATGTTCTATTGCAATTTAAGAAATGAAATCAGGTGGCATCCTGTTTTCGAACTATTCTTACTAACACCATGATATAATGAAATGTCAAATAATTCACACAAACACTGACTTCGAAAATGCCAATTTGCCGACTTTTTACTTGTCATCGGAAAAAATATTTTTTTAGTTAGAGTTTTTTATATCAGCAATATTTACAATATTACATTTACAATAAAAATAAGAATTACTCGCTAAAAAAGGGAAAAACTCTGGAGCTTATTCGTGTGTATTTTTTTTTTCAATTTGATGTATAAAACAGCTTTAAAAAAGCAAAATTAATTGAAAAGTCGTAGCATAATGCCGACTTTTCAAAAAGTTTCGCATTCCACTTTATACCCACTTTCACGTGAAAGCGGAATTGGGAACAGGGCGGATTGTAACATTTTTCCACAATAAAGCATCAAATTTCGCTAAAAAATTCCGGTTTTTAAGTTGTACACCCAATATTTGAAATTTTTTAAGCTGTAATATTCCTAATTATTTGAAAAAAAGTTCGGTTTAAAATTTTGTTAAAACCAGGTGGCAGCCTTAAATTTTTCTATAAACTTTCTGAGTTCCCTTTTTTAAAAAAAAACTTTTGGACTTACGCCTTTTGAGGCTTTTGTTTTTGAAAGTCTCTTTTGTGATTTGTTTTAGAACGTTTTTTTTTAAGTTTAGTTTAAAAGTTTTTATAAGTTTGAAAACTCGATATTTTATCATTACGAAGTTTAATCAAAAAATCAGTCAATATAAACCTATGTCGAATAGATAATCACGTACTGAGCATAAACATGGATTAATTTTGAAACAAGAGATTATTATTAGCTGTGTTCCAATGGTAGTGGATCTGACCTGGATCAGATCTGAACTCATTAAAACGCACATGGATTCAATTTCAAAAACTTGGCAGCACTGACAAGAATTGACAGAAATGCCAAAACATGAATGTCATTTAAATTTTGTTTGTTTATTTATGATTTTTGAAATCAAAGCAAAAAAAAACTGCGTCGCTACTTATCTCATGCCGTAATTACATGAAGCTTTATTGCCTATAAAGTCGATCTATTAGCTAAAAAAATTTATGGATATGTGTATTCACTAGGATTCCTTGCGATTCCAAATCCGTTAAGACCTTGGCCATCGCATATTTTTTTCTTTTTGGAATTTTCAAATTCATCCTTACGCCTGGCATATGCAGCAAGGAAGGCTAACGTCTCCTCCTTCGACCAAAATCGCTTTTCACTGAAAAAATATTTATTGAATTATTTTGGCATCTTAAACTTTATGTGCTGTTACTTACACATTTGCAGGAATTTTAAAAAATTCTTTTCTATTTAAAACCCTTCAGTTCACGGAACTAGTACCGAACTAGCGAAATCGCTATCTACCGGTAACCAGCACTAGTTCCTCCCAGATCTACTTTATTCGTTCTCAACTGGCGAATTTAACGTGTGCATGTCATTGGCAGGGGTCAATTGCCACCCTTTGCTCTACTGATCACTAGCTATTTCACTACTGAGAAGTAGCTTGCTTGTAAGGCGTTCTCTTAGTAAAGAAAAAAAAAAAAAAAAATCGAACAACCCACACTAAGATTCGAACCTGGGGTTCAAAGTTTTTCACCTGTGTATGTAGATAAATTACGAAGTCTTTAGCTCATTCGTCTGTAAAGCTTATTGACGTAGTTATGTGAAATTCGTATTTAAACAATTGAAACAATTTTTGTTTTATTTCTAAATTTTGTTCTCTTTCTTTTTTTTGTTTTTTTTATAAATAAAATTACTCAAGTTTTGAGACAAAAAAAGTCTCTCCAAAGAAAATTTGAAATTCAAACGTTTTTATCGCTCACGTTTTATATTTTATTATTGAACTGACGACTGCTTGCATTACCTGGGGTCAAAAAAGGAACTAGTGCGTGTTTTGCTAGCTACTTCGATAGTGATATTGGGCGAATTGTCTACTTGAGAACTGCTGGGAATTTTAATATTTTCTTTCTCCTTTGTATATTTTTATTTTGAAATATTTTACAAACATTTTTGACGGTTAATGTCAAACTGTCAACAAATAAGCCAGTGCTACCAAATAAAACCCGTAATTTTCAGAACACTTCCATGGATCCAAAGAAGATTTCCGAACGCATTCATGTATCCAGAAAATGGAACCAAGATCTGAGCTGGTTCCGAATTTGTTTTTGTTTTGCTTAAAAGTGAATCTGATCCGGATCAGATCTGCTGCCATTGGAACACAGCTATTATATTCTAAGATTTGAAAATTTACAATAAAATGTTTTTTAAATTTTATACCAAATACATTGACGAAAATGTATTTGCTTAGTGTGGCTGTTTTAAAACTGGCGTTTCAAAATATATGGCCGGGTACTTTGCAGCCACATAAAAATGCTTATTTCCTCATAAAAATTAGCTTAATTTTTACTCAAGATTTTTCCAAAATATTTTCGCACTAGCGATGATCGTTCATGAGCTAAGCAAAACAAAAACCGATTTTACATTTGAATCGAAAATGATTTTTCATTTTTGTAGAGATTGCCGTAAATTACCATATTTTTATCAACTTTTGCTGTAGAGATTCATGAGTTGATATTCTCTTTTTTCTCACCGTTCATGGAGATGATACTGCTAAGATAAGAAAAGCTGTAGACATTTATTTTAAAGACGTCCTTTGCTATTCCAAGACAAAGTCTACTAGTTTAATTTGAGTTTATTTTGTCATAAGCGTAATCGAGATATTTTATTCGGAGTAATGCTGGAATGCTTGGGCTTTTCGAGGTCGAGATCATTTAATTGTTCATTAAAGTTCCATCGGATTCCTCTTTGACCTTATTAAAGGCTTTATCTCAGTAGAATCAACGAATCAATTCGACATGGTTGTCAAAAGTTTGCAAAATGGTTCAGAGTTAATTTTTTAGGAAGAAAGAACATCAATCTCTACTACACACTTTAATTGTTTTTCAAACATTTTTTATTTTTTTAGCACACTATCATATTTTAATAAATTTTCTCAAATCATTTTAGCTAACGTTAGTTGCCGATGCTTACATTGGCCCACAAGAGGTTGATGTACCAGTGGATACAACAATGGCAAGTTTACATGTTAAAATTGATTCACCGATGAGAAGTGCAACGTTGGAAACGCCTAATGGTGGTTAGTGACTAACAAGAACTTTTAACTTTATAAATAAGCCAATTTTCCTTAAAATTAAAACAAAAACAAAAAGAAACAGTGAACTTTAACTAACACATGATACTTTATATGCAAAAATAAAGCCGAGACAATTAAGCTTTAAATTTAAGCATTTGAAAATGGTTTATTTAACCCCTAAAATTAGCTTTAAGTACTAACATAATGCGCCATCTAAAATTCTTAATTTTATAATTGAAATATTTATTATTTTTATTTTACTAAGTATCTTTATATGTTTGTATGTGTTTTAAGTTTTTATTCAAATCTATGTTAGAGCATTAATTAATTGTTTATGTTAAGCACAAAAAAGTGTTTATAAGTTTTATAATTATACATACATATATATATTTTAATGTTTTTGTGTGTACATATAAAAATGTATTAATGAATTTGTGTTGTAGTTGTAGTCAGTTTAACTAAAATTTTTATGTTTAACCGTAGTACAAAAAATCAAAAAATTTTATTGTAATATATTTATATAAAATTTTATAAATGATATCAATTTTATCTCTTTTAAGCTGCACACTAAAATAATAAAAAACGTTTAAATTTATCCCTACCTAAATTTACTAGAAGTACAAAATTGTCTTTTCTTTATTAACATAATTCCAAAGATATTTAACTTTCTATCACTTTACTGTATTTGCTATATATATTAATTTGTGTGGTCCATTTTATGTGTTTTTGTCCCTTTTCCAGCTGCTTTAATTCTCACATTTAATGATCTACAAAGGAAGAGGTAAGTACCTGTGCAGCTCAAAATAACAACTTGTGATGTCGGTCACTTAGAATAAATAGCACAATTTTTACGAGCACATAATGCAATTGCACAAAATTTGTTCATTTTACTCTATAAGTTTGGGTTAAACCGTGTACTAATTATATAAAAGCAGGAGTTTGTTAACAAAAGTCTCATCAGAAAGTTAGAATTTGCAAAAAAAAAATTCGTTTTTTTTCAGTTCAACGTCTTTTTTAAGCAACACTTTGAAACCGAAGGCATATACATTTTAGTTTATTCATAAAAAGCATCCAATTCCAAATAAAACTAATAATCATTTATAAAAATTGGTTAAAAATTGAAGATGCCAAGGTTTTTTTTTAAAATCTTACTTTATTATTATTTTTAACTAATAAAAATCCGTTTAAAAGGACTCATTTCATGAAAACGAGTTTAAGTGATTCTTAGTGCAATATAATTTTATGTTCAATACTTTTTTTAATCATCATAGCCCATTAGGTCTTGTTTTTATGGGTGTTTTTGACATCTTTTACTAAAAACTTGCCTATAATGGGTTAAAATGTTCGAAGAAAATATTCTACGAAAAATTTCACTAGAAGTCACAAAAAATCACGATCCGGCAAGAATATTTTATTATTAAAAATTATATTTTCAAATAAAGTGAGATGTATAAAAGAAATCATTACATCTACAATTCTAAACAATTTTTATGCATGATGAGTGGCTTTATTGAAAATTGTATGCACTTTCCGAATAAATTAAAATTTATATGCCATACCTTTCAAAGTTTTGCTTAAAAAAGACGTTAAACTGTAAAAAACAAAATCTTTTTTTGCAAATTCTAAATTTCCTATACTATAGTATATATTTTTAGAATGACCATAAATTCTCTTTTTCAAGTCAGTGAAGAAATGCAAAATCGGTTAAGAAATAACTGAGCTACAAATTTGTATGTGCACTAAGTCACCCAAAAATAGTTTTTTAAGGGTAACTTAGGATTTTGGGGTAGCATTACAATTTTTAAGTATAGCCATGTTAAGTACTCGACCAGACCTACGATAACTGCTAGATATAATGCACTGTGTAATCGATTTGTTACGATGTTTCTTTGAAAAGATGTGGATATTTTAAGATGGCATGTGTCGGCTAAGTCGATAAATAGGATTTCGCGATGTCATCTTAAATCGGTCGTAACTTTTGTAGGAAGCATCGTTCAGCACCCTTCAACAGCTCATTCTGTAGAAAAAGATTAGCACTACGTGATGAATTGGGTAAAAAAAAAAAAATAAAAAAAAAAAGATTTGTACAGTCTGCATCTACCCTCAAAAAAGCCATTGCCGTATTTTTAACCCCAAATATTTCAAAATTTAGAGCTGATAGGCCAATTCTGACTTTGGATTCGAATCTAAGTGGAAAGTTCCTTAGAAATTGACAAACAACTACCCTGCAATAATCACAAACCCATTATTTGCAGTGCTGTGTAATAAACCTACTGTAAAATTAGCTTTTTGTCATTAAAGTTATTTTCGCGGTTAGGACACTATATACATATTTCCTGATAAAAATTGTTGTTATATTAAATTTATTTGACAATACGCATTAAATTTAAAACAGTTCTTTAACAGAATAATCTTTAGTGAATCATTGCATATACAATCTTACACTCGCCAGCAAAACAAACAACAACTCAGAAAAATGTATTAAATTCCAAAGTGTAAAGTTTACTAAAAAAAATATACAATTCACTTACACACATTTAAGATAAAATATAAAAATGACCTCTAAATAATGAAAGAGGAAATTACTCATGTAAGTGCAAATAAGTTTGCAAAAAAATAAAAATAAACTACGCCAAACTTTGCCCACATTAACTGACGTCATAGTTTGCTTAAAATCTCACACCATCTAGATGTATCAAAGTCTAAAATTTTATGACAGCATATTGATACACACGTAAGACAAATTATAGCAAAATATACTTATATACTGCGCAGTATATACTTAATTTGGTACGTAGCACAAAACTTATTGCTGAGCTTTTTGCTTAAATACTGCATTTATGACTAGAGCAGTGTTCGCAGAAATTGCATCTATTTAAATATAAATATTTCTACTTTGGCAGTACTCACGCAGTATGGGATTTCCGAAAACACCATACATCTCATTGGTAGAAAAACATATCAAGCCTTAACAGCCAAAAAGACTCAACCGACAAAAAACAAATTTTACAGCGGAAGCTTTCTTGGAATTTGTCTTGCATTCATTGTAGTACAAAAGTCAAAATTGCTTTCAATATAACTTCGTAATGGTAATTTTTACAGTTATGAAATTTGATGGGAAGGCGCATATGAACGCGAATTATCGGTTTCTATAAAAAAAACGAAAATCTGAAATCGTGTCGGTTAAGTCTTTTTGGCGGTTAGGGCTCGATATGTACTTATAATGTTTTCAAGAACTCAAAATTGAATCTTTCCGACTCGTCAGTTAGACTTTTTTATTTCTGTCGATGCTTCTTAATAAAATATAATCCAATGTTTTCAGATAATGTTTCAATAACCAACTTTTTCGTATATGTAATAAGTACTTAGTAATCCTAAACGATTGTTTGTTCTAGAGTTGCGTAAGACTTATACAGTTTAGCAATAACGAGGCCACTCTTAAAAGCGCAATCATAATGTGGTGCATTCGTTTGTTTTTTTTTTTTTTTTTTTTTTTTTTCAGGGCGAACAAATTTTAGTAGCTCCCGATTTTTGCACATTGAAGCAAAGATATCTTAGAATCTTGAGTTGATAGAAAGACAGCATATCAGATAATGGGGGTCCTGAACACTCATAATCCGCCATTAAAAGTAAGGAAAGAAAACTATTGTAAAACTGTGTTATTAAGGTCCAAAATAGCAATAGACTTTGTGTTAATAAGTTTATTTTTGTTCTAAAATTTTTAAAGTTTGAATAAACTTTCTCATCGGTATCAGCGGAAAGTTATGAAAAGGCGAATAATTGGCTTAGGCTAAAAAAAGAACTCTAAAATTGAGTTTAGTGGAAAAATTAGACATTTAAGGTATATCTTAAAACGTAAAAATGCTTCGAAAACCTCGTAAACTCGTAAAACTGTCAAAGTTCTTATTGATTTTGGCAACTATTACGAGTTTACGAAGAATTTACATGTTTGATGTGATATCCCCATTTTGTTCTGTCAAACAAGGATACCTTCAAAACTCGTAATAATATGAATTTTTACGAGGCTTCAAGGGACTAACACGTTTTGTGCAATAGGTCTTTTAAAATGATTTGAATTTATTTATTTACTTTTTTACGTGAGAAAGAATTAACTTTCAGGTCGACCATCACAGCGCTTAAGCTTTATGGCGTAGTACTCTAATCCATCAAACTAGAAACATATTTTTTTATTTTGTCGCTAAACTACAATAGTTTTTTTAAGTGTTAAAGTTTAAGAACGAGTTAGGGGCTGTACCTTATATTACGACACACGATTTTCATGATTTTCGGACCCCTCCCCCATGTCGCACTGTCAAATTTTCATAGACCCCATTCCTATTTGTGACATCACACTTGTTCTTTTGATACCTTAAAATTAATTGAACTATTTTTTTTTTTTTCTTTTTTTCTAATTTTAAATAAAGCTTTACAATCGTAAAGTAACTTAACGTATTGATCAATAATAGACGGCAGCGTGTTAACACGGAGTTAACGCTGTTCTTCTAAACCGAGTTTGTGTACTATCACCTTCTTCTTATTTTGTTTTGCCTTATTCTGCTTTTCGATACCGCACCACTTCCCTCCGCTTGCCAAGACAATCGGTAAAAATGTGGTGCCACTTATGTTAAAATCCTATTAAACACAGCTAAAACACACCTAATATTCAGTGTAGTGCGGCAACATCGACAGTCTACTTTGTGCTTAATAATTAAACACGCAAATTTAGCTGTGTTAAATTAAGCACTTCAGCTGTTGCTTTCCCATACGTATCACAGAAAGTGCTTAATTAAACACTGAAAACAGTCGTCTAAAGCACAGCTATTGTTATTAGTGCTTTGTTTTGATTTGTGCTTAAAAATGTCTAAATTTTTTCGATTTGAATTGTTTGACATCACAATATCCAAGACAAATTAGTGAACCCCCCTCACTACCCCTAAAAGAATGACGTAATTTATAGACAACCTCTTATCGCTGAGTTGCTATTTGAGTCAAAAAGGGCTATAATGAAAAAGATCTAACCGGCTTTTGAAATCTGTTCAAATTCTGAATATTTAAAAAAAAAAATTATCATAATAGGCCTACAGGAACCGAAGTAATGAGCATTTTGCACTTTTTAAGCTTGAAAATCCCAACATTTTTGTCACATGGCCCACAGGTCAAAAAACCGGTTTCAGACAAACTTAAATAAATACGTGTCTAGTCAAACGGATGACAGTACCATGCCGTTTCAAAGCGACCGTTGATGGTCGACGTAAAATTTGGTTCATTCTACCGTAGAATGTCATAAACGAACGCTTACCAACACTGAAGAAAAATTATTTGTAGTGTCTTGTATATTTAAACATGCGCAAATTTTTTTTCTCCATTATTCAAACCAAAACAAAGTTTAAAGTATTGGGAAAATACAATAAAAAAGCATAGATTTACAATGTAAAATAACTTGCATTTTTTTATATGAACACAAATTGAAAAATTTACCTTTTGTACAAACAAAAAGACGTTACCAACAAACACAAATGCAGAGCTGCTTCTTTTTTTGATGACAAAACGCTTCGAAAGTAAAACGAAATTTATGAATGAAGATTTGGTACTTTCATTTTGTCAAAAAATTTGTCTTTTAACATTTCACAATTATCTATTAGATAATTGACATAAATCATTTATTTTTTATTTTTTTGCACGCTTAATGTGAAATTCAAAATTTTCACCGCTGTTAATGTTTTTTTATTTTTTATTGCACACAAATTTTTCGCAATACACTTCCAAGTACATACAACAAAAAACTCAATTAGTTTTTGATTTTTTATTACATAGATTTATTTGACGTTTCGCTTACGACACTCATTTTTTTTTTTTTTTTCTTTTCTTTTGTTATTCTACGCGTGTTCAATCGATCAGATGTTTTTGTTGATTTAAACGTCAAAAACAGCTATTTCTATCACCGTTGCCAGAATGTTGCCAGACTAACAAAATTATAATTCCGTTTCACAGGAACGAAATCAACCTTCGGTCAAAGAAATTTAAGATAAGGAACTCTATTCACCGGAATACGTGTGAAATGAAACATGCGGCAAAATAAAACCAAATGCCATGTATAAAGGGAAGCGCTTGGTATATTCTGCTGCTGTTTGACTTTATTTTGGGTTTTCTAACTGCGGTATCTCTCGTGAAGAAAGTGCTTATAGTTTTTGGACTTTACAAATAAAATTTTTTTACATTTTTGGATCCTCGAAATGTCGCACAGTGGTATTTTTGGGGAAAAAATAGAAAGAGTACTCCAATAATAATGAAATTTCGCATGCTTAATAAGAAAGAGATAGTTAGGAAATATTCCAAAAATTTACTAAAATTTCTTAAAAAATAAAAAAATTTTGGAAAATAAAAAAATAAAAATGGTAATTTTCGATGCATTTGCCAATGCTAAAATCAAATCCGGACTCAAAATTGCTATTTCACATATGATTTTCGAGATATCCTAACCCGAAAGATAAATACACTATTTTTCAGGTTATGTAACAAGAACTCAATAAATTTTTTTTGCTATTTGCTCTATTAAATTAATCATATAAAACTATTCCTCGTCTTCAAAACGAGCTATGAATTGGTGCTGTTTGATTTTTCCTTAAAAAATTAAGATCATTTTAAAATGACGTCATAAAAATCAAAAATCGTATGTGGATTCTCATATGATTTTTAACTTTTATTATGTCATTCTAGAATGATCATAACTTTTTAAAAGAATATACAAGATTTATTCATAGCTTATTTTTAAGGCAAAACTAAACGGACGCATTTAGTAGAAAATGCCAAAATAATTTCGTGTGTCCTCTATATAACCTCAAAAATCATGTTTTTTGAACTTATAGATTTATATATCTCAAAAGCCATGCGTTACAGAGCAAATTTGAATGAAGCATTGAGAAATACATCGGAAATTACGATTTTTTTTTTTTATTTGTCAGTGGAAACAGGCTATAACGAAAACTAATTTTAGATCACGTTGATTCTCCATATCGAAATAATACTGGAATTTTCATATCCCAATTTCAATTTTAATATCCTTTTGAATCATATATATAGTATTGGCAAATATCTCAAAATGACTTTAAAATCTTTCATTGAAGTGGTATTTAAAAGAGAACTTAGAAAAACATTTTTTTTGTAATTTTCAAATTTAAGCAATAGATATTTTTGGGGCGTTCTTTGTCAAGTGGAGTAAGCTTCTTTATCTGAAAAGCAGCGATGGAAGGATGAGATGGTCTAATATGTCTAATATGAGTCAGTTAGTCAGAGTGGGCATCCATCCCTACCAAAAGTTTTCTTTCTTTCCAAACTAACATTTAAAGTTTAGCTTGCAATCTAATTTTCATATATTTAAACTAATTATCAAATCATGTTGAGTGCTGCTATCCCTTGAAAAGAGACAGAACTGTGTTTGGACCATTCTGGGCGTAAAAAAACTGAGCTCATTTTTCAAAAAACTGAGCTCATTTTTCAAAAAAATGAGGGCTAGGCCACTTTGGTATAAGCCAATTTGTACTTTAATTATCCGTAAAACTCTTTTCTTCCAGAGTTAAAAAAAAAAAATTATTATTTAAAGATCCGCTTCGCAAAAAAAAAAAAAAAAACTAACATAAAACGAATGTAGGATTTGTCTCATGAATTGGAGTCATAATAAGCTTGAGAAAATGATTCATGGTTTAGAATCACAAACGAAGATAGCGTTTGACTTTTTTCTTAAACGACAAATTAATAAATAAATGATCGATAGCATACCATAATAGCCCAGGAAAATTAGAATATTTCTGCGAAAAAATTCCAAGTGAATTTTTTTCACCGGAATTATATTTATTTATGCATGGTTAATAATGTGTAAAAAGTCCACTGAAGTCCATTGTGCGCATAAAAAGTTATTCAGGCTCAAAGGTCGCTAAAATCAGTTTTTTGCAAGTATCTCGCTAACGCAAACTTTTACAGAAAAATTTTTCTCCACAACACAGGAAATTTCCTATTTAAAGATGTAAAAAATGTTTTCGTGTAGCTTATAGTTTAGGAGATAGCCCAATTTAAAAAGTTGTGCACAGTTTTTATATGTCAATGCTACGTATAAGTTAATATTAAAATATCTTACTTTTAAAATTGCGAATACTCTTTAACGTGGATTCGTACAAAAAATATTGAAAAACCGTTCAAAAGATAATTGGATTCTGTATACACCGTATTAAATTTTTTTTGGAGCGACTCATGGTCCAAGAGATATTCTTCAAAAACCGTTAAGGTTTCGAAAATACTGATTTTTAAAGGATATCTCTGAAAGGGTAAGTCATACGATATAAAGCAATGGCATCAATTTTGTAGCGCATTGCAAGATCTACAAAAAATAAGCCACATGTGTACACATTGAAGTAACCGTATAGAAGTTATTCAATAAAAACCGGTTTTTTGCCATTTAAATGTTTTTTTGAATATCTTCTAAATGGTTACGGCTTTTTTTTGTAGATCTTGTGATTCTCTACAAAATTGATGCTATTGCTTTTTATCGTTTGACTTACCTTTTCAGAGATATCCTTCAAAAACCAGAATTTTCGAAACCTTAACGGTTTTTGAAGAATATCTCTTGGACCATGAGTCGCTCAAAAAAAATTTAATACGGTGTATACTAGGCCGGGTCAATTTGTTCGGGAGGCAAAAAATTGGCAAAGAGTATAGCAACAAAAAAATCTATGGAAAATTCGAAAAACTTTGCCCAAGAAACCATGGGTCTGAAATCAATATCGAGCCGTCGTAAATTGCGTTGAAGTTTTGATGTACTACTTCAAAATACAATTGGGCGATTCCTTTAAACGTCTAAAAGCCTCGAAAACCACGTAAACTCGTAAAAGTTGTCAAAATCAATACAAACTTTTACGAGTTTACGAGGCCTTCGAAGCTTTTACACGTTTAAAGGAATCGCCCAAATAAGAAAAAGAAAAAATTCAAATTTTTTTTTTTACTTGTTTCATATAAAATTATTTAAAGTATTCGAATTTTTTGTTTTTTTTTTTTATTAAATTTTAAAGTACTACATACAAAACTTCAACGCAATTTTCGGCTGCTCGATATTAATTTTTGTCCCATGGTTTCTTAGGCAAAGTTTCTTAGAATTTTTCGTAGATTTTTTTTGTTGCTATACTCTTTGCCGCAAAAAAATTTGACCCGGCGTAGGTATACAGAATCCAATTATTCTCGTTAAAGAGTATTCGCAATTTTAAAAGTAAGATATTTTAATATGAACTTATACGTAGCATTTGCATATAAAAACTATGCACAACTGGAGAAAAATTTTTCTGTAAAAGTTTGCGTTAGCGAGATACTTGCAAAAAAACTGATTTTAGTCACGTTTAAGCCTGAATAACTTTTTATGCGCACAATGGATTTCAATGGACTTTTTACACATTATTAACCATGCATAAATAAATATAATTACGGTGAAAAAATTCACTTGGAATTTTTTCGCACAGCAGCTCTTTTTTCGTCTAATTTTCCTGGGCTATAAATAAAACAGTTTTTTTTTTAAAGAAAACAAAACAAATGCTTTTGCAAACTTTCAAAGAAAGTTTCTCAAAAAACGTGTGCACATATTACTATTCAAAAATCAACTAACTCGCTTTAAGATAAGAAAAATTAAAAACAATACCAAGTTAAAGCTTAACTGAGTTCTATGCTGACTGAAGACTGTTAAGATATCACTAATAAATACATATTTAAGATCGAAAATTTTCTTTGAACAGATATCAACTTAAAAAAACTGGTCAAATTCAAATCCCGCATTATGACACTTGGCCCAGATGACAAACGCCTAGATGCCTACGTACCTCTAACAAAACTGCGTAAGGCAACTGTCTTCAAATTAATTATAGTACCCGAAACACTGGAAGATGAATATACTGTATTTGTGCGCGCAGATCGTAAAGCTGACTTATTTTTGGGTAAGTTGTTCAACTCTTGTTTTCTGATTTCGTGTTTTGTTTTTTCCACAATTTAAATTAATTAAATCTTAATTGTATTCACGCAAAAGCTCAATTGTGACTAAATTTAAATAGATTATGTTTACAACCGAAACAGGAATTTAAAATAAACAATTATCTAAGTTAGATGATGCTACGTATAGAAAAAAAATTCTTTTAACTGATAACATTTTCACCCTTGTTTCAACTGGTAGTATGAAATCCACTTACGTCACAGTTTTTTTTATTGATGTCTTTTGATTGAATTTAATAAATCTTTTGTTGTTTAATATCGAAGTGTATGTGCACTTGAAGGAAGGGTATATACTATGAGACTGCTCTAACAATTCTAGTATTATATTACACCAACAACATATGTAATGTTAAAGAAGGCAACACGAGTTGTGTTTTAGGGATTTTTTATGCTATGAAAATAGTTTTTTTGGAGAATATCTGAAGCATACAGGAAATTGCTTATCTTTATTGTCAGTTGGTTTTGATGTTTTCCTTCAATCATTAGCATTGTCTTTATTGAAATTGAAATGATCAACAAATTCTGACACACATATGCTTGGGCGACAATAATTAATAGCAACAATTTCTTACAGATGACATGATCAAACGTTTTGATTCTTATTTTATGGATGGTATGTCATCGTATCCTACAAAATTCCGTGACACCCGTTTAAATAGTATTACTGCTGCTTTAGCCGTAGCTACCATACCAACTCATGATAATTTAAAATTTCCCGAAAATGAGCATGAAGACAACAGTGATGACCAAGCAGCACCAAAGAGTGAGGTCGAAACATTTTCCGAAATTGAAATCAATAACATCGTAAATAAAACTGCTATTGTCGATGGTAGCGGAACTTTTATAGGCGATCAACGGACTACTAGCATTTTACAACAAAGCGGCACAAAAATCGAAATGGGTACACAATCACAGGTGTTGGTGGCACCAGGAATGATGGCACAATTATATTTTGAAATAACCAATACTCGTACGGAAGCAGTCTATCATAATATACAAGTTATAGATGAGCGAAAGTTTTTGCAGCGTTTGTCGCCACAAAAGTATATATATGATATTTAATTATGATTATTATTGTTATTATGAATTCTTTAATTCAATGTAATTCTTTTTTAGTGTTTTTGTGCCAGCTGGTTCAACAACTACCGTTGTTGTAACCGTTCTTGTGCCAACAGGTACTGCACAAGGTACCATTGATAAAATAACATTTACTTGCCATGGATCACCTACAGTGTCGCTAAGTTTGAATTTGAAAGTATTGACATCACTGGATGCACAGGTATTTTGAAAATATTTATTAAACGCTTATGCTTATGTATTCATATCACATTTATCAGGATACAACTGCACCAGATGTTTCATGGTCATACAGTAGTCGTTGTGATTATGTGCCATCTAATTCGGCAACTTGTGCAGAACACCTGTGGATGCTTGACATAACAGCACAGGACTGGCAGACTGGTATAATGCGTCTTCAATCAACACCTTCTGGTCTCATATATCGTAATTCATATACGGTCGGTTCTACGGAGCCACTTAAGGCAACATATATCTCAACGTGTTGTCAACCAAAAGTATCATTGGTAGCACATGATATAGCTGGAAATCAGAGAGCTTATACAATCGATGTTCGTGATGTTATTCTTTCGGAAGCTTCAATAGCTGCAATAGTGTTAGGTGCATTACTTTTAATTCTCTTGATAGTATTGATAGTCATTTTTATTGTATGGTGTTGTCGAAGACGCAAAGTAACTTTGGACTTGCCAACTTACCGTTCACATTCTACGAGAAGTATGGAGTAGTTATAATTTAAGAGTTTTATTTATAGCTACATTAATTTCATTTTTTTTTAAGTTAAATTATTGAAAAAATATGTTTGTTATAACGTTGGTGAAGGTATAAATAAAAAATAAAAAATGTTAAATCGATGATTTACTTTTTTGAAAGAGTTTTGCCTTTTTTACTACACTATAATGAATTTCTGCAGTTCCCCAAACACGCAGTTATAAGAGACGGGTCTAATCATTTGGCCGAGTGTGAAATTTTTTTTTTTTTTTTCAAGTGCCTGTTTACGTTTATAATCGGAGTATATGTTTATTATATAACTAACGAGATAAAGCTAAATATTTACAATAACAAGCCTTAAAACACTGGGCTTTCCAAAGAGTACATGGAACAAGAATAGGCCTGCTTTGTTTGAGGCACAAAAAAAGTGGAAAGACCTTTTTTTATGGAAATCAAATGCTTTACAAATAATTTTCCTTATGAGGGTTATAGTAAATAAATATTCCAGGGCAATTGTTCTCAGACTGACGTGCATTCACTGTTGAAGTCTGAGAAAAATTCCCCGGGAATATTTATTCAGGGTAACTCCTATATGTGCCGTTCATTATAATAGTGACGCAAGTTTATTCATGGGTAAAAGTAGGTAATGTCATGCACATTATAATTATCCGTTAGTTGACCAATATCGTCTTTTCAACTTAACCCTTTAATGACTTAAGGCAAGTATCTTTTTCAGCACTCCATTTGCTTGGATTTCGATTTTATATTATTTTTATTTTGACCTGGCCGTTAAAGGGTTAATGTCATCAATTATATAGCATCAAGTGAGCTTGCCGTGAAAACAGTTTGATTCATTTGTAAGAAAATATCAGCCAATTGGTATACTGACATTACTTTCGTCCGTGAATGTCCTTGCAAAGCATGTGATTCTCAATTAAAAAAACGATACTTGCACTTTGCATCGAGCGGCTCACCGTTCACGAGTTATCGCAATTCACTCGCCAAAACAACAGGCCTATTAATGTACTGTGTATCAAGCCCATTGTTAGCCCCAGTGTTTTGCAACTCATTATTGCAAATGTTAAGATTGTTTTCGATTTATTGTCAAAATTCGAAGACTTGTTGCACGTCAGAACAAATTCAATTAATATAAACTTGCCCCCCAAGTAAAGTAATAAAAACCCCATAATCGCTTCAATCAACTGTGCTATTTTGATAAGAACATTGCTTATTATTAAACAGATAATACACGTATTCCTTAAAAACTCACCTCGACTGATGCTGCTCGTTGAAATTATGGGGGGTGATGGCGATACCGATGGAGGTGGCAGTGATTGAATAACCGGGGGCGCTGCCGGAAGTAGAAGCGGTTTATTAGGGAAATCATCAAATGATAAACCAGTAACAGATGCACTTAAAAGCTGATTCTTAACAACTCGCGATGGTGTTTGCGACGTGTCACCTTTTGACTTTTCTGACATAGTTTAGTTGGTAGAGATGATTAAAATATTTTAAGACACCCGAACTATAACTTAGTATAGTTGCGTTAAATTAAATACGAAACAATTTATTTCAAGTATCTTATTAAAAATATCGGAATTCCCTATTCTGAAAAAAATGCAAAACAAATGCTAGCGAAATTTATCAAAATACTTTCGTAGACCGATGATGGCGACGATTTTAAAATGACAGCTTATGGAATGTCATGTGAGAAGAGAGACGATACAACGCACTAATGATGCCACTAAGTTCGATGTTACAAAAGTGGCATAATTCGTAAAGCAATTCATAATTGCAAAAGGAAACTGTATTTTCATTGTTACGGCTAAATGACTTCATAAATCTCCGGTGGAAACAGGCTATTATTCATCATGTATTAAACGTCAAATAAATCTGAAAACGGCCTTAAATCACCAAATAAATTTCCGGTCGAAACGCAATATAATACAACTCTTCCACCGGAGATTTAGAAGGTGATTTATAATTTATTTGACGTTTAATACATGAGTACCTGGAGACCGATCCCTGCTCGGTCAGCAATCTGATCTTATTATTTTAGTCGATGTTTTTATTAATTTATTCATAGCTATTTTTTGTTATGAAACTCGTACCTTTTCACCTCTAATAGTTATGCTTTCAAAATGATAAATTAACCGATGAGAATTATAATAACAAAAGACTCGGAAAGTATCGAATGGTATAGAAAAATATCGAAAACTCAAATTTTTTTTTGGTGAAATAGAATGCCCTAAAATAAATAAATGGGATATGCCACGCACCCAAAATATTTCGCCTTTTCTATGGGGGCTGAAATATCTTATCATCAAAGAATCATAACTCGGAAAATAAGAGGTCTATTAAAAAAATCAGAAAGGATATTTTGATAAGGAAGAGTGTGGCTATTTGATGCTATTAATAAAAAAGAATTTCACTTTTTTTTGTAGCTACGCTGTTATACTAAACACAGCGTTTTCTTCAACTTCAAGCAAGGATATTTCAAAATCCTGCAGGTATAATGACAGTTCTGCTGATGAAGACGGATTCAGCGTCAAAAAGTGCATAAGACTGCATAGAGTAATTTAGGGTAATGTGGTTACCTTTTTCTTTTTTACCAATTTCTACCAAAGTAATGGTAGTAAGAAAGCTTGGTCAATTTATTTGTATTAGTTATTCTATTGTTTTTACTATTTGATAATTTGTATACTAAAATATTAACATTTTCAAGCGTGAGGCCAGTTAAATTGAAAGTACCTAAAAAAAGCTGAAAATGAAAAGTGTCGGGTAATGTGGCTCACCCTGCCCATTTCCTAAAGAAGTACCGTTATTCGCAAATTTTGTTGACTAAAAGTCGAGTAGTAATTTTTAAGATTATATTTGCTATGAAATAGCTTTATATTCTTATTAAATAATATTTTCTGGTAAGATAAACCAAATTCATACTAACAGGTGAATAAGTAAGAAGGGTTATCGAATCATACGTAAAATAGTACTCCACATTACTCAAACTCGGGTATCCTACACATGCAATTAGCTTTTTAAAGTGTAATAGTAGTCAAAGTTGATATACGGTATATAATATGGGGTAGTCCACATTACCCGAATACATCACGTTTTTGAAATAATCATGGATTATATAAAATAAATGTAAAATCAGACTTGCTAATGCATTTTTTCGTTGAATAATTGATCCACAATTGCATTAGAGTTATTTGAATTTTAGAAAACTGAGTTCTGAGAAAGTAACTTATAACGTTTTCTTTTCTCGACTAAAAATTCTGCCCTTTTAAGATGCAGAATTTTTTAAATGTTGACCTGAAATAAAAAAATGTTGACCTGTTCAAGTTTACAATAGATCAGAAAAAATGCAACATTTTTTTCAATGTTTAGATATTGGCTACACTGTTATTTACTTTTGACGAACACACAACAGATTTTTCATTTGTTTCTTTTAAAAATTAACGCTTGAAATGTGTGGCAAGGAAATTATATTTGAAGGTAAATATTCCGTCTTATGCAATCTTTAGAATTTATCGGAAAATTTTTATAGAATATCTTGTTGATGAACCCATGCTGGAGTCTTCACCATGCAGAGCTGTGGAAAATAATGAAAAAATAATGGTGATGAACTTGTAATTAATTTCTTATGCAATAAATTACACCAAAAGCAGTTTTTTTTTTGTCCATTTCCAAGTTATTTTTGTTTTATTTATTTGTTTACGTTTTTATTTATTTACCGCGAATAACAGTTTCAAATTATTGACATGACAAATGTCAAAACAGCATCAAATTTTTTTACAGTTGGTAGCACTTACAAGGCAGAATTCTTTGCACCTTCGAATTTTACGGGTCAAAAAATTCTACATTTTTTGCATTTTAAATGTAGCATTTTTTCAGAAACGAACACGACTAGTTTTACAGGTCAGACTTTTTTTTTAGAAACGAACAGAAAAAATGCGACTTTCAAAAAGAGGGCAGAAAAAATGCAGAGTTTTTTTCAGAAAAGAAAACGCTATTAGTTATTCACCAAGTACTACAAATAAGTCAACTGGACCTCACAACATATGCTAAGAATTTCACACGAATAATTAGCATTATAGAAAAGCCAAAGAGCGTAAAGAATATGTTTTCGCTTTTTATTGTGCACAAATAACCAGAATTGTTGTGCAGTCTTTAATATGAGAAATAAAAGGGTGCACCACATTACCCGCATAGTCCACATTACCCTAAATTACTCTATAAGAATAAAAAGTTCATACCATTTTTTTTTTTTTTTGTGACTGAGTTATTAAAATTTTTACTTTGATAAAAAGTGGAAGTGGCAATTATTGAACAAAGCCAACTTTTCGTTATGCTTGAGATACTCATTATCCAGATCCGTACACCAAATTTATGTCATACCATTTGCAAGAAATAGTATTTAATGTATTTTACTTGCATGGGAGGTTCCACGCGCACCGGCGAATTTCACCTACTTTCAGTTTGTAGGTGCCTAAGAGCAAGTAGACTCCCTACAGTTAAATTCAGAAAGATTGCTTTAGTGGTTTTCTTTTCATAGCGTATTATATTTTTGTGGGCGGTGCCACGCCCTTAAACGAGTTTTCCCAATATAGTGGTGTATCACATATTAATCCTTGTTTGCAGAGGTAACATCTCCTAAATTTTCATTAAAATTGTTGGGGTCGTTTTCGAGTAATATTGAATCAAAACTTTCAAGGGCTGAAAAGTGGGCGTGGCACTTCTTCGATCTTGCCCACTTTTTTTTGTTATAAGATATTATCAAGCCATTCCCGCTCACCAAATTTCATCAAAATATCTTGCTTAGTTTGCGAGTTATGACTAAATCAAATTTAAAGTTTAAGACAGTGCCACGCCCCCTGGTGAGCATCTACAAAGTTCAAACCTAGCTCATTCTTCATTGTATGCTAATATCTAACTTTGTTAAAAGTTTCATTAAAATAGCAGCCGTTTTCGAGAAAAAATATTGGCACAGAAATAAGTACAAAAAAAGAAGAGAAGATGAATGAATGAACTACCTCATAAATCTCCGGTGAAAAATACCTATAACTGCCATACTTAAATTGGAGCGTCAGCGTCGAAGAAGCGCTGTTGTCAAACTTTTTTTTTTTTTTTTGTATTTATCCGACTTAAGATGTTTTGTGAAGAAAAACATCCTTTTCTTATGTCGACTTAAGTTGTTTAGTGAAAGCATTTGTAAAAGTTTTTTTTATTGCAAATGCTTGAATTTTTAACCTATTTGAGACAAGTTGTTTTGTCAAATTCAATTTGGAATAAAACATCGAGTTAGGTTGATCTTCGATTCTATATTTCTGCAACCAAAAGTCATAGAGATATGACGATTACACCAAAAGAACCGTATTATGATTAAAATCCTGGAAAATTGTCTTATTTCGAGTAAGGTTGTTTTGTCAAAAGACCACAGATATGGACTGCATTCATTAATGTATTGATTTTACTGAAAATATAACTGAAATTTCATAAAAGAACGTTGGTTTTCTTGCGGAACCTCCAAAAAATTTCACATTGTTAGAAATTATTTATATATTTTCACATGAAAAAGCTCCCTGACTGATAGTAAAGTCAGGTTGTACACCAATATTTTTATGGATTTCAAAGGAGTTATTTACACTGAAAACGTTAACGGTAGCTTGAACTAATGGAGAGTTCTCTTCTTAACTCTCCCATTCTTCAATCAATGACAAAATATAAGGATGATAACAGAACTGCTTTCACAACTTAAAATATGAAATCATCCAATATTTTTTTTTTTTTTTTTTTTTTTTGTAAAAATTTAAAAGAATTAATTAGTTTTGGAAAAACAGAGTATAGGGACAACATTTTTTTAGTTAATATTCCACAAAAAATATTTGATATTTTTAAAAAGCTTTTGGGAAAAATTTTTGAGATTTATAGCGTTTTCGTTTCTCGACTAAAAATTCTGCCTGAACTAAAAAAATGTTGACTTGTTCTAGTTTATAATAGATCAGAAGAAATGCCGAATTTTTTTCAATGATGAGATGTTGGCTACACTGTTTACTTTCGACAGACTTTCTTTTTAAAAGTCACAAGAAATTATGAAACTTTAACAACAGATATTGAAACGTAATATTTATTTTTTAAATTTTTTAGTTATATTACATTTAAAAGGCAATTTTTTTTTTTTTTTTTCCTACAGTTGGCAGAAGTTGAATATAGAACTCTTTGCACCATTTTTATTGGTCAAAAAATCCTAAATTTTTTGCTTTTTGAATGCAGCATTTTTTAGAAACGAACACGATTTGATTTACAGGTCAGAATTTTTTTTTTTGGAAACGAACGGAAAATATGCAACATTCAGAAAGAAGGCAGAAAAAATTCAAAATTTTTTTTGAGAAAAGAAAACGCTATTAGACCGTTTTTGGGGAAAAATAATTTTTTCGGGGGATGTTTCGAAATTTTCATCTGGGAACTCTGTGATTTTTCTTTATTGTGTTTTTCGCACAAAACGTGCGCTTTTTTATTAAAAAATTAATTTTGAACATATTATTTAAGAATTAAAAAAGGACTATGGCAGAAGTTGTCGCTGAAATGCAGGAGCGGTTGCTCCCTGAATATGAGCAATTGAAAAAGTTTAATGTTTGCACAGACGAACAAATCAGGTAAAATTCCAGCTCTCCTGGTACTTTTTTTGGTAATACTTCGGCAAAGTGGCTCCAGCCATATTTCCGTCCCAAAAAAAGATGGTATCGAATTAGCGGTTTTTTTTATAATATCAGATCACTCTTACAAGGGGCAGAAGGTTTTTGAATCGAAAAATCATGTTGTTGACTCAAAAATCGGCAATGTCGGGAGTCACTTTTCACCACTGATCCGCGGCCGAAGGCCGCCGCGAAGCCGGTGTTGGATTTTTGGCAGTTTTAAATCCTGAGTTGCGGCCGCAGGCCGCCCACCTACCCCTACTCTTATGAAAAAGCCTATAATATATCCAACACCTAGTTTGCTAGCCACAGTAATTTTACATAAGGGTAGGGGTAAGTGGGCGGCCTGCGGCCGCAGCTCAGGATTTAAAACTCTCAAAAAGCCAACACCGGCTTCGCGGCGGCCTTCGGCCGCGAATCGGTCTATAATATATCCAACACCTAGTTTGCTAGCCACAGTAATTTTTCATAAGACTGGAGCCACTTTGCCGAAGTATTACCCTTTTTTTTGTTAAAGACTTTGTAAAAATAATAACGATCCCAACAGGGAATGCATACGAAAACGTGAGCGATATCAAATGCGTATTGCGCAAAGTGAAAAGATTCAGGATTATGGTGATTTCATTATTTTTGAACTGAAAATACACAAATGGGTCACGGAAAAGGAGAAACTGCATGGTTCTCAGTTAGCTGGCTTGAAGGCATCAATTGCAAATCGCATAATACGTTTGTATCGCGCTGGTCTGCGGCAGTTCCCTCATGTGGAACGTTTTTGGTTGGGCTACATAAAATTTAGCAAAGCTTCAGCCCCTCATGAGGTATCTGGGATATATGAAAAAATGTTGACCGTAAGTGAATACTAAAGAAAAGTTATCATTTTCTATTTTCTAACACTTTGTTTTAAAAATTTATTAGTATCATGGCGACAATCCAACAATTTGGCATGATGCAGCACTCTGGGCTTTCCAATACAGCATGAATATGGGAAAAGTTAAAGAGATTTTCTTTCGTGGGCTACAACGTCATCCTGTATCTGAAGTGATTAACAAAGCATTTTTCGATATACTTTTAATTGAAGCAGCTAAAATGAGTCCCGAAAAAAATCTTTCTAATAACACCGTGTCTGAGCAAGATACTGGTCTTGAACGTGTTGAGGTTATTTATCGCAATTCGAAGAAAAAAATCTCAAATGTCAACTACTTTCTGAGTTTGCTTGAACGTTGTGAAGAGGAAAAATATGTGCATATAACAGCGCAACTGCAAAAAATGATACTGGATGATTTAATAACTATGTTCCCACGTGAAGAATGCCTTTGGGATGCGTTAGCTCAACGTGAGTTACGTGGTTTGAGTATGTCAGACTTGCAAAATTTAAGTAAGCGAGAAAAACCCACAGAGGCAACTGCATTGAGTAATGCCTTATTGGCTGCACCAAGCAATACAGCAAGTACACGCCGTGATACTCAAGAATCAATGGAACAAGATGTCAAAGATCCAAGCATAAAAGATATCTGGCAAGAACGTACACCAAAGCGTCGAATTGAATTGTGCTGTAAAGTTTATGAAGCGGCTGTACAAACAGTAAGTGTGCTGCTAGATGTTTTAACTCTTTCGAAATGGCTTTTTCTTTTTTTCAGTTACAAACTCAACAAATGTGGACGCTATATATAAATGCAATGTTAAAGTTAAATCAGGATATGTCAACACAACAAGTGCTTAAACGCACACGGCTTGCAATAGCAATGAAAGGAGGGCATGAATCAGGACTGATGAATGAAGATCACTATTCTACCTTTGTGCATATGCTACTAAAGTCTCCGAATGGCATTGAAGTAGCTGAGTCAATATTGAGTGATGCAGTAAAACGACAAAAATCCCTTAAACTTTATGAAGTTTGGATTTCAACATATATTGTAGACAACAATGAACCCAAAGTTTATGAAATTTTTCGTAAAGCAAGCACCGAATTGGGTGCACAATCATTTCCAATTTGGCGGTTAACATTACAATTTTATAAGACGCGGTATGATGATTGTGCAAAACGATTGGGAAAACTATATAAGGAAGCTTGTCAGCAAACGAACCCAGTCTTCGGTGTTTTTCGGGCTCAATACTTGGAATTTATCATACTCAATACCTCAATGCAAAAGGCACGTGCAGAGTATGATGAGTTATGTCAGTTACAGCCACCATGTCTGGAACTACATCAAAAGATGGCGTGGTTGGAATCACATGTTTGCGTAAAGGTAAATAAAATCAGTTGAGAAAACTATACATACGCCTATATATATTTTCTTTCTTGCATTTTAGTCAAAGTCGGATTTAGATCGTTGGCGCTTATGTCATGAGAATGCAACACACTATTTTGGAAAAACACATTCAGAAGTTTGGATTGATTTTATAAAGTTTGAACGTGATAATGGTGATCCGAAAAGAATGTCGGATTTATATCAACGTGCAACAAATACTTTAGATAACAAACTTGTGGATAATTTCATTTCAGAACATATGCTGCTAACTAATATAATTTAAAACGTACACGTCGTATAGTCTAAGGTCTAACAACGTTAAAATCTGTATTAGTCTGACAAAAAGGCTACTTGGTGAAGAGTCCGAATTATGTGCAGTTTAAGATATATGGAGGATTATGAATAAAATTTTCTTTTTTGACCTCCCATAACTCTAAAATTGTATTTAATTCAAATTTGGTCAGGTTAACTACACATTAAATTTTCATACAATTCAAACCAAATACTTTTTCCTATATAAGTTTTACCATTGTTAGTTCTGTATATAACTCTAAACACAAAACAAAATACTTGCATTAGTTTAATATTTTAAGTTCTTTTCTATTTAAAATAAAATGAAGTTTCAAAAAAATGACTTAGTCCTTTTCCGCTTTAAGCGCACTTTCAGGCACAACTTTGGCTACTTTGCGTGGCTCTTTAACCAAAGATTGTGGACACTGCATTTCTGTCCAACTAACAGGTACCATTGGAACTCCATAAGGTCCACTTTCACTTGCCATCGCAACGACAACGCCAAGTTCGTTTTCAGCAGTACTTAACTGGTAGCAAGACAATTCCGTTTGGGGCAACTAAAGTGACAAGTTATCGAAGTTACGTATCTGTGAACTTTCTAATAGATCCAATTAGGATCTTGGAAAAAATTTACATACCACTCGTGCTAATATAACATCGCCAGGTCGAAATGATTTATACATTTCAACCCTATCCTTCTCTGTTGCGCGAACGTCCTCTTTTCGTAATATACCCCTAAAAGTAAGTAATGTTTATGGAAGATCTATTTGTTGAAACTATAAGAACATACCTATAGTTTCTTTCTAAAATATGTTCACCGATACACAAAACTGAACATTTGGCAAGGCGTTGATTTACTTGTAAAACGCGAGCTGTGACGACATCTCCAGCGACGGGCACAATTGTTTGGTTGCCGGCACATTTTACTTCAACGATTTTGCACTAAAATCATGTTTAAACTTTTATAAATAAGGGTATTCACGATCTGGAGTAACGTAATTGGTAACAGATGATAACCCCAACAACAAAATGTATGCAAGTTACTCTGCTACCCTTTTAGTCAAGCTATTTTCTAGTGTAAAATAATCTTACTTTTGCTTTTTTTCTAGCAGTCAGTTTAAATTTTTTATAAGCAAAATAAATAAAAAATATCAAGATTTTTGCAATGTTTTGTGTTGTGAAATTTAGTAAAATAAAGCTATTACTGTAGATCGTGAATAATATAAATTTTTGTTTATAAAAACATTACATTGTCCTTATCGCGTACATCCACGGTTCCAGCCAGTGTGGCATAAATATAACCTTGCCGTTCGTATGTTCCCTGACCGGCGACAATATTCTCATCAGAGACACACAAAGGATACCCCGGTAAGCAAATAAGGTTTGGTTGTTTAATTTGTGGAATTTCTTGCGTTGTTGAGCCCATTTCTTTGATACCTCTTTAACAATTTTGAAGTAAACAAAAGCATGCCACAGCACAGATGAACGGGGAGCGATACTTAGAGTCGATATCTTACATATCGATAAGAATGATTGCTCATGAATAGATCAATACCTACTTGCCGACATTGTATAGTTTAGTGAAAGGGGCTATTCAGGTGTTTTTCTACCACTTATTGGTAAAATCTAATGATGTTGTCCTACGGAGATAATATTATGCTTCCTAACCTTAAAATTCTTTGCAAATGGATTAGCTCCATTATATAATAGCTGTATTAGATGACAGTTTATCTGTGATTGTATAAGCACATTCTAAAAAATGTGCTTGATGTAACACATATAAATCAGAGCTGGCTCACACTACAGACAATAAAGTTGCGCAATTATCTGATTCACTATTGCGGCATATGAGAGCACACACAGTCGCCTGTGTTTTGCTATACAAACACTATTCTAACAAGATAGTTGCGCAATCATCCTGTCTGTCGTGTAATCCAGCTCTAAGTGTGCTTATAAGACTCAAAATTTGTTTCGTATGCGTTTCTCAGTAGGTACTTGTACAAGCACAGATAGACTGTCATCAAAAACACAGCTAACAATAAAGATAGCGACAGTTCCCGGTGGTGTTTCTAATTTTTCTTTAAAACGAGATCGAATTTTGACAGCCACGGTGTGTATCTAATTAATTGTAAATATCATGATACTTCTTTAATGACAACTGCGTTATCGGCTCGCAAACCATCGATAGTCGCAATCATCGATAGTGGACGATAGTTTGACATTTTAGTACAAACTTCACCTATTACAACATAAAATGAAAATTACACAGTGCAACATTTTTCAAGTCATTGACGGTGAACTAAAATACGTTATAAGGCGTCGAAAGTACTCGCCGAAACAAGTAATTCTGCCAGAGCGTTTTGCAAAGGATTTTACGGTCATTTTTGTGATTTTAAGGCACTAGATGAATTTTTTTCGGTTAAGTTTGTTCGGCATTTTTTTTTTCTATACAATAGCTACAACATTGCTGAAGTCATCAAAACAATATCTCGGTTCGTTACCGAGATTAGCCATATAAAAAAATCTAAAAATCGCTCAAAATCGCTCAAAGTTGCAATTTTCAGCTGAATAATTATAATTATATGATTATAATTATCTATGGAATAACGCATAATTTTCATGACAGAGCTATCACATGCAATATACATGCATTTGAAGATTGCAATTTAAGCGACAGATTGAAGGCACGGCTTGTACGCCGTCCACACGTTCCAACTTACCTGCGCAAGCTTAGTTGGCACAAAAAATCTTTGGAAAGTCAAAGAAAGCACAGGCCGCACTTTTGAACTGTGCAAACTTGACTTTTGCCGTCCACAAGTGCAGACTTACCTGCACAAACCAGTTTGCGCAGGTAAGTCTTGAGGTAAAACTGTGCGTGTGGACGGCCCTTAAAGGTTTGAACAAATGAAAAATTTTTTTTTTAAAATGGTCGTCCAAAACACAGCTAATGTTGCCAAGTTGTCAATATTACCACCAAAATAATTCAGTTACTGCCATACCTAAATTGGAGCGTCAGCGTTATTTTACTGTCAAAAATTTCTCATGTACATACAATTTGTATGGCGCATACCGAAATTGCCAACGTATTCGAATTTCCAATTTTGACAAAGCGTTATGGAGTGAAGTTAGCTGCAGAAAAGTAATTTTGATTTTGACAAACAAATGACTTCAACGCAACGCTCTTTATTTCGGTGTGGCGCTTAACGCTTTTGAGTAACGTTAAATAACGCAACGCCTGACGCTCCAATTAAGGTATGGCAGTAAGGTTGACAAGTGTAAATATATTGAAAATAATATTGAAATAGTTCTGTTATTCGATATTAGCTGTGTATTAGACAACATTTTTCGGTGTTTAACCAAGCACGTTCTAAGAAACATATGGGAAAGCAACAACTAAAGTGCTTAATTTAACACAGATAAGTTTGCGTGTTTAATTATTAAGCACAAAGTAGACAATTAATGTTGCCATACTACACTGTGGCATCACATATTTATCGATTGTCTTGGCAAGTGGTGGGAAGTGGTGCGGAAACGAAAATCAGAAGTACCCTCCAAGAAAAATTTACGGTTCGCAAATTGCGTACCCAAAGCAAATCGCTTACGAACTGTGATTTCACCAACACATGCATACATTTTGTACATGTTAACGTTGTTTTATTTGTCATTAACTCCCAAGCTAATATTACCTGGACCGATTTTCCTTATCACTCGCCTGTAGGCGTTTTATTTGATGACTTTGATCTGACTATTGATGGACCTCCTATTCCATATTTTATTAGTACCGTTCAAGGTCATAATAGAGGATAATATTGTAATGTATTAGTTGTTCATATTTTCATGTATGTTATATTAATTACACTTTTGTTGTTGTTTTTTTTTTTTTTTTTTTCGATTTATTGGATCTTAATTTATTTAAGAATTCATTAGTGTGCCAAGGTGGGAAAGCGATATTGTGAGATTTCACATTTGTGTTGGCTCACACTAACGTTTTCTCTTTCCTTGGTCTTAAGTATAATGTGTATTATTTAATTTATTTATAGAGCACTCGCTAAAAAAGATTTTTGTTTACCCATTGAGCAAGGGTTGTTACTCCTGTAGTAGAGATCAAAGCCTTGTGGCATTTAATTTGTTACTTTTAACATTGTTCTTGTACCTGAGGCCATACAATCACAGCCTCTAATTTTATAAAACTGAAATTGTTATCATTTTTATTTATTCATTGTTATTTTGTTTATAAAGTCTCAATAAAGAATTCAATTCAATTCAATTCAAAAATAGAAATTTGTGAAACAAAATTTTTAAATAAACCAGCACACAAGGGCTCTTGAACTGGAAATGGTTGAGCTGATTCTGCCAGTTGGTATGGTGGTGATGCACGTAAGGATACCGCCGGCTATATTGCGCATGTTGTTGTTGGTGGCTCTCAGATCAATCAAGCTTTAGCTTTTGCCGTTTTGCAAAAAGCTGTTGGCTCAAGTGCTGCTACCAAGCGTGGAAACAACAACGGAAGCATCAGTAGGCTGTGGCATCTGCTGCTGGTGATGCTGAGGTAAACTTTGCTACACTTAGCGCCAATTACGCTGATACCGGTATCTTTGGTTTTATTGCGTCTGCCGATGCCCAAAGCATTTCTAAGGCAAAACAAAGCATGGAAATTAATTAAAAATGGAATTATTTCAATACATTTAATTGGATTTCATTTAGATTGTTGATGCTGCTTCTCGTGCACTAAAATCTGGCAGTGTTTCCTCTGAAGATGTCTACCGTGGAAAAGCTTTACTTTATGCCGGCATTTTAAATGCGTTTAAGCAAACAGATGGTGGAACTTTGATTAACAAAAGTGCGTTACACCAATACCATATTTTTGGAACCCATAGGTAAGCTTACAAAACTTGTAGTTTTTTTCTTACATTAATATTGATTTTTTGTTTTAATTTTCTCATAACAGATTCAATTGAGACCATTCAACAAGCGCATTGGCATCTCACCTGCTATGGTTGTCATGAAAAGCTAGCTGGTGAGCAATCCATGTCACATGCGCTCTACAGGCTGGCTTGTGTATGACCATGTAATGAATATTATAAAACTGTTAACAACAAATTAACTAAAACTATTTTTTTTCTCTAAATAAATAATTTAAATTATTAAACGTTTAAAATGGAATCTTATTTTAACCATAAATTTTATATGTATTAAATCTGTTCGTAAGAAATACCATTTTAACGTATCAAAAACGAACCGCTATGATGTTACGTAAACGTTACTATTTTGCGAGCTAAAAACGTAGTACCAATACATAGAAATTACTACGTTTTTAATTCTACTGTTCTTATTCTAACATTTACGTTTACGGTTCGCATTCGTATCGCCAAAGCGGTACGTTTACGAAGTCTTGTATGAGTTATACACTTCGCCGGCGTTACGTTTTCGTGCCGTTTTTCTTAGAGGGTAAAACAAAATAAGAAGGAGATAGCACACAAACACTTTTTAGAAGAAAAAAAAAAAACAACTCTGGAATGAACAACTAATATAAATAATTACTATCGATAGCCTTCATAAGCAATCGATAATCCCGATAATCGATAGTGTCATCGATAGTTTGCGAACTCTAGGTTGAGGTTAAGTTGAATCAGTTTAGTTTGCCGCGGCTTGTTTTGTGTAGTTTTACAGAATTATTAGTAAATACAAAAATAAAAAAGCATAGAAATACTATCATAAAATGCACAATTTTAGCTTAAGCTACCGGGAAGTAATACCAGACCTCTCAAGCCAGGAGGAGTGGACTGAAATAATTTTAAACACAGGTGATGAATTTATTCATTCGGTTGTAAAATTTATTTTTGCTTATTTTTTTTTTTCTAATCTCTGCATTGCGTTAGGTGGTACACAAAGCACCCTTCAGGATATAAAAGTGGCTGAAAAAGCAGGAGGTTACTGCTACGAAAATGTTGCACTCAATCATAATAGAAATCGCTATATATATTGGCGAAGCTACCAAGATATACTTGAACTGTCCGAGATTAGTTTGGACTTTAATTTGTATCAAAATAATTTACGCTACAAATTCACAGACTCGCCCGTACTCTCGGTTAGTATTGCAGAGCAGGGTCAACAATTTGTTACAATCTTAGTAACCACTGTTTGTAGCCTTCATCGCATTCACTTTCCACATCCTGATAGTTTAGCGGAATACTCCACAGGCAGTGGCAGCGGTAGTGCTGCATCTGGCAGTAGCTATCAGAGCAGTAGTATTGATTTTAATGAATCACAATCATTTTCTATTTTCCGCGAAGCTAGTGCAACTGCTGCCAAAGATCCAACTACTTTTTATGTTATTGGTGGCCAAAATGCATCATCAAGTAAGCTTCAAATAAATTTGTATCAATTTGAAATTTTAGAAAAAAAAAAAAAATTTTTCTTAGGCAATACCGTTCCACATGCAGCTGCCAGTTTCTTATCACCAAACGGGGAGGAAGCATATTTTGCATTGGCCTGCCACACGCAATTAATGCTGTACGTGATGAGCTGCAACAGTGGTCATACAGTGTCACATCAACTAAAGGAACATAATATAATGCCACGTTTGTTTTCAAATATTAAAGGAGCGCTCATGTAAGTATAAACAATTAATTCCCTTTCATTTATTAAACATGAAACATTTAATCTTTATATTACAAGCTAAAGTGACTGAAAGTCATTACTTATGTCATTGTTTATGTTAAGGAATGACTCGGTATCATAAATTAAAAATCGTAGAAAATATTCTTTTTTTTTTGCAACTTTTTTCGAATTGGCGGAACTTGTATTATCGTTGTTTAACAAATTAGACTGCCGCGTTAATGTTTCGGCTTTTTTTGTTTCGACGTATCTGAACAAATTCGAAACTGTTAAAAAAGAGTTTTTGTTACGCATTCATAACTATTTCGTAAAGATTTATCTTAACAATTTTTTCTTTCGACTTTACGGAACTCTTACGATATTTCGTTACGAATTCGTAACTAAGTATATCGATACCTCCCAACAGCTTGAAAGCTTTTAAAAAAGCTCTCTAAGACGAACTTTGAATTTATTTAATTTTTATAGTGGAAAAACTAACACTGCAGATGGTGAAAATGCAACTTCTTTAGTATTCAATCAAATCAATGGTCAAACGTTTCTATTAGCGCTATACAGAGATGATCATTTACGGATGTGGTCGACAATAACACTGCAAAGCGTCTGTTCCATTAACTGTGTTCGCGATACCAATGAACCACGTATGCAAGGACGTAAGTATTATATGTTAAAAGTCTAGAGCATTATTTTCATTAATTTTAACCTAAAGCGCAATGTAGTTCACTGCGTAAAATAAGTGATACCAGCGTTTGTGCGTTTCTTTCGCATTCTTCGGGTGCAGAATTTGTATGCGTTGATGTGCAAATAAATCATGGTTCTTCATCGAATTCAATGGCATTTATGCGGCGCAAAGTGATTTCGGCACCTCAATTAGACTTGGCTGATTTCAGTGCATCTAAGACACGCATTTGGGCATTGTGGTGTAATGCCGAAGGTGAATTCAGCATTTCAAATTTTTCACTAATTCGTGGCATGGGCATGAATTGGGTTTCGGCAGCAATGGAACCACCACCTGATCGATATTGTGTTGGCATAGAACAAGGCATGGATCCGCGTGAGGCATATTGTTCATATATTTTTCATCCCGGGAAATTTGAGCGTAGTGTCATAGCAAAAGCCTTATTCGTAAGTTGAAGTCACATTACCCTTGGTTTATACATATTCAGCAATAATATTCCTCCTTAACAGATGTTCCGTCGTTCCAATGTTCGATTTGATGCCAAACATTGTAATATGTTAATGTTGAAAGAGCATGTTTGCCAAGCTGTCGAAGATGAGCTACAGAATGAGGTTAAAGATTTCGAAGTAACGGATGAAGAATATTTAGAAATATCAACACGTTTATGGGAACGTTTCTATTCCTGTTGTGAACAATATCATATGAAAGCATGTCAACCAACGGGTCTTGTTATACTGGAACCTATTGATGCCCTTTCGGTTATCAAGAAAAATACATTTTCACTATTGCGTCCATGTGAAACATTGGAACATATTATGCTTGCTGGTGATGATGTTGAGATCGCAAATGTTGTACCAGTACATTTTGCAGGCAATGAACGTGTCGGTGAAGATCTTATTAATTTAGTGGCTATTTTAGCTCAATTGGAAAAATGGCTACCAGAAGATGTTAAATTGGACTTGGATAAAAAGCTCTATCAATTAGAAATGCCAAATGTTTTAATTTCAAAATTAACTGACGAGATTTTAGCTGGTGATCCAGAGAAAGACATATTGCCACGTAATTTTCTAGTAACAATACGACAAAAACTGCAAACAATTAGCGATCTACGTACACCAATGGCTCTACTTTTAGATAGCCTACGTATGGATAATGGCAGTCCTGAAGCTATGCAAACACATTCAAGTATAAATAAGATGTTATTACTGCTTATTAACCCCTTAAAGATATGATGTTTGTTTACAGATATTACTCAGTCATCACGTTTTCTGATGTCCATTGGTGCACTGTTCGGCAGTAATGTTGGCCTTTCTTTACTTTCAGAGACTGTTCGTCAAACGGCACTTATCAGGTTAGCATATATTATTATATAAAATAGTTTTTATCAAGTTCGCTTCCTAAATCTTTCGCGCAGAAAGGAATTAAAAAGAGGAAGAGCTACGCGGGGGTTGGCGAGCGAAGCGAGCAGGGGGCAGAGCCCCCTAGTTGCTGTTTTTTTTTTTTAAGAATAACTCCTTTACATGTACTGCATTGAGTTAGTCAATAGATGGGGTTTATAGGGAAGCATAGATGGTACTCGTATTTGCTTTAAATATACCGATGTTAAAGCTGTCGCCAAAAATGCTAGCTGATTCCGTGCGACTAAAAAACGATCTTCAATCAGATAGAATTTGTGAGTAATGAAGGCGTTTTCTGTAAAAATATAAATCTTCTCTTCTTATACGAGATAAAATTGTATGTATGTTTATAAATATATAAATTTATAAATATATATGTGCCCAAATTTTTCTCGAGAACGGATGCAGCGATTTTAATGAAACTTGGAACAGTGTCAGATATTAGCATACAATGAAGAATGAGCTAGGTTTGAACTTCGTAAACGCTCACCAGGGGGCGTGGCACTGCCCTAAATTTTAAAATTGATTTAGTCATAACTCGCAAACCATTCAAGTTATTTGGATTAAATTTGGTGAACGGGTACGGCTTAATTATACCTTGTAACAGACAAAAAGTGGGCGGGATCGAAGAAGTAAGTGCCACGCCCACTTTTCGGCCCTTGAAAATTTTAATTCAATATTACTCGAAAACGACTCCAACAATTTTAATGAAAATTTAGGAGGTGTTACCTTTACAAACGGGGATTATTATGTGATACACCGTTATATTGGGAAAACTCGGTGAAGGGCGTGGCACCGCCCACAAAATATAAAACGGTATAAAAAGAAAACTAATAAAGCAAACATTCTGAAATTAACTGTGAGGAGCCTAATTGCTATAGGACATTTCTGATCTGAAAGTGGGAAAAATATCGCAGTTGCGCGTGGAACCTCCCATACAAGCAAAATACGTTAAATGCTATATCTCGCAAATGTTACAAGATATTTTAATAAAATTTGGTATGTAGGTACTGCTTATCAATTCTTTTTTGCCACGCCCTCTTTTTGACCATTGAAAATTTTAATTCAATATTACTCGAAAACGACTCCAACAATTTTAATGATAATTTAGGAGATGTTACCACTGCAAACAAGGATTAATATGTGATATAGCGTTATATTAGGAAAATACGTTGAAGGGCGTGGCACCGCCCACAAAAAATATACGCTATAAGAACCCCTGCAAACAGTGTACTAGATACAAACGGCGTATGTATCGGGGACATAAACACGTATTTTTGTTTATTTGTTTTTGAAAATCACATAGAAATTGCCGTACTCTTTCAATAACGTTTACATTGCTGTCGGGAAAAATACAGGTACTATTCTCGTTACACGTATCTACAATAATCCGAGTACGTTTCTAAGCACGCGTACTGGTACTGTATCTTGTAGGTATGCTGATTGAAATCACATTCAAAATCCCAAAAAAGACGAAAACATGAACAATTCCAATGGAAATTTTATTTCACAATAATGGTGATCACATTTCATTGGTCTTGAAGGCTTAATAATTACAAATTTGAATGAATGATATTAAAGTTAGAGTATAGTAAAAACTAGTCTTAATAAATAACAATGAAAATATAAGCCAATCCAATGAACTTCCGGAGTGCTTTCCTTGTATTAAAATACTCTTTTCCCCATGGCTTCTGTGGCTACCATTGTACCTGTAAATTGTATTAGAAATTAAGTTGCAATATAATTTTCAATTCGAAATAAATTTAATATTTAGGTACAAAACTGTGTCCATTAGACTGCCCATAAGATAAACATATGAACTGTGCAAAGTTGTATTTTTTTTGTTTCTCGTAGTATATTTTCGTAAAGAGGTCAAAGAAAGATTAAAAAAACAATTGGAATTAGTGGGAAAACTCAGCTCGTTTTCAATTAAGGTTTCAAAAATGGACTTTAAAAGGGCAAATCGCTTTTACTGTCCGTAACTTCAAAACAAATAATTTTTGGCTTATTGTTAGGTAAGGTAAGCGCGGGAGATGGCAATCATAACTTAAGCTAACTTCGTTTTTAACCTATATGAAATTTTCAGAAATTTTTATAAACTTCTGAATGGATTTGTGATTCTTTTGAGCGATATCTTTAAAAGAGTCGAAGAAGTAACTTAATGTGCTTAAGGCATCTTTTGTGAAGAATAATCAGAAAAAAAATTAAAACTTTGCACATCTGGGCACTCTTATGTTCATGGACAAAAGCTAGAAGGGTACTTTATGCAAGACTTACCATTAATTATCTTTTTAAGAAAACGTCTTGAGTTGTGAAAAGGCATCTTTGCCGAGCAGACACTTGAATGTGCAAATGATTGCCAGCAACTCTGAAAGAATATAAATATGGAGTAATTATATTTTTTTAAATTCAAAGATTTCCATTACACACTACTACTCACCCTGGACTGAGATAATCGCTCACCGGTACATTATATTCTGATTTCATATTGACCTTTAGCAGCAGTTTTGATTTTTAAACAAATTTTAGTTTTGTTTTTAAAATTTGAATACTCAAAACTGACAGAAAACTACATGTTAGAAAAATAGCGGTACGAATACCTAGAAAATACAGGAAATGTTTCAGATACTCGTACGTGAAACAAAAATGGAAATAAAAAAATAAAGAAATGTAAAAAATTCAAATACAACCGGTACTCATTTTTTGCAGGGACAAAACTACTAAAGCAATCTTTCTGAATTTAACTGTAGGAAGTCTGCTTGCTATTAGGCACCTATGACCTAAAAGTGGGCAAAATATCGCCGGTGTGCGTGGAACCTCCCATACAAGTAAAACACATTAAATGCTATTTCTCACAAATGATACAACAAATTTTGATGAAATTTGGTATGCGGATCTGTATCATGAGTATCTAAAGCATAACGAAAAGTAGGCTTTGTTCAATAATTGCCACGCCCACTTTTTATCAAAATAAAAATTTTGGTTAATAACTCTGGTACAAAAAAACATTAGAATGAACTTTTTAATTCTTATACGGGACAACTAGTGCTTATTTCGTGAATGGTAACACTTAGCTCATGTCTGATTTGACAGATAATTAGTTTTATCCTTCCGCTAAACGAATATGGTTGTGTTTTCGCTTCGCTAAGTGGGCCTGCGATCGACTTACAGAAGATACCGATTTTGCCAAAAAAATCATCTTTTCAGATGAAGCTCATTTTGATCATGGCGGGTATGTCAACAAGCAAAATTGTCGCATTTGGGGCACAGAAAACCCGCACGCATACATTGAAATGCCGCTGCACCCAAAACGAGTTTGGTGCGAATTTTGGTCCAGAGGCATAATTGGGCCATTTTTCTTCGAAAATGAGCAAGGAGTGGCCGTTACAGTCAATGGCGATCGTTATCGGGCCATGTTGAACGAATTTTTGTTCACAAAAATTGAAGAGGAGGATATTGGCAACATTTGGTTTCAACAGGACGGCGCTACGTGCCACACAGCCGAAGCTACACTCGATCCAGTAGTTTTTTTTATAGAATTTAAAAAAAAAAAAAGTTATCTGGCGGACCCTTTACTTTTTGACGCTGAATCCGTCTCCATTGCAGAACTTTCATTACACCTGCAGGATTTTGAAATAGCTATGAATAAAAACATCGACTAAAATAATGAAATCAGATTGCAGGAATCGGTCTCCAGGTACTAAAGGACTGATGTGGCGTAAAGAAATAACGACAAAAAAAAAAACCAAATATTGCCCAAAAATAAAAATACGTAATAACGCCCTAAATAAAAACGATACAACGCCCAGACAATATGAATTAAGACCCGAAATAACCCCCAAACCATTTTCAGATAAATTTGGACGATAATCATTTTGGAAATAACGCTCAAATTTTGAGCTTTGTTTCATATTTTTTGAGCGTTATATCGTTTCTATTTTAGGAGTTATTTCATTAAAAAAAAAAAAACGAATTAACGCTCAAAAACGAAATAACTCCCAAATTATTTGGCGTTAGGAAATAATGCCCAAAAACAAAAGCGAAGTAAAGCCCAAATTATTTTCATATAAATTTGGACGATAATCATTTTTGAAATAACGCTCAAAAATGAGAGCTTTATTCCGTTTTTTGGGTGTTTTTTCGTTTTATTGCGAAATAACGATCAAAAACCGAAATAACGCCTAAAAAAACTGACGTGATAACGCCAAAAATAAAAACGAAACGCCCAAAAAATATGAGAAAATCGCCCAAAAAATAAAAACGAAATTATTTTCATTTAAATTTGGGCGATAATCTTTTTGGAAATAACGCCCGAAAAAATTTGGGCTTTATTTCGTTTTTTTGGGCATTGTTTCGTTTTTTTTTGTGTTATTTCGTTTATTTTTTGGGCGTTATTTCTTTTTTATTTTTGCGTTATTTCCTAACGCCAATTATTTTCATATAAATAAATTATGCGCGTTCTTTCCAAAATGATTATCGTCCAAATTTATATGGAAGTAAATTGGACGTTATTTTGTTTTGGTTTCTGGGCGTTATTTCTTAACGCCGACTGATGTTGCTGTTGACTGCAAATGATTGGATTGGATTGGTTCAACATTCACAGATTGATAAAAAGTAAAAACGGTGTCGGGGATTTAACAAAACTATGGGGTATTCAATGATAATATCTGTAGATACCACCCCTCCTAAAACAACACGACTAAAATGACCGCATTGTTGCAATTCGATATCCAACGAGCAAGCAAGCATTCCGACACCATATACAATTAGTTTGGGTATGAGCTACAACGTTCGAAAATGTTTATTCGTCATAATCAAAGTTTTTCTTTCTACAAAAAGCAAATGGTGACGGCTTTGGTGAGATATGAATTTTGACCAAACCTGTTAGCCAAAAACCTTCACCTTATCAGTCAGGTCAGTGAAAATAAAAAAAGGATATAGAATAAATAAATGACCAAAAATTTTTCGTACTTTTTTGAAAGCTATTTTTTTTCCTACTCTTTTGCGCATACTACGTTCTTTCAATGCGAATTCTGTCGGAATTGAAAAAATTGCCCCTTTAGAATCATTTGCTATCATGAATAATTTAGAAATCATAGAGTTAATTTTTGTTGTGAAAGTAAATTTTAATTTTTTTTTCAGATTTGCAATTTGTCGCAATTTATTAATATTACAACAAATCCTCATTGATACTTATTCGTTATCAGTCGAAATATTGGAAACTTTACGTTCACAATATATGCCCGACACGATAATTTTTCTACAATCCTATTATGTTATGGTTTGGATTTCAGAGACACCTGTTAACATCAATGCAGCAGCAATGTTGTAAGTAAAAAATTAAGATTCCAATGCACACAGTGGAAAATCATTTTTATTGTGAATAAAATTATGCTCCATAAATATTGAATAATGACTTTGCTTATTTTTTCCATAAGAGAAACTTCTGTGCAGCGCTTAAATCTTTTACAGCTTAGCAATGGTTCCGGACGCATTTACTCTAATAATGGGAAAAGCAATGCAGCGCCTTTGTTACGTGTGTTTCTTAACGCAAAAGGTTTATATACTGCACTAGCACTTTATGCCGACAATTTTAAGACCTTAAGTGAACCCATTTGGCAAAATACGCTTATTCCCCTTACTACGATCGTAAGCCAGTTGATGTAATTTTGAAAAAAAAAACAATATTTTCATTGATTAATTCTTAAAAAAAAATATTTCTTTTGTGCAGCTGGGCCGTCTCATTTAATTTTGTTTTTGGTGAATGGCTGTTCAGCACCTGCCAACATATTATTATTGAAGATTATGTGCGTCTTTTAAACAGTTGGTGCGAATGGAATATTTGTTCGAGTATGTCTTTTATCGAGTATTGTATCTTTACATTCATGACTTAAACTCTCTCTCTCTTTTACAGGACAATTTATATTAGCGGTCTCCTTGTTAGACTGTGGTGAAACTCACAAAGCATATGATTTGTTTTTACAATCAGCCAAAGGTGTTCTCAAAGAACATTTTCTATCAGAGAAAATTTTAAAGAATTCTCGTCTAGCTGAGCATATCGAAAGTGGTGTCACAGATGATGAAGAATTGGGCGATATATTCGTGAGCAATCAAGCCATTGCACAATATTATCTTAAAGTTATACAACTTTTTGAACAGCATAATGCATTAGATCATATTATATCGATGGCTCAAGTAGCTATTGGACTTTTAGATAAAACTGATCCTCAATTGCCAATGTTTCAATCTATTGTTTTTAATAATCATTTATTGTTGGAACACTATGAAGAAGCATATCATTCGCTCATATATAATGCAGAATTATCAAGGCGGAAAGATTGTTTGCGTCAATTAGTTGTAACACTTTTCAATAAGAAGCGTTTGGATCTTCTGATGCATTTTCCATATGTTGGATTACATGAAGAATTCGAAAATATAGTGGAGTCTCGCGCACGTTCGTTAGCTATTGATAATAATGAGATTTACGACTTTCTCTATGCATTCCATGTGAACAATGGCAATATGCGTAAAGGTAAAATATGTGATAAATAAGAGCACAAACGTTCACGTAATTATTTATATAACTCAAAATATTTCTTAGAATTTATTTACATATTTATCAAATTCACTTCACTTTATTGAACTCAACTTTGGTTTCTAATCTTTCAGCATCTGCAATTATGTACGAACATGCATTACGTTTTCAATTAGAAAGTGATACAGTTGAATCAATGCGAAAACGTTGCGCCTCTCTATTGGTTTGCATAAATGCGCTGCATTTGATTGATCCACGTTACCGTTGGATAGCTAAGCCAGTGATAGGTGATGATTACTTGGTTGGAACGAACGTTGCACATCTCAAAAATAATGAAGTGATGGACACGGATGAAGTGAGTTTCATAATTTTCGTGGATTTTCTCTTTTATTCTTTTCGTATTCTATCTAAAGGCAATTATAAAGGAGCAAGTTGTTGTGCTTGAAATTAAGGACATACGCAAAGAATTACTGCAAACCGAGGCACATATCTGCCTGTCACAACATCGCAAGGATATAAACACATATATTAATGCTGGCCCACAAGAGCTAACTGTAATACTATCAAATTGCGGTCTATATACAGCAGCATTTAAATTAGCCAAAGGATTTGAAATACCACTGCTGTCCATATTTGACAGTTTAACTACGTCTTGTGTCCGTACAGCCGATGAAGGTCCAAATGAGGCATGGTCATGGCTGCAAGAAAATGATTTAGCAGGTTTGTTATAGCACCTACTCTCAATTTCCTTTTTAAAACATATTTTTATTAGATCTTCCACATCGTAGTAAAGCAACTGACATGGCATGGTCTTTGCTTCAAAAGTTAGTAGAGGATAACGAAGCAGAAGAGTCAACACAAATTCGAAAAACTGTTGTTAACAAATTACTCAGTCTAAATGTATTTGTACCACAATGGCTATATAATGATTATAAAGTAAAAAAATTGCTTAGAGGACAAAATTATTCAAATATTCAAATAATTTTCTGCTATTTTCAGCTTTCAAATTGTGCTGAACTTTTGCGCTTATATGTAAAACATAATCGTCTCCTTGAAGCCTTTGAATTAGCGCATGAAATGATTTCTGCGATGCTTGGCGCTGGCTGTGAATATTTTAGTTTTAAACATGCAATTGCGGTTACAAATCCAGAAATGTGTTTACCTTTAAATTCGCTTGATTTATTACTACATGGACTGAAGCTAAATGCCGAAGAGGATATCGAATATAAGCAAGTGAGTGGAAAAAAAAAAATAAAGTTTTCTCAAACCAAAAACCAATTATTATTTTTCCTCACTAGGCAGCTGTAGATTTGGAAGAATTAATTGAAAAATATATACAGACTGCTGTTCGCACTGCGGATGATAAAATTCAGATGGCGTTCCTAGGAAATCGTGAACGCCAACCATTTCATGTATAATTCTATATAATGGTGTGGTGCATATTGTTGAAAGAAATTATTATTTTAAATAAAGTTTTTGATTTTTGTATGCCGTACATATATTGCCTTATCATGAATTTGTCTCGAGAATGGAAATTCCATTTGCAGCAGGAATACTGTTTTCTTTTTCCGACTATGCAACCCTAGTATATTCCATTTGATTTGACATCTAAATTTTATTAAAATCAACGAAAATAAAATTACAAAATTGGTGATGGTCAGCCAAATAAATCTCTAAACCTTCACACTTTGTGAAGAGCTGACGAAGAAACGTAAATAAAAAAAGCGAAGTGATGAGAAACAATGGTATTCTCAAGTTTACTTTAGTGACAAATCATATTTAATTTTTAAACCTAGTTTATTTTATGAAGCTTTTAATTCTAAGGGGCCGTTTAAGTATAACGTAAGCAGGTAAGGGGAGAGGGGGTACAAGATTTACTTATACAGTGGGGGAAGGGGTCGACTTAAATCTTACGGATGAGAAAAATACACAAATTTTTGAATCTACGTCTGGCCTTAAAATTGATTTGAAGCATTTTCTTAATTTCATTTGAAATTTCAAAAAAAAACCAGGCAGTGAATAGCATAACAAAAAATTCTTATTTTATTTCTTATTTCACACACAAGTTAATCTCATTCTAAAAATCATCCATCATCATTGAATCGGATATGAACTTTTTATAAATATTCATAAATTGGGCAACAAATGCCTCTAAATGGAAAATGTGCTTTGCTCCATTTTGCATACGGTGTTCATACAGAGTAGCATATTCGAGAATCTTTGCTTTCAATGACATATCGCAATTTTTCACCAGCTGTTGTACCAAGCCTTTGAAAATCATATCTGGTGGAACACCTTGTGCAAGTAGTTCATACAAACGATCACGCACTTTTTCTAGTTTAGCAGGTGTTTGCTCAGTCACAATTTGATTGGCAGTATCGCGTAGAAAAATTTGCCAATCAAGTTCAATAATTTCCTGCTGCGACGTGAACGGATACTGTTGCACTTTACATGCCTCAAGCATAAGCAAAGCTCGACGTAAATTTCTATCAGACTTATCAATTAGACGAATAGCAAAATCAGAGGGCAATGCTAGACCTTCTCGTTTGCAAGTTGTCTGTAAAATCGAATTAATTTCATCTGGTGTAGGTGCTGATACACGAATGCCCAAGCAACGTGACCTAATGGCCGGAATCACCCGTGATGTTGAGTTAACCGATAGAATAATTCGGCATGTCGACACATATTTTTCCATGGTACGACGTAGTGCATGTTGTGCGTCTTTAGTTAGCTCATCTACTTCAGATAGCACTATGACTTTAAACTCACGTTGTCCACTAGGATCTATTTGGTGCGTTTGTGCGACTTGCTTAATAAGATCGATAACAACGACACGATCATATATTCCAGCATCGGAAGGATTTACTTCCAAGTGATAATTGCTACCAACAGTCATAACTTCTATTTTGCGATTAGACGGTGTTGTGAAGGTCATCGTTTCATTTCGCAGCCGTTCAACTCCGGAACCGTAAAGCTCGCGTAGAAGGCACATGATGCGCGTTTTCTTTCCTGCACCTGATGGTCCATAGAACATCAAATGTGGAAAATCACCACGTTGGCAAAGATTTCGCAAATGCTCAGCCTGTTCCTGTAAGAAAAATTACTTTATAAATACCAATATCTGTTATCCAGTATGTACTTACTTTGTGATAATCCAATTTGGCCAATTCACGCGGTCGATGCTTATCCACCCACAATGCCATTGTAATTTGTTAAGACACAGATGTTTTTCTCTAAATTTTGGCAAATGCAACTGTCCTTAAAGTACTTTTTCCCGCCTTCAGCAACTATACAAAATATGCAAATCCAAATTAAATTTGACACAACTTCTGTGGAATAATTCGACAAATGATAAATTATCGATAACAATTTATAAGGGTGGTTTATATGGTTAATCTCTGAGCCTGGACACGACGGACAGGATAGTTGCGCAACATGAACATGATCGCTAGTGTGTACCCCCTAATATGAGAGTGAACACATGAACGATATGATATCTGAGGCGGATCCAGCATTGTCAAAAGGGGAGCCCGATTGACTACATTTCTAGATAATAACATAATGTTTTTAAAATCATTAAATAAAAATGTAATCACTTGGGTTGAGAGGGGGGGCCGATCGCCCCCATCGTCCCCCTTTGATCCGTCACTGTTTGATATCGCCTGTGTGTTTGCTACACAAACACGATTGAGACAAGATAGTTGCGCTACTATTTTGTCTACCGTATGCCCAATATGTCCCAATAAAAATAGGCCAAATTAATTTTTCAATATTATTCTCTTCGTGTTATTAGCGCCGTTCGCACTTTCAAATTTTGCAGTTTTTAATTGTGTGTATGTATGTATGACGCCGGTCCGCGAAATAATGTCCCCGGTCCGCAGCTATAAAAAGGTTGAAGAACACTGGTCTAGTCCCTGGGCTGGAACAAAATCACAATATAAAATCGATAAAAGAAAACTTTGACAGTCAAGTCTTGCACTTATTTATGCATCTGGCAACGGGGCGATTGTTAGCATGTCAATAAACAGCAATTGAACTGACACCTTTTTCCCGCAGAAAAAATAATCTCAAAATAGCAATTAATTCATAACTTTACAAATGAATAATTTATGAAAAAACGATAGCTAAATTGCAGCAAAAATGTCGCAATGCCGGATTTGTCGTACGGAAAATAATTTAAAATACAGCTTAAAGGAATTACGGCGGATTAACAAAAAGTTGGGCAATAGCTCACAGGTATGTAATTAAAGTGTAAAATTTTTGTCATGTCGAATAAATAAATTATTTTACTTTTTTGTATCGTAGCAACTTTTACATGCCTCCGTACCTGCCGCTCACTCTGGAAACATATGTTATGACTGTGAGGATCGTCTACACAATTTTCATAAACTATTAGAGGAAGATGATGATGTTGATGTGGACTGCTCGGGTGATGCGCGGGTGCGGGAAGAGTCTCCAATAATTGTAGATGATGACGAGTTACTGTATAATATATTTTTCAATAAAAACAAAGAGAAACTACCAAGTCAAAAAGATCGACTACAAACAGCTGTGACTCAGCGGGAGTTTACGCAAAATTCTTTGGGCTCCGATGGCGATACCGAAATAATAGAAGTGTTGACATCCTCCAGAGAAAGCACACCAGCAAACGATCTAGTTAATAGTTCGGTCAACCATTTAATACCAAATATCAGCACTGCCACCGCATTCGCCAATAAGCCGGTATCGATAGAAATTATTGATTTGGAACAGGATGATGAGAAAAAAACCGACAAAAGTGATGATGAAGAGATCGTATTTCGTAGAGTAGAACCTAATAGTAGTGTAAACAAAATTAATTGTGTTGACAAGAAATCAAAAACCAAACGCATATCTAAGCGTCGCTATTCAGATAGTGAAACAAAGTTAATTGCTAGCCTGAGCTTAGTATCCAGTGACTCGGAGAACGAGTTGCCAGTGAATATTATTCCGAAACTCAGTCCGATAAAGTCAAGTCCAGATAAAGCTACCACAATTACGACCTTAGCAGCAGTGCAATTATTTGCTTGTAATCTATGTGACTTGAATTTTCCTGCCGTCAGTGAATTACAGTCGCATCAGCTAACACATACTTCAGTCACCTGTCCAGTTTGTAATGCTGGCTTCCCAGTGAGCCAGCGACTGGTGCATCATATGCGCAGCAAACATCGCTCCTATGCTGGTTCCATGCTAAGCGAACGTTCAAAATGCCCACAAGACAGTGCAATGACCATTCGTTTGCGTTATATGCAACGTTACACATACTATGAATGCCAATTGTGTGGACAAATCGATGCCGTATTTAAAAATCACAAAATTCATGTTATCACTAAACATGAAGATGAATCTAAATCACTTAAAGATCCCATGATGAAAGAGCTCAAATGTCATATATGCAAGGAAAAATGCGGCACACAATATTTGACCTTATGTTGCCATTTACGGCAACAACATTCTGATAAACATGAACCACAATTGCGTGAGGTCATTCATTCGCATCCGTTTGGGTGGAATGCCGCGCGGCAGCGTGACGTTGAATGCTCTGCAAAAGTTTTTCAATTTTCAGCGCGTAAGAGTCGTTACTTTGAGTGCAAAATATGTAAAAAAGTAACAGCGGGATATTTCAAACATTGGAAGCATTTAAATATTCACAGTAATGGCTCACATGAAAAGCTAATAAAATGTATTGAGGAAATAAGTCAACTGGAAGCGAAAAAAACAGAAACAGCCGTAGTCAATAAATACGAGTCCATGCCAGCCAAAAAAAGCGAGAAAACTGCCAAGAAGCAGGTGAAAAAGAAAGTACTACAGAATGAGAGTAAAAGGCTGAAAGCAACATCACCACCAAATGAAATTAAAGATAAGAAACCTAAAAAATTGGGCAAAATGAACAAAAAAGCATTGAAAGCAGCTTTAGTCAAAGTAAAAGTTAGACCTGTGCTGCAACGATTTCCAACACAAAAATATAAGTGCAAATTTTGCAAAAAGAAATTTAAAGGGTTTTATTGCCTCAATAGACATCAAATTGAAAAACATCTACAAGATGAGTATCATTTTTGTGTTGAATGTAAAAAGGCATTTTTGCGAGAGGATAAACTTAAGATGCATACAAAGGATCATCATAAATCGGAGCAAGAAATCATAAACTTAGACGAAGAACTACCTCGCCATAGGCATCACAAACGTAAATGCCGTGGTTTTAGTTTTAACGCTAGAAATAAAAATGATGGCAAAATCACATTGTTGGATGAGAATTGCAATACAGACTCAAACTGCATTGGCACGACTTTAATTGTAGGAAATGGCAACGGTATTGGTGAGCAGCAAATGGCTGCGACTACCGATATAGGTAGTAGCAGTATCTGGTTAAAAGATTTAATGAGATTCGCTGTCAGACAAAGAATTGAAACCAATAACGTCGAATCAATATTTCAGTGTCAATACTGCACTCGTTTATTTAGCGAACATAGGGTAATGCTATTGCATGAGCAGGGACATGCGACAAGACAGGATGTACCAATGATAAAACGTATCGCCTTAACTGTACCTAAAGGAACTTGAGGTAAGCGTTGAATTGGAGTATTACAATAGAGTTATTCGCAATCTAGAGCAACCAGCTGAGTAACAGGGCAAAAGTGAAGTCTGTGTTGCTCTAAATTGTGAGCACACTTACATTGAAGTGTAAGAAAATAATTCCTTTCTTCCAAATTGGCGTAATTTTTGGTTAATCACTCACCAACATTAATTTTTCAATTATTTTATTTATTTATTATAGGGGAAAGTGGGAAATTTTTTTTCGAAGCTCCATAAAATGCACAAAACTTCTTATTTTTTCATGTTTCAACTTCCTATAATAAAGAGAATTAAATAAGCTATATTTTTGCCGAAGAAACGAACCGAAAATATGGATTTTCTGTTGAGTACGACGATTTGATCGAGGATGCCCAAAATGGCAAAAATTAAAAATCGTGGGGTAAAGTGTGAAACTTTCAAAACTCATAAAAACTAATACAAATGTTGGAAAAAAGTTCTAATATCTTTATTGTAAGTCAAAAAAGGTTCAAGGAACACACCCATAGGAGTAAATATGAAAAGAAATAATAGCCCAGGAAAATAAGACGAAAAAAGAGCTGCTGTGCGAAATAATTCCAAGTGAATTTTTTTCACCGGAATTTTAAATCATGATGAATATTGTGTAAAAAGTCCATTGAAGTCCATTGTGCGCATTAAAAGTTATTCAGGCTCAAAGGTCGCTAAAATCAGTTTTTTGCAAATATCTCGCTAACGCAAACATTTACAGAAAAATTTTTCTCCACAATTTTGTAACACAGGAAATTTCCTATGTAAAGATGTAAAAAATGTTTTTTTGTAGCTTATAGTTTAGGAGATAACTCAATTTAAAAAGTTGTGCACAATTTTTATATGTAAATGCTACGAATAAGTTCATATTAAAATATTTTACTTTTAAAATTGCGAATACTCTTTAACAAAAAAAATTAAAAACTGTTCAAAAGATAATTGGATTCTGTAAACACTGTATTAAATTTTTTTTTGCAGCCACTCATGGTCTAAAAGATATTCTTCAAAAACCTTTAAGGCCTCGAAAATACTGGTTTTTGAAGGATATCTCTGAAACGGTAAGTCAAACGATAAAAAGCAATCGCATCAATTTTGTAGAGAATCACAAGATCTACAAAAAATAAGCCAAATGTTTAGAAGATATTCAAAAAAAACCTTTAAAGGGAAAAAAACCGGTTTTTATTGAATAACTTCTAAACGGTTACTTTAATGTATACACACATGGCTTATTTTTTGTAGATCTTGTGTTTCTATACAAATTTTTGAAGAATATCCCTTAGACCATGAGTAGCTCCAAAAAAAATTTAATTCGGTGTTTACAGAATTCAATTATCTTTTGAACGGTTTTTTAATGATGAAACATCAAAGTCCGTGTCACAGTGTTAGTAATAAAAAAGCTTGTAGTGAGATTAACGCATTTCAAGTGCAATGAGCGTTGACAATCCTTTAGGTTGCATTTGATGGTATTGTGTCTGGTCATGATTTCGGGCATGAGTTCCATGCAAATAGTGCAAATATCACGATCTTCATCTGAGCTAGAACTTCTTTGTTTCTTCTTTGACGCTTTCTTTGCTGGTGGTGCTTTTTTGCTCCTGGTACTCTATTTTTTGTGATATGTTTCCCTCTTTCTTCCGTTTACTTGCTAAACGTTTCTCAGCTGCTTTTTGCAACTCGCTTTGCTTTTCCGGAGTGTTTACTCACAATATAAATGTACAACACTTATTTGGATCATGAAATAGTATAATACGTTGACAAGTGGGGACTAGCAATCGTGAAATAACATTTCCCACTTTACCCCATAAAAAATTTCCCACTTTACCCCGATACCACATTTTGCAAAAAATGTGAGCTTCATTCTTTCACTCTATGAATTACACGGAATCCTTTTGCGTTATCAAAATTAAGACTACAAAGATTATTTTTGTGTACTTACAATCGGTTTATCTCCAGACACAGTAAAATATCGATGCTTAAAAATTTCAAAATGAAATTTCAAAATCACTTAAAAACTTTACATGATTCCAGAGATCACAAAAATACGTATGCACGCATCGCTATACCATAAAGATTTGCTTACGGTCATTGCAAGTACATGTCAGAAGCGCATGACAGCTATACTTTGCTAGTTTGCCCGAAAAGGGGCATTTCCCACTCTACCCCACTTCCCACTTTACCCCACTTACCCCTACAAAAAACCAACTTTGTATTTATATTATTATGTTTATAAAATAATTTAAACTGACAAAAAAGGCAAGAGTGTAAGGTAATTTTACACTTGAAAATACCCAGTCGGAGAATGTTCAACGTCTGCTGATAACAATGCCTTCTTTCTTGTCTTCTTTAAGATCTTTTAAACATGCTCCGATGCTTTCCTAAAACAGACCTATTAGAAGGCCTGACATTTGCTTTACTCAGATCCTCTAAAGATGCTATTGTCCTTTCATAATAGAAGCGGAAGTTCTATTTAAGTATTGCACATATTATTGGATTTCTATGATAAAGTCGACATCAATGACATCCAGTATATGACATGTCGATATTAACGATAATAATACGACTAAAACACTAAAAAATTGAGAATTAAAAAAATCCCATCTCCTATTCTTTAATGTTTTAAGAGTTCTCTTATTGGAGCAGATTGTGCAACAAGATGAATATCATGGGCCTCTTATCCCAAAAATGATAGTTTAGGAATTACCAGGAAATCAAGGACCTTTTTTTGTTGTATTGTCTGTCTGTCTTTCTTTGTAATTTTTTGGTATTTCTCTCATAGAATTATAGGGTATTTTTTTTTTCATAAAGAATTCCTATCTTATTTAATTGTTTTCTTTTTGCAGTTTCAAATTTGATGATCGGAGTTAACATGGAAATCAACACTTTAGCAGCATCATTGGCAAGCTGCTTTTCTAGCCTTATTAACTGCGGCTTATTACAAATTTGAATTGTAGTTTTGTTATAAAATTTAAGGGTATATCTTGAATTTTTTTTTAAAGTTATTTGCAAAAGTAAAGATTTAAGAAAAAAATTGTTTTTAATTTCATTCACAATTTTTTTTTCGTTTTAGATTTAATAGCTTTCTTGTTTTTGCTTTTAATCAAATGTAAACTGAGAGCCGCATATCCATATTTTCTAATCCTGGGCTTAAATTGATTTTTAAAAATTATGATAAAAAAGCGTCAGAATAATATCAAAGGCTTTCAGTGTTAGAATCAAAATATTTTTATGTTTTTCTTTAAGATCTTTGTTTTATTTTATTTAACTAAATCAAACCTATATTTTTGATATAAAAATGTAGAAAAATTCCTAAATATTTTGGGATCAATTTTACTGCCTTCGTACATAAGCATTTCACATGAAAAATAAAACAAAGATTATCAATTTACACAGACCTCGCCATTTTACGAAAATGAAAATTTAATTTGCAGAACTCAATTAAAGGTATAATGGCCAATCTTAATTCACTGAAAAATTAATTTTCATATATAAATATATATATAGCAAAAGTATCTTTGTTTAAATCAAAATTTTAGGATGAGAATAGTGTATGAATGTGTTAATTGAAAATCTTTGTATTTTTAATATTACAAATGAAAAATTATAAAAATTTAATAAAAAAATAAATATATTTTAAAATTTTATTGAAACTGAATGATTTGTGTTTTTTTAAAGACAACATGCAACAGATGTAGCAGTTAGAACCTTGTTGTCCTAAGGTCACGAATTGTTGCAAAGCTTTTTGGTTTTCTTCATTTTACGTGACTTATTATTTGACAGGTTTTAATTCCGGAGAAAATTGAGTTCAAGTTTTCAAGTACGATGCATTTTTAGGTACAATTACACCATTCTCAGACTTTTAAACATTAAACCTATTAAAAAAATTATTTAACATAAAATTGTGTTATTTGGGTCTGAAAGGGTTAACAATCGGGAAAAGGTATAATTGTACCTAAAAATTATAACGAAAAAAATATAACGAAACTATAAAAGGAAGCTAGTTGAACTAGCGAGTAAACTGAACGAACAAGCAGCCATCATTTATTCAGTGAACGTTCGAGAAAACTTGTACGCATTTAAAAAAATTAAAATCTTTGTGAATTAAATCAAAAAAAGAAAAGAATTTTTCTCCGGAATTAAAAACTATAAAATTTGTAAATAAAATTAAATAAAATATCTGGTTGGTAGTGTATTGCTTGATCGCCATCGCAGAAATTTAATTTGTGCTGAATACAGCGTGCGACACGAATTTCAGTTGAAATTACGCACTTAATAAGGTTTTTCAATTTCAATATTTTTTAAAGCAAATTAACAACCATTTTTTTTTAGTTAGTTAAAATATGTCACGTAAAAGAAAGAAAGTTGAATTGGAGAATGAGGAACTACCTACTTCATCCAAACCTGAAGAAAACGCAAATATCGTTAACGTAAAGAAATGTCTTCACAAATGCTGTCTGAATGAAAAAGTTTTCAATAAAATTCGTTTGGATGTTAACGAAATGTCTGGGTTAATAGTGGAAGCTTCAAGGTACATTCATTTTTCATTGATGAGAGATTGGGAGGAGGATAAGTTTAGTGATACAAAGCCACGGTTCCTTGATTATTTTTATTGTTTGTTGGACGGGAGCAAAGCTAAATATGAATTAGACCCTGAGTATAAGCAAATGCGTTGTAATGCAGGTTTGCGCCTTTATAGCAAAAAAAATAGGTCAAATCTTTTTGTTAGAGCGGCTCAAAATTATGATGTTATATTTTGTAACAACATATGGATGCACGCATACAGAAGAGTGCGCAAATATTTTAAGCGACGTGCACCAACGGTGAATTCATATTCAACTCTTAATTATTTATTCCACAATGCTGATACAGAGTTTGATTCAGAATTGCTGGAATTACTGCGTACAGACTTAAACTGGAATGGGGAATTATTCCATAAAATAAAAATGGATCCATGGAGACATATCAAATTTTTCTATAATCTTTCGAAATTTAACGAGTCCCAAAATTGGAAGAATTTTGCCCTAATCCCTATCAATAAATTTGGCGCACATCATATACGGTATGATACATTCGCTTTTCGCTCGCTTCTTTGTGGACTAAAATTACGGAAACATAATGATACAATTGACAGAGACCTAGAATGGCGACAGTATTTTAAAGTCCCGGAGACAAAAAGCAAGAAATTTGATTTTTCAATTAATACTGACGGTGTGGCCATATCGTTTTCAATGCGGAAATCAGTAAATACATTGAAAAATAAGGAAAAGAAGAAAAAGGTTGTGGAGATTCCAACCAATAGTATTAAATATGTAACAAAAATCGGTCTGGATCCAGGAATGCGGTTAATTGTTGGCGGCATTCGATATGAAAATGCAGATGGTGTTCGTGATGGTGATATACCCGAAACCATAAAAATAAAAAGTTCACAATATCACCATGAATGTGGCTTTGCATCGAGACGGAAAAAATTGCAGCATTACACAAAAGAATGCACTAGAAAAGATTTACTTGCTAGCAGCGAAAATCAATGGTCACCAATGTCAACAATTAATTTTCGTCAGTATACGCGTGCCCAATTAAATAAGTTTCAGCAGTGGCAACGTGTATTTTCGCAAGTAAAGGTAACTCGGCTAAAGTTGCAAAAATACATTTGCGTTGAAAAGACCAATCACGCGATTGCAAAGACAGTTTTAGGCAATATGCGGGGACCTAAGCTGGTGTGTGTCGGTTCAACTAAAATTGCCGCTAATTCCCCAATGAAAGGCTACAAACGTACACCGCTTTCACGATTCATTGATGCGTTCCGCGTGCACGGTGCTCATGTGATGCACATAAATGAATTTCGAACAACGAAACTATGCGGAAATTGCCATGAATTCAACGAAACATCCATGTCACCACATCGGTATCAATTTTGCAAAAATTGTAATACTTGTTGGAATCGTGACGTGAATGCTGGAGTAAATATACTATATTTGGGCAAATGCCAACTGAATAATATAAGTAAACATTATAATTTTGAAAAATAGTTGCACTAAGTATTTAATGTGTATACTAGATCATTTTTTATTAAATTTAATTTTAATTATTTTTCATAACAAATGATTTAACTTTTACTTAATAAAGTTAAAGACAAGATATATGAAATACATAGTTTGATCAGATCAGATGCAAAACGAGCCACATTACAATACTTAATCACTTATCAACACCTCTGTCTCAGATTCAAAGATGATGTGTTTAAATTTTAACCGTTTGAAGATATTGAAGAATAATAAAACACGAAACTAAAAACTCCTTTAGGAATCCATCATTATTGTAAAATTTAAGCTGAAATTAACTAGGAACTAATAGACATTTTGAAAACTTTGGTAAGAATCAACGGTAGTATTTAAAAATGAGCTATAAAATCGGTTGCTTGCTAAATTTTTACTGGGCCCGTGTATTTTAAGGGTTCAAACACCCCAAGAATATCTTTTTCCCATATAAATTATATATGAATTGTAAAATAAATTAAAAAAAAAAACGACAAACAAAAATAAAAATAGTCTTTCGATGTGTCTTGCGATGCCGAAGCCGAATCCGGCGTTAGAATTTTTCTATCTTGTATGGTTTTTGGGATATCCTATCCTAAACAAGCAAAAAAACCGTTATTGCTATTTTTTGAAGCTATATAACTAGAAAACAGAACATTCATCCGTACACTCCGAAAAAGTAATTGAAAGCTTTAATCCTTTTCTTTAAGATGTCGATATCTTTATTTTTCTCGGATATATCTTAACCTAAAAAGTTAAAAAAGTGCAAAAAACATTTTTTTATACGCTAGATATACGCTAGGGCCGTTTTTTTTGCGCACTTTGATCACACCTATCGACTCTTCAAGACAACCGTGCAAGCATTTAATAATTCCTAATAAGCTTTAAAATGTGCATTGTTTGCCATTTCAAGGATGCCTAATATGATGAAAAAATTATTGTTATTCAGTACACTATGTATTGTATTTTATATTTTAATAATTTATAAAACTTTGGTTTTTAAATAAACAAAAGACAAAAAGAACTTCACAAAACATACATAAATCATTAAATATTATTATGCGCCTTCAAGTGTGGCTCAAAATAAAAAGTAAAAGTTTTTGTTAAAATATCTTAAAATCGTTAGTACAATGGAATAAAAGGATAAGGTAAGGAGCTTAAAAAAATTGAGTTTTTTTAATTAAATTTTCAACGGACTATCTATCATCTACCACTTGATATAATTATTGAAGTGAAAAATATTAATCAATTATTAATAATTATTGTAAATTTTTTGATGGTTCACTTTGTGCATCTTGTGTTTCTTCAACACTCATTGACTCTTTTTTGTGGAGCCTTTTAATATGTTTCAGCATTTGGTTCCGTTGCTTAAAAGTCTTTCCACATGTTGCGCAAACCTCTGGACGCTCTTCCAGGTGTAGCTTCTCATGTGATCGACAAGTTTTTAGCAGAGCAAAACTCAACTCACAAAAACTACATTTGAATGGTCGCAATTTTAGATGCACCGATCTATCATGGTCTGTTAAATGGCATTTCTTCTTAAAAATTCGGCCACATTTTGAACATTGGTGCTGTTGTGAAGCCTCATGCATTGCTATATGCGCATCTAATTCTTCCCGTGTAGATTTCATTCGATTACATATGGGACATAAGAGCTCTTTATTTTCAGAATGTTGATTCATATGAACTTTTAGATCAGCTTTCTGTCGAAAGCGTCTATTGCATTTATCGCATACGAAGGGTTTTTCACCAGTATGACCCATTTCGTGTACCCGACGAGTTTTTCCTGCTGAAAAACTTTTATCACAATATCTACATGGATATGGGCGTATTTGTAAGTGTACCGCCTCATGATGTTCTTTTAAATGTTCTTTGCGCTTGAATACCTTGCAACAAAATACACACTTGTGTCCATCTTCAAAATTTTTGGTTTTTATTTCAACATCCTCTCCATCTAGTCGACGCGATGCTGCTATAGCTTCACTAACATGCATTTCCTTAATATGTCTCGTTAGGTAGTGGTATAAACGAAAGGAGTTTTTACATAATGTACACTGAAATGGTTTTTCAAGACCTTCGTGTACTCCTTTTATATGTGCAATATATAGAAATTTTTTATAAAACTTCTTTCCACATTGATCACATGTTATTTTTTTTCCATACGATAAATCCGGTAAAATTATTTCGTTTTTTGAATTTGAATCAGATTCGTTTTCTTCAGGTATTATAGCTGCATTTGCTGGGTTTTGATCATCTCTTAATTTAACCATATCGGCAGTTACACGTTTTTTTGGTAAAATTTTAGAATGTGTTTTCGTGTGTGAGCGTTTTGTTTTTCTACGCACTTTATTTTCTGCTGCTAGTTGAGAGTAGTCAGTTGGATTTGATGCACGTATTTTAACGTCATCATTGCTATAATCCGATGTGGAATCGCTTTGATCATCCAAATTAAAGCTTTCATCTGAGTCTGAAAATGATTTTGTGAATACTGGAAGTTTTTCGACAAAAATGTGATTAGCAGATTTACTATCACTTTGAAAATTTTCAATCGCAGACTAAAAAAAGAAAAAATGGTTTTCTGTTATTTATTTAAGGTATTTTAATGTTTTGCAAAAATAATGTGTTAAATATGAAGATTTCAAATTAAGGACAATTTGTTTAAATTTAGAAACTATGCATATGTTGATACAGATGGGTTTAATGGGAGAAAACTTTTAGTTGCTGTTACTTTCGTTTAAGAACCTTTGAATTATGGCCTGTTTAATGTGTTTTTTTTCGAATTTTTCAGTAAAATACAAATCTTCTCTTTTTATACGAGATAAAATTGTATATTTATATGTTTGTCTATATGTTTATATGTATATCTGTGGCCATTTGGCTGCAGCGATTTTAATGAATCTTGGGATAGTGATAGAATGAGATAGGTTTTGACTCTGCAGATATTCATGAGGAGGCGTGGCACCGCCATAAATTTTATATTTAATTTGGTCATAACTCGCAAATCAAAAATATAATAAAGTATAAAAAGAAAACTAATATAGCAATCATTCTTAAATTAATTGTGGGGAGCCTACTTGCTATTAGGCATCTCCGATCTGAAAGTGGGCGAAATGTCGCAGTTGCGCGTGGTAAAACACATTAAATGCTATTTCCCTCAAATGGTGCAACATTTTTGATGAAATTTTGTATGCGGGTCTGGTTCATGAGTGGCTCACTTTTTTACCAAAGTAAAAATTTCGTTAATTACTCAGGCACAAAAAAAATTAGATAAACTTTGTATTTCTTATATGCAGTCTTATGTATTTTTTGACGCTGAATCTGTCTTCATGAGCAGAATTGTCATTATACCTGTAGGAAATATCTTTGATTGGATTTGAAGAAAACGCTGTCTTTCAGTCTTACAGCGTAGTTACAGGAAAAGATGAAATTCTCTTTTATTAGTGGCATTAAATAGCCACACCCTTCTTCATAACAATATACCTTCAAAATTTTTCAAGTTATCGTTCTTTGAAGAGAAGGTATCTCAGCCCTATACAAAGGACGAAATTACATTAGTATCGAGAAAATGATTTATGGCCAAAATACACGAAATGAGTTAAAATCTGCTGCAGAGTGTTAGAGCTTTGTATTTGTGTGGGGGCTGAAATACCTTCTCTGCAAAGGATCATAACTGGTAAAGTAAGAGCCCTATTGGCTACACAACAAGCCTGAAAACAGCGTTTTCTGAAACTAAAGGCAAGGTTAATTATTCTTTTACTTATTTATTTAGAACCAACTCTTAAATTTGATTGAAATTTCGCATCAGGAGTGCTGCTTCGTTAGGCTTCTTTTTTTCGATTTTTGCTACGTTTTTTTAATCCACCAAAAACCATGAATTTTGAACTTTTGATGTTTTTCAATTGTTACCGATACCATTCGATACTTTCCAAGTTTTTTCTTATTATTATTCTTATCGGTAATTTTATCATTTTGAAAGCGTGAAAATTGAAGGCGAAAAGATACGAATTTCCAACACAAAATAGCTATGGATAAAAACCATCTATTAAAATTATCAGATTAGATCTCTAGGTACTTACTACTTAAAGGGGATCACTAGAAAAAATTTTAGAAATACTACTAATTTTTAATAAAAAGCTTGGTCTAAATAATTTCTTAAGGGGACATTCGCCTTTGTAATTGAAAACAAAAAAACACTTTTTAAAAATTTTATTATGAAAAAACTTTTATATTTATTGACAAAATTTCTTTTGGACATTGTTAAATATTTTCCAAAAAATACGAAAAAAAAAATTTTTTTTTTTATTTTTAGTTGCCCTTGCCTGCTGTAGAGGGCGTCATCCAAAAGTTCCTTTTCATATTTTTTAGACAATATTTAACAATGTCCAAAAGAAATTTTGTCAATAAATATAATAGTTTTTTCATAATAAAATTTTTAAAAAGTGTATTTTGTTTCAATTGCAAAAGCCGAGTGTCCCCTTAATGGAAATTTCTATTATAACCTACCTCGTCCTGATTTTCATAATCCAAATTTTGTTTATCGCTGATAGCGTGGCTCTCTTTGAAATCAATCGTTTCTTTGCTTACTTCGTTTTCGCCGTTTTCATCATTATCAGGAACTTTATCTTCTTTAAATTCTTTGTTTAAACCAGAGTGTTCTTTTACTTGAAGAGCATTCTTCTCAGGTGGTACTACTCTTCCCACAACGTTTTCCAAATATTCAAACGATTGTTTTGAAATTCCACGAAACTCAACAAAGTTGCGCAACTTTTTAAAACACCAGACGCATATTTTTTTAGGAAATTCGCTGAAGATGTTAGATTTGACATCGTGCCCAGTACAATTTAACATCCACTCGAAAACATTTTTGTCTTCACGAACATCAACATTTTCTGCGCTTGAGTTAAGTCTCTTTAAACATGTACGACAAAACAATTGGAGATTGTTCCGCATTGATTCTTGTGATATTTCAGTTAAGAGCTCCTTAAGCGCCTCCACTGAACAACTGGACTTTTCGTAGAATTCATAAAAAGTTCGCACCTTCATGTAGCAGCTGTGGCATAAACATTTAGGATATCCATCGGAAGCACTGATTTCCCCAGTCACCGTGGAGCAGGTGATGTTTAACCATTTACCTAGATTTTCTGTGTTGCTTATATCATAGGAAACTATTTGCTTTTTTTGCGGTTCTTCGAACTCCTTCAGACACGTACGACAAAATGAATGCAAATTAGCACGAGTAATTGGTAGCATTGCATGGGTATTTATTCACTAAATTGACAATTTTTTAATTCTAATCATTTCAAGCAAAAATATATATACTATTTTATATTTTATTTTTGATTCAAGTAAGAATCTATTTTGTTTTTAGTTTTAGATTTATTATTTTTTTTTTTTGTTATTTTGCGGACAGCTGTTTTTTCTACATTTTTCTGTCGTTGCCAGATTAGTTTGATACGTGCTCATCTCTATGACGGTTAATCAATTGAGGAGTGGCCGTACCAAAGAACCTAAGTACCATTTCGAGGCAAAAGTAATGTCATACTTTTTTTGTGCCTAATAGTCTGTTATTTGACTGTTATAATTTGTTCAACATAACGACATCAATTTCACACTATAAAAAAAATTTTTAGTGAAAACAGAAAACACTTTTATTAATTTCTAACAAAATGCCATCAGTTTCATATTACGGCACTACTTTTGCCTCGAAATGGTACTTAGGCCCTTTGGTACGGCCACTCCTCAATTGTAAACCATCTAGATCGCAATATTTTTTGGAATTGCGTTTCCGTGTATATCTCTTCGACAGCAGCAAAATTCAACCAAAAAATCTATTTATATCCCTTCGCTTCCGGATGAGAAGAGATATATAACCAAGAGACGCAAAGATGCACCGGAGCAATTTTTTGGAGTTTGTATTAGCCATAGACTGTAGCTTTGAAAAATTTAGAAGCTGAACGGCAGCGTAATTCAACCAAAAAATCTGGAGTGGAATCGGCTAAGATGATAGTTGATAGTCGCAATTTTGATTATCGCTTTTGATTATCAACTTGTATTTGCTCTGCGTAAAGCGATCACAGAATAATGTTTGATAAGTGGCAACGCTTACAATTCTTAAGTTTAATTTGAATTTTCATTTGAATTTTAATTGATAAACAAAGAAAAAATTTGTTATAAGAACAAAACGCGATTTACTTAATAAATTATCGGATGCCATGTAAACGTCTAAATTTCAACCAAATCAACATTAAACGGTATAAAATTAAGGCGGTGTTACTCCGAGTTTGGCCAAATAAATTGCCAAGCCATATAACTATCTGCCGAATTTATTTTGGCAAATTGGTATGTTTCCGGCTCTGGCTCATCTGCAAATGGAGGTCTTGTTTCCTGCGGCTATGCCAACACATCAACGTTAAATATAAAATAAAATCTTGCTTGCTTTACAAGAATGCATTAAGATGACAGACGGACACTGAGATAGATATGAAAATTGAGGAAACGGAAATACGGAAATCCTGAGGGCTTGATGGGCGTGATTTATGTTGTTGTTGCCCCATAGAAGAGCTGAATGAGACTAGATGTGTTTGTCCCATGGCGCAGTCCCATCCTTGACCGACAGATACACGTTAGCTAAAATCCAAAAATAAATATAATCTGACGATACCACAAGATTTTACCCTCCGAAACAACTCCAGCTTAAAAATTAAACTAAGCTAGATTATATTCCATTAAAAAATACAATTTAATAAATAGAATTAAAAATACAACAAAACATGCAAAAAAATCAAAGTTACGTGTAAATGCCTCGAAATCCTTGTAAACTAGTAATACTTGTCAAAATCATTAAGATTTTTGACAGCTTTACGAGTTTTCGAGAATACCCTAATAAATTTTTCGGCAGCTTTTTTTATATGACCAAACTTCATTTCTCTACGATAAGGGTTTCACATATTACGTGACGCAATTTTCGACTAATTTTGACCCTTCCCTCCCCGGTCGTAACGCAACGTAACAAAACGTAGAACCCCCTCCCCCTAGTAACGTAACAAATCTTAGTTATGGTAATTTGAATTTGGATTTTTTTGTCACATAAAATTATAAAATCGACGTAACGTAACATAGTTGATTACCTTTCCCTTCCCCATGTAACACTTCGTAACAAATCGTCCGACCCCTCCTCCCTCCTGGCGTGTTACGTAATATGTGAACGGCCCCCAAGTAGTTTCAGAGATATGGTAAATTAATTTTGTGGGGGAGTGGTACTGCCCATTTTTTTATTGGACAATATTTGTCCCAATGCCCTTTACATATATATGTATTACGTTTTATTTATCTACGATGGATAGTTTCAAAGATATGATGCATTAGTTTTTTAGAGGGCGTGACACTTTTTAAGTCCATTATATGACATTTTCTGATGCTAACATAATATGTTAATTTCATTAATATCGGTCCATTTTTGGAAGCTATAGGTGCAGTTTCGAACCATTGTGCATCGTTTAATTTACCGTAATTCTTTTTATCTTCCACAATCTTTTTATTTTGCACTTTAAAATCATCTTAACGGTGTTAAATATTCCAAATATATATAAAAACGATACCAAAATAGGTATCACTTGAAAATGACACAAAAAATGTGACTATCAAGCTGACTATCACCTTACCCAGAGCAAAATGCGATAGTTGATAGTCAATAATCAAAAATCAAAGTTGATAATCGCCTTACACGGAAGCAAGGGGATATAGATTTTTTGGTTGAACTACGCTGCTGTTCAACTTCTCAATTCGTCAAAGCTACCGTCTATGGCTAATACAAACTCCAAAAAATTGCTCCAATGCTTCTTTGCGTCTTTTGATTATATATCCCTTTGCTTAAGGAAAGTACAATGAGGTAAGATATCTATCATAGTGCAGTATAACTAAACCTAATAAATTAAAGCGTTGAGCTCTTATTAAACAAAATACAGAGACTAGATTTTTATTTCTGTGTTTAAGACGTGTTAACACGTAATTATGGGCAACTTCTAAACGTCAGTTGCAAAGCAAACACACAAAGTCAATCATTCCAAGCAACGAGCTACAAAATGTTGACAAAGCATAGCATTCCTTAACGCTGCCAACAAGTAATCAATAAGCATTTAATTGGCAACTAGCGCATCAACTTTGTTGTTGATGCTTTAAAACAAATTTGTTTTGATACTGCCAAAAATGGAAGTTTTTGACAACAACATTGAAACAGTTCATTAATAAATCAATTACTTTTTTGCAACCTTTAGCGACTGATTGTTTTAGCGCAAAAATTTTGTTGTACAGTACTCATTTCAAACGAGGGTCGTGCCGGTTTTAAACGCTCCGGTTATAAAAGTTTTTATGAGAACATGGAAGTTGAATTTGATAGGAAAACAAAAACCGATTGTGAATATTAACTTGGCCCAAAGATATCGGTATAACAGTACAAAAAATTATAACTCCAGATTACAACCTTAAATAGATTCCACAAATAAAAGGCGCGATCCACGAAAAAAAAGAAGCCGATGTAATAAGTCGGCGATCTGGAATATATTTTATCCGCAGAGTTGGTGGCAAAAAAAAATGTTAAAGTAATAAGGGCAGCGAAATTGGGTCAATCGTGGGACGGTGGGGAAAATACTTTAATTTATTAATTTTGTAGCTCATAAGTTTTTTTTTATTTGCATTTTGTTTTTGTTTTATTGCTAACAATTTGAGAAAAAGTGGGGGTGAAAAATAATGTTGAAAAACACTGCTTTTCACGCTATTTGAGGTTATATAACAAGACTTGATATGGTAGCTGAAAGCACTGTTCTGATATCTTTATTTTTCTCCCAAATATCGTAAACTGAAATAATAAAAAAACGTATTTTTTGCACTTTTTTAACTTTTTAGGTTAGGATATCCCTGAGAAAAAAAAGATATTAGAATTATTTAAGTTAAGGTTTAAAGAAAAAGACTAGTAGTGCTTAAAACTTCAATATTAAGTTTTACGTAAAGAGATTACCTTGTCTTGTTATATAACCTCAAATATTGCAAAAACAGTGTTCTTTTCCGTTAAAATATCTCAAAAATCATAAGGATATAGTGATTCTGACACAAGAATCGACCTCAACATCGCAAAATACATTCAAAATTACTAGTTTTTTTTTGTTTGTTGTATTTTATTCAGTTTTTTTTTTATACGAAGATAATGCCACAACAAGAAAGATATAGAAAAAAGTAAGACGGATGAGATGCGATTTTGTTAATATTATATTTTGTTTACACATTAGGGCTGTTAAAAAAAAAAAAATTTTTCGAATTTCTTAGATATACTTTGGCATCTCGTTCTACATCATGACGGAATATCCCATAAATTTTTTCAGATTTTTAAATGCATTTTTAAAGGTGGCTCAAAGCAAAAATATATTTTTAATATTTTTTTTAGCAATAATTATAAAATGTTGGCAAACAATTTGAAAAATTTGTTTTAGGGTAACTTAAAAACATTAATTTTGTTTGTTTTTTAATGAACTTTAAAATCTACGTTGTAATTTTGACAAAAAAAAATTTTACACCTCTTAAAAACGAAAAACTGCCTTAAAAAGGCGAAATTTAACGGTTTTTCAAAGAAAAAAGTCATCGTGCTTTAAACGAAATGAACATTTTTTAATTTACAAGATCTCATTCAAAAGAACTCTTAAAAACCTTCAAGACAAGATACATTAAGACTTTTTTGGGCCAGCAAGCTCGATGATATAACGTTTGAAACATGGAAATGCAGCCCCGTGAAAGGCAAAACGCTTTTTTACTCAAGAGGGAGGCATCTTACAAAAAAGTGCACATGGCATAAAATGCTTAGAATCATGCAAGGAACAAGTGTGAAATGTTTTTTTTTTTTTTAATTTATTAAAAATGAAAAAAAAAAAATTTTTATCTAAAACAAAAAAAAAAAAAAAAACTATTCACACTTGTTCCTTGGTTGATTCTAAGCATTTTATGCCATGTGCACTTTTTTGTAAGATGCCTCCCTCTTGAGTAAAAAAACGTTTTGCCTTTCACGGGGCTGCATTACTATGTTTCAAACGTTATATCATCGAGCCTGCTGGCCCAAAATAGTTTTAACATGTCTTGTCTTGAAGGTTTTTAAAAGCTCTTTCGAATGAGATCATATAAATTAAAAAATGTTCATTTTGTTTAAAGCACGACGACTTTTTTCTTTGAAAAACCGTTAAATTTCGCCTTTTTAAGGCAGTTTTTCGTTTTTTAAGAGGTGTAAAATTTTTTTTTGTCAAAATTACAACATAGGTTCTAAAGTTCATTAAAAAACAAACAAAATGAATGTTTTTAAGTTACTCTAAAACAAATTTTTCAAATTGTTTGCCAACATTTCATAATTAATGCTAAAAAAAAAATATTAAAAATATATTTTTGCCTTGAGCCACCTTTAAAAATGCATTTAAAAATCTGAAAAAATTTATGGGATATTCTGTCATGATGTAGAACGTGATGTCAAAGTATATCTAAGAAATACGAAAAAAAAATTTTTTTTGAACAGCCCTATTACACATGGTCTAATGAGTCGAAGAGCGCACTTGGCTTTTGGTGGCATCGGGGAACTCCTTTTGTTCGTTCAAGACAGGTGTGTGCACTGTTACCATTCCATCAGTAGGTATGCTTTATTTGTTAACACCTGAATGCAATTGTGGGATGGGTGTAGCAGCTCATGAACAATTATTAATTATTACGAAGTTAATGCAATTTATGTTGCTTTTTTTTTAAATATCTGTAGATAACCATACATATGTGACACGTTGTTATGGTTATTTTAACACACAAACATTTAAAATTCATGAGCTCATCATAAAAATTGCAATTAAATCCATTTAGTTTAAAAGTTTCTAGAGATGAAATAGATAAGTGAATTTATTTATAGTACAACACATTAATTTTTAATATGAAGAGCATGGTGTTTAACGATCACAACTATTTTTTCAATGCAGATTCATTTTTCGAAAATGTAAGAAAATTAAAGAAAGAAAATATATTTTTAAATTACCCAAAGGTTGATATAACAAATTCGGTGTTGTCTAAGTTTAGCAAAAATATTAAAGTAATAAGATTTGGTAAATTTTGTTCAAAGGGTTCAGCCATTTTTTGTTCATTCTCATTTGGTACAATTTTGTATACGAGAAAAAGATTAAGTCAACTTTAACTAACAAAATATACTTCTAACATACATATACTATAATATACTTAGTATATACTATATATATTAGAGCGCCAACAAGATATATATATGAAATGTGCAAAGTTGAGAATTTGTTTGCTCCCCGACCATTTCCTGAAATTAGAGGTAAAAAAAAAAAAATAAGATCTCAAAAAAAAATTTGGAATCGGTAGTGGAAAAAACCCAGCCGGTTTTCGATCAAAGGTCGAAAAATTGACTAAAAAAAGGAAAGTCGCTTTGACTGCCCGTTACTTCAAAACTATTCATTTTTTCATAATATTTTCAAGACAACTTTTGTAGAGCATGACTAGGTCAAAATTATCTTCTTCAAAAGTTTTGGTCCAAAAATTAAAATTGTTGCTGTTTCGGTACAAAAATTAAAATTTTTTAAGAAAATTTTCACGACTTTTTTTCTATAAATTGGTTTTTTGTAATTTTCAAAGGGCGGAATATTTGTTCTGGAATTCTTATATTGCATGGGAATAATGTTGATTAATTCAACAAAAAAAAAAAAATTATTTAAAAATATTAAGTTTTAAGGTATGGAGCCGGTCTCACTGTTGGAAAAAAATTAGTATTCTAATTTTTTTCTTTTAATCGCTACTTTATTGGATGCAACAAAATGCACTGCTTGTTGTTATTAAATGCATCATTTAGAACTGCTTTTTGCCTTCAAAATGAGCTATGAAATGATCATTTTAAAATGACATCATGAAAGTTAAAAATCATGTATGGATTTTCTATTCAATTGCCTTATTACTATATCTTTTATAATGTTATTTTAAAATAGTCATAACTTTTTAAAGAAAAATCATACAAGACTATTATGTAACTCATTTTGAAGAAGAAAAACAGTACTAAATGACGCATTTAATAAAACAGACCAAAACGATTTTGTGCGTGTTCTACACAACCTCAAAAATCGTTTTTTTTTTGAACATTAGAGGTGAAACAGCAATTTCGCGTCCAATGTCGAACTCAACATTAATAATTAAATCTAAAATGACTATTTTGGTTTTGGTTTGTAGTCGTATTTAGACCTCATTTTGAAAACCATGCAATGAACCGATTTTGAAAACTTTTTTTTCTTATTCAATAAATGCTCAGGTGCACTTTCACATCTTTGTACAGTTCTCGACAACTTCATTGAAATTTTTTCATGAACTGTGTGCACGAAATTCGAAATTTTCGATTATCTCTGCTGGAACAGCCCAAAAACGCACTAAAACGAAAATAAATGCTATTTTCGTGTTCAGCAATCCCAAATTAGTTTAGGGAACATGGCTTTAGCAGTCATGGTTTCTTACCAAATTAAAAATTAAGAAGAAAAAATAAAAAAGTAAATTTTTTTATTAACTTTGAAACGGGCTCCATTACTTAAAAAGTAATATTTTATAGTAATTTTTCTTTTTAATTAATCAACATTTAATTCCCTACAATATAGGCATTCCAGAGCAAATATTCCACCCTTTGAAAATTACAATAGACCAATTTATGGAAAAAAAGTCATGTAAATTTTCTTAAAAAATTTAAGTTTTTGTACCGAAACAGCAACAAATTTAATTTTTGAACCAAAACTTTTTAAGAAGATAATGTTGACCTAGTCATGTTCTACAAAAATTGTCTTGAAAATATTATGAAAAAATGAACAGTTTTGAAGTAACGGTCAGTAAAGCGATTTGCTTTTTTTAGTCAATTTTTCGACCTTTAATCGAAAACCGGCTGGGTTTTTTCCACTACCGATTCCAAATTTTTTTTTGAGATCTTATTTTTTTGACCTCTAATTTCAGGAAATGGACGGGGAGCAAGCAAAATCAGAATTTTGCACATATGGGCGCTCTAATATATACCTATGTATATTAGGGCTGTTCAAAAAAAAAATCATCCAAGGAACAAGTGTAAATTGTTTTTTTTTTTTTTACTTAATTTTAGAAAAAAAAATTTTTTAACGTCATTTTTAATAAACTTTCCAAAAAAAAAAAAAAAACAATTCACACTTGTTCCTTTTTTGTAAGATACCTCCCTCTTGAGTAAAAAGCGTTTTGCCTTTCACAGGGCTGCATTACTATATTTCAAACGTTATGTCATCGAGCCTGCTGGCCCAAAAAAGTCTTAACATGTCTTGTCTTGAAGGTTTTTAAGAGCTCTTTTGAATGAGATCTTGTAAATTAAAAAATGTTCATTTCGTTTAAAGCACGATGACTTTTTTCTTTGAAAAACCGTAAAATTTCGCCTTCTTAGGGCAGTTTTTCGTTTTTTAAGAAGTGTAAAATTTTTTTTTGTCAAAATTACAACGTAGGTTTTAAAGTTCATTAAAAAACAAACAAAATGAATGTTTTTAAGTTACTCTAAAACAAATTTTTCAAATTGTTTGACAACATTTTATAATTAATGCTAAAAAAAAAAAAACAAAAATATATTTCTGCTTTGAGCCACCTTTAAATATGAATTTAAAAATCTGAAAAATTTTTTGGGATATTCTGTCATGATGTAGATCGTGATGCCAAAGTATATCTTGGAAATTCGAAAAAAATTTTTTTTTGAACAGCCCTAATGTATATTATATAATAGAAAAAGTTAAAAAAAAGTGAAAAGCTCTTTCCCACAATATATCCTGGCTATTTTATGAAAATTAAACCTTTTTTTGCAGTTTTTTGGTGCTTATTAAAGTTTTTAAGTGGTGGTAATCTTCTTCATTTACTTAGTTTTAATGGAAAACGCAAATTTTCTTGATTTGTGGGCTCTTGACAAAACTCTTGCAATTGGAGCTGATGTTAAACATCATACACGAATATTAAACAAATGTTTTCCACAAATTATAAGTTTATAATTTTTGAATATATTGTTTGAAATACATAGACTGGAATACATAAAAAAACAATATAGGTTGAATTGTCGATTGTTGTATCAAGAAGTCACAAACATGGCAAATACACAAAAGGAGGATATTTAAATTTTTCATTTATATTTACAACAGTGATGCCTACGCCCACGGACACTTGAGCTTTTGTACTTAAAAACATTTCGTATACATATTCACTCACAGTTAAGCGTTAAACTGTTTCAGTATTTGTGCAGATCTGCGTCACTTACCAAGAGAAAAAATTACTAGCGCTTCTGATCCAAGCACTTTAAAAGCGCGTATCCCCATAGAAATTTAGAAGCACTTACACAATGATTTTTTGTAAGGCTGCAGTAAGGACAACATGGGTTCGAACCCATCCTGGGTGATTTTTTTTTTAACTTTTTTTATTTTTTTTTGCTTTATTTTTTTTCTATTTTCCTTTTTTTTATTTATTTACTTTTTTTTAATTGAATTGAAATTGATTACAAAATGATTCCATGTAAGGCTGCAGTAAGAACAACATGGGTTCGAACCCAGCCCGGGTAGTTTTTTTTTACTTTTTTTATATTCTTTTTTTGCTTTATTTATTTTTTTTTTGACTAAAATATTTTTTATCCAACATTTTTTTATTTCGCTTTTTTATTTTCTTTTCTCTTATATATTTACTTTTGTTTAATTGAATTGAAACTGATTACACAATGATTCTATGTAACGCTGTAGGAATCATTCGAATGTCAAATTCTGTTTGGACAACATTTGCTTAATATACAAATTTAATACCTCATCTTATCGGGCGATGGTGTAGCGGTCTAACGAGTTGGTAAATGTAAGTAAAAATAATATCCAAAGAGGAAAAATTTCTAGCGCTTCTAATCCAAGCAATTTAAAAGCGTTTGTTCCCATATAAATTTAGAAGCACTTACACAATGATTTTTTGTAAGGCTACAGTAAGAACAACATGGATTCGAACCCAGCCCGGGTGATTTTTTTTTTATTTTTTTTTTTAATAAAATATTTTTTATTCAACATTGTTTTATATCACTTCTATTTTCCTTTCTCTTATGTATTCACTTTTGTTTAATTGAATTGAAATTGATTACAAAATGATTCCATTTAAGGCTGCAGTAAGAACAACATGGCCCGGGTAATTTTTTTTGTACTTTTTTCTATTTTTTTTTGCTTTATTTTTTTTTTAATTAAAATATTTTTTTAATCAAAATTTTTTAAAATATTTTTTTATTCAACATTTTTTTATTTCACATTTCTATTCTCTTTTCTCTTATTTACTTACTTATATTCAAGGGCGTGGAGAGAAAATCCGGGCCCGGCGGTAATTATACATATGCCGGGCCCCCTTCAGTACTAGTTTTTTTTATTCGATACTAACCCACAGGATGCCCAAGAGATACATGAAATGTGCAAAATTATGATTTTGTTTGCTTCCCGCCCATATTCATAAAATAAAAGTCAAAAAATAAGATTTCTGCCTGTCTTCGATGAATGCTTGAAAAATATACTAAAAAAGGCAAATCATTTTAACTGCCCGTAACTTCGAAACTATTGGTTTTTTTCAGAGTTGTCATTAAATCAACCTTTTTAGAGAATAACTAGAGCAACATTATATTTTTATGATAGCAGTAATTTTTTAAGAAAATTTTCATGACTAGAAATTAATTTTATGTTGTAGTAAATTAAATATGAATTAATTAAAGAGAAAAAGTTAATTAAAAATACTAATTTTTAAGGTGGATCTGGTGTCAAAGTACTGATTTTTGTCTTCAAAATGAGAGTAAAGATGGGCGTTGGCTCGAGTTTTATTCATGGCCCGCGGGGCTCTACTTACCATCGATGGGCTCGGGCTTTGAAATCGATTTTCATGTGAGACCGAACCTAACTACAAATGCCTTTAATTTAAAGCCCGTGAGGACCCGTAAATCACTCGAACTGCGTAGAATGAAAATGAAGTAAGTTAAGTCAAACAAAAAAACTTATTAGATTTGTCCAAAAAGCTTAGGTGAGCTCATTTGAAAACTAAAAAAAAAATAATTGTGCGGGCCCGGACTTTTTCTCAAGTGCCCGTTTCCTCTAGTTGAGCGTAAACAACATTTTGCAAGCTTGCAAAAAACTACTATAAATTTTATTAATTAAAATTTTGTTTCTGCTTAAATCCGGGCCCTCCAAAAAACTGCGGGCCCGGGGGAATCCACCCTCACCCCCCTTCTTGAAACGCTTCTTTCTCTTTGGGAGTGGAATTAAAAAAGGAGATAAGAAGTGCTTCAAAAACCCTTCTGAAGTGCATCTTTTTCACCAATAAGCGAGAAAAAGCTTACCGCATCCTTACCAAAAAAGGGTTTTTGATGCGTTTATTTGTAATGCTGCGGTAAGCGTTTTTTCAACATAATTAAAAAAACTAGTAAGGGTGTAACCTTTGGCCTGGCCAAACATTAAATACCCTACACAGCAGTATTTTGAAAATTTTGCTAATATGGGAGGTGCCACGCCCTCCGAATTCACCCAGTTTTTCTCAGAGTTTGCATTTATAGTTCTTTGTATTTAAGTGAAATTTGGTTGGATTATCTGAAAAAATGTTTTCAGAATAGCGTTTTGAAGCTTTTGCTTATATGGGACGAGCCACGCCCTCTTGTCCGATTCTATCCAGTTTTTGCTTAAAGCTTGCATTTATAGTTGTTAGTGTCTGAGTCAAATCTAGTTTGATTATCTCAAAAAACGCTTTCAGTACAGTGTTTTAAAGCTTTTTCTTATATGAGAGGTGCCACGCCCTCTTGTCCTAATTCAACGGAGGCTGTGTACCAAATTTCATTGAATTATCTTGCTTAGTTTTCCCACAAAATTTATTTCCACACACAGCCAGCCAGCCAGGCAGACGGACATGGCTATATCGACTTAGGAGGTGACGCTGATCAAGAATATATATACTTTTCCATACCTGCCACGCCTCCTTCTCTGCGTTACAAACGGAAGGACGAAGTGACCCTGGGTGTAGGGTATAAAAAGAAAAAAAAAACTGGCCGCACCAGGATTTGAATCCACAACCGTCCGTGTGATAGATAGAAACATATTATTTTCATTTACATTTACCAACTCGTTAGGCCGCTACACCAATGCCCGATGATATGAAGCGGTATTAAATTTGTATATTAAGCAAATGTTGTCCAAACAGAATTCGAATGATTCCTACAGCCTTACATCGAATCATTGTGTAATCAGTTTCAATTCAATGATTCCAGAAAAATTATACGAAAAAAGAGCTGATGTGCGACATAATTCCAAGTGAATTTTTTCACCGGAATTATCTTTATTTATGCATGATAAATAAAGTGTGAAAAGCCCATTGCAAAGTCGTGTGCGTATAAATAGCTATTTAGGCTCAAAGGTTGCTAAAATCAGTTTTTTGCAAATATCTCGCCAATGCTAATTTTTACAGAAAAATGTTCTCTAATTTTGTGGCACAGAAAATTTCCTACAAAAGTACGTAAAAATTTTTTCGTACGATTTATAGTTTAGGAGATCACCCAATTTTAAACAGTGTGAACAGTTATGATACGAAATGCTACGTATAAGTTCATATTAGAATATTTCACTTTTTGAATTGCGATAACTCTGCAATAAGGACTCGTGCAAACATAATTAAAATACCATTTAAAAGATAATTTATTCTATATAAAGCGTACTAAATTTTTTTCTCGAGCTACTCATGGTCTAAAAGATATTTTTGAAAAACTGTTAATTTTTCGTAAATTCTGGTTTTTGAAATATATTTAAACCAGAAATCAATCTTAATATAAGAAAAATCACAAGTTACGTTCAGCTAACGTATGCGTTTGCCCACGTTCCACGATCCGTTTGCCTAAATGCAACATTCTTGAAGAAAAATTTTTGTTTTTATCGTTTTCACAAATTTTTTGTAATATTTTTGTTTTGAAATTTAAAACTGACAAATAGAACAAACCTTTCATGTACATAATGAATGCATGTGTTAGTGAAATCACAGTCCGTAAGCGATTCGCTTTGGGTACGCAATTTACGAACCGTAAATTTTCTTGGAAGGAAGCGAACTGACTGAATGATTTTTAACATGTGACAAATAATAAATATGCCACAACGGGTTAGTAAAAAACTATCGATAACTTCTATGTTTTGACCACTTAGAAAGTGACAGATAATTTGTTTTTATTTATATCGTTTCGCATAAGGAAAAAGAGTATTTTATTAAAACAAATAAATTCGTAAAATTATGAAAACTCAACATATTCAGCGCAAAAATATTAATTCTTATTGCCGTACTTGCTTAACAGAAGTAATCAAATTTTCTGTTGCAAAGGGACAGAAATACAATGTATTTCAGACGCAGGAGCTGCCCAATTGGATTTCAGTTTTTACTTCGTTGGAAGTTAACAAAAATGATGCTTACCCAAAATTTCTATGCCCGCAATGTTATAAAAAGTTCTATAGTTTTAACGAGTTTCGGTCCTTGTGCATGCAATCGAAGTGGACACTGGATGGTATTTTGGAAGGCAGGATGAAAACTAATTTGGATAAGCAAATATCGGTGGACACAAAGTCTGAACTGCTTGATGATGAAAATGAAGTTATTTGCAAAGCAGAAGAAGAGTTCCAGGATGAAAGTATTTCTAATGAAACGGAATCAGTGCTGGAAAATAAATCTGATATAGACGATAAAAACGCAAAAGACGAAACTGATGATAAAACATTGGTAATTTAAAGAAAAATTAATAAATTGTGAAATGTATGTATTTATCTATGTCCCTATGCCGCAGTGTTTTAAATCAAACTATGATTTAAAAACTTGGGATAAAGCGTCCTAAAATTTGATTCTAGTTTTAATATCCAATTTGCAATGATTTTCGTTGGGAGTGCTTGCATTCATACCACTGCCAAACAACGGGAGTAAAGGCAAGGAAATAATGCATAATTTAATTTGGAATCGCAAAATGGATCACAGTGAAAATCAAAAAATGTATCTCCCTTAATATTTCATTTCGATTCTTCAAAAAAGGAATAAAATATATTTCTATGAGTTTCACTATTTTTCTTATGTATTTTTTAATAGAGTTATACCTTAACGATGTAATTGAAAAATTCGCCTCCAAACCCAATTTTCCGTCTGATTTTTATTGTAGTTGTTATTTTGAATTTATTTTAGGAAGTCTATTCGGGGGGACTCGCGCACGCGAAAGCTCACGTAGCGTACGCGAAAGCTCAATTAGCATACGCAAAAAAAGCTTTCGGAAAACTTGCGTACGCGAAATCCAGAGAAGTTCTTTCCCCCGTGGAACTTGATTACGCATGATTAATTTAGTGTTGTAGCGTACGCTGCGCGCAATTTGGCTAGTAACTATGTATTGGATGTATTATATACTGATCTGCGGCTAAAGGCCGCCGCGAAGCCGGTGTTGGATGTCTGACAGGTTTAAATCCTGAGTTGCGGCCGCAGGCCGCCCACTTACCCCTACTTTTATGTAAAATTACTGTTGTAGTAGTTGTACTGCACTTCCTAATATGCACTATAGCGTACGCAACATTTCGCGCACACTAAATTAATCATGCGTAACGAAGCTGCGCCCCGGGGGAAAAAACTTCACTGTTCACGAGTTCACAAGTTTTCCGAAAGCTTTTTTCGCGTACGCTAATTGAGCTTTCGCGTACGCTAATTGAGCTTTCGCGTACGCGAGTCCCCCCGAATAGACAGACTCTTTATTTTATGGGTATTAATTGCGTGATTAGCGGGCCCACACATTTTTATTTTTATTTAATTAAATAATACTAAATACTTATTCTTATGATTACAGATTGCTTCTATGCTCATAAATTCAGATGATGTGATTGAATTCAAGGATGAAAATGACATTGCCATAAACGGCACGGATACAAATTTGGACAGTAAAGAAACATTTGAATACAAAAACTGTTCCGAAAAATTAATGGAAGGCGTTCAAGATGTACAAATCACAAACGATTGTATAGAAGATGGTACTCATTCGGTTTCAGATAATGAAACTGAGGACCAAGATCAAGATGATTCCTTTGTTGCTGATACTGAATCTGAAGAGTTTGAATGTGAGAAACCGGCTGATAAGATTCCTAAAAAGCGAGGCGGACGTCGTAAAGATGAAAATGCAGGTACGTCACTTGAAACGACGAGGAAACGTGAGTCAAAATTTAAGTGTCCGCACTGTACACGTTGGTGCATGAATCAGGAGAATTTAGATGCGCATATGCGAATTCATCAAGGTCTAAAGGCATTTCAATGTAATCAATGTCATCGTGGTTACACAAAGGCATCGCGTTTAAAAGCTCACATAAACGATGTGCATCAAGAGGCCGATGTAGAAATCACATGTTCGATTGAAGGATGCGGCAAAATATTTCGACGAAATGGAACTTATCGAGCGCATTACCGAAAATGGCATACCGATGCACAGCCACCAATGACAACTTACATGTGCGAACAATGTGGTCGCACCTTTAAAAGTATAACTTCATTGCGGGAGCATCGTTTTAAACATGCTTCCGAGGAAGAGTATCCATATCATTGTGAACAATGTGGAAAACGTTATACATCACAGCGTACTTTTAAAGAACACCAAATGCGCCATGCGGGTATAAAAAATTTTGAATGTCCATTTTGTGGTATGAAAAAAACTACCCGTAATGAACTGCGTACCCACATTAATTATCATACCAAAGAAAAGCAATGGCATTGCCCAGATTGCCCTAGCGTTTTTAACAGTTCTGCAAATTTGGGTTTACATGTTCGTGTTGTTCATAAAGGTATACGTCGCTATGCGTGTCGTTATTGTGATCAAAGTTTTGGTAAGGCCGAAACGTTAAAACATCATGAAATGCGGCATACTGGAGAGAAACCACATGCATGTGATGTTTGTGGCAAACGTTTTATTCAAGTAGTCGCATTGCGCACACATTTAAAAACCCACAATAAAGGGGGTGAAAAGTTGTCAGCGAAACAGCAAAAAGTGCAACAGCAATTGGCAACGCAACAGCAGCAAACTTTACCTTCTGCGGGAGAGGTGAACTCAGCTTGCCTCGCTTTAGTTGAAGACTTAAGTGTAGCGTGATAAATGCAGTCTTTAAGTTTGTATGAATAATATTTTCGTAAGTTAGATACATGTTTTAAACTTAAGTCATAAATTAAAAATAAAATTTATAAAGTTTTTAACGATTAAAATTGCAATATATAAATCTTATTATAGTATTCCCACTATCTAAAATAAAACAATTAATGTTAAATGTCGATCAATTTAAAAAATAAGTAAGTTCTTTTCTTTAAAGCTTATTTAAGAAATCAATTAGGATTAAGTAAAATTTAACTAATAAATTATTAAAAAATTTGATAAAAAAGTTTAAAATTAGTGATAGATTTAGTTAACATCCAAGTACTGAGCATACTACAAAGGTGATCTTTGCTTATTAGTTTATTCATATTTCAGTCTGTTTAAACAGGGCAGTGAATACAAGGCAAATTTTTCGTCAAGTTTGTTGGCAACGGGAAGGAAACGTAAAGAAACGTAGTTTCTCATACAAAATCAAAAAAAATCTGCTTAAAATGTTTTTTAGTGCAAACCGCCACTTCAAAGATGGTTTTAAAATATTACATATGGTTTAAAGCTTAAAACCTATTCTAAGTCAATTATAACAGCATTTAAATAGACTTATCTGAGTTAAATTATACATAGTTGTGACATTCCCATACGTTTCTCAGAATGTGCTTACACAAGCACAGTCAAAAACACAGCTAATGTTGTTTTTGTAACATGTTTTTAATTTGTCTTAACAACAGACCAGAATTTTTAAGTGTTGCTACATATCTCCAGTTCTTCCTGATTTTAGAAATTTTTCTCGAGAAATGTACATACGTTGTTCATAAAGAGGTGATATAATTTTCTGGCCTGGCAGCATTGCTCAATAGTGATATCACAGATAACAGAACAAAGTTATCGAGAATTTAATGTTTTGTTATTGTACATCTTTAAACGTCACTGTCACTTGAAAGTATTGTATTTTTTAGATTCTTCGGCTGGCCGCGTAAGCTGAAGCACGGGTTTTCGTTATAAGTGGTCAACATATATGTTTTTTACAATGAAAAGTTAAAAGTTAAAACAGACTCTTTAAAAAAAAAAAAAAAAACTATGTTATTTTGTTTAGGAACTTTTTAGTGTTATATAGATTAATATTATCAGTCTTTTAGTGTAGTGTTTTTAGTTTTAATTGACGCGTTTTTTTCTTTTATGTTAAAAAAAAAAAAAATGAGTGATACCAACTGAGTTGGTAGCGAATTTGTGACATTTGTATTTTTATTTGGAGAGCAATACCGAATGATTTAAAAAAAAGACTTTTTAAGGACGTGATAAACTGCTTTGCAAATTTGCAAGCGTGATAAAAGAACATTTTGTGAAGTGTACTTGAGCGTCATATTGTACTTGGAAACATCACGTGTTTTTTGGTTTTTAACCTTAAAAATGTCGTCATTTTGTTTAATACATATGTCTTGTAAATGAACAGTTATATCGGTCGATTATTTGTTACGCAAAATTTCAGTTAATTTTTTTGCACTAAAAAAATAAAATGGTCAATTTTACCGTTCGTTGGCAATTAAAAAAAAGAACTTTTAAAATCGCGCGAGAAAATAGAAAAAACACCAGTCTTCCGTTCAGGATTTGGTATCGGCCTTCCGGATACGTACTGGTGGTACACGCGAAGGACTATAAAAAGGACCTAGAGTCTATGATAGTCCTTTATTGATACTTATGCTGTTCGTAATGTTCAGCATACAATAAGAAGAAGAAGATTGTATTTTTTATTGTTTACGTTCTGGTCAAAAAAAGTTGGTCTAAATTTAAATAAAAATGAAGATACAAGTAATAAGTCGTAAAAATATCCACTCCTTTTGCCGCACATGCCTAGCAAAGATAGAAACAAATTCTGCGACTAAAGCACAGAAATACAATATCAGTCATAACAAGGAGCTGCCCAAGTTGATTTCTCTTCTTACTTCTGCAGTAGTCAATAAAAAGGATAGCTATCCGAAATTCCTGTGCCAATTATGTTTTCAAAAATTTGAAAGCTTTAAAGAATTTCGATCCTTGTGCTTGCAATCAAAACAAACGTTGGATAACATTTTGGATGTAATTAAGAGTAGCGAGCCAGAAAAGTCTACAGCGCACTTGTCGATTGCGATTGGTAATTCCAAGTTCGTAGAGTCAAAACGGCCTTTTAAATCAAATAACGATACTCCTTTGACAACCAAATCGTAAAAAATTAAGAAAATTAAATCTTATACCTTTGAATAACTTAAGTTTAGTTTTTAGTTTTTTTCTTCTGAAAAAATAAGTTATTTTAAACGTCGTCACGTGACGCTTGCTCGAACCCCCTCCCCCCCCTAGAAGCGTCACGGAGTTTATGGACAGCCCCATATTTATTATTAGCTGTAATTAATTAACGACCCAAGTAGGATGATCAATACCTTTCTCCTTGTGAAAAAGTATCTTTCATAAACTAAATCTTCTATAATAACATTTGGGCAACAGACAATTAGTTTGAGGGATAGCCAAGTTTTAGGGGCTGTCCATAAACTCCGTGACGCTAAAATGAACCCCGCCCCCTATATAACGGTAGCTTCATATAAAAAACAAAATACACCAAGCGTAACACTTGCTCACCCCCCCCACTTAGGAGCGTCACGGAGTTTATGGACAGCCCCTTAGGTTTCCAGACCAAAAGATTGGATACTCGCTTATACATGGCTTAGGCTGCTTTTCACTTTTGCCACAGATATTTATCAATATCATTTAAAGCATTAATGAAATACGAAGGGTACCACTAACTTTTGGCCCATGCTATTGGAACTTCAGACATAAGTAAGATAGCATGATAAATATAAACACATTCAGAAACATCAGTTTGAAATCCAACATACCCTAACAGAAGAAAAATAAAGCAAAATGTATACCATTTTACGCGAAAAATTTTGTATTATTGTAGTTATTTATCCTCTCCTCGGAATATACTTACATGTTTTTTTTTTTTTATTTTTTATTACAGATACCTTCAGTGATTGCAAGCAAAGAAGAAGAATTAAATGAGTTTAAACTAGAAATAGATACAGCTAGCATTTAAAATTTTGGTGAAGACAATGAAGACTACAAAGAATCATTCGAATATATGGACTGTACCTATGATACAATCGAAGAGACTCTTATAGAAGCAAAACAAATTAAATATGATACAGCAGAAAATGAAACAGATGTTGATGAGTTAATCAATGTTAAACGAAAAAAAATACTTAAAATTCCAACAAAAAAGATTCCAAAAAAGCATGGTAAACAACAACCACCTGATTCTGAAAATACTGCAGAAAAAAGAGTTATGATTCAATGCACACAATGTACTCGCCGTTGTTTAACCTACAATATGGAAGCACATATGCGAACTCACCAAGGTTTAAAAGAATTCGCTTGTAAAATGTGTGATTGGGCATATGACAAAGCTTATCGTCTTAAAGTTCATATAGATACAAAACATAGACCACAAATGGATGAATTCACATGCTCATTTGAAGGTTGCGAAAAAAAATTTACACGCAAAGATAGCTATCGATCTCATTTTGGACGTAAGCATACCGAAAACCAAGCTCCACGTGTGACATACGTTTGCGAAGATTGCGGGCTTTTCTTTCGGAATGCACCCCAATTACGAGAACATCGCTACAAGCATTTTCCAAAAGAATTAAATCCATACAACTGCGAACAATGTGGTAAACGTTTTGCTTCGAAGCATACATTAAAAGAGCATCAGTTGCGTCATGCCGGCATCAAAAAGTTTGAATGTAAATTTTGTGGCATGAAGACGACGACTAGCACGGAATTGAAAAGACATTTAAATTATCATACAAAAGAAAAGCAGTGGTCGTGCCATCTTTGCACAAGTGTTTTTAATAGTTCCGACAACTTCAATTTACATGTTCGTATTGTACATAAAGGTATACGCCGGTTTGCATGTGGCTATTGTGATCAAACTTTTGGTAAAGCTGTTACTTTAAAGCATCATAAAATGCGACATACAGGAGAGAAACCACATCAATGCCAAATTTGTGACAAACGTTTCATACAGGCAGTTGCTTTGCGGGCGCATTTAAAAACCCACAAATCAGATGAAAAATTAGCAGCAAAACAGCAAAAGTTACAAGAAGGAATATTTTTGCAACAGCCACAAATATCAGATGTTAATGAGCCATCTACTGCATGTCATGTTTAGGATGAGAATTATGGTCGTAACATTAAGGACTAATAAATAAGTTAATTTAGTTTTACCGATTGTGCAAATATATTGTAATAAATAACTTATTTTTTAGTGTTCTAGAAAAATAGTTGTTTGTTTTGGCTCTGATTTGCAAAAGGGTTATCTGTGCATTACGAAAAGTATAAAGTGACTGAAAGTCACTCATTAAGATCAACTGATTAAAGAATCTTCTTTGACTTAAGATATATTTTAGCTCAAGGGATAAAATTTGTAAACCAAAATTTCAATGCATAGCTCAACCTTTAAAGATGTTAATTGGTGAAAATCTGGTCAGTCGAAAAACTCGACTTTATCGAATATTTCCGAAACAGTAACTTTTCGTAAATAAAAATCAATATTATTTGTAGAACCTGTAATTCTCCACAAAAAAGATTATAATACTTTTTATCATGTGACTCACTATTTTCATCAAAAAGCCATCAAAATGAAAAGTAATTGAAACCACGCAGATTACGGAACAGACCTGATTATACTTTTTATAGTTAACCCTTTACTAACTTCTGTGCGGTAGTAAATTGGAAAAATGTATCATAGTATTATCAGTCTAGCCATCAATATTAAGTGATACCAAGTTCACTTTTTTTTCATCAATCTGAGAGTGTATGCAGTTTGATGAGAAACTGATCATGTAAACATTCATCAATCTGTATTGATAATCAGTTTGCCGAAAAACAAAATTTTTTGACTTTGATGACTTTGACTTGAAGAGAACCTTTTAATTTTATGACTACGACAAAATTAATTTTCTGAAAGACTCTAATTTTTAATTAAAAAGAAAAGATTTCAATAAAAAGTTTTAGTAAATGGCCAAAACCCATTTTTTTTGGTGATTATGTGGGTTCTCCCGAGAAAACATCTGGGCGTCACTGCAACGAAGAGGTATTGCCGCAAAGGCCATAAACTTAGTACGTGTACAATATGAAGGCTTTAAATGCAGTGTGTTACACAACGGGTTGTTGTCACCGACATTCACCACTAATTCAGGCGTACGGCAGGGGTGTTTACTATCACCATCACTCTTCCTTATCGTTCTTGATGATATCCTAGATAAAGCTCTTAATAAGGCCAAAAGGGGTATTCAATGGAACTTTACCGAACATCTGGAAGATCTCGACTACGCTGACGACATCTGCCTCTTATCGTCCAAACATTCAGATATGCAAAGCAAAATTGAAGACCTTGTCTTGGAATCACAAAAGGCCGGCCTAAAAATCAACGTATCCACGACTAAAAGCATGAAGCTAAACGCAAGCAATGACATCACGTTTAAAGCTGGCAGTGATGACATCGGAAACGTCGATAGCTTCACGTATCTAGGCAGCATTATCTCCATGGATGGTGGAGCAAAAGAGGATATCAACTCAAGAATAGCAAAAGCAAAAGGCGCGTTTGCTCAACTGAACAAAATATGGTCTTCATCCGTTATATCCACCAAAACGAGAGTGCGCATTTTTGATTCGAATGTGAAATCGGTTTTGTTATATGGGTGCGAAACATGGCTTGTTACTGAACAACTTACGAACAAGCTGCAAGTATTCGTCAACAAATGCTTAAGGCGTATACTAAAGGTTTGGTGGCCTCGCACTATATCAAATGCCGAGCTACATCAAAAATGCAAACAGAAGGCTATAGCAAACGAGATCAAGCTGCGCAAATGGGGATGGATTGGTCACACTCTCCGGAAACCACACAGCGAAGTTTGTCGCCAGGCCCTTGAGTGGAATCCACAAGGCAGTAGAGGACGTGGTAGACCCAAAACCAACTGGAAAAGGTCGTTGAAAAAGGAAATCCAAGAATCGGGAAAATCGTGGCAAGAGATCAAAGTCATCGCAAGGGATCGTGACAAATGGAGAGATTTCATATTGGCCCTATGCTCCTCCTAGGAGTTAAAGGAGAATACATACATACATACATGTGGGTTAAAAAAATTACAAATTGTTGCTGTGGACCCTTTAAATAAATTTATAGTGTATATTTTGATGTTTCCACTATTTTTTACTAATTTATTTTTGTTATTTCCATCAGCATATCAATTTCCATCATACAAATTTTATCCGCTGTTGCTTTGTTTCCTCTTTGGTGTAGAAAGCAGCACTAAATATTCAGGCATGTTCTGAAATCCTATTTACTTCGAATTGGGAATGAAAGCAATCTTCAAGAGCTCTGCATTGCGACAAAAAAGATGGAATCGGGTTTGTCTGTCAACAAATAAAATTTGCTTATGGTTCCTATTCGATTAACCGAAACATAAATCTGATTTGGTGTTAATTAACGAAATGGGGAGCTTTTGAAAATTGCTTTCATTCCGATTCCGAAATGAATCGGATTTCAGAACATGCCTGATTAACAGTTTATTGAACATATAAACAAAAACTTGGTCTGACATATTGATGACCAGTTTGATGGCTAGACTGATAATATAAAACGCCTTTATGGTATTAACTTGAAAATATTGCTAATATGGGAGGTGCCACGCCCTCCGAATTCACCCAGTTTTTCTCAGAGTTTGCATATATAGTTCTTAGTATTTAAGTGAAATTTGGTTGGATTATCTGAAAAAATGTTTTCAGAATAGCGTTTTGAAGCTTTTGCTTATATGGGACGAGCCACGCCCTCTTGTCCGATTCTATCCAGTTTTTGCTTAAAGCTTGCATTTATAGTTTTTAGTGTCTGAGTCAAATCTAGTTTGGTTATCTCAAAAAACGCTTTCAGTACAGTGTTTTGAAGCTTTTGCTTATATGAGAGGTGCCACGCCCTCTTGTGGATTTGACACAACATTGCTTGTGTCAACTGAAGAAGAAGAAGAAGGTATTAACTTGTTTCAATTTTCTGGCCTGGCAGCATTGTTCGATAATGATATCACAGATAACAAACAGTTTAATGTTTTGTTATTGTACATCTCTAAGCCTCACTGTCACTTAAAAGTTGTATTTTTTCTATTGTTTACGTTCTGGTTTTTCTAAATTTAAATAAAAATGAAGACAGAAGTTATAAGTCGTAAAAATATCCACTGCTTTTGCCGCACATGCCTAGCAATGATAGAAAAGAATACTGCGACTAAAGAACAGAAATACAATATCTGTCCGAACAAGGAGCTATCCAAGTTGATTTCTCTTCTAACGTCTGCCGTAGTCAATAAAAAGGATAAATATCCTAAGTTTCTATGCCTGCAATGCTATAAAAAGTTACATAGTTTTAACGAGTTTTGGTCATTGTGCATGCAATCGAAGTGGACACTGGATGGTATTTTGGAAGGCAGGATGAAGACTAATTTGGATAGGCAGATATCGGTGGACACAAAGACTGAACTGCTTGATGATGAAATTGGAGTTATTTGCAAAGCAGAAGAAGAATTCCAGGAACAAAATATTTCTAATGAAACAGAATCAGTGCTGGAAAATAAATCTGATATAGAAGACAAAAATGTGGAAGACGAAACAGATGATAAAACATTGGTAATAAAAGAAAAATTAATAAGTTACAATATGTATGTACTTATCTATGTCCCTTAATACCGCAGTGTTTTAAATCAAACGATAATTTCAAAACTAGGGATAAAGTCTTAAAATTTAATTCTATCTTTAATATCCAATACCTTGTCATTTAATTTGGAATCACAAAATGGATCACAGTGAAAATGAAAAAAATTATTTCCATAATATTTCATTTCGAAAATATATTTCCATTAAACTTAAAAACTTTTTTTTATGTTTAGTTTTTAATAGAATTATAAAAAATGCTCATACCTTAACGATGTATGTAATTGAAAAATTCTCTTCCAAACCCAATTTCCCTTAATTTATGTTTTTAAAGAAAGTAAAGTGATGATTCCTAAATAGCTAACCTTCTGTTCGATTTTTAGTTGCAGTTTTGAATTTATGTTATAGATATGGATACAATGCGTAATGGCCCTCACGTTAAATTAAGAGTCTGTCTATACGGGGCGGCCCGCGTACGCGAAAACTCCTCTCTCTCTCTCAATTTACTCAATTAGCGTACGCGAAATCCAGTGAAGTTTTTTCCCCCGGGACGCATCTTCGTTACAACAGTAATTTTACATAAAAGTAGGGGTAAGTGGGCGGCCTGCGGCCGCAGCTCAGAATTTAAACCCGTCAGACATCCAACACCGGCTTCGCGGCGGCCTTCGGCCGCGGATCAGTACATAAATTAATCAAGTTCCCCGGGTGAAAAAACTTCACTGGATTTCGCGTACGCTAATTGAGTTTCGCGTACGCTAATTGAGTAAATTGAGAGAGAGGGAGGAGTTTTCGCGTACGCGGAACGCCCCGTATAGACATTTCCTTAAATTAATCTTCTGGAAATCTTAATGCTTTATTTAATTTAATAATACTAAATTCTAACGATTACAGATTGCTTCTATACTAATAAATTCAGATGATGTGATTGAATTCAAGGACGCAAATAACATTGCCATAAATGCCACGGATACAAATTTGGACAGTAAAGAAACATTTGAATACAAAAACTGTTCCGAAAAATTAATGGAAAGCGTTGAAGATGATGTTCAAATCACAAACAATTGTATAGAAGATGGTACTCAATCGGTTTCAGATATTGAAACTGAGGATGAAGATCAAGATGATTCCTTTGTTGCTGATACTGAATCTGAAGAGTTTGAATGTGAAAAACCTGCTGATAAGATTCCTAAAAAGCGAGGCGGACGTCGTAAAGATGAAAATGCAGGTACGTCAGTTGAAACGACAAGAAAACGTGAGTTAAAATTTAAGTGTCCGCATTGTACACGTTGGTGCAGGAATCAGGAGAATTTAGATGCGCATATACGAATTCATCAAGGTCTAAAGCCATTTCAATGTAATCAATGTCATCGTGGTTACACACAGGCATTGCGTTTAAAAGCTCACATAAACGATGTGCATGTAGAAATCACATGTTCGTTTGAAGGTTGCGGCAAAATATTTCAACGAAATGGAACTTATCGAGCGCATTATCGAAAATGTCATACCGATGCACAGCCACCAATGACAACTTATATGTGCGAACATTGTGGTCGCACCTTTAAAGGTAATACTGCATTGCGGGTGCATCGTTTAAATCATGCATCCAAGGAAGAGTATCCATATCATTGTGATCTATGTGGAAAACGTTATACTACACAGCGTACTTTAAAAGAACACCAAATGCGCCATGCGGGTATAAAAAATTTTGAATGTCCTATTTGTGGTGCGAAAAAAACTACGATTACTGAATTGCGTACCCACATAAATTATCATACTAAAGAAAAGCAATGGCATTGCCCACTCTGCCCTAGCGTTTTTATCAGATCTGCAAATTTGGGTTTACATGTTCGCGTTGTTCATAAAGGTATACGTCCCTTTGCGTGTCGTCATTGTGATCAAAGTTTTAGTAGGGCCAGAACGTTAAAACATCATGAAATGCGGCATACTGGAGAGAAACCACATGCATGTGATGTTTGTGGCAAACGTTTTATTCAAATAGTCTCGTTGCGCTCACATTTAAAAACGCACAATAAAGGGGGTGATAAGTTGTAAGCGAAACAGCAAAAGGGCTTACTAAAATAAACGTGACGAGACGTAACTAGTAAATTCGATTATATGTAAACCAATACTGATATCCAAAATGAACGTACGTAACTGATCGATAGTGAACGAAATATTTTGACGAGACGTGTTGTTCCGTAAGAACCGAACTTCAAACCGTCACTACTCCTCATAACAGTTGTTTGGGAGGAAAACAAAAATATTTTTGTTAAATATGTATAATGCATAATTCAAATAATTAAAATTACTGATTTTTTGTAAAAATCTGATCTGTATTGATTCATTTTCTAACGTAGTACTTTGGGCGAAATGTCAAAACAGATGTAAATTGCCAACCAAAATAGACGTGACAAGACGTAACGAGTGTATTCGAGTATATGTAAACCAATGTTAACAACCAAAATTAACGTACATAACTGATCGAAACTGAACGAAACATTGTGACGGGACGTGTTTTTCGTTAAGAGCCGAACATTTCTCAACTTCAACAAGGCCAATTGGACCGGGTTCGTAGAGTATGTTGACGATAAAATTACACGTCTTCCCCCACCACCGGATTCCGCAACTGGCGAGCGAAAACTGCGTGATATCCTCCTCATGGCTACCAAAAGATTTATCCCTGCAGGTAGAATCCCCCGGATTAAGCCGGGGTACCCTACTGCTGCCCTTCAACTGTCGGAGGAAAGAGATACACTCCGGGCGGCCCGCCCGAGCGATCCCAGAATTCCGCAGTTGACCAGGGACATTGGTCAACGAGCACAAAAGGACGCTGTGGCAGAGACATCTCGATGAGTGCTCCATCGGCTCCAAAAAGCTCTGGTCCACAATAAAGGATCTCTCGGGGCAGAAAAAAACCCCCCGTGCACCGCTATAAGTTTCGACAGCTGTCAGTATAGCGACAGTAAAAAGTGCGCCTCCCACTTTTGTAGGCAGTTCATAGAACATCTCACAGATAGAAGTAAAGAAAGTAGAGGAATACTCAGGAGCTTCAAGAGTCTCCGTGAGTCGACAGATCCTGAGCCTTTCACTCAGGATGCAGTGGTGGCTGCAGTTCGTAAAGCAAAACCGTCCAGGGCCCTTGGTCCTGACGGTATTGCCAAGCTGATGCTGAAGAAGTTACCTCCGTCGGCAATGCAATATTTAACTGAGATTTTCAACCTCACCATCGCTCGCAGGAACATACCCACTATGTGGAGGATGCCCGTGTAATCCCTATAATCAAACCGGGGAAGCCTGCTGACTTGGGCACTTCGTATCGGCCCATTTCACTTTTATGTCGTGCGGCGAAGGTGTATTAAGCACTTCTCCTGCCGCAACTTCAATAGCGTCTTAAACTCGCTAGCCACCAACACGGTTTTAGACTGAACCATAGCACCACCACTGCCTTGGCCGAGATCACGGCGGTGATCACAGAGGGGCTTAACTGCAAAAGACCGCACCAGCGTATGGTTGCAGTGGCCCTAGATCTCTCAAAGGCTTTTGATACTGTCGACCACAACATCCTCCTTGCGGATCTTGAAAACACGACCCTCCCCGTCAGCACCAAGAGGTTTCTAGCAGCCTATTTACATGGTAGACGGGCCTTCGTGGAATTTAGAAGTGCTAGCTCTAAATTCCGAAAATTGAAGATGGGCGTGCCGCAAGGAGGCGTGCTTTCGCCTCTACTTTTCAACTTCTATCTTTCCACCATGCCACCCCCTCCTTCCGAGGTCACTTTGGTCTCATACGCTGATGATTGCACTATTGTGGCATCAGCAAAAACTGTTTCGGAGGCTGAGCAGAGGATCAATGCGTATCTTGTTGTACTCAAGCGGTTCTTTGAGGACCTCCGCGAGGCCCTCAATGATCTGCATATGCACCTTGCCACTACGGCTATTGAATCACTGTCACTTAATAAAGTGCTCAATAGCCGCCCTCCACTAATCAATCCTAGTGAAAAATCACTTTCGAGGGAGGCAAGGTGCATACTGGCTCAACTCCGCTCTGGATACTCGCTTATCTTGATGAGCTACAGAGCCCCACCTTTTCAACTGTCCGTCCCGTCCCACCAACCTCTCTACGATTGACCTATGGTCCCGCCCAGTAGAGGTAGCCCAATTCCTGGGCCTCCCGGACTAGGCCCGACATGTTTTCAACTTCCCACATCCCAAATACTAGTAGGTAAAAGGTATAATCTTGTTTTCAATTTACAGCCCTGGAGTTCGAGTTGCTACAACAACAACAACAACGACAAATGATTCAGAGTCACTTTCAGAAAATGAAACAGAACAGGTACCGAGCTCATTTTCGACTTAAGCATACCGAAAACCAAGTTCCACGTGTGACACACGTTTGTGAAGATTGTGGGCGTATCTTTCAGAATGTAACTAGACTACGAGAACATCGTTACAAGCATTTTCCCAAAGAGTTAAATCCATACAATTGCGAACAATGTGGCAAACGTTATGCTTCAAAGGAATTATTAAAGGAGCATCAGTTGCGGCATGCCGGCATCAAAAAGTTTGAATGCAAATTTTGTGGCATGAAGACGACGACTAACAAGGAATTGAAAAGACATTTAAATTATCACATAAAAGATAAGCAGTGGCCGTGCCAACTTTGCACAAGTGTTTTTAATAGCTCCGCCAACTTAGGCGTACATGTTCGTATTGTACATAAAGGCATACGCCAGTTTGCATGTGGATATTCTGATCAAACTTTTGGTAAAGCTGATACTTTAAAGCATCATGAAATGTGCCATACTGGAGAGAAACCACATGAATGCCAAACTTGTGGCAAACGTTTTATACAGGCGGTTGCTTTGCGAACACACTTAAAAACCCATAACAAATTAGCAGCAAAACAGCAAAAGTTGCAACAAGAAATATTTTTGCAACAGCCACAAGTATCAGGCCAAAGATTAAAGAAATAGAAAGATAGTTCACTGCCATACATTTGTATGTCAAAATTTCTTGTTGGCTGTGAAACTTGTCCAAAGTAAGTCATGAGTCATGAGAGTGGCGAGAGAGAGTGATCTGCGCAATGCATATATGGGCACGGCCACCGTTGGGAACGTTACGTTCGCACGCACATTTTTGCCCATATCTCTTTGAAAAATAATCAAACATCATGATATCTTAAATGCATGTAATAAAGCTCCCTAAGGCCAATACTTTGTAGGAACAAAGTTTTTGTCTATCGCTCATGGCTTAGAAGTTATAAGAGTTTAAGTGCCGTTGGGAACGTTATTTTTTTTTTCAACAATTTTTGAGGTCAGTGCACATTTTCTAAAAAGTCTGCGAATCTAGTAATGTATTTTTCCGAACATCTTTTATAATATCAAGATAAAGGATCAAAGCTAAGATTGGAATGGTAATTTTGGTGAAAAAAATGTTATTGGTGGACTTACAGACATTAAAGCAACGTTGGTTTCGTCACGCAAAAGCGTTGGGAACGTTACGCATACGAATTTCTATAAATAAAGCGTAGGCAAATACAGCCAAACAGTCCAAACATCCATAAAGATGAAAATATGTGAATATTTCATTCCTTGGAAGGTTTCCATTTACACTACATTACAAATTTTTTGTTCCAAGACCTAGATACATATTTTTTTTGAAATTACGATTTCTCCCAAAAGGATAAAGCTATCTACATGAAACTTGGTACAGATAATACTGAGAGCCATTTTCTGAACAGGATTAAAATTGAGCGTGATCGGTTAATGTCCACGCCTACCTCCCATATATGCTAGTTAAAACGTTGTATGGGAAGTAGGCGTGGAGATTAACCGATCACGTCCAATTTTAGTCTCAGGCAGCTTAGTAATATTGTCGTTATCTGTACCAAATTTCATGCATCTAGCTAAATTCTTTTGGCCACCAGTCTGGGTTCAACAAAAAAAATGAAATCGAAAATAAATTTTTTTCTGTTTTTTTCAGATTTTTATGTTGAGCCCTGACAGGTGGCCGAACGGATTAAGCTAGATGCATGAAATTTGGTACATGTAACAAGAATATTACTAGGTTGTTTCGGAAGCTTCAAAAAGCCTGTAAAGAACGAAATATTTGTGATATCCTATGCACTTGGATAGATCTCAAAATAGCAATTAACGTGATTTATGTCCATAACTTCATCTTCAATCCAACAGTTCTTATTAATTGATTAAAATTATTGTAACGAATTTCTATCCCTTTCAACACAGCGTGGATTCAGAAGAAATTTTAGTGCAAAAATATAACTTATGATTTTTGATTAAAAAATGTTGGGAACGTTACACATATTTAGTGGCTATGTTCACCATGGTAGACACTTTATTTAAGTAATTTTAAAATGGATTCAGAAATTAGACTGAAAATACTCGAAAAAGGTGATTGCATTTTAATATTTTACCCACTAACTTCCGCTACAAGAAACTTCTTAAAATATTTCGTTGGGAACGTCACGTTTTTTATTGCGGTAGAATTCATCGCCAACAAATATGCATAAGCAACTGGTTTTCCTTCAAAATATCAATGTTAATCCTTAATTTCAAATATTTTCTTTCTGCGGATATCAAAATTGCATTGATACAATAAAAATAAAGCAAATTTTTACCTTCTTTTCGGGACTTGTTTTTTTGGCATTTTTTTTTCTTTTCACAAGCAAGAGTAAGTTTTTATGAAAAAAGCACCCCTTAAATCAACTTATATACTTGAAAATAGTATTTTTGGACAGCATTAGATGGAAACTTATGAAATATGGGCAAATGAGTGGGAGATTTAAAGAAAAAAAAAAAGTTGTATAGCTTCGTCTTACGTGGCCGTGCCCATATACGAACAAACGTGTTTACGTGCAGGGCGCAGAAATCTCTCGTGAGATTTTTGTAAGTTAATCTCACATAGGTTGTAGGTGTCTGATATTATTTGGTGAATTTTTTAATTTATTTTTATTTATCAATTTATCCTGAAGATAAAATTGTGAGTGAATAGGTTGGGGTCTGTTATAAAAACAAAAGAAAAATTCCTTGAATGAGGATGCATACTGATTTGTTCGCATTTGGTTTTATTATGAGCTTACCAAGAATGATAAAATACAGATTACGCCATGCGCAGGTTGAAGAGTAAAATGTCGTCAGTGTTGAACATCCAAGGTTACCAGCCTTTGCCCTTTAAAATCCATCATTTCTTATTTCTTTGTATGTTTCTTTTTGTATCACAAAAACCGATATTCATTTTAAAAGTTTATGTTTTGTACCTAAATATTGAAATTCATTTATAAATAATATGTTTTTCATGCCGATTTAAGGTAAAAATTAAAAAACATTGTTGGCTTTCAACAAATCTTGAATATGAATATAATTGCGTGAGAACGTTTCTCTCAAGTTCACTGGAATTTTGCAATTTTTTGGTGCTATTTTGTTGTACTGGGTGAACTATCTTTTTATTCTATGACCAAAGATTAAAGAAATAGAAGGATAGTTCATCCAGTGCAACGAAATGGCACCAAAAATTACAAAATTTCAGTGAACTTGAGAGAAACGTTTTCACGCAATTTATATTCATGCTAAAGAGATCTTATTAGTTTCTCACCGATCAGCATTCGTGCATTCTTGCCGAAAACGAGTAGTTTGCAAGGCAATAACTTGCGTTACCGAGATTACCAGCGCTCAGCTATTTGAATTTCCAATTTTGATAAAGCGTTATGGAGTGAAGTTAGATGCAGAAAAGTAAAAAGAAAAAACATCATGACTTCAAAGCAACGTTCTTTAATTCGGTATGGTGCTTGACGCTTATGAATAACGTTAAAAAACGCAACGCCTAACGTTCCAATTTAGGTATGGCAGTAATGCATGATTTTTTCTTAATGCTTGTGTGACCGAAAGTGTTGCTAGGTTCAAATAAAACGCGTTCGCCTCTAGTGTACTCTATGGTATTAAGTTGTTTCAATTTTCGGGCCTGGCAGCACTGTTCGATAATGATATCAAAGATAACAGTACGAAGCTATCGATAGTTTAATGTTTTGTTATTGTACATCTCTAAGCCTCACTGTCACTTGAAAGTTGTATTTTTTTCTATTGTTTACGTTCTGGTTTTTCTAAATTTAAATAAAAATGAAGACAGAAGTTATAAGTCTTAAAAATATCCACTCCTTTTGCCGCACATGCCTAGCAAGGATAGAAAAGAATTCTGTGACTAAGGAACAGAAACACAATATCAGTCATAACAAGGAGCTATCCAAGTTGATTTCTCTTCTAACGTCTGCAGTAGTCAATAAAAAGGATAAATATCCAAAGTTTCTATGCCTGCAATGCTATAAAAAGTTACATAGTTTTAACGAGTTTTGGTCATTGTGCATGCAATCGAAGTGGACACTGGATGGTATTTTGGAAGGCAGGATGAAGACTAATTTGGATAGGCAGATATCGGTGGACACAAAGACTGAACTGCTTGATGATGAAAATGAAGTTATTTGCAAAGCAGAAGAAGATTTCCAGGATGAAAATATTTCTAATGAAACGGAATCAGTGCTAGAAAATAAATCTGATATAGAGGACAAAAGTGTGAAAGACGAAACAGATGATAAAACATTGGTAATTAAAGAAAAATTAATAAGTTGCAATATGTATGTACTTAGCTATGAGGGTGGAAACAAAACGTACACTTTCATAGCGTAGCGAACGCACAACACAAACTCTACGTCGCGCAATTCTGGTTTTGCTCTTTGATGCAAACACAATACCGTACCATTGCAAGCAGCCATGAGAGAGTGCAGTAAAAGGTAGAGTTATGCTCCTTGTACAATAAACACTATTTGCTCTGTTTTGGTTTCTACTCACGTTAGCTACCAGAACCGGTACCAATTGAACGGTTCGTATTTGCCGATGTTGTGCAGTATTACACAGACAATTTTTTTTATTTAATTAGTTCATATTATCGCGAGATCACTATTTGTTTTTAGTTTACTGTAACAAACAACAATAAAGTCGCTTTTCTGCTATTCAATTGTGTGCCTTAACGAGCAATACATTTGGTTCGGTTGTGTACCGAATCACGATCACGAGTCAAAACTTCAACAAAGCAAATAAAGTTTCTGTGCTCAGAGCAAAACGTTACCATTAATTATATTGCATTCTCTGATGGCTGCTTATTCTGTTTGTGTTTGTGTTTATATTATAAAATTTATATCAATGAGTAAAAGTAAAGTTTGCAATCTGATCTGGTCCCGGAGCTCGCATCGCAAGCCCAACCAGTTATAACTGAATATTGTTGTTATAACTGAAACCTGGCTTTATGAAAACATCTTTAATGCTGAACTGTTCGGCGACTTCTATAATGTTTATAGTGTTGATCGCTGTCGTGTTGCAACTGGTCGTGAAAAAGGCGGTGGAGTCCTAATTGCTGTGAAATCTATCTTAAATAGTCAATTGGTTGCTTTACCTAATAATAGTACTCATTGAACAAATTTGTGTAAAAGTCAATTTTGCTGAGGGTAAATGTATTTATATAATTAATTCTTATATTCCTCCCAATAGTAAGTACGATTTATATAATGATCATATTAATAATATCAGTTTTGTTTTAAATCAAATTGATTCCATCCAGCAGATAATTGCTTTAGGTGATTTTAATCTGGGGTGCATTTCCTGGTTGTATGATAACAGAAATCTATAACCATGTATTTAATTTATTTCAGATATTGAGTCGCTTGTTGTAAGCTTTTTTTTATCAAATGGATTCAATCAGTTAAAGATTTAATTTTTATTACTGATGATTTGAAGGCAACCTGCGAATTAAACTCATCTCCAATTTCTAAAAATTCCATCCACCATAAAGCTTGAACCATTAATTTTGAGTTTTATGTATTTAGTGCTTTAGATTTCAATTTGATAAATGAATTTGACTTTCTGAAGCGAAATTTTTTAGAGATCAATAAGTTTTTAAACTTATGCGATTGGGCATCACTTGATTTCATTCAGGATCCAAATTAAGCTTACAAATTTATTTTTGACATATTCCAGTCTGCTGTTACCCTTTTGTTCCTCTTAAATCAAGAGCTTGCAACAATTAACCACCTTGGCTTAATGCTAGACTTTTGTATTTGAAAAATGTAAAGAATAAAGCTTATAAAAAATTAAAAAAAAAACAAACTGCAGCTTAGATCATGTGCGATATCTTCAAATGCGTAAAGAGTTTGATTTTCTACACAAATTCTTGTATAATAAATAAATTTCAATGGTTGAATCTCGATTAAAATCTAATCCGAAATATTTTTGGTAGTACTTAAATGACAAGCGTAAAACAAATGGCTTTCCGGCAAGTATGAGATTTGTTGACTCTAAGTCTAATGATACATTGCAGTCATGCAATCTTTTTGCTAAATTTTTTCAAGAAGTATATGAAAAATTTGAGAACACTTCCTGGTGTGAGAGGGATGTTTTTGAATCAAATTCAGATTTTATTAATATCTTTACTGTTAATGAGGAAGATGTCTTAAATGCTATTTCTAGCTTAAAACCTAGTTTTAAACATGAAAAGGATGTTTTTCCACCCATGTTTTTTAAAAACTGTGCTAGTAATATTGTTAAACCCTTAACTAATTTATTTAATTCTTGTTTTAAGTCTGGTTTATTTCGATATTTGGAAAATTTGTATCATTGCTCCCATATACAAATCTGGCGATCGTAGTGATGTATGCAATTAAAGAGCTATTGTAAAGCAGCCTACTTTCGCAAAGTTATTTGATATAATTATCAGAAATAAACTGTTTAACCATGTAAGTGAAGCTATATGTGAAGCTTAACATGGCACTTGCACAAATCTGACATTGATTTCAAAATATAAATATATATTGCAGCCATGGTAGATCATAAGCAACTTGATGTCATTTACACAGATTTCTCGAAAGCTTTTGATAAAGTTGATCATTTAATTCTTTTAAAAAAATTTAAAATATATGGTCTTTCAGATTTGCTCATAAAATTTTTTGAAAGTTTTTTGCCAAAGCGTAAACTATTTGTTAAAATTGGAAATACTATTTCTTATACTGCAATTGATGCATCGTCTGGTATTCCGCAGGATACACATTGTGGTCCACATTTATTCATATTATTTATTAGCGACTTACCAAGAGTCATTAAACACTCCATTTGTCTACTTTTTGCAGATGATGTCAAATTATTTCGCAAGATATCTTGTGATACTGACTATATGTTGTTGCAGAGTGACTTATCCTCTTTTAATCAGTAGTGCAATAACCTATGCAATAACCTAGCATTAAATTTAATAAATGTTGTATTGTTTCTTTTGCGAAGTGTGCTGAACCCAAAACATTTGATTATTGTATCAATACTTAATAAGTTATTACTGCGTAAACAAGAAATTATGGACCTTGGAGTAATTTTTGATTCAAGCTACACATTTAAATCTCATTATGATTATGCTGTTTCTAAATCTTATGCTATGTTAGGCTTTATCAAAAGATATTCTTTATATTTTAAAGACCCCATGACAGTGCACGGTGTGCCTTAACCCGTTCTAAACCGGACGTCGTAGCACATCAAATTTTTTTACAGATTCTGTTTACTTATCGTTCAAATGATGTATAAAAAAATTTTCACTCGTGACTCCTCGACTAAATTTTGAGAAAATCGCTTTTCCAATTGGGGCATTTTCCCATACAAAAAGAAAAAAAAGAATTTTTTAACTACATTAAACAAAAATTAAAATAGTCACAATCGATGTGTTTTGCGATGCTTAGCGCGAATCCAATCTCAGAATTGCTCTATCGTGTATAGTTTATTAGATATTGTAACCTAAAAACCAAAAAAAGTCGTTTTTTGCCATTTTTTGAAGCTAGATAACTATGTAACATATCATTTATTCATCAAATATGGCTTAAATACGTGAAAGCTCTAATCTTTTCCTTTAAAACCTATTTTAGATTATATTTATATCTTCATGCTTCTAAGAGATATCATAGACCGAAATATTGTCAAAACGGGTTTTTTGCACTTTTGTGTCTTTTTAGGTTAGGATATCTTTGAGGAAAAAAAAGATATCAACATAATTTAAATAAGGTTTTAAAGGCAAAGATAAGGACTTTAAAGTTGTTTACCAGATTTAACGAAATTTAAATTTCTTTCACATTTTAAACATGTTCAACGAACCGACAACTTCTAAATTCAGCCGTTTGACACCCCGAGTGTTGTTACGTGTATGGCATACGGCCGAATTTTGAAATGGTCGGTTCGTTGAACATGTTTAAAATGTGAAAGAAATTTTAATTTCGTTAAGTCTGGTAAACAACTTTAAAGTCCTAATCTTTGCCTTTAAAACCTTATTTAAATTATGTTGATATCTTTTTTTTCCTCAAAGATATCCTAACCTAAAAAGACACAAAAGTGCAAAAAACCCGTTTTGACAATATTTCGGTCTATGATATCTCTTAGAAGCATGAAGATATAAATATAATCTAAAATAGGTTTTAAAGGAAAAGATTGGAGCTTTCACGTATTTAAGCCATATTTGATGAATAAATGATATGTTACATAGTTATCTAGCTTCAAAAAATGGCAAAAAACGACTTTTTTTGGTTTTTAGGTTACAATATCTCATAAACTATACACGATAGAGCAATTCTGAGATTGGATTCGCGCTTAGCATCGCAAAACACATCGAATGTGATTATATAAATTTTTCTTTAATGTAGTTAAAAAAATTTTTTTTTTCTTTTTGTATGGGAAAATGCCCCAATTGGAAAAGCGATTTTCTCAAAATTTAGTCGAGGAGTCACGAGTGAAAATTTTTTTATACATCATTTCAACGATAAGTAAACAGAATCTGGAAAAAAGTTTGATGTGCTACGACGTCCGATTTAGAACGGGTTAAGGCACACCGTGAGTGAAAGCTCTATATATTTCCTTGGTAAGAAGCATTCTGGAGTATTGCTCAATTATTTGGGATCCCTTCTATACTGATAGTTCAGATAGAATTGAAAAAATTCAAATAAATTTTACTAGGTTTGCATTGTATAAACTGCAGTGGCCAGTTGGAGTTCCTTGCTATGATTCAAGACGAAAACTCTTGGGGCTACACTCTTTAAAAGATCGTTGTGTGTCCTCTTCTTTTACTTTTGTGTATAATATTTTGTCTGGTAAAATTAATTGTAAGTAGATTTTCGATTCATTTCTGCTATATGTACCTTATAGAAATTTAAGACATAATCGTATGTTTGAAGATCAAGTCCATAGGACAAATTATGCTCTTAATAAAACGATTGCTTAGTATTCGTATTTGTAATAATTATTCCCATTTGTTAAATTTTAATTTAAGTTTAAACTTATTTAAGCTTAATTTATTTGTTTTATTTAATTTAATTATTATAGTCTGCAAGATTTATTCTGAAGACCGAAATTAATAAATAAAACACAGAACGGTATGATAAAATTTTTATCATAAAAAGTAAATTTTAAGAGAACAGAATTAAACCGTTCCTTAGAGTTTATTTTCACACAATTGTATCATGAGATAATTGTACCATGGGATAAAGTCTTAAAATTGAATTCTATTTTTAATATCCAATACCTTGTCATTTATTTTGGAATCACGAAATAGATCACAGTAAAAATCAAAAAAATTATTTCCCTAATTATTTTGATAATATAATTCTATGAAATGAAAAATTTTTTCTTATGTTTATTTTTTAATAGAATAATTAGTACAGTAAATTTGTCAAAAAATGTATGAAGACCTAGAAATAATTGCGCACTGGAATTTTTTTTTGCTTAATGTTTTTAGGACCACTAAAAGCATTCGATTATACAAATCTCCATAATAACATTAATCTGAATCGCAATTTGAGCATACATAGTAACTTTTTGTGAGATTGACACTTCAAGTGCACGTCTCGCTTGCATTCAATGCATGCGATTGAATTATTTCGATTCAGACTTTTTTAGGCGTTTTCGAAGCATCGGGCATCTGTTGCTATTTACGTAACTCTTCGCGGTTCTCTGGGGAGGTTAAGAACGTGTTTTTCCTCGGGCGGCGTCCCCGATTAGATTTCACTGTTGGCGCGGCCGCTTGCAAAGGCCCGACCAATGACAAAATCGTAGAAAGGGTGGACGCATGAGACGAAGAAGTCGAATTTCGAGAAGAAGTCGATAGTTCTTCGTGCGTTTCACTCGTTGTTTTCTCGTGCTTGCCCATAGAACTCGCTACTTTTCCGTTCGTGTTAACTATGGGGGTATCCAAAACTGTAATGTTAATGTTCTGTGTTCCGAAAAACCGATTCAGTGATGTTATTTTACTGATTCTAAATAAAAATTGATGTGGCCCAACCCTGACGACAAGCGTGTTTTTCGACCACTCAATACTACATGTGAACAGGTTAGGGAATCTAATTTTCCCTTTAGGAACTTGATAATGGTTCACCCCTTAATGGATATATATACTTACTTTTTCGGTGGTATTGTTCTTTTTCAAGTTTCGAGTCATTTTTCACTGCTCTTACAAAATTTTTTGAACTATCAAAAACTACACGAAGGCACAAAAATTTTTACTAACCAACTCGGTGACAAGTAATGATTAAAAAAGTTTTCTGGCATCGAGAACAATAATTCGACGCTATAACACAGATGGCAGAACGTGTCATATACGAGAAATAGCAGTGGCCCAACCCTGACGACATTCCCCTAGATATGGATACAATACGTAATGGCCCCTACGTTAAAATAATCTTTTGATAACCTTAATGCTGTATTTAATTTAATAATACTAAATACTTATTAAGTAAAACTAATTTTTGTAGTTTAAACCGGCAGACGGCAGATATCATGCCATGCTTGTAAACCTTTACACGAAATACTTTGTCAATATTGATATAAACGAAAATAAAGAAAATAATAATAATAATAATAATAAATACTTATTCTTATGATTACAGATTGCTTCTATACTCATAAATTCAGATGATGTGATTGAATTCAAGGAGGAAAATGACATTGCCATAAACGGCACGGATACAAATTTGGATAATAAAAAAACATTTGAATACAAAAACTGTTGCGAAATATTAATGGAAAGCGTTCAACATGATGTACAAATCACAAACGATTGTATAAAAGATAGTACTCAATCGGTTTCAGATATTGAAACTGAGGACCAAGATCAAGATGATTCCTTTGTTGCTGATACTGAATCTGAAGAGTTTGAATGTGAAAAACCTGCTAATAAGATTCCTAAAAAGCGAGGTGGACGTCGTAAAGATGAAAATGCAGGTACATCGGTTGAAACGACAAGAAAACGTGAGTCAAAATTTAAGTGTCCGCATTGTACACGTTGGTGCAGGAACCAGGAGAATTTAGATGCGCATATACGAATTCATCAAGGTCTAAAGCCATTTCAATGTAATCAATGTCATCGTGGTTACACACAGGCATTGCGTTTAAAAGCTCACATAAACGATGTGCATGTAGAAATCACATGTTCGTTTGAAGGTTGCGGCAAAATATTTCAACGAAATGGAACTTATCGAGCGCATTATCGAAAATGTCATACCGATGCACAGCCACCAATGACAACTTATATGTGCGAACATTGTGGTCGCACCTTTAAAGGTAATACTGCATTGCGGGTGCATCGTTTAAACCATGTATCCAAGGAAGAGTATCCATATCATTGTGAACAATGTGGAAAACGTTATACTACACAGCGTACTTTAAAAGAACACCAAATGCGCCATGCGGGTATAAAAAATTTTGAATGTACAATTTGTGGTGCGAAAAAAACTACGATTACTGAATTGCGTACCCATATTAATCATCATACTAAAGAAAAGCAATGGCATTGCCCACATTGCCCTAGCGTTTTTATCAGATCTGCAAATTTGGGTTTACATGTTCGTGCTGTTCATAAAGGTATACGTCCCTTTGCGTGTCGTCATTGTGATCAATGTTTTAGTGACGCCAAAACGTTAAAACATCATGAAATGCGGCATACTGGAGAGAAACCACATGCATGTGATGTTTGTGGCAAACGTTTTATTCGAGTAGTCTCATTGCGCACACATTTAAAAACGCACAATAAAGGGGGTGATAAGTTGTAAGCGAAACAGCAAAAGGTCTTACCAAAATAGGAGTGACGAGACGTAACGAGTAAATTTGAGTATATGTAAACAAATGCTGATATACAAAATTAACGTACGGAACTGATATCCTAGATAAAGCTCTAAATAAGGCCAAAAGGGGTATCCAATGGAGTTTTACCGAACATCTAGAAGATCTCGACTACGCTGACGACATTTGAGTTCTATAGTCCAAACACTCAGATATGCAAAGCAAGATTGAAGACTTTGTCTGGGAATCCCAGAAGGCCGACCTAAAAATCAACGCATCAAAGACTAAAAGCATGAAGCTGAACGCAAACAGAAATGACGTCACGTTCAAAGCTAGCAGTGATGACATCGAAAACGTCGACAGCAGCATAGGCTCCTCCTAGGAGTTAAAGGAGAATACATACATACAACTATTACTTTAGCCGATTCCACCCCAGTTTCAATTCAAATAAGCAAAAGTAAATAAATAAGAGAAAAGAAAATAAAAAAGTGAAATAAAATACAAATAAAACAAATGAGGCAAAAAAGTGCTGAGCTCGAACTCATGTTGTTCTTACTGAAGCCTTACAAAAAATCATTGTGTTTTAAAGTACTTGGCTCAGAAGCGCTTGAAATTCTTCCTCTTAGTATTTATGCAGGGACGAGAAACACATACAATCCGCCCTGTTCCCAATTCCACTTTCACGTGAAAGTGGGTATAAAGTGGAATGCAAAACTTTTTGAAAAGTCGGCATTATGCTACGACTTTTCAATTAATTTTGCTTTTTTAAAGCTGTTTTTTCGATCAAATTGAGAAAAAAAATACACATGTATAAGCTCCAGAGTTTTTCCCTTTTTAAGCGAGTAATTCTAATTTTTATTGCAAATGTAATATTATTAATATTGCTGAAATAAAAAACTCTAACTAAAAAAATATTTTTTCCGATGACAAGTAAAAAGTCGGCAAATTGGCATTTTCGAAGTCAGTGTTTGTGTGAATTATTTGACATTTCATTATATCATGGTGTTAGTAAGAATAGTTCGAAAATAGGATGCCACCTGATTTTATTTCTTAAATTGCAATAGAACATCTAATTAACCCAATAAAATGCACTGAGCATGAAAAAAAACTTTCTGAAATTCCCTCAAATCAGAGGAAACCCCATAATTGGGCATCTCGTCTAATACAATATTTTGACAGACAAAATTGCGAGCAGTTATAATTTCAAGTGCATTGCAGCAGCCGTTGTTAACGTGAAACTCAATTAAAGTTTATAAATTTAATAAAAAGCATTTTGATTCATAAATCTTGTTTACTTGTGTGTATTTTTTAAGTGACAGCTAAAAAGTTTGCGTTTCTACTGTGAAAAGTTAAAAGTCTTGAACAGTCGTTGAATAGGCTTCACATCCACATCGAAAATAAAAAGTAATCAACAAGTCTTCGAAATTAAAAGTAATTGAAATTACACGGATTACGGAACAGGCCGGAATACAATTATTGGTGCGACAAAACCAATGCCTGTACTTTTCCCGACAGCAATGTAATGTTATTGAAAGAGGACGGCAATTTCTATGTGATTTTCAAACACAAACGGCATAAAGGGTTGATTTAATTTTCTGGTCTGGCAGCATTGCCCAATAGTGATATCACAGATAACAGATCAAAGTTATCGAGAATTTAATGTTTTGTTATTGTACATCTCTAAACGTCACTGTAACTTGAAAGTTTTGTATTTTTTTTTATTGTTTACGTTCTGGTCAAAAAAAGTTGTTCTAGATTTAAATAAAAATGAAGACACAAGTAATAAGTCGTAAAAATATCCACTCCTTTTGCCGCACATGCCTAGTAAAGATAGAAAAAAATTCTGCGACTAAAGGACAGAAATACAATATCAGTCATAACAAGGAGCTGCCCAAGTTGATTTCTCTTCTAACTTCTGCAGTAGTCAATAAAAAGGATAGTTATCCAAAATTCCTGTGCCAATTATGTTTTCAAAAATTTGAAAACTTTAAAGAATTTCGTTCCTTGTGCTTGCAATCAAAACAAACGTTGGATAACATTTTGGATGTAATTAAGAGTAGCGGGCCAGAAAAGTCTACAGTGAACTTGGCAAAAAATGTAGTATCTGATGAGCAAATTGATACTCATGAAAACGATGTAGTGGAGCAACAAGACAAGATAGAAATAAATGAAAGGGATATAAAAAATCCTGAATGGTTAAAGTCAGAAGAGCATGATGAAATAAATTTGGTAATAAATGAGTGAATGTGTATGCATAACATCTGTTTTTTTTTACTATTTAGCTGTTTTTATTGTAGTTATTCAATCCTATCCCTCGAATAAACATACATATATACATTTTTCTTTATTACAGATACCTTCAGTAATTGCAAGCAAGGAAGAAGAATTAAATGAGTTTAAACAAGAAATAGATACAGCTAGCCTTTCAAGTTTTGGTGAAGACAACGAAGACTACAAAGATTCATTCGAATACAAGGACTGTACCGATGATACAAACGAAGAGACTCTTATTAAAGCAAAAGCAAAAAAAATTAAATATGATACAGCAGATGGCACAACGACAAATGACCCAGAGTCACTTTCAGAAAATGAAACAGAAAGCAGTGTTGATGAATTAATCAATGTTAAAAGTAGAAAAATAATCAAAATTCCAACAAAAAAGATTCCAAAAAAGCATGATAAACAACATAAGGCGAAACAACCACCTGATTTTGCAAATACTGCAGAAAAACGAGTTATGATACAATGCACACAATGTACTCGCCGTTGTTTGAGTCAAGAGAATCTGGAAGCGCACATGCGAACTCACCAAGGTCTCAAAGAATTCGCTTGCAAAATGTGTGATCGGGCATATGACAAAGCTTGTCGTCTTAAAGTTCATATAGACACAAAACATAGACCACAAATGGATGAATTCACATGCTCATTTGAAGGTTGCGAAAAAAAATTTACACGCACAGATAGTTACCGAGCTCATTTTCGACTTAAACATACCGAAAACCAAGCTCCACGCATGACATACGTTTGTGAAGATTGTGGGCGTATCTTTCAGAATGTAACTCAACTACGAGAACATCGTTACAAGCACTTTCCCAAAGAGTTATATCCATACCATTGCGAACAATGTGGTAAACGTTATACTTCACAGCGTACATTTAAAGAACATCAATTGCGGCATGCTGGCATCAAAAAGTTTGAATGTAAATTTTGTGGTATGAAGAAGACGACTATCAAGGAATTGAATGTACATTTAAATTATCATACAAAAGAAAAGCAGTGGCCGTGCCAACTTTGCACAAGTGTTTTTAATAGTTCCGCCAACTTAGGCCTACATGTTCGTATTGTACATAAAGGTATACGCCGATTTGCATGTGGATATTGTGATCAAACTTTTGGTAAAGCTGATACTTTAAAGCATCATGAAATGCGCCATACTGGAGAGAAACCACATGAATGCCAAACTTGTGGCAAACGTTTCATACAGGCGGTTGCTTTGCGAACACACTTAAAAACCCATAACAAATCAGATGAAAAATTAGCAGCAAAACAGCAAAAGTTGCAAGAAGAAATATTTTTGCAACAGCCACAAACATCAGATGTTAATGAGGCATCTACGGTATGTCATGTTTAGGATAGGAATAAAAGTCGTAACATTAAGGAGTAATAAATAAGTTAATTAAGTTTTACCGATTGTGCAAATATATTGTAATAAATAACTTGTTTCTAAGTGTTCTAGAAAAAAAGTTAGTTTTTTCTGTCATGCATAAATTTGTGTGGGTCTTTAAATCTTTTTTAAACTGGTAGAATTTAGTACTTTGCAGAATTGTTTTCTGTGCTTAAAGAAATGAATAAAGTGAGTGAAGGTCACTGGTAAATACCTTATTCATCCATGCATTGCGGTGTGATTGATACCTGCCATAGGTGTGGAGATATAGCTTTTTTTTTTGCATACAGTTTTTGTATGTGGAGTGCAACACCCCATCATTTTATTCCCCCTTTTTTACTATATTAACCTTTAGAAGTAAGGCGCACATATGATGAAAATATAGTTTAAATATGGCTTGACATGATGACAAAAAAACGCAAAAGTACTAATTATTTTGTGGGTTTTGATATGGGGGGTACAACACCTCCTTGTCATATCCCCCTCATATGAATGTAAAAGCAATCGGAGCACTTAAAAACATACGGTAAGAATTTGGTTTAAATACGTTAACAGGTTAAGGCGGTAAGCGATGACAAACATCCACAAGAACGTTTTTATACAGTAAGAAGATAGCTAAGCCAAGTATCCAGTTTTGGACAGGATACCCCTTTTATTTGAACCAACTCCTGCGCCCCGCGTTATAAAAGATCCTGCAAGTATCCTGCTATGCTGAATTGAGCATCCTAAAAGAGTTTAACCAAATCATTTGGCCATTGACAATTTTTTTAAGGGATTGTTTTTAAGTTAAAAATCGATGGAGATAAAATACCAGTGAAATTGCGACGGGTCGATATTTTTCTATCGGATCAGACCATTATTTAAAATCAGAAACTTTTGGATGCTAGGCTTGGCGACCAAGTTATAGAACCAATGTGCCATGAATTCTTTAGTAATTTCTTTCATTTTTCCAAATGATGCGAATAATTATATTTTTGTGTGGATTTATGATACTGAGAATTTATTCGTGTGCAACATCTACAGGTGTCCCATGTCATGGATAATAAATCGCAAAAAGTGGACCAACTTTCCGGATGTTTTCGAATTTATTGTATAGTTTCCAAAATCAAACAATGCACATTAGGTCAAATGACTTGTTTTTGTTTTGTGCGAAATTAATAAAAGCGAAAGTTTGATTTTTTTTTTTCGACTAGTTGTACTCACCCTAAGGTGTTAAGGACACATTATAAAATTGAAGCCAACAAAAAATCATAAAATTCATCTTTACGAAGTTTCTTCAAATTGTTGAAGTTGAAGAAGTTAAAGCGAATCTAAAAGCTCAGTACAAAATGTGAAAAACAGGATGTTTCAAAAACGAATATCGCCCCCTAAGACTATGCAATAAATTTTTTTTACAACATTTGACATTTCAAATAGCTGCAAATAAATAAAAAAAATATTGCATAGTCTTAGGGGGCGATATTCGATTTTGAAACATCCTGTTTTTCATATTTTGTACTGATCTTTTAGATTCGCTATAACTTCTTCAACTTCAACAATTTCAGAAAACTTCGCAGAGATAAATTTTATGATTTTTCGTGGGCTTCAATTTTATAAGGTGTCCTTGGCACCTTAGGGTGGTAGAATCTGAGATAAAGAGTACACCTAGTCGAAAAAAAAATCTGAGATAAATGACATCTATGAATGAAATGCAGCCCATGTAGACATTTACAACGATATACTATACTTGTTGATCGGACGTCAAATGGCGGAGATATATGAAAAAAAACATCGAATTTACAGGCTGAATTTTAAAAAAAAAATGTTTTTTTCCTTAAAATTCTTCCAATGTTTGCTTTCAAACTGGGGGTGGTCATTCGAACTTTTTTTGTGATACTATCTAACGCACCCAAGGACATGCAGTTTCAATTAAGTAAGTAGTTAAGTAGATGCTTTGGAAAATTGAGGTTTTAAATTTTTGCTGTTTTCAAGACGATATCTGAACGTTACGAAAAATGTTTGTAGAAGTTTTTACATCGAATGCCATCAGCAAAGTTCTTTTGAAGAAAAGTCTTTGGAGAGTGAGTTCTTTCAAGATAACGCCATATACAATATCGCTTTATACCCTAAAAGAACTAAAAAATGCCCATACTATGACTGAAACATTGGTATTCCAAAATAGCATTCTTTTATAGTAATATGCCAATCTGGAAAAATTTTAAAGTTTACGCCTTGCTATTTCGATTTGTAGGCAAAATTCAAAGTTCCCAATAATTTCGTCATTTAGCTTTTGTTTTGTTTGTGATTTATTTTACAATTATCGTAAGACAAGTCGGAAGTCCTTTACATATTAAACAAAAAAAAAAAAAAAAACCGGAAATCACACACAATCGAGTGGCGGCAATCAAAAGGACTTTCTAACGTACCACACAATACCATAACAATACAATAGTTGACAAATCCTCACTGATTGACGTAAGACTCAATAATCCTATTTACGCAATTTAACGGTTTCTTTTCTACTTCTGACACTGCTTACCAAAACACTACGGTATCAGAGGCCTAAGTACAATTTGGCGTAACAATACGCGCGTAGTAGGAATTACTACTTTTACTGGCTGAGTAACACAGCGTTGTCAACACCTCCACGGGCGTTAGAAGAAAAAATCAGCAGAAACAATTTAACGATATCTTTGGAAGGAATCTACAACATAACACTCAAAGCTCTTTACCCATTATGTACGCTATGGTGAAGCAAATCGAAAAAAATTCAAAATCTTGCCACATTGCATAGACAAAAATGTGGGAATAAGGACATATCTGCATTATGATAACTTGCAAAAGTTGCCTAAGGCAGCGAATTACAATAGCGATGTCTAATTCAATTTCGAGATGTGGGCGTAGCACCTCCTATGCAAGGAAAAACTTAAACGCTTCAAAATACTATATAGAATACGAAGCTTTTGGGAGGTGATAGAGGGGAGATGGGTCAAAAATGTACCCCTTAGGAATAACTAATACTTATGTATACATATAGGGAAAACCCAGCTTTTTTGACTTGTTTTGAAAAAGTTTTCTTGCTACACTTTAACGTTTTAGAGAAAACCTTTTGCCAGTTATATGCGCTAATGGTGGAATTGGCTTATAGGGATGAAAAGGATTTTGGAAAGTTCTTGGCATTTAAAGTTGAAATTTTAAAATTTTTTTCCTATTTTTTGAGTTTGGCAGCCATTTTAGAATGAAAAATATCCTATTAACATAACTTTTTGTAGTTTTTTTTTCGCGTTAAATTTTTTTTAATTTGGTAGCAAATTTATCATATCAATTTATTGATTTGAGGTTTGAAAAAAAAAATGTTTTTTTGTTAGACAAAATTATTCCGTTCACAAATTTTAAGAATTTTTTTGAAATTAATTTGCTATTTTGGGTTGAAGTATTTCTATCTGACCTCAAATCAAAAAATTTGTATTATAAATGTACTACCGAATCAAAGGAAGGATTCCAAAAAATTTATAAAAGGGTATATTAAATACTAAAATGGCTGCCAAAATTAAAAAATAGGGGAAAAAAAAAAAATAAAGTTTCAACTGCTTATAAAGGCCTAGAATTTCCCAAAATCCTTCTAAACACTATAAAACAATTCCACCATTAGAAAGCTCTTGCAATTAGCTAAAAGTTTTCCATCGCAAATTCATCTCTAAAGCGTTAAAGAATTTTTTTTTTTTTGTGAGAAAATTTCCTCACGGCTACATTTTAGACCGCACCTCACATACCAATTTTATACCCTACTGGGTATATTAACTTTGTCCTTCCGTTTGTAACGCAGAGAAGGAGGCGTGCCAGGTATGGAAAAGTATTTATATTCTTGATCAGCGTCACCTACTGAGCCGATATAGCCATGTCCGTCTGTTTGGCTGGCTGGGTGTGCGTGGAAATACACTTTTTGGGAAAACTGAGCATCATAATTCAATAAAATTTGGTATTCTGACTTCATCGTAAAAGCTAGCGTAATTTGTCAACGGACACGCCTACCGCCCATACAAAAAATATATTCAAAATGCAATAATAAGAGCATTACTTGCAATAACAGAAGCAAAATACACATAAATACTAAGGATAGTAAGTGCAAGCTCTGAGCAAAAACTAGGCGAATTCAGACTAGAGGGCGTGGCAACTCGCATATAAACAAAAGTTTCAAAATGCTATACTGAAAGCGTTTTTGAGATAACTCAACCAAATTGCACTCAAATCAATAAATGCAAGCTCTGAGAAAAAACTAAGCGAATTCACACAAGAGGGCGTGGCACCTCCCATATAAGCAAATGCTTCAAAATTATATAATGAAAGTGTTTTTTGAAATAATCCAACTAAATTTCACTCAAACATTAAGAACATTAATTGCAAACTCTGAGCAAAAATTAGCCAAAGTAGGACTAGGGGGTGTGGCACTTCCCATATAAGCAAAAGTTTAAAAATGCTATATTGAAAGATTTTTTTAAGAAGACCCAACCGAATTTTACTCAAACGATCAAAACAGTAAATGCAAGCTCTATGCGAAATCTAAGTAGGTAAGCTCGGAGGCGAGGGCTTGGCACTTCCCATATAAGCAATTTGTTCTTATACTCTCCTAGGAGTGACGCACACTGGTTCAAAATCCCTAAAAGCTGGCCAAAAGTCGAAAAGTCATTAAAGTTTCGAGACGAAATTTTTTATCTGGGGGTTTTTGAGGTCGCTGATTACGAATTTGATCTTAGATTTTTAAAAAAGAAAATGGCGGATTCAAAATGGTGGATGAATTGCATAAATATTCAACGAAATCCAAAAAAAATAAATTTACTCGGGGGTTTTTGGGGTCACAATTACGAATATGATGTTAGATTTTTTAAAAACAAAATGGCGGATTCGAAAATGCAAAAAATAACACTTTCACAATTTTTATATCTAATTTAAAAATTTATTTCAAAACTTTATCTTTGATAGAGTTGTGTGCAACGATAAAAATGGGTTTTAGATTCCGTTATCACGGAGTATAAGCTGTATAATAATATAAAAATATTTGCATTTCAGGCGAGCAACTCATATTGACACTTGGTAAGCAATATGAGTTAAAGTTTCCTATGGGTGCTTCAGAAAAAATTGCGTCAAAGAAAAGGGGCAAGAAAAGGCACTTCAATTTTTTTATATGTGTTAGAAAAGGTTCCAATCTTCTTAAATCCAAAAAATTCTGGTGGTATGACGTGGTATAAATTAGTTCTGGGCTTTTTTCATAACTAATGTATACTGACTTTGTGAAATAATTTGATTTTAAGTTAATCATAATAACCGTAAAAGTATGTATAAATTATTGCAAGTTTTGAATTTAGAGGTTCGATAGTATGTCCTTTTACGCAGAGATTCCGTATTCAAACATTAAATTCGGTTCAGTTTTACAGTAACCACATAATTTTTACAGTGAACACTTAATTTTTATTTTTAACTCACAGAATTTTGTGTCTGAGAAGCGTACTTTTGGAGAGATCTCAAGAGCATTGTAGAAATACCTGGATCTTTCTTACAAATTTTTTGAGGTCTATGAATATCTGTTAGACAATACGGTTCATAAAAAGTTAATTTAAAAAAACTTTTTTTTTGACTTTTGGCCAGCTTTTAAGGATTTTGAACCAGTGTGCGACGGAAGAATAAAGCATTTTATTTTAATAAAAACTTATATGTACAAGAATATTGCATAGTGTGTATCAACTAAGTGTTTAATAATATACTTGAAATGCAGTGAAGGGTATTTAGTGTTTGACCAGACCAAAGACACCACCCTTATCAACCCTTACTAGTTTTTGTTACTTTATACCTCTTCTACCATCCCCTAGAAGCATCCTAATCTTAACGTTTAAAGATATACGATTTGGTCAGCTCCTTGATCTCATTGAGAGCTGCCTAGATAAAGAAAAAAACCCCTTTGCGAAAAATATGGGGCATAACATATTTCGCCTTCTTAGCACAGATTTGTAAGTGGTATTCACTTGACAAAGTTTTCCAATTTTTTAACTGGAATATATCCTAAACGATGTATTGTACAGCAGCAGCCCGAAACTCATTTTTGTATGAAATTTCCTAAGCTACAATATTGTTTCCTAACATTTCTTTAGAGAAGTAACCTTTAGTGAGAAATTCTCGAAAAAACTGGCTTTCGCAGAATCTTCGACATTGAAACGGCAAAGCAAAATTTTATGGAAAAATACTTGAGGAGGAGTAAAAAAACATTTCGTGGTTAATGAGTCAATCCTACTTAATTGACATTGTTAAAAGTCATGCAAGAATTGACATTGGCAAGAAATGGGTTAAATCTTCGTTGGTCTGAGCATTAGCAAAATGTGAAAAAAAAACAAAAGACTCACGCGCCGGAAAAAATGGAAGAAAACGGAAACGCCATATCATTCATTCATTGCTTTGATAATTTCTGAAGCTGAGCTGATGTTTCGATATTTACGAGAATTTCGTTTCAATTTAAATCTCCAGAAAGCTGCTTTAAAATTACATCAAATGATATCAGCAGAAATGGTAAGCAAAATGGGGGCGGACGGCGCAACATAAAAACTTTGAGGCAAACGCAACGAATTGGCAATTTTTTGTGCTACAAATGCTACGAGAATTTCCTTATCTTTTAACGTATTTTAATATGAGAATTTTCAAAGAAAGAGGAGTGAATTCTTTATGATATGGGAGTGTGAAGACAAGTGTACCCATTTGTGAGTGTATATATTTGTGTGTTTTGTATGGCCGAGGTCTATCTGTTTGTTTTTGTCTGTCTATTTGTCCGTCTATCTACCGCATAGTAATTGCAAAGCCCATAAAAATCTTACAAATGATAAATGACCATAAGCTGTAGGTTGTCATTTCTCTTTTAACGGGGAGGATGGGGCTTCTGATGCTTTTGCTTTGGCTTATTTATACATAGTATCTTGAAATTTTGAGTGTCATCGATTCTTTTCATTTATCTCTTAAGCAAATTTGTTGTATTGGAAATATTTTTTATTGTGGCTGATTGCTTAGTGTGTAGTTAAGTCTTTTTAGGACACATTTTATATTTGTGGAATTTTGTTTGGTTTGTCCGAAAGGTCAAACCGAAAATAACTCAGTTCAAATGTTCTCCATATTTATTATTTATACATATCATATTACATGTTTAATATTTTGAGATTTTTAATTTTACAATCAATAGTAGTGACTAAATCAGCTTGATTTCGATAAGTCACTGCGGCGTCAGAAAGCTTACTGCAACATCTTCGTGGACTAATAGGAATTCCAAAGTTTTAAATATACGTAATGTAAAAAAACTGTGCTTAAAAAGTTGCAAACAACTAAAAAAACAGTAGTACTTTTAACAAGGAACGCAAACAGCTCAAAAAGTATATAACAGAGTCAGAAGATGGGATGAAACTTAAATGCTCGTCTTGTGTTAGTCATCTACGGCTTCAGTTAAAGATTATAGAATTTACTTTTGATTTCTGAGTAGGCATACGGTTTTTAAACAATTCTGGGCTCATTTAAGTGCTAGTTTAACATTTAACTCAAAAGTTATTGAATTTAAAAAGTTCTAAGACACAACTATAAGAGAGCCTCCTTTCTTGAAGTTTGGATAAAATCTAGTAGGTTGAAAGGTCTGTCCTACAAACACAGTTAACGCATACACTCCACATTTAAATCACAAAAGATTAAAAAAAGAAAAAGGACAGTTTCTACTACCGTTTCATACCATAGCTTTCAACATCTTTATATGCTGGTATATTGTTCTGGTACGTAGCAAAAAGTTAGCTTAGAAATTGTCAGCATCTAGTCACAATAAGAAAATCGTACGAGACAGAATTGAGGAATTTGATAGCGGTCTTAATGTTAGTCTAGAGATATAAATACCTCGGAAAAAAATTATTGTATTTAATCCATTCCTTTGCTTAAGAATTCAAATTATCTTTGCTTGAAAAGCGCTACAGTCTCATGGTTTCGTTAACAAATAGTTCTATCTAAGTATAATCGAGTAGAAAAAACTTAAAGTACTTTCTCTCTAAGGAAATGGATGCTACTTTAGTCCCAATCCTGATAATTTGGAAGGGTGTAGTGAAAGGCTTTAATAAAACTGAAACTAGGCATACAACGGTAAATTGTGGTGGGATTAATTTGCTCTCAAATTGCTTAATATCAGACTGTGACTTAACGTTTCGACTCAAGCATAAATACAAAATAGTATAAATTCCCTGAATACATAATATACGAGTATGACGGACCTATACTTCCTTTATTTATTTATGAGCCAATCTTTGCGTAATCGATTAAGATTTGGGTTGACATCTCCAATTTTAGTATTTGATATACATATAACTGTGGTAAAATGATTTTCCCAAATTTCGAAAATTTCAAAGATGGCGGCCATAGAAAGTTCGCCCCAAACTTTTGGATACTCACATATTTGAAAATTCATAGCTTCTTGCCTTTTTGTTTGATATTAATGAAATTTTCAGGGTTATTGCAGAAAAGTAAGAGCTTATGAAAAAAAAAAAAAAAATTACACTGAAAAAAAAATTGTTATTTTATGTGAAAAAAACCTTTTTCTTTTATAAAGCCATTTTTGGGCTTGGAGCACCCTTTTAATTTTTTTTTTAAATATTTTATTTAAAAGTAAATTTTATTATATTTATTTTACGACTCTCAAAATTGTGGTATCTTTTACGGTTCTCAAGTTATGAGTTTTTGAAGTTGTTCAATGTTATGTTTATCATGAGTCGTTGGTGCAAGTGCACTACTATATAGGGTTGCCGCCGTCCGGACGGTATTTTTTTTTTTTTGGTGAAATGTATTGAGATTTTTCGTAGAATACTTTTGTAGAATATTTTAACCCATTTTAACCAAGTTTTTGTAAGAGGGGTCAAAAAGACCCATAAAAACGGGATATAATGGGTTATTATGTTCTAGAACATTATTCCTTGCTTGATTTCAAGTTAGCCTTCCGCAAGATCTTTACCCATTATATCCCGTTTTTATGTGTCTTTTTGACCCCCTTTTACAAAAACTTGGTTAAAATGGGTTAATATATTCTACAAGAATATTCTACGAAAAATCTCACTAGGGTTCACCGAAAAAAAATACCTCCCGGTGGCAACCCTATATGGTAGCGCACCAACGACTCATGATAAACACAACATTGAACAACTTTAAAAACTCATAACTTGATAACCGTAATAGATACCACAATTTTTGGGATCGGAAAGTAAATATAATTAAATTTGCTTTTAAATAAAAATATTTCAAAAAAAAAAAAAAAAAAAAAATAAAAAGGCTGCTCCAAACCTTAAAATGGCTTTTAAATAGAAAAAGTTTTTTTTCTATATAAAATAAAAATGTACTAACCATGGAAATTTCGGTAAAATCGGATAAAAAGCCGAGGAGCTATGAGTTTTCAAATATGGGATTGTCCAAAAGTTGTGTCGAACTTGCTATTGCCACCATTTTGGAAATTTTCGGAATTTCGGAAAATCATTTTACTTCAGTCATATGTATGTCGAATACAAACTTTTCCCCAATTTTCATAAAAATCGGAAATGTCAACCCAAATCTTAATCGATTACGCAAAGATTGACTCTTATCAATTCAATTGAATTTTCAATAAATTTATTATTTAATTTGCATGATATTTGCCATAAGTAGGTACAAGGATTTCTCGTTAATTAAATAACAAACATCAATGATATGCATATCTACATATGTATGAATATATTACATCTACAACTACATACACGTTGACACACACACACACACTTATGAAGACATCAATCAAATATTTAACATGCAATTAGAAACAACAAGGCACGGACAATGCGGAATGATGACAAACGATGCCAACCAATACACTTAACACTTGGACACTTGAAGTTTGTGTTGAACGTTAATTAATTCAGTAGGACAATAATTAATGTTAATTGAATTGTCATGCTTTGTGCCTGTGTGCGTGTGTGTTCTTAAGTGTGTGGCTTAAAGGTATGTACAATTCAAAGATACATAAGTTGCAGCAAACCCTGGAATTAACTATTGATTGGATTGAGTAATCTTAAAGGATGCGCAAAATTAATTTTGTCAATACATCAGAGTTCAATTTTAGATTTTAAGTAATCCAATTTTTGGGGTGGGACTTTAGAAAGGGTAGAAGGATGTAATATTCGATCTAAGAGTTGGTCTAAATTCATTTTTTAGAGAAGTAAGTAATTCAAACAAGTTGAAGATCTAAAATATGTTATATGCCGAGACAGATCATCAGTATCATAAGCATTACAAGAAGTGAGCGATAGTCAATAAGTGCCGCACCACTTTTAAGCAATTGTAAAATTTGATTCAATATATTATATTATATTGAACCCATAACTTAGCATTTTTTTGTATTAACACAATGTTAAAACTTGTTTATAAATGGTTAGTTAGTTTCTGAGTCAGTAAGGGACAAATACACACACATACAAAATATTTTTTTTATAAAGTGAATTTTCGTTATTTTCATATAACTTGAAAACTAAAAAATATAGCTTAAAACTTGTAACATTTTTGAAATCAGCACGATCAAGTTATTGGAAAGTGATACCCATTTTGAAAAAAAGCTTCGACCACGCCATAACTTTGTATGGGATGTGACGTATGCGTCGGCGGATTTTGTTCATATTTACAGATTTTATTATTTTAATGTAAAAAACATCTGTTCCAAAGTTTAAAAGCCTAGCTTTATTATTACTATACATAACCGCCGTTCCATACAAATCCTTCCACTATGCAACAGTTTTAATGATTTTGTCTAGAATTTTAAAGATATTGGGGGTTATCGTGAATCAAGATTACCGGGGAATTTTCTTAAACCGCAATAGAGAATGTACGGCAGTTTGAGAAAATTCCCAGGGTTTATTTATTCACGATAACCCCCATTAACCCAATGGCTTAAACTCTCGAATTTTCGAGGTGCAAGTATCGCATTAGTGGTTGTGGTGCCACAATAAGTCGGAACATAAAAATCTTTTCTATCCACCCCGGATTCTTTTGACCCTCCCAAAACGCTTCAACAGCTGCCATCACTGCGCTATCGTCTTCAATTGTTTTCCCTCTAAGGTGTTCTTTAAGATGAGGAAAGAAGTAGAAATCGCTGAGAGCTAGATCTGGCAAAAAGAGTGGGTGTTCGAGCAGCTTGAATCCCGTTTCTTGAAAGGCACCCATTGCACCTGCGGCTTTGTGAGATTTTTCTTTTTGTCGTCGGTTAACATTGTCGGTACCCAATGCGCAGAGATCTTTTTCATATGCAATTCGTTTACAGGGGTTTTTTTAAAAGCTGCCATATGAAATCCCTGTGACCTCAGCTACATGCCCGATGGTCACTCTTCGACGTGAAAGCGCGTCCTTCGCTAGGTTCGTCTTCAGTGGATGTAATACTCAGCTTAAATTCCTTAATCCGGTAAAGATACCATCTTTGTAATGGATTCAAAAAATATTTTTGATCTAAAAAATAGTTAATTTTTTTCGATAAAATATAATTTTGGAATTTTAAATAAGTAGGTCATTGACCCTACAAACAAAAACGTTTGGAAAATAACTTATTATACGCTTATTGAAGAAAAAGTTTCGTTTGGAAATTAACTTGCAAAATGTATGGAAATTCTTGAATTTTAATTACTTAATAATCGAAACTGGACACTTCATAGCAAGCTTGTGAAAATCATTTGGAGCAAGCTTATTATAAATGTTTTTATACAATATTTTCCAAATGTTTCTATTCAATATTTTTAAATTGTTTCTTAAATTTTTCAATTAAGATTTTGATAGTGTTTATTAAGTTCATTAAACATTTTCCAAACATTTTTAAATAATATTTAAATTAAAAATAAAAAAAATTTATGTTTACTGAGGATCGAACCTATGACTTCCAAGTTATGAGTCGATAACCTTATCAACTGACCTAACGTGCCAGTTATAATTCAAATGCCTTGTGTTTTACTTAGCTTGATAAGTCATTGAAAAAATAAAATAAAAAATTTAAATAAAGTTTGGAAAACGATTACTAAAACTTTTATAAATTAACATTTTCTAATTGTTGAGTTAAACCTTGCAAATCAATTGTAAAAATTCTAAAAAAACAACATTTCCAAACGTTTGAAAATTAGTTATGAAAACATATGGAAATTAACTTTTTCCAAAAGTTAAATTGAAAAGTTTATAAAATTGCTTGTTGGGTTAATTAAGAACTGATTCAATACTTTTTCAAAAATTATCCGAACATAAAGAAAACGGGTAAGAAATTTCGAAGTTATGGACAACTATGTGAAGGAGTGTTTGTCACACTTTACTGATTTCCCAATTTTTGCACCTCTCCAAAATCTAAAAAAAAACCAAAAATTTTTTTGGTTATTTTTAACAGTTTGGGCATGAAAAGAAACCATGTAGGAACCAAAATTTAACGAAATTGGAGGGGATGTGTCAACTCTTGTTACGCTAGGCATAAAATGGCTGTGTGTGCTTCATTTTACACTCAAAATAATTAAATAATAAAATTCAACCACTTATTAAATAATAATTCACATATAATATAAAATTCAACTTGTTAACATCAAATATTAAATATTTAATTTCATATCAAGCCCACAAAAATAAAAAAACACAAAAATTTATTTAAACCGCATTCTCTGCAACACCACCGGATGCGGATGTTGCTGCAACGGTTAACCTGTCAAAGGACATTTTTGTTTCCTGCATGTTGCTGTGATATATGCGATAAAGCTTGAATGCTTACACTTGCAGTGATGTGCCATGCAAAGTTTGCAATAAAAATAAAACGAGTTTCTTGCTGTGCGCATGTCTCAACTCTATCCAACTCTTTGTGTTCGTTTCCTCTCTTTTAAGCTTTCAAGGGCGAATTCAAATGTTGAACTTAGAAAAAGCTCTCAGTATATTGAGTGCTAGTTTCGTCTGTTTTAAAGTCATACGGTAAAATGATAAAATTTATTGCAAAGTAATGCGTTAACAATTCAATTGCGGTTTAAAGTTATGACAGCCCCCCCCCCTCTTGCTAGCTTTGCTTGATTACAAAAAGTTATAGTTGATTTATTTTTGCGATGGTTTATTGGTTTATATTGAAGATTTTTTTTATGTTATTTTTTTATTTTGTACACTCAAGATAAATAACACAAAGCTGTACGGAATTACAAAATTATTCAAAAACTGAATATGATTTATGATATTTACAATGAGGGTATTTACTAATGTAAGTATGTTTATGCGTGGTATGTTACGTCAGAACAAATAGAACAAAATTTCATACCCTCTGTATACAATATAATACAATGAATGTATTAATTCTGGGAAATTTTGTTGAAAAAATATTTTTTTATTTTAATAAAAATTTAAAAAATCAAATAAAATGTTACTCATAAGTCATGCCATGTAGTCATTACTTAAATAATAAATATTGAATTTGTATGCTCCTGTAAGTGCTAGGTGAAGCATTGGTCCAAAAGAAATCGTTTCCATCAAATACGATCCTTTGCGTTGACTTTGAATTCTCACCACTGCTTTTCTAATTCTTGGCATTCCTTCTCTAATGGCCTTTTCCATGTGTATTTTGGTTGACCATGGTCTCTACTGTCTTGTGGACTTTACTCAAGGGATTCTCAGCAAACTTTGCTGAAAAGTTTTCAGATTGTGTGCCTACTTTTGCTATGATCAAGTAATTGCGTTTTGAGGAAATTTAGTTTGAGACTGAGGCATTTATTGACAAATTCTTACTACTTGGTAATTATTTGCTCGGTAACAACGCACGTCTCAAGCTCGTATAACAAGACCAATTTAACATCTATATACAGGGTGTATAGCATAAGGCTACGAAGCTTCTAGGAGGTAACAGAGGAGGTCCAGACTAACAAAAAATTGCACCTGAGAGGGTGGTCTACAATGTGCTCCAGAAGAGTTATAGTGTTAAAACTGACTTTCTAACTCTTTATTAAAAAAAAATGTTTTGTTAATTGTATGAGCTTTTTAAAAGTGTTAATAAGACTTTTTTTTACTAAAATGACCACCCAAGCCAATAAATAAGAAAAAATTTAAAATATCAACTTTAAAGTCCAAAAACTTGCGAAATCCTTTTAAGCCATATAAACCAAATATACATATTTTTAAAAAGCTCATACAATCAGCTAAAACTTTCTTTTTAAAATGTTTTCTGTAAAATGTTAGGGTGACCCAATAGCATTTTTTTTTTTAAACTAGTCTGAAATTAATTTTCAACCATGTAACTCCTCAGGGGTACATTTTAGACTACACCCCCAAGTGCAAATGTTTGTTAGTCTCCTCTATCAACTCCCAGAAACTTTGTAATTTTATGCCATACACCCTATATATAAATAGTCTGAGGCAAAACGGTTCAGCCCATTTTTAACTGCAATAGTTATGAGGAAAGTGCTAAAAACATATTTTTTTTTTTAAATTAAGGGTGCCACGCCCATAAAGGAAAAATACATTATCGTGACTAAATCGCAATAATGAGAATTATCAAGTTTGATATCGAGATAAGGCTGAACCTTTAGAATATAAACTAAGTATGTTAAAAAGTTGCTCCCTTTTTTTCTAAGACTCTGAGCTTTATACATATTGTATTCGATTTTATCTCAAGTGAGATTATCATATGAATAATTTAATGTAGGAAAAAAATATAGTATCATAACAAAAATATGAATAAACATACCTATATTTATACGTACACTATTTACAGATATACGTACAAATGTGACATCAAAGAAGTCCTTAGGAAACGCGCTGCAAATCAATCTGCTTCAACACCTCCGCCTCATCGGTGATTTTGACACGGTATCATTAAGTTTATTCAAGGTGAGTGGTAACAAAGCTATGTCTAGTTTTTTCACTAATAATGTGTGATGCATATTTGTTCTACATGTCATAAATAGTGTGTAAGATAGGGTGACCAACCGTCACGGATTTTGTAGGACAGTTCTGAATTTTTCCCTCTCGTTTTGGACTCTAAAACTTTCCGGAAATGTCCTGGATTCTCAAGTATGTCCCGGATTTAAGATAAATGTATACAGTTTTACGTAATTTATTTTATTCTACATCAATTTTAGTTCATGGAATACAGAGCATAGGACATACAATACTTAGACCAAAGATAATGAACCATAGATCATATATTATTGACCATAGGCTACAGATTATCAAACATAGACTATTAAGAACAGATTATTAATCTTCTCTTCTTATACGAGATAAAATTGTATGCACTTATGTACCTATGTATGTACTTATGTTTGTATGTTTGGAACGGGAAAAACTTTTTCTCTAAAACGGCCACAGCGATTTTAATGAAACTTCGGATAATGTTAGATATTAACATACAATGAAGAACGAGCAAGGTTTGAACTTTGTAAATACTCACCAGCGGGCGTGGCACCGCCCAAAATTTTAAATTTGATTTGGTCATAACTCGCAAACCATACCAAGTATTTGAATGAAATTTAGGAAGCGAGTAGAGTAGAACGGGGTAATGTCGTGCAGGGGGTAATGCCGTGCACTGGCTGTTTTAGCCCAAAAAATTGAATGATTTACCAACTGTTCGTAAGGTAGAAACCTGCTGACCTACTGAGCTTATGCATATAATACTAGCAATTTTCACCAGTTCGTCTCTACAGAGTAACCTTTTTTTCAAAACGCACGCTTTCGGGACGATAAAAGTGTTTTTTTATCGGGTCAGAAAAATAATTTTCCTTCCGGAAAAATATACCAGGTAAGTGTTTTCTGAAACGAAATATCCTGCCAAAGAAAAGAAGTATTTGGTTTTCGAAAAAAATTTTGGGCTTCACCGAGTTATCGAAGTTGACCTTTAAAACGACCATTGGGGTAATGTCGTGCACATTCACTTACACAAACACAATTTCTCGCTACACAAATGTTGTTACACATGGATGTAACCAATGAAATTGTCTTTCGATCGGATGCTTACTCGTTGCATTCGCTTGAGATGTACGGCTTTACGAGCATGTCAAAGTTGAGTGCACGACATTGCCCCTTTCTACTCTACACAACAAATTATGTACTTCACACTTGTATAATAATGAATAAATACATGATAGTGCTAAATCTCCACTAATAGAACCACTACTTATCATTTCTCACACATTTTGGTACCTTTACTAGACTCGGAAAACAATGCACGACATTACCCCACAAATTTTGAGGGGGGTAATGTCGTGCACATTTTTTTTTTCTTCACTTACACAAACACAATTTCTTGCTACACAAATGTTGTTACACATGGATGTAACCAACGAAATTATCTTTCGATCGGATGCTTACTCGTCGCATTCGCTTGAGATGTACGGCTTTACGAGCATGTCAAAGTCGAGTGCACGACATTGCCCCGTTCTACTCTACTGCTTAATAATAACCTAAAACAAACGAAAAGTGGGCGGGATCGAATAAGTGCCACGCCCACTTTTTAACCCTTGAAAATTTTGATTCAATATTACTCGAAAACGACGCCAACAATTTTAATGAAAATTTAAGAGATTGTTCCCCTGGAAACAAGTATTAATATGTGATATGCCGTTATATTGAAAAAAACTCGTGAAAGGCGTGACACCGGCCACACAAATATAAAACGCTTTAAAAAGAAAACAACTAAAGAAATCTTTCTAAATTTAACTGTAGGGAGTCTACTTGCTATTAGGCACCTACGATCTAAAAGTGGGCAAAATATCGCCGGTGCGCGTGGAAACTCCCATACAAGTAAAACAAAATGGAACAACATATTTTGATTAAATTTGGTATGAGGGTCTGGATCATGAGTATCAAAAGCATAACTAAAAGTGGGCTTTGTTCAATAATTGCCATGCCCACTTTTTACCAAAATACAAATTTTAGTTAATAACTCAGGCACAAAAAAAATGGAATGAACTTTTTATGTCTTACATAAGTATGTACTTTTCGACGCTGAATCCGTGTTCATCAGCAGAACTGTCATTATAACTTTAGGATTTTGAAATATTCTTGCTTAAAGTTGAAGAAAACGCTGTGTTGAGTCTTACAGCGTAGCTATAAAAAAAAGTGAAATTGTTTTTTATAAATGCCATCGAATAACCACACTTATCAAAACATCCTTTCGGATTTATCCAATAGGTCTATTACTTTCCGAGTTATGATGCATAAAAGGAAAAATTTTGGGAGCATGGCATATCCCATTTATTTATTTTAACGCATTCTATTTCACCAAAAAATTTGAAGTTTTTGATACTTTTTATACCATTCGATACTTTGCGAGTTTTTATACCCTACACTAGGGGTGTTTTAGTGCACGAATTTTGGATTTTGATACTTGACACCCCTCAATTTTGTGAGGTTGGAAAAAAAAATGATTTTGCAATAAAAATTTTGGGGGTGGGGTGAGGGTAAGGGTTGGCGCATCGAGGTCAAAGATGAGAGAAAAGGAGAAACAATTTAATTACAGTCCTACAATAGGGGCCACCTCTAGAGGGTTCAAATGTATTATTTTTTCTCCCCCAACATTTTTACCAAACATAACTACCTCTTACCTCTAACCCCTAAAGGCGCTTCCATGCAAAATTGAGATTTTTAGGAAATCGACCCCCACCACTCTCAGGGTGCCCCTAGAAGGGTCAAATGTATGACCGGCCCCTAATATTTTTTCCTCCTCAACATTTTTTCGCATCATAATTACCCCCTATCTCTAGCTCTTAAGGGGGCCCCCATACGAAATTGACGTCATAGACATAAAAAATATGGAAAGGAAATCGTCAAATAGGCCCATAATCGCCCAGGAGTCTCTCCTAGAGGAGTCAAATATATGACCGACCCCCCTATTGGCAGCCCCTTTTAGGGCTGAAAATAGGGGGCAAGTATGTGGGAGAAAAATATAGGTCGCAAAAAAATAATGGGGGTCGGTCATACATTTGACCCTTCTAGGGATACCTGTGGGCCAGTTAAAGCAGTGGGGGCATTTTATGTAAAAACAGTAACTTTGTATGGGAACCCCTTTAAGGATTTGAAATAGGGGGTAGGTATGCTGAGAAAAATCTTTGGAGGGGGGGTAATGGGGGTCGGTCATATATTTGACTCCTCTAGGAGTGACTTCTGGGCAGTTATGAGCCTATTTGACGATTTTCTTTCCATATTTTTCATGTCTATGACATCTATTTTGTATGGGAGTCTCCTAAAGAGTCAGAGATAGAGGGTAAGTGTATTGGAAAAAAATGTTGTGGAGGAAAAAATATTATAGGCTGTCATACATTTGACCCTTCTAGGGGCACCCAGGGAGTGGTGAGGGTCGATATCCTAAAAATGTCAATTTTGTATGGGAGCCCCCTTAGGGGTTAGAGATAGGGGGTAAGTATGCTGGGTAAAAATGTTGGAGGAGGCAAAATAATGTGGGTCGGTCATACATTTGACCCCTCTAGAGGAGACCCCTAAGCATTTGTATTGCTGTATGTAAATTTTTTCTCTTTTTCTCTCACCTTTGACCTCGATGCGCCAACCTTTACCCTCACCCCACCCCCAAAATTTTCTTTGCAAATTAATTTTTTTTTCCAACCTCACAAAATTGAGGGGTGTCAAGTATCAAAATGTTGTTACTAAGGATCTCCATACATTCTTAAAACACCTCTACTCTACACCCAGGGTATATTCACTTTATCCTTCCGTTTGTAACGCAGAGAAGGAGGCGTGGTAGATATAGAAAAGTATATATATTCTTGATCAGCGTCACCTCTTGAGTCGAAATAGCTATGTCCGTCTGTCTGGCTGGCTGGGTGGGTGTGTGTTGAAATACACTTTTTGGGAAAACTAAGCAAGATAATTCAATCAAATTTGGTACGCTACTTTCGTCGTCAAAGTTAGCTCGGGAGATTGAAAATGAGTAAAATCGGTCTACGGACACGCCTACCGCCCATACAAAAAATATATTCAAAATGCAATTTTAGGAGTATTTTTCACGATAATGCAAACAAAGTACACATAAATACTACGAACTGTAAGCGCAAGCTCTGAGAAGAAACTGAGCGAACTCGGACAAAAGGGCCTGGCACCTCCCATATAAGCAAAAGTTTCAAAATGCTATACTGAAACAGTTTTTTGATATAACCCAACCAAATTTCACTCAAATACTAAAGACTATAAGTGCTCGCTCTAAGCTAAAACAAGACGAACTCCGAAAAGAGGGCGTGGCACCTCCTATATAAGCAAAAGCTTTAAAACGCTATACTGAAAAAGTTTTTTTAGATAATCCAACCAAATTTCACTCAGACACTAAAAACTATAAATACAATTTCTGAACAAAAATCTTGGTGAACTCGGACAAGAGGGCGTGGCACCTCCCTAACAAACAAAATTTTCAAAATACTGCAGTGTAGGGTATTTATTTTTTGGCCAGACCAAAAGTTACACCCTTATACTTACTAGTTTCTTATTATTGTTCTCATCGGTTAATATATGAATTTGAAAGCATGACTATACGAGTATCATAACAAAAAAAGCTATGAATAAAAACATCGACTAAAATAAAAAGATCAGATTGCTGACCGAGCAAGGATCGGTCTCCAGGTACTCTTATATTATGCACCAAAAAGACTGATCAAAGATCATTTGAGCCGTTCAAAACAAAAATGGTGCAAGTCCAAAACGAAAGTAATGCTGTATAAATTATGTGCTATAATGAACGGTTATTTGATCGATACTATTTTTTCAACTTAATTTTAACAATTTTATATCAAGTAAAATTTTTGTGAAAGCAGAAACCAAATTTATTCATTCCCAACAAAATGTCAGCCAATTAATATTGTGACATTACTACTCATTTTGGACTTGCACCATTTTTATTTTGAGCGGCTCATATATTGAGGATGGATCATAAACCATATATTATGGATCATATACCATAAATAACATATCATGGACCGAAGATTACGGACCATAGACCATAAAGGACAGACCATATACTATATATTATGGACCCTAGACAATAAGAGGTAGATCACAGACTATAGATTATCGACCATATACCATAAATGGCATATAGACCATAGATTATGAACCAAAAACCTTAAAGAACAGATCAAAGACCATATGTTATGGAACATAGACTTCAAATCATAGATCATATATTATGGACCATAGACCGTTAGGGACAGATCGTGCACCATATATTATGCACCAGGTACCATAAAGGGTAGATCATAGAACATATATTATGGACCATAGACCATAAAGGACAGATCGATTTATGATTTGTCCTTTATGGTCTCTATGATCTGTCCTTTATGGTCTATGTTGAACTATTTACTTTTGAACCACATGTTTAAAATTTTTTTCTATCCCAGATTCGCCCATCAAGAATACGGTCAGCATAGTGTAGAGGAATCTTAGAAATTTACGGTAATTCTTCTTTGTAGACTAAAAAATTTCTAAGCCAGATTTTCGTAGTTGCTCCGGCTTACAAGATAATTTTCAACAGAAAAACCTGGCATAAAAGTTAAAGGTAACAATCTTTTTCTTCAAAAAACCAATTTAAATTATATCGATATCTTTTTTGTTATGGATATCTCCAAGAAAAGTTAAAAAAGATATCGGTATAGATTAAATTGGGCTTAGAAGAAAAAGACTGCTACTTTTAAATACCGTACCTGGCTGAGAGTTACCTTGTCCTGTTTCATCACTTTAAAATAGCAAAAATCTGTGTTTTTGCGCATTTAACTTAGGATATCTCAGAAACCATTTGCGATAGAGCAAATCTAAGGTTTTGAACCGATAGTCCCCCATAGATGTTTCCACGCATATTTCTTGGACGATTCTAAGCATTTTTTGCGCTGCACACTTTTTTTGTAAGATTCCTTGCTTTTGCGTAAAAAAAACGTTTTTCCGACCACGTAGTTGAAAACGTAAACAAATCGATTTTTGGAAACTATTATTTTTTATACTACAAAAAGAAATTTATAATTCTTTTTAACTCTAAAGTTTTAAGAAGAACATAAGATTTTTCTTTCAAGCAAAATTGGGTATCCATTCTCTGAAGAAAAAAAGTTATGAGCAAAATATTTTATGCCAAAACGACCTATAGAACAATCAAAAGTGCTCCTCAGGTTTTTCTCGCATCTGAAAAAAAAAAAATGCTGCAGATATCGTTTTTAAGAGTCCTTCTAACTTTTGAGTCGGTGTTGGAGAAGACTTTTTTTTGCTTCATACCAGTTTAATATACGTGTCTGCCATAATTCGACTAAACCAATATACTCCACATACTATTTTATTTTTCAATTCAAACTCATATAAAACCACCTAAGTAAGGGTCAACTTTATGGTATGGGTCATGTGCTAGCTACCAGTACATACATAATTTAATACATACACTCGAGACATATAAATTCAGCAGGTTGGATCATAAAGTTTAATACTCGTACGTTTTACGTTGTGGATTTTTGCTTTTTCAAAGGATTTTAAAATTTTGCACAGTTCTTTCTTTCGTTTTTTCTTTGCTTTCGATATTTTATTTTATTCCAAAGCTTTTAGTAATCTACGACTTGCAGGTTGCGGCGATAACTTTTGTTGTATTTGGAGGTTTGCGGTTGATAGCGCAGAAGAAAGAGATTTAACTTTATCCATTGTCAAGATATAATATAATGAAAGGGAGGGAACTTCATATTAGAAAAATAAGTAAAGATTTTGCGACCTCTTAAAATTTTTTTCTTATTAAAAAAACATTCTATAATAAGTACATACATTAGGCCAGGTCAATTTGTTCGGGAGGCAAAAAATTGGCAAAGAGTATAGCAACAAAAAAATCTAAGAAAAATTCTAAAAATCTTTGCCCAAGAAACTATGGATCTAAAATCAATATCGAGCCACCGTAAATTGCGTTGAAGTTTTGATGTACTACTTTAAAATACAACAAGAAAAAGAAAAAATTCAATTTTTTTTTTACTTGTTTCATATAAAATTATTCAAAGTATTTGAATTTTTGGTTTTTTTTTATTGAATTTTAAAGTACTACATGAAAACTTCAACGCAATTTTCGGCGGCTCGATATTGACTTTTGTCCCATGATTTCTTGGGCAAAGTTTTTTAGAATTTTTCGTAGTTTGTTTTGTTGCTATACTCTTTGCGGGAACAAAATTTGACCCGGCCTAACATACATACTCAAAAACAGTGAAGAGTAGGACTAGGAGTCTAAAAGTCAAGATCTTTGCTGGCATACATTTTCCATTATTCAAAAGGAAACGGGGGAAAATGGGAATTTCACAATACTTAATGGATTAACTTCAGGGGGAAGGTATAAAATAGGAACAATCGGAAAATTCTGGCGGGTTTCTCAAATAGAAGAATTGTATATTAATCACTTTACTTATAGAAATCATTTTGTTTACTATGCCAAAGTAATTAATGAAATATTTTGAATGAAACTACTCGGATGCCACTCAAACATCAATGCGTTGCTTGCGCTTGAAAATTTCTTTTAGTGGAAAATATTCTTTTCAAAAATGTTATTCATTCCATTATAACCTTTTCGTTATTTTAATCGATTTTCATATTAACGTGCTTGATTTACATTACAGTGCTTTTGCTCTGTATGCAATCGCACTGATCAAAGTTCAGTTAAATAAAAATCCATTTCAATTTAATTCAATTGAAATTGCAATTGCAATTTCATCGCATCCAATGAATTCCCCCCTGAAATAAAATGATACGTGTACCTACAGAGATAAAGAAGAAAAAAAAAAAAAAAAAACGGACATTTTTATCTTTAAAAACGCACAGATACACAGATGTTGATTGTGTGATGAACACGGAGAAGATATGTTACCAAGTACATTGGGCGGTGTACGCTGCTGAGGGCGTGATTGATGTAGCTGTTGCAATGAAAGCAGCCATGCTTGTTACATTGGCTAACACGATGCATGATATGAAAAGCGGTGGTGTTGGCATCAATCAAAAATGAACAAAAAGGAGCAAAATGAAAATGAACACGCAAACCCAACTTTTTCAAGGAAAACACAAATATTTTACAAAATAACCACAATATTTTTTTGATGTGCGCACCAAAAGAAAAAAGAACGGAAGTCAGCGATGTAAATGCAATGCGGTAACTGTGGACTGACTGAGCACGTTCGCTGTGGTTAAGTTAAATTAAAATTATACTAAAAGTTTAAAAAAAATATATATATACTACTTATACAAAAAATTCTTGTGAAACTAAGAAGGGTTTTTTTTATTTTTATTATTGTGGTAATATTTCATAATAGAACAGTTCAAAAAATAATTCTTGGAATTTTTCGATTATTGCAGCTACAAATTTCAAAAGTTCATACCTTTTTTCAAAAACCTTGAAAATTTCATTAAAATCGGTTAAAAAGCCGACGAGTATCCAATGGTTGGATCGAACTTCCTATATGATAGTCATATACTTGGTCGGTTACGCAAAGAAAGACTCTAGTCCGAAAAAGTACCTTCGAAATTTTAAGCTAACTTTTAACTAGTAAGGTTGGTATCTTTGGCCTGGCCAAAAACTAAATACCCTACACTGCATTTCAAGTATATTATTAGGAGAGTATAAGAACAAATTGCTTATATGGGAAGTACCACGCCCTCACTTCCGAGCTTACCTTGATTTTGCGTAGAGCTTGCATTTACTGTGCTGAAAGTTTGAGTAAAATTCGGTTATCTTTCAGTATAGCAATTGGAAACTTTTGCTTATATGGGAGGTGCCACGCCCTCTAATCCTACTTCATCTACTTTAAGCTCAGAGTTTACAATTAATGTTCTTCGTGTTTGAGTGAAATTTGGTTGGATTATCTCAAAAAACACTTTCATTATATAATTTTGAAACATTTGCTTATATGGGAGGTGCCACGCCCTCTTGTCCGAGTTGACCTAAATCTTGTCGTATAGTTTGCATTTATAGATCCGAGTGTTTGAGTGTAATTTGGTTGGGTTATCTCAAAAAACGCTTTCCGTATAACATTTTGAAACTTTTGTTTATATGGGAGGTGCCACGCCCTCTAGTCCGAATTTGCCTAGTTTTTGCTCAGAGCTTATACTTACTTTCCCTAGTATTTATGTGTATTTTACTTCTGTCATTGCAAATAACGCTCTTATTATTGCATTTTGAATATATTGTATGGGCGGTAGGCGTGTCCGTTGACCGATTTCGCTCATTTTCAATCCCCCGAGTTAACTTTTACGACGAAGGCAGAATACCAAAATTCATTGAATTATGTTGCTCAGTTATCCCAAAAAATGTATTTCCACACACACCCAGCCAGCCAGCCAGCCAGCCAGACAGACAGACGGACTTGGCTATATCGACTCAGGAGGTGACACTGATTAAGAATATATATACTTTTCTATATCTGCCACGCCTCCTTCTCTGCGTTACAAACGGAAGGACAAAGTGAATATACCCTGGGTATAGGGTTTAAAAAATTGAGCTAAAGTACTTTTCGAAATATTACTTAGATATTTTATCAAATATCATTACTACCAACGTTCAGAATTTCGGCCAGCTTTTTCGATTTTCCGATCACTATGCGTCCATACAAATTTTTATGGAAATATTTACGGGAATAAAACTAAGAAATAGACCTATATAAATGCGAAAAAACAGTATAGTATGCTCTAAACAAAACCTTGTTGAATTCGAATAAAAGGGCTAGTACGTATACCTTACATACTAGAAAAATATTTAAAATGCCATACTGAGAGGTTATTTTAGAAAATGCACCCAATTTAAACATAAACATTAGGGATGGTCTGTGCAAGCTTTATTTGCTCAATGGTGAACTCAAAAACGACGAAGTGGTACCTCCCATGCAAGCAAAATCTTCAAAAGGTTATATAGAAAGACTTATTTGAGGCAATGCAACCAACTTTCATACAGTCACTTAGAAAAATGGATGTAATATTTGGACAAAAACTAGGTAAAAACAGATAAGAGAGTGTGGTACCTCCAATACAATCAAAAGTATTAAAATTTTGCGGTATATGGTAATTAAGTTTTAGCCTGGCCGCAACAAAAAAATGGATTTTCTCGAAGAGGGGATCTGCCGGGATGTTTTGGGTCATGAGAAAATTATCGCAAAAGCGACTCAATCACCATCTATTCGCAATTTTTGTCAGAATTTTTTTTTTCATAATCCTATCTTCAAGCTCAGTGTGTAAACATTTGTCATATCGGCATTTCCGCCCAAAGGTCCACCCTGACCAAAATATTAAAAGTTATTAAAAACTTATCATTTCATGATATTATCTTAGAGAAACATTTAAGTTTTACTAATTTAAGCAATTCACGCATAAATTCATTTACCATGATGATCAAACCGACTTCAAAGTTGCACAATGTAGTTTTTCTTTTTAGTAATTTTTAAGTGAAAGTGTATTTTTCTTTGATCTTCATTAAGAGGCATAATACATGATAACATTTGTTCCAAAAAATCTCTCTTACTACATTAACTATAAAAAAAAAAAAAAAAATTAAAAAACAACACTGCAATCGTGATCAACTATCCAATTTCAACTGTCCCGTTCGTCACTGAAAAAGATAATTTGTCATCATTTCTTCACAAATCAAATGAAAACCAAGCAGCAAATGTGTCAAAAATTAAAAGCAAATATAGCTTAATACACACAATTAAAAAAACAAAGTAAATCTATTGCAAAAAATAAAATTTAAAGCTATTTAAAGTTAGTCACGTTCATCAGTTTTAGATCAAAAGTAACGTGTTTTTGGAATATCATTCTATTGTAAAATTTTAAAACTACATTTTGGATAAATCTTGTTATGCCAAGGTCATGATAAAATCATGTGAGGAACATTTTCTTAGAACAAATTAACCCATTGTATTCTATTTTATGGACTTTTTGACACCTTTTCCAAAAAAATTTGGTTATAATGGGTTAAAGTGCAAAAATATTCTACGTAAATTTTTACTAGTGGTCACCAAGCAATGCTTAAAACTTTAGAATAATTCGTAAGAAAGTAATCAAAATGTTGCAGTTGTCAGATAAGCAAATTTTACAATTGCCACCAGAACAGCGTGCAAGAATTTTTCACTCCCAAAACTGAATTTGACTTAAATCAACCTTGCTAAGTTAATTTAAAATATATAAGCACGCAAATCATTACCCCATTGAATCTTAATAGAAAAAATGTCACGTTCATAATGTCACGTTCATAATGTCACGTATCGATTCAAATTACTACAAAAGCAAAGAAAAGAACAGAAGACATTTGAATTAAACAAAATGCATTATGAAGTAACATTATTGTATAAGATTCTGAAATTCGTCACACTAAAAAATTCTGACTGGTTTCGATGAATTCTGACTTTCTATGAATAGCCACAGAAACTACTTCTATTCTTGTCTAGTTCGTTTTATGTCTTTTTTTGCGTGTATCTTGGAACCAGAACTTCGCCTGCTGTAAATGTTGGCATTGTTGACTAAGAGCTACAATGTAAAAAAATAAAACTATATTTCACTTCCACTTTTTTTCACAATAAATGTATGCAACGGTCACGTTCGTCATATGGAAAATGCCCATATTCTACTTGTTTTGGACTATATGTCAAAGTTTTTCAATATTTTTAGAATTTTTGGGAATTTTCTTAAAAATTTTTAAACTTTTTCAACATTTTATGATGATAACTCTTTCGAGGTACCTTTTTTGAACGAGTGCAAGATGACTTCATTTTATTTATTTTTATCAAAATCAAAACACAAGCACTTGGAACTTTAAAGTGCTACATATATTTTATTGTTAAACATAAAATTTTATTGCCATCAAAAAGCAAATTGTTTGCCTAATCTACATGTTTTGTTGTTAAATGAGCTAAACAAAACAGCGGCAACAACAACAATAACATTGGTAACAATCACTTCAGCTTACAATTACAAAAAGCAGTAAAATCAATCGTTATTGAGCCATAATACACTCATACGCACATGTTTTGGCATTATATGTATACACGCACGCATACTTCCACAGCGTATTATCCTAATGCAAAACTTGTGCAAACGAACTGTAAATGGCTTTATATTGTAATAAAAAAAAATAAGGAACAAACATTTCATGGACATTAAAAAACGCTTTAGCAACATTTACAACTACAACAGCAGTAACAATACAATAAAAAGCAAACATAGCTACCACCACCAGCAACAGCACCACTAATACTAACAGCAATAATAGGCAAATATTTGTGGTGAATTGCAATGAGCGACGACTGTCAAGAACAATAACAAAAATAACAACAACAATAGCAGCAACAATAACAACAACAATAGCAACAACAATAGCAACAACAATTGTAACAACTCTATCGTGATAAAGTTGTATTCCCTTTAAATTTGACAACATAAAACAGCGATTGACTGTTAACTGCATTAGTACCACATAGTGTTATATTTGTACCCAAGGGGAAAAGAAGCGCTTCAAAAACCCTTCTGAAGTAGTTTTTTTTAACCAATAAGCGCTTCCACTCCGTAAGAACAATACTTTCTTTTTAAGATTGCATGTAATAGGATGTAAGCACTCTGAAGCATACCGCAATCGTAAAATGGCCTTTTGAAGCGCTTATTTCGATTAAAAAAAAAAAAAAACGACCGCAGTAGGATAAGAACCTACGACGATTTGAGTGATAAATAGAAACTTATTGTTTTTACTTACAATTATAAACTCTTTAGACCTCTACACCGAAGACCAATACAATAAGGAGGTATAAAATTTGCATATTTAGCAAATTTTGTCCAAATAGAATTTGATATTCGTAGCTACAGCTTTTCATAGAATAATTGTGTAATCAGTCTCAATTCAATTAAACAAAAGTAAATGAATAAGTGGAAGGAAAATACAAAAGTGATACAAAAAAAAAAAAAAAATAAAATAAAAAATATTAGGGGAATGTCGTCAGGGTTGGGCCACTTTTTAACTTTCCTCTATATCTTTTTTATATATTTGAATATTACCAAACTATTTATTTTATTTAAAAGTTTGGACCCTTATCTGTAACATACCTTTAGTATAACTCGCTGCGATTTCGGCAAAAAGAAGTTATTTACGAAACTAAAAAAAAAGTACTATAGTCAGGGTTGGGTCATTGTAGTCAGGGTTGAGCCACAACCAAATATGAATGGAATAACTACTAAAATAGTGTGTTATGAATATGTATAAAACTTTTTATTATTTTGCATTCGATTAAACAAAATTTCGATGAGAAATCTCCATAACAACATTGATCTGAATCGCAATTTGGGAATACATAGTAACTTTTGTGAGATTGGCGCACTTCAAGTGCACGTCTCGTTTGCATTCAATGCATGAGATTGAATTGTTTCGATTCAGTTTCGCGGGCATTGGTTCCAAGCATATAATGCTGAAGTCTTGATCCATATCTTCGTCGGAAGAGGATTTTTTTGTGCGTTTTTCGGTGGGCGACCTAGTTTAGTAGGTGTTGTTTTTGCGTTCGATTTCTTCGCGATTTCGGACGCTTTTTAGGCGTTTTCGAAGCATCGCGCGCATCTGTTGCTTTCTACGTAACTCTTCGCGGTTCTCTTGGGAGGATAAAACCGTGCTTTTTATCGAGCGGCGCTTCCAATTAGATTTCACTGTTGGCGGGGCCGCTTGCAGAAGCCCGACCAATGACAAAATCGTAGAAAGAGTGGACTCATTTTCTGTGTTCCAAAAAACCGATTGAGTAATGTTATTTTTCTGAAAAATAAAAATTGATGTGGTCCAACCCTGACTACACGAGTGGCCCAACTCTAAAGACAAGCGTGTTTTTCGATCGCTCAATACTAAGAACATGCTAACAGGTTAGCGAATCGAACTTTCCCTTTGTGAACTTGTGAATAGTTACAAAATTTTTTGAACTATCGAAAACAACACGAAAGCACAAAATTTTTTACTGACAATCCCGGTGACAAGCAATGCTTAAAAAAGTTTTCTGGCATCGAGAACAATAATTCGACTCTATAACACAAATGGTAGCGCGTGTCATATACGAGAAAAAGCAGTGGCCCAACCCTGACGGCATTGCCCTATATAAAAAAAAATAAAACAAAATAAAATTAAAAAAAACCACCCGCGCTGGGCTCGAACCCATGTTTTTCTTACTGCAACCTTACAAAAAATCATTGTGTAAGTGCTTCTAAATTTCTATGGGGACCAGCGTTTTTGAAGTGCTCGGTTTAGCAGCGCTTGAAAACTTTCCCCTTTGTTTGTAATAATGTCTTTTTTATGCCTGTGCGTGTTATGGGTTCCTTTTTCTTAAAAACATTTTTTACAAATTCATTGATATATTGAATCACTCTTCTAAAACTATTTGTTCACTATTTACAAATATATGATTGGATCATAAAATCGTCTAAGCGTACCGCACGTTCAAAAATTATGCGTTACAATATACTTATAAGCATTTAAGCATTTTTGGTCTTTTGTTACTCCTAGTGAAATTTTCTGTAAAATATTTTTACTGAACACATTAACCCATTTTAACCCAGTTTTTGGAAAAAGGGTCGAAAATACCCATAAAAACAGGATATAATGGGTTAAGATGTTTTAGAAAATTGTTTGTTGCTTAATTTCAACTCTCAACCCCCTCTGGGAGGTTATAAGGGGATGCTATGGGGTGACTTTTTGGCTAAAATAATTTTTTATAGTTCCCTTTGATTACAGCGCACCCAAAAACTTAACAAATACATAAATTTTTGAATCTTTATATCAAGGGAAATTTCGACCCACAAGGCAAGCGCAAAAATGGACTTCCTGATCGATTTTTTAGTGTCGTATTCGGGCTCAGCGCCCTAAAATACATGGGAGTACTCTAGTCTGGCAAACACCTCTTTTGTTTTTGTGTGCCTGTGTAATGACTGATATCAATAAACTTATCGTAGGTTCTCGAATAAAATCGATCATTTCAAAAAACCCAAAAGTCATACAAATGGAATTTTGTAAAAAAGAAATCGACTTTGTTTATGATGTTTTTTAATTTAAGCCCCCCATATCGAGCACAAAACGAAAAACTCTAAATTTCGCTTTCCGCCAAAAATCACGTTTTTTACACAAATCTCAGCGTTTTTCAATTTTTACTCGACATGGGGGGCTTAAATTAAAAAAACATCATATGCAAAGTCGATTTATTTTTTGTCAAGAAATTTGCTTGAATTTTTTTCAGAATTGTATGACCTGTTATGTGGGGGTAAAGAGCGATTTAGACTTTTTAACCCATTCTATCGCCACGACCCACATACGACTTTTCTGAATTTTACTCCGGAATATTTGTTAGCTATCTCGCCAAAAATCGAATTTTAACCCAAAATTTTTCGTTTTCAATTTTTGCTCGGCAGGGGCGCTTAAATTAAAAAAATATCATAAACAAAATCAATTTATTTTTTATTAAGGAATATGGCTGAATTTTTTTCAGAATTTTAGGACCTGGCCGTAATGGGCGATTAAGACACTTAAACCCATTTGATTGCCACGATTTTTCTGAGTTTTACTCCAGAATATTTGAAAAGGTGCCCCGTAACATATCTACTACTTCTGACATATATGTGCTCTCTCGTATATTATCACAAATCTCGATTTTCCTAAAATTTTTAGATAAAACAACCTCCTGACACCTTCTCTGGTCGCAATTTTTTTGTTCACCAATCGGGAATTCCATTTTATACGTCAAGGAATATATTCCACCACATTTGGTTATTGAACATGGAAAAAAAAATTTTCTTAAAACCTCGGTCATATAAGAGGATATTATTTTCGCATATGTCCATATACCCTGCGTGTAGAGTATAAGAAAGTTGAAAAGAGGTTGAGGTTGCCAAAAATCTCGGAAAATACGGGAAAATATTAAAAACACAATTTGAAAAATTTTTAAAAGTTGAAAATGTTAATAAATTAGAGAAATATTTCAGCAACTTATCTAAGTGTGGTGCGTTCTCATGACGTGTTTCATTGAAATTCATTAAATAGCAAAAAAATTTCCACCCCAACGCTTTTCCATTAGAAGATTTACCGAAATTTGAAAACCTTTCTTTTCGGGATGAACCTTGGGCGAAGAATGTTGAACAAAGATTTCATGAGATTCTCTTAAATACAAATATTTTTCAAAAGACAGCTCAAAATTGTTTTATGCATTAGGGCTCCGCTTGTATATTAAAAGATCCAAAAAATATTTCAAATATGCAACAACAATTTGCTTAGCTCGAAAAACTCATGCAACTGTGCAACAAATTCAATATGTTGGTTACTGCTGTGCTTTACACAGCTTGCAGCAGCAAGAAACTCGAAACAACTGCAACTTTAAACAAAATAAATCCACAAAAGCTTTAAAGAAATCCACCATAATAAAGCAAATGGCTAGTGTGTGCTGTTGCTGCAGTTGGTTTATTTCAGGACAAATGTACATCTGTTCATTTCATACTACGAATTCTGTACATATACACATGTACGAATACAAATATACTCATATGTATGCGTTACAGCGCGTGTGAATGTGTGCAAGTAACATTAGAACTTTCCAGAGCACAATAAATACTTTTTGCTCCTGTTGTGTCTGAAGTTTTGATCCCCAGCTAAGATGCTGCCACATTAGCAATATATTAGGGGAATTCAAGATATTCAGAAGGTGTTGATTTCAAAGTGCATGTGTGTGCTTTGGTGTAGTAGTACATTCATACATGTGTGAGGCATTCTTTCTCAATGTTGCACTCATGTTGCTATGAGTTTTTTTTTATACCCTACACTAAGGGTTTATTCATTTACTTAACTTCCGTTTGTAACGCAGAGAGGGAGGCGTGGCAGACATAGAAAAGTATATATATTCTTGATCAGCAACACCTCCTGAATCGACTGTGCGTGGAAATACAATTTTCGGGAAAACTGAGCAAGATTATTCAATGCCACATATTTTTTGAAGGATTCTAAGTATTTTATGTCTTATTCAATTTTTTCGTAGATACCTTGGGTTTTAATAAATCAAGCATTTTGCTGACAAATGTAAGCTTAACAGCTGAAAACTCAATTTGATAAATTTTTTGAAAAAATAAAAAAAAAAATTCCGAAAAATTCTGAAAAAATTCGCACGTATCCTTTGGACAATTCTAAGCATTTTTGCTTTTGAGTAAAAAATCGTTTTTCCGATCTCGTTATTGAAAAACGTAAAAAAACGATTTTTGGAACCAAATATTATCTATACCTACCCAAAAAAAAAAAATTTTTTTTTAATCGCCAAAATTTTTTGAGGAACATCGTCTTTATTTCTTAAGTACTCTTGGGTATCCTTTTTCATTTGTTTAGCCAAAATAGGCCTTAAGTAGAATCAAAAGTTGTCCATTAGTTATTCTCAGTTAGAAAAATTATGCTTATATCGTTTTTAAGAGTCCCTCTAGCTTTTGAGTCGGTTTCGGGATGAATCTAAGTTTCGACCCGGTCTACTGTATATATAAAATATTTGGTCGTTCATATAATATAAACTTCAATTCAATAAATTCTAAAGTGTTACGCTCAAAATGTTGCTAAAATTAATAATTTAGCGTTATTTTCACAGAAATTTAGCCGTATAAAAAAATTGCTTGGTATGAATAAGGTTACTCATACGACATGTTGCCCAAAAATTTTAAATTGCCTTGTATACAACTCTAACGAAATAAATATTGTAAATGCCTTAAAATTCTATAAATGTATTTATTCTTGCAATATTTAATGGCCCAAATTTTGGAATTTCATACAAATGAATTAAATTTGGAAAACATTCGTCTGTTGCGATAGGCAAGGAACAAAACAACAACAAAAAATTAATGATGGTTCTCCGATCTTGATTCATATTTTGGCTATAAAAGGTGTATTGCATAAGGTTACGAAGCTTCTGGGAGGTGATAGATGAGGCTTAGACTAACAAAAAATTGCACCTGGAAGGGGGGGTCTAAAATGTACCCCTGAAGAGTTATAGGGTTGAAACTGATTTTCTGACTTGTTTCAGAAAAAAAATTTTCATGGATCACCTTAATGATCTAGAGAAAACATTTTCATGGCGAAGTTTTAGCTAAGTGTAAGAGCTTTCAGATAATGTAAGTATATAGCTTATAGGGCTTAAAAGGGTTTTGCAAAGTTCTGGACCTTTAAAGTTGATATTTTAATTTTTTTCCCCATTTTTTGAATTTGGCGGCCATTTTAGTATGAAAAAGGTCCTAGTAACATATCCTTTTATAATTTTATATAAAACTTTTGTTCAATTTTCTTTAATATAAAAGTGCATTTGTCTTACCAAATTTGTTAGATTGAGGTCAAAAAAACTACTTTTCTTTGTAACACACGGTTTCGAGTAAATGCATGCGTTTCGCTGTATAGAGTATGATGTGTGCATTTTCTACATGAGCCTTGAAGCTGATTGTTTTTGAAAAGTATTTTGTTTTTGACCTTAAACTAACAAATTGGTCAGACAAACGTTCTATTAAATTAAAGAAAATTTAACGAAAATTTCAAATAAAATTATAAAATGATATGTTCATAAGACTTTTTTCATACTAAAATGGCAGCCAAAGTCAAAAAATTGGGAAAAAAATTAAAGTATTAACTTTAAAGGTCCAGAACTTTGCAAAACCCTTTTAAGCTCTATAAACCATAAACACTATCTACAATAAAAGCTCTTACACTAAGCTAAAACTTCACCATAAAAAGGTTTTCTCTAAATCGTTAGGGTGATCCAAGAAATTTTTTTTCTTAAACAAGTCAGAAAATCAGTTTTAACTCTATAACTCATCAGGGGTACATTTTAGACTCCCCTCTCCAAGCGCAAGTTTTTGTTAGTCTAGGCCTCCTCTATCAATTTCTGGAAGCTTCGTAACATTATGCAATACACCCTGTATTTGTAACTGTTTCCCAGGATCTTTACAGAGAGTCACTTGTCACTTGTCTTGTCAGAGAGTCACTTCACTTGTTATACTATATCTCGAAAATGAGGTTACATTCTCTCCTTTGAAAGTCTGAAATTTTTTGTAAATTTTAAGGTTTCATCAAGAATTTAGCACAATGTGCGCAAAGTTAGGAAAGAATGATTTCCACGTATATGTGAATGTTTCTACTTATGGTATTGTATTCCATGAAATTTCATGTCTCATGCTGGTCTTAAATGAACTTGAAAGTTTTAACTTACTCACCCTTGGTGTTTTTCTGTTGCTTTTTTTTTTTTAAATAAAGATGCTTCAACAATTAATTTGCACATAAACAATTTACGAAGGAAAAGCATCATCTTACATGTAATTTTTCATGCAGGAAATATCTAAACGAATACTGATGGTTTTTAGCAGATATCCAATATGTAAAAAGTGAATTTGAAAGATTACAATACTCAAATAAAGCCATAATGGAACATTACATAATTAGCTTATATAAAAAGAAACATCTTTGGTGAAAAATGGTTAGAGCCTAGTTCGAACCTTAATGTTTTTTGTTATTTAATAACACCATTGCTGTTTGGTAATTCTTTTCTTTCCAGCTGGGTTGTTTGAACGAACCATATGTGATGCGTATGCTGCTGTTGAAAACTAATCCTCGCCAGCTAAGCATACTTTCGGTTATGAAAAGATTTTATGTCAAATAATCATACTATTCTCCAATTATTTGATTAATTGTTTTTAAAAGAGCAATTACGAAAACATGTGTACAACTAACATTGGAAGGACTAAAGAATACACACACTTTGATGGTATAAAAGGATGATGCTTAGAAAATGTAAACTTCACTAGTCACTCGAAAGATGCAAAGTCATTTTGACAACATCAAAAGTATGCTTTTGGCTAAATTAGGAAAAACCTTAATTAAATAGTCAGAGTAACTTATAAAGAGTGTTTTTTTTAGAGGTTTGTTTTTCGAATAGAGATAAAACTGGCATTTTGTGGTCAAATCTGGCAACTCTAATGTTATTTATGTTCAGTTTGGTTTGCCATTTCATCGTGAACAGGTTGACAAAAGAACAACGCTTGCAAATCGTGCAAATTTATTTCGAAAATAATGGTTCAGTTCGCGAAGTTTACCGCAAGCTCCGTCCATAATCGTCCATCAGAGCAATTAATTCGGTTAACCATGGATCGTTTTCGCACTACGTTTACTATATGTGATAATACGCATCCGCAGAGACGTCGAACAGTGCGCACCAAAGAAACAATTGCCGCTGTAGAGCAAAATGTTGAAGAGGACCCGAATGAATCGATTCGCCACCGTGCACAGCAATTGGAGCTTTGTCCATCAACTTTATGAAAGATTTTGCGCAAAGATCTTGGCTTGCGACCTTACAAGATCCAGCTTGTGTAAGAATTAAAGCCGCGAGACCATGCAATGCGTCGTGATTTTGGTGTATGGGCCGAAAATGAGATTGATCTCGATGCTGATATTCATCGCAAAATTTTGTTCAGTGATGAGGCTCATTTTTAGTTGAATGGCTACGTCAACAAGCAAAATTGCCGCATTTGGAGTGAAGAGAATCCACATGAGACCCTTGAGACGTCATTACATCCACAAAAACTGACTGTTTGGTGTGCTCTATGGGCTGGTGGAGTCATTGGGCCATACTTCTTCCGAAATAATGCTGCAGAGTCAGTTACCGTTAATGGAGACCGGTATAGAGCCATGATAACCGACTATTTTGTTCCCGAATTGGATGGCATGAATGTAGATGAGTTGTGGTTCCAACAAGACGGCGCTACATGCCACACAGCGCACGTCACAATCGATTTATTGAAGGAAACATTCGATGAGCGCATAATTTCGCGGAATGGACCTGTCAATTGGCCACCAAGATCGTGTGATTTGACACCATTGGATTATTTTCTTTGGGAATATGTGAAGTCGCTCGTCTACGCCAACAAACCAGAAACATTAGGGGACTTGGAAGCCAACATTCGTGGCATTATTACCGACATACGGCCCCATATGCTCGAAAAAGTGGTTGAAAATTGGACCTGTAGAATTGGCTTTATTCGAGCCACATGCCCGAAATCATATTTAAACATTAATGGCATAAAATTATCCTTCCAATAAAGCCAAATTGATGGACATTAAAACGACTTTCTTGTGTTTTATTTCAATTCGAAGTTTTATACCTCTAAAAAAACACCCTTTATTTACATATGTTTCTTTAATAAGTATGATTAATTTAAGGCAATATATGTTTTCATTTTCAAGTGCATAGGAAATGTGAAATAGTTGCAAATAAATTTTTCGTTTGAAAAAAACTAAAGACACTTTTTTTAAGCCCCTTGGAGATACGTTTTCCTTAGTCTTGTCACTTTAAATCAATCCACTTTCATGTTACGCATATACTTTGTATCAGTGGGGCTCTTGCATGCCAAGCAGGCTGATAAAATGAAGGTAAATGAACTTAATATTTCAATTGAATTTTCTGTTTCGGCCTGATTTCTGACCAAGTCAACTTTATTTTATTTAGAGAAAAAAGGTTTCTGGTACAAACATTTTTATTACATTCATTTATTTTCATGAGCATTGATTTTCTTTGGATCTTACATAAACTTGGCATTTTGTCAACTTTTGGACATGAAAGAGGCTGTAAAGTTGTGTTGCACTCATAAAACGACAGAAATGGCACCAAAGAAAAGCACAAAAATAAATAAAAATTGGGACAAAATCGTTAAAATATCAAGGTAAAAAATTTTATTAATTCAGTTCTTGAAGTGTTTGTTTTATCTTTGCAATCACTCACAAATACTCTTCTTAAGAAAAAACATATAAATTGAAGCTAGGACCAACAAAAAAATAAATATTAAAAGCTTAGGGATGTGAACTACATACTTACAATATCAAGTAAAACAGAAATGTACGAGGGGCCTAACAAAAGTACGCTTAGTAGAATTGAAAAAATTGGATAAAAAATTTTTTAAATTTATAACTTTATTGTTCATCTGTTTGTCTCAACGTAATCGCCATTTATTTTGATACATTTTTGAAGTCGATAAATCCATTTTGAAAAACAGTCTTTGAAATCGGCTTTTTGCAGTTTTACAATTTCATCATAAGCCGCATTTATTATCTCCTCATTGCTGTTGAAGAATCTTCCTCTCAAAATTTTTTTTATTTTTGGAAACAACCAGAAGTCACAAGGTGCTAGATCTGGGGTACAAGCTGCTGGAAAATTTTTTTTAATGCCTGAAAGCGTAATAAAATCGGTCGTTTTATCAGCAGTGTGCGCTGGTGCATTATTGTGATGTAGAAAGCAGTGGCATAGCTCCTTTTTTTTTGTATTTTCCCAATAAATTTTGGACAACTTTTGATAAACAGGTTTTAGTATACCACTTAGCAATAGCCGTCTGACCTTTTTCCAAAAGAATAGCAGCTACAACTTTCTCCCTGGTAAAGTAAACTGACATCATTACTTTTGTTGCTGACGTTTGTTGCTTTGCTTTCACAGGTTGATTTGCATCTTTTGGGCTCCATGCCATGGATTGTTGTTTGGTTTCAGGGCTGTACTTGTAAAACCATCATCACCTGTTACAATTTTCTTGAAGGTGTTAGACTCTCTGTTTTTGAATTTTTCTAGAAAATACTTTGCAAAACGCACACGTGCCTCTTTTAAACCATCACTTAAAATTATAGCAATCCATCGTGCAGATTTCTTCGTGTATCTAAGATCATTTTTTAATATTCGCGATATAGCCATTACTTTCAAGCCTAGTTGCTCAGCAATACTTTTTTGGGTCAATCTTGAATCTTCGTCAATTTTAGACTTCACCAGCGCTACACTTGCATAATCAGTCGAAGATTTTGGGCGGCCTTCTTGCGGTTTGTTCTCCACAGAAAGAAGACTAGTCTGGAATCTTCGGAATCACTTTGAAATAGTCATGAGAGATGGCACATTAACTTCAAGTGCTATTTGGTATTCACTTAATATTTCCACAGGCTTGAGCTTACGTTGAAATCCAAACAGAATAGCAAACCGAATCTCTTGCTGCGTTGGCACTGGAATATCTGCTGACATTGTTTCACGAATTTTACGTTTTCTTCCCTCGATTTTGACCGATCTCTCTGAAAATTAAAATTATATAAGGGAGATGTGTGTACCTTGGTCCGAGTGTACCTCGGTCCGAGTGCCGGTTGCCACTCAACAGTTGCACGTAAACGATAATGTTCTTCTATGAAATTTTCATACCGGTGACTCATATAAATAGACTTCAGACCGTCAAGCTGTACGCGTGTATAAAAAGCGACGGAAAAGGTGTTTTTTGTGTGTAAAAATTTGTTTTTGGAGTAAGCTACGAAACGTTTTGTGAGCAACTTACTTGAAATATTTCAGTTTTACAACATCAGGAAGGAAGTTTAGTTATTGTTTTAAGCTTTTAGTGTGTTTTAGATGTATTTTCATTAACATGTGTTATGGGTGTTGACAGTTTTTAAAACATGCTGTCTGTGTGTACCTTGGACCTAGCTTATTGACCAGCGAGCCTTTTTCGACGGGCAACCAGGAAACCATAATCGCCTCTCAATATAATATTATTATTATTATTTACGCGATTAATGTATTTATTTGCAACCATTTTTGTTTAATTAATTGTTTTTTACTAAATGCACTTTTTTGTGATATAATTTTTGTTTATGATAATTTTATTTTTTTATTGAAAGAAATGTTACTTTTGATGACATAATAAATGGTTCTTTCATAATTTATTACCTAAATACAATGTATTCTCTTTTATTTTTGATAGTCCAAGGTACACTTGCATGGTGTACCTTGGACTGTTTGAGATTGCAACGGGAAAAGTAATATTTCTACCCAATGATAAGACATAGAAATATCATTGTCACGTCATTTGATGCTGCAAGTATTGTAGAAATATAACTTAATCAAAAAACTAAAGAAACTTTTTTGGAAAATCCAGCACACTGAAAAAACTGAAAAGCGGACTAAGGTACACACATCTCCCCTATCGTAAGACTATAACAAATACTACGCAATTTTTTGATTTACTAAAAATTTATAAAATGACACCTACTTATTGAGCGAACTTTTGTTAGGCCCTCCGTATGGTGTACCACATAAGGTTACGAGATGATAGCGAAGGTCTAGACTAAAAAAGAATTGCACCGGAGGGGGGTCTAAAATATACCCATGAGGAGTTATAGCGTTAAGACTGATTTTATGACTTATTATAGAAAACAAATTTTATTGGGTCACCCTAGCGTTTTGGAGAAAACTTTTTACAAAAAAATGTTTGCTAATTGTATGAGCTTTCCAAGAGTGTATTTAATCTACAGTATTTAAAAGGACTTTGCTTAGTTCTGGACCTTTAAAGTTAATATTTTAATTTTTTTCCTCATTTTGATATTGGCGGCCATTTTAGTATTAAAAAAATCCAATTAACATACCTTTTTATAGTTTTTTTGAATTTGTTTTTAAATTTTCTTTAACCCATTTTCGGCCGCTGTTCGCGTACGCGACCACTAGAAGTGCTAATTTTTACAACCTATTTTTACTGCATCATTCACAATAATTAAATAAAACTAGAAAGCAGTAAAATAGTATGCTCTTTTGGCTTTCCAAATATCATACTGGGATAAAATTTGGGTTACCCGTTATTTTGTTAGCTCAAGGTCAAGTCCACCCCCATTTTTAACTATTTTTTTATGTCAAGAAATTTAATGTTGAAATTTGTCAAGCAAAAAATGTAATGATGAGGTTTTGTTCAGAAAATCACATTATTTGATTCTGCATTAAAATTTTTTTCAATTTCACTAAACAGGATCGGCATAGGTGATGACAAACATCGGTGTTCGCAAGTGCGAACACTGGCCGCTATTCAACATTTTTTTTCTCAGTATACTTTGAAATTTTGTTCATCTTTTTCTTCATATTTTAGTTTTCTTTTCAATTTCCGCTGGGCAAAGAAATTAGAGACTCCTCAAATTGTTTTTGGAGTTCTTGGGTCGATACCCAACAGTGCAGGACTACAGTATTTAGGGGCTGTCCATAAACCTCGTGACTCTAATATTCGCCAATTGACACCCATCCCCTATGTGACGGTAGCGTAGAGTAAAAACTTAAAAAGTAAACAAATCGTGACTCTTGTGTGGACCCCTTTCCTCCTCCTAGGAGTTTCACGAGGAATATGGACATATCCTTATCAGGTCCTCTTACACTGTTTAGAGACTAACTGCGTACAATTCAGGTACGAAGCCCCCAATACAAGGTGGAATAGAATATGCCGATGAATGGATGATCGTCGCTATGCAGACTCAGGATGCCTAGCGAGATCTTGTTTAAATATTTCCTTATCCAAGCTCATGAGGATGGACCTTTTCTCGCTTGCCTGCAAAGGCGTTATGAGACCCATGCCGAGAACTGGACAGGTTGGGGGTCAAGATAAATATAATTTTATCGCGTACAGAACTAACCAGAGAGCTGGCGAGCACCGGTGCTTGATTGCCTAATCTGAATATTTGGGCCCACTCCAAATGCGGTTCTTCCATATTTGTATATTATGGGTATACATTTTTAAAACTTAATTGAAAGCAAAAAAATTTGGCTATTAAAAATCGAATAAAACTGGCTGGTAGCACTATCCACGCCTCTAAAATTCTGGGAAAAAATGTGGCTGCGGGCGAAAAAATAGTTCCAGCACAAGAAATGTGTCCAAACTTTTGTTGAAATTCTGATACAAAACACCAAACAGGTGAGCTGCAATCAAAGTAATATTTAAAAAAAAAGTTCTTATGGAAATGGCTTACCATAAAGTCCCTTTGTGTAATATATTGTACTTCCCCCAAAATCAAGGAGGAATATGATTATATTTCAAGAAATTGTTTTTCTACATGTATTTACGAGTATAGTAAGTATTATGGTATTTCTTAAAGAATTTATTCGACCTCTAAATTTTAAATTCACCTCGGGACTTGAAGTTTTGTTATATTTTCGGTACAAAAGTATTTTTTTTTTAAATTGATAACACTGATTTACAATTATTTCAATTATATATTCCGATTTATGATCAATTGGTTTCCATTTGACCTTAAATTTATGAAAAAAGACATGCATTTTTTCATATCTTAATTTGAACAAAATATGTTGAATAGCGGCCAACGTTCGCACTTGCGAACACCACTTTCTAGGGCTTATAGACTAGTTAGCTCAAATCTGACAACGGATTTGGATTTTCTGACCCAAAATTACCCTAGGTAACATAGTTTAATATAAATAGAAGTAGTTTGAATTTTCTTGGCCGAAAATGGGTTAATTTGGTAGTACATTTATTATACCAAATTTTTTATTTGAGGTCAGAAAAAAATACTTTACTCTTTGCCAGTTCTGTTCAGCAGCATTTTAAACTTCAAATTTTGGTTAGTTTTTAAGAATTTGAACATTCAAGAAGTGAATTTTTATATTTATAAAGTTTTTTTGCATCGAATACGGCTAATATTGATTTTGGTCTTAAGGGGACATTCGCTTTCGTAATTGAAAAGAAACACTTTTTAAAAGTTTTATTATGAAAAAACTATTATATTTATTGACAAAATTTCTTTTGGACATTGTTATATAATGTTTTAAGAATATGAAAAAAAAATTTTTTATTTATTTTTAGTTTTCCTTGGCTGCTGTAGAGGGAGCCATCCAAAAGTTACTTTTTAAACGGTAGGAAATGTACCAGATTTTTGAAAAATTCAAAATGGATTTTATTCTTGAGACCCAAAACTATACAATAAGCCTTTAAAATTTATACTTTTTTATATTTTGAAGTTTTTATATGAATATTTATGAAAAATGCGAAAAAATTGAGGGACTTAACTTCAAAAAACGCCCGGTAAAAAAAAGGGGGGCGTATTTTTTAAAACTTTCAGAGGCTTATTGTTTAATATTTTTTATGAGTAATCGAATGCTTTTTGGTTTTTTAAAATCCGTCGAGTAGATTCGGAGAAAAATTTCCTACCTGTTTGAAAAGTAACTTTTGGATGACGCTCTCTACAGCAGCCAAGGGAAACTAAAATAAAAAAAATAAAATTTTTTTCATATTTTTTGGACAATGCTTAACAATGTCCAAAAGAAGTTTTGTCAATAAATATAATAGTTTTTCCATAATAAAATTTTTAAAAAGTGTTTTTTTGTTTTCAATTACAAAAGCGAATGTCCCCTTAAGCATTAATTTACCTATGTATGTATAACACTTTACTTACAAAAAAAAAAAAAAAAAAATTTCAGTGTGATATATTTACGGCGAAACAGAACAATAATTATTATTTCTGATGTATTCGGTTATGCTTATTCCGAATCCGGTTCCAGAAGTGTTATATCTTGTACGGTTTTTGTGATATCCTCTTCCAAAATCACAAAAAACACTTTTTTCGCTCTACCGTGTAATCCCGTTTTTACCATAGCTACCGTTGTGGTAGTGAAAAGCTCAATGAAAGTCTGAATGGCACAAATATGCATATTACTTATTTTTAAGCTTCAATATCTCAAAAACCAGAGCCAAACCGTGAAAAATGAAAACGATCACTTAACTCTTCGTATTTTGACAATCACACTGGTGTTCTTTTGTACAAAGCCTGCATTGCTTACTAAATATAAAATCATATTTTCGAATTTCTCAAAGACTTGTTTTTTTATGCTCAGTTTAAGATAAAATTTCTACAAATCGCTAAAATGACACACAATACAACAGTGAAACTTTTTCTCTTCAACAACAGACAACCTTGCCAGTTGAATGCCAGTAGTTTCAAAATGTGCCAAATTTTGCAAAAAAAAAAATAAAACGAAATCAGAATAAAAGTTGGAATAAACATTTAAATGAAAACTGTGAGGAAAAATATAAAAGTTTTCTTGTCAAATCAGTTTTTACTTCTACGAACATATGCATGCAAACATTACAGGGGCAGGACAAAAAAGGAGTGAAGTAAAGCTCCCAATGCCTCAGTGCACAAAAAATCTGCACAAAAGATTCTTTTCATTTCACAACTCCGCTCTTTTTTATCTCATATTTTATGTTGCACATTTATGTTTTTGCGCTGTATTTTATTTTTATAGTTTTATTTTCTTTATTTTGCTCTTTTTTCCTCTGTTATCCTTGGGATTTTTTATTTTTTTTTTTTAAGATACTCCATTGGTGATACCACAACAGTTGTCTGGCAAATTGCGCATGGCATCACAAAGAATGCAACAACGTAAGGCAACATATTTGCATTTTGCTGATTTTACAATTGGCTCTTGAACACTGAGAGAAATATTTATTTGAAAAAACGTTATAATTTCTTACATAAAAGTTGAACATTAAATGTGTGCGTCGATTGAAAAAAGTTGATGAACAATTTTTTAAAAATATTTTAAAGCCAATTGAGATTTCTGACTGATATATACGCTCCATACTAGAGGGCGAACAAAAGTTTGCCGAGTTTATTTCTTTTGAAAAAATTCAGAGATGAAAGATGATTAATTTCTTTTCAAATTTCAGAAGATCGGTCGCAATTAAGACCAGAATATGTAAAATTACTGATGAAAAGTCAAAAAACTCTTAACTGATTTCAACTCAACTCAAGCTAGTGCATATTTTCAATGTATGCAAAACTGTTCAAAGATTTCAGGCAGGACACTTTTCTGTAGGGATCGACCTACGAGAAGGTCGGCCAAAACCTTTGATCGATGAGAGAAATGTGATCCTTAGACCGGGTCGGTCTCTACAAAAAAAAAAAAAACTAGTAAGGGTGTTACCTTTGGCCTGGCCAAACATTAAATACCCTACACAGCAGTATTTTAAAAATTTTGCTTATATATATATGCCACGCCCTCTTGTCCGAATTCACTCCGTTTTTTCTCAGAGTTTGAATTTATAGTTCTAAGCATTTGAGTGCAATTTGGTTGGATTATCTCAAAAAATGTTTTCAACATAGCGTTTTGAACCTTTTGCTTATATGGGAGGTGCCACGCCCTCTTGTTCGATTTTATCTAGTTTTTGCTTAGAGCTTGTATTCATAATTCTTAGTGTCTGAGGTGCTAATTGAGTCACTATTGAGCTTTATATAATGATTTCTAATTTTAAATATCGGACAACATCTGCTAAAGTTTTAGAAAAAATAAAATTTTAAATGTTTAAGAGTGTCCAAAACAAAAAAAATTGTTTTTGTTTCCTAGATATTCTCAAAGTAAGCTTTCAAATAGCGTGCGATTTTTCCAATTATTTCTTTATCGACACGGCCTAATGTGCCTGATCAAGGCTATGTACAGTTTACGAAAAGAACCACGATTGATAAAAGAAATGTTTGCTGATGTGTCAAATGCCACGACACGAAGAAATCTTCTCCATAGGTTCCACAAATTTTAAACGAGATCCAAACAGTAGTTTGAGTTCATTTTGACCAATATTTTCTAAACAAATTCAAAAATGGACAATCAAGCAACTTCAATAAAATCCTATCATGTGATGAAAATTAGTTTTATTAGTACGACCTAGAAACCAAATGACATTTTATGGTATGGAGCCTGGAAGTAGCAAATCTTCCTATTAAAAAAACGACTGAAAAAGTCAGCAAGAATTGAAACGCTATTCCTCTGAATAGTGGACGGACAACAATTGCAAAATCTCTGGGATCGAAAAAATTCGCCCACGACCATATTTCTTGGATCCGGCAGCTTGTGATTGATGGCAATTTTTAGAAATTAAAAAACAAAAAAAAAAAATTTAGAGGGTAACAATGCCGAAATGTGACTGTGGAACAGAAAAATCTGAATTAAATCTCTATATTTTTTTTTACTATCTTATCAGGTCTAAAATCCGAGTTAACCTTGATTCAAATTGCAGAAAACGCTATTTTCAGATATATTGCATACATCCAGGACGTAGTATAGTTCACTTTTGCCAACAGCATCGAATAGCCCTAAGCTCTTCCTTAAGCCATATCTTAACTTTTTCAATTGGATCATTACTTTTTGCGATGCCATTCATTAAAGCACAGGGATTTCTACTCCATCCAATTTAAAAGTAGTAATTTACATGGATTTTTGGTGCTTTTACTTCAATGGATGATATCTCGGAAAGTAATGATTCAATTGAAAAAGTTAAATATATGATTTAAGAAAGAAGCTTAGGGCAATTCGATGTTTTTGCAAAAGTGCAGTGTATGCCATATGTCCGAAAATAACGTTTTCTACACTTTGAATCAAAGATAATTCGGCTCTCAGACCTGATAGAAAAAACAAGTTACCAGATTCGGCCTCAGCGACCCTGAATTAGTCAAAAAAAGTTATCGAGATCAAATTTGGATTGGTTTCCCCTCAAATTGTTGCGCTGCGTAATTAAAGCAGTTAATGCTGAAATCGAAAAGCATCAAACGCACGTTTTTGAGGACTATTTTAAAACGTTGTTCTACATACCAAAAAATGTTATGAAATGAATGGCAATTATATGAAAAGACTAGCTGGCCTGGTTGCGACTTCGTTCGCCCATTCCCGATGCCATAACGTACGAAGTCCCATCCATTTCTATCGTCCCTCTCTTCCAATCATCAAGGTTTTTAAAGCTCCATGTATCAACTTTTGTAATCATAGCTCCCATAGGTACAGAGATATAGCATTTTATATATTTTTTGTATGAAAGGTGCAACTCCCCCTTCTCACCCCACGCCCAAGTTTTTCAAAGTCAATGGTAGATAGTATATGCATGTATGTACCAAGTTTGATAACGATATCTGCGATATGTGAAGAAATATAGCATTTTGTGTATTTTTGAAAAGTGGATGCAACTCTCCTATACCCAATATCCCCCAAGTTTTGCATGGTGAATGGTAGATATGTACATTAGGCATAAGTTCATCAACTTTCATAATCATAGCTTGTATAACTGTAGAGATATAGCATTTTTTGTATTTTTTTCGTATGGGGGTGCAACCCCCGTTCCCTTCAGTGGCATCCTACCCCCTTAAGAAACTTCTACAGACCATAACAAACAATTTTAAAAAAAAATTATGTAAATCGGCCTTGTAGTTTCCGCGTTCATAAGCTACATACGGACACCATTTCATTTTTATATATATAGATAGATTAAAAATAAGTAATGAAAAATATTTCTCCAGCTTTTCTTCCAACCAACTCAGCAAACTTTTGTTAGTCCCTCCGCAGAAAATAGACGGAACATATGACAATCCATAAATCAATCATTGAATTGAAACCCTGAAGTAAGCAGGACTTTTAAATTATTTAACACTTTGACACTTTATATCTCGCAATCTATTCAAGCTATTTTGATGAAATTTTGTAGGCATTGAAAAAAAACTAAGTGTAAACAGATAGAAGGGTGTTACCTTTAGCCTGGCCAAACATTAAGTACCCTACACTGCAGTATTTTGAAAATTTTGCTGATATTGGAAGTCCCATGCTTCACCCAGTTTTTGCTCAGAGCGTGCATTTATAGATTTTAATTTCTGAGTGAAATTTAGTTGGATTGTCTCAAAATACTCTTTCAGTATAGTATTTTGAAACTTTTGCTTAAATGGGAGGTACCACACCCTCTTGTCCGAGTTCACGCAGTTTTTGTTTAGAGCGTGCACTTAAAGTTCTTTGTTTCTGAGTAAAATTTAGTTCGACTACCTCAAAAAATGCTTTCAGTATAGCAGTTTGAAGATTTTGCTTATATGGGAGGTACCACGCCCTCTTGTCCATGTTAGCCCAATTTTTTCTCAGAGCTTGCGCTTACGATTCATAGTATTTCTGTGTATTTGTTTTGTTTGCATTTTCGTGAAAAATACTCGTAAAGTTGCATTTTGAATATATTTTTTGTATGGGCGGTAGGCGTGTCCGTTGATTGATTTCGCTCATTTTCAATCCCACGAACTAACATTGAATTATCTTCCTCAGTTTGGCCAAAAAATGTATTTCCACGCACAGCCAGCCAGACAGCCGAACATGGCTATATCGACTCATAAAGTGACACTAATCAAAAATATATATACTTTTCTATATCTGCCACGCCTTCTTCTCTGCGTTACAAACGGAAGGACAAAGTGAATATACCCTGGGTTTAGGGTATAAAAACGTAAGCTATACAAGCTGTTTTAATGCAATTTCGTAAGTAAGTCTGTACCTAACATGAATATCATAAACTGCTTCAAAAGTGGGTGCAATCAAATAAGTGCCACGCCCACTTTTTAAGGATTGAGCATTTTAAGAATTTATCTCGTAAGCTATAATAACTATTTTCATAAAATTTTTTAGTGCCACATCCACTTTTCTCAAATAAGTTTCACGTCCCTCAAATGTACTGGCATGTGCGCGTATTTTTCCCACAGTGTAGCCAATTTAGCAATTTTATTCCCATGCAGCAAATGCAATATAACTTTTGATGCCAAACAACAAAAAAGACTTTGAAGCAAAGGTAAAAGAAGAGTACATATAATATCAAAAGAATATTCTTAGTATACTTAAAGGAAAATGTTGTGGAAAATGTGAGTGAAAATGAGCTTAGAATAAAATGTAAAGAAACAGCTTATTTATTTGTATTTGTATGTAGGACGGTATAATGCAATTGTGCGAATATGCGTAAATTTGTGCTTAGTCCTTTTTCGGTTGGTTGAAATTTGTACAAAAAACTAAGTACTTTTTTGATAAGTTTTTCAAAAATACCTCACTCTAACAATGAGGATTTTGAATTTATCATAAAACCATCAATTTTTACATGAACATATTAAAAGCTGAAGCAATATTTCTGTCCACAATATTTTCATAAATATAATTAAAGGGTCGATTGATGTTCCTCCTGCGCCTTAGAGCGTCACATTTTGTGTTTTTTTTTGCTCCACACTTTTAGCGCCATGAGATTTATCTACGCCCCTACGTAATTTTAAACTTAATTTAAAAAGTTTTGTCATTTTGTTGCAGGTGGTGGCATCAACAATATTGTCCTTTCGTTAAAAAACGAAAATCCTTTTTTCTTTTGAACAGCAAAATCAACATAAAAACCATTTTTTGCATTAAACGTCAGCATTTGCAATTTCTGGTTGGTTGTCCTTTTTAAAAATAGTTACCACATTCTTGTTACAACCTTAGACTTAGAAATTGAAAAAAAAAAAAAAAAAAAAAATAAACTTAAACACCAACAAAACAACGCATTCAATAAGAAATTGTTAAGCTTTATTGTTGACCAAGGATTACATCCTTCATGCTGTGTGGTGCAGTACATGCAGCAACAGTTCTAGCCACATCAATAGCAGCCGTAAAGCAACAATTTCCCTCAAAAGACGTTGAAACTCATTTCGTCAACAAGTCACGTGGTTCTTTTTGAAGAAATTAAAATTCTACACGAAGACTTACGAAAAGACGAAATGAAAAATAAAATAACAACGAAAAAAAGAAAATCCGAATGAAATTCAAGAGAAGAAGAACTTTTGAAAAACAAAATAAACTGTGAATGCAATTCATAGAAGTGAAAAATGTGGCGTCCTTACTCGTACCATCGCCTCGTGGAATCAACGGATCAACGCTAACAGGAAACTGTTTTTTTTTGTGACTTACAGGATACTCGCGTGCATGTGTGTAGTGTTGGTGTAAGTTCTTATCTTTTTACTCGGAATTAAAGTTGTCACTGGGATGGATTAGGTCTTTGAAAACTTTTTCTTTTTAGTGTTGTTTTTTTTATTAACTTTTTGATAGAAATAATTAGTGTACGAGGGGCACTACTTATATCTCGGGAACTGGCAACACTAATGTCAATAGCTAAAATTTCGCAACACCATAATAAAGTTTGAAATTTTTTAGTATAAACGTACTCACGTTTTGTTTCCAGTGAGTTAAGAAAATCAATTCGGCCAAATGGAAATTTCGAGAAAAGGTTTTCGTTGGATTATTTTTCACAAGATTCGACGTAGATTATGCCAACAAGAATGTGTTAATGAACTCAGTCCTTTGTATGGCGATAAAGCACCATCAAAAACCACAGTATATGGTTGGTATAGTGAATTCAATTGTGGTCGGAGTTCGGTCACCGACGAATTCCGTGGTGGTTATCCAAAATCGGTTGTTGTGCCACAAAACATAAATGAAGTGCATGAACTGTTAATGAAAGATACTCATGTGGCATATTGCAAGATAGAAGCATCCTTGCACATTAGTTCCATTCCAATACATTCGATTTTGCATGAACACTTTGTTGTAAAAAACGTTTGTTCTCGTTGGAAACCCCATAATTTATCAATCGCTATAAACAAAGGCTCGCATCGTTTAGTATAAGGGAATGATTAAAAAATTCGACCATGGTGCTTCAAAAGATGTGTATAAGATACTGACAGGTGACGAATCATGAATATATGCTTATAAGTCGGAAACAAAACAGCAATCGACCATGTGGGTATTCCAAAACGAGTTAAATCCAACTAAAGTTGTTCGTGAAGAAGCACAGCGAAGCAAATGGTCGCTTGTTTCTTCAGCTGAATGGGTCATGTGGCCACTGTTCTGCTTGAGCAACGTAGGACGGTCAATTCTGAGTAGTACACGACCATTTGTTTGCCGAAAGTCTTCGGAGAAATTCGTAGAAACAACTCCCAAAGACGAATCATTCTCCATCATGACAATGCTAGCTCTCACACATCTCGTGAAACAGGTGAATTTTTGAGCAATCAAAACATCGAATTGATGACTCATCCTTTGTACAGTCCTGATTTGGCACCCAATGACTTCTTCTTGATCCCGAACATCAAAGGTTAACTGCGTGATCAACGATTTATGAGCGTCGAAGAAACAGTTAAAGCGTTCAAAAACCATGTTTTGGAGGTGTCTCAAGAGGAATGGGGAAAATGCTATGACAAATGGTTTGAACGAATGCAAAAAATCATAGAGAGAAACATAGAGATCAGCAACACTTAACGGTCTGGGCATATCCATTCAAGTTAACCTGCATTTTCTGTATATCGAAAGAAGCTGCAAAATGCTTAGGCTATTTAAAATGGTGCAAAAAGTTCTTCACTGCATTTGATCTTCAGTCTATTTTGCCTGTATTAGACGTATGCTGGAGTACAATTCGCACATCTGGGCTTGGATCTGGAGGACAGAGTTCACGTCGATTAAGTTGATAGGGGATACGAATGTTGTATCCTCTATTGACTCTCTCAAACACCATTGCATCTTTGGGCGTGTTACCCTATTCTATAGATATTATAAAGGGATGTGCTCTAGAGAAATTTATGAGAGATATTTTATGAAAAATTCCATCAGTTGGTATATCCTCTGACAGCACTAAGACGTCTCAGCAGGCCTATTGCGTTAAGGTGGTGCATTAACGGAATAGTGTGATCTTTGGTTACACGATTAAATTTTGAAATGATCCCTGCGATCGTTTTTGCTACAGCATCGACAGTGGCCTCTTATCCCTCTAATCCATCTCCTTTCTGCCAAATTAATACGATGCATTACGTTTTTAGAGGTGATCTAGTGAGTGTTGGTTAAGTAATAAAAAAAACTATATGAATAGAGGTCATTACTTTGAGGAAGTACTTAATGTTCTTTAAAATAAAAGTTAAAAACGTTGTTTATTTTAATAAAAGTTCCAACATTTTTACTAAGAAAAATTGAAAATCCTTTTCAAAATAACATTATACGCACAATCGACTTTCTAAGGAAATACAATTTATGTGAAGTGCTATTTAAATGTCTAATTAAATTCTTAAATCAAACACAAAAATAAAGCAATAATTTTCACATTAAGTCATCAACAACAAGACATTTAACACCAACAACCAATAGCAGCAACAGCAATTGACATTGATATCCTTGATATCCTTACGTTTGTCATGTAGCGGCGAAGATGTGGCAGAACTTCATAACGACTGTTATCTGACACTTGTGCTGCTTTCTGCCTCAGGTTTACTTTACGGCAGCCATTAAAACTGCCTGCGCAACTGAGCGACAGTCAAACTGTCTGCCATTTATTTAATTTTCTTCACTTTCAATTTTCACATCTCGTCATAGCAACCAGAAACGATCCATTTTCCATTTTCATTTTTATTCCTCGCATTAATTTTCATTGCGACGCTTTGGCAACTCAAGTGCCGCAATCTTCAAGTACAAAGCGTGTGAGAGAGAGGAAGAGAGAGAGAGAGCGAGCGAGGGAGAAGAGTAGATAGTGACAGTGAAAAAAATTTGACAAGCCAATTTAAAATAAATGGTCAGAAATTTGCCTTCAGCAAAAGTATGATGACGAGATACGACGTTTGTTATGCGAACGATGCACAGTGGGAAAGATGAATTAAGAGGTAGACAGATTATTATAAGGGAATTTTCAGTTTCTCTTTTAAATTACATAGGTTGAATTCAACAGAATAGTCATAGCGGTTTTGGATTTTCTTTTATTACGATCTCAGAAATGCTCGGAATGAGTTGTGCGATATTGAATTTTCGTCACATTCGTAACCGGATAGCTATTGCATATCTGATTTTTTTGAAACATTTTTTTCTTAATTTTTTTTTTATCAAGCCGTTCAAGAGATATACATTTTTAAAATCTGAAAAAGCTGCAAAAACTTCATAAGGACTGTCCCAGAAAAATTTGATACTTTTTTCTTCAGATTATGATTTACCTGATGATCGTGCAGGTTGAAATATGGATGCTATTTTTTCTATATAACATGACGATTGAAAAAAAGATGAGTTAAAGATCTTTTCGGCGTCGTCCTTTTTTGTGCTAGTTTTAGTGTCATCTGTCAGTTTTTTCGCTCTTCTTCTTTTTTCAACATGACACAACGTTTCGTCACTTATCCAGTGTTTCTTATGCGAGGGTCGGAATCTAAGTATTTCTTCACTGGAATTTAAGAAAGCAGCCTTAGCGGCACTCCATGATGTTTCAGTGCATCCATCACAATAGATCGGGGCTGTTTTAAGTTTTTCAGCGAAAGACCTGCGGATCTCGTCGTTCTTTGTTCATTGGGACGTTTAAAAGCGGAAAGTTTTAGTCAAATGACCGCTACGAGAAGATGGTGATCAGAGCCTATGTCGGCGGCTTTACTCGTGTGTCTAGAAGGCACCCTCTCCATTTTCTGCTAATGCAGCCATGGTCAATTTGGTTTTCAGTGATGTTGTTTTAAGACACCCAAGTACCTTTATGACATGTTTTGTGTGCGAAAAGCTTACCTCCAACGACAAGACCGGCTGTATTGCAGGCGTCAATGAGAAGCTCCCTATTGTATCCAAACCATGTCTTCCAATCACGTGCTCGAGGTCAAAGTTTTTTGAGCCTACTTTGGCATTCAAATCACCCTTAACCATTATGATGTCGTTCTTGTGAGCACGGTTAATCGCTGCAGCGAGCTGACTGGAGAATTCAGCCTTGGTTTCTTTCCCTGCCAACTCGGTGGGCGCGTATACTTCAAAGATGGTAATATTTCTAGCGGTGGTTCGAAATTTGCACCAAATGAGCCTTTCGTTTACAGGTTTCTATTCCATCACTGCCTTTATTGCATTTTTACTTAACAAAAATCCAGCTCCATCCCTGTGGATGTCATTTTGTGCTCTACCGAAGTATAGAATCTTTTCGCCATCTACACTCACTTAATCCCAATATTTCAAGGTTAAATTTGTGGAATTCTCTTACGACTTGATGTATTTTGCCTGTATCATTAAGAGTTCGGACATTTCAAGAGCCGATGCGTGTTCGAGTTTTCATCGAAAGCATTTTAAAATTTTGATGAACCATATTGGTTCCGATTATAGGAGAATCATTCCTAATTATGCATGTTTCTTGCACCTCCAAGTCCGATGTGCATGCTGCCGAGGCAGGTGGATCAATCACATTCTGGTGGGTATCACTTGGAGAGATATTTTCCATCGTTTTTCGAACTATGCTTCATTAGTGCAATCTTCTCGGCAACGCCCCACGCAGCAAGTTATAAGCTTAAGACTGGATCCAACAGGCGCTGCAAATATAGTAGCCAAACTCACTTTTCATTACAGCCGCCCAATCTGTAACAGACGCTGACCTGGAAGCTGCCCACTCTGGGTCAGGGTTTCGACAAGATGCTTATTTTAAGGCGACTCGCCTTGCCAGTGCCAGTTACGGGCATTGTGGGTTTTCTTTCAAGGCGCAATGCTGTCTAAAAATAGTTAAAAGGTGAAGAAATGTTGAAATAGCTCTAAATTTTTTGAAATATGTTACAGATGCTTTAGAAAAATGTAGGGTAAGTCAAAAAACTGTAAATTTACAAAAAATGTCTCACTTGTCTGATGTAAAATTTTGAGAAAGTTCATTGCTAATAAAATCACCTTGCCCTACTGTTCGCAATTCTGAGATGAACAAGAAATGTTTTGCCAGTCAGACTGCGGCATAAATTACATCATTGACAAGATTTATTTGCAACATTTATGAAGCAATTACTCAATGCTATGATGGTATGGTAGAGTGGTGAATATGCGGGTGGATTGGTCACCAATCACTTGGGTCACGCTTCTCTCTGTCCCAATATCTTTATAACGAAATAAGCGAAAAATCACTGACAATGAGCGCAGAGGGCGCCGCAGTGCACAATTGTCACATTACGTAGACCGGTTAGACTGTCTATCTGTCTGTCTGTCTGTGTCTGTCAGCCTGTATTGGGGGTGCTGTTAAGCGGTTTTGTGAATATTCCAGTCTTTTGGCACCAACCGCTATTTGTGCTATTTATTTTTTGGTCATTGGGTGGGTGGCGTTGTTGGGGCAGAGTCAATGATTGAGGCGGTCTGGGTATGGTTGCGTTATTAAATCATTTTGAATGACTGGCTATAAATCTTCAATTTGCTTCTCAGCTGAACAAACGTTTCAATTTGTCGCCTTTGCCATGGGTAAAGCAGGGTCCATGTTCTACTTTATTACTTCCTGTGTATTCATTGAATTCATAGGTTTTTGGTAGCTGCTGCTGCTGTTGCCATTAAGGAGCTGTGGTTGTTACAGTTCAATGGTGTCGCAGTCAGTCGTTGGGTTGGGGAAAAACAAATTATCAAACAGTTGCAATAAAATTTTATTATTTCGCCTTATTAATGTGCAAAAATATTTCTTTTCATTTTATCGCAAGAAAATTACGCTTTGAAGTTTTTGCAATTGAATAAATTTATTTTGATTCCTTTATATCAAATATATATATCTCAAATTGAACGTATTTTATTGGTAAGGATTTTCGGCGATTATTCCCAATGCTGTTAAATTTTGAAACAGATTTAAGTAAAAAAATAAGGGTATTATGAAAATTGCTTTTTTGGTTCGACGCGTTCACGAATTTAATGTTTCTATCCATTCACAGCTTGGTAATCTTAACCCAAAATTTTCGAACATGTGCTAATGAGGTTGATTTCAATGCCTGTTAGAGTCAATATTGAACCAGAGCTTCAAAAACAAGGATATGATATGAAACGAATGGGGGATTGGGGTATATTAAACACCGAAGCCATATTCAACTGAACCACTAGTTAGAGATAACTCTTCTACAGCATTAACCTTCTTCTTTGGCACCAGAGACGCAATATCAGTCAATGGTAGATTCTCTATGTAACCGTTTTTCTTGTAAGCTCACAGCTTTAAGGAAACGATTTCAATTCAAAAACAAACCACCCACTTCTTTTCTTCCGAATTGGTATAGAGGAACATTCAGGTGTCATAATCCATATTCCATCAAATTGCATGTGGTGCCGTTTTTGAGAAATCTTAATCTTAATAAATTTTCCATGTTAAACGAAAAAACTAAAACCACTTTTTTTGGTTGGTAATATTAGATGTATTTTTTGAATCCGACACCGGGAATATACTTGCTTGTATGGATTTTGAGATATCCTAGCCTAAAAGTGCAAAAAATACCATATTTTCGCAGATCTAAAAAGTAGGTCATGGAGCGTTTTTATTAATCTTAGTACTAAAAAAGTAGTAAAAATAGTACTTTTTGGCAAATAGCATCAAAATTACTATGTAAGTACTAGTAGCCTGAATCAAATATGTCAGAACATGAAAATCTGAATTAATTTTTTTGTGGAGAAGTGCTTGTCACAATTTAGAAATTTTTTCAAGTTTTCGATCCCTCCAAAATCCAAAAAATAAAATGGTTGTTTTCAACTTTTTCTGAATCTTCAATATTCTTTGACGCCTTCAGTTTAATTCAGCACTTTTCAACCTTTAACATGTTAAATTGTTAACAATTTTCAACTTTTTCAGCATATTTCTACCATTCTAAAATTTTTTTAACCCACACCGAGGGTATATTGACTTCGTCCTTCTGTTTGTAACGCAGAGAAGAAGACGTGGCAGGCATAGAAAACTAAAATGCATGCCAATGCTAGAAGCAGTAAGGGCAAGTTATAAAAAATAAAATACTGGGTAAATACTGGAGCGTGGCACCTCTCATACAAGTTAAATTTTTAAAATGCTTTAATATTTAAAAAAAAATCTAAATCTAAATCTAAAATCTACTTTGTAAATATGGGGGGGTAAACTGCAATGAAAATATATAATTTTTTCGGCAAAGTTTCGCTAAATTATCCAAATTCTACGATTTTCGCTCAGCCAGACCGCGAAAATTTCGTTCCATACAAATGAACATATGTCTGCAGGTGGTTGTATTTACTAGTCCTATGAAATTCATGCATACCATTCTAAGTAGCTTCAATACGCATTACTCCGACATTTTCGCATTGGGTATTGACAGAAACATTTGTTGCTCGTTCTCATATAACAATATGTGTAAGTATGTACCCAAGAGGAAAAGAAGTGCTTCAAAAACCCTTCTGAAGTGCATCTTTTTCACCAATAAGCGCTTCCGCTCCGTAAGGACTATTCTTTCTTTTTAACATTGCATGTCATAGGATGTAAGCGTGCTTAAACTTACCGCAGCCTTACTGTAAAAGCACTTTTGAAGTGCTAATTCGTAATGCTGCGGTAAGCTTTTTTTCAATAAAATCAAAAAAAAAAAAAAAAAAAAAAAACTGGCAGCACTAGGATTTGAACCTACGACGGTCCGTATGATAGATGGAAACAGATTATTTTTAACTTCCATTTACTAACTCGTTAGGCCGTTACACCAATGCCCGATGATATGAAGAGGTATTAAATTTGTATATTAAACAAATGTTGTTCAAACAGAATTTGACATTCAAATGCTTACTGTAGCCTTATATAGAATCATTGTGTAATCAGTTTCAATTCAATTAAATAAAAGTAAATAAATATGAGAAAGGAAAATAGAAAAGTGAAATAAGAAAATGTTGAATAAAAAATATTTAAAAAAAAAAAACTAGTAAGGGTGTAACATTTGGCCTGGCCAAATATTAAATATCCTACACTGCAGTATTTTGAAAATTTTGCTTATATGGGAGGTGTCTTTTATCCGAGTTCACCCAGTTTTTGTTCAGAGCGTGCATTTATAGTTCTTAGTGTCTAAGTGAAATTCGGTTGGATTATCTCAAAAACCGTGTTAAGTATATCGTTTTGAAGCTTTTGCTTATAAGGGAGGTGCCACGCCCTCTTGCCCGAGTTCGTCTAGTTTCAGCTCAGAGCGTGCATTTATAGTCTTCAGTATTTGAGTGAAATTTAGTTGGATTGTACCAAAAAACTCTTTCAGTATAGCGTCTTGAAGCTTTTGCTTACATGGGAGGCGTCACGCCCTCTTGTCCGATCTCACCCAGTTTTTGTTGAGAGCTTGCATTTATAGTTCTTAGTGTGTGAGTAAAATTTAGTTTGATTATCTAAAAAAACGCTTTTTGTATAGCGTTTTAAAGCTTTAGCTTATACATATAAAAGGTACCATGCCCTCTTGTCCGAATCCGCCTAGTTTTTTTTCCGAGCTTGCGCTAATAATTCGTAGTATTTAAGTGTATTTTGGTTGAATTGTTGTGAAAAATGCTATTAAAGTTGCATTTTGAACATATTTTTTGTGTGGGCGGTAGATGTGTCCGTTGACCGATTTCGCTCATTTTCAATCCCACGAGCTATTTTTTACGACAAATCCACGCACAGCCAGCCACCCACGCAGCCAGCCAGACAGACGGATATGGCTATATCGACTCAGGAGGTGAGGCTGATCAAGAATATATATACTTTTCTATATCTGCCACGCCTCCTTCTCTGCGCTACAAACGGAAGGACAAAGTGAATATACCCTGGGTGTAGGATATAAGAAAGCAAAACAAATAAAAATCCAACAAAAAAAAATCACCCGTTCTGGGTTCGAACCCATGTTGTCCTTACTTCAGCCTTACATGGAATCATTGTGTAATCAGTTTCAATTCAAATAAATAAAATTAAATAAATAAGAGAATGGAAAATAGGAGTCCGAAATAAAAAAATGTTGAATAAAAAATGTTTTAATAAAAAAAATAATAAAAAAAATCACCCATGCTGGGTTCGAATCCATGTTGTTCTTAATGCAGCCTTATACAAAATCATTGTGAAAGCGCTTCAAAATTTCTATGTGGACAAGCGCTTTTGAAGTGCATGGATCAGAAGCGCTAGAAATTTTTCCTCTTGGGTATACATTTGTGTGCATATGTGAGTGTACATGCATGTATATCAACATTGTTGTTGGTTAGCTTCATTTTAAATAAAATGAAAAATTTTTTACAAAAAAAAGCGCAACTTTTGTTTTTCACTCAATTTATGTTGATGACAGTTTTTCACTCTGTTGTTGTTGTAGAGTCATGTGTCTTTTGTTGATTTTTGTTTTTGTTTTATCTTGTGCAAGTGTAGGTACTATCTGCATCCATTTCTTTATTTTGTTGTTTTTTTTTTCGTTTTTGCTATGTATGTGTGGCACGCGGCCTGAAATAACATTGTAATCAAATTATTTTTTAATCTTAGTATCATACCAGCACGCGTCCTCAATTCGTCCTTTTGCGTTCGTTGAGGAAAATATGAGAAACTTTTTTTTATTTTTTACAGTGTAGAAAACAAAAACTTTGTTATAAAAAGCTTGATCATTTTTTTATTGTTTTTACCCGAAAAGTTTTTCAATTTAAATTTTAATTGGAAATAAATAAACGTTATTTGGAATTCAATACAAAATGCAGTTGTTGTAGTAACTTAATATGTATGCGTGTGTAGAAGCAAAATTGGAAAATTTCTGACTTTTATATTTAATTACATACGTGAAAGTTTCGTTAGAAATTGCTTAGATTTTATTATTTATAAATAATATTTATTTGTTATTTAGTGAAAAGCTTGTGCATTTGAGTAGGTAATAAATACTTTAATTCTTGGTGATATTAATTTTCAGAAATAGTTCACAAGTGCAATATGCAATAAATTAAACTATGAACTAAATCACTGCAGTAACCACAAATAGCTGTAACAGCTGTTTAATTAATAAAACGTTTCTTTGCTTTATTTTTTGATTATCCAAGTTCTAAAGTCACTCTTGCAGAAAAAAGTCACCATTCCATTTACAGAAATATCATTTCCTTTTTATCTCTCTGTTTTTCTTATCAAAAAATAATATTTTTTCATTACAAATGGATTATTTTTTAACACCAGCTAAGTTGAACTACGCTGACCTGACCACAGAGTCAGAGCGCATTGCATTTTGTTGGAAGCCACCCATCCAACCGAACAACCAAGCAACCAACTGGTAGCCAACAACCGCAGTCTCAGCCTCAGTCGCAGCTGCATCTGTTTTCTTGCTACACAAATCTCATTTAAATGGGAAAAATTAATTAGTGAGAGATGGAGAGATAGAGCGAGGCAGGCAGAGAAACAGATGCAGGCAGCAAACAGCGTTTCATTTACAGAACAAAGGACATTCCAGCACTGGACGCTGTTGTAGAAATTTACATTTTTCTTTTGATTTTTTTTTTCCATTTGGTTTAATTGTATTTCCCACCACAATCTAAAGACAAATTGATAAAGTTTGCATTGCAAAATAAATAAAGAATGAAATCGTTGTAAAATCATAGCAAAAAAGCAGCAGTCTGTTTTAAATTCTATAATATTGAACTTTATTTAAGCAAACAAATGTGTGATATATTTAAAATATTATCAGACAGTTTTTACAAACAAACAACGAGTTTTTTTTTTTTCAAAGTATGATTCTTTATGTGTGTGTTTTTCTTCACTTCTTCACCATTTACTGTCCGATCTTAAAGTGCTTATGATAAGGAGTGAGATTGAAAAAATCTTAACATATATAAAATTCAATAATTTACAAACGGTTGATCTTAAAGTTTTATTTTTTTTTTAACAGGTCATTCAATAAGTCCGTAGGATGACACATAGATAGCGTTACTAGAATTTTTTCTATACAATTTTATTTAATACTAACCTACAAACAATACGTGTATAAATTTGACAGCAATCTGACTATTGATTCGTGAGTTATAGCATTTTGTGTGAAGCAACTTTTGTTAGTGAAAAAAAAAAAAAAAAAAAATTGGAAAAAAGTGAATTTCGATCTTTGATAAAGCATTGCTTTTTGATGAAAAAAAAAATGCAATATGGAAACCAAACAATTGCTTGCTAAACATTATCTGAACCCTGTTCCATCGAGACAAATGGTAGAAAAGAGGATTGCTGAATTTAAACGTGGCTGTACCAGCACAAATGATGCAGAGCGCAGTTGACGCTCAAATTAGGCTGTTATTCCAGAAAGTATAAAAAATGAATGATCGCAAATTGAAGGTGCACGAGCTAGCTGACATTGTAAAGATATCAGATGGTAGTGTTTTTACCATTTTACATGAATATTTGGGTATGCAAAAGCTCAGTGCAAAGTGAGTGCCGCGTGAGCTCACAGTAGACCAAAAACAACAACGAATTGATGCTTCAGAGGAGTGTTTGGCGCTGTTAAGCCGCAATAAAATCGAATTTTATCGTCGATATGTGACAATGGCTGAAACATGGCTTCACTATTACACACCAAAATCCAAAATACAGTCAGCTGAGTGGACAGCAGTCGACGAACCGAATTAAAAGCGAGCAAAGACGCAACAGTCGGCCAGTTAGCTAATGGCGTCTGTATTTTGGGATGCGAAGGGAATAATATTCATCGACTATCTCCAAAAAGGAACCATTATCAACAGCGACTATTACTGTGCACATTTATAGCGATTGAAGGCTGAAATCGCAAAGAATCGGCCACATTTGCAAAAGAAAAAAGTGTTGTTTCACCAAGACAATGCAACGTGTCAACGATGGCAAAATTGAATGAATTGGGCTTCAAATTGCTTGTTCACCTACCGTATTCTCCAGATTTAGCCCCAAGGGATTTTTTCCTGTTTTCAGATTTCAAGAGAATGCTTGCTGGAAAGAAATTTAAGTCCAATGATGAAGTAATCTTTGTAACTGAGGCCTATTTTGACGAGAAAGAGAAATCGTACTATAAAAGTGGTATCGAAAAGTTGGAAAATCGCTATACTCGTTGTATCGCCCACGAAGGCAACTATGTTGAATAATAAAATCGAGTTTTGTCAAAATTTTGTTTTTTTCTTACTTATCCTACGGACTTATTGAATGACCTGTTATTTAATTGATAATATTTTACAAATTACAGAAAAATACAACTTTTATAGTTCTAATCACTATTTATGAATTCGTGGACCTTTTTTTGGTAAGCCTTCCATTAGAGATTTGATAGTTGTTTCAGACACCTTTTTGGAAAAATTTTCAAAAAAATGGGCGGAGTCACGCCTCCTCATTCTAAAAATAAAAATTTGTCATATCTCTGAAACTATTTGACACAGGTGTTGGCATCACTTTGTCTGAAATCAAATCTTATTCACCTGTGCCAAATAGTTTCAGAGATACGACAAATTTATTTTTTTTAAAATGAAGGGGCGTGGCCCCGCCTATTTTTATTGAACATTTTTATCACAGTACCACATGGTATATGTCTAAGCAACTCACATTTACCTGAGTCAAATATTTTCAGAGATACGACATCTTCCTATGTCAAATAGTTTCAGAGATGGGAATGATTGTTTCATTATTTTCATATAAATATCGTTTTTCCAAACTTCAACGGCCTTGCGGCACAGTCAAATATGTTCCGAACCAGACCGTAATTTTTTTTGCTTAGTCTCAATACCTAGGAGACCAAAATAGGAACTGAAAAAAATACTGCTTCCATATCAACTAAGTACCTTAAATTGGTTCAACATTTTTACAGTGCCATATTCTGTTCGCTTCATTTTACCTAAAATCAAATCTTATTTATATGTGTCAAATAGTTTCAGAGATATGACAAATTTGATTTTTTTTAGAAGAAGGGGGCGTGACCCCACCAATTTTTTACAACAAATTTTTTTCCCAGTGCCAATTACATATGTATCGAATCTCATTCCCCTGAGTCCAATATATCCAGAGATACAAGAATTTCGGGTCGAAGGGGCGTGGCATCGCCCATTTTTTTATTGGATACCATACCAAATCTCATTCACTATGTCAAATAGTTTCAAAGATAGGATTGAAGCACCATTTTTCCATATAAATAGCGGCAAATATACTCCGATCTGGACCAAAATTTTTATGCTTGATACTTACATCAATAGAAAACTTTTTAGCCCTTGGGAGCAAAGTTTTTTTAATTTTTAATTTTTCCCATATAACAAATGATAGGTCTAGTGTATACTTATGATGATGAGTACCAATCATCAGTAAAACCAAAACACGTGCGATGGCAAAGAGAAACCAAATTAATGCAATTTTTTCTCAATTATGAAAATTTCTATCGCACATTTTAAGCGAATTTTAAAATGTTTCTTGTATTTTCTTTTCAATATTTTTTTTATATCCTTATTTTTTATCAAATTTTTTATAAAATTTAGTTAAAACTTTTGCTGTTGAAAAGAGTGTTGTAGTGTTGCTGCTGTTGTTATGTTCAAGTAACTGGAGTTTGCAATGGGGGTGGGAAGGATCTCCTTTCTTAATCCGTTCCCTCTTGTGCCCTTCCCCCCTACCCTGTTAGTGCCAACTTTGATTTTGTTTGGAAAATTGCAATTCAAGCGCAATTGTGCACGTAAACAAAAAAATTCAACTGCTGCTGCAGAGTTGAAAGAAAAAGTTTTACCACAATCGCTGGTTGCAGCAGCAGCAGCAGCAGCAGCAGCAGCAGCTGGTAACAGCTGGGTATGCTTAGTTGATTACTTCAGTGTTTGACTGCTGTTATGCTGGTGGTGGGTTGTGTTGAGTAGACTGGGTAGCATCATTCAAAGAGCAGTCGGAACAACAGAATGCGGTCAATTTATTTTGTTTCAAAATATGGATTAAGTGCAAGCACCAGTGGTGCAGGTTAAGGATTTCTATGTTTATATGGGAAAGTAAGTAGTGCCCAATTTAATTTAATAAAACAAATGCTATACAGCCAATTTGGTAGGGTACTTTTCATGCTTTTTGTTTTGAAATACAATATGAAACATAAATAATCTTAATTGGCCCAAAACGTTGTTAGCTTACTCAGAGTATCGTGCTTCAGGAGAAAACTTTAAAATTGAGGAAACAGCAATGTGTGGATTTAACAACGGTGAAGGTACTTTTGACAATACTTCGCATTAAGCCATACATGGCTTCGACTCAAACAGAGGTTAATAAGCACATTCGAAGCGAAACATTTAAATTTCTGGGGATTACACTACTTTAAAAATGTATCTGAAGATCACAAATTATTTAAATATGTAACAAAAAAGTCTGTGAAAGTGTATATAACACTTAATACCATTTCAAGAAAGAAACTGGATTCACACTAATAATGTGACGATGAATATACATATGTATAATAATAATAATTGTAAGGTTGAGTGGTTAAATATTAAAGCTGTCTTCTTTTGTAACCTTAAAGATAGCAAAAATTTGGATTCACCGACAAGAAATAAAGTTATCGCGATTTAACTTTACCTCTCATCCAAATTCCCAAAATAAAAAGAGCGAGCGAAAATAGAATAGAACAGAATAGAATAGAATAGAATAGAATAGACTAGAATAGAATAGAAAAAAATAGAATAGAATAGAATAGAATAGAATGGAATAGAATAGAATAGAATAGAATAGAATAGAATAGTATAGTACAGTAAATTTGGCCCTATGCTCCTCCTAGGAGTTAAAGGAGAATACATACATACATACAGTACAGTAAATAGTCCTCACGCTTCATCTTTTTCAACAGGACCGGCTTCATCGGGACCACTTTGGAACTTTTGTGTCTGCCTTTTCCTTTTTCTATAATTCTCAACAAGCTATAGCTATGCTTCTAATGATAGACCTGTGGTTTATTCCTAAAAATAAAGCAAAATAGCCATTTTTTGTTGCTTATACCCTACACCCAGGGTATATTCACTTTGTCCTTCCGTTTGTAACGCAGAGAAGGAGGCGTGGCAGATATAGAAAAGTATATATATTCTTGATCAGCGTCTGGCTGGCTGGCTGTGTGTTGAAATACACTTTTTGGGAAACCTGAGCAAGATGATTCAATGAAAGTTGGTACACTGCCTCCGTAGTCAAAGATTGAAAATGAGTAAAATCGGTCAACGGACACGCCTACCGCCCATACAAAACATATAATCAAAATACAATTTTAGGAGTATTTTTTACGACAATGCAACCAAAATACACTTAAATACTACGCATTGTAAGTGTAAATTCTAAAAGAAAACTGAGCAAATTCGAACAAGAGGGCATGGCACCTCCCATATAAGCATAAGCTTCAAAACGCTATACTGAAAGCGTTTTTTGAGATATTCAAACCCAATTTGACTCAGACACTAAGAATTATAATCGAACAAGAGGGCGTGGCACCTCCCATATAAGCAAAATTTTTAAAATACTGCAGTGTAGGGTATTTACTTTTTGGCAAGGCCAAAAGTTACACCGTTACTAGTTTTGTAATGCATTTCGCCTTATTTTTGTAAAACAATGAACAATACGCTCATCCCAATAAGTCATCGGATCCTTGCTGTTTGATAACAAAGTAATGTAAATTCTTATCTGTTCCAATAAACAATTTAAATATAGGACTACTTTTATTCCTTGTAAGAAAGTTAAAGTTCAATTATTTCTCACATAGGCCATTGCCTTAAGGATTTGCGGGTTTTTATTTCAATCACAATCATCAGAATGTCGTTATTTGAATTTGTTGTAAGTAGGTGAAAAAATTTCTTGAGCAAAAACAAAAACTGTATATATTCCTTTGCCGAATTTCTACTTAGGTATGTATACAACTTTAATTCCATCTTGTTGGAAATTATTTAATGCACTTTAGTGGTATAAGATTTTGGGGAGTATACCACCGACACCATTTCATTTAATCTCATTATCTCATGGATAAATTTGTGGAGTGCTTTTGCTCTTGGTTTATTAAAAGCAACATTTAATGAATAAAAACTGATATAAAGTAAAAACAGAGAAATCCAAAAAATCTCACGCGAAATTGGTTTCATGTTCCATAAAACAACAACTGTGCAAGTACATGGTAAAAGCAATAACAACAACAGCTGTAACACGTACAGTACTCGTACGTATGTTAATGTTGATTTAAAAAAAAACATGAAAAATGTGAATTACAGAGGTGAAATGTTGGTTTAAATTTATTAAAATTAAAAAAAATACTAAGCAGGTTTTTTTTTTTACATTTTATTTACTTTTTAAAAATTAAACTTTAATTCATTTAAGTTAACCGCTGCAGCAATCAATTCCCGCCACAATTGCAACTAATTGACGCTCTTATTTAATGGACATTCAATTAAGTTGAACCACAAAATCCTTTTAACATTCAATGTACCCCGCAATACCATAAAGTGGCACAATAGAATTGTTGAAGTTGTTGTTGTCGCTGGTGTTGCTGTTGCCGCTACCAAACACAATGAAAGCGTTGCATAATTCAATTAAATTTTGTGTGGATACGTTATCCTCATGTCGGGGGTTAGATGCGTCGTGTCACTGACACTTTATCGTTGAGTTCACCATTCATTTATCCTTTTAGTTGCTTGTTCATTTTGTTAACCATTCAAAATTTGTTTAATTTATTGAACTTTATTTGAAGCAGAATTATAAAAATTCGGAGAGAGTAGACTTTTTGCAATTTTGAGATTCCTGCAATTATGGTATCCTTGTGGGCTTCTTTACCGAGTGGGAAACTATGGGATATCAAAATAATACTAAAACACCAAAATATTCGAGAATTAAGAATATTCCTTTCTCCAAATTGTAATTTTTTGAACAGCACTACGGTGCTATCTCTACTGAATATCACTAGAAAATCAAATTAATATTTTTTCCTAGGGGCCGTTCTCGAGATACTTCAAAATTTCCATTTCGGGGTTAATGTAAATCACAAAATGTAATGCTTCTGAAAAACAAATCGTATCACAGATGTGCAAATAAGTACAAATAGTATATTTAAATTAAAAATAAATTCCGACTTAAATAATTTTATTAAAATTCGTTATATGTTTTAAAGTTAAATAAAAGTTATACAAATAATCCTTGTTTTTTAATTTCCTTATGTATTTAGTTTACGAAAATATCCTTTTATTTTAATGGAATGAGCTGAGTACATTTTTTGTATTATTTCAACATGTCTGCGGTTTTGTGGCTGCCTTTGTGTACAAAAGCATTAAAATATGCAAAAAAGGGATAGATACCAATACAAGTACAATATACACTGGTGTGCGTTTGCATATTTACATACGCTTTATCAACACCACCAACACCAACAACAACAATAACAAGGACAACATGTCATGTCACTTTAATGTTATGCATTGCATTTGTGTTGTTGTACAAGTTGGCTCAATCTCATTAACCTTAACGAAGAGACTAACAGACTGTATGCATATGTATAAGTACCATGTGAATGAGCCATGTAAAGTGGGCTCTTTCTTTAAACACATTGTGTGCCAAAGCTTAACCCTTTGTAACTTCATGTGACACTCAATTGATAATCAAAGTATTAAGTGTTGACTTGACTGTTTTAAATCAATAAAATAGTCGTATTATCCGGATGCTGCGTACATCAAAAATCTGAATATTTACAGAATTTCTCTTCTAATCTTTATTTCCTCTTGTAGCATAGGTCCATATGAACTACACATTTTTATTTTCGCTGTTTGGCTTGTGCGGATATAAAATAATTTTTGGGATTTGTTCAGCAATTTGGTTCTGAAGATAGTCTTGGGCCATCGAATATTTCAGAATTCGTTGAAGTATATTGTCAGAACTGAGGATCAACTCCTCTCGAAAAAGTGATCTACATATAAGTTAAATATAACTTTTTTCTTATAATTACCAAATTGTACTTTGTACGCCCCCTACCCTCGGAAATGGAAAATCAGACCAGTCGAGATATCGCGGTATGAAGTAAAGGCTTTTTTCTACATACCTTAAAAGCTCTCGTAATGGGCTTTAATGACGTTATTGATGTAAGTATGAGGATTTAAAGAGTGTATAGGGCCAAAGTGAAACATCCCCATATCAAGCAATTCTTTGCAATGCCATTTATCTCTATCCGCTACATTCTTGATTCTTCTTTTCCATGTGGCGTTTGGTATAAATATAACTTCTACCTCAACTGCCTTGTGGGTTGGTGCTATCAGAGGCTCAAGTAAGACTCTAGTGAAAACGATTTTTCTCAGTAATTTGGTTGGAGTTGATAAAATAATTAAGAATTGTAGTCTAAGTCAAAGCTTCTTTTTGGCTTTGAGTGTTGGGTCGAGAGAGTTCGGAGAAAATCTGAGATGGAATCGAATTAATGAGCGGTACAAAAAATTAACGAATTATCTTGGAGTCAGCATAGCTTATAATTATTACTTAAGGGGAAAAACACTCAAAAAGGCTTTCTGAACAGATTATTTTTCAGGTATAATCGCTTCGGCTCCGTGTTCTTTCTTTTTTATATTTCATGTCCTTTGATGTAAGCGTTTTGAAGCTTAAGGCAGGCTTCCGGAAAAAGACCTTTTGAAGCGCTTATTTGTAATGGGGCTCTCTTTATTAAAAAAAAAACAAGAAACAAATTGAGTGCACTAGGATTCAAACCGAGGACTGTTCGTTTGATGGATAGAAACATATTATTACATCACAATTACGAACTTGTTAGACCTCCAGATCACTGGTCAAAGTATATGAGGAAGTAGTATTGTATAAAAATTGTATATTAAGAAAATTTTTAAACAAAAATATCTCGCCGAACAGAATTTGATCATCATAAGCCCAAGAGGAAAAGGAGCGCTTCAAAATTCTTTCTGAAGTGCTTCTATTTTAACCATAAGCGCTTTCGAACTATTCTTTCTTTTTAACAGTGCATAGCGCAACCTCACGGAAGAAAGGCTTTTGAAGCGTTTATTTGTAATACAGCAGTAAGCGTTCTCTCACTAAAAAACAAACAAACTGACCGCACTAGGATTCGAACCGAGGACTGTCCGAGTGATAGATAGTAACTTATTGTTTTTATTTACACTTACACACTTGTAGGACCTCTACACCACTGAACTACTTGTACTTTAAAAAGGTATAAAATTTGTATATTTAGAAAATGTTTCTCCAAACAGATTTTGATGTTTGAAAGCTTCCTGCAGCCTACGAGAAATCATTCAAGTTCAATACAATTAAACAAAAATAAATAAAAAGTGGGGCAAAAAAGTAAAAGAAAAAAGAAAAAAATTATCTAGGGTGGGAATTGAACCCGGGAATACACCACATAATTTACATTCTTGTGTGACGTGTCTATAAAATTTTTATATTAATTAAACAAATTTTTGATTTTTAGTTTAGTAAATTGTGCATGCCGCTTATGAGTAGGCACAGTGATGTGTTGAGCTTAAAATTGGGATAACTCGTGAACGGTGAGTCACACGTTCAAAGTAAAAATATCTACTTATAGAAAATTACTTGCACTATGAGCTACAATTTCATTTTTTTTTTCATATGACTCATAGCTTAGGAGATATTTTTTTCAACAAACCTAAAAATTAGTAAAAACAGTTTTTTTTTCAAAATAACTCCAAACGGGTGCTTCCTAAAAAAAAAATTATTCATGCATTTTGTAAAACGTTCAATTCCTTATAAGGGTCTCTTCGAAGTGTTTTTTCGTCAGACTTACCCATTATAAGATATGGCGTTTTGAAAATATTTGTAAAAAACTGATTTTAGACGCCATTTTTCCAATATGGCGACGCGAGCGAACACGACTCGAGGTAGCAAAGTAGAAATTCTGAAAGAGCACATCGAAATCTATAAAATAACTCATTTGCAAAAATCCCGCAAAACTTTCCAGGTAAAACTACCAAATGACTGTACTATCAAATCTGAAAAAAAAAAAAACATGTCTTAACAAACTACTTACAGCCTTATCAAAAATCATTATGTAAGCGCTCATAAACATTTTCTAGGAACGAGCGCCTTAGAAGCGCTTGATATTTTTTCCTTTGGGTAAGTACAATACACATACAAACATAAGTTTATTCCACAGACACAAAGGTAAACATACAGCAATAAAGAGTCAGATTCAAATGCCAGAAAATGAGCGAAAAACGCGACAGCCCCCCCACCCCCGATATGTAGACAAAGTGGAAATGTGGCCAATGCTGCATTTTATAATCAGTTTCATGAATTTTAATCAATTTTGTTGCTGTTGTCATTCTTTCTTTAATTCATTTCAATTTATTCATGAATTTTATTTTTATTTTTTACAAATATTTTGGCTTGAGGGTAGGCTGCCTGATGTGTCAACAAAAGGAAAACATGTGGTTGTGTTGGTGTTTGTGTTGTTTCTGTTATTGCAGACATGCATATGTCATTGCACAATACAGGTGCTCCGGGCATTCATGTACAAAGGGGTCCTGTTTATTTAATAAAAAAAAAAAGAAAACCAAATGAATGAGAGGAAATGTAATTTGTTTGACGCGTCAGGTTGATTAAATTGTGGTTGATTTAAAAATAAACACAATAAAGTTCATGCAATGTTCATGAAGTAAGCATTTGCCGCTTTATCTTATCATCGAATTTAGGCAGGGAATCGAACTCACGTCTATAGTGTATTATTACAGATCCATGCAAGCTAGAATTGTCGTGATAAATAATAATCCTGTATCGCTGCTTCTTTTTCGTAATTCTGCAGAGATTGTTTTTTGCGTGATCAGCTTTTCCCGGTTTTGGTTTATCGTTGAACATCCAAACCACTGACTTTTTGCTTTCAGAGGTTTAATTTATGTAAAAAATTTGCCACAAATATTCACTAACAATTGAGGGGTATAGAAGCAAAGGCAGCAATCTCCATTTTTTTTCTGAGTGTGTCTGTTAGTGTTTGACCACAAGGTATTATCAAATGCAAGAAGATGGCAGGATCACAGTGGTACAGAATCAAAGACGACAATCTCTCCTGTAATCATGGACATGTTTGATAGTGACATCTAGTTGCATTTGATGGTAGCTTGTGATCAAACACTAACAGACACACTCAGAAAAAAAAATGCTTCTATACCCCTCAGTTGACAATTTCGATGAATACCGAAAATTTGGTGCGCAAGAACTAGAGTTGACAGATGATGTGGATTTTTAGTCTGGTCTCCAAAGTCTAGATAATCAGAAATATGATAGATATAATTCAGTCATAGAAAATTAAATAACGAACTCAAATAAAAATATTTCTAATACGAGAATTATCTTTGTAATATGTCAATTCGATGATTTTCCTCATTTTCTACATTAAATCGACTAATTTATAGCCGCCATACTGTTAAAAACTATTTAAATATTTTTGAAAATGTAAGAAATTTACCGAAAACAAATTGTAGGAGTTGGGATTTATCATACCGTTTACGAAATTGTCAATCACAACAAAGTATGTTTTAAATAGGATATTTTAAAGGCGTATTTATATTTCGAACACAATGGAATTGAACTAGAATTTCACTCAGCGATTCCGGAGTTTGAAAGTAATAAATGCAGAATTGTACATGAGTTGTTTATTTTTTTTTTTAAAACGTAGATTTCATTATCCAGGAAAAAATTGTCTAGAAAAATCCAGGTTTTTTCTCCAAAAGACCATAGGAAACTACAACTTCTTCCCATTTTTCTTGCTATTTATGAATTCTGGACCAAAAAAACTATGCAGAGAAAGATCAAGTATTGTCTTCAACCCTATATACACTTTTATATCCGCACGGACCCCCCGTAGAAACTTTTTTCATTTTATAGAATTTCTCAAAAAATAATTCAAAAAGCGCTCATTTACACGCAGCCGTATCTACGCTATTGATTATGTCATTTACAAAGAAGCTAAGACGTTCACGGGTTTTTAATACAGAAATCGGTCAACTGATCATTTAAGAAAAAGTTAAGTAAAACTTAAACCGTTCAATTTAAAAATTCTTAAAAATATGTGAATTTATTAATATATTATAGAAATTCATTAAACATTAAAACATTGGAATATTAATCGGAATTTATTCTTAAAATTATCCACCTTTTACGAGAATCCTTAACGATTTTATAGTTGTTTTCGTTACCTTTTTGGAGGAGACGGTCCATTTACGTTTGAAGTCAGACATGTCCTGGGATAATTTTTCTGTGTTCTTCAATTCCCTTTTCACGAGCGCCCACAGGCCGGAGTTCTGGATAGTTGGGTGGGTTTGCCTCCAGTGGTACAAAATTTACATTATTATTTGCATACCACTCAAGGGCCTTTTTTCCATAGTGGCATGATGCTAAAGCGGGCCAGAAATATGTAGGAACTTTGTGCTGTTTTAGGAAAGGCAAAAGCCGTTTTTGAAGACACTCCTTAATATACATTTCTGTATTTATCATTCCTGATGTCACAAACGCTTGGCTTCTTTTGCCACAACTGCAAATGGCTTGCCACACAAGAAACTTCTTAGGGAATTTTGTTTGTTTTTTTGTCCGGTATTGTTCCTGAACATTATCTCGTCCATCAGCTGCATAAAAATCTTAACCCGGAAGTTGGAAAAAGTCTGCCAGAACATAGGTTTCATCATCCATCACACAGCACGTATATTTTTAAAAAAATTAGATCTCAAATTTTTAGCTCGTTTTTTTGCTCCTAAATTCTTTACCGCATTGCGATCTGGAACTTTCTGTACCTTATACGACTTCAGTCCAGCATTAGCCTTGGTTCTTTTCTTCCTGATCCAAGTTTTCGTGCAATGTTTAAGTTTTCTTTATACTGTTTAATGGGTTTTGAAACAGTGTGGTGATGAACCTTGAGATCTGTTGCTATTTTTTTGAAAGTCCACAATGGATTTTTTTGAAAAGTTTTAATTATTTTTTCACGTACTTTCATTTCGCTGTTCATTTTGAAAGAAATAACAATTGAAAATGAATCATTTGAATAAATATAATGTTTTATATTTATATTATTAAAAGCTAACGTGATTCAAAAAAAGTTATTTGTTTGACACAGGATAAGTTTTTTCAACACACTCTTTACTTCAAGAAAACTTTTTGCAGAGAATTAAATTAAATCAAAATAACAAAGTAATTTACAAAATTAAAAAAAAGTTAAGCCAAAAAAAAAAAAAAAAAAATCAAGGTCAGAGATAGGTAAAGCCATTGCCTACTATAAAAAAGAAGATAAAATTTTCCTTAAAATGCTTTACCAAAAATTGGTTAAGTTTGAAATTTATCAAAATATGCCCACTCGAACATGGAAATTTTTTTTTTACACGTTCGGAAAAACGGTTTTTACTCAAAAGCTAGGTGTCTTGCGAAGAAAGTGTTTTAGGCAAAAAATGCTTACAATCGTTCGCAGAAAAATAGTGTGAATTTTTTGAAACTTTTTTAATTTTTGTTTTTGACGTTTTTGTTATACAAAAATATTTATAATTTTTATTAATATGGTTTATTTATCCACATTAGGGGTGTTTTAGTGCACGAATTTTGGATTTTGATACTTGACACCCCTCAATTTTGTGAGGTTGGAAAAAAAAATGAGTTTGCAAAAAAAATTTTGTGGGTGGGGTGAGGGTTAGGGTTGGCGCATCGAGGTCAAAGATGAGAGAAAAGGAAAAACAATTTACTTACAGTCCTACAAGAGAGGCCACCTCTAGAGGGTTCAAATGTTTGACCGACCCACATTATTTTTTCTCCCCCAACATTTTTACCAAACATGCCTACCTCTTACCTCTAACCCCTAAGGGGGCTTCCCTTACAAAATTGGCATTTTTAGGAAATCGACCCCCATCACTTCCAGAGTGCCCCTAGAAGGGTCAAATGTACGACCGGCGCATAATATTTTTTCCTCCTCAACATTTTTCTGCACCATACTTAGCCTCTATCCCTAGCTCTTAAGGGGGCCACCATACAAAATTGACGTCATAGACATAAAAAATATGGAAAGGAAATCGTCTAATAGGCCCATAATTGCCCAGGAGTCTCTCCTAGAAGAGTCAAATATATGACCGATCCCATTATCCACCCTCCAAAGTTTCACAGCTTACTTACCCCCTATTTCCAATCCTTAAGGGGGCTCCAATACAAAGTTACGTTTTTTTTAAAACTGCCCCTCACTGCCCCCCACTGCCCTAACTGGACCCTGGGTACCCCTAGAAGGGTCCAATGTATGACCGATCCCCATTATTTCTTGGAAAATTTATAAAAAAAAATTTGTATGGTAGCCCCTTTCAGAGTTGAAAATAGGGGGCAAGTATGTGGGAAAAAATCATAGTTGGGCACTTTTCAGTACCAGTACAATTCCAGTAAAATAAATTTGTTACTGATATTGCAATTTAATTTGCAATTACCAATAAAGTATTATTGATAATTTAAAAAAAAAAAGCAGTAACCAATAAATTTTTATTGATAATGCAAATCAAATTTGCATTACCAGTAAATTTTACTTATTACTGGAAAATATATCAGTAAGCAGTAAATTTTACTGGTACTGCAATTTAACATTTAATTACTAGTAAAATTTTACTGGTTACTGGGAAAATATCAGTAAGCAGTTAATTTTACTGATATTGCAATTTAGCATTTAATTACCAGTAAAATTTTACTGGTTACTGGAAAAAATATCAGTAAGCAGTAAATTTTACTGATACTGCAATTTCACATTTAATTACCAGTAAAATTTTACTGGTTACTGGAAAAAATATCAGTAAGCAGTAAATTTTACTGATATTGCAATTTCACATTTAATTACCAGTAAAATTTTACTGGTTACTGAAAAATCAGCGGAATTGTGTTTTCTGCTCAAAATTCCTACCATTCACAATGACGAGCTTGAGCACTTGGAAGAATACATAAAGCTTATGGGGCCTATAGCAGAGGCGATTGATTGTCTTCAGGGCGAAAATATTATGTATTTTGGTTACTTTGTCCCTGCAATAGTATCCTTAAAGATAAAAATGCGTCGTTTAAACCCCACAAGCCTTAAGTATTTAGCCAAAGTAAGCGAAGAAATGCTTAAAGCTTTGCTTAAAAGATTTGAAAAATATTTCAAACTGCAGCCTGACTCTTGGGATGCTGTTATTGCGGCTTTATCTATTCCGAATATAAAATTACGCTTTGTAAAGGCTCTGTTAGAAACAGCAACAACGCAAACAGAATAAGATGTAAGGAGAATGTTCAACACTTATGTGGCGAAATATGGCAAAATAGCCGTAAAAACTCGGGTTCTGCCGGACATACCGAAAAACGCATTCCTCGATTTCGGGGAAGAAAGTAATTTTTACACTTAATTTTCCATTAAATATTTGTACTTATTTGTATATGTACTTTAACAGATGTTAGCGAACAGTGTGTTTCCACTGACTCTGGAAATTATCTCCAGGAAACCATTTTGTACCTAGTCGATCAAGACACAACTGCAAATTGTCTGAAAAACCATCCAGCAATTAAAAACGTGTTTTTAAAATACAATACCCCATTACAGTCATCTGCACCTGTAGAACGGTTGTTTTCATGGGATTGTGAATCGCTCCAGAAGGCAAAACCTTAACGATGAAAATTTCGAATTGCTTGTTCTGAGGAAAGCTAACGGTGTATAAAAAGCTTCGTGTCAATTCTACGCTTGATACAAAGTTCAGTAGCAATTGAGTATTCTAGGAAAATAGAATAAAAGTTGGTTTTTGTATAATTTTCCAACTTAAATATTATGTTTTATTTACTTTGGATGGTTTTTGCTTCATATTTACTTTAGGATTGTGCATTGATTTTTAACTACCAGTAACTATTTTCATTATCAGTAAAAAGTAATTTTTACTGCAATTTTTTCACTATCAGTAAAAATTATTTTTACTGCAATTTTTTTTAGTTTGCAGTAAAAAATTATTTTTACTGCAATTTTTTTCATTATCAGTAAAAATTGTTTTTACTGCAATTTTTTTCCAGTAACCAGTAAAAAATTATTTTTACTGCAATTCTTTTCAGTAATCAGTAAAATTTACTGGTAATGCAAATATAATTTGCATTATCAATAAAAACTTACTGGTTACTATTTTTTTTTTTTCAGTAAACAGTAAATATTTATTTTTACTGATATTTTTCCAGTAATCACTAAAATTTTACTGGTAATGCAAACTAAATATCAGTAATCAATAAAATTTTATTGATAATTGAAATTGTTAATGCAGTCAATAAATACTGCAGTGTGCCCATCTATGGAAAAAATATAGGTCGCAAAAAAAATAATGGATGTCGGTCATACATTTGACCCTTCTAGGGATACCTGTGGGCCAGTTAGGGCAGTGGGGGCATTTTATGTAAAAACAGTAACTTTGTATGGGATCCCCTTTAAGGATTGGAAATAGGGGGTAGGTATGCTGAGAAAAAACTTTGGAGGGGGGCTAATGGGGGTCGGTCATATAATTGATTCCTCTAGGAGTGACTTCTTGGCAGTTATGGGCCTGTTTGACGATTTTCTTTCCATATTTTTCATGTCTATGACATCTTTTTTGTATGAGAGTCCCCTAAAGAGTCAGAAATAGAGGGTAAGTATGTTGGGAAAAAATGTTGTGGAGGAAAAAATATTAGGGACCAGTCATACATTTGATCCTTCTAGGGGCACCCAGGGAGTGGTGGGAGTCGATTTCCTAAAAATGTCTATTTTGTATGGGAGCCCCCTTAGGGGTTAGAGATAGGGGGTAAGTACGCTGGGTAAAAATGTTGGAGGGGGAAAAATAATGTGGGTCGGTCACACATTCAACCCCTCTAGAGGGGACCCTTAAGCATTTGTATTGCTGTATGTAAATTTTTTCTCTCACCTTTGACCTCGATGCGCCAACCTTTACCCTAACGCCACCCCCAAAATTTTTTTTGCAAACTCATTTTTTTTTTCAACCTCACAAAATTGAGGCGTGTCAAGTATCAAAATGTTCTTACTAAAGATCTCCATACATTCTTAAAACACCTCTAATCCACATATGACATTTTTTAATAAATAAAGAAGATTAAAACAAAAAAAAAGCAAAAAAATTATAATATCAACGACTTACAAACAGCAGGGCGATACATAACAAGGGAAAAAACCAAAAAAATTAGATCTTTTGCATTGTTACATTGAATTTTTTGCTGTGATTCTCGTCTAACCTATGCAAAAAATGAATTAAGCGTGTTTGTGGAGTTCTTTGATTTGTAGGTAAATTTGTCTGAAGATTCCATATGGTTTATGGATGAAACTATTTAGTAACGAAAACCAATCTACCGTTTTTTGATTTTTTTTCCATGCATTTTGCCTTGCTTTTGTAATGTTGGTGGTTTTTACTAAAAAACATGGAACAGTAAGCTCACACCACAAAGGCCACTTGACATGTGCTCTGATGGTAGCTAGTAAAAAAAAACATTTTTATACTAAAAGTTTAAAATCTTCAAAGGTTCCATTTGGACCTTGAATTTTTCAAAAAGTACATAATCGAATTTAATAAAACTGAAAATGAAACTAAGTATTTAAAGGAATTAACTGTCCATTAAAAAAAATTACTGAAATATCTCAATTGGTTCATAAGTTACAGAGTTTTAGCCAACGAAAACCTATTCTGAGCCACCGTGCGATGGTAAAGAAGTTAGTCGAAAGTAAATAATCGCACAAAATGTCTACAAAAAATTTACACTTTTAGGCCGAGGTAAAATTTTGACGTTGCTATAACAAACAACAGATAGAGTCTGAGTGACAAAATGGTCTACTGTCTAAAATCTAAGACTTTATGATGGTGGCACCTATAGTTGAGAATTTTGTAGGTATATAACCAATGCAATAACGAAAATTGTTTGCCAAAAATTTCCTTATTAAGTATTCGCTTGCAAATTGTTTGTCAAGTTTAATTTTCTGGTAACTTTTGCTTTGGTTAAACTCTTGAAAAGCAAAAAAAAAAAAAAAGAAATTTCTCACTTTATTTTTGAAATGCCAAGTACTTACTTTACGGAACTATTTTTTTGGCATTTGTACAAAGGAAATTTTTTTTCTTTTTTTTTTGCTGTTGTACAAACCCAAAAATGCAACACAAAAGTAACAAATGTTAGCGAAGATTGCAGAAGTTTCTATTTTCATTTACAACAATTTCTTCAAGTTAAGTCTCTATGTCTAAAGGCGTTGTTAAACTACGCACTCAAAACTTTGCTACTTTGTATGTTTAAAAAGATTTTAGGGTTTTTAACTTTTGCGAGCGCCGCCTTTAGCTGACTTAAAGTGTGACTGAAAACAAAACTTAGAAAAGTTTCCCTGCAGCTTAAGATTTTCTTTAATAGAGATACAGATTCATACTACCAAATTGTGGAGAATGCGAATACAACTTTCTGATGTTAACTGAATATTGCGATATCAATGTGCAAAATTATATTGCATAAATTCAAAAATGAAGATAAACAACAAAAGGAAAATTTCAATGTGCTCCGTGTGTACTAAATTCGATAAATTCATAGTCATCAGCGCTACATAATGAAAAATATACGCAGGGTGTCTTATAAGATTCGGAAATATAGTACACCTAATGTTTTCCGATGTAAATGATTATGATAATCATTGTCCACGCATCTGAGCTTTGATTGTTGGAAACAAATATAAGTTATTAGTTGCCAAGTCATGACTGTAAGGCGGATGACCCATCAATTTGATGTTTTGAGTGTTTAAATACTCGTTTTTTCCAGCCGATATGTGAGAACTTGCAAAATGATTCGTCGTTTTGGGTTAGTCGTGTACCACACAGAATTAACGGTATTTTGCAAAAAAATGCGCCATATATATTATATTGGATTTTAAATATATTATTTTATATCTATATAATATAATCAATAAACAATTAGAGGGGCTATCCACCAGCTTCAACTTAAAAAAAATAAGCTATTTTCATTGTGATTACTATTTTTGCATCATTTCGTCATTCTCCGTTTAATCACTCTCCGTAACTTTTTGCAACATTTCATCACTCTCCATTTAGTAACCCTGCACCTGGTCTTTTTGTTAGTTTTGCTTAAACTATTTATTTAAAAAATAAAATTTTATTTTAAAATGCTTAAGTAGTCTTTTGAAAAATCCAACATAAATTTTTATAATTATCCTTTAATTATTACTTCTCATTAGATTTTTTAAAATAATTTTTATTTCGGTTTAATCCAAATGGTCGAAATAAAAACAACTTTACACTCAATCTGTTAAAAAAACAACGATTGGGGCGTAAAAAAATTTACAATTCAATTTTATATTTATGACCGCTAAAATAACAGAAATAACCGTTAAATAAAACAATAAAAAGAATAACAACAACAGGAAGGGAAACAATAATATGTATAACCCTCTTCCACCCTACAAAAACACAAAAAGCCATTTTTGTCCGCATTTTCGAAAATGAATGTGTGTCATTGAGATGGCCATAAAAGTGCTACCAGACTTCGCATGTGAACTGGTTTATATCCTTCGCCTATATGTGTGCATGTGTGTATTTGTAAGGGGTGTGTTTGTATTTTAAAATTTATTTTATTTGATTATTTTTTAGAGAGTTATAAAAAATACAAGGTAGCAATATATAACAGCCGACAACTGATGTGGAAAAAGTTGACTGAACTTTTAACAGTTGAAAATAGTAGCGTATGATTCCCTCCATTGGTCTCATAGGTAAGATAAGCCTTTGTGCCTAAAAACCATACCATTTTGTTTAGCAAAAAATAAATTAATATTCTTTATTAGCGACCTCAAAAACTGCAATATAACCTTGATGATTTACAGTGACTCACGAAATTGATCACGCTTTGGCTTTGTATGCAAACAACCAATAAAAAGTCTGAAATGGGTTTGTATTTTTAATGTATCTTTATTTTGGTAAAACTGCATTAAGTAAAGGAAAATAAACAAGGGACAAATTCCATGAAAACTCTTTCTTAAATAAAAAATAATAAAACAAAATCAAAAATACTCAGCGTGATCAATTTTGTGACTACGCATTATGAACCTCGGAAACTAATGTTAATATTTTGTATAGCCTCCTAGTGCATCAATAACTGCTTTTATTCTTCTGGGCATACTTTCTAGAAGAGTTTCACAAGTTTCTGGAGCAATAGCATCTCAAGCATTTTGAGCCTTAGGCCAAAATTCATTAAGAGTACCAATTTAACCTTCCATCGATTTTCTCAATATGCCCCATAAGTACTCAAAAGGAGTGAGGTCTGTAGATTACGAGGGCCTTTTTATTGTTGTAATTCCATTATCTGAAAGCCATTTTTGTGTCCTCTTTGCAGTGTGTTTTGGATTATTGTCCTGCTAAAAGACAATAATCGAAGCATTTACTTTCAAATCTTGTAAAATACCAAGCAAATGACTTCGTAGAATTTCACTGTTAGACTCTGCTGTTATTCGACCTTCAATTTTGGTAACTCTACCAACACCTCTAGTGGTCATACATACCCACATCGTTATTGAGCCTCCTTTAAACTCAACCTTTTTTCTTTTTTCTTAAGACCCTTCATTAAGTTATGTACAGTTGTTTCGTCGACAGTACCGTACGACCCTCCGAAGATCTGATTTCATTAGAGCCCAATGTCTTTCAATAGGTCGTAGCTCTGGACAGTAAGGTGGATTCGCATTTTTGGGAACAAAATTTACATTACCAAAACATTACAATACCCCCGTGCTCACGAATAAATGGCAAAAGACGTTTTTGAAGGCATTCATCAATAAAAATTTTCGAGTTAATTGTGCCCTGTGTTACAAAAAAACTGCTTCTCAGACCGCAGGTGCATATAGCCTGGCAAACCATATACTGCTTGGGAAATTTTGTTATTTTCTTCTCTTTAATTTTGCTCTGTACCTGCTCCTTTTCCGAACAGGTATAAATTCGTGTCCTGGTAGTTGTTTAAAACCTGCCTTAACGTTTCATCGTCCATTATGCAGCAGTCAAATTTAGTCAGGTAACCGACATATAACTTTCGATCTTGCTTTTGGGACTTTAACTGATTTTCATGGGAACGGTCTGATACTTTTTGAACTTTGTAAGTCTTTAGCTTAAGTTTTTTCTTTGGTCTGTTTATAGAAGATTTTGAGGTTCCTGCTCTGGCAGCCATATCTCGTTGAAGTCGTGTTAGGACTCCGCTTAAAAAGGCGCTTTACCTATTTCACCAACTGTGAGTCTGTACTGGCTTTTCTACCTGAACCCTTTTTCTGCGTAATAAGTTGATCCTTATTATAATTCGAAATTACCCTTTAGACAGTTCTTTTTGATGCACCTGTTTTTTTAGCTATGACTGAATATTTTAATTCTGGTTTTTTCAGGTAAGTGTACAAAATGAGTTCGCGCTTTTTTTCTTGATTGCTAGACACCTTTATCGTTTGAAGTTTGCTTACCAAGTGTTATATATATTTTTTTAATCATCATGTTATTTTGGATACTTCTCGACTTTAACCGATATTTTGGATATTTTTTGGTACTTTTCGACTTTTATCGATTTTTTAGATGTTTTTACCTTTACCGGTATTTCGTACCTTTAGAGGTATTTTGGATATTTTTCGAAACTTCTCGACTTTTGGACTTTTTCCGATATAGCAAATGTTTTACTGATATTTTGGATGTTTACGTTTACACAGATGGCTCTTAATTAGATAATGGGGTTGGAGCAGGTTCTATGTCTCCAACTCACACGAAGAATACTCATTTTAATTGCCAGATGAGTGCAGCATTTTCCCATCGGAAATTTTCGCGATTAACATAGCGGTCGATTACCTTAAAGAAAGTGTAAGCGAGATGGAAATCGCTCTATAAAAGCTTTAAAATCAAACTTCATTAAATCAAAGACAGTTTTTGAATCTGTTACCGCTTTAGCTTCCCTTAGTGAAACCAACCAGGTATGCCTTCAGTGGGTGCCGTCGCATTGCAAAATTTTAGGAAGTGAAAAGGCAAATCTATCAGCAAAAACTGGAACTCTTTTAGAAGCTCAAAAAATAAAATTCCAACACCGCTTCAACATTTCTTCTCTTTAAAGATCGCTCAATTGTTCTCAGTAGGGAATAGACGCTGGGAACAGTCCCCCACTAGCGCTATAACAAAGTATTTTTGGCATCGTTTTCACAAAGCAGATTATTCCAAATATTGACTATCTCTGACGTGGAGTGAGTGCAGCCTGCTGACTAGAGTTGTGACTGGTCATTGTCTAATTGGTCACCATGCCTTTGGACTGGGCATAGTCTCCAACAACTGGTGCAGAAACTGTCACGAGCCTGAGGAAGTGGAAACAATTAAACACCTTTTATGTCTTTGTCCTGCGCTTGCAAGAACTAGGCTGAAATGTTTAAAGGGACTCACTAAAATTCACCTAATTGACATTAAAAGATTCGCTGTGCTGACGGGATCCTTCAGTTTGGACAAACACCATATTGAAAGGACCAGAGTTTATGAAAAGACGTTAATAAGAGAGTTTGTGGTATCACTATGGACCCTTGCGGTCTATGTGTAGCAATATTGCCGCGACCCTAACCTAACCTAACAATAATTCTTTGAATGGGAATCCTTTGTTAGGTTAATTAAAATCTGTGTTCCAAAACAGAAAAACAAAATTTTTTTGCAACACCCTATCGCTTGAGTACTCTGTCACTGTGTGCGTTTATTTACGAGTATCTATGGTGTTGTAAACATTGAAAATTCGACAAATAAAAAAAAAACAACAACAAAAGTAACTACATATCCTGTGCACAGGAATTACAGAATTTTTATTCCTTCACTGTGCAATTGTTGTTGTAGTAATTTTTCCAAATAATTTTTTTTATTTTTATTTTTTTCTTCATAGCCGTTTGAGAATTGAAAGGACATCAGCGTTGCACAAATTGCCTCCAAAAAATTGTCGCACAGTTTCCGTTTAAAAATTTATTTATTTATTTTGTTGCCTTTTATTTTTTGTTTGGACCAAATTCGTTTGTTCAACTATGTTAACAAGTACAGCAATAACAACAACAACAACAGTACATTGTTTATTTGTTTAAGTGTCTCTCTGTTTTGTTTTGTTTTTTTTTTTGTTGCTGTTGTTGAGAAAAATTGCTCTGGTTTGCCTTGATGCTGCTGCTGCTGCTGCTGTATCCTGTTGCAAGCTTAAAAGGACTTGCAAGCAATTTTAAAATCGTTCTGTAAAACAAATAAAGTTTTTTGTTTTCCATCTTATTGTTGTTGTGTTTGTCTTTACATTGTTTATGTTTGCCATGCAGCATAAGTAAGCAACAAAGTCCTTCGTATCCTTTTTTTTTGTGTGATTTTGGTTTGCGCCATTCACTGCGTGTGTGTCTGTGTTTGTAAATGTAAAGAAAATTTGGTGAAAAATATTTACCATTACATTTTTAAGTGCTGGTCATTTGTTAAAAAGAGAACATTTTCCAGACTTCAGTTGCGTTGAGGTGGCCAATGCGTAGGAATATTTGAAATCTATATGGAATTCACCGGAAATGTAACTGGCTTATTTTGTTTTTTTAGTTTGAGATTTAAAATAAAAATTAATGTATTGTGTGTGGCTATGTTAAGGGACTATCTTATTCAGTGTCTAATAAATTTTCTGCGAAGGGTTTAATGACCAAATGTTACCAAAGTACCTAATTTACAAAGAAAAAAGGAGTGCGGAATTGATCCGTAAAAGAGCAAAAATAATCTCATAATATGAATAGATTGACATTTTGTTAGAAATGAATAAAATTGGGCTTTGATACCACGCAAAGCTTATTTGATATTGTAGAATTGATATCATTAAGCTGTTTTGTTTTAATTAATACCACTTAACCCGTTTCTTGCAAAAAAAACCTAAGTCAAGAACAGATTTTTTCCATTATTGATATCAATAAACTCTGTTAGAATTCAAGCACTTTATTCAGCCCAAAAAAGTTCTTTAAAACTGAATTATTTGTAAACAAAACAGTTTCGATTTATTCCTGAAAAGTTCTATTCGTGTTACTTATGAGGTTTCTGCAATGACCGATTCAATTTGAACGCCATGTTAATGGATGTTGTTTAGATTTATGCTTCCCGAAAAGAGTATTTATTAGGTTTTTATAATTAAATGACAACACTAAGGAAGATATTGCCATAATTAAAGCTAAGTTTTATAGATAAAGGTAAGTGCTTCCAAGTAATTTATCAAATTTTACAGGTGAATGTTTTAGGCTATTTTTTAAACCTATATAACTAGATGACATACTGTTCACCTGTAAAATTCTATAAAGTACTTGAAAGCCCTAATTTCTGTTTTTAAAACCTAAATTAAACTATGTCCATATCTTTTTTCTAACCTAAAGGGATAAAAAAAGTTTTTTTTCAATATTTCGGTCTACGATATCTCCTATAAACATAAAAATATCGACATATGTGAAATTAGATTTTAAAGAAAAAGATTAAGACTTTCAAGTACCGTTACCAAATTTAACGAAAAAACAATATGTCATATTCAAAAAATACCAAAAAACCATTTTTTTTTTTGGTTTTTAGCTTAGAATATCTCAAAAACTATACACGACAGAGAAATTCTGAGAGTAGATTCGAATTTAGCATCGCAAAGCATATCTATACCTTAAAGCGCTATAGTCCTATCCCCACTTTTTGGGAATTTGAGATTTTTGCAGTTATGGTATCATTGTCGGCTTCTTTTCCGTGTAGAAAACTGTGTGATGTTAAAACACCGCTAAAAAACCAAAATGTTCGATAACACAGGTTTACAAAAAAAAAAAAAAAAAAATGTCATGGCGTTTTTACCAGACTATGTGTTTCCTAGGGACTTTGACGTCCTGAATCCGAATCCGGGGTCCGTTTTTTTCCAGAACGTCTGAGAAAAAAGATTTCAAGATCATATGGAGGTCAAAATGGGGTTCATGCGTCGTTTAGTGATAAATTCGCTAAAACTCTGAAACTTATTTTTTATCATTGAGTTCTTTGTCCTTAAAAAGAATATGTGATCAAAAAGGGTATCTCGGACCTAGTTTCGGAGATGTGGCCATCGGAAGATCCGGATATATTTTCTATGAAAACCGCTATAAGTTGGGAACCCCTGGATGGATTTGAAAAAAAATTGAAGTCATATGAAAGGTAATTTGACAACCTCTAAAAATATTTTCAATAGGATTCATAGTTTTGCAGATATGACCTTTTTGAAATTTTGAGAAATTTTTCAATTACAACAACAAATACATCAACAAAACCAACAACAACAACAACAAAATACCTTTCATATGACACCAATATTTTCCAATTCCATCCAGTGGCTCCCAACTTATAGCGGTTTTCATAGAAGATATATCCGGATCTTCCGATGGCTATATCTCCGAAACTAGGCCCGAGAGACCCTTTTTGATCACATATTATTTTTTAGAACTAAGAATTCGATGATATAAAATTAGTTTCAGAATTGTAGCGAATTTATCGCTAAACGACACATGACCATTTTGACCTCCATATGACCTTGAAATATTTTTTCTTAGACGTTCTGGAAAAAAACGGACCCCGGATTTGGATTTAGGAAGTCAAAGTCCCTAGGAAACACATAGTCTGGTCAAAACGCCATGACATTTTTTTTATTTTGTAAACCTGTGTAATTAAGAAAAATCCTATTTCCAAACTGTAATTTTTTGAAGAGCGCTACTGTCCTATCTCCACTGAATATTCAAATAAGTCACATTTTTAAAAAATTTTTGTTTGTTTTTTCGTATTTTCTTTGCGTTTCATGATATTTTGCGACATTTTAGTGAACAAATTTTGTTACACCCAAGGGGTGTGTCTTGTATGTCGGAACCAAAAATTAAAAAAAAAATTTCGTTTTTTTCGTGTTTTCTACGCGTTTTATGACTTTTTACAACATGTTAGTAGAAAAAATTCAAAAAATTTACTAAATGTGTCCTTTATTTTAATAGAAGTGTAATTCTATACAAGAGCAAAAGTAATGGCATATTATAAATTAGCTGGGATTTCGTAAGAAACTAATAAAATTGGTCAAAAACAATAAATTATGTTAAAATATATTATAGGTAAAATTATTGCATGAATCGTTATATCAAAATAGCAGCCAATTCTAAATAACCACTGTTTGAAATCTTTTTTTTACATTTCCCAACAATTGAAAAAATGGAGATAGGACTATAGCGTTCTAAGGTATCGATATGGAATCTGATTATTTTAATTTTTGTTTGTTGAAGTTGAATACAAAATGGGAAAATGATCACAAAAGATTATAGAACAAGCCCCCATTCTCAATTTTTGTCGTAATTTTTGTGTGATAATCCTGCCCTTTAAAAAACTGTAAATAACCATCCAACTAACTAATCAAAATAAAAATGAATCATTCAAATCACAAAAAAACTTTTCAAATTAGTAGACCTTTACAGGAGAAAAAAACAAAAATTAAGTATAATTTGATTATTGGTAGCTTCTCTTAATTGGTCATTACTCCGATATTTATCAATAGATTTTCTTTATACTTTAAGTATATCGGCATTTCCACAGAAAGGTAAACGGTAAAGGGTATCACGCCCTCACAAAAATCACTTCATCATATCTCTGAAAATATTAAACGCACATATATGAGATTTGATTCACTTGTACAGAGTGCCATAGAAAATAATGTTCACTGCAAAAATGAGCGATGCTATGCCTCTAAAAAAAAAATTTTTAATTTATAAGATATGGCACACATGTAAAATGGATAAAAACAAGTTACATCCTTTGGAATTCTAACGAAAACCAAGTTTAAGTTAATTTTTGTTCTATTTTTGCGTATTTATTGAGCAAGTTGTCGATCAGTATTTTGACAAAAAAATAGACTTTTCTCTTTTAAGTACTGGTCCCGAAAACTTTGATGCTTTTGTTTCTTAAGATTATGATTAACCTGAGTGATAATTTTTTTATATAACATCACAATTATAAAGTACATAACACTTGGTGATAGCGCTTTAAACAAAAAAGATGTCTAGCAATCAATAAAAAGTTCGAAAACTGATTTTGTCCACAGGTGCATCAAAAATCACTGTCTAAAGGGTTATTTTGAATTATAGAGAGGGTCTACTAATCGCGCGAAAAATTATCTCAAATAGAAAGCTAAGCTTAGACGCACAGTTGGACACAATGCGAGATATTGCTGTAGGTTTAGGTACATACATATCTCGAAATCTAAGTACTATACAAAGACTTAAGAAGAAATCTATGCTGAAGACCTGCAAATTTCAAAAAGTGCCAGATCGTGCCGATGAAAAGCAGCTGGAGGCTTAAATGCAAGCCTGAAAGTTATATAAAGGTTTCCTGACTAAATTTGACTGTAGCGAAATAGACTTTGAAACACGAATGATCCACCTGTGCGGAAGAAAGCCAGTTGCGGAGCAAAATTAGAGCAAAGAAAATCACAAAATTTTCTGCCAGGCCAGGCATTATGAGAAGCAGTTTTTTGTAACACCGGGCACAAGAAACTCAAAAATTTTTGTTGACGACTGTCTTGAAAAACTGTTTTGCCATTTATTCATGGACATGAAGGTATTGTAATATTCTGGCCTGATTTAGCTACCTCTCATTACTCTTAAGCCACCATAGAGTGGTACAAGAGCAAAAATGAACATTTCGTTTCAAAAAAGGCGAGTCCACTTAATTGCTCAGAGCTTCGACTTTCGAGAGATATTGGGCTTTAATGAGATTGGATCTGCGAAGAAGTAATAATGCTGCAAAAAACTACAAGATTTCATAAATAAGTGGAGAAGGTCGTTCAGTACCCGCGACGAAACAACTTGGCAAATCTTAATAAAGGGCCTTAAGAAAAAACAAAATGCAATACTTTACGAAAAAAAAAACAAAATTGTTAATATTTTAAGGTTATTTATATTGGTTATACTACTCATTAAAAAAAAAATTAATCAAAAAAAAAAAAAAAATTCATGGGGTATTTTTTATTGATGAAAAACAAAGTATCAAATTTTTCTGGACCAGTCATTATTTTGATCCATTGCACTTAAACAACTAAGTGATGCTTAAAGATAATTAAATTACCCTTAAGAAGTTAAATATCTAGAGTGATCAAATCGAAATCGAAATCTGATGTTTTTTGTTTACTTACTTGCCCATACCTTTGAAACTTTTTAAATTTTCTGTTCCCCAATTAGAGTATAAGAAGAAAACATTTTCAATTCTTTAAATTTTAACGAAAACCGTTTAAAAAGTTTATCTTAGAAAACTGAAAAATATCAGCAACCCATGTTTCGTTGTTGTTACATACATAGGTATTTGGGAATTCACAATCAGCATTGATATATGTACCATTTTTCCTATCTTACTGCTATCACCGTCACTTCACTTTCATCCGTCATACGAAAGGACATGATGATGAACGAGTTGCTGCAGTGTCAAATTAAATTAACGTTGACATGGGTATCAAGTACAACAAAAAGCAACAACAACAACAAAACGTAACAAACGTTAAACAACAAACGGCGGTCAAGTCCTTTTTAATGCAGCAGATAAAATAAAGCAACAACAAACAGTGAATAAAAAAGAAAAGAAAGAAAAAAGCGAAAAAATAACAAAGCAACCAAAAGGTAAAACAAGTGAACAAAAAAGAAAAAGAAGAAAAGGAAGACGAAAAGCAAAGCAAAAGGATATGCTGCGTTGAAAAGCGATAAAAACTTAAAATAATTTTAGGTCAATTGGCAATTTGAAATTGAAAAGCAACATTTGTAAGGAAGGGAGCGCAAAAGAAAGAAAGGGGGAGCAAACATTAAGTGATTGATCAGGATACAACAAAGAGCACAAACTGTTGTTTTTTCTGTTGCGAAGAAAAAAAAGAAATAATCGAGGTGTGATGAAACTCGTTGACAGCACCTTATGTATCCTTTCGAACCCCACTGATTTTATGTATTTTTTATTTTCCTCCAAGCAAGAGCTACCTACTTTTTAATCAATTTTTGATTAATTCCTATTTTATTGTTTACTGCAGGCAAAAAGGATTTTTTTTTTTCGTTTTGGTATCCTTGATTGTGACAGTAGTAGGGGGTGCAGCTTACGTACTAAAGTTCATAAAGTTACTTTTGATTGTCTTGTCAGTGTAGATGAAGAAGAAGTTGAGGAGGAAACAGTTTTTTTTTTAAAGCCAAAATACGAAAAAGTTATCCTTTTTTTTTTTGGTGTAGCGTACTCTGAGGCAAATTTTTGAAATACTTTGCTTTGTTGTGGTTGTGTACTGCGAAGGGGGAGACAAAAGGTTAAAGTTGTGTTGTTAAAAAAAATTTTATTGATCCTTTTTGCGCAAATGTAAAAGTAAAGTTTTATAAAAAGTTGACTTTTGTGGTTTTGCTTTAAAGTAATTTTGTGGGATTTTTGCGGTGGAACATCAGAAATTTTAATTTATTTTTCAAATTCAATTTAAAGCACATTAACGGTGACTTTTTTGCAGTCGAGAATGCACCAAATGAATTTTTTGTAGGAGCTTTTAGTAAGAACTTAACTCAGTTAACTCATAAATTGCTTAAAAAATATAAAATTCTCTTTAAATTTTTATTGAATTTAATTTTTGCCTTGTTCTTTTTTCTTTAACGCAGCAGACCAAGAAAACAAGAAGGAAAAAAAAGGAATCCTTATTGACGTGCTAATTAATAGCACAATCCAACAATGTCCTGTCGACATAAGAAATGTTCAAATACTTTAAGCCTAATCAAAACCGACATTGTTGCCAACACAAAACAACAGCGTAAGAAACCAAGCACAAAGTTAAGTCACGTCAGACAATGTAGCACGTTCGTTGTATCCTTTTAATGTTACTTAGTAAGTGTGTCTGTGTTTGTGTGTGTGTCTTAGCATGTCCTTTTATGGCGAGAAAGCGCAAAGAGAGGTAGAAATTAAATAGAAATAAAACAAAAATAATGAACAAAATACGTAAAGAAAAGAAAAACAAAACTTTTGCTGTTTGTTTACTTATCCTGACAAGAAGTCGTTAAGAATTCTCACTTCGCATTATGAGCGCCAGCGTAACCTGATTGCAGGACATTAGAGTTATCACTGTAGCTGTCAAAGTCGAAGTTGAAGCAGCCACCAGCTTTGATGATGGCGATGACGAAGATGTACGATGAACGAACAGTTGAAATGATTGAAGGCAATGTGCCGGCAAAGCAACTACAGTGAAGAGTTGAAAGAAAAAGTTTTTCCGACTACAACTGTAGTGTACAATTTTTATCACTGACTGTAGTAGTATTATGAGAATTTAGCTGAAATTTGTCATTTAAAGCCAAACTGCTTTTAATGTATTGGAAGAAAAGCGGAGGGTATTCAATTAGTGTGATATCCACTTTTTACGAACTGAATAATTTGGTTCCAGATTGGTCGTCAACAGTTGCAATAATTGTGAGAAAACCATGGGAAATATTGCTCATACATACTTATAGCCAAGCGTTGGTATGAGGCACAATAGTGGTTACATTTCATAAAAGGCGTGGCACTGCCCACAAAACTTTGATAATTCGTAATAAGATAACTCATTTTTCTGAAATTTTATGTAAACTGTCAACTAACAATAAGGTTTCGCTGAACTAAAGGTGATCGTTGTAGCATTAGTGGGCGTGGCAGCTCCCATACAAATAAGCCACGTTATGTTCAATCTTTTACAGCTTCGTTCGGTTTCCTTGATTAATACATTTACGAACAATCAATAGAGTAGAACGGGGCAATGTCGTGCACTCAACTTTGACATGCTCGTAAAGCCGTACATCTCAAGCGAATGCGACGAGTAAGCATCCGATCGAAAGATAATTTCATTGGTTACATTCATGTGTAACAACATTTGTGTAGCGAAAAATTGTGTTTGTGTAAGTGAATGTGCACGACATTACCCCAATGGTCGTTTTAAAGGTCAACTTCGATAACTCGGTGAAGCCCAAAATTTTTTTGGAAATCAAATACTTCTTTTCTTTGGCAGGATATTTCGTTTCAGAAAACACTTACCTGGTATATTTTCCCGCAAGGAAAATTATTTTTCTGACCCGATGAAAAAACACTTTTGTCGTCCCGAAAGCGTGCGTTTTGAAAAAAAGGTTACTCTGTAGAGACGAACTGGTGAAAATTGCTAGTATTATATGCATAAGCTCAGTAGGTCAGCAGGTCCCTAGCTTACGAACAGTTGGTAAATCATGCAAGTCCTTGGGCTAAAACAGCCAGTGCACGACATTACCCCCTGCACGACATTACCCCGTTCTACTCTACATATATTTTTCTATCGATTTTTTCGATGTTTTGATAAAATTTGAATATTTTTGGCTTTTTCCTATAATTTTGGACTTTTTGACTTATGAAATACTTTTCGATTATATATTTTTCGATACCATTTCATACTTTAAGAATTTTTTTATATGAACCGATACCCAATTTTTTCTATGTTTTCCGATAGGTATCTGTTGAATTTTTTCGTTAATTTCGATTATGTTTATTAATTTACTGCAATTTACAATTGGTTTATTACATTTTACTACACTATTTGGTATTTTCTATTTAATATTTTTTCCCGATACCATTTGATGTTTTAGAGCTGGTTCACATGACAGATGGGATAGTTGCGCAACTATCTGGTCTGAATTGGATTTGTGTTTATGCCAAATTTTGTATAGAATTTTAGTAGGGCGATTGTTCGACGATTGTTTGATGAGAAGGATATTGTGAAAAAATAATATTTCTTCCTTAATAAGGGATTGTTAACGCGGGGAAATGCGTAAACTTTAGCTCCCATACTCCAGTTTGATTCCTCGACGAACGGCATGTATGTAGAACAGTGATCGGCATTCTATAGCACAATTGTGCACTCAAAAATCTACCTAGCTCTCTCTTTCTTTTTCGTTCTTCTATCTGTCTTCTCTCAAACATAAATTCGCACTCATTAATTTGCCGACCACTGATGTAGAATGCTTCTTAGCACTAACGAGTGTTACCGTCTTGCTCACTCGTATTCAATGTTAATTGCTGACAATTGCTCAGCACAATTGTCAACTTCAAGTTGGGAAAATTCTTCACTCGTTGAAAATTAACCATGCAGTAAGCAACTGCAGCTCTTTATGTTTGTAAATTCTCGTTTTAATTTTTAATTTTGTAAAGTTTACTTTTCAATAAAGTAAAGTTAAATTAAAAGAAATTGTTCTGGATTATCCTTTAAATACAAATTTCTTAACTGATCATTTAAAAGCAAAGACAATTCATCGCTTCCATTTGAAGTGTCATCGTCGCTAACAGCAACGATTCCAGCTTATGAAAGGCCACTTCCAAAGAGACTCCAGGTCTTCTAGCGACTCCTGGTCTGAGGAACAGACTCATGATCATCACCAGAGACTTCCATTGCCATCGTGTGTATGCCCTGCGGGCTAAGAGCGTCTCTACAATCATCGTAGCAGCAGCAGCCAAAGCGAAGTCTTATCAAATGTATACCCTTGAAATTTCAGATGTAGTGAAAATTATAAATTTGGTCCCCGACCAAACATTAATACTTTATCAAAACGGGTACCACCAGTTTTGTTTTTAAATATAAAGGAATCAGAAGTTGCTGATATATCTTTTATATGTAGTAACCAAGATAAGTTAAGAACCCTTGAATGGATTTCAAAAATGGAAATGCATAAAAATCGTTCAAATTGGGTTAATGGAGTTATTAAGACTTTTAATATCATGGACAAAGCCAAGGAAATTATGAAAAAAAAAAAAAAAATATCAAAAGACCTCACAGGGCAATCTATTAGACTGGAGCGTTTTGCATTAAATTTTATTTTCACTAAATTTAGTGCTAATGAAAAAATTTTCATTATCAAGAAATTTATCAATTGTTCGTGAAAATATCTTACTATTAAAAAATTCGTTTTGTGGTCACGGTGCTCTTGAACAGTCGATAGGTTTTTTGAATATGTGGAGAAAATCTGTGAATGGGGTTTCATTTGTATAAGTTTGTATGTATGTTTGTATGTATTCTCCTTTAACTCCTAGGAGGAGCATAGGGCCAATATGAAATCTCTCCATTTGTCACAATCCCTTGCGATGACTTTGATCTCTTGCCACGATTTTCCCGATTCTTGGATTTCCTTTTCCTTTTTGTATTAGTTTAGTGGTCTGAAAAATGCAAACCCCGAAATCGTAGCGAATCATCCCCGCGAAATATCGCAAAAATACCTATCCCATATAAAATAAAACTAGTAAGGGTGTAAAATTTGGCCTGGCCAAACATTAAATACCCTACACTGCAGTATTTTTAAAATTTTGCTCATATGGGAGGTGCTACGCCCTCTTGTCCGAGTTCACCCAGTTTTTGTTCAGAGCTTGCATTTATAGATTTTAGTGTCTGAGCGAAAAATGTTTTCAGCATAGTGTTTTGACGTTTTTGCATATATAGGAGGTGCCACGCCCTCTTGTCCGAGTTATTCTAGTTTTAGCTTAGAGCGTGCATTTATAGTCTGTAGTATTTGAGTGAAGTTTGGTTGGATTATCTCAAAAAACTCTTTCAGTATAGCATTTTGAAGCTTTTGCTCATATGGGAGGTGCCACGCCCTCTTGTCTGATATCACCCAATTTTTGTTGAGAGCTTTCATTTATGATTCTTAGTGTTTAAGTCAAATTTGGTTCTAATATCTCATAAAACGCTTTCAGTATAGCGTTTTGAAGCTTTTGCTTATATGGGAGATGCCACGCTCTCTTGTCCAAAATTGCTCAGTTTTTTCTCAAAGGTTGCTCTTACAATTCTTAGTATTAATGCGTATTTTGGTTGCATTGTCGTGAAAAATACTCCTAAAATTGCATTTTGAATATATTTTTTGTATGGGCGGTAGGCGTGTACATTGACCGATTTCGCTCATTTTCAATCCCCCGAGCTAACTTTGATGACGGAGGTAGTGTACCAAATTTCATTGAAATATCTTGCTCAGTTTTCCCAAAAAGTGTATTTCAACACACAGCCAGCCACCCAGCCAGCCAGCCAGCCAGCCAGCCAGCCACCCAGGCAGCCAGTCAGACAGACGGACATGGCTATATCGACTCAGGAGGTGACGCTGATTAAGAATATATATAATTTTCTATATCTGCCACGCCTCCTTCTCTGCGTTACAAACGGAAGGACAAAGTGAATATACCCTGGGTGTAGGGTATAAAAAAATCAGAAAAAAAAAACGCAACAAACAAATATAAAAATAGTTATTTTTAATGTATTTTGCAATGTTTTTGAGGTATCTTAGCCTAAACAAGGAAAAAAAGCCGACGCTATGTTTTATTGTTGTGTTTTGGAGCTATATAACAGGACGTATATCCGTAAATTCTGATGCAGAAATGGAAAGCTTTAATCAATCTTTTAAACATGATTCAAATAATGTCGATATCTTTATTTTTCTCGGAGATATCCTAACCTAAAAAGTTATAAAAGTGCAAAAAACGTGTTTTGTCATTATTTCAGTCTACGATATTTCAGAGAAAAATTAAGCTATTGACATAATTTAAATGCGGTTTTAAAGAAAAAAATTGGAGCTTTCAGATAATGTAATTTTACGTATAAATGTTCTATATTCTAGTTATAAAGCTTCAAAATATAGCAAAAACGGTATTTTTTCCTTGTTTAGGCTAAGATATCTCAAAAACCGTATAAGATACAGCAATTCTAAGGCCGGATTCGGATTTAGCATTGCAAAATACATTATAGTTGTTTGTTGCGTTTTTTTCCGATTTTTTTTTTTTTTTATATGACATATGTATTTTTGCGATATTTCGCGGGGATGATCAGCTACGATTTCGGGGTTTGCATTTTCCAGACCACTAAGCTAATACAAATGAAACTCCATTCACAGATTTTCTCCACATAGCCAAAAAACTTATCGACTGTTCAAGAGCACCGTGTGGTAGTGAAAAATTTTCATTATCACTAAATTTAATGATATTTCTTCCACTATTAATAAATTTATTTGGTGGTAATGAAAGATTTTCCATTATCGCTAAATTTAATGAAAGGAAAAATTTGTTTCATTGAATTTAATATTTCATATGGGACTGTCTCCGTAATTTTTTGAAATTTTGAAAAAATATTTGGCAGTAATTTTTTCCACTATGCCACTATTGCTTATGCCAATTTACAGCTAAATCAGATTCCATCAACAAAATCTTGTTCAGTTTGACATGGATTCTCACATTTCATTTTTTTTTTTTACATTTTTAAAATGTTCCCACATTTCTGTGCTTTTTTAGCATGTTTTGAATTTTTCAATAGCCATGTTCACGATCCGGTGCAAAAGGTCTTGCATCATAGCATTTGTAAATAGGTCTTGAAAAATTTTGCTATTCAACAACAAAATATACAGGATTGAATTTACATTTGCATTTACATTTACTATACTAAAAACCTATAGCATAAAAATATCATGTCATTTTTCAAATAAAAATTTTTGCTTTATGCTCTCGTTCTCTTTGCCCATACGATTTTCTCAGAGAAATTAATTTTTTCGTAGCTTGCAATGTTTATACTTTTAATATTGCTCACGATCAAGTGGAAATTATTGCTATTTTGCTACTTTGCAAGTCTAAATGCACCGGATCGTGAACACGGCTAATGTTTTTCAAAATTTTTGTGATATTTTCCAACAATTTTCGTCTCTTTCAATATTTTTGATTTTTGTCTGAAGTTATTAACATGAGTTCGGGTTATCGGGATTTCAAATTTTTTTTCAATATTTTAAAATTGCTAACTTTTTCAACATATTCTGATATTTTTCAATATAATTCGTCTGTCTTTGTCAACATTTTCATACATTTTCCCACAATTTTAGTTTTTCTACTTAATGTAACTCTTTAGACCATTCTTAGCATTTTTGCATGTTTTGTCTTTCCAATGTTCTACTGCTTTTCACTGTCTCTCAACCATTTTACTATTTATATTCTTTATCACAACTAATATACACAAGTATTCGACATTTGTTTTTGAAACTTTTTCAACATCAATCGGCATTTTCCATTAAATATACTTGAGTAGAAAAAGCTCTTCGTTGCACTTGACTGTTGCACGCATACAAACCGAAGAGCACACACACACACACTGATACAGGACTTGACGAATAGTCGCACATAGTAGTCCTTTTTTATTTTGTTTTGATATTCGCACACACTCTCTTTCTCATTGCTGTTCGGTGCGTTGTTAGAATTTTGATGCGCTTAACGAGCCACGTGACCTGCACATTGATGACTTAACTCATGCTGATTTTGTTTCCCTTTTACTGATGCTTTCATCCTACTTTGTTGCTCCTCCTGCTATGGCTGCTGCTGTTGTGGAGTAGTGGACGTCGTCCTTGATGATGAAAACGCCGCTGCAAGAACTGTTGACGATGGCGATGATGATGATGAGAACGGTGATGCAAAGCAGACTTTGAAGTTTCCCTTTTGAAAGGTAGGTAAGTGGCTGCCTGCTCTGAGCACTCGTCGTTGTTTGGACAACTTTTGAACTTATGTATTGTTGATGTTCCCCATTTAGCCCATCATTCACATACAACTATCGTTCGTCCCTCTGAACTTAACGTGTTTTTACTTGCCCGCCCTGTGTGTCTTGTTGCTTCTTTGTTTTGCTTAATTTGAAAAGTTTTCGTATCAAGCGCAAATTTTTGTTTAAAATAAGCGCCATATCAAAAAAAGAGAAAAAAAAAAACGTAAGTTTCAAACGAAACTCGGAGCAACTTAAGTAAAAACGTGAGTAAATGACGTAAATGAGTAGCAACAAATGTTTGTGAAAACTTTTTGGAAAAGATATCAAGTAATCCATTAAATTAATAAAATATATGAACAAAAAGGATAACATGATTAAGTAAAGTCTTTGATAACTAAAACAGCATTGTATGTTTTAGCTCAGGTTCTTCAAAATTAAAATTAAATTACAAATTGATAAGGGTAATGTTCGATATTTTCTCTGAAATAAATTAATTTTCTAAAAAATAGTGGCACACTCAACAATTTTGTTTGGAAAGCGACATCAAAGAAAATTGGCCCAACTCCCCACCCACTGAATATATAAGTTATTAAATCCAACTGACGACAACTTTGGAGCATAGCCTTCCAAAAAGCACAGACATTAATATTGGGCGTACTCAACAATCAACCAGGTAATGGAGCCAACGTATTTGCGGAAACAGCTGGTTTATAGAAAACTCAACTTTTGGGCTACGGTGCTTTCGGAAAAGTTATTCTGGTTCAGAAGACAACCGGACACGATAGAGAGAGTTTTTACGTACTGAAAGTGATAAAAAAGAGTAATGTAAGTACCTCATTTAAGTCAATCACTGAACGCCGAGCTTTGAAGGTGGTATGGTACGAATCATTCCAGGTCTGTATAGTTTATGCATTTAGAGAAAGTTCACGTTTTTATCTGGTACGAATACGATGCGGTGCTTTTTTAGTCTTTTTAGCGAGGCGGTACAGCTGATAGAAGTACAGAGGAACATGTGTTATTCTAAAGCAAAGCAACATTACTACTGCAGTATATGCACCTACAAGACATTGTGCACCGATTGCTTCTGAGTGCCACATATGCTGCTAGACATCCGAATTCAACCCGCCTGAAATTTGAAAGATGCATCTCTGAAGAAAAGTTTTGGTGGTAGAATGCTGAGCAGTGAGAATTTAAGCATACGTCATCGGATGATAAGGTTTCTGAAGATATTGATCTTAAAATAATACAAGGACATGACGACCGCACCACAGTCACCAAGGCAATCTCAAGAGTAGTTGTTGAGTTCACTTAATGTGCAGGCAGAATGCCTGTGAAAAGGAACGAATAAGGTTGTTGTTGTTGTAGCAATTCCAACTCTACGGCTGTAAATTAAAAAACAAGATTAATCCTTTCGTCTACTAGTAATTTGGGATATGGGATATAGAAAACAGGTCGAGCCTAGTCCGGGAGGCCCAGAAATTGGGCCGTGACCATAGGTCAATCGTAGAGAGGTTGGTGGGACGGGGCGGACAGTTGAAAAGGTGGGAACTGTCGTGCGGACTTCCACTACATGATGGGCATCGATCCGCGGTACCCTCAACGATCCGGGCTCTGTAGCTCATCAAGATAAGAGAATATCCTGAGCGGAGTTGAGCCAGTATGCACCTTGCCTCCTTCGAAAGTGATTGAGCACTTTATAGCAATAGCAAGATGCATATGCAGATCATTGAGGGCCTCGCGGACAGGCCCGGGATCCCAAGAGTTAGACAGGAAGTCTGCTGTGGCTTCCCTGTAGCACCTAAAATCCACTCTTATACACCTATGTGGTGATGGCATGCTGACCACCCTATTATTGGGGTGGTCAGGGTTGCAGGAGATTAGTAAGAACTTCTGTGTTAATATGGTGTTGTGCGCTCTGACCCTCAGAAGCCCGGTCTCATCATGCAGATGATCCGGGTCGCACATGAGGTGAGACCTGGTAGCTATACGCAAGGCACTGTTTTGTCGGGATTGGAGGTTGCTCCACTGCGTGTCGCTGAGTGCCAGATGGGGGCGGCGTGGTTCAAAATGGATCGCCCGATCGCCTTATATGGTTAAGAGGTTACTGCAATGGAACACGATTTCTTTTGCTAAATTTGGAGCAAACCTCCCTAGCGTGCCTTGAGAATTTGTATAAGCTATCGAGTGTCACCTCAAGGATTTTCGGATATTTAACGGTCGAAAATTAGTCTCCGTTTATATGGATAAGCTCTCCTATTGCGATCGGGTCTACGTCCCGGAGAGATCCTCCCTTTGGGAGGACAGGAATCGTAACCCCAACGATAACAAAAGGTTTGTACTTTGGAACGAATAAGGTAGTTGGTGCTAGTGTATGTAAACATATATGCATGAGGTTGAAGTAAATGCAATCGAGCATCAAGAGTGCTTTGAACTACTAATCAAATTTGTCTCCCGAATTGAGGGCATTGAAATTGCAGATGAGGTCACTAGAAAAAGATCATAAGCTGGTTGGACTACTTCATTTTGCGGCGCCTATTGAAGTTTTGAAAAATTTAATCTAAGCTTTTGGCTGGACAGAAACGTTTAAGAAAGCTGGTACAACACCCCGGGGCAACAATCAAAATCATGCTTGCCAAGTGTTTCCAAACATAGAGCAAAACAGTCACTTATGCTGAACAGGAAAGTTATATGGACTATTATGGGATTTCTTTTGCTCAGTTATAAAAAAAAAAACGACTCTCAAGCATTGGATTTTTCCCAGAAAAATTTTGTAGATTCTGGTACGAAGAAGAAGAAACAGCACAACATCTTCCATGTCACTGTGACAGTCTTCCCTGCTTCTCCATTGCATACTCTTTGGATTCTGAGTTGGGCGTTTTGCCTCCAGGGTACATAATGACATTCTGTAATGCCATGAGCCTATGGATTGACTTTTTATTGATGGTTTTCTAATTATAATTCTAATGTGTCCATATTGAATTTAGAGACATAGAAGAAAATAGTTGTCTGTGGTATAAAGGAATTTGAGCTTAGCTGGCATAATAAAGAGGTACAGTTCTTTCTTGGCAAAACTGTCTTATTTTTATGTTCAGAGTATCAAAAAAATACCAACATTTACTTAGTTGCAGTACGGTAACTTATCTTGGATGTTCTATAGCTGAGTTATTGAAAAATAAGATGTCAGTAAATGCAGTCCACATTGATTGTAATTCTCAAAAGCTATTGGTATGGAACATAAGCGTACCAGTTTCATCTTTTTTTTTTTATGAAAATGAAGATATAAAAAATCGTTTTCAAAAAAGCATCCATTTAATTATTTACAACACACAAAGTATAATAAATGTCCCGGCAGAGTATTTGGGTTGTCCGCCGTTTAAGAGGCTGTAATTTATTACATGATACGAAAAAAGCCCCTAAGTACAAAACAAAAACAACAGCTACAGCAACACCAGCATTAGAGACTTTAAAAAGAAAAACGACAAATAATAAAAGTAGCAATAGAAGGCATAGTCTTGGGTGAAAAAAGAAAAAAGTTTAAAAATCATCATCAATGGCTACTGAGTAAACTACAAAATACAACTTGCAGAAGTACAGTAGAACCTTGATAAGCCCACGGTTAAAAGCAATTTTAGCTTCTATGGCAGACTTAAGTCTTTATTTGACTTAATGCATGTGTTAAGGCTTATAGTGACAAAGTGCACCTAACGGCGAAAACCACTTGATGGTCTTGTAATGGTATCACAGCCATCTGTACCCTAACTTGGTTCTCCCATGATGAGATGATTAGTGTAACTTACAGACTTTCACAAATCTTTTCGGGTTGTAATGTTTTCTATTTATGTTTTGGATTTTATTGGCATAGCAAAAAAATATCAAAAGTCTCGGAATTTCATCGTTTAAGCTACGATTTTGGGATAAACAGCGTTTTCATCGTGATAAAAAAAACACTGCATACTCGAAAAATCTCTATATTTTAGGTTGATAATAAGAAATGTCAAAGAGATTGAATAATTGTAACTAGAGTCTGCATTTTGTCCAAAATTCGACCATCCAGCTGTTAACATAAGCAAACTAATTTTCATAAGGATCTACGTCTGTGCATTTTCTCTTTAGTGGAATGGCAAAGCCGACTTAAAAACATAAAGGTCATATAATCGTTCCTTTGCGTTAACCAAATCTTCGTATTAAATTCCATAAGAATCGATGCTACGGTTTGGCCATGATGGCATTTTTTCATCATTTAAAGGCGTGGTACCACCCACTTACAAACAGAATGGTGATAGTATCGTTCCCATCTCCGAACCAAATTTCATAAAAATCCGTGCATTAGCTTAGCCTTGAGAACGTTTTTACTATTAAGGGGTATGGCACCGCCCATGTGCACGACTCCTCCTCGCAACCTTTAAAAAAAAATACATAACGAGCGAATATGTTGAGATTAAGAGATAGAAATAGAGGCGGCTTCGATTTTGTTTGCTTTTTTATATAGAGACTAGCTGTTTTACCCGGCCTTGCTTGGGTTTTGATAAAAAGCAAGAAAGCACTAAAAAATCTTATAACGAAAAAAATTTCTTAAAATAATGTGCCACAAACAAATGCTCCAATATATTTATTTTATTTATTTCCATAAAATTATCACATCTAACATAACAAAGTTCAAAAGTATAGAAAAATATCGAAATACTTAGAAAAAAATGGTTAAATTCCAAGTGTATCGAAAAACATCTAAAATATCGGCAAAGGTTCAAAAGTATCGAAATACGTACATCAAAGAAATCGGTAAAAGTCCAAATGTATTGAAAAACATCTCAAATAGCGGCAAAAGCCTAAAAGTATCGGAAAACATCTAATCTTCTCTTCTTATACGAGATAAAATTGTATGTTTCTTTGTACTTATTTCTGTGCCAATATTTTTTCTCGAAAACGGCTACAGCGATTTTAATGAAACTTGGACTAGTGTTAGATATTAGCTTACAATGAAGAATGAGCTAGGTTTGAACTTTGTAAATGCTCACCAGAAGGCGTGGCACAGCCTTAAATTTTAAATTTGATTTAGTAATAACTCGCAAATTATACAAGGTATTTGGATGAAATTTGGTGAGCGGGTACGGGTTAATAATACCTCGTAACGGACAAAAAGTGAACTGGATCGAAGAAGTGCCACGCCCACTTTTTAGCCCTTGAAAATTTTGATTCAATATTACTCGAAAACGACTCCAACAATTTTGATGAAAATTTAGGAGATGTTACCTCTGCAAACAAGGATTAATATGTGATATGCCGTTATATTGGGAAAACTCGTTGAAGGGCGTGGCACCGCCCACAAAAATATAAAACGGTATAAAAAGAAAACTAATAAAGCAAACATTCTGAAATTAACTGTGAGGTGCGTAATTGCAAAAAGGCATCTCTGTTCTGAAAGTGGGCGAAATATTGCCATTGCGCGTGGAACCTCCCATACAAGCCAAATACGTTAAATGCTATTTTTCGCAAATGTTACAAGATATTTTAATGAAATTTGGTATGTAGGTACTGCTTATTAATGCCTTATAATAACCGAAGAGTGGGCGGTATCGAAGAAGTACCACGCCCCCTTTTTAGCCGTTGAAAATTTTGATTTAATATTACTCGAAAACGACTCCAACAATTTTAATGAAAATTTAAGAGATTGTACCCTTGAAAACAAGTGTTAATATGTGATATGCTGTTATATTGGAAAAACTCGATGAAGGGCGTGGCACCGCCCACAGAAATATAATACGCTTTAAAAAGAAAACTACTAAAGCAATCTTTCTGAATTTAACGTAAGGTAGTCTACTTGCTATTAGGCACCATTACGAACTGAAAGTAGAGAAAATATCGCCTATGGGCGTGGAATCTCCCATACAAGTAAAACACGTTAAATGTTATCTCACGCAAATGGTACAACATATTTTGATGGAATTTGGTACACAGCTATTGCTGGCAAATGCCTTTTATATAAACAAAAGTGGGTGATACCGAGAAAGTGCCAGGCGCACTTTTTAACCATTCAAAATTTTGATTCGATATTATTCGAAAACGACTCCATTAATTTTAATGAAAATTTAAGAGGTGTTACCCTTAAAAACAAGGAATAATATGCGATATGCCGTTTTATTGGAAAAACTCACTGAAAGGCGTGGCACCGCCTACAAAAATATAATACGCTACAAAAAAAAAATACAAAAGCAATCTTCGTAAATTTAACTGTAGGGAGTTTCCTTTTTATTAGGCACCTACGACCTGAAAATGGGCAATATTTCGCTGGTGCGCGTCGAACCTCCCATACAAGTAAAACAAATAAAATGCTATTTCTCGCAAATGCTACAACGTATTTTGATGAAATTTGGTATGCGGATCTGGATCATGAGTATCTTAAGCCTAACGAAAAGTGGGATTCGTTCAACAATTGCCACGACCACTTTTTACCAAAATAAAAATTTTAGTTATAGTAGTAACTCAGGCACAAAAAAAGAATGGAATGAACTTCTTATTTTTAATATGCAGTCTTATGTACTTTTTGACGCTGAATCCGTCTTCATCAGCAAACCTATCATTATACCTGCAGGGTTTTGAAATATCTTTGCTTGAAGTTGAAGAAAACGCTGTGTTCAGTCTTAACTGCGTGTCTACAAGAAAAGGTGAAAACCTTTTTTATTAATGGCGTTGAATAGCCACACTCTTCCTTATCAAAACTTTTCCAATAGGTCTTTTACTTTCCGAGGTAAGATCTTTTGAAGATATGATATTTCAGCCCCAATACAATAGACGAAATATTTTGGATGCCTGCCATATCCCATTTATTTAATTTTTTGATATTTTTCTATACCATTCCACACTTTCCAAATATTTTCTTATTATTATTCTCATCGGTTAATTTATCATTTTGAAAGCATGAACATTGGAGGTGAAAAGGTACGAATTCCATCACAAAAAGTAGCTATGAATGATATCATCAACTAAAATAATAAGATTAGATTGTTGACCGAGCATGGATCGGTCTCCAGGTACTATCTATTAAAGTCCAAAAATATCGAAAAAATTAAAAATATCGGTAAAAGTCCAAAAGTATTGAATAAAATTGAAATACATCGATGAAACCGGTAAAAGTCCAGGTGTATCGAAAAACATCCAAAATAACGGTAGAAGTCCAAAAGTACCAATCGAAAAATTTTGAAAGTATCTATGTCGAATAAATCTATAGAAATCCTTATATATCTAAAAACATCCAATGTATCGAAAAAACTTCAAAAGTTTCGAAAAATATTGGAATACACCGAAAAAATCGGTAAAGGTCCAAGTGTATCGAAAAACATCCAAAATATCGGTAAAGGTTAAAAAGTATCGAAAAATATTGAATTCATCGAAGAAATCGGAAAAATTCCAAATGTATCAAAAAACATTTAAAAAATCAGAAAAAGTATTGAAAAATATCTAAAATATAGGTGCAATTCCAAAAATATCATAAGACGTCTAAAATATCGGTAGAAGTCAAAAAACATCTAACGAAATATATTGAAAAAAAAAAAAAAAAAAATCTGAACAATCGTTGAAGATCCAAATATATCGAAAAACATCCTAAAATCGAAAATAGCCTTAAAGTAAAGAAAAAACTCCAAAAGATTCGAAAAATATTAAAATACATCGAAGAATCGGTCAAAGTCCAAGTATATGAAAAATATCAGAAATGCAGGAAAAAGTCCAAAAGTATCGAAAAATATTGAAAAACATCTGAAATATCAGTAAAAGTCCAAAAATGTCGAAAAACACCGTAAATATCGGTAAGATCCCGAAAGTATTTGAAACATATTACGTATTTGCCAAGTAGGCATGTTTCAAATGGCAAATGGGGTTAAGCTTTCTGTTCAGTGTTTTACGTAAAGTACTAACAAAATTACAAAAAAGGCTTTTGGGATCCATAACAGGTTCATCATCAGACCCGAAATGAAAAATATCTTTCAAGGTAATAACCCTTGTGCATAGATTTGCTTAGATATAAAAATGTCTAATTGCGATGTTCCTGACCATTCGCTTGCAGAAAATTAGCCGAACAAAAATTGATAGCCATCATCGCGGCTAAATTGAGTTGCATTTCCGGAGAACAGGTATACAGTAGGACGTTTTGTAGAGTTACGTATGTATGTATATCCTGAACAAGCCATAATACTTCACAAACAAACTCACCAGTATCTGCGACCTTATTGCACTTATGAATCTGGTATTGTGCATTCGTAAATTCACGAGGAGTGACTTAAAATTTGAAAAACTCACTGATGTCCGATTATGATATTTAATTGTTGTATTTCTTTAGCAATTTATTTGATCAGAGGATAACATCACATCCCTGTTCACTATGTTGTTCAAGACAGGATGTTCAAACATCCTATACCTAAATTTCCTTAGAAAGTGGCAACTCAAACATCCATAGCGAATCCATGGTACTTTAACTTTTGGTACTAAAACACAAATCACAATTCAGATAATCGTGAGCTTACTGTTACTATATCTATGCATTCAGAGCTCACGAAACTGAACAAATAAGAAGCATTTAGTCTGAGTGCTTACCAAAGTACCCAACATCAATCCCATACATGGAAGCTACTACTCGGCTTGTTTTGTTGGAGGCACAAAATGTCGGAAATTGTTTCCTTTAACACATACACACGCACGCAGATACTCGAACTATCAAATACATAGATACAAGAAACACATACGACAAAGTGTCCATTTTTGTGGTACGGAACAATTTTTTCTTTTCATTTTCATTCATTTGGTCAATAACTGAAAAAAAGCAGGAAGAAGAGGACAAAAAACCACAACAACAAAAAACACAAAATAAGCAAAACAATGAGATGGGTAAGAAAACAGAGAATGAAGATATCAACTTAAATGTAAGTAAGTCCTTTTAATACCCTTTTAAATCGGTTACGCTGCATTTCATATCCTTCTTTTATCAATTTTCTAATTCTTCTTTTTTTTATGCTGCTGCTGATTACCAGCGAGCGAGCAAAACAAACCAGTTAAAGGACGGACAAATGGGGTTGCAGAATACAAGTTCCTTTTGGTATTTTGGTATTTAGTGAGGTTAAGTGGAGCGTTTGTTGCTGCTTTCCTTGTTACAGAGTGCAAATACCCTTTTCATTTGTTGCTGGTGTTGGTTGTTCCATTTACTTATGATGTTCTTGTTGTTGTTGCTGTATATAATGAGTGTCTTTACCATTGATAAACCTTTTGGGGGACAACAAATACTGAAATGGCTTAAGCTGCTCTCTGTAAATTACGGAATCCCTTTGATATGTTGGCTCTGTTTCTTCGGTTGAAAGCAGCAGCAGCAGGTCAATGGTCACGTTCATCTAATGAACAACATTTTAAACTCTGAGTTTTAGTAAAAAAATTATTTAAGATATTTTTTCTATATGATTTCGAATTCTTATTTGCTATTTTTATTCTGATAGAGAAGAATAATAGCAGGGGATGTACCAGGGCATGGTTCGGGTGTGGGCACCCCCGAAGCTTTTGACAGAAAACAAATGCGGCTGTTCTGACAGCACGATGTTTTTGTGCATTTACCGGGGGAAACAGACACACTTGCTTTGTGCTGAGAAGAAAATAATTTTTGAATAAGTGAAACTCAACACAAAATTTTTTTCAATAATTTTCCAAGTGCTATAAATCGAAGTGAATCAATCGAAAAGCTGAGTGCAATCTATATTTATGCAGTATTTTTTTTATATTTTCAAATCTGAATGCCACCAAAATGTTCACACAGCACAATGTGCTTATTGCTTTTCAAAGTGGCTATTAAAGTCGAGTATGGGCCCCGAATTGGTTCGGGTATGGGCATCCTTCTTTTTTTATTTAAAGCGCATGTTTTACTGAAATATCGTCATGGATTACCAATGTTGCTTACCTAAATGGTGTTCTTATGACTTTTTACGCGTTTTTAGTGGAAAGGAAAGAACAAAAAGGTTCATTAAAGATATCGCAGAAGAAACTGATTCAAAAGTTGCTGAAAAAAAAAACTAAGGAACTAATTAAGGTGTTTTCATTAATTGTGGCTAATAAAATCATGGTATCATGCCATTTGATCCAGATGTTTTCGGCAACGCCGATTTTGTTGATGCCGTTGAGCAGAACACCGAAGCTACCGCTGAGAATGAAATGGGCGAAGGAGATGTTGTCAACATACTTCAGCCATCTACGTCTTCCGTTTCTCACGCCACGTCAGTGAACAGCATTTTGGATGAGTTCGGCCCGTTACAAGGTGCGACTCCGAAGAAGCCATCGAATCGCATCCGAAAAGCAATGCAAAGCGTGCTATTGACTTCTCCGAAAGTTCTGCTCAATTTGAAACAGAAAGCAGCGGTGAGGACAGTTAAGCAGGCGCCTAAGGCAGCCAAGAGAACGACAGCCAAACCTTCGGCAAAAGGCCACAAGAAATTCACGGCTGAACGTGCCACGGCAGACAACTCAGCGTCATCGAGCATGGACCAATACGACTTGGACTTTTGCATAATTTGTTTAAAGCTGTTACCGCGCAAATTGACCGCAAACAACTCTGTAAAATGTTACGAATGCAATCGGCCCGTTTATTTAAAGTGCGCTAACATGCAAGCCAGCTATTTTACTTGCATTTATTTCACTTCCGATGATGAATATGTGTGAATCAATGTGTCCAGAATAAATTGATTTTGCATTTTTCTCCTCTTCATCTGATTGCGTTTTACTTCATGTTTTCCAATTTTTATCCAACCGAACCAAAATTTTTTTTTTTTTTTTCAAAAATGATCACTTCACTATTTTTTTCATATAATTTCTCCAACTGCCGCAATCAATTTACTTTCTTCACAAATAGTAAGCTGAGGTCTGTAGCTTTCCATTGATTCTTACTTATATGTCTGCATAATATGCATTTGGTCAAAAGTTATGAGTCGAAAACAAAACGACGGCCACACCCGGTATTCTTCCCCTACTATTAGAATATGTTAACAACTTAATGAAAAATATCAAGTTTTACTTACCAGTATTACATTTATGTTTGAAAAAGAAGCGTGGTACTTTTTTGAGTACCACTTTAAGCCCAGTGTATGGTATTCATGTTCCAGGCAATACACCTCATGCCGTAAGAGAACACCAGAAATTCAACATTGAAATATTAGGATTAAGCGAGTGTAAATAGAATAGCGCCGGCAAATATGTACTCAAGACCGTTTCACAAAAAAAGTCTGCCGTACCGCCTCTAAAACGATTTTTGCAAGGAAATTCGGGAATTTTTTTTGACCGAACGTAGGGGTCGCCCATTAACATTTTTCATCATATCTCCGATTAGTATGATGATCTTATAGTATGATATATCAATGTTTATGTCTCTTTTTTTTTGCACCAGTGGTTGTTGACGTCAAGTGCCCAACTGATCATATTAACGTAGGAGTAACTTTCAAAATTTATAAAATGATTTACTTTGGGTCCGAGCATTTGACGAATGCATGCAGTTGCTTCCTTGCGGGCTCCTAAAATCTTCTCTTAGCTACTTGAACGTACTTGTGGATGTGGACCCGTTATCATCGATAGTAAAATATTCTCGGGATGAAAGAAGTACGCATTGTTTTTAATGAATGGACGGATGGCCTGTGGAACATCTTTCAAGATATGTATTTGAAAACATGGCAACATGACATGTTACATAATAACGTATGATACGAGACGCTGTTGTTAACCATCGCGCTGTGCTAATAGCATCTAGCTTCTTGCTGGCCAATATCTCATCTATGTTCTCTGGCATCTCTCCAATAAGAATGCGTTCGAAATTGGGTTTGTTCGACAAAACGGAATAAGAAATAAAAGATCCGAATAGTTCGGTGTATTCTATTTATTAATACGCAAGACAAAAATTTGTCGTACCTTTTTTACTATGTTAAAAATAGAGCACGGCTTTGAATTATACACCATTAGAAAGGTTTCTGTGTGTAAATGTGCACAAAGTTAAAATAATTTTAATATTTTACCATTAAGCTAGGTATAATTAAAATACGCGGTCACACATAGCTGAAAAGAGAATACAGCTCAAAGAGAAAAACAGAAAGCTGACTGACTTAAAATTTTTTGGTTTTCTTTTTATTTGACATTTGACATTTTACCAGGGATGATAAATGAGCTTTTCTATTTTGTACCAAATAGCAAAAAAAGTATTAAAACTGTCCAAAATGTACCAAAATTATTTAGTACATTTATGGTCAAATTTGGATCATTGGGCGATTGTAGTAATTGTTATTATTAAATTAAAACTTAACTTAAAATGAAAATATACTTGACACTCCCTTTAGTATTGATGGTAAGCTATTTTGGTATTATATTCAAAAATTTTTCCATAAAAGTTTGAAATTGATTCCAAAATAGCTTAGAAGCAATACTTTTTGTCATTGTTATACTATTTTGTACTAAAATTAAACTAAAATTAATATTGTGAACAAAGCTTACAGAATAGTGCATGCAACTTTGAATACCTGGAAGTATTTGTCAACAAGTACTTAAGGGGCATAAGTACCTAAGGTTTGGTGAACTTGCACTATCCCAAACGCTGAACTACACCTACTGAAGAAGGTATAGATAGGAAATATTCTCAGGAAACCACACAGCCAAGCTTTTAAGCTTTTAAATGGAATTTACAAGACTACGTGGGAGATCAAAAACCACCTAGAAATGTACATTGAAGAAGGAAATCTAAGAATCGAAAAAGTCATGGAAATAAACAAGAGCCATCCCAAGAAATCGTGGTAAATGAAGATTCTCCATTTTTGCCCCATATTTCTCCTAGGAGTACCAGGAGAATACATAAAAACATACGACTGAAAGCAGCGGTTTCTTATAATCTGCAACAATAATATCTCGATATCGTAAAGGTACACAATCAATTATGTTCTCGAATTTAGATAAAAAGTTTTCTTATAGGTATTTACTTAAAAGAATTGAAAACACACATTGTCGAAAAAGGTTTCGAGGTCACATTTCTAAAGTTTGATGCCATGCATGAAATCTTGTAATGAAATTGGTTATGTTAATTTCAAGAATATTAAACACTACGCTTAAGCCAACGGAAAAACTACTCGAAAACAAAATCAAAAGATAAGCAGCCGAAATTAAAGCGATGAGAATCTTAGAAAAAAATTTCAAAGAAAATAACACTAAAATATCTGCGTCTTATCTTCAAATGAACAAAACGGTTAATGCTTTTACACAATCAAAATAAAAACAAAATGGTAAATTTAAAGGATCCATAAAAAGGAAAATAATAAAACCATTAAATAAGAAAGCAGAACAAATACACTTGCACTGCCAACAAAAACGGCTGCTGGTGACACTCAGGCGAGCAGACAGAACCATAAAAAGGACATGAGCAGGACATGTGAAAATGACATAGAAAATTTAAACGAAACGGTGCATACAGCCGAATCAAAAGAAAACTTAAAAAGAAAATAGAATACAAATAAAAATTAAAACGAGTCCTTTTTGTGTTGTGCTGGAAAAACAACAACAACAACAAAATGACAGCATGACAAGCAGAACAATAACAGAAAATACAGAAAACAAATCGTTGAAAAACAAAAAAATAAAAACAGAAATCCACTAAAAGAAATCTAAAAACAATCACGAAAATGCTATAAAGATAACAAAAATGAACAAACAACAAGAAATGCGAAGAAAAACAAATAAATACTGAATAAATAGAGCACAAAAAATAACAAATATTTCATTTTGGCAGCTGATTTGTCCTTGAGAGAAACAAAACTACAAAATGTTGGCACGAAAAAAGGAAGAGAATAAAAGTGCTACTGAGAGCGTAAAATTTTGCTCAAACTAAGAGAGCACACAATTCGCCGCAATGGCGAAAAGCTTTCATTTATTTCATATGCTCAATAGTTGTTTATAAGGATAATGCTGTTACTGACTCCTGTCAGATGTAAACGAATAGCGTGCGCGTGCGGTGCTTAAAAGTTTTGAAAAGAAAAAAACCCACATAATTTAAAAGAAAAACTTAAAAGGTTTTACGGTTTTCTGTGTTTTATTCAATAGAGTTTGGTGGCGGAAGTACCACTCTATTATAAAGTATATTAATATTGTACTCAAAAAGGATGTTCTTTAATACAAATTAATTTTTCTAAATATAAAAGGTATTATACCAACTTAAGTGATGCACAAATAGAGAATTGTGTGCGAAGTGTTGTTTATTGTGCCAAAAATATAAGTGTAAATACTGTCATCATCATAATCATCTTAAAGATGGCTTTCCAAAAATCATTGGAGTTATGGACAATTTTCGTCCTTGGATTACTTTATATCAGCATTGAGTGTGATGCACGTGCGGTAAGTTTAATTTTCATACTTTTCATGGATAAGTGACAATGAATGCTGAATTGGGATCGAAGATAGAAGATATCTTTATGGCTTGATTTATTACTTATGACAGTTGAAAAAAAAAAATTCAATTAGTTTGGAAACTTAGATGTTAGTATTTTGTGTGACATCATATCGTCGGGTTAAAACTACAACTAGATATCTACATATATTGATGTTTTGAGTTAAGTATACAGAAACATGAACCAAATACTGCTCTATACCCCAGTCTAGTCGGTTTTTTAAAATAAAATCCCCATCTAATTTTATATAATGAATAAAAAGCAGAAAACTGCAAAATCCCATACAAAAAACGAATTTCAAAAAACTTAAAACGCTTTTTTCTCAAAACATGAAAAATGTAGATGTCTAGTTGTAGTTTTAACCCGACGATATGCAAGTGGTAAACACTTAGGGCCGTTTTCAGAATGTCCAGTTAACGTTTAACTGAAACTTTTTGAATAAAATTGTTTTCTCAATGTGAAGTTATTTATTAATAGACGAAAAATGAACTTTAACGTTCAGTTTAATGTAACTGGCAGATTGAAATAAATTCAAATATTTTTTGAAATTCATATGAAAAAGTTTGAAATGTTTACATTTTTTGAAAACATTTTAAGGGGAAATTTTCCAGTGGCGAACGGCACGACGATTCATTGATGACAAATAGAGACAAAACTAGATCATAGGTGACAAGCGGAGACATTTGTTTAACTTCATGCAAGAACTTTTAGAATAAATGTCCAAAAAATCACTGATGACTTTTGCTGATAATGTCACTGAGTTGTTAGTGTGCTAGTGACTCGCAGCAAACAATATCAGTATGATTCCCTCATGAATAAGTCACTTATGCATATACTTCCGAGTGAGTTGTAGAGGAAAATGTCATCGTGTTTTCACTAATGATTTTGTCTCAAACAAGTCAGCAAAGTTCTAGAAAAAATGTTTTTTTTTTTGGTCTTTCCTTTGGTTTTTATTTAGATTTATTAATTAATATATTTTAATTTTATTTAAAAGAGCAATCTTGTGAATGAAAATAACTTAGTACTATTAAATATGCCTTAGTATCAAAGCTTAAATTTTTTGTGGGTGTTATTCCAATAGTAGTTATAATCTTGTGTTCTAGTTAAATTGTACCTTGGTGAGATATTAAGTACTAAAGGTCGAGAAAATCTGTTTTATGTACATATCTCCACAATTTTGTAGCTCAGAAAACTTCCTATAAAAAAATTATGTAGATCAGTTGGACAAAGTTTTTTATAGGAAATTATCCGAGCATCCAAATTGTGGACCACCAAAATATTTTTTTTGGATACAACCCTTTTGCATGATATTTGCAAAAAACTAATTTTCTCGACTTTTACCACCCGATATCTAACGAAGCACCACCTCTCAAGATTTTACATAAACAATAGTTCATATGAGCCGTTCAAAATGACAATGGTGCAACTCCAAAACGAGGCAAAAGTAATGTCATATAAATTATGATCGTTATCAATTTTTCAACTTAATTTCAATAATTTCATATTATCAAGTAAATTTTTCGTAAGAACAGAAATCAATTTTATTCATCCCTAACAAAATGTCAGCCAATTAATATTTTGACATAACTTTTGCGTCGTTTTTGAGTTCCACCATTGTCATTTTGAACAGCTCATATCTCACTTAAAAAAATTCAGATTTGATACTAAGGCGTAGGTCAGCCAGCCGCTGGCAATTATTCTATTAGATAATGCATTTTTAAGGTTTTTAAAGTCATGTGCGACAATTTTCAGGTCATCCAAAACAAACCTCTTCAAACATTAAAATACACTTATCCATCCAATTGCAAAATTTTCTGTGATATTCTTTATGAGTTGACGACAGAAATCTTTTGAAAAGATAAAATTCAGACATTATAATAACTATATTTACAGCCTTTTATTAAAGCCATATTAACTCACCTCAAAATGGTTAGTCTGTTATAAAATATATCTTTTTAATTAAAATTAATCAAATTTTTTAGGAGGACACGAAATTTTTTATTTATTTATTTCAATTCACTTGACAAACTACTGACAGCAAAAATAACAATCGGCTGTATCCATGACTTTTACTCGTTGATGACGACATGTAATAGAAAATGTCATGCAGCCATACACTTGTTATCGACTTTTAACAGACAATTTTACCGATTCGGAACATTTTAGAAGTTCAGAGACATTTCAATGACATTGTCCCACAGAGAATACTAACTTCCTGACATCCCCATTATGAGTCATTTATGAAAAAATATTTTAGACCTGCAATCCCAAATAACTGAAAACAAGAAAAAAACTGAGTTTGTGTTTTTCATTCACACGAAGTCAGGGCTTTTTTCATATAACAATAAAAACTACAATAGTTAGGGTGTTTGTTACCTTTGTCCTGGCTAAAAATTAAATTCCCTACAGCAGCATTTTAAATATTTGCCTTATTTTCTGAATTTACTTAGATTTTGCTCAGACTTTGAGCTAGCAATTTCAAGTATTTGTACGAAATTTTATTGCATTACCCCAAGTAACGCATCTACTAGTTACAGCATTTTGAAACTTTAGCTTATATGGGTAGTACCACGCCCTCTTGTCCGTAATCACATACTTTTTGCTCGAAACTTACTTAACTGACATACTTACACTTACTCTTCTTAGTATCTATGTCTTTTTTGGCTGCGTTATCATGAATAATGCTCATAACTTTAAATGTTTTTTTCTTGTGTGGTCAGTAGGCATGCAGGCTGACCGATTCCGATCAAGAGTTGACGCTGATCAAGAATATATATGCTTTTCCAAAGTGAATATACCCTTGATGAAGGTTATAAAAATAGAAATATTAGTGTGCGGTAATTAAGCAAAATAATAATAACATTGGATAGTGTAACATAAATTTAGTTCAATTTTACTGATGTTTTCAATATTTTAGATGTATTTATGTAAAAAATTAAAGAAATTATAAGCAGCATGCATAAAACTATCGATATTTATTAAAATATACAAATACATTTCGCTAACACTGAATTATGACAAAGGATTATGGTGATAGATGTTTAGTCTTCAATTACAAAGACATTTGTGACGGTCCACAAGAAAAGAGACCTTATCCACACTGACAATATTTTACATGAGAGCTAAAAATCAGAAACTGGTAAAATTTATCGACTTTCAAGATGGAAAAATATTGAAATATGCCGAATGGGTCGCAGAGATGCGAGGTGCAGTCAAAGAATGCATGTTCCAATGTGAGAAAGAGGGATGCTCGGAATCATATATAGATAATAAAATTTGCGATATGATTGTAATCCATACCCCTCATGATCGTGTGCGTTCGTCCGCGCTTTAAAAGTCGAATCCAACGTTGGAAAAAGTCCTTCGAATCGCAACAATTTACGAAGACACCATGAACACTTGTTCCGAAATAAAAGGTGAAGCAAGCCAACCGTCAGAAATCAATCAAGCTCAAGCAATTCATCATTTTCAAAATCATACTGGAAAACAAGACCAGACTCAAAATCGAAGCCCAGCTAAAGAAATACTCAAGTCTTGTCCAGGTTGTGGTAAGTCACACCAACGAAATCAATGCTTTCATTATAAGAATAAATTAAAATGCAATACTTGCTCTAAAACTGGTTATATATCGAGTGTTTGTCAGTCATCTCAAAATATTCCTTCGAATCGGTTTAAGTCTACAAAACCTAACAGGAATTCAAGATCAAAACATCAAGGGGAAGTTAACGATGTCGAAGACGAATTTGAAACAATTGGTCTAACCGAAATCATTGAACCAGATTTTGAAAATGTTCAAGAGTCATCGAGTTCTGACATCAGCACAGAAAAATTTTTTGTTAATATCGTAGTTAATAATCAAAATTTGAGTTTCCAAGTTGATACAGGTGCGACCTGTACTCTTTTAGGCATTTCTGGTTACCAAAAATTAGGTCAACCAAAGTGTATAAGTACAAACAAAGTTCTTAAGATGTATGGTGGGAATATACTTCCATTGATTGGAACAACTACTGTTGATGTTACCTGGAACGGATCAACTCTACAGTTGCCGCTTCTAGTCGTTAATAACGTTAATGCTTCAAATATCCTTGGTTAAGATTGGTTTCGAAAATTGAAAAATAATAAGAGCAAGTTTATTTGTGAACAAAAAGTCTACGCTCGCTCTTATGTTGGGAGGAAAAAATGGATAAGTGGAGTTATAAATGCGGTTGTTGGTCGTTTAATGTACTCTATCAAAACTGAAAATGGCATAATTTGAAGACATCAAAACCAGCTAAGAAATAAAACTGAATTTTCAAAACAACAAAACATTCAGCCAAGAAATTTACCTGAACAGAATGATTTTGACATCGAAATTCAACCAGATTCAGTACTAAATAATTCAGAAAACGATAGAAATTCGAATAACCTTCCAGAAGTTTCATCGCCTGGCTCAGTGCTAAATGGAAATTCATCAGAAGCAACAACGTCCAATGGTGACTCCGAAATTTCAGCCACTAATAACACTGGTCGACAAATTTCGAAAAAAATTTCGACTGGAAAAGAGGATGATGTTTCTTAAGTAATTTGGGTGCGCTGAATTCGAATCTGCAATTGGTTTTTCTCTATCAGGTCAGGTTTTGGAGATAATCGACCTTTCTGATTTTTAAGGTTATAGCTCCATTTTTTCGAACATATTTTGAGAAACCCAATTTCGATCGAATATGTTTTTACACTATTATAGAGAAAAATTCTTAAGCTTTCAACAAATGTACCAATATCTAAGATCCGATTCAAATTGGCTGAGTTATAGCAACAAAAAGTTCATTTTTATAGTAGTTTTTTTACAATTTTTCGTGTTTAAGCCAAATTAAACACGGTTTTTTTGCCAGTAGCTTATATAAATATATATTTTTTATATTTTAATTCAATAGTGTATTTAATTGCAAATATTTGGAATTCAATTTTAGTGAAATCGGATCATTTTTTTAAAAGTTATTAAGGTTTTAGTGAAATAAGGCCATTTCAATTTTCATAGAAAACACAAAATTTTTGTTGAAAAAATAAATTTTTTGTATCAAAATCGAAATGGTCTTATTTCACTAAAACCTTATTTACTTTTTAAAAAATGATACGATTTTGCTAAAATTGAATTTTAAATGTTTGATTTTAAATACACTATTAAATTCAAATATAAAAAATATGTATTTGAATAAGCTACTGGCAAAAAAACCGTGTTTAATTTGGCTTAAACACGAAAAATTGTAAAAAAACTACTATAAAAATGAACTTTTTGTTGCTATAACTCAGCCAATTTGAATTAGATCTTAGATATTGGTACATTTGTTGAAAGCTTAAGAATTTTTCTCTATAATAGTGTAAAAACATATTCGATCGAAATTGGGTTTCTCAAAATATGTTCGAAAAAATGGAGCTATAACCTTAAAAATCAGAAAGGTCGATTATCTCCAAAACCTGACCTGATAGAGAAAAACCGATTGCAGATTCGAATTCAGCGCACTAAACAACTCTAGGAACACTATTTGGTTGCTCCAGTCGAAAATCGTGGAGACCAGTGTAATTAGCTTCGTCGATCCCAAAGGATACGCAAGAAGGTGGTCAGATTTGAACCATATAATTAAGCAATTAAGTCCGAGGGAATGTTGTAAACTTGTTGTTTAAATACTTTAATTTATGTATGAATACAAATCTAGTTTTTATCTGTATTCCATCAAATCTTTTCAATTCATTTTGTCAGTCTCGTAAATATTCTTTAAAAAAAAGTATCGTTTTTTGTAGTTTGATTTTTTTAATTTAACCCTTTCGACCCGGCTGGGACAATATATATATATAAATTGGGATATATTGTCCCAGCCGGGTCGAGAGGGTTAAAAGCATCTTAAGAATGTATTATTTGAAAATTTAAAGCAATATTTGGTTACTAACTACTACAATCAAACTTCTATATTTTTGATGTTTTCAGAAAAATGTGTTCTGTATACTTAACTCAAAACATCAAAAATTTAGATATCCATTCTTAGAGAGACTGTTTTTTCAAAAATTCATAACTTAAGTACAAAAATATTTGAGAAATGATATTTGTATGTACCAAGTACTTTTGGATTTAAAATTTTATTTTTACTATATAAGACAATACTTAATGTTTTTTAAAAAATAATGTTTGTAAATTGAATGATATTTTTGCTTTTTTTTCAAAAAAAACTTCGCTTTTATTTTTTTAAAATCCTTCAAATGAACGCCATATTTCTAAGCTTTAAAATTATTAATAGTGTGCTGTTGTTGAACGTACATAGTTAGAAAAACGCGCAAGGCATCTTATGGAAAAATTTTAATTTGCATTGTAGTTTGGTGCTCACAGGGTACCCAATCCAATGCGATGTTCTGTGAGAACGCTTTACACCAGATGAAGTTTGTTACTCTGGGAGGTTGAACATATGGAAGAACGCAATGTAAAAATTTTAAAGCATAAGCCATAACCCTTCCATAATAACTATTAAAATAACAACTTCGGGTGTGAGGTCCTGAACACGCTCCATATTTGTGAAGAAATTTTTAATTAGCTTTGATTTTTCTTACGCACACTCAATTCATTCCTTTGCCATTAAAATACAAATTTAATTTTTATATCTTTTATTAATATACAAAGCATGGAATATTTAATTGAATATTTTCAACACCACACAACATACACGCACACACATTTTTAATGTTTCTTTACTCCATGAAAGATCCCCAAACTGCTATAACTTAGTCCAACGCCGCCGCCGCCTTCATGCGTATTAAAAATTACAGTTTAATAACAACACCGAACACGTTTTTTCTTTCTCTGAATTCTAGTGAAACCTCAATTTCTCACCCTTTGAGTAGCAAGCACATTCACCCACCACCCTCCCCCTCTGTCCCCATTCACCAATACCACGGTCGCAACATGCAACATATTTCGCTTGAATTTATTTCTAGGTCAGGCGTAAAGTATTTTTTTCTGTTGTTTATTTTTATTTTTGTTTTACTGTATTAAAACTTTGTTGTTTTTTGTTGTTTTTTTTTTACGAAACAACGTACTTTTTCTTTATTTTCTATTTTTGCTTTCAACGTTATGTTGCCACAGAAATTTTGCGACGCTCCAAGAAGCTTTGAACGTAGACAACAACACAATGAAAGCAACATTTCTGTAGTAAAACATTTTATATATGTAAATATATAGTCTAAATATGAAAATCGGAGGAAACCATTAAAATTGCTAGCACGTTCATAAAGTTTATTCGCTTATATCGCAATACCTTCCCCCCTTTCGCGTACCTACTTGGCGTTTTGGTGCTGCATCCCTCTTTCCTTTTTTGGCGGAAACAGTTTATTTTTCGACAAGAATTTACATTTTTCACCACGTTCAGCAGCACTCTTTGTGTGTGTGTGTGTGTGTGTGTGTGTTGCGAGCAGGGTATGTGGTCTTCCGAAAATATGGTAAAATATAAGGGTTGACAGAAATTAATGCTTTGAGCTATTTTTCCTAAAAGTTACAGAGGATTACTCAAAGTAACTGCAACTTTTTCTCCTCCTGCATTATAAGTTGAAAATTGTTTGGTTTTTTTTTGAACCACCTTATAAATTCCAATTTTACAAAATATATACATTAGACTGCTTCATGAGGTTTTCATTTTGCTTTTAAACAGGTTTAATAGTTGCAAGTATAGAGAATAATAATTCTGGTACCAGGAGTGCCCATAATTAGAGGGTTTCCATTTAAGTTTCTGCAATATAGTATCCCTAGTGTTTTTTGATGCAAATTTTTAAAACAGTTGAAAAGTTTGACATTTTCAGGGTATGCTTCTTCAGACCTCTTCTTTCTTCTTTCAGTTCGCATTATTATTCACTTGAAAAATTCAATTCGCAGAAAAAATGGAACTGTCTCTAGAAAATTTGCTTGCGATGATTTCTTACGATTTTCGAGTAGATTTATCTTAACACGGGTTTATTGTCTTATTCGTCTAAGTTTTTCTTTCACGAGATATATATAAAACTGTTTAGAAGATAACTTTTTACAGTGCATGTTATACTAAAGATAAAGAAAAGTATGCTTCGAAAACCTCGTAAGCTCGTAATAGTTGTCAAAATCAATACGAGTTTCGACAGTTGTACAAGGCATTTACAAGTTTTAAGGATTACCCTTATTATATTCTAAAAATATTTGTAAAAAAAGTTTTTGTTTTTATATTTTTTGATACAAAAAGTCCAATTAATGTTGCAACATAACATTCCATATGGAAGTATTAAAACATTGCTCCAGCCACTATACGTAACTTGAGTGAGTTGCTATTAGGTAATATTATTTGTACCTTCATATTACTCACATATTTTACTTTCATGTTGTGTAAACAAATCCCTTAATAACAAATGCTTGTACAAATGATGTGCCTCTATCACTTCCGATTCCCCTAATTTGTGCTCCTTTCTTCCTTTAAAAAATTTAAATAAAGTAATAAATTTTCATTATCCTGTTTTATATTTTCATATTTCAACACATTTCACATCCCAACATTTTTGATTGCGGAAAAGAAATATACAATAAATTTATAAGTTAACAACCCTTAAAAGTATGCAATATAAAATATATGTGCGTATACAAATTTTAACAATATAATTTACGCACACATAAAAAATATCAAATGCAAGCACACACGCATCCAGACACACACCAACATACAATGTAGCTACACATCAGCTTAAGCCACTGGTGGCAGTAAAGACAAAACAAATCAAAATTCAAGGCTGTTAGGTTTTGGGTCTATTCAGAAAAGGCAAAAAACTACTTTAGTCCTGGAACTCAACTATTAAGTAATTATCACGCTATTCATGATACACTCCAGATATTATGAAAGAACTGTGAACCAACCAGAAACTTAAAAAGGCTTATTTGGATATGATTTATTATTGATCGATGTCAATGTTTCTTAGTCTTCGATTAAGATCGTTGTTTAATCTGTCAAACTGTTTGTCCGTGGAAATTACAGATAAAATTTGGTAATCTAATTGCATCTTCAATGATTGTTCCTGGCACTAAAAATGAACGACATTGGTTCATGGACATCGCTACTGTTTATACAAAATACCTAAGGCAATGGGAGATATTGATGAAAAGAGCATTGTTTGAGACAAACGAGCTCCATTCGAAACAAGTACTACCCACAATTTGTTAAAGTTTTGGAAGAAAATTAGGTGAATTCAGAAGAGGAGACGTGCCATCTGTCATGCAAAAAAAAAAAAAAAAAAAATCTCCAAAAAAATATACCGAGCACCAGGCATTGAAATAAGATGCAGTTGTTACCTATTTCTGCAGTAATGACTTTAAATTTGCAGTAATGATTCCAGAATGTTAATGGTATGGTAACGATCTTCAGCCAAATTCATAAAATAGTTAAGATGAAGATGCATTTTAAGCAAATTTCACTTTAAGAGTAGACTTAGTATTTTCCGTAATTTCAATGTATCTTTGATAAAATTTGTTATTTAATATTTAGTGGTGTCCCATAATTTATGAAAGCTTTGAATTTCCCGCCATATGTGCAATAAGGTAGAATTAGTCAAAAACGAAAACAGATCGTCAGTTGACTATTTAAAGTTTGCAAAATTCAACGAAATTCAGCCACTTTTATAAAAATTTCGACAAAAGAGTGCGTGAGAGTGCCAGCTAAGCCATGGCGGTCATTTGCTAGTATTTTTTATATACCTTTATTCTATGTCCTTTACGTTTTGGGACTCCATTTATTAAACACTTAAATTAACTTGGAAAAAATATCTTTATTATACCCTACACCCAGGGTATATTCACTTTGTCCTTCCGTTTGTAACGCAGAGAAGGAGGCGTGGCAGATATGGAAAAGTATATATATTCTTGATTAGCGTCACCTCCTGAGTCGATATAGCCATGTCCGTCTGTCTGGCTGGCTGGCTGGCTGGCTGGCTGGCTGGCTGGCTGGCTGGCTGGCTGGCTGGCTGGCTGGCTGGCTGGCTGGCTGGCTGGCTGGCTAGCTGGCTGGGTAACGGCTGTGTGTGGAAATACATTTTTCGGAAAAACTAAGCAAGATAATTCAATGAAATTTGGTACACAGCCTCCGTCGTCAAAGTTAGCTCGGTGGATTGAAAATGAGCGAAATCGGTCAAAGGACACGCCTACCGCCCATACAAAAAATACTTTCAAATTGCAAATTTTGGAGTATATTTCACAACAATGCAACCAAAATACACATAAATACTACGAATTGTCAGCGCAAGCTCTAAGAAAAATCTGGTCGAATTCGGACAAGAGGGCGTGGCACCTCTCATATAAGCAAAAGCTTCAAAACGCTGTACTGAAAGCGTTTTTTGAGATAATCAAACTAGATTTGACTCGGACACTAAAAACTATAAATGCAAGCTTTAAGCAAAAACTGGATAAAATCGGACAAGAGGGCGTGGCTCCTCCCATATAAGCAAAAGCTTCAAAACGCTATTCAGAAAATATTTTTTCAGATAATCCAACCAAATTTCACTTAAATACTAAGGACTATAAATGCAAACTCTGAGAAAAAACTGGGTGAATTTGGAGGGCGTGGCACCTCCCACATTAGCAAAATTTTCAAAATACTGCTGTGTAGGGTATTTAATGTTTGGCCAGGCCAAAGGTAACACCCTTACTAGTTAAAAAATTGCAAAAAAAAAAAAACAAACCAATTTCTGGGGTAATAATTACTTGAAATGATGTGTAATCAAATTTTAAACAAATACCATTGTATAAATTGAACGAATTTTCTTTATATACCGAGTAGGGTATTATGTTTTCTGTAAAGTCAAAGTTTTTTGTTTGTTTTATGTTTCGTTTCTTTTGCATTTTATTTCAATAAAGATTCAGCATAAAAAGAAAAATAAGGAAAATTTTGTTTTTGTTTTTCTTTTTCAAAACATGAAAAAATACACAATCAGTCATGCTCCATTAAATTCAGCAGCCGAATGTCAAAAGATCGGTGAGTCCTTTGCTAAATCATATTTATGTACATATGCTTTAACTGGGACTGAAGTTGATGTTATTAATAATGCACTGGGAATTATATTGTACCTTAAAATCAAAACTGAATCCTTGGTGAAAAAGTTTTGAAGAAAAATTTTTGGAATTTCTCTGAATCAGATTTAAAACTAAATATTTAATTTTAGGAGTTATGTCTTCGATTTCGTCGCGATATTCCTTTTTAATTGTGGGATAGTTATTGAGTCATTTGCGTACAACCTTTCTTTCAAATATTTGGATAGCATTTTTATTTATTTATTCGGGCTAATACGATTAATTGCAATCACTTATGCGGTAAATAATGCCTACGCCAAAGTTGGCCCTTAAAAGAACCTCATAAAATTTTTCAAAATCGTTCGATATTGATCACCAGTGATTGAAGTGTTATGAGCGTAATTATTTTTAAAGAAATATATGTTGGCTATATATCCTTTTATACGATTCACGCTGCACTAGACAACACACTTGAATGGGTATTCATATATTAGCCAATTCTGATGATACGTGTTTTCAGGAGACTTTTGAATTTTAGTCTGGTCTCCAAATTGAACCTACTCGTGAACTATCTCTTGATTTCCAAATTTCTGAAAACTAAACCGGCGCGTTTAAAGAAAATGTCGAGTCAACAAAAAAAAACGACTTTAAAGGATCAATGTTTATCCAAAAAAAGTTCGGGAGCAATCTCGATTTATTTATTTAGTTATTTCTTTCTATACACCATGTGTTCAGATAAGTGGGAAAATCTCCGAAAAATGTACCAAACATGCCTTATTTGTGTTGGATATTTATGGAAATTTTGTAAAAAAACCACGGAGAATGACTTAACGGAGAATGACTAAACAAAGAATGACTAAACGGAAAGTAACGCAATGTTGCAAAAACAGTAAAAAAATATGCAAAAAAAAACACGGAGAATGACTAAACGGAGAATGACGTAACGTAGAATGACGCAATGTTGCAACAACTGTAGTGTCATAAAGAAAATAGCAATTATTTTTAAAAAAGTTGATACTGGTGGATTGCCCCTCTAATTGTATATTGATATAATTATATGAAGATAAAATAATATATTTAAAAATATAAAAAAACACTTACGCAGAGAATGACACGTGGAAGTATTACAAAAATTTTTCTATGAGTTAACACACAAAAATAGTAGGTGAAATTTATATAGAAACAATGTCGTATGTTTTTTTTTTTAAAATAACGTCAGATACAAAACGGGCAAATTAAGTACACTAAGAAGCGGTTAGGCTCAGGATGGTTAATGACTTTTTACACTTAGTGTTATAATTTCATACCAAAATATTAAAAATTTTTATCTTTTTTTTTAAGCTATTCGTATTGAAGCTCTGGTTGAGTATCTGTATTATATAGTTAAAATATCAAATTTTAAATTTAAACATGGCCTTGAGCCCTGGAACATTTTTCTAGATCCACATCCTGAGTTATACTTCTTAATGAGCCCATTTAATTGGGAATGGACTTCATTGAAAATTTAATTTCCAACAATTTGGGCTCGTTGTTCGATTGTGTGATGTTCCACATCCATGCTTAAATATATGAAAAAGATTTTCGTCACAAGAATTTGATGCAGAAAATACCCGTGAATTCAATTCCAAAGAAATTTGTTTGGCAGACAAGTTTTAACAGTCCATTTTTTTTTTTTTCAAAACCATCATTTGTACTGGAAAAACCTGAAGTGCTTCTCTTTAAACTGCGTCAATCTTGCTTGAAACAAAAAAAAAAAAAAAGTAAAAATAAACTTGCATACTTTAGTGCGCAATGATCACAGCTTCATTTTGACATCAAAATCTTAATGAGGGCACCATATACAAAAGATTTGATTAATTTTGAATGCAAAATTTCCATTACTGGGAATTATGATATGATCAAAAGTATGCAACTTTTTTTTGTTTCAAGCAAGATTCGGTGCTTCCGGTTTTTCCAGTACAAATTAATGGTTTTTTGATAAAATAGTCTTTAAAAAAAAAAATGTGCTGAATCGACTTAAAAAATTCTTTCAGGTTTGAAATCAACGCAATTTTCTGCTGAGTGTGCGATATTTATATTTAAATTCTGATAACATAAATATTTTCATTTACTTTCGCGCGATTGTATGTGTACGTACCTTCCCAAGAGGAAAAATTTCTAGCGCTTTTGATCCAAGCACTTCAAAAGTGCTTGTCCCCATAGAAATTTAGAAGCACTATCACAATGATTTTTTATAAGGCTGCAGTAAGAACAACGTGAGTTCGAACCCAGCCCGGGAGATTTTTTTTTTTTACTTTTTTTTGCTCTATTTTTTTTTTAATTAAATACTTTTTATTCAACATCTTTTATTTCACTTTTCTATTTTCCTTTCTCTTATTAATTTACTTTTGTTTAACCGAATTGAAATTGATTACACAATGATTCCATATAAGGCTGCAGTAAGAACAACGTGAGTTCGAACCCCACCCGTGTGATTTTTTTTTTCCGTTTTTTTATTTGTTTTTGCTTTATTTTTTTTTTAATTAAAATATTTTTTATTCAATCTTTTTTATTTCACTTTTCTATTTTAATTTCTCATTTTTATTTACTTTTGCTTACTTGAATTGAAACTGATTGCACAATGATTCTATGTAATGCTGCAGGACAACATTTGCTTAATATACAAATTTAATACCTTTTCATATCATCGGGCGTTGGTGGAGCGGTCTAAAGGGTTGGTAAATGTAAGAAAAAAATATCTAGCACGCGGAGGGTCGTGGATTCAAATCCTGGCGCGGCCAGTTTTTTTTTTCTTTTTTTTTTTTTTTTTTAAATTTTATTGAAAAAACGCTTACCGCAGCATTACAAATAAGCGCTTTAAAAACTCTTTTTTGGTAAGGCTGCGGTAAGCTTTTGCTCGCTTACATCCTATGACATGCAATGTTAAAAAGAAAGTATTGTTCTTACGGAGCGGAAGCGCTTATTGGTGAAAAGGATGCACTTCAGAAGGGTTTTTGAAGCACTTCTTTTCCCCTTGGGTTGTTAAATTTCCAAAAAAAAGAAAAAAAAAAATTTAAGAAAAAATTCGTTGTATTAATATAAATCATAATGATATTGCCTATTTACTTATATTTAAACGTAAATATGTATTTATTATGTTAACAGAAAAGCATGATACGAATTCTTACAAAATGAAAAATCCTGCTGATAAATCTGATTTCTATTCTCAATACATAGGGAGAAAAAAGCACAAAAAGCCCCAAAATATAAAAAATGATATTTTACCTTAAACACACACACACAGCACACACATCCCCCATTAAATGGACGCACGCATACGAACAGGTATTTCATTTACTTACTTGCCTGTCTGGCAAAAATCAAAGCGCATAGTTCCTTTATGCTCCGCTCTCTGGTCTCACAGTGTGTGTGCGTGTTATGAATTTGAATATCCTAAATGTGAAGTAGCGGCAGCAGTAATAGTGGTATATTTTTGTGTGTGTGGGAAAACAGCGTAGTGACAAAGACCCGTAAATAAACAAGACGAAATGAATAATTTTCTGAAAATTTCCTAAGGAATAAATCAAAATTTTTTTTTGCTGCAGAACTGAGATTTCCTTATCGTTTTTGTTATTGTTGTTGTTGTTGATATAATGTTCTCGTTATTCGAAATTCAAGTTGTCCTTTTACAGTACACTAGAGGATATTTGGGTTTTTTGTTTGTTTTGTGTTTTCTGTTCAATTTGGTGCCATTTTATTATAATTCGGAAACAGAATTTTAATGGTGCTGCTGCTGCCTAAATGTGCGTGCACTGTGGCAATTTGTTGTTCTTGCTCTTATTAATGATTTTCATTGTTGTATTTTTTCGTAATTTTTCTGATTAAGCGTAATTTTTCAACTTAAAGTACACTGTAATACAGGCATTAGAAGTTAACGCAGAAAAGTATGCAACGTTTTTTTGTTATTAATGTCACATTCATATGTAATTGTGTTTATTGCTTAATATTACTATTGGAAATCTATTAAAAACAGCATTTTTATGTTGATTTATCAAGCCAACAACAACAACAACAACTACAACTGAGCAACCGTTAAATAATTTGATTTAATAAACTTTTCACACATGACTTCTGTCGCATCAATTATGTATATAAGCCAAATAAAATGAATTGACTTTCATTTGGTTAGTTACTTGGCCTAAACATGTACTACATAAGTATATCGTCCTTAAGTGTGTGTGCTCTTAGGCACATTATTTTCCTTTCACCAACAGCAACAACAACAACAACAGCAACAATGTGAAGTGAAGAAATTGTTATTTTGATATATGGCAACCATAATGAATGTTGATATATTGACAATAAATTTTGTTTGTTTGCGGTGCAAAAAGTCACAAAGGTCCTGTGACTTTGTAAGTCCTCTTCAATTTCTCAATTGGTTAATGTGTGTGTGCTTGTGTTGAAAAAGTTTTGATAGCCTTTAGGCTCAGAAATAAAATTTTATTTCGTTAAACAACATTTTAAAATGAGATGAATTAAATTTTTATGATTTATTACCTAGATTAAGTTTTATTTTGACTGAATAGGGCGTTTGAAAAAAATAAATAATTTCAATACAAGGCTGAAATTAATTTTCTGTAAGAAATATCAAACCAATCTCAATATTTACTATAAACATATTTTGGTAAATTTGAAATTTCTGAAATTAGCAAAAAATATTTTCATATCCTTTAAGCTTTGTGATACATATATGTGTGATTCTACTCACTTGGGAATATTTTGCGGCTCACCTAATTTTATATATTTTTTGTGAGTAAATATAATGCGTGGTTTTAGAAACAAAATTAAATATCTAAATTGTTTTTAGTATGAAACTGAAAAAATGCACTACGTCGAAGATATTTCATACAAAAATTTAGCTTTAAAATGCCAAATTCTCAGTCTCCTGGCATGTTTTTCTTCTAAAATTAAATTATTAGTGATAAATCAAACACATTTTTTACATAATTTCGCACTGTAATTGTTAAATTTTGCAATTATTAATCAATTTTATAAAGAAACTCGTTATTGAACTTCGCTACTCGTCTTTTTTTGCTCAGCCTCCTGATGCAAATTTCTTAATATTACGGCACCTTATTTACATATTTGTGCGCGCTATAATTTGGTTCGAACGTCCTGCCTTTAAAGTATCGGCTTTGCTAAGTACCGTTAAAACTAAATACGCCTAATTACTATGTTTTCTGCTCTCATAGTATCGGTTTGCTCAATACCGTTCTAACTGAATACCGTTCTAACTGAATACCCCTAACTCCTATTTACTATGATTTCACACACTCACAGTATCAGCTAGGCTCAATACTGTTAAAACTAAATACCTCCTTTTACTATGTTTCACACTCCTACAGTAACGGCTTGGCTAAATACCGTTCTAACTGAATAAGCCTAATTACTCTGGTTTCCCACTTTCATAATATCGGCTTGGCTCAATACCGTTCTGACTAAATACACCTAATTAATAAGTTTACTATCCTCACAGTAAAGGCTTGGCTCAATACCGTTCTGACTAAGTACCCCTAATTATTACACAGGCCACAAAAAAAAAAAAAAGTACCATGCGCGAAAGATCAGACCACCTGAACTTTATGTTTTCGGGGTAGTTGAATCCGAATATGGTGCCAGAATAGCGAAATTGGTTCGCGTTTTTTCAGAAATCAACAATTATGCTGGAAAATTTGAGATTTTTTTCAGCATTATTTCTGATTTGTGAAAAAATTCGAACCAACTCCGCTATTCTGACACCATATTCGGACTCAGTGATCCCGAAAACATAAAGTTCAGGTGGTCTGATCGTTCGTGCATTGAATTTTTTTTTGTAGTCCTGTGCACAGGCCAAAAAAAAAAAAAGTACCTTGCGCGAAAGATCAGACCACCGAAACTTTATGTTTTCGGGGTCGTTGAACCCGAATATAGTGTCAGATTATTGAAGTTGGTTCGCGTTTCTTCAGAAACCAGGAAAAATCTCTAATTTTCAGCATTATTGTTGATTTCTGAAAAAACGCGAACCAACTTCGCTATTCTGGCACCATATTCGGATTCAGCGACCCCGAAAACATAAAGTTCAGGTGTCTTATCTTTCGCGCATGGTACTTTTTTTTTTATTTGTGGGCCTGTGTTATGTTTACTACTCTCACAGTATCGGCTTGGCTCAGTGCCGTTCTAACTAAATACCCCTAGTTGTTATATTTACTACTCTCCCTGTATCGGCCGGGCTTAATACCGTTCTAACTTAATACCACTAATTTCTATGTTTATCACATTTTCAGTATCGGCTTGGCTCAATACCATGCTAACTAATGCCACGAACTACTTTGCTTACCACTTTTACTCGCTGCCGGTCGCCGCTGGAATGACAATATTTTTCCTCGACACTGAGGTTATAACCATACCAACTCACCTCAGTGTGGTGAACAGCTGATTGCTGTGACAGCTGTTGCCACATGTTACTAAAACTATTGTACCTAAGCTATTACACTATCATCCAACTATTTTGTTGGTTGGTTTCTAATTTCTATTATACTAACTAACACATTTCAAATATATGTGTGGGCATCAAACGAGCGCTCAGCGGCTTGTTACCTCACAAACTTTCCTTCCAGATTTATTCATCAAAATTAATATTTTTTGTTCAGAATCATATGGACTATAATTGATGCAGACGCCTTTTTGATCTGATTACGCCCATTTTTGATAAATGAGTAGATGGTGCTAACTACTTACATCTCAAATATCAAATATTATTACTGTCCCTTAAATATTCACAAGTTATGGTGATTACAAATATTGATGGAAGCGATAGATGCTTCGTAACAATAACATCTCAGATATGGAAGGCTATTGTTAGTTATATTTACCTCAAATAGTAAGGCTGTTATTAACTTATGCCATAAAATGGGTCAAATTTCCATTTTGTTGAAAAATATACGAACTCAAATTTTCAAATATAATTTTTATTTTCTTCACTTGAATTTTTTTTTTTTTGGTAATTTATTTATGAACTGGCACAGAATGCGAGCGAATGAACTTTTGATATTTCTGTATTTTTGCATTAAAGTCACAATATTATGTCAACACGAGACCGAAAGAAGGTGCTAACATTATTGAATTTTTTTCCACCTGCATAGCTCAACAAATTTGGTCGTGTTTTAGCACAATCTAATGCATTTTGATTGTAATTTCTTTGTTTTTATTCAATGACCTACTTTCCAAAAATATACCAAACTTACCTTAATTAACTCCTGAGCTCAACGAGTTGTCAAAAACAGGAAAGCACATTTTTCGTAGCAAAAAAACAGTTGTCGTTTTCATTATTAACTCTTCATAAATTGGATTCCCTTTTGCAATATTGTCAACTTAAATGGAGGCAATGTGCTGCATGTGTCACTATTTGCAACCAGTTGCAGTGGTAGAGTATCATTCCACCACTACCAACCAACAAAATCAGAGTTGTTTTCCAGGGCCAATGGTTCCGTTCGCGCAAATTGCTTTCATAAATCATGGCGATAATTATGTGGGAGCTATGTGCAGATAGCAACCGAGATCATAAATAATATGCTTCACTTTTACCCGGCGCATTACTTTTGTTACACCACCCCCACCCTCCCATCACTTCCTCATTGTTTTATCTTTTGCTCTCTTTTGGTTGGTTCCTCTTCATTTAGCCGTGGGTTGTTCATTAGCCTTGTGCGCGCTGCTTTGTTGTCTTCCGTTGTTGCTCTCTACCTTGGCTTAGTTTTTGCTTCTGCTGTGTGTGTACCATAGCGTTGGCGTTGGCGATGTTTAATTTATGTGTGCGCTCTGCCAATGTAGTGGTTTGTTGGAAAAATGTGGCCTATTTTGGTGTCATTGGAGACGTGATCTAGAAATTGTGTGATAAATTAGATTTTCTGTGTTCGGTTGCATAAATAACAATAACAATAAATTCCAAAGAGAGTGACTTTTATTGCCAAGAAAGGAGGAAATGATATGAAAGTTATAATTTAAGCAACTACAAGTGGTAGTACAATAATTGTCGCCTGGAGTGAAAAACTGCCTGACCCAAAAAGTAAGGTCTTCCATGTAGATTCGAGTATCTTGTCCACTTTGCCATGCCGTAGCTTTCTTTGCCCATCAAGCTATGTATGTGATTGCTTTCAATAAGCTATAATAAATTGATAAAAAACCATTTTAGGAAATTCAGCGAATCCGAAAATCTGAAAGTTGATGTCAAAAAAGTGAGTTGAGAGTTTTTCTTAACTTTTCGAAGGTAATTTATAGGTCTCCGAAAGCCGTTTCTTGCAAAATCACGGCATAACAGGCTTTTCATTTCATTTCGATCTAAAAAATGCTAAAAAAGCATTTAAAAAAAAATACGCATGCAACTCAATACACGTTAAGAAAGTGAAACTTATATTTGAATAGTGGGCGTGTCACTAAATTGAAAACGTCCACTCTTCCAATAGTATATGGTATTCACTTTCGCCATCTACCTACTAAATTTCAATAAAATAGATTGTATAGATTGCGAGATATAACGAGTTAAAATTTTCACACGTTAAAAAGTAGGCTTGACGCTTATTTGACTATGCCAATTTCGAGCAGCATATGTAGTGATGAGCAAACCAAGACCAAGACCAAGACCATAGCAGTCTTGGTCTTGGTCTTGTTCTTGCACATTGAGTCTTGGTCTTGCTTTTGATATTGAGTCTTGGTCTTGGTCTCGATCTTGGTCATAAAGTCTTGGTATCGGTCTTGGTCTTGGTCTTTCGAAAGATTGTTGAGTATTAAAAATTTCCAAAAGTTATTTTTACAAAGCAGTTGGGTTTTTAAGATACCAAATTTCGAATTGAGATATGGTTTTATGATTGAAAGGGGCATGCCACACCAATTAACTATAAATTCGCAAGACTAAAAAGCAGTCTTGGTCTTGATGATCTTCGTGAGCAAGAACAAGACCAAGACCGTAGCAGTCTTGGTCTTGGTCTTGCAATGATATCAGCTTCTTGGTCTTGGTCTTGTTCTTGCAAAATTACCAAGACCAAGACCAGGAAGCAAGACCAAGACTAATTTTGCTCATCACTAAGCATATGATATTCACGTCCAGCACACATTAACCAAATTTCATCAAAATTGTTTGCAAAACCTGGGAGACATAATGTATTTAAGTGAAGGTGCTGCCTAATATTTTTACGCCCATTTTTCGTGGTACTTATAATAGGGCGTTACCTACAAAATTTAATCAAAAAAGTTTATACCCAACAATTTTTTTAGAACAGACATGCCCCCTATTTCCACTACTTAAGGGGGATCTCGTACAAACTTGAGATATTTTCGAGTCACACTCTTCTCTGGTCTGACGGGAAATGAGTCATTCTTACCTTATTCGGATACGGAGAACTCAGTGGTGCTAGCCGATTTTATTTCACCGAAGTTTCTTACATAGTGGGCGCTAAATGTACTTGAGTATGCAAAATATGAGTACCGATAACTGAGCTCAGATTCTTATAGGTCTGATTCCAAGTAACAAAAAAGTAGATGTTGTCAGGAACTTCGGTAGCACATTTTTTTAACCCTTACCTCCGTCCAGCCCAACCATGGTTTCCCGTGGGAGCTTATGTTGGATAAGGATTTCATTATTGCGAATTTGATCTTATTTTTTTTCTATCGTTTAAGGATCATGAGCTATCCTTGAACAAAACTGCAAAAATCACTGTTTTGTGGTCTACTTAATTACAAAAACAGCATATACGAGTAGTAAAACTAATTTTTGTTATTGAATACGGATAGCGTAAGCTATCCTCAACAAGCCGTACTTTAACTATTTTTCAATTGGATAGCTACTTCTTGAGATATATGCCATTCAAAAAGGATATCTTGCAAGAACATACAAAGGGTTTTTCCGTACCGAAATACTAAAAAGTGCAAGTTTTATTATCCTCATAGTATTTTATTACAAAAATTTCGAGTCTTTTACGGACCAAGATCGTAAGAAAATTAACAGCTCTTCTCTAGATTTAGTGAATCAACCTTCAAATGAATAAGAAAAAGATAAACTTTGAAAAAAATTTGATAGAAATTAAAGTTAAAGTTACAAAACATCCAATAAATTGATTAAAAATTAGCAATACGAATGTCTATTAATACAAACTGAATAGCAAAATATACTTTTGATGAGAAATCATGGATTTATTAGAAGTTTATAAGAGATTCTTTATGATAAACACCCATTTCTAGAAGAAATTTTCATCTGAACACTTTTTATTCCTACGGTAACGTTAATTCGTTTTGTTCATTCTAATCACATTCCTATGTAGAATTTCAGAACTCGTAGGAGTTCAAGATTTGTCCCCAGCATATGCACAAGGAACTTTATAATACGAACTTTTTCTGGGCTTAGAAACTTCTACATTAATAATGTCAACACTTCATAATGGTATAGGCCAAAGCAGAAAAATTTCAAGCGTTTCTTTAGAAAGCACTTGTCCCCAGAGAGTGCTACATGTGGGTACACAACGCTTGATGGATGGGATTGATTATGTCTCTATTTTCGTACTTTTTAATATTTTTTGTTTTATGGGTTTTTTTTCATTTTGATGTTTTCACCTATTTAGACTATTTGGAACATGTTCAACTCATATTTTAACCTATGATTGTCGTCAAGTTTTGATATCACACACGTAAAATGCTTTTAATTCAAATAAAGATGATTTTTTGTGAATTTTTTGTGAATGCACATACTTGTTAATGTTTGATCAATATGTCCGCGGGCCAATATTGACAACAAATTCACAAAAAATCATTACTATTTGAATTAAAAGCATCTTACGTGTGTGACATCAAAACTTGACGACAACCATAGGTTAAAAGTTTCTGAGAAATGCCCATATACCAATATGAACAGGCGTACGGCAGGGGTGTTTACTATCACCATCACTCTTCCTTATCGTTCTTGATGATATCCTAGATAAAGCTCTTAATAAGGCCAAAAGGGGTATTCAATAGACTTTACCGAACATCTGGAAGATCTCGACTACGCTGACGACATCTGCCTCTATCGTCCAAACATTCAGATATGCAAAGCAAAATTGAAGACCTTGTCTTGGAATCACAAAAGGCCGGCCTAAAAATCAACGTATCCAAGACTAAAAGCATGAAGCTAAACGCAAGCAATGACATCACGTTTAAAGCTGGCAGTGATGACATCGGAAACGTCGATAGCTTCACGTATTTAGGCAGCATTATCTCCATGGATGGTGGTGCAAAAGAGGATATCAACTCAAGAATAGCAAAAGCAAAAGGCGCGTTTGCTCAACTGAACAAAATATGGTCTTCATCCGTTATATCCACCAAAACGAGAAGGCGCATTTTTGATTCGAATGTGAAATCGGTTTTGTTATATGGGTGCGAAACATGGCTTGTTACTGAACAACTAACGAACAAGCTGCAAGTATTCGTCAACAAATGCTTAAGGCGTATACTAAAGATTTGGTGGCCTCGCACTATATCAAATGCCGAGCTACATCAAAAATGCAATCAGAGGGCTATAGCAAACGAGGTCAAGCTGCGCAAATGGGGATGGATTGGTCACACTCTCCGGAAACCACACAGCGAAGTTTGTCGCCAGGCTCTTGAGTGGAATCCACAAGGTAGTAGAGGACGTGGTAGACCCAAAACCAACTGGAAAAGGTCGTTGGAAAAGGAGATCCAAGAATCGGGAAAATCGTGGCAAGAGATCAAAGTCATCGCAAGGGATCGTGACAAATGGAGAGATTTCATATTGGCCCTATGCTCCTCCTAGGAGTTAAAGGAGAATACATACATACAATGTGAACATATGTATTTGATTAATTTTCTGAATTTGAAACGTTTTCTCTTTCATTAGATATTTATCTTATACAATTTCAAAACTTTAAGTACTTTTCAACATATTCTCGTCATTTTAATAACTTGATATTTAAGACACTTTTCAAAATTTTTGATATAAGTCCATATTCCATTTTTAGAATATTTTACATTGTTTTATCTGAGCTTAAGCTTACGATGCAATGTCACAACTTATGCTTATTATTGCAAAAAGCTACTCTAATAACATTTTGAAGTCTTAAAGAGCACGTTAATGCTGCAATGCGTGGGAATATTTGCAAATAAATATTTTACCTTTCATCCGTTGAATTTAACCTTCTCCTTAAGATTTGAACCTATGTACTACTAAGTTTTTATATGTACCACTCTATATTTTTGTTGCATGCTTTGACGTTCAAAGTTAAATTTTTTTATATTAAAAATTCCTTAGCTCTATTTAAATTGCAATGCATTTTAACTGCATGTTTTCCTGTTTTCGTCCGTTCTTTTCGATATGGGTTGGCAACTCTGCAACCGCTTTCAGCAAGTAGTCACGCAATGTTTGATAACTGAATGAGGAAGTTTTATTTCCAAGAGTTTATTGTTATGGATACGAAATTAATTGGTGCTCATTTTTAATATACCTTTATATGTGCATACATCGGGTATTTGCATATTGTGCTCGTAAGCTTTTACTTGGGCATTGCAAATTGTAGCTTAAGTGCAGTATTGTTGCAATTGGTATTTTGCATTAGAAAAATTAAGTATTTCAATAACAATAATATTTTTATGTATACAATGTGGAATATCAAAGTTGAACGTTGTGTCATATATGCATTTTCATCATTCAAGGATACTTATCATGCTGAGAAAAAGAAGAATATCATTAAGTATCCGAATGTATTAAAAATTCGACTTTCAAATGTAAAATTTTCAAAAACGTTTAAAGATATTTCATAGAAGAATATCAAATAATACAGAGATATCGATTGTGGTTTTGTTTTTGTTAAAGAGGTGCAATCGTTATACTAGCTCAGAGTTTTTTCGTAGAAATTTGAGCCCCAATAAGTAATTCTACAGAGATTAATTTATTGATTTTCTTTTTATAAAGAATTCAAAATTTTTGGACGCCCTCTTTCGAGCTCTCTTATAAAGACATACAGTATACTTATTTTCAATAAAACACCGGAAATGCGTCTTAATTGGCTGCAAAGTCGAAGTACAAAAATTTCAAATTCAATTCATGATTTTCGTGATATGCCGAATTTTCGGTGTTTTTGTAGGTAATGTTTTGCTAATTTTGATAAAAAATTTATTTGGTTTGATTTTTTTGTTTTCCTTCAAAAAATGTGTTAGTGAAAGAAATTAAGTACGAATTGCATATCAAATAAAAGAAAATAGATTAAGCTTCTATAGTTTGTTACTAAACCTACGAGTTAATAAGACATTTTTTGGAAAAATATTCCTTTGAAAAAAAAAAAACTGGTCAAAATTTTAAAAATTTTTCATATCTCAAAAATCATGACTCGGATCAAAATTTTTGTGCACTAATTTTGTAGCCCGTTAAAGTACTTTTCATATGACAAAAAATTATTAAAATCCATTAAAGGGTTTCGAACTGATACCGGTTTTCATAAAGTTATGTCTCGATCTTCTTGGTTTTGCGAATTTCGAAAAATGAAACTAAGAAAAGTAGTTCAGAATAGCCCCAGGAGTCTTACATTTTCCGGTGTTCTACCGATTTTAGCTCACCTTGTATATTTTTAGGTCCGTGGCATTCTAGAAATGAAAGGGTTAGTTTCATAAAAACGTATTTTTTAGAAGGGAGCCAATCTAAGGAGTATAGATCGTGGTTAAGTTTTTATTGATGAAAAAAAGGGAAGATTTGCCTTACATTCCATTCCACGTAAGGCACTCTGTCAGTATGCATAGTCAATTAAAAAAAAAATGTAATTTCTGCAAGGGAGAGCCACTAAAAACTGGATTTGTATGTATGTATGTATTCTCCTTAAACTCCTAGGAGGAGCATAGGGCCAATATGAGACGTTTCCATTTGTTGCAATCCCTTGCAATGACTTTGATCTCTTGCCACGACTTTCCCAATTCTTGTATTTCTTTTTCCAGCTACCTTTTCCAGTAGGTTTTGGGTCTACCACGTGCTCTACTGCCTTGTGGATTCCACTCAAGAGCCTGGCGACAATCTTCGCTGTGTGGTTTCCGGAGAGTGTGACCAATCCATCCCCATTTGCGCAGCTTGACCTCGTTTGCTATAGCCCTCTGATTGCATTTTTGATGTAGCTCGGCATTTGATATAGTGCGAGGCCACCAAATCTTTAGTATACGCCTTAAGCATTTGTTGACGAATACTTGCAGCTTGTTCGTTAGTTGTTCAGTAACAAGCCATGTTTCGCACCCATACAGCAAAACCTATTTCACATTCGAAGCAAAAATGCGCACTATCGTTTTGGTGGATGTAACGGAAGAACACCATATTTTTGTTCAGTTGGGAAAACGCGCCTTTTGCTTTTGCTATTCTTGAGTTGATATCCTCTTTTGCTCCACCATCCATGGAGATAATGCTGCCTAAATACGTGAAGCTATCGACGTTTTTGATGTCATCACCGCCAGCTCTAAACGTGATGTCATTCCTGTTTGCGTTTAACTTCATGCTTTTAGTCTTGGATACGTTGATTTTTAGGCTGGCCCTTTGTGATTCCAAGACAAGGTCTTCAATTTTGCTTTGCATATCTGAGTGTTTGAACGATAAGAGGCAAATGTCGTCAGCGTAGTCAAGATCTTCTAGATGTTCGGTAAAGTTCCATTGAATACCCCTTTTGGCCTTATTAAGAGCTTTATCTAGAATATCGTCAAGAACAATAAGGAAGAGAGATGGTGATAGTAAACACCCCTGCCGTACGCCTGAATTAGTGGTGAATGTTGGTGACAACAACTCGTTATGTAACACACTGCATTTAAAGCCTTCATATTGTGCACGTACTAAGTTTATGGCCTTTGCGGCAATACCTCTTCGTTGCAGTGAAACCCAGATGTTTTCTCGGGAGACACTGTCGAAGGCAGTGCTATAGTCTACGAAGACAAGTTGAAGTGCAGCACGCCACTCACATGATTGCTCGAAAATTATTCTGAGCGTGTTGATTTGATCCACGCATGATCTGTTTGGCCGGAATCCTGCTTGTTGCCTTCGGATTTAGGATGTAAATATTTTCAGAAAAAAATTTGCTTAGGGGAAAAATATAATGCAGGTTCTTCTTATATTCTACTCCTCCAAATGCACTGTGTAAGCCCTGGAAGCGGGGATAAAGTTTACATTAATATAATTTTTTGCAAGAAGTAGAGATAGGGGATAGATGTTAGATAGTATCACAAAAAAAAAAGTTCGCTTTAAACAGACCATTTTGAAAGCTAATCGGTTTTGATTTTTAAGGGAAAAAAAATTTTTTTTTTCTACCTCTAAATAAAACACGATTTGATTTTTTTCCTATTTGGTGGATTTGACGTCCGATCATCAAGTATAGTTTATCGTTGTAAATGTCTAAATGTAGACTTTATTTTATTGATAGAAGTAATTTATCTCAAATATTTTTTTTGACTAGTTGCAATCATTATCTCAGTTTCTACCACTCTAAGGTGCCATGGACACTACATAAAATCAAAGTCCATAAAAAATTATAAAATTCATCTCTACAAACTTTCCTCAAACTGTTGAAATTGAGGAAGTTATAGCGAATCTAAGACTTCAGTACAAAATATGAAAAAAATGATGTTAAAAAACGAAAATCGCCACCTAAAACTATGCAAGATTTATGGGCTTCAATTTTGTGAAGTGTCCTTGACACCTTAGGGTGTTAGAAACTGAGGTAATGAGTACAACTAGTCCAAAAAAAAAAAAAAAAACATTTGAAATAAATTACTTCTATGAATGAAATATAGCCCACATCAAGACATTTACAACGGAAATACTACGCTTGATCATCGGACGTCAAATGGCGGAGAAATGGGAGAAAATCAAATCGCCTATTATTTAGAGGTCAAAAAAAAAAAAAAAAATTTTTCCTTAAAAATCAAAATCGATAAGCTTTAAAAATGAGCGGATTATATGGATTTGTTCAGAAAAAGTTATTAAGGGGAAAAAATAATACACATTTTTTTTAACTTTTACCTCTATGAGATGTCACTCTGCATCATCCAATACACCCAATTTCTTGGCTCACGCTCTTTATTTGATCAAACTTTACATAATGAAGGGTTATAGCGTATTCAATTCAAGAAATCGCTTACTAAATCATGTCTAATATACAATAATTATTGTGCTCGTTTTATTAGAGAAAGTGAAAAAACTCGCAAAATATTGAAACATTCAACTTTTAAGGCTTTCACAGCAGCAATCAACTACAACATCTACAAGTAAACCATAAAACTTAAAGGACCTCCAAACAATAAAAGAGTAAACAATGGGTTTGCTGCAAAAATTAAAGCGTTTTATTGATAAAGTAGTGGGCGTGCATAGTTGTCTACGGCTATTGCAAAATGCGAGCGGATAGACATTTGTATTTCTCGTTAAGTTATTAATAAATTGTTTAAACAAAAGGACGCCCATGACAACGTCTTGCACATGTCTCACGTTGTTTGTATAGGTACGTAAACATTGCAAGGATATTAAGCAACTAGCGGATACCATCACAAGTAGTGTCAACAATAGACTAAAACAAAAGGTGCAGAAAAACAAAGAAAGAGAATGCAAAAAATAAGGGGAGAAACATTAAAATACGAAAGTTTCAAATAGGATATACAATACCTTACTGCAAAGCGGGTAGAAAAATGGAAAAAAGCGAAATAAAATTTATATAGAAAGGATTTTTTCTTTATTGCAGCGTGTCAATTAAGTTTAATGACAGCGGATAAAATAATGAAAAACAAAGGGAAATGAAAAAAGGATTTCAACGCTACATTATCCTTAGGAAATATGTTGAATAATAAAAAAGCTTAAGCATTCGAATAACTTTGATGCTGTGAATACTTTGGTAAGCCAGAAGTTGACATTTTAAATATTGACCACTGCAAAGACACCTCCCACACTCGATGCAATGCCTATGTAGAGGGACCAAAGGGTTAAAGTGTGCTTAATTCAAAAGGCATTAAATAAATTCAACGACTGTGTACTTTAAATAAAAAAAAAAAAAAACAAACTCATCAAGAGAACAATGAGGTAAAAGACTATGGAATGTTTTCTTTTAAAAATGGTTAAAAAGATATTTGTTTGATAGTTTTCTGAAATTTTTGTAGCTCTTAGTTCCGATTTAGTTAGAGATTTTTTTAATACAAAATATTTTTTAATGAAATTTTCTGAAAGCAAATGCACAAAATAAAAAAAAACCACTCCTTAGTTTTAATTAATTTCTGCTACTCTTTATAATACTTTTAATAAGTGCCGAGTTTAAGTTTTTGCTTAATTAATTTCAAACTTAAATATTTATTTTAATTTTAAGCTCATAAAAGTTTTTTTTTCTTTCAGAATCTCCCTTTCTTCCACAAAACTTTCTGCTAAAAGTTGTTTGTAGATTTTTCTTCCGCTCACTTACGTAATAACTAGTCATAATAGCAAGGGCTTTTTTTTCATCCTTAACATACTTATCCTTTTTGCATCCTTTTTGTGCTTGGCCTTAGTCAGTGCAGTACGAGTATGTATGGAACATGTTCATAAATGCTGTTCGCACCGTCAAAGTTTTAGTTGCGCGACTTAATTTTCCAAACCAATCCGACATTTAGTTTATTTATTCTGGCAGCGTTGCAGTACGGCTTAAGAAACTTTACTTGGCTTTTGCAACACTTTTTTTTTGAAGTTTTTTATAATAATTTTTTTATTTTTGTTTCATTAAGCTAGAAATATTTGGTATTCATAATTGAGTTAACCGAATGTAGATGTGATCATGTATGAGTTTAATTTTTTGTACTTCAGCCAAAGACTTACACGAGAATGGTGTTGAATCTTAGTAATAACTGGGCCTCTTGAATGGTCAAAAAGTTACCTTACAAACGTATAAATCTACTCCGACAGAGGACAGAATAATTATAATTATAGCAACTTGCTTAACATGCTCATCCTCCTTTTCACAATTGTAGGTAGTGCTTCTGAGAAGACTCTGTAAAGATGGCTTTCAATGAGAATACCACCCATTTATGCTTCCTCAAAGTTATGAGACTTTTTAGTGCCTTATACACAGTTGTCTTCAAGAGTCGATAGGTGTGATGAAAGTGCGCACAAAATCGGTGTTCGGAAATTAAAAAAGCAAACGCCGAAATTGTAGCAGATCGTCTCAACGAAATATCGCAATAATGCATATCCCACATAAAATAAAAAAACTGAAAAAAACACAATAAACATATATATATATGTCTTTCGATGCTGAATCCGAATACGTCACACAGTGGGGTATTTGATACCAAAACACGATATTAATTCATCCAAGCTATTGAGGGTTATAATAACTTATTTTTTTAGTTAATTATGCATAAAAAAACAGAAAACTTATGCAGTTGCATATTATGTATTGAAATTTTTTTTTAATAACAATAAAAGACGGAAATTGAAAATTGTCATCAAATTTTTTACGCATTTTTTTGAAGTGTAAGAATTTCTGTCCTTGGTGACCCCTAGTGAAATTTTTTGAAGAATATTTTTGTAGAACATTTTAATCCATTTTAACCAAGTTTTTGGAAAAAAGGGTCAAGAAGACCCATAAAAACAGGATATAAAGGGTTAAGATGCATTAGAAAATTGTTTTTTGTATAATTTTATGATAAACTAATGAAAAACAGTTTTTCCAAGATGTAGTTTAAGAGTTTTACAGCAGGCCGAAATATCGAAAATATGTTTTCTTTCGATTTTTTATCTAAAAAAACAATATATGAATGATTTGAAATTCGAGATATAATATTTTTATATACCTTGACTCAAGACAAAAAATTTGATACATCAGATGACTCATTCCGAGCGTTTCTTAAATCGTAATAAAATAAAAACTGTACTAAGCCGAGATTTTGCATAAAACGGCGATGAGCGACCTCTTAATGACATTCAAAAATTTTAAAAAACTCAGCGTACTTTATTGACACCCTATTGCAGATTTTTTGGGGGTAATTGTTTGTCTATATGTTTGTATTTTACTTTTTATTTATTTTTTGCTCCACTTTCATACATATTGGACATGTCAGTTTGCCTTAAAAAAATTAAAATTTCTCACAGCCGCGCAAAAACCCGCAACCCTTTTTTTCATAAAAAGTTACTTAAATGTCTACTCTTTATTGAAATAAAAACATTTTTGTTTGAACTCACTTTTGGAACAACTATATGTCTATGTATAAGTTAACACATTTTATTATAAAAGACAACCCAGTACTGTTATTTATGTTATATCGTTTGTTTGCTACTTTATCATTTTGTACTTTAATTATTTAATTTTTTTTTTTGGTTTTTATAAAAACATTTTGTCAATTTGTTTGATATTTAAAATTATTTCATCAGAATAAAAAAGATTTTATCAAGACCAGACTCTTGAAAAATTAAAATATAAAATTCTTTAATTGGCGCCCAACGTGTTGTAAAGTTCTCAACAGTTTTTCAACGAAGAACATCTCAATATAGAAGAGATCCTGCTGCTGTTAATAAAGAATACCTTCATTCACAGCTTCCAAAGTCAACTCACACTTTATATGAAAAAATTTATGTAAGTGGATTAACCAAGTTTTGTTACTCTTTCGTTACATACTAAATTAACACTCGGAACCGTAAATATTCGCGAAGTTTCTTTTTTCGGAAGTGCATTTGCGTTAAAAGAGTTAAAAGAAAATAAGAAGCTTTGCTCTTTACTAGTTTATAAATTTCGTTAATTAAAAATGCCAAATTTTTTAGAATCTCAAGCTGCTTTTGCAGAAATTCTTCAGCGAAACAACGAGTCCAATGACCAAAAAATAGAAGAATTAAACAATAAAATTAGACTTTTACAACTTAAACCTGAAATAGAAACCTACAAAGAAGTAAACATTACATTGCTTAAGCCTACTTCTTTGGACACTGTTAAAACGTTACCAGAATTTAACGGTGATAAAGCCAAATATTATTCATGGAGGAATATAACTTTGCACATGAATGAACTTTACAAAGGTGCATTGCTATATCATCAAGCTCTTTTAATAATACGGACAAAAATTACTAGTATTGCAGACCAAATTCTAGCTGAATACGATACAGTCCTTAATATGGAAGCAATAATAGCCAGACTTGATCATGCATTTGCAGATCGTCGTCCTTTACACGTTCTTGAACAAGAACTAAATTTATTACGTCAAGGTAAATTATCCATTGAAGACTATTATGATTTGATAGAAAAACAAATGACATTAATTAATAACAAAATTATGACAGAAAACACTGACAGAAATATAACAAATGCATTTTTAAACAAATATCGGGCCGATGCTCTACGAACTTTTATTTCTGGGTTAAATCCTTCTAAAGGCAATATTATCTATTCGAAAGGAATTTCATTATAAAAGATAACCCACTACTGTTATTTATGTTATAACATTTGTTTGCTACTTTATCATTTTGTACTTTTATTATTTAATTTTTTTTTGGTTTTTATAAAAACATTTTGTCAATTTGTTTGATATTTAAAATTATTTCATCAGAATAAAAAAGATTTTATCAAGACCAGACTCTTGAAAAATTAAAATATAAAATTCTTTAATTTATATAGCCAAAATGCACTTAATTTTAAACTAACGAACAAAAAAAAAAAAAAAAAAAAAATTTAAATAAAACAAAACACTTTTTCACAAAATAAAAACCACTTTTGTATTACAAAAATACCTGAACTAAAATGGTCCATCAAAATTTAAGAAGACAAACAAAACAAAAGGAAAAATAATCATTGCATTGTAGGTGGCTGCACTTGCTTCTTATGATTATAGCGACTGGAGTTCTCTTACAATAAGTTTAATAATTCCGAAGGAGCACAAAATGGCACAACCAAATTTTATACACTTATTATGGACAGTCTTTAGTTAAAGAAAATTACAATAAGATTAAAATCTTGCACAGACTAAAACACTTTAACTCCACTTGAATAATAAAAAATCTTAATTTTTTAACACAAATCTAATATAAATAAAACAAAATTTTTTAAACATTAACTCAAAAAAACTTTTATATAGTAAGAACCACAATTACCTGAAGTTAAAGGTTCCATTAAAACTTTTTCCACAAAAAACTTTTTTTTTTAATAAAAATGTACTCTAAAAAAGCCAAAAAATTCCAATTTTTCACAGCGCGCGAACGAAAGCAGAAAAAGTTGATCTTCAACCGCATATAACTTTTTAACTAGTTATGTTAGGTCAACAATTTTTATTGTTTGTGACGCAAAATTTTCTTTAAAACAGTATCAAAAAAAGCCGGTACTTCAAACTTTTTTTTTTTTTTTCAATTAAATGCGTAAAAGCGCATAAAATACCCTTTTGTGCGTCGTTAGAATTGCTCTGTCCTATATGGTTTCTGAGATATCCTAGCATTAACAAGCAACAAAGAACATTTTTGCTATTTTTTAAGCTTTGTGGGCATTTCTCAGAAATTTTTAACCTATAGTTGTCGTCAAGTTTTGATGACAAACACGTAAGATGTCAAACATGTAAGATGCATTTAATTCAAATAGTAATGATTTTTTGTGAATGCACATTAGGGTGGGCCCCCATGTGAAAGTTCATTCAATTCTATGAATATTTGCCCAAGGAACTATACTTCTGTCTTCAACTTTAGTTCGGCGCATTTTTGATCGAAAATTGTACCTTTCATCAAAATATTTTTTTATTTTCATACTAAATTTTAAAAATTTTTATAAAGACAAAAGTAATGTCATTATATGATTTGGCTGGTATTCTGTCAGTGATCAATTAAATTGGGTTCTGTTTACATAAAAAGTTTACTTGATGGTGTGAAATTGATGCTATATATTTAAAAAAATGATATGGGTCAAATAGCCGATTATTATGACCGACTTTCAAAATAAACGATTCATATTTTTGGATGAATTTTTTCAAACAAAACACCAACCTAGGCTGAAAGTTCATTCAATTCTATGAATATTTGCCCAAGGAACCATACCTCTACGTTCAACTTTAGTTCGGCGCATTTTCAATTGAAAATTTTACCATGCGTTTAATATTTATTTTTATGCTTAATTTTCAAAATTCCTATAGAGACAAAAGTAATATCATAATATATTTTGGCTGGTATTCTGTCAGTAACCAATAAAATTGGGTTCTGTTTTTACGAAAAGTTTGCTTGATAGCGTGGAATTGATTATATTTATTCCAAAAAATTATATCGGACACATAACCGAGTTATTAGAAACGATTCATATTTTTACATGGATTTTTTCAATCGAAACACCAACCCAAGTGTTTTTGGATGCTGGAATGCCGAATCTGACACTCATTTTTTTCCAGGACAACATCTAGTGCCAGTTTTAGGAAATAATTTAGCCGCTTTTTTTAATTTTACAGAACAATATACCATAAATTTATGTAAAAATATGAATCGTTTATAATAAATATATATAATTTGACCGATATAATTTTTTTGAATAAATATAATCTATTTCACGCTATCAAGTAAACTGTTCGTAAAAACAGAACCCAATTTTATTAATTACTGACAGAATACCAGCCAAAATATATTATGATATTACTTTTGTCTCTATAGGAATTTTGAAAATTAAGCATAAAAATAAATATTAAACGCATGGTAAAATTTTCAATTGAAAATGCGCCGAACTAAAGTTGAACGTAGAGGTATGGTTCCTTGGGCAAATATTCATAGAATTGAATGAACTTTCAGCCTAGGTTGGTGTTTTGTTTGAAAAAATTCATCCAAAAATATGAATCGTTTATTTTGAAAGTCGGTCATAATAATCGGCTATTTGACCCATATCATTTTTTTAAATATATAGCATCAATTTCACACCATCAAGTAAACTTTTTATGTAAACAAAACTCAATTTAATTGATAACTGACAGAATACGAGCCAAATCATATAATGACATTTTTTTTGTCTTTATAAAAATTTTTAAAATTTAGTATGAAAATAAAAAAAATTTTGATGAAAGGTACAATTTTCGATCAAAAATGCGCCGCACTAAAGTTGAACGCAGAAGTATAATTCCTTGTGCAAATATTCATAGAATTGAATGAACTTTCACATGCGGGGTAGCCGAGGTCGATAAAATTTCCTCCATACAATTTGGCCCACCCTAATGCACATACTTGTTAACGTTTGAACAATATCTGCGCGGGCCAATATTCATAAAAAATGATTACTATTTAAATTAAATGCATCTTACATGTTTGACATTTTACGTGTTTGTCATCAAAACTTGACGACAACTATTTGTTAAAAGTTTCTGAGAAATGCCCATATAACTAGAATATGGAACATTCATCCCTAAAATCTGATAAAGTAATTAAAATGTTGATATTTTTATTTTTCTCGGAGATATCCTAACCTAAAAAGTTAGAAAAGTGGAAAAACACATTTTTTCATTATTTAAGTCTACGTTATTTTGGAGAAAAAAAGGCTTTTGACATAATTTAAACACGAACCTTTGAGATACTCTTTCGGATTATACATGGAGAAAAAAAATAGTACTTGCTACTTTATTTCTCAAGACAATTCCACACCTTAGTAAATTTCACCTTAGTCAATTCAGGATGTGTGCTTGCTAGTATTTTTTTTTTTAATTGACGTGATATTTACCTGACTGTAAGGCTGGATTCGGATTCAGCATCGCAAAACACATTGAAAATAACTATTTTTATTTTTGTTTGTTGTGATTTTTCTCAGTTTTTTTTTTTTACCCAATCACGCATCACGTTTTGGGAATTATTCAAGATGTTTTCGATTTTTTCCATTTCAAACTAATGGTACACCACAAATTGAAAATCATTAATAAGAGCGCCTTTTGACCAAAACAAAAACCGTTTAGTATTGGTCAATCAAAGTAACATCGTATCAGCCACAACAAAACTTATTCCAATTAGGAAAATACGGTAAAGTGGGGCATATTCACGTTTTGGGGCACATTTGGCATGTGAAAAAATAAAATGGGGTTACCTGGAAAGTTTTCTGAGATTTTTGAAAATGAGTTAGCTTATAGCCGTCCGCTCCGCCATATTTTTGAAAAATTAGTTTTTTGCAAAGCTATGCGGATTGTGAGTGTTCATAAAAATATGTTAATTTTCAAGTTGCGATATCTCAGAAACGGTAAATTGGACAAAAATAGTGTTTGTAAGGATCCCATAACTTAACTCACTGTAAACAAAGCAAATAACACTTGTGTATCAAAACGTTGTGAGTACGTTTATGCTAGAAAATGTCAAACTTTATTATGGTTTTGCCAGATTTTAGCTATTGACATTGATTACATTTTCTGAAAGCTAAAACACTAGTGTTTCATATAGTGCTTAGAGTTTATAAATATTCTTATTGATATTGAAATTTTGGGACCAAATGTGCTCCGGTTTACCTTATGTATGTATATTGTATACATGAGCATTGCAATTATCAACTTTTGCAACTTCTAGTGAGTGCACTTATTACCTGCTATTGCAAAAAGTACAATTGGCTAATTGAATGGAATGCCAGAATGAATTTGCACAAAAAACATACATTCAAGCACACAAATACACACATACATATACAAAAGTGACGAAGAATAATTAAAACCAAAGGCAGAAAGCAATAAAAATGTTCACACGTACGCAGCGAACGTAGTTCCATCTGGGGAAGGTGGGGGGCAAAAAAGAATTGTAAGTCATTTCTAAATGTTCTTTCTCTCACACTCTCACTGTGTTTTGGACAAACTGTTGACGTGCAGTTTGGATAAAAAATTGAGAGAATAAGTTCAAGCTGGAGGCACCAGGACCATCCCCAGCACCAAATGGCATAAGTTTTGTAACTTAATTGAAAATGAAAATTTTAGTAGTCGTAGCGCAGCGACTGTCTGTCTGTATCTATGTTCTGTGCTGGAAAACTTGTGGCGTCGGATATACCAATGAAGGCAAAGTTTTTTTCTCCACAAACAAATAAAAGAGAGAAATATGGCCAAAAGAAATGAAAGTTGGATTTAAAGGAATTTTTGTTTGTTTGTTGGTTTGTATGCATTTAAAATGAATGCACCAATGGTGCCCAACGACGACGACAGAGTTGTAAAATATTGCATACATTTGCCAAAAAAACGACAAAACTTCCAACTGTGGATTAATGTTTCGTTCTTTTGGTGCTTATAAATCTTGTACATCAAAATCTGCTTGAAATGACTTTATTATTTTACAGCACAGCTGGCAGCAGCAACATCTGCGCTGGTTTTGTCTGAAATGAAGAAAAAAGGATTTAATGACGTTGAAAGATTATGCAACGATTTTTCTCTTTTATTTTGCGCAAGTTTTTCTTTGACTATTTGAGGGATTTATTGATGTAGCTTTTAATAGATTTGCATGGATATACAGCTAAATGAAGAAAAAAATAACTAATGGAAAAGGATGGAAAGTAACTAAGAGCAAATGCAGCTGGTTGTGGAATAAAATTTTAATTTATTTGCATTGCAGCAACGAATATGTAGGAAATGATATAAATTTTATTACGAAAAATCTTAATTACAGTTTTCAAGAAAAAATTTGTTCCGGAACTGTTTGTAAATAATATTGCGTTGCTGAAAATATTTAGTTGGCAACACTTAAAAACCGAACAAAAATGCTTTCAAAATTTCTTGGACTGTCCAGCCCCTTCCAAATAATAATTTTTGACTTTATTCAAAACATTTCACATTGTCTTTGTGTTGGTCAATATTGTTTACCTTGAATATTCCAACTTTCTTTTTTTACACAAACATTTTTTTTGATATATTTTTATTAAATTTTCAACTTTTAAAACTTAACTGAAATTTAAAAAAAAAAATTTAAGAAACTTTAATAAATTTGACAAATTTTAAGACTATTTTTAAAATAAGCAAATGATGGGATCTTTTTTTTTTAAATTTTATAACTAAACGTGAATAAACGTCACTAGGTAAGGTAATATTAATATTTCGGGAACTGGCAACACTAATGTCAATAGCTGAAATCTGGCAACATCATAATGAAGTTTGACATTTTTTGGCATAAACGTACTCACAACGTTTTGATGTAAAAGTACTATTTGTTTTGTTTACAGTGAGTTAAAAAAATTAATTTTTCCATTGATAATTTAAGCGTTTGATAAATTATAGGGTATCCAACGAGAACAAGTTTTGTCCACAACTAAGTGTTCATGCAAAATCGATTGTATTGAAGTGAAACTAATATGCAAGGATGCTTCTATCTTACAATATGTCGCATGACAATCTTGCGTTATCAGTTCATGCACTGCATCGTTATTTTTTGGCACAACAATCGATTTTGGACGACCTTGACGGAATTCGTCGGCGACCGAACTACGACCACGATTGAATTCACTATACCAGCGATATACTGTGGCTTTTGATGGTGCTTTGTCGCCATACAAAGAATTGAGTTCATCGGCACATTTTTGTTGAGATAATCCACGTCGAAAGTTGTAAAAAATAATCCAACGAAAACCTTCTCTTGAAATTTCCATTTTTTTTTTTCAGTCGACAATATGTAAATAGTGTTTTTGATGCTATTTTAATTTATGTAACTCTTCATCTAAATATAAATCAAAAAATTGTTTTCTAAGGTGCAAGGCTCCGTAAAAGCTCACAAACAACCTGATGTAAGACAGCCCTTATTGAAACCGGCAAAACGATTGACGAGCTACGATTAATAGTATGTGACAGAAAGAACTGGAAATTTTTCGTAAAAACCTTAGGCTCCTAAAAGGTACCTAAATAAACAACAAAACTCATTGAAAAACGGTATAGCTTGCTTAATCAGAATTGTTTTCAAAAATTGTGGATACTTAATCAGAGAAACTACCCAAAAGCAATACTTACTTTAACTTTCATGGAAAACCTCCACATCCTATCTAAGACAATTTATTTGGTATACAATATTCACAGCTGAGCTTTACATCAAGAGCTATGCGCTTCAATCGACAGCATGTGGATCAGCCGGGTTGGCCTTTAATGCAACTATATGAAACATATAAGTTGAACTAAAATGTTAATCATACGATCTGTTTAATCAAAGGATATATTTAAAGAATTTAAAATTTTGATATGAAATGCTTGTATTTTTTTGTAAAATACTTTTCCTGCAGGCAAAATTTAAATTAAAATTCAGTTACATTCATTCAACATTCATTTCATTTAAAATTTACAGAAAATTTATCTATTTTCTTTATTAAATTTTAACGTTTAATTTTCATACCAGCTATAAAATGGATAAAAAAGATAAAAATTATGATATTAAATATGTCAGAGCACAGTTATTTATAACGCCATTCATCCCCCATTTCATTGTGTTATATTTCAAACGCAAATTTTTGCTGTAAGCCATTAAAATTGTTCAATAAATAATTTTATTACTGCCAGCCAAGGAAATGTCGGAAAAATGCAAAACTTTTCGTTGAATTTTTTTGTTTTGCCTTTGAATGAAAAATTTTGCTAAATTAAAATTTTATAGTTTTTTCTAACTTGCTTGAATTTTTAAATATAGAACTTAATCCGAATTAAGTGATGCAAAGCTTGGAAATGTTTTCACAAAAGAATAATTACTTTTGATAACTCTGGATAAACAAATTTAACTGAAAGCATTGAAGATTTTATCAAAAGGATCTTTTTGAATAATTTCATCACATGTTATAAAACTTATTTTTGTCTAAATAGAATTTATACGAGCATTTCAAGTTTCATTTAGATATGGTTATGGTTATGGTTATGGTTATGGTTATGGTTATGGTTATGGTTATGGTTATGGTTATGGTTATGGTTATGGTTATGGTTATGGTTATGGTTATGGTTATGGTTATGGTTATGGTTATGGTTATGGTTATGGTTATGGTTATGGTTATGGTTATGGTTATGGTTATGGTTATGGTTATGGTTATGGTTATGGTTATGGTTATGGTTATGGTTATGGTTATGGTTATGGTTATGGTTATGGTTATGGTTATGGTTATGGTTATGGTTATGGTTATGGTTATGGTTATGGTTATGGTTATGGTTATGGTTATGGTTATGGTTATGGTTATGGTTATGGTTATGGTTATGGTTATGGTTATGGTTATGGTTATGGTTATGGTTATGGTTATGGTTATGGTTATGGTTATGGTTATGGTTATGGTTATGGTTATGGTTATGGTTATGGTTATGGTTATGGTTATGGTTATGGTTATGGTTATGGTTATGGTTATGGTTATGGTTATGGTTATGGTTATGGTTATGGTTATGGTTATGGTTATGGTTATGGTTATGGTTATGGTTATGGTTATGGTTATGGTTATGGTTATGGTTATGGTTATGGTTATGGTTATGGTTATGGTTATGGTTATGGTTATGGTTATGGTTATGGTTATGGTTATGGTTATGGTTATGGTTATGGTTATGGTTATGGTTATGGTTATGGTTATGGTTATGGTTATGGTTATGGTTATGGTTATGGTTATGGTTATGGTTATGGTTATGGTTATGGTTATGGTTATGGTTATGGTTATGGTTATGGTTATGGTTATGGTTATGGTTATGGTTATGGTTATGGTTATGGTTATGGTTATGGTTATGGTTATGGTTATGGTTATGGTTATGGTTATGGTTATGGTTATGGTTATGGTTATGGTTATGGTTATGGTTATGGTTATGGTTATGGTTATGGTTATGGTTATGGTTATGGTTATGGTTATGGTTATGGTTATGGTTATGGTTATGGTTATGGTTATGGTTATGGTTATGGTTATGGTTATGGTTATGTTTATAGCAACATAACTTTAAAAAGATAATCCTTGAAGTGTAGAAATTTTAAGATTTTTTTGTCTTGAAAAACTTTGAACTTGTGAACTTGTAGCAGAAATTCAGTATAACACCAGTGAAACTAAGCATAAGGTATTATCGTGATTGTGAAAATGAGAGCTAAGCTATAGGGTGCCGTGACATAGTCTCCACAGACATAATCCCCATTCACGAAATGGGGATTATGTCCGTCAATAATTCGGACATAGTACCCATTTCTAAAACGGGGATTATGTCCGAAACACTTGCGGGGATTATGTCCGCAAGTGTTTCGGACATAGTCCCCAGGAAAAAACGGACATAGTCCCCATAACGATATTTTGTTATTGACAACAGTCGCAGCCCAGAATTTGCAACTCCCAAAAATTCCAATACCGCTTCCGCTGCAGCTTTCAGCCGCTGATCAGTCTATAATATATCCAACACCTAGTTTGCTAGCAACAGTAATTTTACATAAGGGTAGGGGTAAGTGGGCGGCCTGCAGCCGCAGCTCAGGATTTAAAACTCCTAAAAATCCAACACCGGCTTCGCGGTGGCCTTCGACCGTGGATCAGTCTATAACGTCCAACACTATATAAATTTTTAAATCGATTGTTGCAAAAATTTTGTTCAATCTAAATTAAATTCTAAATTCGGGCATAACCCATTTTGGTCATGGGGGTTATGTCCGCAAATTTTTCGGACATAATCCCCATTTACGAAGTGGGGATTATGTCCGTTGGGGTTATGTCCGGTAACCAAGCTATAGGTTGGAACCAAATCGATCCAATTTCGATATTCCTTGACACCACCCGAGAAGATTTTTATCTGTAAAGTATACCAAAAGTTCAATACAATTTTCTTGACTTTCCAGATATTTGAAATTTGCTTCAGTGACCTCAACTACTTCATAAGTTGCAACAAGTGTTAGTAAATTATTCACATACTTACATTGCTTGACTTTGCCACAAAATATGTGATCCTTCCTTAACGAAGGCAACATTTTGTGAAGAAAGAAATAGAAAATTAAAATTTATTATTAACTATATCTTCTATAAGTTTTTGAAGTATTTAGGATTAAGTGTTACATTTTTATTTTACTCTTTACATAGTGCCCAAACATCTTCAATGACAAGTAGGTACATAATATCCTTACGTGCACTTTAATCTGTTTAGCTGCAATGCATAATTCATGGCAACTATTAGTGCCAGCAAACATGACATGATTTTTATTTTCTTTCCTACCGTCATCATCTTTGAGCCAAAACATATTATGTAAAAGATCCTTAAAGGACAAAACAGCTAGAAAGGACACAACTTACATGTACATACAAACACACACATGTGCATGTATGTTGTTGTTTTTTATGCACTTCAATAACATAACTATGTTACTTGCTGGCAACACTGGCAAAGACTGATACCTAGATGAATGAATACAGGATATAAATTTTTGTTCCGTACTAAAGCTGCTTGTACATACTTCCTGCTATATATAGTTGGTCGCCTGACATGTAAGACATATAACTATTTTAAAAATTCATGCAATTTTTGGCATAAAGCCAGTAATAAGAAAATTTTGAAAGAAGAAAACGAAAGCTCTTAAAGCTGATTGCGTTATATGGATTAAAGTTGTATTTTTAGATGAAAGGAGACATAAGCTTTGCAAAAAAATACTTAAGTGAAAACTAAGCGGATTTGCGAAAATTCCCAAAGCTACTGGTAATAAAAATAAATGAACGATGTGTAATGTACAAGTGTTTGATGAGCTGAAGGTGTGATGAATTTATTTCTACTAATGATATTTCTTATTATTTTTTGTTGCAAAGTTGCTTGTATTTTTGATTTATTTTTGCTATAAGTCAAATTTAACAAAAGTTGCGAAACTTTTTCGTAAAAATCTGATATTTCTATAACGTACTCCTTATTTTGGCAGCACTCTCTTCTAAAATGAGTTATGTACTGTACTGTAAAATATTACTTATATCCGGGTCAGCATGACAAGTATCATCGACCATATTTTAGTACTCAAATTTAGACTTCCTACTATTATAATTTTTTGGTGATCGTTCTTTCCTAAGAAGACTTACACGAGTTCGGATCGTCCACACCAATTGCCTGAAAATTTAAAGGTATACATATAATCTAGTATACAAATTTATATATAATTGCAGCAACATCAGTGATTAACTTTTAATTTTTAGTCTGTAAAAATAATAATTTTTTTATCTTGCTGCCTTCATCATTTGTGACTGTACGTCTAAAGAAAAGTATATTTTTTTGGGAAAGTTCCTATTTCAAGAAAAACTACAAAACTTCATTTCTTGATCATATTTGGTCAACTAATTTAAATTATCGTTAGCTAAATGATCATCAGAAAACTAATGGTAAATATATTGAATTTAAATTACCTTAAACATTAAAAATTCCAGTGAATATTTTTTTTGAAACAGATCGATTATTGTAGGGGAATGCATTAGCCATTCACCTACACTCATTTTTTGTAAAGCATTTTGCTTAACGCACTTTGTGGCAAATACCGTTTTTGCGAACGCAGAAGAAGCAAAATCATCACCAAACAACTCTCAACATCTCATCAAAAAACTTCTTCCACCAGTCTACTCGCAGATGTTACATAAAACAAACGCATAAACCATAGTTTTCGGCAATTGCATATTGGCCGCATTAATAGTGCAGTGATTAGTACCTAAAATCTGGTTAAATTCTAAAATTTTAAGTGATTAAGCTAGTGTTTTTGAAGTACAGAAGATAGAAAAACAAACCTCCATTTAAAGATAGTGAAATAAATAAAATTAGACAGATATTAATATAAAAGTAAAGGAAATAAGTGAATCGGAAAAGATAAAAAATATAAGTAAGCAAAATTGAGCAAAAATTGTAGTTCCTAAAAAAAAAAAAAATTAATCTATAATATTATAGATATATATAAAAAAAACCCCTAAAAAAACAGAAAAATAGTTAAAATCAAATCTATATATAAAGAGAAAAAAATATATGTATATATTGAATACCTAAATAAGAAAAAACAACCTAAAAAAATTAACAGCTATCACACAATAACAAAATCTTGTATAAAAAAACGCACGCAAACAAAATCGCACGCAAGAGAGAACGCAAAAGCATTGTGTTTGCAAAAACAGATTTGCTACCACTCTTGGTAAAATACTTTACTGTTGTTAAAAACAAACAAAAACACCGCTTTTGCTTTCTAACTTCGTTTTCGAAAAGAGAAAAAGAATTTGTGTTATAGCTGTCAACTTTAATTGCAAAAATAAAAAAAAAATTCTTTGTTTAGAAAAATAGTGACTGGTAAAATCAAATAAGTAGGTCAAGTGCATAGAATTTGAGTACATATATAATAATGAATTAAACTTATCATAACATATAAATACCTATGCAACCAGATCAACAATGAAGGGCCTTTCTGCGCTGATAATATGGTGAGTTAGTAAACTATTATAATTTTTATTAAATCTTTTCATCTTAAATTCATTCTATAAAAAAAAAAAAATGCTTAAATTCTATATATTATATTTTTCGTTTGTTAAAAACAAAAAAAAAAAAAAAAAAAAAAAACTTAACTCTAACTGAATTGAAAAAAAAAAAAAAAAAAAAACATCTTAAAGTTTAAAAAAACAAAAAAATATGTTTTAGTAGTTGAAAGAAATAATCATTAAAAAATCTCTTGATTTTTTTTTCTTATTATGCTAACTAGCAAAATTTGTTTTTGTAATTTTTAGTTTAAATCTAATTTTTTTTGAATAAAATATTGTAAATTTCGAAAATGAATTTGTAAAATCTCAATGTGATTTCCTTTGTGGTAAAGTGACGTAGGCCTGCAAAAGGGATTCCTACAAAATTTTCAATTGGGGATCATGGTTGGGCGGGTACAGAGTGGACATCTAAATGTTACCAAATGATGTCAACCTTTGCGTGGTGTTAAGGTGGATAACCCCCTTTAGATTTCTTTTTATGATTTATTTCAAATATTGGTTTTTTTTTAGTTTCAGTTGGTTTTGGATAATTGGTATTAATTGAAAGATTTCATAGTTTTTTTTAGGTCATTGCTTTAATTGGTTTCAGTCTAGAATTATTTTTATTGTTTTTATAAATATAGGCATTAGGGACTTATAAATTTAAATTTTGCAACAAGGTATATTTGGGTATTACGGTAAACCCCCCCACAGGCTGAATAGCTAGCTGCTGCCAGAAGTCCCGACAAAATCCTTCTACCCCTAAATATAAAAAAGGTATCAAAAATCTTGAATGCATGTTACAGATGTTGTTATAAATAGTTTACTTGTTTGGACATGCATCATTTTTCTAGATCCATCCCATCCTATGTCACTAAAGCAAAAATTATGAAAATCCATCATGTAAATGTAGCAATGCTTTTGAGTGAGTAATTATCCTTAGTATGCCCTAGCGCTTTTAACGTTACATAAATCTTTGATTGCAATTGCCTAAAGGACATTTCGTCTGTACATCAGTCATTGTGACATTTCTAGACATGTAGGTACTTTGTGCACAAGAAACGAGACAGGCAGCTGTATAGTATATTCATCCCCCGTGTCCCTATATGCCAATAAAACAGCTTTTCAACGGTACACCAACCTTATAAGTGCGTTGCCTATTTATGTGCCTTTATGTCCTCTTAAGTATTGTTAGGTTAAGTTTCATTTTTCTACATTGTCACACAAAATGTGTAAGTGATGTAGAACACAAATACATCCAAACGCAATTTGAAAATCATTTTAGGGCTTGCATCTGTTGAAATTGATGTTCTGCAGAGGACTTCGTTTTTATTTGGTTGATTTTTGCTTACGAATTTAAAATTACCAATAAATAAATTTTTAAATAAAAAAATTCTGGCTTGACTTTACACACCGTGCAGAAAGACGCTTAGTATCAATTTCCGATGAATTTTTTAATTGTAATTGCAAAAAGAACGCTATTTTTTAAGATATTTTACAAGTCAAGGTAATCTTTGGCCATGGATCTTGATATGACTGTAGTCTTTATCTTTAAAACCTTTTTCTAATTCTATCGATATATGGCCTTTTCTCCGAAATATTCTAGCCCAACCGCTTCACGTTGCCTGAAATCAAACACCTGTGTCAAATAGTTACAGAGATATTACAAATATAGCTTTTTTTAGATAAGTTCTGTGGCCCGCCCATTTTTCCCAGTGCCAGTTACATATGTACCAATATCATATGTAACAATCACATATCTTTCTTTGAAAAGCTTCATGAACTTTTCCAACCCACTGTGTTTTCAAGGTAGGTACCTACATACATATATTTAGAAAATAGAAACACCGTCCATAGACCATAATGGAGTAATTGACTATCGTATGACAAAAGAAGAACATAAAAGCTAGAAAAAAAAAACAAAACATAAAATGGATTGAAATTGAGTAGCAAATGAAAAAGCAAAAAATCAACAAAACTGATGTTTGTGTTCGTCCACTACAAGTTGACAGTGGCATATGGTTTCCCTCTCTCTCTCTTTTACCTTATTTTTTGTTTTGTGGGAGTGGTGGTCGTTGGAATGACAAGAATGTCAGTCAAGAGTAAAAATCGAAAAAAAAGTACAAGTAACTTCCTACTACTCCTGTGTATAGTAGGTATGTATCTAGTAACGACCGTACAAAACAACAGCATATTAATCATATTTAAGAAACTTGCAAAGGATATGGGTAAGGATATGACAAGGCTTATGAGTAAAACAATCTAACGTCCATATGTCAAATGCAAAGAAGTAGAAGTTTGAAATTTGGTTTCTTTTCAGTTAAACTAAAGCTGAGGAAAAATATGTTTTTAAATTGTTGGTTGTGTTTTTGGAATTTTTCCCATTGTTAAGAGTAAATTGTTATTTGTCTTTGTTGATTAAGTCACTTGGCATGAAAACCTTTAGAGGAATGAACATAATTCTTTGGAAAAATATGGAAATCGTTGTTTCTATGTAGTTAATTGAAGACACTGTAACTTTGATATCTTAACTGTTCAGTCTTCTGAGTCAACACACTTTATTACCCTTGAGTGGACAACATAACGCAGTAAAGGCAAATGCTTCCGCTGGATCAAAATGACCCACACTTGATAGGCTGGTACCAATCGGTTATGATATTTTCAAAATAACATCAGGAATTTCAAAGACTACGCCGTTATAGTTCAAAAACTCCAATTCATGGATTTATGCGAATTAAGGATGGATGCGATAAATGGAGCTATCACTTTCACTGTCACTAAATTGATTTTGTGGTAAAGAAAAAATTATCGTTATCACTAAATCTATTGAAAGAGAAAATTTATTTCATTGAATTTAATGAAAACTTTCAAGTCTATATTTGATGTATTCCATGTTTTTCAATACCTTTGACAACTTGCATCTTTTCCGTTCAGTTTATTATCGAATTTTTTGAATAGTTTTTTGATATTATTCGATATTTTTCGATGTTTTTTATACTGATTTTTTAACCCATTTTCCGCCGATGTTCCAGTTTTCGAATAGCAAATTTTGTCATTTTCATACGATTTTTTTATTTGTCGGGACTTAAATGAAGCTTAATGTTATATCTTCTCTTCTTATACGAGATAAAATTGTATGTACTTATGTACTTATGTATGTATGTTTGGAACGGGCAAAACTTTTTCTCGAAAACGGCTGGGGCGTGGCATCGCATTAAATTTCAAATTTGATATGGTCATAACTCGCAAACCATACAAGGTATTTAAATGAAATTTGGTGAGCGGGTACGGCTTAATAATACCTTGTAACAGACAAAAAGTGGGCGGGATCGAAAAAGTGCCACGCCCACTTTTCAGCTCTTGAAAATTTTGATTCCATATTACTCGAAAACGATTCCAACAATTTTGATGAAAATTTAGGACATGTTACCTCTGCAAACAAGTATTAATATGTAATATGCCGTTATATTGGGAAAACTCGTTGAAGGGCGTGGCACCGCCCACAAAAATATAATACGGTATAAAATGAAAACTAATAAAGTAATCATTCTAAAATTAACTGCGGGGAGCCTACTTGCTACAAAGCATCTCTGATCTTAAAGTGGGCAAAATATCGCCGTTGCGCGTGGAACCTCCCATACAAGCAAAATACGTTAAATGCTATTTCTCGCAAATGTTACAAGGTATTTTAATGAAATTTGGTATGTCTGTACTGCTTAATAATACCTTGTAACAAACTAAAAGTGGGCGGGAACGAATAAGTGCCACGCCCACTTTTTAACCCTTGAAAATTTTGATTCAATATTACTCGAAAACGACTCCGACAATTTTGATGAAAATTTAGGAGCTGTTACCTCTGGAAACAAGTATTAATATGTAATATGCCGTTATATTGGGAAAACTCGTTGAATGTCGTGGCACCGCCCCCAAAAATATAATGCGATATCAAAAGAAAACTACTAAAGCAATCTTTCTGAATTTAATTGTAGGGGGTTTACTTGCTATTAGGCACCTACGATCTGAAATTAGGCAAAATATAGAAAGTGCGCCTGGAACCTCCCATACAAGTAAAACGCATTAAATGCTATTTCTCGCAAATGGTACAACATATTTTGATGAAATTTTGTATGCGGATCTGGATCAGAAGTATCTAAAGCATAAAAAAAGAAAGCTTTGTTTAATAATTGCCACGCCCACTCGGGCACAAAAAAAAAAATTAAATGAACTGTTTAATTTTTATATGCCGTCTTATGTACTTTTTGACGCTGAATCCTTCTTCATCAGCAGAACTGTCATTATACCTACATGATTTTGAAATATCTTTGCTTGAATTTGAAGAAAGCGCTGTGTTCAGTCTTTTAGCGTAGCTACAAGAAAAGGTGAAATTCTTTTTTATTAATAGCATAGAATATCCAAATATCCTTTCGGATTTTTCCAATAGGATTCTTATTTTCCGAGTTATGATCCTTTGGAGATAAGATATTTTAGCCGCCATACAAAAGACGAAATATTTTGGGTGCGTGGCATTTATTTATTTTATGGCATTTTAGTTCACCAAAAAAAAAAAAAATTGAGTTTTTGATATTTTTCCATACCATTCAATACTTTCCGAGTTTTTTCTTATTATTATTCTCATCGGCTTACTTATCATTTTGAAAACATGACCGTTAGAAGTGAAAACATACAAGTTTCATAACATCGACTAAAATAATAATATTAGATTGTTGACCGAGCAGGGTTCGGTCTCCAGGTACTACCATGTTATAGTTAGTTAAATTAGCTTTTAGGAAAATATGATTTCGGTCAACCCCTTCCCCCCTTGGGCTACAGCTGGTTACTTCAAAATACTTTATGGGCAGACTTATTTTAAATAGGTTAAATGGCACATAATTATAAATAATTTTTACCCGCAGTTACTTTTATTCTGTAGATAAAGGTCGAAATTATCCAAAAAGAAAAAAAAAAAAAAATTTAATTAAGGTACATATTTACGGTGGCTCTCACGCAAAAATATTTTTTAAATCGCATTTTCTCAATGGCCGCTAAGTGACTCACACGAAGTTTTTACCACATCATCTTTAAATTAAAAGGCGCTACAAAATCTCTTTATATTTTATTTAAGATGGCTATTTAGGGTGGCTCTCATACAAAAACAATATTAAATAACATTATTTCAAAGGCTGCTTAAACGATTCACACGGAATTTACACCAAGTAACATCTGTAGATAAAGTGAGGGGACAAAGTATGTTCGTGCAAAATATTTAGGGGGAAAATGCAGATTAGTCCTACATTCTTCTCCGCCACTCTGAAAACCCTGGAAGCGGAGAAAAAAATATAACAAAGATTTTGTTTTGCAGGTGTGCCCCTCTAGGGAGAGATGATAGGGGTTAGATATGTAAAGGAAAACTATTAAGGGGGCAAACATAATGGGTGTTGATCTCATATTTTATTCCTCTAAGGGCAACATTTGGTGCTATTGATCAAACCTCACATAATAAAGGGTTGTAGCGTATCCAAATCGAGAACTCGTACACTTTATCATGCCTAATATGCATATTCAATATATAAGCAGAATTGTACAAAACCATCATTGTTCGACTTTTCGAACAGTCCCCCCTGACAAAAATATATATATAAAAATTTTGCACTTTGGATTCGAGCTTTTTGGGTCATTATTTTACTTTAAAAAGAATACTTTTAATTCTAGATTCGAACTTTTATTTGACGCTGCAAAAAATGGGTTAATGTTCGTCAATTATTCTTGATGTTAATCGTTACTTTTGAGGTTTTTTGATGTATGTTTCTTATAGCATTTAGTGTCTTATAAGCAATTCAATAATGTTGCATTTTCTTTATACATACTTATGTATTTGCTTAAAAATATTGTCCCACAAAGACTGACTTCTTCGAAATTGTTCTTTTATTTTCTGAAGCTTTAAAATACTTTGTGTCTATTTCAAGGTCTTCGAGTAGTAAAGTTATCGGTATTTTTTGATTTTATTGATACTCTTCTAGTACGAGTTTATTCAATGCTTCCAATAAATTTTGGTTTTCAGTTTTGACGACTTTTCAAAGTCTTTTCTCTTTTTTTTTTCAATTTCAACACTTTGGCATTTGTGACTATTTCGAGGTCTATGGATACAATTCAATGCTCTTCGATATTTTCTATGGTCTTCGAATATATTCGATACTTCTTGTTAAGTTTTGTTTTTTAGTCTGAACGATTTTGCAAATCCTTTTCCGAACTATTTGCTAATTCTTAATCTCAGCACTAATAACATTTTTCTAATTTTTTGATTACATTTCGAGTTTTTCAATGGTTTTTTGTGAAATTAAAAACACTTTTAACGTTTTCTCCTATGTCCTTTAGACTATTTTATATTTTTCGATAACACAGGTTTACAAAAAAAAAAAAAAAAAAAAATGTCATGGCGTTTTGATCAGACTATGTGTTTCCTAGGGACTTTGACGTCCTGAATCCGAATGCGGGGTCCGTTTTTTTCCAGAACGTCTGAGAAAAAAGATTTCAAGGCCATATGGAGGTAAAAATGGTCATGTGTCGTTTAGTGAAAAATTCGCTAAAATTCTGAAACTCATTTTTTATCATTGAATTCTTAGTCCTTAAAAAGAATATGTGATCAAAAACGGTCTCTTGGACTCAGTTTCGGAGATATAGCCATCGGAAGATCCGGATATATCTTCTACGAAAACCGCTATAAGTTGGGAACCACTGGATGGATATGAAAAATATTTATGTCATATGAAAGGTACAAAGTGGATTTATTTATTTTATTTGAATTTTTTCAGAATTTTGGGACCTATTATGTGGCCGTAATGAGCGATTTAGACTTTTTAACGCTTTCCGTCACCGTGTGCGATACACGATTTTTCTGAATTTTACTGGAGAATGAGGACTTCGTTCGATAAAATTGTCCAATACAAAATTCAAAAAATGTCTAGAACTAGTAGTCCGATTTTAAAAGTTTGACTCATTCTTGAACCGCCATGTTATAACAATTTTTATAACGTATCTAGAATTTTAATAATATTTTTTTTTACAATTTTTTTTGTAATTTTTCTGACATTCCTTCCATTGACGATTTTATGGTATTATTTGATAACTTTCTAACTGCTGAACACAACTTTTCTCGAAAATTTTTAGCATTTCTGGCAACTTTTTTTATTGCCTTTATCTCCTTTTTGACCAAAGCCCAGTATCTTTCAATTAGCCAGAGTTCTGGACAGTTTTGAGGATTTGCTTCACGAGGCACCAAAATCAAATTATTTCTTAAGTACCCCTCCAGTACAAAAGTAGAAAAGAGTTTATCCTTTTGCCACAACTGCAGATTGCTTGCCAAACCAAGAACTTACGAGGAAATTTTGACTTCTTTCTTGACTTAAGCTTTTCATCGACATTCCTCCGTGAGTCTACAGTATGAATTTTTTGGCCTGGAAACTGCGTAAAATCGGCTAAAACATATGTTTCGTCGTCCATTATGCAGTGTTCTTCATAGCATTTCTGTCATACCTTAAACGTCTTCAAACCAACCTCCTTTTTGGCCTAGCGAACTAAAATCTCGGAACACTTTACCCTCTGTGCCAGATTTCTGCATGAAATGTTGTGGTTCTTCTTTAAAATTGTGACGAAGTTCTTCTTTTTGTTTTGGTCACGGAAGCCTTTTTCTTTTGCGGAACCTGGCTTTCGAAAGACATCCAAGTCTTCCTTAAATTTTTTCAGAACTGTTGATACCAATTACACATTGACTTTACTATTCCGAGCAATTCTATTTGTAGTCCACCGCGGGCGGGTGGTTTTCAAAAATGTTTATTATTGACTTTTGAACTTCTAGCTCGTTTGCCATTTTTAAATAAATATGACTGACTAGGGACAAAATTTGAAAACCATAGTTTTGGTACATTCATTTCAAAGCCTACTGTGAAAAAAATTTTTAAATTGAGTAATTTGAAAACAAGTTATTAGATAAAATGTATCGGACAATTTTATCGTACGCAGTCCTTATTCGGAAACGTGTCCCTTAACATATCTACTATTTCTGCAATATGTACTATCCAGTGTTTTATCGGAAATCTCGATTTTCCCAAAATTTTCGGGTAAAACGACCTCCTGACAGCCCCTCATGTTGAAATTATCTTGTTGACCTGTTGGAAATTTAATTTTACATCCCTAGGAATATATTCCACCGCAATTGGTTATAGAATAATGAAAAAAATTTTTCTGAAAAACTGGGTCAAATAAGGGAAGATTATTTTCAGATATGCCAATAGGGTCGAAGTTTAGATTCATCATGGTGGTGATTCAAAAGTAAGAGGGGCTCTTTAAAACGATATCTGGATATTTTTTTTTTTCATACCGAGAAAAATCAATGAAGGACTTTATATTCTCCTCAACGACTTTTTCGGGCAAAAGACCGATTAATTGCTCATAATTTTTTCTTCACAAAATGGATACCAAAATCTGCTTCAAAAATAAAGAATATATTAGTGAAAAAATTTTAGAGTTAAAAAATTATAAATATTTTTGTAGTAAGAATCCTTTGTAGGATTCTTAACATTTTATGTCTAATGAAATTTTTTCGTAGTAGTCTTGTTTTGCATGTATATTTTGGACTATTCTAATCATTTTTTGCCATGTTCACCATTTTCTACCCTCTACGAGTATTTCTAGGTATTTTAAGTGCAAGCTTCCCTTGAAATAATTTTAATTAAAATATAAAGCCTTAGCTCTCTAGCTATAGTAGCAAACACTTGCTAATGCCCTTTAATTCACACAATTTATCAAGGCTTAATAAAAAATCAGATTAAGTTGAAAATTTCTCAAAATAAAACAAAACAATCCATACCATCGCATACCATACTCGTGCTGCTTTTCTTCCATAAATCTTTTAAGCTGTAGATTTTACCTCTACTGCCAAGTGATTTTCACAAAATTAATTGTCTTTTAATTTGCAAATTAAAAGCACAACCTCAATTCCGGTCCAAATAATGAACACAAACATTTGAGTCGTGTCCCAAATGCCCCAGCAACAGTTTAAGGTTCGTGTTGGTTGTGGCCAATTTTTCTTTTTTCTTTTTTTTTTGGTACAGTCATCATTGCAATTACTTAAATGTGGTCATCTTTATTTAAATAAATCTCATTAGCAGCAACAAAATTAATTAAACACAATATTAGGGATGCAGGGACTTTGTCCTGTCCGTTATTTCTTGCCACTATTCGTATTTACACTTTCATACGCTCTCGTTCGTCCTGTTGCGGACATTTTGTATTGCGTTACGTGCGCAAACTGGTGCATGATGCTGGTGAAGGATAACGTTGCTGCTGCTGCTGTTGATGATGGTAATGCGCATGTTGATGATGATAATTATGGTGTTGAAACGTTATCACTCGTTGGGGTATCGTTTTCAGAATAAATGACATGCATTAATTTGGTGCTTTTGATATCCGACTCACCCCCCCCCACGCACTCACACCAAAGGCTTTTAATTAGCACCAATTCTTTCAAGTTTGTTCAGGCTTCAAGTAATTAGTATATGAATGCACATGTACGGGTGTGTGTGTGCTGAAATGCGTAAATTAGTGCTTAGAATAAATCCTTTTTTTTTCAAGGAGATTTTCGTTTATTCTGCTGATCAAGGAAAGCTTATTAATTTGTTTTACATACATGTTTTCTCTCTTATTTAAAAGGGTATTTTCTACAAGGCTGTTTTTTAAATAAGTGTTTCTTCAGGCCTATATATATATAAAAATGAATGTTTGTATTTCTGTATGTCTGCATGTTCATTATAGATTCCCAAACGGCTAGACCGATGACCGTAAAAATTTATATTTATAGATTTTTGGGTACGGCGCGCCGCGGCGCGTGTTTCTGCATCATTAGTTTTTTCGGTTTTTTTTTTTTTTTCACCCAAGGTTCACTCCTTGGATGCCGGCACCAAAAATTTTTTTTTCTTTTTTTTTTTCTAGTGTTTTCTAGGCGTTTCATGATTTTTTACAACATTTTAGTTGAAAAAAAATTTTTTCACCCAAGGGTCCCCCAAGGATGTCGAAACTAAAAATTTAAAAAAACTTTTTTTTTTTTTGTTTTTTCTACGAGTTTTATGACTTTTTACAACATTTTAAATTAAAAAATGTTTTTATTTCACCCAAGGGTCTCTTGGATTATTGGTTTTTCCAAAAAATTCATATCATACCGCTGAAAATATTTAACGGTCATGGATGAGATTTTGTATATGTATTAAGAGTTTCGACACAAATAATGTCAAAGGGAAAAATGGGCGGTACCACGAATTAAAACAATGTCATATCGCTGAAACTAATTAACACACATACTTAGATAAGAGTATGAAATTAAATTTTTTCCTGGAATTGGTGTTACGAATTCAGAAATGATGAAAGGGTGAGTTTCTCCAAATAAATACTCATGCGTTAAGCAATTTTGCGAGCAAAGTAAGGGAACACTCTAATGTACAAGACAGGCATTTGTTTGTACAAGCAACGTCAATTGTTTTAATTGCCTTTGGCTAAATTAAATTGATTTCATACTTAATTTATTTTTATGTTTTGCAGTTGTTTTGGTTTGAATTTGATATTTTTATTGTGGTTTTTTATTGCGCAATCATTTAGCTAAGGAAATACCTTCAAATACATTTAGCATATGTACATTCAAAATATAATGTTACTGTATACAAACTGATTCATCTGGTGGAGTTTTTATGTCAACAAAGATCGTAATGAGGATTCACAAAATCATATGTGATCTGTTTTGTGAAAACATACTATACAGGGTGGCTGATTCGAAGTGTTACCAATTCAAAAGACTATATTTTTAGTTTCCTTGCAAAGATTTTATTGATCAAACGCTATAATTGTTGGGAAATGTTCAAATTTTAAGAATCTACTTGAGATTTTCGATATGGCCACCTTTGGCTTTAACTATGGCCCGTAGACGGTCGAAGAACGAGTCGCATGCTGCACGAATTTGATTTTGTGGAAGTTTGCGCCATTCTCGTTGAAGGGCCACTTTTAGCGCATCAACGCTCTGGTATTTTTTAGTCAAGACCTTTCTGTCCAACACACCCCAGATTGAGAAATCCAGCGGATTCGCATCAGGCGAATTTGAGAGCCATTGTTGAGCAGAAATGAAGCTAGGAACGTTTTTTCCTAACCATTCTTGATTCACACGAGCTTTGTGTGACGGTGCCGAGTCTTGTTGGAATGTCCATGGCTTGCGACCGAAATGTTGGCGTGCCCACGGTAGTAAAGCACCCTCCAACACTGATTCACGATACACCTGGGCGTTTACTTTGACGCCAGCGGCCAAAAAAACGAGTGGTGAACGCCCATCAGCAGTCACTGCAGCCCAAACCATCACATGCGGTGGTGCCTGCGTCCTGGTGGCCAAACAAACATTCAAATTTTCGTAGGACCTCTCTGCCAAGTAAACCCGATCATTTTGTTTGTTTACATATTGCTGGATACAGTTATTTTTCTCATCAGAGAAGACAATTTGTGACAGATTTCCGGCGGCGTGCAAGCGCAACAACTCCTTGGCTCTATCGAGCCTAACTTTTTTTTGAGCAAGAGTGAGATCATGCGCCTTTTGGAACTTGAGGGCCTTTAGTCCGAGCTTGTTTGACAATATGTGTTGCATTCGTTCACGCGATATTTTCAGCTCGGCAGCCATTTGTCTGCCACTGCGTCTCGAACTATTTCTGGTGATGTTGCAGTTATTTTCCGACCACCACCATGTCGTTTGGCAACGCTGCCGGTACCATTGTAACGTGTTATGGTCCGATACACAAACATTTTATTCACTTTTAAATGTTTCAGCTCACGAACAATTGCTGGTTGCGATTTTCCAGCCAAATAAAGAGCAATCACACTATTACGTTTGAATTCCATTTCGAAAATTTTTTATAATGAATTGACGCGCAATTGCTTTTGGTTACTTGTTGACAATAGAATGAACTAACATCATGCCAATTTTTAGACAGCTGTCATGTTCCATCTGTCAGATAAGTCTATCTGAAGTTGGTAACAGTTCGAATCAGCCACCCTGTACACAGAGTGAAGGAAAAAAGCATAATTTGCGTTGTTAAATGAGTTTCTAACAAGTTCGTGAGTGTTTTAACTATGTTTCGTTGCTGATTTGGATTTAACAATGCTCCAAGATCATATTTGTATGGCGCGTTGCTAAATCACTGATAAACGTGGTTGAAACTTATTTAGCAACGCTGGTTGCCAAGCGTTGTTAAATCCAAATCAGCAACGAAACGTGTTCAAAACACCACGAAACATAGTAAAAGCCAAATCAGCTATCAAAACATTCACGAACATGTATGTATGTATGTATTCTCCTTTAACTCCTAGGAGGACATAAGTAGAACCTAATTTCAAAACAAATAAACTTTCAGTCAACCTCACAATAATGATGGCAGTGGCTGAGTTCGTTATTGTCCGCATCCATCACACGATAGGTTCCACGTTCAAATCTCCCCAATACCCAAAAAAAAAATATTTATTTAAAGCAACAATTGATTGAAAAAGAAAATAATATCAGTTTCATTGTTGTTGACAGGAAAAAATTAAAACTAAAATATGTAGTACAGTCAAATTGTACGATGACCTAGAAAAAATTGGGCACTGCAATTTTTTTTGCTTAATGTTTTAAGGACCACTAAAAAAGCTTAACGTCAAAAAGGTGACCTCCCCACCCTTGCGCATTAGCCGCCATTTATCTCATTTCCTGTTGGTCGGACAGTAAAAATTTTGAACAAAAATTACGGGCAATAAAATTCTACGTTTTTTGATCAATGACGTGATTTCCATAAGTTGATATTTTGAGCGGTAGAGACCGCCAAAATTACAAAAAATCAGTTTTACCCACTGGGTGTTGATTTTTCAAAATGTTGTGATAACTTAATTTGTAGCACTTGCAAAAACAATCAAAATAGTGTTTAAATGAAGTGATTATCTCAATTGGTTCCCGAGTAATTAAGTATTATGTTATCAATGTTCAGATAAAAAACATAAACAATAAATTTTTTACACGCATTTTATTTTTAACTTGTTATAACTCGAGAACCAATTGAGATAATCATTTTATTTAAAAACTATTTTGCTTGCTTTTGCAAGCGCTAACAATTTTGTGGTCCCAACATTTTGAAAAATTAACACCCAGTGGGTCAAAATGGAAAAAAAACCGATTTTTTGTAACTTTGGCGGCCTCGACCGCTCGGAATATCAACTTATGGATACCGAGTCTCAGATCAAAAATACGTAAAATTTTATTACCCGTAATTTTTGTTCAAAATTTTTTTCTGTGCGACTAATAGAAAACGAGATAAATCGAATGAAAAATATTTCAAGATGGCGGCTGAAGCGCAGGGGGGCGAGGTCTCGTTTATGGCTTTAAGCCTCTACAGTGGTCCTAAAAGCATTAGGCAAAAAAAAAAAAAATTGCAGTTCGCAATTTTTTCTAGGTCTTTTTACATTTTACGTAAGCAAAATTTTTTTTTTCCTGCTCTTAGTTCAGCACACTCCAGGTAATTAAAATAACTTTGAATCGTTCGAATTACAATTTTTCCTGGTAAGTAGTGATTACACCGTGCGACACAAAAAAAAAAAACACATGAGAAAATCCAAAAAACTCTTAAAGTAGACGTTAAAAAAATACCCGTGTCTCGTGGTTTTTCTCCAGCACGTCACATTTTTTTTTAATCGATTTTTGAAGTTTTTTTGTCATCCACTGTACATGAAAAAAACAAAAATACCGCATTCTTGTGTTAAATCGATGAATTTAACTATATGATCCTTACATTTGAGGTGTATCATGTGATCAGCAAACTTATGCAAGATACTGCGGGGAATATTTTTGTATCAAATTTTAACCCTGTACAACCCCCACATGTGGATTATTTTTGAGCTTTTCTCAAAAACATACAATACAATTTCACTACTAGTTGCTGAACACTAAAAAAACAAAATTTTATCCCGAAAGCAAAAAAATCGTTAAAATCAGTAAGTAGTTCTAACAATAAATATTTTCCAAATTTCACCCCACTGTAAAACTCTAAAACTACATTTTGGACAAAACTCGTTCTCACAAGATCATAACGAAATCATACAAGGATCATTTTTCTAGAATACATTAACCTATTATATCCTGTTTTTATGGGAATTTTTGACCCCTTTTTCTAAAACTGAGCCACAATGGGTTAACAAATTTTGCAAAAATATCCTACAAAAAATTTTATTTAGAGTTACTAAAGGCATAAAATTCTTAAAACTTAAGGTAAGCGCGTCAGGGATGTAATTAATATGGAATGTGAAAAGTCCTAATTGATTTTAACGATTTTTTGGTTTCGGGCTCAAATTTCGACCTTTACGTGTTTAAAAACTAGTAGTAAAATTTTATAGCAAATATTTCTGTAGTACATACTGACTCAATATTCCCCTGTTTTAGGTGTCATTTTTGAACCTTTTTAAGAAAAGGGCAAAAACGACCCACATGTGGGGGTCAAACAGGGTTAAGATTTCCCACAAAAATATTCCCCGCAATATCCTACATAAGTTTGCTGAACATATGATACACCTCAGATGTAAGGATCATATACATAGTTAAATTCATCGATTTAACACAGGAATGCGGTATCTTTGGTTTTTCATATACAGTGGATAGAAAAACTTCAAAAATCGATTAAAAAAAAAAAATGTGACGTGCTGGAGAAAAACCACGAGACACGGGTACTTTTTTTAACGTCTACTTTAAGAATTTTTTGGATTTTCTAATGTGTTTTAAAAAAAGTTCGAAATTGTTCCACAGTATTATCCATACGTTGATGTCAAAACACTTTGTTTTTTTTATAGAAACTATATCAAATATCAATATCTAAAATATTTTTTGTAAAATTTAGATTTCATTTTTGTTCTCATGGTAAAATATCCCTTGACCAACATTTTAAAGCTGATTCGCAGAATATCGACACAGTGCATTTTGATTAAATTCAGTGGGCAAAAACAAAAGCCAAAGTTGATGAAAGGAAGCACAAATAGAACATAAAACTACATATATACAAACATATATAGCAAACATACACAAAGACAAACAAAATGTCCTAAAGAGATAAGTATCCATTCATGCAAACTTTTCCACTTCAAATGTTTTTCGTGTCAGTGACACAGTGGCACCTTTTATTGTAAAACGCTGACTTATGACAGCCACATATTAAAGAAAGAAAGAAAAAAAAAACGAAAATGAAAATGAAAAATGCGGAAATAAAGAGATGAAAAAAAACTTCACACTGAAAATGAATAAAATTGAAAATGGAGAAAAATTGGAAAAATTACAATATTCTGCAGTTGAATAGCATGAATAGCTATTATGTGACTATATTTGCATGTGTGCTTATGTGTATGTTACTGTGTAAACTAGACACGTGTTGTCAACGCGCAGCAGTAGATTGCCATACGAACGCACACATAAACATTTACATATGTATGTCTGTATGTATGTCGACAAAAATTTATTATTGTATTTGGGTGAAAGTTAGGCGATAATTTCACAACGCATATAAATTTGAAAATTTTATATTCTATCGAACACTTACCTACACACAAATATATTCCCATTGAGAAAAAATATTGGCGATGACCAACATACATATATGTGGATCATTAAAAATAAAAGGTAGATAACATTTTACGTAGGTTCGGTGGGCTCCAGGGTTTTAGTCCTAAATATAAAATTTAAATACGCTTCTATTGATGTAATCGCCATGTCTGTATGATTTCCTGTTCCAGAATTATAATGGTGTCCCATAGTTCACGCAAGATTTGAGTTTAGCACCATTCGTGCGGTGAAGTGTTATGAACCAAAAGAAAAAAATATTTTGACAGCTGACACCTTAAGATAAGTAAAAATGTATAGAAAGAGGATATTCAATGCTGCGTCAACGAAATTGAGCCTCATTATTGAAAAGTAGTTAATCAGTTTTTAGGCTATCCTAAAAAGTTGGCAATTTTGAGTTAGGTTGATTTGTTAGATGAAACAGGACGATTTTATTTTCGAAATATCGGCATATCTGAAGAAATAATATGAGTTAAACTCTAAGCTTATCAGATATTTAAACAGAATTGACTAGAAATTTATGATAAGAACTTAAGTAATATAAAAAGACACCGACATTAGGAAAATGCAATTGTTTAATTTGTTATAAATTTACTATCAATAATTTTGGATAAAAAAAGTTTTTTTTTACATATTTCAAAAATTCAGTTAGCTATCCATATTTTACATTATGAACTCTTTTCTCCTATAGCAAATAGTTTCTCAGATAAATGTATTGCAAAGAAAAGTGTTTTACCAAACCATAAAACTTTAAAAAATCATAATTTTGTTAATTTTCACCAAAATAAAAAATTGAAAATCTGACGAATTATACCCCATATATACTTTTCCATACCTGCCAGGGCAAAGTGAATATACGATACAAGATAAAAAATTTATGACTTTATTCTTCATCGTAATCGCCATTTATTTTGATACATTTTTGAAGTCGATAAGTCCATCTTGAAAAACAGTTTTCAAAATCGGCTTTTTGCAGTTTTACAATTTCATCACTAACCACATTATTAATCTCCTCATTGCTGTTGAAGACTCTCCCTCTCAAATTTTATTTTATTTTTGGAAACAACCAGAAGTCACAAGGTGCTAGATTTGGGGAATAAAGTGCTGGACGAATTTCTTCATCGCCCGAAAGTGCCATAAAATCGTTCGTTTTTTCAGCAGTGTGCGCTGGCGCATTATCATGATGTAGAAAGTAGCGGCGTAGCTCCTTTTTTTTGCGTTTTCCCAATAAATTTTGGAAAACTTTTGGTAAGCAGTTTTCAGTATACCACTTAGTAGTAACCATCTCATCTTTTTTCTAAGGAATAGCAGCTACAACTTTCTCTCTGGTGAAGTAAACTGACATCATTGTTGTTTGGTTTCAGGTTCGTACTTGTAAAACCATGCTTCATAACCTGTTACAATTTTCTTGAAAGTGTTAGAATCTTCGTTTTTGAATTGTTCAAGAAAATACTTAGCAAAACGTACAATGGTTCTTTTTGAGCATCACTTAAAATTCTAAGAACTCATTGTGCAGATTTCTTCGTGTATCCAAGATCAGCCATGGCATTCAAGCCCAGTTCGTCAGCAATAATTTTCTGGGTCAATCTTGGATCTTCGTTAATTTAAGACTTCACCAGCGCTACACTTGCATAATCAGTCGAAGATTTGGGGCAGCCTTCTCGCGGTTAGTTCTCCACAGAAAAAAGACCAGTCTGGAATCTTCGGAACCACTTTGAAATAGTCATGAGGGATGGTGCATTAACTTCAAGTGCTATTTGGTATTCACTTAATATTTCCTAGGGCTGTGCAATGAGCTGATCGAACCTGTTCGAACTTTCGCAACACACAACGAACAAGATCGATCAGCTCAGCTCAACTCAGCTCAACTCAGTTCGTAAGTTCGTGAGTTTTGAGCTGATCGTTTGATCGATCAGCGAATTTGTTGTGAGCTGATCGTTTGTTTGTTGAGCTAGTAAGTTATGAGTTTTCTCGTTTGTTTGGTTACGTTCAGCGTGTTCGTTATGCGTTGGATATGATTGCAATCAGCGTTGTAAGAATTGCGTAGAAATAATACTTAAGGTTTAATATTATACACGAATATTAAACAAATATTTTGCATAGTTTTTTTCTGTTAAATCGAAATTGTTAAATTAATAAAATTGAAAATAAAACTAAGACGTATTGACAAATAATTTTGAATGAAGAAGTTAATTTTTTTAGGGTTGCCACCTGTTTTTTTTTAATAAAATCAAAATTTTCTATCAATAAATTGCTAAAATCATCATTTTCTCTCTATAAATTGACATCTTGGGTTCAAAAACGACGAAACAAAAATTTAGGGTTGCCATAGCAGGGTTGCCAGACGTTTTTTGGAAAATTTCATTTCTTTGTCAACTTTCTTTATTGAAAGTTATAGAATTGATCCAAGAACCCATAGTAAATTTTTTGGGGCTGCCACCTGGTTTTTTTAATAAAATCAAAATTTTCTTTCAATAAATTGCTAAAATCATCATTGTTTTCTCTATAAATTGACATCTTGGGTCCAAAAACAATAAAAAAAGTTAACAACCAAATGCAATTTTACGAAAAAAGTCAGGCAACCCTAATATGGCAACCCTAAATTTTTCTTTAGTTGTTTTTGGACCCAAGATGTCAATTTATAGAGAGCAAATGATGATTTTTGCAATTTATTCAAAGAAAATTTTGATTTTATTAATAAAACCAGGTGGCAACCTCAAAAAATTTACTATGGGTTTTTGGGTCGATTCTATAACTTTCAATAAAGAATGTTGACAAGGAAATGCAATTTTCCAAAAAAATATCTGGCAACCCTGATATGGCAACCCTAAATTTTTGTTTCGTCATTTTTGAACCCAAGATGTCAATTTATAGAGAGAAAATGATGATTTTATTAATTTATTGATGGATAATCTTGATTTTATTAAAAGAAATAGGTGGCAACCCTAAACAAATATGTTGGATTTCTTAAAAGTTTATCTAAGCGGTTATAGGCTAAAATTTTATTTTTTTTTTTTGAAATACATATATGGGTTAAGCACATTTTACAAAAAAAAAGAAAACATGTGGCAATCCTGAAAGTTGCTTCTGCTGTGTACAGCGAAGAGCCGAAGTTCAAACAGCCGAGTTGAACAAAATGATTTTACAAAGCTTCCTAGTTTTTATTTTCAATTTTATTAAGTTCACAATTTCGAATTAAGAGCAAAAAAACAACTATGCAAAATATTTCTTTAATATTCGTGTATAATATTAAACCTTAAACTTATTCCAATTCTCACACATTTTTTTTGCAACGCTGATTGCAATTTGCTATCATATTCAACGCATATCAAACACGCTGAACGTAACCAAACAAACGAGAAAACTCATAACTAACGAGCTCAACAAACAAACGATCAGCTCACAACGAATTCGCTGATCGATCAAACGATCAGCTCAAAACTCACGAACTTACGAACTGAGTTGAGTTGAGTTGAGCTGAGCTAAACGAACTCAGTTCGGTACTGAAATTGTGTGAAAAGCTCATGAGTTTTGAGTTTGATCGAACTAGTTCGGCTCGTTGCACAGCCCTAATATTTCCACAGGCTTGAGCTTACGTTGAAATCCAAAAAGAATAGCAAACCGAAACTCTTGCTGCGTTGGTACTGGAATATCTGACACCTACTAAGCGAACTTTTGTTAGGCCCTCCGTACCCGGAGTGTAGGGTATAAAAACAGATTTTCTAGACGTTTGAGCTTGTATATTTTTTTTTGCGGCAGTGACCTCAATGTCGATCTTAGTCATTTATTTTAAAACACCAAACTAAAGTGATTTCAGTTAAATGAGTGAATGATCCGACTTATTTTTAACGGAAAGTCATATTTTACTGGACTATAATCTTAAAATATGGAAAATATATGTTGTTTTTTTTTAGAAAAAGCAATACTTTGTGTACTAATTTTTCTCGCAGAATTTAAATTTTTAGTTATTTTTAGGCGAAATTTTCTTTCAATTTCTTACAAATACTGCATTTTCAATCAAACTTTTATGACAATTTTTTTTTTTTAATTTTTCCAACTGGGTAAACAAACACCTACAGATGATGCTCATATACAAAATAACGCTCATATATGCAAACTCATATGCATGAATACAGCTGAAAACGGTGGAAATTCCCGTGAAAAACATGTCATTCAATTTGACACTCACACACATGCACACACGCAAAAAGTTCTTTTCAGTGTAGTTTGCATATTTTCAATATAGAAATATGTTATTTTCTTTAAAAGTTAACAAATCAGTTTCAACGTTACCGCGATACAGAGTGTTACAATGACAGCATCATTAAGTGTCTATTGTGTGTGAATGAGGGTGCGTGCATGCGTGTGTGTGTGTGTGCGAATGTGTAAAAGTGTGAGTTTGCATAATAAATACTCATCATCAGTCTCATTAAAATATGAAATGTGTTAAAGCTGCGGTAAATAAAATTACTGTTATATCAAGAGCTTTTAAGGCTGTGGCTGAATTTGTTGCCATGAGCAACGCCATGATGAATATCTCTTATAATTAGCACACATTTGTGAAATATTGCATCTCTAAAATATTTGCGAGCTTATTGGTTTTGTTGCAACCATGCGCCATTGATTGTTGGAAAACAAAATTTAACTGGTAGTTAATGTAGCAAGGTGGCTTTCGAGGCAATCGCGACTAAAGGAATATAGCCATTCAGTCAATATGATATCATGAAACTTGCACACTATCTCATATATTGAGGTGGTTCTAACACCTGAACACACTTTTGTGTATAATTTTCGCTTCGGAAAACAGGAATCTAATCGTCGATCGTTATTGCACTTTTTTATGTTTGAAATATTTTCAAAGCTGAGCTTAGTGACCAAAAAATAAAAAACCGTTTAAAAAACTTTCTTTTGGTTTTCAAAATTATTTTTTATTATTTACTTGAAAGCGTTTGAGGAATAAGCCCTTATAAAGGAGTCAAAAAAAACTGCAAAACAACAGAAAATAAATGATAAAAAATCAATTCGTTAACAATATATTTGAATACGTGAGCTACAAATTTTTTTGAGACAAAATCACAATTTTCGGGAAGAAAACTTTTTTCTTTAGATACATAATCCAGAAAAAAGTTCACAAAAATATTAAACCCAAAAATAACCGCGCTGCAAAAAGTATGAAATGTTTTGACATAAAGTACATTGCGAGAGTATCATCGACAAATTTCTACCGCACACGTTTTTCCGTTATATCGAAAAATCAAGTGTTCGATTATTCGAACGTGTGTCATCAAAAAATTTTTGCCGCACTCATTTTTCCCGTTATGTCGAGAAATAAAATGTTCGATTAATCGAACGAGTGTCATCAAAAAATTTTTACGGCACTAGTTTTCCCGTTATATCAAAAAATCAAATGTTCGATTTATTGAACGAGAGTCATCAAAAATTTCTTACCGCACTCATTTTCCCGTTATATCGAAAAATCAAGTGTTCGATTAATCGAAAGAGTGTCATGAAAAAATTTGTATCGCACTCGTTTTCATATTTAATCGAAACACCAAATGTTCGATTATTCGAAAGAGTGTCATGAAAAAATTTTTATCACAACCGTTTTCCCATTATATCGAAAAACCAAATATTCGATTAATCGAACGTGTGTCATCAAAATATTTTTCCCGCACTCGTTTTCCCGTAGTGTCAAAAAATCAAGTGTTCGATTAACCGAAAGAGTGTATTCAAAAAAATTTTACCGCACTCGTTTTCTCATTATATCGAAAATTCGAGTGTTCGATTAATCGAACGAGCATTATCATAAAATTTTTACCGCACTCATTTTCTCATTATGTCAAAAAACTTAGAGTTCGGTTAATCGAACGAGAGTGTCATCAAAAAAATTTTTACCACACTCCTTTTTCCGTTATGTGGAAAAATCAGATGTTCGATTAATCGAACATTGGCGGCTGACCCATACTATAAAATCCCATAAAAATACGACCAAACATGGATTTGTAAATACCTCACTGTCCGTCAGACGGAATCATCGTCCATGCCGATAAGCGTCTTAACTCTAAAATTCGAAACAATACCCCCTGTATGTGGCATTTTTGTTTTTTTTTTTTGACTGCACGCTTTCGTCATTTAGGGGGGGGAAGAAGGTAAATTTTAACGAATTTTAGAGTCACGAGACTTATGGTCAGCCCATTTCAAAATTGACATTGACGATATTTAGCATCCGGCTGACGGACTATAAGGTGTTCACAAAACTATACTTGATCGTATTTGTACGTATTGTACGTGATTTTCTGGTATGGGACAACGTTGCAAATGATAGCTATTAAATCTGATTATTAATTTCTTTTCTAGTTATTGTACAATTTTATGTTTTTAATTATATTTAAAAGAAAGGTCTATCGACAATGTATTCTTCATTCAATCCCTTTAAAATTACCGGTTAGGGAAGAGCTAAAAAATATTTTTCAATAACCAAAAATCAAAGTAATAAGTATAAGGTATTTACTATTTTTCTGAGATCACTTACTTTCGAAAAATAGTTAGAAAAGGGTTAAGTTCTTCAGCAAATGTCCTTAGAATGATTCTCGTTGGCTCTTAATAATGACTTTAAAAACAGTCAATGTTTGTGTGCTTTAAAAAAATTCTAAATTTTCTTATGAATCTCATACACGTGTAATTATGGGTTTAATGTCTTCCAATATTTTTCTGTTTTTTATTCAAATGTGAAAATTCTACAATAAATAAAATTATAAATTTTCCATAAAGTTCATGGGCCAAAGTTGATGATGTGTTGCATAAATTATCATTATTTATGCATGGCTGTTAGCTGTAGCAGGCAATGATTTTTCCATCAATAAATATATACATAAGTATATAAATTGTATGGGGTACATAGTTTACTTAAGTTGGAACTTCAACCATGAATAAGTATGAGCTGAAAATTTAAAAGTTTTTTATTGTTATTTTGTTTCCGTGGCTTCTTCTCTACATATATAAGTATTTTGTTTTACAGTTTATTGTGCTGTGTCTTATGGTCTCTTCTCAAAAATTTACATTGAAATGAAATTCTATGCGTACACAGTAAATAACAAAGTTTTTAAAAAGACTCAAAAAAACAAAATATAAAAGTTTTTCTTGCTTTCTTTCAAAATTATTCCGCTGTTAAAGTTAATTTAGTGGAAGTCATTGAAAATTTTTCACAAATAACTTTCAAATCAAACGCTTTGAAGCAAAGAGAACAAAAAGAAAATGTTTCATTTAAATAAATATACTTTGATGAATGAAAAAAGTATTCGCTTGCTTTATTTTGTTTGCAGTTCAATGTCAACATGGCGTATGAGTAATTTTTATTTCATATGCATAAAGTTTACTTAGCTAACATGACGTATGAGTAACATTCAATAGAAATACGATTTTTCACAAATTGTTAGTACTTCCTAACAATTTGTGACATTTCAGATGCCAAGCAAATGCAGTTTTCGAGAGTATTTTCGCCACTCAAAAAAAAGTGTTAATAGAAGAGTTGCTAGCCATATTATTTTTGGAAGACAAAACCAAGACTTGTTCCAGATTTTTAATGACTTCATGAGTTAATTAAATTTTCATAATGATAATATATTATTTTCTCAACTGACTCTGTCTCAGCGATGATAAGCAAGGAAAATGGAGCTAGTAAGGAGAATCTGAGGATAAAAGTAGGATTTTATCAGAAAACTACACTATATATAGCAATAAACCATTGAATCTAGTAGATAAATTTTGTAAGATCTTTATAGAACAGACAGTTCAAAGAATGTTTGAATGTAATTCGGTTCTGATAATTGTAACAAACTCCGGTTTCCTCTGGTTCTATAGCTGACACATACTCAGTCTTTAGGACTTACGGTTGTTACAAGAATAAGGAGAGTTCAATGAAGTTTTACTTAAGCTTTCATTTCTTTAGTTTCTTTATGTTAATACGAGTATGTTATATATAACTATTTAAATATTTATACGTATATTTCAAATTACGTAAAATAATTAATTTATTTATATAAAGCAGAAATTTAATTTAACGTTAAATTGAGATGATTGCTTCGAGAATGTTGTGGTAGTAATCTGATTCGTAAGATTTTTGGCAACTAGCCAAGCGTAGTCTTCATGAAGGTTCCTAGAGAGCAATTTTTCACAGAGACTAGACATTAAGCAAATATGCTTAGCTTCTAACGAAATACTTGTTACCTCTGTCAATGCTCAAGCTCAATTTTAATAATTTGTTTGTATAATATTGTTGGTCCTGACATACTGCAATATGTTCACTAATTAAGGCACAAGTAATCGACCGTCTTTGGTAAATAAAATAAGTTGTGACTCAAACTGATTGCTCTGCAAACTAAGTACATGCTCCCTATCTTTTGTACAACTTAAAGTTTAGGAGATATATTTTGGAAATCCCAAAATTCTAAAAAAAAATAATTTTGCAAAATATCTCCGAAACAATGTGCCCTCGAAAGAATTAGTTCATGCATTTTGTAGAAAAGGCAATCTCCTATGAAAATATCAACGAACACATTTTTCGTCCGACTTACCGTTCAAGAGATATCGCGGTATGAAAATTAACATATTTTCTTGAACACTCATACGCCGTAGTCTCTTCGTTTTGCTTTTTTTTTTTTTGACAAAACAACGCAATCGGCGTTGAAAACGACTACAATTACAAAAAGAATAGACAATGAAAAAAAAGAGACATGTGGCGTATGAGTGTTCATAAAACTATGTTGATTTGCAAATCGCGCTATCGCATGAACTGTAAGTCGAACGAAAAAAGTGTTTGTGGAGATTTTCATAGGGAATGGCATGCTCTACAAAATGAAAGAAAAAAAAATGTTTTAATGGTACATCGTTTCAGAGATATTTTGGAAAAAAACAGTGTTTTTCTAAATTTTAGGATTTTCAAAATATATCTCTTTTTTAAATTTGAAAATACATTTGAATGTTTTTTTTTTAAAAATCCTCCATAAATTTTTTTTAAAAGTACTTTTAATTAAAGTGTAATTTATTAGCTTTAAAATTATGTATGCTACATGAGAGTTTTAGGCTTTTGAACATCCGCGGTATAAAAAAATTTAACACGTATTCCTCGGACGATTCTAAGCATTTTTATCCAAGTACACTTTTTTCGTAAGATGCCTTTCTCTTGAGTAAAAAAAGAGTTTTGCCTGCCTGGGGCGTTCAAAAGCCAAAAACTCTCATGTAGCGAACGTATCCCATTTGGAATCATACATAATTTTAAAGCTTATAAATTACTTTTTAAGTTTAAGTACTTTGAAAAAAAATTTAAGGGGGCTTTGTAAAAAAATGCAAGTATTTTTAAATTTAAAAAATTTTGGTGAACATTTTTTTTTTAGTAATATTTTTTTATAAAAAGAACATTTAAAAATGAATGGTATAAATTTCTTACAATTACTCGGTTCGACAATTTCGAACTTTTTATAAAACACATTAGAAAATCCAAAAAATTTTTAAAGTGGACGTGGTTTTTCCCCAGCACGTCACATTTTTTTTAATCGATTTTTGAAGTTTTTTTATCCACTGTACATGAAAAAAACAAAAATTCCGCATTCTTGTGTTCAGCAAACTTATTTAGGAAATTGCGGGGAATATTTTTGTAAAAAATTAGGGATTCAAAACTTATATTGATTTTTATAAAAGTTATATCCCGATCTTCCGATGACCATATCTCCAAAACTAGGTTCGAGCGACACTTTTTGATTACACGTTCCTTGTAAGAATTATAACTTTAACAAGAAAAGTTTGGTTTGAACCAAATTCGGTTCTGGGAGCAAACATTTTAACCCTGTTTAACCCTCACATGTGGATCATTTTTGGCCTTTTCTTAAAAAGGTACAATGTCATTTTTGTATAGCAAATATTTCTGTAGTACATACTGACTCAATATTCCCCTGTTTTAGATGTCATTTTTGTACCCTTTTAAGAAAAGGCCAAAAGTGACCCACATGTGAGGGTTAAACAGGGTTAAAATTTTTTACAAAAATCTTTCCCGCAATATCCTAAATAAGTTTGCTGAACACACAATACACCTCAGATGTAAGGATCATATAGTTAAATTCATCGATTTAACGCAAGAATGCGGAATTTTTGTTTTTTCATGTACAGTGGATAAAAAAACTTCAAAAATCGATTAAAAAAATGTGACGTGCTGGAGAAAAACCACGAGACACGGGTATTTTTTTTTTAACGTCTACCTTAAGAATTTTTTGGATTTTCTCATGTGTTTTTTTTTTGTGTCGAACGGTGTTATCAATTTAGAAATTTTTGTGTCAGCTATAAATTTTTGAAAATACACTCTTTTTAAAAAATTAACAACAAATGGTACCAAATTCTTCCGCATTAATCTTGCACAGTTGCCAAAGTTGAGCGAAATCGGAGACAAAAAAATTTTCATCTGGTAGACTTGGCGTGTTTTGCTTCATGCATAGATTTTATAAGCTACATTATTGTCCAACAAAATATTTCTCCAGCATGCTAGCAGCAACTGGAACGAGCGGAAAAGATACGAGGTGGCTAAGTTGAACTTCGGAAATATCACTCATTTTCAAAAATCCCGGAAAACTTTTCAGCTCAAACTACCGAATGGCTATACTATTTAAAAACTAAGAATTTATGCATTTTTCTTGAGTATAGAGAGAATAATCTGTTAGCCAGTGTGAAATACGAAATTTTCAATGAGATTCCCATAACTTTAAATGAAGTTTTAATGAAACTGAATTAGCTTTACTTCATGATGTTTCGGAAAAAATTTATCCAATTTGAAAAGTATAAATGTAAAGTTTAATGAGGAAGATTATGGCTATTCAAAGTCGTTGACAAGAGTGTGCCACTCCCTGAACATGCGGTCTTACTTAAAATCGAAGGTTACTCAGATCATGGACCTGGTAGAGAAAAACGGTTGGCAGATACTAAGTCAGCAAACTTATTCAAAACTTTTTTCTTTCAATTAGTTTCATTCTGTTGTACACAGTTTAGTAATATTAAGTAAAATATTTGATATGGAGATAAAGTTTAATGCAAGATTCCAAGATTGAACAAAGGTAGGAAAATTGTCGGTGTATTTAAAATCGTCTTTTGAGGTGATTCCAATATGTTAATGAATTGATGTTGTAGTGAAATTTTTTTAAGGCTTTCAAATTTTCAACTTCAAATAGAAATAAAAGACCTGATAGACCTGTTTAGTAAATAAATTAATAAAATTAATTATATTTATGATTATGAGTAAGCATGGGAACATAATTATTATTGATAGCTTTTATTGTACACGTTTCTCTTCTGGCATACAAATTTGCTTTTAGTTTTTTTGTTCAAGAATCTCTATTGAATTCTGTTAACATCCGGACTCCATTGTAAGTTAATGGGCTGGCTATCCCTGCAATAAATTAAATAAATAAAATATTTTTGCAATATTTTTCAATTTAAAAGTCAAAACGATATTTACCTTTGCCTCGTTAGCTGCATATGAATTTTATTTATTTTACTGTTAATAAATAAATTGCCAGTTGGAGTGTAAAACCAAAAACAACAATAACAAATGAAATAACAAATACATGCACAAATACGCAAATACATACATTAAAAACCATTAATAAATATTAGCAAATATTTACGCAATAAATGCTCATTGTTGTTGCAAGTTGCAATCATTTGTCATTATTAATGGGAAAAGTTTATGCAACGCGCAGCGATATTTAACTAAACACACACACACATACACACTTATGTAACGTTCAATGATTCCGCACACACATAATTATGCAACATTTACACAGCAATGCACTCATACACTTACTACCAAAGGCCACAAATATTATGTGTGTGTTAGTGACAATGAAGCGAATGTTGTTAAATTAATTATGCAACATTCGCAGTGCTTTCTGTTTTTATTCAGTGCATTTTGAATAGATATATGTAAATGTATATTGGATTATAGCCATCATTTGAATCTCAACAAATTTAAATTTTGTGGATGTTGTTGGCGCTTTACTGTTTTAACCCATAAGTCAGCAAGTATTCCAAGCTTTCGGTAATGCTTGGTGTGCATTTTAGAAAACGAGCAGTAAAAAAGCCCTTTCATCCCTCAAAGTCAACAAAGCTGCGTGACTAGATTAGGCTGACCAACCATCCAGGATTTTGCGGGACAGTCTTGCATTTTGCTCTCTCATTCCTGATTCAAAACCATCCCGGAAATGTGCCGGATTTTCAGAATTACGTACATCGTTTCGTATAGTTTTTTTATTTCAATTGAATACATCTTTAGTTTATGGACTATAGACCATAAAGGACAGATTGACAATGGTCCGTAGTCCATAAAGAACAGATCATAGACCAAAGATTATGGACCATAGACCGTAAAGGACAAATCATAGATCATATCGCTCATATTTAAGTGAAAAACACTATGTAAATTTTTTCTAGTTTTGAGTTATTTGGTATTTCTGGTCCAAAATATTATAGTCTTTAGTTTGATAAAACCTATTGAGCCTTGTCTCTATTAAAAAGTATTTTTTTTTTATCATAAAAGTAAAAACAAACCAACGATTTTCATTTTTGAACATCCAAAATCTCAAAACTTATAAAACGGACTTAGTAATTTTCACTTCTATAGGGACGATATATTTTGGACCATAGATCGAAGGTCATAAATTATAGACCATAGACCATAAAGGACAGATTATAGATAATGGACCATGAAGTACAGATCAAAGATCATATATTATGGCCTATGGACTATAAAAGATAGATCATAGACCATATGTTATGGACCAAAGACTATAAATGACAAATCATACAGCATGTATTATGGACCATAGACCATTTAGGATACATCATAGATCATTTATTATGGACCACAGACTATAAAGAAAAGATCATAGGTCATAGATTATACACCATAGATCATACAGCACAGATCAAAGGCCATAGATAATGGACCAAAGACTATAAAAAGACAGATTAAATACCATATACTGTGGACTTTTCTCATTTGCCCCATCTGTTAAAAAAAATTTTTCCTGTCCCGGATTGGGCCAGCAACAAAAAGTCAGACTAGACTAGGTGCCATTGTCACTTGTTAGGTCATCTAGCAATCTTTTCTATAAGTGTAACACATGCGATGAAATTCCCATCATGTTGGCATATTCCGAAAATACAACTGCTTAGTTCCTAATAAAGGTGATGCTTCAAACCCCAGAAATTATTCCCCAATTGCACTTTTCTGCTTTATCAAAAATTATTGAAATCATTATAAATTCCCACTGCGTCACCTAGTTTCAACACAGTGAACTGTTTTGGCTTGGATTCATAGGCATTAGTTAGCTAAGGACAAGAGTTCAACCAAGAACACTTTACTTTCAATCATTAGTTAACCATTAGTTAAACGCTCATATTGCATTGGTTAACCATTAGCCAACCAGCAGCTGATTAACAGTCACTCGCAGTTAATTATGTCATATTTGTGTGCGCTTTCACTATATTGATCAGAAAATTCACTTCTTAATCAATAAACCATAAGCAAAAAAAAATATGTTTGAACAAAATCCAGTCACACTGTAAATATGAAACATTAGTTAAACTCTTGCCACCATTTTTGCTAACCAATTAGTTAACTAATGATTGTGAATCAGGGTCTAAGTGCTAGCTAATTTGGTTTCCGTAGGACTCGTTCTAACGATGATTTCATGGCGTTCCGGAAAGAAGCACCAATGATAATTTTATATTGAACTAATTAAACAGTCATTTTTGCAATTTTTCAACAACAGACGAAAGCAAGTGTTAACATGGAAATTGATTACATATGTTTCGGCTACTTCCACATACATATTTATATATTTTCATATATAAACATGTATATAGCCTCATCAGATCAGTTTTAGTTAAATCTTGTCAGAAACCGTACTCGAACCCGTGACTCCGGTTTTCTAATGAAAGAGAACGCGGTGCTTAAGCGATTGTGCTATAGGCCACGAGTAAACTCTCTGAACAGGATCGCCATTATGCATAACTCATAAGGCTCACTAGCGCCGTCTGTTGTGAAAAATTGCCAAATTGTTTGTTGGTAACACACTCTGGTTTTGAGACTTTGAGAAAAGTTTGGTTGGTCTATTCTTGTCATGCTCGATGGCATATCAATTAATGATCAACCAGTTGATGTCGTAGCACCGTGCAGTGGTATTTTGGCAGAAAAAAACAATTTTTCGATCACTTAATTTCAAAAATCTAACGATGCAGTTTTATTGAAAAATATTTGATTAAGAAGGTGTAGCTAATTTTTTTTCTAAAACGTCATATATTTTCATCGTAAGTAGGAGCCAAAGTCACTTAAAGATTGTGAAACGCGTGAAACGTTTTAATTTTTTTATTCAGTGGTAAATTTACCGACCATTTACGAACCATTGATAACTACCAAAAATGTACTTCTAGATGCTGTTTCTGGGCTTGGGTATGAAAGGGGCGTAAATTGAATATCCAAGGTGTAGTCTATGTGATGAAATTATTATCCTTAATAGCAAAAAGTATCTACCAAGCCAAAAACTCAAAAAAAAATGTACCTTATTCGAAATCTTTTGTATGATATGGTGCAATTTTAAATCCATAAACTCATAAAAAATACCCTTTACAAACAATTTTTCTCTCATTTATAAATTAACATATATTTTCAATTAATATGACCGTAATTCCGACATGAGCCTGTAGGTGATAACATCATAAAAATTACTGCTTTTATAAAAAAATCCTCATACATATTGTCGTAAAAAGTGTAAAATTTGTCATTCTGTAATTGGAAGTAAAAAAAAATATGCACCATTACACTAAATCAAAACCAACTGTGTATGATATCAAGACAACAAAAACAACAACGGCTGGTTTGATGAAAAACCCATTTGTGTACATTAATTCACAGCGGTAAATTACATTAAAAAACCACAAAATGAACAACAACAGTAAAAACATTCGGTAAGCTGCAGATAAAACGGAACGAATCAACATCAATGTCAGCGAATTGGTGGCAGAGTTGTAAAAAATAATGTAATGATTACATTATGCACTGAAAATAAATACGTTTTTGAGTTTTGAGTCTTAAATTTTAAAGTGACAAGGTACTACAAAAAAAAGGGGCAACAGAAACACAGAAAATCAATTCCCAAGAATACCAGCTACACAACCTAATCTGTTGATATGAAATTTTGGTCTTAAAATTATTGTATTATCTGTTCAAGGATTCGACTTCTAATCGCAAACCTTTAGAACCAACAAAGAAATATCTCTTAAAGTTCAGACTATAAATTACATCTTTAAAAAAATCAGCCAGTAAAGAATAATTTTTTTTTTCTCTAATTTTAAATAGAATAAATCCAAGCAATTTGCTAAAACTCCAAAACCTGAAAAAATCGAACACACCCTAGCGTTCCAGTAAAAGTGCGTTGACTTGGATGCTGCATTTGCAATTCAAAGTCATTTGACAATTTCAACAACAATGGGTCCACTTATTTATTTCATTTGCTTCATTCTGTTCTTTTTTTGTTCCTCTGTTTTCAATGTTATTCTTATTGTCTTGCCCCTTTTTTTGCATGCTGTGAGTGTTGGTTTTTCTGCTACTTACCTTACAGTTCTCTTGAAAAGTGCTACAAGGACACTGCACTTAACAAATGCACATTTTTGCATTTGCATTACAAGAACCAAATCTATGCACTTGTGCTAAGTTAGTGGTCCTTTGAATGAAAAATTGTTATTCTTTTTTTTGTTGTTGCATTTGTTGTTGTGCAATATGTAAATCATCTCAAGCAAAATAAGAAAAAAAAAACTGGAAAAGAATGAAACATTTTGGCTACAAAAACGTTCATTTTTTGTATAATTCTGCATAAATTTGTACTTTTTTGTCCTTAGTTGCTTTTTTAATCCGTTATTTTTTCAACACTTTTTCTGCTACTTTTTTCTACTACATTTTTTTGCTACTTTTTTTTTGTTGCTTTTGTTACACTTTTAATATGCAAATTGATGCTGCTTATTGTTGAAGCGCACTCAAGTGCACGTTTTACTTGTGATATGAGTTGATTTCCTTTCATAAGGCACAAAAAGAAAAACTAAAGGAAAACTTGAATGGAAGGTACAATGTTGTTCATGTATCCTTTTTCTTATTCATGGTGACATAGTAAACTTTGTTTTGATGAAAAAAAAAGCATTTCAGTCTTTCAGCAGCAAGCAAAATAGCAAAATTTAATTGACCTATGAAAAACAAAAATACTTACATTTAACTTTTTTACGGAAAGGCTTAACTCAACCGCTACCTGTAAGTCCATTCTCCCACAAAGTAATATGGAAATGTGATCTCGATAACTTCTTTTGACTTATTTAGAATTAGTGATTCTGAATCTGGCCCCATTTTTCTATCAGACCTGAGATTGCCACAAATGGAGTTTCTTATTTTAAAGTGAATTTAACATGCCTAAAAGCGTTTGTCAATCAATTTCTACGTTCTTTATGATTAAGAAAAAGTTAAGCGCAATGTACTCAAAAACCAATTTTTGCTGACCCCTCTTATTGCCTTTTCGGGAAATTTTATAAGCCTAATTTTGAGAATTTTACCATAACATGTAAGCTTCAAGAAAACTATCAGTGTCTATTAGACCTATCATTTGTTAGATGGGAAAATTTAAAAATTAAAAAAAGCATAAAAATTTTGGTCTCGATCAAAAAATATTTCACCATGCCGGAAGGCCGTTGAAGGTCGGAAAAACGCTATTTATATTGAAAAATCGGGCTTAAATCGCAAGAATCAGTCCTATCTTCGAAACTATTTGACATAAGTAAATGAAATTCGATATATATTTTAACAATGCTTGAGTAAATTGCATAAAAAAAATGGGCGATGCCACGCCCCTCGACCCGAAATTCTTGTATCTCTGGAAATATTGGACTCAGAGGAATGAGATTCGGTACATATGTAATTGGCTCTGAGAAAAAAATTTCCAATAAAAAATAGGCGGGGTCATGTCCCTTCCTTCTGAAAAAAAAAAAAAACAAATTTGTCCAATCTCTGAAACTGTTTTAGGCATATGAATAAGATTTGATTTTAGGTAATGTCAAGCGAACAGGATATGGCACCGTAATAATGTTAGACCAATTTAAGGTACTTAGTTGGTATAGAAGCAGTATTTTTTTTCCGTTCTTATTTTAGTCTCCTTAGTATAGACACCAAGCGAAATAAATTTGGTCCCGATCGGAACATATTTGACCGTGCCCCCAGGCCGTTAAAGGTCGAAAAAAAGCTATTTATATGAAAATAAGAAAACAGTCAATCCTATCTTTGAAACTACTTGACATAAGAGCATGAGATTTAATACGTATAACAATACTTGAGTTAATAGTATCCAATAAAAGAATTGGCAACGCCATGCTCCCTCCACCCGCAATTTGTCGTATCTCTCTGGCACTGGGAAAAAAATGTTCAATAAAAATTGGTGAGGCCACGCCCTCAAATTCCAAAAAAACAAATTTGTCATATCTCTGAAACAATTTGACACTGGTATTCGCATCACTTTATCTGAAATCAAATCTTATTCACAATATGAATTTTATATAAAATAGTTTAAAATACTTTCATATGAACTTCTATGATATATATATAAATTTTATACAAAAAAAGTATAAATAGTTAATACTTAATACTTTAGTTCTATAAACCTTATACGAACAAGCATAAGTGGATGTATACCAAGTTGTAGCATAGATTTTATACAAAATTTTGTGTGGATTTGCATTCATTCCAATTTGGTTTGAATTTTACACCCAAACTATTTGCTGTGTAGAATCCACAAAGCAAAAGGCGATCGTTCAAAATTTGAGTGGAAACGATTATTGAATTGATAAAAGTATACACGATGCTCCGATTCAGAACTAATAAGTGGAACTTTCTGAGGCAGGGCTTGAGTCTAGATGATTTGGAATCATATTCCGAAACATAAGTATGTATATTAGACTGCTTCATAATTTATTTTTTTTTGCTTCCGATTTGGTTTCCAATAAGTTTTTTTGTTAAAACAATAGAAACTAAAAATTCTGGTGCAAGCAGAGCCCATAATATTAATACTTACTAGTGGCGCATCGTATTTCGTTGTTTTAAGTTTGAAACACTTTTGTACATATCTCGTGAAAGACAAAACGTAGACAAATGAGACTGCTACCATTGGAAAGAACATAAAATTTTTCATAAAAAAGTTTCTAATAATTTTTTCGTAAAAATGTTACTTCCGTAATTTTTTTACCTTTCAAAGTGTAAAACCGTTTTAAAACTTGAGAAAACTATGTTTAGCTTTAAAGCGAATTATTAAGTTTCAAAACAATTTTTAACTTTGTATGCTAAAAAACTGCCGAAGTAACATCTTTACGAAAAAAATATTAGAAATTTTTTTACGAAAAATTTTATTGTCTTTCTAATGGTAGCAGTCTCATTTGTCTGCGTTTTTTCTTTCACGAGATATGTACAAAAGTGTTTAGAAGAGTAATACGATGCGCCACCAGTAAATATTAATACTATGGGCTCTGCTTGCACAAGAATTTTTAGTTTCTATCGTTTTAACAAAAAAAATTGCTGGAAAGCAAATCGGAAACAAAAAAAAAAAAAAAAATTATGAAGCAGTCTAATGTATATGTCACTTCAGCCTTGTTTATTCTATTCTCAATTTTCATAATTTTGCTAATGGAATAATTCAAGAAAATATTTTAGTATTTTAAAATTGATTAAAAAATTAAGTCATTTGTTCTTTTTTCACATAAAATAAGGTCATTATGTTTTTAATACACGTTTGCTTGTATTTATAGGAATAATGTAATTAATTATGAATTCCTTTTTATTCAATAAACTACTAAATTAATAACCAGAAACCATAACAAAACACAAATCATAAAAGTTTTTACATCAAACAACCATTCGCCCATCCTACTATTCATAATAAAACTGAAAGTAAATATGGCAACACTAAAACCATAAAAGTAGCAGCATCACAGCGCACAAAAGATGAAAACCAATAAAGTTTTGCACTGGCCACATAAACACAAATAAAAACAAAATAATAAAAAAAATTATATTTACGAACTCTAGTAATGTTAGTAATGAAAGAAAATAAAACCAACAAAAATCCATATAACATAAGTAATAATAATAACAACAACAACAACAACAAAAAATAACAAAATGGCCAACATCAACCTGAAACCTCAACTTGGAAATCAGAAATAGAATTCGCTTTAACAACATTTTCGCCTGGATTAGTTCTTGCATAGAGATTTGCCCCTAGCAAAGTAAATCTTGACCATAAATCACATACTTATATAATAAGCCATGAAAAAAAAAAAAAAAAAAAACGATTTTTGCTTACAGCAACAACACAAATTTGCTGCGTTAGCAACACAATGAAATCGAGCAAAACAATGCGCACGAAGTCAATAAATCCGAAAAGTTTTGTAGTTCATAATTTAATTTTAGCATTTTAGTGGGTTTATTAATTTACATTGTGTTGTTTTCTATACTATCCCTATACCCTACACTAAGGGTGTATACACTTTTTCCTTCCATTTCTGACAGAAATATTAGCAACAGGTAATACGAGCAAGTTAACGATGGGTTTTAGAAAAATGTTAATCAATATGCGATTTTTGATTTAGCATGATCTACTGACACTTATCTTCTACACAGAAGAAAAAAGATATAGATATGATTTAAAGTGGGTTTGGTAGAAAAGCCTAGTACTTTAAACTATAGATAATATGAAGTTCTATGACTAAGAAAACTTTCCTTAAAATGTGTTTTCTACGCGTTTCACCTAGAATAACTCAAGAAGTTGAAGTGCTCATATTTTTCGATCAGTAAAATATGATATTCATGTTCAGCAACTATCTATCACTTTTTACGAAAATAACTTGTACAGCTTGCGAGATATTGGGTCTAGAAGTTAGTTTCCAGCTGGCCAAATCGATACCAAAGCAAAATATTCACGCAGATAAGGCAATGCTCTGCATATAGTGGGATTAGAAGGGTGTGGAATACAACGAACTGCTTCCAAGAGGTCAAACTATCAAAGGACTATTGTGTCAAACACAACTAATTCATTTGAAGTGGGCAATGAAGGAAAAACAGCCAGAATATGAGACCAGTCACGAGTCCGTAATTTTTCATCATGACAACGCTCGACCATATATTGCAGCTTAAGTGGTTGGAAAATTCTGCCTCATCCGCTTTATAGTCCAGACTTGTTGCCATCCGACTACCACTTGTTTCGATCCATGCAAAACGCTCTTACTGGAAAACGCTTCACTTCAATCAACGGAATAAAAAATTGCCTCGATTTGGTCTTGGGCTCAAAAGAGAGACATTTTTTTTGTCCGGAATTCATAAATTGCCAGATAGATTGAAAAAAGTTGTAGCTTCTGATGTATAATACTTTGAATAACAAAATAAAACCATTTTCTCACGATTAATCCTCGAATTTTGAAAAAAAAAAAACGCTGAAAACTTACTTCCAGACCCAATACATATAACATGTGGCACTTATTTTAATGTACCGACTTTTGGACCAGCCTAACATATTTTATCAAAATAGCTTGGATAACTTGGGAAACATAACGTAATTAAATGTCACAAAAAATAGAGCGTACACAGAGAAAACAACATTGTTAAAAGTGGCAGAAACTAAGTTATTTTAACCACGTGGCGACCCAAGTTTTGAACATGGCTTGTTTGTGGCAGTTTTAACTACGCGCGGTGCTAAATGGGCTTCAACTACGTTTAGGAGTGATTTAACAACGCGCGTCGCTATATGAAATATAAAAGAAAAAACATTTTTTTGAATTAATTTTTTCTTGTCAACGGCAATGAAAACTGACATTATTTTCTTTCTTTATTTTCAATTTTATGCTTCAAATAAAATTTTTTTGTTTTGATATTGAGGAGATTTGAACCTGGAACCTGTGGTGTGATAGACGCGGACATTAGCAACTCAGCTACTGGCATCATTATTGTGAAGTAAACTGAAAGTCTATTTGTTATGATTTGAGCTGATTTGGATTTAGCTACGTTTCGTGAGTGTTTTAACTACGTTTCGTTGCTAAATTGAGTTTAACAACGCTTCGGAGTGTTTCGACTACGTTTCGTTGCTGATTCCTATTTAACAACGCTTAGCAACCTGCGTTGTTGAATAAGTTACAACCACGTTTGTGAGTGATTTTGCAAATATGAGCTTGGAGCGTTGTTAAATCCAAATCAGCAACGAATCGTAGTTAAAACACTCACGAACGAAGTTTTTTCTTCGCTCTGTGTAGCTTCATGTTTATGTCCGCTGTTTATCCAGATTGCGAAATATAATATTCAATCGATTTAAAGTGGGCGTGCCACTAAACTGATGACGCCCACTTTTCTACTAGTGTATACATCGTATTTTGTTCAGCATCTTCCTTCCAAATTTCATCAAAATAGCTTGGCAGTTTGCGATATATAACGATATATCCGAATATCGGATATACTTCGCTCGAAACCGTTAATATTTAAAAACCTAAATTTTCAAAACTGTTTGTTAACCTTTTAGGCCAAGCAAATTTTGGAGTAATTACTCTTTTGGAAAGAAATTCAAAGCAACTCTTTAAAACTGTTTGTCCTTGAAGGAAAAAAGAGAAGGTACTTCCTATGAAAAAAATATATGGGCGAAACTAAATCCATACAAAAAAAAAAAAACAAACCATTTTTTTAGCCTTTTCGTAGCATGTTGTTCACGCTTATAATGCTTCAAATACAAAACGAAATATATTGTGGGCTTATCATAAGATTGACTTTAAAAAGCCGCTTTATCAAAAGAAAAAACGTCTCTGGCGTTTAGTATGTCTGTATCTTTTATCCTAAAGACCCTTTCACTAAGACGAAAATTACTCCAAAACGGTTTTTAGTAGTTCAAATAAATGAATCTACTTGATGATTTTTTTATTTTCCCATTCTTCTAGTTGTCATATTGTTTTTTCAAAAAGCAGCAGTAGGTATTCGAACGAGATCCCCCATATGACCTTCTTGGATGTATTAGATCTTTGGCAGCGTAGAGGCATATTTGACATGACACTTCCCATATACACATATTATTGATCAACGTCATTGGCTTTTCCGCTTTTGTGTAAAATATTTGTCGCTGCTCAATTTCTGACAAGAAGAATGTCTGTCTCAAGCATATCCTTTAAAAACATGCATTCACGGACTTATTCCGAACTCTTATTGTATATGGTGTAGGGTATTCCAGTTTTTGGCAAAGTCATATATGACACCTGTACTATATACCTTACAATTAAATGCGTAACAAATGACAGCAATGAATGATAGTATTAGTGAGGTGCAATATGAGGAAAACGAGAGAGAGAAAAAAATGATTGAGTATTTAATGTATTGTTTTCATGTCATTGATTCGTGTAATATGGGTTGTATGAGTGACATTTAATTAAATGCTGTTACGAGATTTTATTTATTAATTAAATTTTTTTCTGCCTTTTATGCAATTACTTTGATAGCGCACATTTAATTAGTTTTTACTCGAAAACATTCAATTAATTTAGCTTATCGAAAAAAAAAAACTTGATGAAATAAATTTGCTTTTTGCGAAACGTCACTAAAATCAGCATTTTTCATGTCAAAGCAGGAGTAAGCCACATATGAATGCTGGGTTTTTTGTTGCTCTTTTTTTTAATTGCAAGAAAATAAATATTGCATTCAATATATTTGTTGTTTTATAATAAAAATCAAAAAAACTTCCCTTCATGAGTTATGGATATGGTGCCCATTTATCTTGCTTTTGGCAGAAAACTCCTGCTTTTTGAGGGCTTTTTATATTAAAACCTGCTACCTGCGTTTTTTTTTTTTGAAACTCTGTGTTTTGGCCATCAAAATGTTTAGTTTCGAAATTCACATTTGCGTAAATTTCCAGTGTAAAAAGATGTGAATGCTTTCATACAAAAATTGTACATTGCAAAAGAAACTTCAGCAAAACTCTGTGCAATTTGGCGATCAAAAGTACGAATAAATCAAAACAGGCATTTCATGCCTAGTTTAACAATAACTGATCTCACCCTCTTCAATTTTACTGAAATTTGTTACCTGGTTTTATTTCAGTCCAAAACCGATAATAATGAAAAAAAAAAAAAAAAAAAAATTTTTTGTGGATTTTGGAGTGATGCAAATAGTGAAAAAATGGGTTAAATGTGACAGACACGCCTTCATATCGTCGGGTTGAAACTACAACTAGGCATCTACATGTACTGATGTTTTGAGTTAAGTGTACAGAAACATGAAGAAAAAAGGGACCTATGTATGCCCCAGTCTTGTCGGTCTTTTGAAATGTAGTACCCATCCAATTTTACATTAAGAACTAGTAAGGGTGTTACATTTTGCCTGGCCAAACATTAAATACCCTACACAGCAGTGTTTTGAAAATTTTGCTTATATGGGAGGTGCCACGCCCCCTTTTCCGAATTCACCCAGTTTTTTCACAGAGTTGGAATTTATAGTTCTTAGTATTTGAGTGAAATTTTGTTGGATTATCTCAAAAAATGTTTTCAGTATAGCGTTTTGAAGCTTTTGCTTATATGGGAGGTGCCACGCCCTCTTGTTCGATTTTACCCAATTATAACTCTTAACGTCTGAGTAACATTTAGTTCGATTATCTCAAAAAACGCCTTCAGTATAGCGATTTGTAGCTTTTGCTTATATGAGGGGTGCTATGCCCTCTTGTCCGATTTGGCCCTGTTTTTTTTCAGAGCTTGCGCTTACAATTTTTAGTATTTATGTGTATTTTGGCTGCATTTTCGTAAAAAATACTCTAAAAGATGCATTTTGAATATATTTTTTGTATGGGTGGTAGTCGTGTCCGTTGACCGATTTCACTCATTTCCAATCCCCGAGCTTACTTTGTTCATTGAATTATCTTGCCTAGTTTTCTCACAAAATGTATTTTCACACGCCAGCCACCCAGCCAGCCAGCCAGCCAGACAGACGGACATGGCCATATCGACTCAGGAGGTGACGCTGATCAAGAATATATATACTTTTCTATATCTGCCACACCTCCTTCTCTGCGTTACAAATGGAAGGACAAAGTGAATATACCCTGGGTGTAGGGTATAAAAAAAGTATAAAACTGCAAAGTCCCATACAAAAAACGAATTTCATAAAACTTAAAACTTTATTCTCATAACATGAAAAATGTAGATGTCTAGTTGTAGTTATAACCCGGCGATATAATTATCCATAACTGATATATTTTTTTTACAGATTTTCATATTCAGACCATTTTTTGAAAAGTATTAAATCATGCCATAAGAGAATGACCTAGTTTTTTGACCTGACAAAAAATTTTTTGTGGAAAAAAATAACCTTTTATATGAACCAAAATTTGTTATGTGCGAAAAGAAAGCAAATCTGTTGTTCATATGAATCCAATATAAATATGGTATCTGTCAAAGTTTAGGAGTTATAGTTTTTTTATTATTGTAAGATATATAACATCCTGGTATTGGTTTTTTGTACGAGGTACTTTTATCTTCTTTCTACAAAAATGTATTTAAGATGGTCTAAAATGTACGTCACAGATCATTTTTATTAATCTCAGTACTAAAAATGTAGAAAAAAATATACTTCTTACCAAATTTTTAAAAGAAAACTTACTTTGTGCTTATAGCCTGGTTCACTATCTTTCCATAATAAATTAGAATATGCAAAGCTGTTAAGAAATGTCCAAGTAATGGACAATTATGTGACCCCTAAAAAATCCCCAAAAAATCTGCAAAAAAAAAATCCCATTTTTGTGCCATTTTTTGTCGTTCTTGGTCTGAAACACAACCATGTACCGATATCAAAGGGGTCACATCAAATCTTGGTTAAAAGATTCTATAAAATTAGACTAATTTTTTTATACTAAAAACGAGTACGTTACACAAAGCAATTTTATAAAATTAAATTTTGCAGAAATAAATGACTTTAATTTCGTAATAACCCTAAATCGAAAAGCTCGATTTTATTAAATAAACACACAAAATGAGCAGCAATTAAGTCTCCACCTATAACTAACATAATAAGTACATAAAAGAAAATATAACTAATCTTTGCCCAAAGAAAGGTAACCCAAAAATGGCCACAAATTTACAATAAACTCAAATTAATGTTTTTACGTTTAAAATGCCTAAGCTTCTGTGATATACATTGTACATTAGTGCGGATAGCAAGCTGTTTTGCTTGTGTTTTTTCTTTTTTATCTATGAACATTATGTTTTTTATGCTTTAAAATTTCATGCATAACTTTCAAGCGCAACAGTCCTTCTACAGCCACGATTTAGCTTAATATCTGCCTGTTTATTTTTAATGTTGAAATAGCGCATATTCCCGGCGGCACACTGACTTTATCGTATATCCTTTTTTTACATCTTTTAACCGCCTAATTTCTGTTTATAGCGCTTTATTAGTTATTAAGCAAGTCGCTGAGCAACGCTACCTTTTTCGACAACAATTGTTAACTTTTTCTTCTATGTTGTATATGCCAATATGGATGAGGGATCCACCTACCTAACTTACACAAATAGATGGCATAATTTATGAAGTTCCTAATGAAATTATTTAAAAAAAAACTCAGCAGCAACAGCGCAGTTGCTAAAATTACGCTGGCATTAGCGTTTCATGCTTAACTTCACTTGGTTGGATAAACTTAGGTTGTTAAGGACCTAATAAATTGCCTACATTTACTTTTTTTTTTTTTTGTTTCTTTTCATATTTTATTTTATACTTTCGCATTAAAAAGATGAAGAAGAAAAAAGCGAGAGAAAGAAAAGCACAGATTTTCTAAGGCATTAAAATTTTCCTCGACATTTTACTTAGCGTTAGTATGAATTTCATTAAGTTTTGTTTGCATACATATGTTTGTGCTCAATTAGGATATATATGCCAGCGAAGGGAAAGGCAGGTAACCACCGTCTTGGGTGGGGCTTTGGAAAGAAAATTATTATGAAAGCATAAATTAATTTAGTCAATGGCGAAAGTTTTTTCTCCATGCGCTTTACTTTTTTGTTAAATGAAATTTTTCTTTTAAATAGAAAAATAATGAGGGTACTTAATTATATTCACTCCAGAATGGCACAAATCTTTGTACAAATAATTCAAAAGATATAGCTACATTCGCTCCTTGATCTGACTTCAAAGAAATCTATGAGCATGATTGATGAGTTTTCATGTACAGAGCAGGAGGTCTCGCAAATGTAGTAAAGTATAATTGATCAGCATCCCTTTTCGAGTCGATAAGGCTCTTTCTGTCGCCAGGTTTTTTCGACAAATTAAGGAATAAAACATCAGAATATCTTTGGACGGTCGCGACACCTTGCAGATGCAATGCCAATGCTCAACCATGAACTTCAGTCGGTTCAGCTTTATACAGGGTGTAATGCATAAGGTCAGAAAGATTGTAGTAGGTGATAGAGGAAGCATAAACTAACAAAATATTTAACCTGGGTTAGGGTCAAAAATGTACCTGCATTTCTGACTTGTTTGAAAAAAAAAAAAGTGTTTTCACCCTAACGTTTTACAGAAAACTTTGTTGAGGAAAACTTTTAGTTAATTGTATGAGCTTTCTAGGGAAATATTCCATTAATAGAGTCTAAAAGAATTTCGCAAAGTTCTGGATTTTTAAAGTGAATATTTTAAATTTTGTTGCTTAATTTTTGACTTTGGCGGCCATTTTAGTATAAAAAAGATGTTATTAACATACGTTTTTATATATTTTTTTTTTTTGGAATTCTTGTTAAGTTTCTTTAAATTAATAGCAAACTTGTAACACAAATTTTTTGATTTGAGATCAGAAAAAAAATACTTTATTGTAACAACCCATGCGCAGACTTCAATCGGATTGTTCTTGAAAAGTATTTTTTTCTGTCCTCAAATCAAAAAATTTGATATGACAAATGTTAAATCGAATTAAAGTATATTTAACAAAAACACAAAAAAAAAAAAATTAGAAAAAGGTATGCTAATAGAAACCTTTTTATACTAAAATGGCCACCAAAGTCGAAAAGTAGCGACAAAATTTAAAATATCAATTTTAAAGCTCCAGAGGTTTGCAAAATCCTTTTAAACCCTATAAACGGAATATTTTGCTAAGTAGTTCATATAATTAGCTAAAAGCTTCCCACAGAAATGTTTTCTATAAAATATTAGGGTGGCCCAAGAAAATTTTTTACAAGTCATAAAAATATTTTTTTCCCTGTATCTTCTCAGGGGTATTATAACGGATACCCCAGGTGCAACTCTTTGTTAGTCTAAGCCTACTTTATCACCTCCTAAAAGCGTCGTAACCTTATGGCCTTATATACCCTAAATACTATTTTTACTTTTGCTAAGATCTATCAGTTTTTTTACCAAAATACTTACATATTTTAAAAAGCAACGGTAATACTCACAGTACTTTTCAGAGCTTCTTTCTAGATACTGAAAATGAATGTCACCGATGGGTACTGTAATTTAAAGACAAAAAACAACAGTCAGTTTGCTGCTTCCACGTTCAAAATCCAATACCTAAGTGTCTGTTGGCACTTGTCTACTGTCTGCTGTTGTTCGTCATTTGCTTTGAATGACATTCAAATATTGCCAACCATTCATTTCGTCAGTTTGTAAATGCATCTTAACACAATTCTTTTCTATTGCCATTTATTTGCTGCACATAGGGTTGCATCTTCTGATTCCGTTTGTAAGACAAAGACCGAATTATGATGGACTGTGGAATTTTATTTTACAAAAGTACTAGGTATCAGCGCAACTTTTGAACGTTACCTGTACTGTACTGTACTGTACTGTACTGTACTGTACTGTACTGTACTGTACTGTACTGTACTGTACTATATTGTACTTTATTTTTTTAGATTTCTCTCAAAATCGTTCTAGAATCGGCGTCAATTTTTGTCAAAAGTTCATTAAAATTCATATGGAATGACTCACATATAACATATAGCGTGCAAAAGCAATGAAGTTTTATAGCATATTGCATTCCTGGCTTTTTTGTTTTAGTTAACAGTTTACATGATTTAAACTTTTACTATCTGGCAACACTGAGAATTTTCGTACTTTTTGTTTTGTGCAACAGCATTCTGCAATAATTTCAACATATAACTGGCAATTGTCAACGATGCCATTCTGCAAATCATTGCAATTTCCATACCCTACATACAGGGTATATACACTTTGTGCTTTTGATTGTAATGCATACAAAAAAGGCGTAACACTTATAGAAAACTATAAGCATTTGTTATTGATCTATTTCACCAGCTCGGGTTTTTTTGTAATTTTTGAAGCTTTATTCGGAAGGAGTGATGTGCCTTTAATCTATACATCAAAATATAGGGAAATTAAAGGCAGTTTAAGGAGAACATGCATTTGCAAATTAGGCTCGAGTAATACTTTTATATGTTTTTAAGCAAGAGGCAGAGCTATTCAGCTTACAAGGCTTTCACGAAAAATTCAATTTCTAATGCAGTGTAGGGTATTGAAGTTTTCACAATGCCAAAGGAAACACCTTTACTAGCTTTTGCATTTATTTTTTCGCGGCATCCGCTGTTTTTCCAATATTTTTGTTTTTGTGATGCATATATAAGCACGAGTGATAAAATTTTATTTTTTTATCACAAAAAAATAAAAAAATATATATGCGTGTGTGTAAGTACTACTATTTGTATAAACGACTTGCTATTTATATTAAATTTTTTATTTACAATTTTCATATTTTTTTTTTTTTGCAGCGCATTGCAATTTGTATTTTTTTTTTTTTTTGGTTTTTTTTATGTAATGTTGCATTATTATGCACCATAATTTTAGATTAAGGATAATGGAGAGTTTTAACATTTTTTTTTTTTTTTTGTGTTTTTCTTATCTTTTGCTGCATTTATTCTAGTGTGATGTAATAATGTTTCACTTTTTGGTGCTGGCAGCGTTTTTCCACATTTGCCTTATATATGAATAACTCATTATTTAATTACTTTTTTGTGAAAGGATACGATTATTCCATATACAGTGTTTGCAGTCTCTAAGATTTTTATATGTAACACAAAAATATCAGTGCATATTCTGACCCATCTCAAATTTTTCGAAATTTGCAGTTGGGCTCTCAGATTTTTATATGGAGAGCTCTCATTATTAGTTTTGCGAAAAAAAAAATTTTTTTATGCAAGTTATGGGCATGAAACTTCAGAGCGTCCAAGTAGTGTTTTTTGCAACTAATCAATTCAATTTTCCAAAAAAAAAATTTTTTTTTTTTCTTTTAATTTTATTTACGTAATATTTTTAAAAGCGAAACAGAAAATTTTCGTAAAAAAAAGACAAAAAAAAAATTTTTTTTGAGAAAATTAATTTTGAAGATTTTTCAAAACATGGCCCCCATTTTGTCAGTATCCTTATGTTTTGTATGGGAAATATTGTTTTTTTTTTTTTGCATTCATTGTACTGTCTAAGCAATGGAAGTTTATTCTTCTATTTTGAAATTTAGATTAAAAACTTTCGGAACCACAGTCGAAATCAGAGGCCAAGATCAATTAGAGGTCTCAACGTTTCAGAACCGGTACAGAAGCTCCGAAGCCACAATTAAGGGTCGAACTACAACTATTCCGTTGAATTTTGTAGTTAATATCGTCTCTATACAAGTGAAAAACACTAAGTCAGTTTTTTCTACAATAGATATGAGTTATTTGACATATGTGGCATTTCTTAAATACATATTATAGTCTTTAGACTAATAAAACCCATTGAGCCATATCTTCGCTTCAAATTGGCTATCTTTATATCGACAATTTTTTCAACAACTATTTCTATATAAGGAAACAAAAACTGATTTTTTAAAATTCAAATATCTCAAAACTTAAAAAACTGACTGTTTTCCACTTGTATTGGGACGGTATATTGTTGAACTAAGCTTTTTCTTGAATAAATATAAACTTAGTATTATTTGGATAGAAGAGTTGGGAGCACAAAACCTTCAAGGAACGTTGCTATGTCTGCTTTTCTTCGGCGTAATTTAGTGTCTTTTTAAGAAAATTACTTGAACTTTCAACTACCATAACAGGTTTAATGGTTAAAAATCACTATTTCCTGTTATGAGACTTTAAAACTGACAAAAACTAGTGTTTTTGAAACATTAAAAATAGAATATAACAAAACCATGACGTGATAGAGCAAGTCTACAGCCAAATTCGCATCAAAAAACTTGTTTATTTTTTTTTTTTGTGAATTAAAAAGTGATTTGGTGTCTGTTAACAAACATATGATTGACTCAATTAAATCCAATAGTTGAGTAATTATAGAAGAAAAACAACGTCAATGGATAACATTGCTTACTCGATAAGTTAGAGACTAAATGAAGAATTTATTTCTAAATACACTAGTGGTATTCACGATCTGGAGTCAGGTAGAATTATTTTATAACAAAATAAATAAAAATATAAAGATTTTTGCAATGTTTTGTGTGGTGAAATTTAATAAAATAAATTAAAAAAAATAAATTTAAGTGAGTGGAAAAAGGCATTATTTTCTTACACTTTAATGAGATAACGTGTGCTCACAAGCAAAACGTTTTTAACAATGATGTTTAAAACGTTTTTGTAAAAAGAATTTTAAAAATTTTACTTTAATTATTTAGTTCACCACATTGTACGCATAGCATTCCTTTTATGTAGCTGTCTGCAGTAAAACACAAATTATCCTTTTTTAATTTTGCTAATTATCCATTTGGCTAATTATAAGAGACAAACAACACAAAAGCAAAAAAAAAAAAGGGGCAAAAAAGACTGACAGCCCAACCCCACAAGGAATTCACAGCATCTGCATAGCTGGCAGAGTGATGAACTCCATTTAAAGCTGTTGATTGCGACTTTTTCGGCATTGCATTGTGGTGGGCATTTAACTGAAGAAAAAGAATTTTGTGAAAGGAATTTAGCACAAAAAGTAACAAGAGTCTTAACATGTAAAAATAATGTGACTGTGACACGAATAAAAGAAATGCAGAATGGAATAAGCCGAAAATGATTTAATTAAATTGAATAAAATTTTTTGAATAGTTAATACATATTATATGTACGTATATGATGAAATTAAGCGATCATTTGATATTATTTTGGAAGAAATTTTTTTGGATTTATTATTTTACATATATTTGTTAATAGTTACTTAATCAGATTTGAGTCAAAACCAATGCTTTGCATGTTTTAACAAATCCATTTTTAAAATTAAAATTGCGTTTTTTTATTGGTTTTCCCAAGAAACTTATAGAATGACCTTTAATGTATAGTTAATTGTGAATTTTTGGGAGTGAAGAACAATAGTAATCTCTTAATATTGAAAATTTCCAATGCATATACTGATTCTTATATTTTTGTTTTTTATTTACAGGTCAATGTCAGCAACACCTGGACAATGCCACAAGAAGGTCTAAATGTTTTCTATCGCTTCTTTCGTGACCGAATATCGTGGTTTGAAGCTGATGCTGTCTGTCAATTTCATCATGCTAATTTAGTAACTGGTGAGTAAAAGTAAAACAATTAAGATTTTTCAATGAGTTATCAGTTTAAAAAGGGTTACATCAATTAACGGAATTAAAATTTAAAAATAAATTAGATTTACAATGGCTGTTTACGCTCTTTATACGAAGTCAAAAGAAAATGTAAATATTTCTGCCAAAAACAAGATTATTACCAAGGAAAATTTGAAAAATTTTCCCCACAGAAAGACAAGTCGTTTGCATGACCAACAGCTGTTTGCTTGCAAAAAAAAATCACAGGCTTTTTGTGTTTACACAAATATATATCACATATTTACACTGGCAGCTTAAAGAATATACATAAGATGTCTATCTATACAGCGAATATTTAAACAGCTGTCTGTGCAAATTTACAAGTTGTATGCCCCTTTTAAAGAATTAAAAATAAAAGAAAATATTCTTATGTTGCCAGATTTTGCTGTAATTTTTCCAGAATTTTTTTTTAATCAAATTTAGAAATATGTACCTACATATTACCAGTTTCATTAAATTATTTTGATTTTGAGAAACATTTTGCTAGGTTTCCAACTCTTTAAAAATTATACAAATTTTTTCATATTTTGTAATGTTCTTTGATTTTTGGAACATTTTTCATCAAGTTTTTCTTACAAAGTTATGGCTTAAAACGTAAAATACTACTTCCAGTTATACCATAAGAAAACTTTGTTGGCGTATGGTATTAGTTATTTTTTTGTCACATAAAAGCTTCTTAATATACCACGAAAATATACAGTGTGACAAGTGTGTGTTGATACAAAAACAAAGTAGGTTTCTTTGTATTAAATGTTATTTTAATTAAGGAAATTTAAATGGACAAACATTAAATGAAGTTAAAATATTTTGTTTGTTAAGCAATTACTCGATGACCTGACCTTTGTTAGCCACAACCCGCCGAAGTCTGCAATCAAAATTGTTACACGCAACACGCACTACTGTTATCGGTACATCAATAATAACAGCTTTAAAGTTCTTCAAACTTATGTACCTGTATTCCTTGAATCGCTGTACTATATATCTCCATATGCAGGAATCCAAAGGATTGCAGTCTGGAGTGCTAGGAGGCCATTCATCCTTAGGTATAAAATCGGTTAAATTTTGCTTACACCAGTATTGAATCAGTTTAGCAGTGTGAGCAGGTGCACCATCCTGCTGGAAGCAATAATAGTCTTCTCCATACATGGCCTGAACACTAGGCTCCAAATTTTTCTGTAACACTTCTTCCATTTAATACTGAGCGTTTATTTTAACACCTTTGTCAATTAAGACTTGCGATAATTTACCTTTGCTGGATATGGCACTCCAGACCATAATAGATGACGAGTTTTGATATCTTGGTACATGCTTGTCATCGTTTGGCATGTCTCTGTATGATACTGCCCATAGTCCAAGGGTGTCAGCGTAAAACAAAAGTGAGCCAATTTTGGCTCGCCTACAAAAACAAGAATATTTCAATATTTTGCCAAATTCCCAGAAGTACAACAATCACTGAAATAGTTTTTGTTGTTATTTTTTGAGCACGTCAAAATTTAATGAAATTAAAATATTTATGAAAAATTGTTTTTGTTGTTTCGCATAAAAAAACAACAAACAATTTTTCGTGTGTGTTGTCGTTCTCAGAAACTTTAAAAATTATTGAAATATTGTTGTTGTTGTAAACGAGCCACCAAAAAAAAAAAAACAACAAAAAATAGTTTTTGCGATTGCTGTCTTTCGAGGAATTTGAAGTTGTTGTAAAAGCGAAAATTTTGCGTTGAATGTGCTTGGCTCAGTCATTTCAAAACGCTGACATCCTTGCCATACATAGTCAATCATTTTGCGTGTGGTGTGGAGCTTCCATCTCAAAAAGTTTTTCTTCGGAAAAAACTATTTCATTGCCAGCGTGCCAAGAAAGGAGCAGTTTCGATTTTTGCCATCGCTTGTGGTCGCAACGCCGCAAAAGGAGCCGTAAAGATTCTCGGTTCATCCCATCTTTCGTGCTGAGCGGTCACAATTTCTTCGGATTCTTTCACAAACTATCTTGATCGCGTTCGCGGTACGGACGTTCCTTTTTTTCCCACTTTTTTTACGACATTGTATGGAGCCAGTATCGACAAACCGCTTAACGGCATAATGCACATAGTTTCTCTAAACTCCTAAATGTGACAACTCGCGGAAAATGGCTCCACAACTTAAATCACTTTTGAATTTATTTACAATTAAAGAGCGTATATCAACCATGCCGAATTACTTTCTTCTCTAGCGTCTTAAACGATTTGAATTTATTTTTCCCATATAACTGAAATATTACAAAATATTGTGCAATGAAAATTTTACTAATGCTGCTATGATTCCAAAAGATACAGTACTTCAAAGTTTTGTATGAAGACATATTTGTCACACTGTACATTTAAGATATTTGCAACATCTGCAACGTTTCCAAACATTCTACAAATGTTTCCACGTTTTTAAAATCTTAGTTTTTATGATTTTTTCAACATTCTACAATAGATTTTTTTGTTTTTGCAATGCTATGTGACTTTTGCAACTTTTTTCGATATTTTGAACATGTTTTGAGTGTTTAAGCATTTTCAAATACTCGGTTTCAAATACTACATATTTATCTTTCAACAATACTTTAACCTTTGCAAGTATGTATTTTAAATAACTTTCCTTTGCAAAATTTATTCCTTGAGTTTTGTAAAATTTTGCAAGATTTTCAGAATTTTGCGTCTTTCAGCAGTTTCCTATACGTTTCAATTCTATTCGACATTTTTGAATTTGATTGGCATATCATGACTCTTGCAACAGTTTTTGAGTTTTTCGACAGTTTTCGAAACTTATCGATTTTATTTTGAGACAAGCCGAAAGTATTTCCACATTTTCGAATAATAACGACATTTTGTTTCAAAATCACCAAAAGTGGCAGCACTGACAAAACAATCCACAACTATATTTAGTAACTTAGACTCTGAAAAACAAAATGCCTTCAAGAAATGCTATCACTTAAAATGTCAACAAGACTTACAAAACAGTCACCGTCCTTATAAAGCGAAACAAATCAGGGAAAACTTTTACAGATTTTTCTACTGAAAAGGTGTGATAACTTTTTAAAATAGAAAAAAAAAAAACGAAAATGTTGGACAAAAACTCACTCGGGCAGAAAGAGTAAACGTTGAAAAGAAAAACACAACAGTTGAATGGACAAATAAAAAAGTGAGTCCAAATGTTAACAGCCTTTAAGGGACCCTCAACCGTTGTGTATGACAGCAGCAGCTACAGAAAAAGCAAGAAATCTGCTAAAACCTATTGACAGCGACAGCACAAAGCAAATGTCAAAAAGGAAAAAAAAACACAAAAACAAAACAGCAAACTTAAGAAAAAAAAAAAACAAAAATCCCCCATTTGTGTCACATTTGGCTCGACATGATTTTGCTCGTTCAACTTTTTAACTACAAAAGATTTTTCTGCTTCTTTCTCTCTCTGAGACTGAGAGACAACTCGACAGCAGCATTTTCAGCAACATCAAACGGTGCACAGCATAAAATGAAAATCGTTGAAAGGCAGCAAATTTGCATTATTTCCCAAAAAAAAAAAAAAAAAAAAAATGTCAAGAAAGAAAGCGAACGACTTCGACTGCTTGAGTTTTGGGCATTCTTTGGTAGCATATGTTGGAGCAACAGCACTGAGTGGAATACAATTTAGGAAATGGCTTGTTAGAGAAGTAGCATACAATGAAAACGTATGTTAAATTGCAAAATGATGTTTGGAAAAGTGACGTTTTTTCGTATACAAGAAATGTTTTTGGAAACTAAAAAAAAAAAAATATCAATATCATATGATTTTTTATTTTACCAATAAATGTTAGATACTTTTGCTGTTGACGGAAAATCTAGCTGAGTGGCATAAATAGATTCTTGTGATGGGAGTATACGGAGGGTCTAACAAAAGTTCGTTGAGTTGCTTAGAAGCAGAAGACAAAATATGTTTTTGATTTATTTATTTTTTTATCCTTTTTCAATTTTCTCTGCATAACCGATATTCATTTCAATATATTTTTTTAAAATATAAGATCCACTTATTAAAACAGTGCTCAAAATTGCGTCTTTTGAAGTTTTTCAATAACTGGAAAAATAACATTGATTAGCTCCACAAAAGTTAAGCCAAAAATCTGAAGACGCACTTCTTCGAACTCAAAGACCGCAATAACGATAAACTTATGTATGTATGTTGTTTCAGCAGTGATTACCATGATGTAAGAGGTAGCGACATAGACCCTTTTTATACCCTACACCCAGGGTGTATTCACTTTGTCTTTCCGTTTGTAACACAGAAAAGGGGGAGTGGCAGATATAGAAAAGTATATATATTCTTGATCAGCGGCACCTCCTGAGTCAATAAAGCCATGGTCGTCTATCTGGCTGGCTGTGTCTGTGCGATGAAATACATTTTTTGGGAAAACTAACAACGTACACGCCTACCGCCCATACAAAAAATATATTCAAAATGCAACTTTAAAAGTATTTTTCACGGCAATGCAACTAAAATACACATAAATACTAGAAATGGCTATACTGAAAGAGATTTTTGAGATAATCCAACTTATTTTCACTCAAACACTAAAAACTATAAATGCACGCTCTGAGAAAAAACTGGGTATTCTCGAACAAGAGCGCGTGGCAAAAGTTTCAAAATGATATACTGAAAGTGTTTTTGAGATAATCCAACCAAATTTTACTCAGATACTAAGAATAGTAAACATGTAAGCTCTGAGCAAAAACTGGGTGAACTCGGAGAAGAAGGCATGGCACCTTCCTTATATGAAAATTTTCGAAATATTGCAGTGTGTGTATATGTTTGTATGTATTCTCCTTTAACTCCTAGGAGGAGCATAGGGCCAACATGAAACATCTCCATTCGTCGCGATCCCTCGCGATGACTTTGATCTCTTGCCACGACTTTCCCGATTCTTAGATTTCCTTTTCCAGCGACCTTTTCCAGTTGGTTTTGGGTCTACCACGTGCTCCACTGCCTTCTGGATTCCACTCAAGAGCCTGGCGACAAACTTTGTGATTCCAAGACAAGGTCATCAATTTTGCTTTGCATATCTGAATGTACTGCAATGAAGGGTGTTAAATGTTTGGCCAGCCCAAAGGTTTTTCCGAAAATATTTCGAAAACTTTTGGTAGGTAAGCAGTCTTCAGTATATCATTTCACAAATACTGTTTGTCCAGTATTTCTTCGAATGAAAATATTATATGTCATTACTTTGGTTGCTGATTTTTGTTTTTGTCTTGCTTTAAAAGGAGTATTCGGCTCTTCCAGACCCCATACAATGGACTGTTGTTTAGTTTCTAGGTCGTACTTATAAAACCAATTATCATCATCTGTAATTATTTTACTAAAGTTTCTAGATTGTCCATTTTCGAATTTACTTAGAAAATATTAGGCTAAACGTTCTTGAGCTTCATCGTGTTTCGAAGATCATTATCTAGTCTTTGCGACACAGTCATGCCATTTAACCTTAAATCGTCAGTAATCATTTCTTGTGTCAACTGTGGATCTAAAGCAATCTGAAGAGATGCTGCCTTCGATTCATATGCAGTTTGGCATTCATTAAACATTTTGTATTGGCTTTAGTTTCACGCCAAAAGCCATATAAAATCGCATGTCGAATTTCTTGCTTGTTGGTACCGGAATGTTCTTTCGAATTTTTTTCAGTTGTTTTACGTCTTCTCGTCTCTGTTGCTATATTGTAAGATAATTGTGAATCGACTTTCATCTTTGAATTTTTAAAAAAATATAAACCGTTAATATTGGTTAGTACCTTCAAAAGTCCTCAAAAGTTCTATTTATCATCATGAATAAGGTACAAAAATTGATTATTTTATAAAAAAAAAACGAATTTTTGATGATTTCGTTTGATTTCAATATCACAAATAATTGCCAAAAAAGGTCAAACCAATCGAGTGAGCCTTTAAATATCTTAAAACTAGAGACTGAACGCCAGACAATCGAATATATAGAACTCACTCCTTTCATAATGCTCCTTTAAATCGTTTTTAACAAGAGAAAGTTCTCTTGGCAATAAACTTTGAAACTTGACTTTGTTCTAAGCAATTATCTAGCATTTCATATATTCCTTATTTATAACTTAATAAGAACCGCAGTTGGCACAACTTCAAGAAATTTTCGATAAAACTGTATAGTTTTCAATGAATTTATCATCAGTTGCTTTGTCAATTTTGAATGAGTCATGCTTGAAAAGCGCCAAAAATTCTTCTCGTACATTTTTAATGATGAACAAACCATGACCAAGAGCATAGCAGTCTTGGTCTTGATCTTGGACATTGAGTCTTGATCTTGGGCCTAAGTTTCGTTCTTGGTTTTGCTTATGACAAAATTTCTACGGAATGTTGAGTATTAAAAATTTCCAAAAATTATTCTTCCAAAGCATTTTAGCATGCCAAATCTCGAATTGAGAGACGATAGTATTCTTGAATTGGTGTAACACATCGAGTGACTATAAGCTACCAAGGCTGAAAAGCGGTCTTGGTATTGATACATAAGCGTCTTTGTCTTGATCTCAAAAAACTACCAAAATCCAGACACAGGACCAAGACTGATTGCTTATCACTATATAGTTTAGTGACTGCTATAGATAATTGCTTCTCAAGATCCATGATAGCTTAGTCAAACTTTTAATTTTCGAATCTCCAAGGCAATGAAAGTTGGGAATCAGATAGCCTATAAACTTATCAAAAGTTCGAAATCCAGTTGGTTTAAAGTAAGTAAGTTTCTTTTATGGGTTGTGTTACGCTCACTTTCGATTTGGAAATATCTTATAGCAAATAGATTTCATAAGCTTACATATGGTATTAGTACTCTTATTAAATTAAATAATAAACAGTAAATTTATTTTTTTAAAAGTTTAGAAAATCAAACATTCAGTGCAATGACTTTTGCTGACACGATATTCATTGTCTCTTTTTTTCATTCTTCTTTCTTTCTCACATTCATTACAGTCGACAACAGTTTTCAATTCGATGCAACACGAGACCTTTTAAGGGAACTGGATGTCAACGACATTGTTTGGATTGGACTTATGAGACCGCAGAGCTCGGAACGTTTTATGTGGTCGTAAGTAGAGTAAAATGGAAAAAAAAATATATAAAAAAATTAAAAAAGTAGAGATAGTTAGATTTTATATTTAAAAATGTTTTGCATGTGATGATTTCAATTTTGTGTACATTTTTTTCGAATCATTTATTTCTGTAATTGAGATTCACAATCTATTTGCATTCAATGACAGCACAAATAATTGCATACAGTCTCATGTGATGAATACAACTACAAAATACAATATATTCGTATACCTTCATAGAGCATATATTTGTATGTGCCACATTTGATACATTTACATTTCAATTTGAAATTTTTATCAATAAAATGTAGAAAAAGTTTTGCGAAATTGTGATAAAATAAATAAAATATTTTGCATCAAAAACCTTTGTGTAGAAAAAATACAAAATATTTATTTACGAATTTTTTGCATTTGGTTTTAAATTTTCATTGTCCAGTCAAATCAAGAATCAACATTGCAATAAAAGCACGGGGGAAAGTAAGTATGTATGTATGTATTCTCCTTTAACTCCTAGGAGAAGCGTAGGGCCAATATGAAATCTCTCCATTTGTCACGATTCCTTGCGATGACTTTAATCTCTTGCCAAGACTTTCCCGATTCTTGGATTTCCTTTTCCAGTGACCTCTTCCAGTTGGACCACGTCCTCTACTGCCTTGTGGATTCCACTTAGAAGCCTGGCGACAAACTTCGCTGTGTGGTTTCCGGAGAGTGTGACCAATCCATCTCCATTTGCACAGCTTGACCTCGATTGCTATAGCCCTCTGATTGCATTTTTGATGTAGCTCGGCATTTTATATAGCGCGAGGCCACCAAACCTTTAATATTCGCCTTAAGCATTTGTTGACGAATACTTGCAGCTTGTTTGTAAGTTGTTCAGTAACAAGCCATGTTTCGCACCCATATAACAAAACCGATTTCACATTCGAATCAAAAATGCGCACTCTCGTTTAGGTGGATATAACGGATGAAGACCATATTTTATTCAGTTGAGCAAACGCGCCTTTTGCTTTTGCTATTCTTCAGTTGATATCCTCTTTTGCTCCACCATCCATGGAGATAATGCTGCCTAAATACGTGAAGCTATCGACGTTTCCGATGTCATCACTGCCAGTTTTAAACGTGATGTCATTGCTTGCGTTTAGCTTCATGCTTTTAGTCTTGGATACGTTGATTTTTAGGCCGGCCTTTTTGATTCCAAGACAAGGTCTTCAATTTTGCTTTGCATATTTGAATGTTTGGACGATAAGAGGTAGACGTCGTCAGCGTAGTCGAGATTTTCCAGATGTTCGCTAAAGTTCCATTGGATACCTCTTTTGGCCTTATTAAGAGCTTTATCTAGGATATCATCAAGAACGAAAAGGAAGAGTGATGGTGATGGTAGACACCCCTGCCGTACGCCTGAATTAGTGGTGAATGTCGGTGATAACAACCCATTGTGTGACACACTGCACTTAAAGCCTTCATATTGTGCACGTACTAAGTTTAAGGCCTTTGCGGCAATACCTCTTCGTTGCAGTGAGACCCAAATGTTTTCTCGGGAGACACCGTCGAAGGCAGTGCTATAGTCTACGAAGACAAGTTGAAGTGCAGCACGCCACTCGCATGAGTGTTCGACAATTATTCTGAGGGTGTTGATTTGATCCACGCATGATCGGTTTCGCCGGAATCCTGCTTGCTGCTTTCGAATGGCCGAATCAAGTTTTTCGTTTACCCTGTCCAGAAGCACTTTCGTCAATACTTTTGACGGTACTGAGAGCAAGGTAATGCCTCTTTAGTTTCGGCACACGCTTAGGTCACCTTTTTTCGGTAATTTGACTAGCATGCCATGTAGCCACTCTTCTGGCAAACGCTCTTCGCTCCAGATTTCTTCAGGCATTCTAAAGATTTTCGAAAGGCTCATAAGGAAGTCATGTCTAAGAGAGCCAGAGTACCATAAATATTATATAGACTGTTAAAATTTTCGAAATAGTATTATTTTTTATACTCTTCACCTAGGGCTTATTCATTGAGTGTACTTTGTGACTTTAACCTTTGATTTTACTTTATATTAATGGAATATCAAATTTGTGATATTTTTGTGCAATTTTCCAACTGTTTTTTTTTTTTTTTTTTTTTTTGATTTGTACAAACGTGATTTTCAGGTGCTCTAATTTGTCTCTGTATTTGTATGATTGTTTTGATTCAGATATTTTTCGACTATTTTTTGTACTTTTGTTATTGACTTCAAATGACTTTTTCTGTATATGGCAGTTTAAAAATGATTTGGCTCAGTAGATTCACATGAAATATTTTTGGAAATTTTTAAATTCATCAGCTATTAGTTGGCACATGCCGGCATATTTGTGTCAGAATAAAAAAATAAGCCAAATCTTAAAAGTCCTCAAAGCTTTATTATAATATTGTACTACTTAAGTTTTAAATTTCAAAATTTTCTACAGCTTTTGATTAATTTCTCGATGCGATTTTCAAAAACAGTCTATTAATATACGCCAAGTGTACCAGCTGAAAACTTCTATGTGATCGATTTAGCTCAAATTTGGCAATATTGTAGTTTTGATGTGTGACATACTATAAATAATGTGGGAAGATTTTGTTCTAGTATTATTTGTTGTTAAAATTTTGGGATGGAAATATTATCTTGATTTCCTAAAAAAAAATTTAATTTTTAAACGCCAAAACTTTTATAAGAACATTAGAAGTATTTATTTCTTTATTTTATAGGATGTTGAAGTTGGCGATTTTCATAAAAAGACTGTTGCATGCATCAAACTTTAAATTCTTTTTAAAGGAAGTCGGCTAAACGCTCTTTTTACTCAAAAGCAAGACATCTAACGAAAAATGTGTGCAGAATAAAAAGCTTTAAATCGTTCAAAGAACACGTGTACAGTTTTAGTATTTTGAAACGCTTAAATTTTTTAGTCCAGAAATTTTATAAAATTTAAAAAAAAAAAAAAAAACGTTCTAAAATATTCCACAAAAATTCACACGTATTCTAGACCCGGTCTATTTCGTATGAAGCAAAATAAAATCAACCCAAAACCAACTCAAAACTAAGAAGGTCTCTTAAAAACGATGTCTTCATAATTTTTTTTTATTCTGAGAAAAATCGAGCCGAGCACTTTTGATTTTAATGAAGGCTGAAAGGCTGATTTTGGCTTAAAAAACATGTTTTTTGGTCATAACTTTTTTTTTTTCATTACAAAATGGATACCCAAGGGTGCTTTAGAAATAAAGATTTCTAATATTCTTATAAAAGTTTTGGACTTTAAAACTTATAAATTTTTTAGGAAATCAAGATAACATTCTCATCCCAAAATCGATTTTTTTTACGTTTTTTAATTAAGCGGTCAAAAAAAATGACTTTTTACTCAGAAGCGAGGCATCTAAAAAAGTGGGTTGAGCAAAAAATGCTTAGAATTTTTCAAAAAATTGGTGCGAATTTTTTCAGAATTTTTTTAATTTTTTTTTTTATTATTTTTTTGACCAAGTTTTGAAAAATTATAAAATATTTCAAAAAATTCTATAAAAATTCACACGTATTCCTTGGATAATTTCAAACATTTTTTGCCGTATTCACTTTTTTCGTAAGCTCCCTTGCTTTTGAGTAAAAATTGTTTTTTCGACCTTGTTATAGAAAAACGTAAAAAATCGATTTTTGGAACCTATAATAGGTATACTCCAAAAAAAAAAAAACAAAAAAGTTTTTAAACGCCAGAATTTTTGTAAGAACATAATCTTTATTTCTAAAGTACTCTTGGGTATCCATTTTTTAATGACAGAAAAAAAGTTATGACCAAAACACATGTTTTTTTAGCCGAAATAGGCCTTCAGTAGAATCAAAGGTGCTTTATTGGAAAAGAAATGCTTTATATGAAAAACAAAAAATTACGCAGATATCGTTTATAAGGGTCCTTCTCACTTTTGTGTCGGTTTTGTTATGAATTTAAATTTTTTTTTAATTTTGAACAGGTATAACGTATTTATTCTATGTCTATATACGGTTTTTCAAGATGCTTTAGTTTTGAGTAAAAAATAGTTTAACACACCGCGGGCGTGCCAAAAACTCTTATTTAATCTTGAGTTGTATACCATTTTAAACGTTAAAAATTTAGCTTTCATTTAAAGTACTTTGAAAAAAAAAATCAATGCCTGGATTTTTAAAAGAACTGCAAAAGTATTTTTCAATTTAATTTTTATTTTTTATTTCAAAAAAGTTTTTATTTTTACTGCTTGTAATTATATTTTCATAAATCTATTTTTAATTAGTTAGGAATATCCTACAAATAAGCAAACTTAAATTTTTTTTTTAGAAATTCACGTGCGTTAGCTGCCGATACTGGTTATTGGGCCGAATCGTTACCCTTAATGGATTCACCTCTATGCGCGGTTATTGATCCAATTAGAGATTATCGCTGGCACGCATTGCGTTGTGGTGGCCCAGAGACAGCATCATTCCTTTGCGAAATGCCGGGTAAGTTGAAACATTTATGCAACTATATCTCTTTAAAAATAAAAAATAAAATCGGTAATCTTAAGTGAATTCCGTTCGTTCTGGGAATCAGCATATTTTAAAAAATTAAATTTTTAACGATTATTGTTTATTTCCACATTCGATTTCTCTTGTTGATACTTTCAGTGCCATCCTGGGCAGATGCATGCATCATAAAAGAAATGCCCGCTTTGACTATGCAGTATATGGCAGATACAGCCAGCATTGAGTTAATACGCAACTGTGGTGAGGAGGGTCTATTGCGACAATCCTGCAGGGGAAAGGAGGTAAGGTATTAAATTGCAGCACATTTTGGGAAAAGAACATTAACATTAAAAGACTTAGAAGGACATATTAGGCAAATTACTTGTTTGAATTGATAACACAGGCCCACAAAAAAAAAGTACCCTGCGCGAAAGATCAGACCACCTGAGCTTTATGTTTTCGGGGTCGCTGAATCCGAATATGGTGCCAGATTAGCGAAGTTGATTCGCGTTTTTTCAGAATCCAGCAAAAATCTGTAATTTGCAGTATTATTGTTGATTTCTGGAAAAACCCGAACCAACTTTGCTATTCTGGCACCATATTCGGATTCAGCGACCCCAAAAACATAAAGTGCAGGTGGACTGATCTTTCGCGCATGGTACTTTTTTTTTTTGTGGGCCTGTGTAATCGGAAATTATAATCGTGCAAAGTTTATGGACTGACGTTTATTAACCTTAGCTTTTTTGAGCAAACATTGTTCGTTAAATGCATTATATCATTATATCATTGAACAATTGATTGATTGATTGACTTATAAATTAATTGATTAATTTCTTTAATGATAAGTTAATTTATAGATCAAGTGGTAATATGACTAATTTAAAAACTGATTTATTAAATATCGAATTCATTTATTATTTCGAAAATTGCTTAATTGATTATTTAATTAAATGAATAGTAAAATAGTTGGCTAATTGATTAATTGATAAACTAATTAATAGAGTAGTTGACTAATGATCGTGTGATAAATTCAATATTTGATTAAATGGTAAATTAATTGATTAAACAATTAACTAATTTAGTAAGTGACTAAGTGATAAATAAAATAATTGACTGTTTAATTAACTGATTTAAATATTAACTAAAAAATTTATTTATTGATTAATTAATCAATTAAATAATTGATTTACTGATAAACTGTTGCTTCAGTTAGTAGTTGTAGTAGAGAAGTTGGTTTGATAGACCCATTGATTGAATAAATTGTTGATTGATGTATTGATATTTTATTAAGCTGATAGTTGATTGAAAAATTAATTAATTAATAGATTAATTAGAATGTTGCTATGACACTTAAAAACAGTTCAAAAAGGACATTTTTTTAAATAATCGGTTAAATCATCTTTTGAAAGTAAAATCCTTTTGAGAGAACTTGTGTCGATATTAGTCTGTTTTTCAACAACCTTTCTTTGTATGTATGTATGTATGTATTCTCCTTTAACTCCTAGGAGGAGCATAGGGCCAATAACAACCTTTCTTTAACATATATATATTGTTTTTCTTTTCCTCCAATTTTAAAACAACAGGATCGCGAACACGTTGTACGCGAATTGATTTGTCCCAAAGAGCGCTACGAAGCACAGCGCATCAACGATATCACCAGTTCACATTTCAAGTCGCTGCAAATCATCAATAGCATACCAAGCGATAACAACGAGAACAATGACATCGAGTTGCTACCACTCGCAGCAAATGCCGCTGGCACACAATCCTACGCAAGCGATAATTCTGACTTTACCGAACAGGCTCAAACCGAAAAGAACACCGTGCAAAAGTTAATTGAACAATTCAATGTCGATGAGCTCATGCAGGCTGATCAGGCAGGCAATGAACCAAACACGGGCTTTGGAATACCTGGTGAGATACCAAAGCCAGTAAAGAAATCGGCAAAAAAATTTGAAATAATGCATGATGAATATCCAAAGAAAAAATCAAAATATGCAGCCATACAGGCACACTATCAGCAGCAGCAGCAACAACAAAAGCAAATGCGATTGCCGCTGGAAGACATGATGATGGGTGATCAACCGGCTGTGGATTCGGTAGAATTGCATTCAGGCCAAACAGAACATGAACCGGCAGAAATATCGCATGAGGATAATGAACAATCGAATGAAATTGAACAGCCATTGCCGCATATCAAAAAAGTATTGCCACAGGACTTAAGGACAATGGCAACAATAACCGAAAGGGCGCATGCAATTGAAGAGAAACTACTGAATAAGGATAAGCAGGATAAACAACAAAAGCAGTTGAAGGCACAAACTACGATTGAGACAACAATTGGTACAATGACGACAACAACAACAACAACAGCTGCAACTACAACAACAAAACTTGCACAAGTGACTACAAAATTGCCACCAGCAGCAGCAACAACAACAACAACACCGATTCCTGTGACACTTACTACCGATGTTGATATTTCTGCAGCAACAGCAATAACATTTGATGCCAACAGCAATACAGCAACGGATGTTGCCGCTGATTCAACAGCAACGGCCTCTGTAACGCCAACGCATACAGCTAATGAATTGCCAACGGCAACCATTGGTCATCCAATGCATCCACAGCAACCACGCAGTAACGTCATCACCGAGGAGACGCAACATCCACACATCAAAGAATCAGCGGACAACAGTCACTTTATACCGCCAATGTTGCTAGTGAAATCGCATTATGTGCCACCAACAAAGCATGAGCAACAACAACATGAGCATGAACGCGAACATCAGCAGCAGCAGCAGCATCAGCAGCTGGAAAAAGAACACCAACAATTGCCGGCAACAACAATAGACACTGCTGGAGAAGTTGCAAGCAGTAGCAGTGATGTTGACGAAACAACAATAAAAAATGTTGCTGAAGAAACTAAAGAAACAACAGCGCAACCATTGTTGACAACAATGAAAACAGTTGTAGCGACAAAAAATGTTGCTGCTATTGAAATATTGAAAACAAATGAAAAAATTGTTGTTGCTGCTGCAAGCGATTTGCAAAAACTTGATGCTGCAGACTCGAAGGTGGCACAAGAAAATGTAGAGCAACAGCAACAACTTCAAACTATAACAACAACAATTGTGCCACTGACAACAAAAGACATAACGACGACAACAATGGAAAATGTTGCTGCACAAACAATGAAAAATGTTTATGAAAAGCCAGCGTCAACAGAGCAGGGTAGTGGTGTAAACAAAGAAGGAGTTACAGCAACAACAACAACAAATACAATTAAGCTACTGCCAGCAACAGCAGTTGATGCAACATCAATAAATACGGAAATTCAGCATGAAATTTACAATGTTGTTACCGAAGGGAGGAAACAGGAAGCATTAACAACTAATGCACCAACACCAGCAGCAGCAACAGCAACAACAACGGTAGTGCCAGCTGTAACAACAACAACAGCTGCTGCAGCAACATCGAAAACAATTGTTGAGCTTAATGCAACAGCAACAGCTGCAGCAGCAACAACAACTGCTGCACCAACAACCACAGCAGTAGATGCAGTAACTGCAACAACAATTACACCACCAACAACCACCATTGCACCTGCAACAACAACGCACAACTTTTTAAATGAGGAAACGGAAGCGCCATTCAAGCCAAATCGAAGACGTTCGCTAACAAAACCGGAAACAGCGAGCTACTTCAAAAAGATCTTGGGATAAGTTGTGTGGGCGTTGCAGCACACCCTCCTCGCGGAGGCACTCAAAGACGACAACAGTCACGACACAACAAAAGGACATAAATTTATGTAAACAATACGAGTAGAGTAGCGACAGATGACGTTTAGAATGAAGCAGCGCAAAAGGCAATGCAGTGCAATTAGGGGACAACAGGACGACAGCAAATTAAAGTCAAATTGCTGTGTAACAATTCAGTTTTGGAATTTTTTTCCGGTTTTTTGTTTTTGTAGTGTACAAATTCCGTTAAGCGTAAGTTGGAAGAATAAAAAATAATGGGTGTAATGGGTGCTCAAAGAAAAGTTTACACAAAAACAGAAAAAATCTGAATTAAAAATATTGCTCAACACGCAAATACTTATAGACCAGTCAAATTAGACACTGGCTGTATGTATATGTGAGTCTTGCACTAATTACAAACTTCATAAAACTTATACCAATCGATAGTGAATTTTGCCTTGTTCCCAAATTTTTCGGGATATTATGTAAATTGGAGATTTTCCCGTGAAGTACTAGGTAAAAAATTTTTATGTTTCCGATTTTAGTAGGCCGCCCACTTACCCCTACTTTTATGTTAAATTAGGTGTTGTTTATATTATAGACTAATCCACTGCTGAAGACTGCCGCGAAGTCGGTATTGGATTTTTGGGAGTTCTAAATCCTGAGCTGCGGCTGTCGTCAATAACAAAATAAGTACGGCTTTTTCTGGGGACTATGTCCAAAACTCTTTCGAGTAATTTGCGGATATAACACCCATTATAATATCATAGCACCGCCATAAAAAAAGGTTTTTTGCGATTTGCTGGGAAGCTTTGTAGTTTTCTGGAAAACACATGTTTGTTTTTGATGAACTCGAAACCAACTCGAAATAATATGATTGCCAAATATTTTCATTGGTTCGTCTGGCTGAAAAAAATAAAGAAAGCCTTTAAAAATTTTTTGGGGATTTTCCGGGGAAATTCAAGGTTTTCCGGAAAACTTCTCATTCAAAGTCAGCTCGAAACTAGCTCAAAATTTCTGCGCTAAAAGATTTATCACTTACTTTTCCCGCGGATTGGTCTGGCTGAAAAAATAAACTAAGCTATGCAAAACAATTTTTCCGCATTTTTGGAAATGGAAAATTTCCCAGACAGCTTGAAATTACTGTTGAAAAGCTCAACTAGTAAGGGTGTAAAATTTGGCCTGGCCAAACATTAAATACCCTACACTGCAGTATTTCGAAAATTTTGCTCATATGGGAGGCGCTACGCTCTCTTGTCCGAGTTCACCCAGTTTCTGTCCAGAGCTTTTATTTACAGTTTTTAGTGTCTGAGTGAAAACCTTTTCAGTATAGCGTTTTGAAGCTTTTGCTTATATAGGAGGTGCCACGCCCTCTTGTCCGAGTTAGTCTAGTTTTAGCTTAGAGCGTGCATTTATAGTCTTTAGTATTTGAGTGAAGTTTGGTTGGATTATCTCAAAAAAAATCTTTCAGTATAGCGTTTTGAAACTTTTGCTTGTATGGAAGGTGCCACGCCCTCTTGTCCGAATTCGTTTAGTTTTTTCTCAGATCTTGCGCTTATAATTCTTAGCATTTATGCGTATTTTGGTTGCATTGTCGTGAAAAATACTCTTAAAATTGCATTTTGAATATATTTTATGTATGGGCGGTAGGAGTGTCCGTTGACCGATTTCACTCATTTTCAATCCCCCGAATTGTCTTTGACGACGAAAAGAGTGTACTAAATTTCATTGAATTATCTTGTTCAGTTTTCCCAAAAAGTGTATTTCAACACACAGCCAGCCAGACAGACGAACATGGCTTTATCGACTTAGGAGGTGATGCTGATCAAGAATATATACACTTTTCTATATCTGCCACGCCTCCTTCTCAGCGTTATGAACGGAAGGAAAAAGTAAATATACCCTGGGTGTAGGGTATAAAAATAGCTCGAAATTCCCAACCCAAAAACATTAAAATTCATCACACCTGCACAGCTCACTTTATGGACCTTCAAAATCGAAATTTGAAGCAACGCAATTATGTTTTCAACTACCTTATAAAGTTTTATGATTAAATCAACCTTGTAATGATATATCTTCGACCAAAAACAAAGGAAAAAGTAATGATTTTTGTACATTGCATTAGGACATAGCAAAATGATCTATGATTCAAATGATATACCACAAAAATTAATTCAAAATCGCATGTTTACTAGAGTGGGCCAATTTGCCAGCCAACTTTGGCCACCCCCATATGAAAGCTCATTCAATCTCAAGAAAAAATGCCCAAAGAATTATACCTCTACGTTCAACTTTAGTTCGACGCATTTTTGATTGAAAATTTGACCTTGTATTTATATATTTTTTATTTATATACATAGAAATTTACAGTTTTTCTATGATTTTTTCAAACAAAACACCAACCCAAGTATTTTTGAGTACTGAGTCGCGGAATCTAACATCACTTTTCACCAAGGCGCCATTTGATGGCAGCTTAAGGTACTAAATTGACATTTTTTTCTATTATACCCAAAAACAGTCAATTTAGTTCCTAAAACTGACACAAGATAGTGCCTTCATGGAAAAATGGATATCAAATTCGGCATCCGAGTACTTAGAAATACTAGGATTGGTATTTAGCTTGAAAAAATCAATGAAAATTTGAAAATTTTCATGTAAGTATATAAATACAATACAATGTAATATTTTCAATCAAAAATGCGTCGACTTAAAGTTGAACGTAGAGGTATGGTTCCCAGAGCATTTTTTCTTAGAATTGAATAAACTTTCATATAGGGGAGGGGGTGGCCCACCTAATGATTACAATCAAATTACGAGCAACAACCAATTTGCTTCAGATTCGCTTAAGAAAATTAATTTCAAACTTTGTGTGATTTTTTTTGAGCAGTTTCGTCTACACCCAAAGAAATGAAAGTTAAGAATTTGCCAAAATTTTTACACCTAAGTAAGTAGTTGAACAATAAAGTAACAACAACAGCAAAACATTCATTGTATTAGTGAAAAATTTATGCACTGAAAAAATAAATAATATATAAAATTTTTGAAAACAAAAAATATAATACAATTAACTATTTGAGGATAACTTGGAAATCCACAAAACATGAAACAAAAGTAAAACAATTAAAACTAAAATTAAACTTTTTGGGAAATAATATTCTGATTTCAATTAGAAAAATTTCTTTGTTTCATTTTTTCACTGACTTAGCACAAATTCGTTTCCGATGTTTTATATATAAATATATAAAATGGAAAAAAAATTTCAATTTTAGCCTGAAGTTTAAATTTAGCAAATAAAAAATTTCAACGACATCAAAAATCGTTGATTCGACGTATTGTAATGTAATGTACTTTTTAATTTATTGTTTGTATGAGAAGTACAAGATTAAAACAACAACAATTTACTATAAAAATATTGTATTATTGAAAAAAAAAAAAAATTAATTAAAAAATTATATTAAGTACAATGGATATAATAATTGAGATAAACATTTTATTATAAATAAAAATAAATAAATAAGTACATGTAACATTTGAGAATCAACCCCAAAAAAACATTTTAAAAATCAAAGACAAATTGCATGGTTGTTTATGGTCAAAATGGTAGATAACCACAATTTAAGAGAAAAAAAAAACCAATGCACAAGAGTCCATGTAACAAAAATACAAAGAAATATTTAATAAAATTCTTGAAAATTTAAAAAAAAAAAAAAACAAATAATTCTTTAATTAAATATATTTATGCTCTCGTATTAAGGTAGAAGTTTCTGCAGTTTTTTTCATGGTAAGTACGAAATTTGATAATAACTCCAGATTGTATCGGCGGTAGGCGTTTTCATTGGCCAATTTTCCTCATATTCAATCCTCTGAAATAACTCTTACGGTAAAAGCAGTGTACAAAATTTCAATGCGTTATCTCTATGGGTGTATGGAATAATGACATTAAAATCAAAAACTTTGGATAAAAGTGTCAGAGTTCGAAAAATGTTGATAATGCGAACCTCTGAAAAACATTGATAATATTTAACTAGTAAATACCCTACACAGCAGTATTTCGAAAATTTTGCTTGTGCCACGCCCTCTTCTCCGAATTCACCCAGTTTTTCCTCAGATTTTGAATTTATAGTTCTTAGTATTTGAGTGAAATTTGGATGGATTATCTGAAAAAATGTTTTCAGTATAGCGTTTTGAAGCTTTTGCTTATATGAGAGGTGCTAAGCCCTCTTGTCTAAATTTGCCCAGATTTTGCTCAGAGCTTGCGCTTACAATTCGTAGTATTTATTTATGTGTATTTTGGTTGCATTAACGTGAAAAATACTCAAAAAGTTGCATTTTGAATATATTTTTTGTATGGGCGGTAGGCGTGTCCGTTGACCGATTTCGCTCATTTTCAGTCCCCCGAGCTAACTTTGCACCAAATTTCATTGAACTATCTTGCTTAGTTTTCCCAAAAAATGTATTTCCACACACACCCAGCCAGACAGACGGACATGGCTGTATCGATCTAGGAGGTGACGCTGATCTATATCTGCCACGCCTCCTTCTCTGCGTTACAAATGGAAGGACAAAGTGAATATACCCTATTTCAAAATCCTGAAATAGCGAACTATTTTTTTTTTTTTTCAAATCAAAAAGTTTTGAAAATGTTAGAATATGTTCAATATGCTAGTTGAATAATGTTGAAAGATTTTGGAAATTCGAAAAAATTATAATCGATACAAAACAAAATTTTGAGAGTTGAAAAAAAAAAAATAAAATTTTTTTCTGAAAAACAAACATACCGAAATTCCATGCCTTACATTAAAAGATTTGACTTGACCCTTTTGAATTTAGGTGAAATTTTGAGATTTCGTTGGAGGACAGAAACAACAAAAAAAATTTCACATATTGTTTGGGTGCTAAAATCACACAAATTGTCTGATACTGCTTCACAAAATTCTCCGTAACTTGAAGTTATCTTAACTGATTTTCATGTTTTGACCTATTTTATGAAGGTTATAAGTTCGGCTATAAGCACCAAGATTAGTTTCTTACTCTTTGAGAATAGTACTTTTTTTAATAAGTAGGTCCTTTTTTATGAATAATAAAAACACTTAGTGACATCATTTTTAGATCTTTTTTAATATTTTTCATGGAAAGAAGGCAAAACTATTTTACATAAAAATTTTAAATCATGATAGAATCTTTAAGGACTTTGGAGCTATCAGAGACTTAAAATAGTGTGCATTTTGAAATCTTGAAAAAACCATAATAGCCCAGGAAAATAAGACATTTTCTGCGAAAAAATTCCCAGTGGAAATTTTTCACCGGAATTGTCTTTATTTATGCATGATACACATACTGTGAAAAGTCCATTGCAAAGTCGTGTGCGCATAAAAAGTTATTCGGGCTCAAAGGTCGCTAAAATCAATTTTTTGCAAACATCTCGCTAATGCTAACTTTTACAGAAAAATGTTTGCCTCCAATTTTGTAGCACAGTAAATTTCCTACAAAAGTACGTTAAAAGTATTTGCGTACAACTTCTAGTTTAGGAGATCACCCAATTTAAAAAGATGTTAACAGTTATGATATGAAATACTACCAATGAGTTCATATTAAAATATCTTACCTTTGAAATTGCAATAACTCTTCAATGAGAAGTTGTACAAACAAAATTAAAATGCCGTTTGAAAGATAATTTAATTTTCTATATACCGTGTAAAATTTTTTTTTCGAACGGCTCATGACCTTAAAAATATTCTTGAATATCCGTTAAGGCTTCCAAATTACTGGTTTTTTAAGGATATCTGCGAATTGGTAAGTACTACGATAAAAAGTAAGGGGACCAATTTTGTAGAAAATTACAAGATCTACAAAAAATAAGCGATATGTGCACACATAGAAGTAACCATTTAGAAGATATTCCAAAAAAACCCTTAAAATGCCAAAAAACCGATTTTTATTGAATATCTTCTATACGGTTACTTCTATGTATACACATATCGCTTATTTTGTAGATCTTGTAATTCTCTACAAATTTGGTCCCATTACTTTTTATCGTAGTACTTACCAATTCGCAGATATCCTTAAAAAACCAGTAATTTGGAAGCCTTAATGGTTATTCAAGCATATTTTTAAGGTCATGAGCTGTTCGAAAAAAAAATTTTGCACGGTTTATAGAAAATTAAATTATCTTTCAAACGGCATTTTAATTTTGTTTGTACAACTTCTCATTGAAGAGTTATTGCAATTTAAAAAGTAAGATATTTTAATATGAACTCATAGGTAGTATTTCATATCATAACTGTTAACAACTTTTTAAATTGGGTGATCTCCTAAACTAGAAGTTGTACGCAAATACTTTTAACGTGCTTTTGTAGAAAATTTCCTGTGCTACAAAATTGGAGACCAACATTTTTCTGTAAAAGTTAGCATTAGCGAGATATTTGCAAAAAACTGATTTTAGCGACCTTTGAGCCCGAATAACTTTTTATGCGCACACGACTTTGCAATGGACTTTTCACAGTATGTGTATCATGCATAAATAAAGACAATTCCGGTGAAAAATTTCCACTGGGAATTTTTTCGCACAGAAGCTCTTTTTTCGTCTTATTTTCCTGGGCTATAACTTGCTAGCCATATTATAGGTTTGAATTCATATGGAAAATAGTTTTATTCCTTTTCTCATAAAAAATATTTTGGAAGATCTAAAAAATAGGCCATACAAATTTCTTCATTTCATGAAAAAGTTTTCACTTTTTCTTACTTGTTGAAAAGTGTCAATAAAGAACTTTGTTTTTCAATGTTGCGGTAAGGGAGGTGAATATAGACCACCACTCTTTCTTTTAAAATAAGACTTAAAATACATAAATGAATAAAAAAACACATAATTTTATTTCAATCATTAAAGGAAACAATTCACCATTATTCTGATTCACTTTTTAGACACATATCTCATCAGAATAAAGAAACAAAAGTAATAAACTAAAAATACTCAAAAGGAAGAGGACCACATAGTTCATACTGTCCCATATAATTATTTGGTACAGAAGTTGCATATAAAATCATCACTTCCACATTCGGCGCATTCTTCATGACTCCGAGAACGCTGGAATACACATTCAACCCAAACTTCACCAAGGCAATCTTTTGAGGAAAGGGTATTACAGTATACCTATAGGCATATTCAAAAATAATCTAATCTTATGTGACCAAGGTTTTAAGAAAAGCTAATTTTTTTTTTTTTTTTCATGTTCAAAAACCAAATGTGGTATGAAAAGATGCATGAAATGAAATTTGCAATAGGTGAACAAAAAAATTTCAACCAGAGAGGGTGTCAGGAGGTCGTTTTTTACTCGCCATGGGGGGTTCAATCAAAAAAAATCAGAATCAAAGTAAATTTATTTTTCGTCAAGGAATTTGCTTGAATTTTTTCAGAATTTCAGGACCTATTATGTGAGCGTAATGAGCAAGTTATTCAAGGCCAAAGATTGCGAAAATCAGTTTTTGGCAAATATCTCAGTAACGGTTACTTCTATGGAAAAATGAGGTATCACATTTTCGTAACTAGAAAAATTACCTGTCAAAAAATGTGAGAAGTGTTTCCGTAATACTTATAGTTAAGGAGATTTCCTAACTAAAGTTAAGGAGATTTCCAAACTAAAGATTTATGCTGCATACAAGTGTGAAGAGTATTAAGAAAGTTGATTTTCATAATTCTATAATTCAGGAACCGTAGGTCGTACGATTTATTACGATCACGATTTTCTATAGTAAAGTTAGTTGACGCTTAACATTTTTTCAATAGAATTAACCGTTAACGAGATACTGGTAAAAAAACTGCTTTTTGCACCTTTTGAGGATGCTCACACACTTAGGCAAACGATTCAGCACGGCAGACTGATGGACTCGTAATAAACAACGATTCCCATATAAATTTCCTCTACACCGAGTTTTTCCATTTTTCGTGCTTAGCTCTTAGTTTATAAGAGCTTTACAAAATTTTTTAACTTGAGCCGGAAAAAAATTATTGTGATCACTTAACTCAGAGTATTTACTTCCATGACCTTTGAACGTCTGTACTGAAAACAACGAACTAAAAAGTAATCCTAAAATAATGCTCTAAAGCAGCGGTTATCAACTGGCAGACCACGGTCCAAATCCAAGACGTGGAACCCCAAAAACTGTACCAAATATTTGTTTTAAGTATAAATTTCTTAAATTATTATATCAGAAATATTTAAAGATAAGATTATTTTTGTTTTAATTTAAAAATTACAAAATCTTTTTTAGAAAATATGAGGTTTTTTTTGGACATCGATAAAAATATTCTACGAGTTCCGGACCCCAAATACAATTACTTGCCGACTATTGCTCTAAAGCATAATATTTTCCTTTAAGCTTAAAAACAAATAAATATTTATGCCAAAGAATGCCGTCAACTAAAAATCTTGTTAAAGCCTTATTTAGGGTTTTTGCATTAATGAATATTCAAGAGGATGTCCCATCACCAATCTTCATTTCTCATACCTAAGCTACTTAAAATGGCTCTATTAGGAATATTTTGTTACAAAATTGGTAAACAAAAGAAACGAAAAAAAACTAAATGACTTAAATAACAACGACAGCTAAGGACCATCACAATAACCAGTGCAAAACGAACAAAACAACAACCTTTTTGACACTTGTTATCAAAAATTTAAATTTCATCATTTCACAGGACATTACAACTTGTTAACTGAATAAGCAATTTCCGCCCCTCAAACAAACGCCTTAAAATCTGTTTTCAGTCAACGCTTCCTACCTTACCTCCTTGGTAAATACGTATAACACTTGAGTGTACGTAACGTAAGAAATGTGTTTAAAAACACTTAAACCATTTTATGGAACAAAGAATAACACTCATATAATAGCAACAACAATAACAACTGTATCCATACAAACAAAAGCCAAACCAAATCATACGATGCCCAAAATTCAATTCCCGTAAAATAAACGGGATGCCTAACTGTATAATAAAGGGACCAAGCAGACTCAACACGGTGTTAAATATTTGAAGTTCATAAAGTGCGGAAAGACCACAAAAACTAATGTGTATATGCAGAATTCTATCTAAAAATTGAATTTTTTTGTCCTTGAAAATAAAATAAATCCAGCACTGTCAACAACAACAATAATAACTTGATTTTATTGCAAGTTGCCGAAAGGACTTGAACATTGTTTCCGAATTAAATCAGCAAACTGAGCGAATGCCCAAACAATGATTTTATTTATTTATGTATTATAAGTATACATACACATGTATGTGTGTGTGTGTTTGTTTGTATTGGAAAATGTTTTTTGCCTCTAAAGTTGCAACTGTTTCATCTGGCACAAAAAAACTTACAACATCCGCTACCGTTACGAATTCGTTTTGCTATGGTTTTTCAGTTTGATCCTTCTTTGTGTCCTTTACACTTTTTTTATGACTAGGCAATTGTATCCTTTCTTTGGACCAATACTTTTTTTGTTTTTACTTTTTAAGCTGTGGCATTATTTGATATTCATGCAATTTGGCATTCTATGGCAGCACATAATGAGAAAGGTTCGTACTGTGACTCATGTCTTCTAATTATGGAAAATGAAAATATTTCGTTTCCTTTTTTGTCCTGAATTTATTTACTTGTCTGTTTGTTTGTTGGTTTTAATGAAACAAAATCAATTAAGAACTTTTCTTAATTGATTTGGTTTTTCAGCATAGAATTCCAAATTCCCTTTAATTTGAAATTTAATTGAATTTTTAGCTTTGAGTAATGCGGCCATAATTGCTTTGAAGGGGTTAATTAGCATAACAATGCAATTCATTACGTAAGCTAAATATTTTGTTTCTGAAAAAACGTGCAATTTATTTTAATTTCCGCATTAATGTTAATAACACTATCTTCTTGACAATAAAGAGTATTGATCTGACTCAACATCAAAAGATAATATGACACCAAAAGCTTTAAGACTGAACTTAATAATCAGATACAAAACATTTTTACAGTCTGGCTTAGGAGTTTGAGGCTTTTACGAGTTTTATTCAAAGTAAAGTAGTTTTGCTGATTAGTCAAATTTTTAAGGACCTATAGCTTGTTAACCAGACTTTATATTTTGAAACTATTTTGTATCTGGGTCAAAGACATACTTATATATGCAAGTATAACATAATCAAATGTTGCTAAAGTTGGAAACATCAAAATTTTTTACCGCGTACTTCACGGGGAAAACTCGAGTTTACACAATTTCTCGAAAAAATTAGGATGACCCATTTTGATGTGCTGTTTAAGGCAAAATTCTGTATCGATTGGTATAGGTTTTATGAAGTTTGTGATAATTTGGTGAAAGACATATTTTTGGCATTGATTCAAATTTTTAGGGCTAACCCATATCCAATCGCGCTTCAAAAATTATTAAATTTTTTGATATAAAGTATATTTTTATATTAAATGCCACCTGATTCCAAATCCATCACCAACAAATTTTTAACCACACCAGTTTTCCTGATATGTCTAAAAACGAAGTGTTAGATTAATCGAACGTTGACGCTCCTATTCCAAAAATTCTCATACAAATATGCCCAAACGTTTATGGTGAACACCTCGTAATATGTCGGTCAGACGGATGGTAAATATCATGCATGTTAAAATTTTTTTGGTCAAAGGCAGTCATGAAGTCAGTGAAGCTTAAATGAAATCTTGTTTGCCAATCGGACATTTTCTCTGAAATAATACGGATGCTGACTAGGTATATGATCAGTACTTGAGCGGTTTCCACAAAAGCTGAAATGTTGACAGTTATTCTACACAATTTTTACAGAGGTGCTCTTTGTAGTTTTAGTGTTTTTTATTTCATGCTGGAGGTTGGGGTAAGCTTTCGATTCTGAGATCATGGGAGTTTATAGGCGATTGAACAAGGAAAAAAATGAGTTAACGCTTTTTTAAAAAACCTTTGTTTTGACCATCGTACCGCGGGCTCAAAATTTACAAAACTCTATAACGCAATTGCTATTTATCTGGTTTTTATGATATTTTAATGGGTAGAAAAGTACATTGCTAAGTGAGGTGTTGTGATATTTTTATTTTTTTTTTTTTTTTTTTTTAAGTTCCCTTGGCCTTGTTCAGGATATTAAAAATCTTAATAATTCAAGAACAATTAATCCAATTTGTATGACTTTTTTATAGGTAGAAATTTTGTCCGGTGAGATTTAATGAAAAATCTTAGTAACTCGGGAACTATTAGTCCGATTTGAGTGATTTTAGTGGATGGATATGTTATGTAAATTTGGCTTTGAGTCATTAATGTTTTCAAAGTTCTCTCGGCAATGTTCAGGATATTAAAAAATTTGTATGACTATTCTATTATTATTAAAATTCCTTATTGTATACAAATCCAAAAATTTTATCTTCAAGAAAAGCTTTGCTACCTTGAAACATATCGATACGTCCAACGTAAAAGTTGGTAACTAAAGTTACCAACTTTTCACGGGACAGCGTTTTTCGAAATCTACATATTTGGTTCTATCTTGTGTCAAATTTTGGTACTTCTAGATTGAAATTTGAAGGCCTATTTTTGAAGTCACAAGCTTAATTTATTTTATAAAAAAAAAAAGTTAAAATACAAAAATGCTCATAACTCAAAACTACGATTTTCGAGTTACCAACTTTTAGGTTGGACATATCGATATATATAAAGTTACGTAAGGGAGTGTAATTTATTTTGTTTTTTAAAATCCCGGACGTTGAAAAAAGACATACAATAGAACTTTTCTAAGTTATATCTGTATCTTCCTACGCAAAAAACTCACTTAAATCAGGTTACTGGTTCTCGAACTATGAAGATTTCTTAGTATCCCGAACGAAGGCGAGAGAATTTTGAAAAAGTAAACATTACAAAACCTTACTAGGCAATGCATTTACCCACTAAAAATGTCACTCAAATCGGGCCGATCGTTTCCGAGTTAATAAAATTTTTCAGACAAAGCCAAGAGAATTGTAAAAAAATAAATTTTACAAAATCTCACTATCTCACTGGGCAACATAACTACCCATAAAAAAATCATTCAAATCGGGGTAATGGTTCCAGAATTATGAAGATTTTTAATATCTCGGACAAAGCCAAGAAGATTTTGAAAATATAAACATCACAAAACTCTACTTGGCAATGTATCTACCCTCTAAAAGAAAAATCATAAAAATCGGGTTAATGTCTATTGAGTTATGGAGTTTTTTAAATTTTTCTCCTACGATACTTCAGGGTTGAGCCCACAGAACGTAAGTTAAACGAAAATTTTTTAAAAAAGCGATGGCTTAATTTTTTTCCTTTTTCAATTTCTTTTAAACTACCATCATTGAAATCTGTGTACAATGCGTCCCCAAGTGGCCAAAAAATGTCGATATAAAAAACACACATTTGCTTCTTTGTACCACGCCTCTTTCTTTGCTTTACAAATGGATATCCTGAAGATACAAGTGGTATCCTAAATATACCTTGTCCTTATTAAAGTGGGTTAGATCAAAGTCTAATACAAGATTAATAATGGTTTATTTTTCAAGACAATTTACTTTTACCAAAAATAAATATAATTAGAATTTAATCACACATTAGCATTATTATAAAAAGCTTAATTTAATTCATGCTATCCACATGCAAACTTCAGTAGCTAGCAGCACCAGCACTTTGTTTCTTGGACTACTCCCAAGTATCGTTCATTGTTACTTACATAAACAGAAGCCATATCATACTGGTACGCCAATCCTCCCCGCGCTCCGAAAATTAACCCGCCAAAGGCATTAATTTGTTATACGAAATTCGCAAATAAAATTCGTTACCATAACAAATTGCTGACGGGCAAAAGCACAACGAAACAAATTAGCGTAATTTTAGTCAGCCACTCAGTCGTAATTCTTTGCCAGAAAAGTCGAAAAAAAACCTAAAAGAAGAGAAACCTCTTTTTGCCAAAATAACCAACTGAAGTTTATTTCATTCAGCCAAGATACAATGTACCTGCAGCAAAAAACCAACCAACACAACACAAAATGAATGTTGTACACAACAACAAAAACAACAAAAAATATGCCCAACATCACAACCGTAATGAAATGTCAAGAATTTGCACTTACACACACACACACAAACACACACACACATTCAACCTAGTTCGGGTGTGGCCACACCCATACATATAAAAAGTCAACGTCCTGCAAAGGCCACCACAGAGCGGCGCGTTTAGTTAACTTGGCTATAAGCATAATTTTTTCCGCTTTTGTCCTAAAGGGCACAATTAATTGGACACTTCTTTTAAAGTGATTGCATTAGGGCGGAAACGGAAAACGCGCACCACTCAGTCAGTCACTCAGTCAGCCGGTCCAAAGACGACAAAATGTTATTGCCGTCATTTCTATGGCTACGTAGTTAACTGCTGCTGTAATTGAACGCTTTAGGCCAGTATGGCGGCGGCAGCAGCAGCAGCGAGCAAACAAACGGTACAAACAAAGTAATAAAGTTGTTAGTTAAAACAACAGACATATCAATGTATCCGTACATACATATATACTGTGAAGCTATGGTAGTTGTTGTTGTTGCTTTTTGCTGATGCTTTAATTTTGGGCAACAAACTTCAGGCGAAATATTTTTGTTTTGTTTTTTTCGAGCATAAAGCTGTGGTTACATCCCCATACATAAAATGAAATTGATACTTTCGGCCATATTCGCTGGGGAACTTAAAAATTGTATTCTTTTTGCGTCTGCAAAATCATTCAATAACCGTATGGTGGCCCAAGGGAATACCAAGAATCACAAAAATAAAAAGCTTGTGAATACCAGCACTAGCGGCGTGTGTCAGCTCAATATTCTTTTGTTAAAAAATCTGAAAATTTTAATTGAATCGAAAAAGTCTGAGGAAATTGAACAATATTGATTACGATGAAAAGCAAAATTCTGCAAGAGTCAAAAAACGTGAAATCTTTTAAAAATGTTGACCAAATGGTAATATTTTTACGAACTTTAGTCTATAGACTATCGTTTTTACTAAGATCTCATTCATTTTTTTTAACGCAATCAAACAACTTATTACACCTCTTTAATAAAAAGTCTTTGCTATTAGTTTATTTTGATTAAAATGTCACCATTTTAGCACAGTATTTGTCAAGTCAGTGTTATAATTTTTATAACTTAATGTTATAACAATCCAAATACTCTTTATCATTGCAAATATTTCTATCATGAACTTGCTATCATGTCATACAACCGACTCCTTACGGTTTCATGCGGAAACATAACACCACCACTGCCCTGGCCGAGTTCACGTCTGTAATTACAGAGGGGCTTAATCAACTGCAAAAGCCGCACCTGCGAACGATTGCAGTGGCTTTTGATCTCTCAAAGGCCTTTGATACTGTCGACCTCAACATTCACCTTGCGGATCTTCAAAACACGACCCTCTCCATCAGCACCAAAAGGTTTCTAACAGCCTATTTACATGGTAGACGGGATTTCGAGGAATTTAGAAGTGCTAGCTCTAAATTCCGAAAACTGAAGATGAGCGTTCCGCAAGGGGGCGTGCTTTTTCTTCTGCTTTTTAGTTTCCATCTATCCAACTTACCACCCCCTCCTTCCGAGGTCACTTTGGTCTCATACGCTGATGATTGCACTGTCGTGGCATCAGCTAAAAATGTTCTTTGATGACCGTAGGCTGCAACTTGCTAAGTCCCTCAATATCCATATAAACGGAGACTGAATACCGACCGTTAAATATCCGAAAATCTTTGGGGTGACACTCGATAACCTATACAAATTCTCAAGGCACGCTAGTGAGGTTTGCTCCAAATTAAGTAAGAGAAACCGTGTGCTGAGTGCCATTGCAGGAACCTCTTGGGGTAAGGATGAGGAGACCCTGATCGCAACATATAAGGCGATCGGGCGATCAGTTTTCTATTTCACACATTCTCAAATCACTAGTAGGCAAAAATGATTAATTTCGCTTTCAATTTGCAGCCCTGGAGTTGGAGTTGCTACAGCAACAACAACAACAACAACTGACTCCTTAGCTATGTGACTAGACTCATTCATCGCTAAGACCTAGGTTAAAGTGCTGGGTTGTGAACCAGGTTTTGTTTTTGGGCTCTAACTTTTCACAGAACAAAAATATCGAATCTTTCCGTTGGATTAGCGCTTTGATAAATATTTAACCCTTTGCGGTCAATTTTATAAGAACGTGATTTTTGACTTCTCAAAAAAGTGAACCATACGGTAAATACACGGTACGGTAAAAAACACAAGAGAAAATCCAAAAAATTCTTAAAGTAGACGTTAAAAAAAATACCCGTGTTTTTTTTAATAGATTTTTGAAGTTTTTTTATCCGCTGTACATGAAAAAAAACAAAAATAACGCATTCTTGTGTCAAATCGATGAATTAAATTAAATGATCCTTATCCAAGATATTGCGGGGAGTATTTTCGTAGTACATACTGACTCAATATTTTCCTGTTTAAGGTGTCATTTTTGTATCTTTTTAAGAAAACGGCAAAAATGACCCACATGTGGGGGTTGTACAGGGTTAAAATTTTCTACAAAAATATTTCCCGCAATATCTTGCATAAGTTTCCTGAACACATGATACACCTCAAATGGTAGGATCATATAGTTAAATTCATCGATTTAACATAAGAATGCGGTATTTTTGCTTTTTTCATGTACAGTGGATAAAAAAACTTCAAAAATCGATTAAAAAAAAAAATGTGACGTGCTGGAGAAAAACCACGAGAAACGGGTATTTCTTTTAACGTCTACTTTAAGAATTTTTTTGATTTTCTAATGTGTTTTTAAAAAGGTTCGAAGTGATATCAATAAAAGTTGAACGATACGAAGTAAAACACACATAATTTTATAATAAGTTAAGATTTTATTCATTCGGAAGGCCTCAAGAAGCGAAACAAGTTATAATGACGCCATTTAGGCTAAAAAATCGCAGTGAATGGAAGTGTTTCATCAATATTTTCTTCATCTTCATCACTGTCGGCAACGCCTTCCCATATTGGCGCACTAAACAGGCCGGCCACTTGTGTTGCATTTAATGAAGTTTTTGGGAGTAAGTTCTTTAGAGAAAGACCTTAAACAAATTATGCACATAAGATGGTTTATTTTTTTATCTTGAAGCTAGAGCTGGGCACTGGCCTAATTTTTGAGACCCATCCCAGCTCGAACACGAAACCAGTACTTGAAAAAAAGCCCAGCCTTGCACAATTTTACCATATTGTAAGATAATTATACTAATTTTATGAACTTTAGTCATTGTTTTGCAAGAATCGAAAATTCCATGCATTTTCCAACTTAGAATATTATGACAATTAGGAGTCCGTTGATAAATGCGCTATGTAGAGAGATTGATTTCGAAAGGTTCATAGATCGATCCCGACCTCAGACAAAAAGTTCAAAAAATTTTTCAATTGTTAATTCATTTAATTTAAAATAAATTAAATAAAAACATAAATTGGTCTGATGATGGTTACGTGGCGGTAACCGAAACATATGTCACCATAGCCATGTTCAGTAGTTTTTTCTCTTCTCCTAATTGTCATAATATTCTAAGTTGAAAAATGCATGAAATTTTCGATTCTTGCAAAACATTGACTAAAGTTCATAAAATTAGTATAATTTTCATATAGTCAACATAAACCATTTTATTGTAAGATAATTATTTTTTATGATTTAAAAAAATTGTAACTTATTGATGAAGCTAAATCAATGATTTTCAATTGCCTCAGAACAGAATTAATTCCAAGTTTATGCTTCTCAACCTTCCCGTGATTTGCGGGCCGTTACGGGACTCTAATTTTTGCACTTGAGGGGTTCGGCTCGAGCCCTCACGAAGGCCGCACAAAACTCAATTTCAAGGCCTGAGCCTGTCGCTGAAGAGTAAAGGCCCGCGGGCCATAAAAAAAACCCGCCTCGTGCCCAGCTCTACTTGCCACGCTTGGGTCGTTCTGATTGTGCTTTCTTTGGTGCTGCTATTGCGGGTAGTTTTGACTTTTCTGCTGCTTTTTTCTACTTCAGATCATCAATTTTGTCTTGAGAAGTCAGCTCGCAACTTTCCATTTCCTTTCGGCCATGTTTCGATAATTTCTTTGAGATGGCAACGATGAAACACCGGCGCTTCTTGATGCGGCTCATACATAGCGAGAAGTGGATGGCTCACGAACCAGAGTGGTTCACATCCCAGCCATAACGCTATTTTAGAAACGTCAAAAACAACGACACTTCCAATCTTCAAATAATCAAATATTGGATCGTAGAGTAGGATATGCATTATAAATTACACTTTCTTTTTTGGTTTAAATTCACTCACTTGAATATCACTTTAAAAAAAATCAAAAAAAGTTTTTGTAATCGATTTTTGAACACGATGTCTGTAATCTCTGATTTTCGTTAAAAACCAAAAAAAATCGTTTTCCAAAAAAAAATTTTCAAAAAAAAAAGTCTAAAAAAATTTACACGTATTTCTTGAACACTTCTAAGCATTTAATGCCCCGAAAATTTTTTTCATAAGATGCCTTCCTCTTGAGATAAAAAAAAGAGTTTCAATCGGAGATAGTCAATTCACGCGTTTTTCGCTTCACAGAAAAATTCATAATTTGCACAATTGTAAAGTGTACCACATAATTATATATTTTTTTAAAAAAAATGATTTTTTGTTAACAATTTTTAGAAGAAGCGGAAAATTTTGATTTTTGAAATAAACGAATACAAATAAAAGTTAAATTTTTTGGTTTTTGTACCATATCGATCAAAAAAATTTTAAGCTAATCGGAGACATGACCTTTGAAACATTGTCAAACTAGCGTGTAACGCCCCATATATACATTTCTACACCGGCCACTCCTCCTACTGTGCGTTACAAATGAAAGGACAAAGTGAATATATACTGAGTGGAGGTTATAAAAAATGTCCTTCTTTCGTTTCCCAACCATAAATTAAATCTTTTCAAATACATGCGGAAAATAGCAGACTCACATAAATAATGCATTATGTACTTTAAAATCCAGCAGACCAATAAAATAGCAGCAGCAACAGTTAATTAAACAGGAAAAAAGAAATTGCCTTATAATAATTAAAAAATAAAAATTACACAGAAATTACAGAAAGGCACAACAACAGTTAAAACAACAACAACAACAACAATAACAAAAAAAAGAAAAATCATGAAAAACTGATTTCCTCACGTACACGGTACAACCAACAGCAGTTTTACACTCGACAAACATCTGTTAATTATTCATAAAATTGCCATAATAAAAGAGTGTTGCCAATGTGAGAGTGAAATTAAAAAAAATAAAAATAAAAAGTTTACGTAAAGTGGAAGCTGGTAAGCAAATAAAGAGAATAAAAAGATATGAAAGTGGAAAAAGCGACATTTACATTGCATTTTCATTCATTAATTACAATAATTTGCGTTACTTAAAATGCAATTTTTATTTAAATATCGCGCAAAAAAGCATGCTACTTTTTATACCCTACACCCAGGGTATATTCACTTTGTCCTTCCGTTTGTAACGCAGAGAAGGAGGCGTGGCAGATATGGAAAAGTATATATATTCTTGATCAGCGACACCTCCTGAGTCGATATAGCCATGTCCGTCTGTCTGGCTGGCTGGGTGGCTGGCTGTGTGTGGAAATACATTTTTTGGGAAAACTAAGCAAGATAATTCAATGAAATTTGAAACACTGCCTCTGTCGTCAAAGTTAGCTCGGGGGATTGAAAATGAGCAAAATCGGTCAACGGACACGCCTACCGCCCATACAAAAAATATCTTCAAAATGCAAATTTTGGAGTATTTTTCACAACAATGCAACCAAAATACACATAAATACTGCGAAATGTCAGCGCAAACTCTGAGCAAAAACTGGTCAAATTCGGACAAGAGGGCGTGGCACCTCCCATATAAGCAAAAGCCTCAAAACGCTGTACTGAAAACGTTTTTAAAGATAATCAAACTAAATTTGACTCAGACACTAAAAACTATAAATGCAAGCATTAAGCAAAAACTGGATAAAATCGGACAAGAGGGCGTGGCTCCTCCCATATAAGCAAAAAAAAAGCTTCAAAACGTTATTCTGAAAACATTTTTTCAGATAATCCAACCAAATTTCACTTAAATACTAGGAACTGTAAAAGCAAACTCTGAGAAAAACCTGGGTGAATTTGGAGGGAGTGGCACCACCCATATTAGCAAAATTTTTAAAATACTGCTGTGTAGGGTATTTAATGTTTGGCCAGGCCAAAGGTAACACCCTAACTAGTTTTAGTTTTAACTTGGCACACGTAAACGTTAACCCTGTAGGATCGGCGGTGACAATTTTCTCCATAGTCCCATCTTTGGTCTAAAATAAATTCACTAAACCTATCAATTGTAACAAAAATGCTTCAAATGTAATGCATAATCCATCATTGGTACCAAAAGTGGTTCAATTGTGTTTCGATTGTGTCAGTGAAATGATAACGTTACTGCTTACGTGCTGTTTGGCAGTACGTCGACCGTGAAGAAGAGCATACAATATAGTCGTGTATCGGTCTAATGACTTGCGTCGCGTAGAGAGACCCGGGTTGGAATCCCCCACCATGTGATTTTCAATTGCAATTTTAAAATTTCTTATAATTTGTACACAATTTGTCTGAAGAATCTTAGGAGCGGAAAATGAAACATGTGTCCAATATATCCGAAGTATAAAATAATAAAAAAATAAATAAAAAAAAGTTTCACCCGAACTGAGACTCGAACCAGGAACAGAATGCTCAAAAATGTAAAACAAACTCTTTTAGCACATTCATCTATGAAATTTTTTTACGTTTTTGTGTAAAATTTCAAATTAAATTCTTTAAAATTTATAAATAAAATCAAAAAATAAATTGGTTTTTTTCTGTTTCGAATGTAATGCATAAGGGGACAATTGACCTTATTCTAGTCTCAATGCAATGCATGAGGAGACAGTTGGTTACATCCAATGATAAACAATACAAATAATAAAACTTAATATGTGATGGGAAAAGAATTTGAACTAGTCGGTTGTCGCCATGGAGTAGTTTACAAACTTGTTTGGTATAGTTCGTGGTCCTGCAGGGTAACTGTGTGCATACACATACACATTTACATTTATACAGTGTTGATGAAAAGTTGCACTTCACTTAGTTGACGTTTTTACTTTGAAGAGTTCACTTCATGTGCTCTGCGCAATTTTACTCTGAAACTGTAAAGAGCTTTTATTTATTAAATAACCTGCACCGTATACAATTAAAGTTCTGAATAACATTTTTCGTTTTAAATTTTTTAAAAGTGAAGTTTTTTTTGACCGCGTTCATAACGTGATATATTTTTGCGACACTTTTTTTTGCGACAATTTTTGTTTTTTTAGCAAAATTACTCACGAAAAAGTATTTTCAAAATGCATCTTACTGTAAAACACTTGACTTTCATTTAAGGTTAAACTTATTCTTCCAAGAAAACCATTACAATTTTCTAGAAAATCTTAACCAATTATAGGGGAGATGTGTGTACCTTGGTCCGAGTGTACCTCGGTCCAAGTGTCGGTTGCCACTCAACAGCTGCACGTGTGTGATAATGTTCTTCTATGGAATTTCCACTCATATCGCTGACTGATATTAGAAGACTTCAGACCGTCAAGTTGTATGCGTGTGTACAAAGTGACGGAAAAAGTGTTTTTGGTGTGTAAAAATTTGTTTTTGGAGTAAACTACAAAAAGTTTTGTGAGAAACTTACTTAAAATATTTAAGTTTTACAACATCAGGAAGGAAGTTTAGTTATTGTTTTCAGCTTTAAGTGTGTTTTAGATGTATATTAATTAATGTATGTACACTTGCATGGTGTACCTTGAACCGTTTGAGATTGGTACGGAAAAGGTCATATTTCCACGCAATGGTTAGACATAGAAACATCATTGTCACGTCATTAGATGCTGGAAGCATTGTAGAAATATGAATTGAACAAAAAACTAAAGAAACTTTTTTTTTAAAATCCAGCACATTTAAAAAACTGAAAAGCGGACCAAGGTGCACACATCTCCCCTACCCAATTTGTACGAAGCTTTTTGACCATATTTTTTTATAAAAAATGTGCTATAATAGGTTACCTAATGTGTTCTTTAAAAATATTCTACGAAAAATTTCATTTAAGATAAGAAATTATTTTAACTTATGAACAATGCATAAGAAATGTGATGAAATGTTATGCAAAAGAATGCAATGTGGGAAGCGGTCTGGTTCAAAAAAAATAAAAATTTTGTTATATTACTATTATGCTCAAAATCTGAAAACTGATTTTCTGACTTGTTTCAGATCACCATAGAGAAAATTTTAGAGAAAATTATTCTATTACGAGGTTTTAGCTAATTGTAAGAGCTTTCATATAATGTATGTATATGGCTTATAGGGTTTAAAAGGATTATGCAAAGTTCTGGACTTTTAAATTTGATATTCTAATTTTTTTTTCCCAATTTTGACTTTGGCGGCCATTTATGTATGAAAAAGGTGCTATTAATATATCCTTTTATAATTTTTTTTTTTTTTGAAATTTTTGTTAAATTTCCTTTAATTTGATGGTTCATTTGTTAATCCAATTTTTTTGATTGAGGTCAGAAAAAAATACTTTTTTATGTAACACACGGGTTACCCGCATGCGTTGTGCTAGAATTGACGATGCTGGAATGTTTCTTCGTTATTTGTGTGTTCAGTAACCCCAAACTTGTATAAAAGTATAGCATTCAATTAATAGGCACACAAAATTTAACATTTGTAGACCAGTGTTATTGATAATATTGAATTAGTAGTACACTGTAGTAGACTGATATATGACTAAGATTTCTTTCAGCATCAATCTGGAGCTTATGTCGTAGTTCAAAAAAATTTTTTTTTTCATATGAACCAGCCTAATATATATAGGTATGCACTACATAAATGAGTCTAAATAACAATTTTTCTATTTTTTTTATAATTTTTTTAGGGTTTTTATAGCAAGGCGTAAAATTACAGAGGCCCGCAAATCACTCTGTTGGAAATTAAAAATTTAAATAAAAAAATAAAAACAGCAGAGGTAACGTCGAGAATAATATATGAGATTTATATGCATTTATGTACATTCGCTTATGTATATACGCCGATGTACTTATTTATTTGTATGGGAAGACACCCAGTAGGAACACTCAGAAAATCAAACTAATTTACAAGGTAGCGAAAAATTCACCACCCTAGCTAAAGATGCTGTAGTTTTTGCAAGTGACAATTCTTCTTTCAAAGTACAAACTTCTTTGTTAAACTCACAGATTTCTTACCTATTGCCTTGTTATACAGAAGAGATGTATTGAAATGTATTCCTATTGGGTTGCAGTACGGTAAATACGTACTCATATCAGTACACGTACGTATAATTTATGCATATTTATTTTCGGTGTGAAATAGCACAAAAGTGTTGCCATTCAGCAGAAAGAAAAAAGTGGTCCCCAAAGTGTGCTGATGTTTTTTGTGCACAATTACACACGCATAATACGTGTCGTTTTTGTCTTTTGTACGAGTGTCACTATTTTGACTGCATATCACAGTGAAAATTTTGGGGAAAATGTTAAGTTTCTTTCTTTTATAATGTATTTTTTTTTTTTTTTTAAGGAATAAAACTAAGCAAAAAATACTACAAAACTTGTCAAAAAGTTAATCTCAATTTCTGTGATAAATAAAACAATTTTATTTTAAAAAGATTTAAGGGAGTAGTCAGGTAGTTTTTTTTTTTCAAAAAAAAAAAAATTTTTTTTTCCCGTTTCGGATACTTTACACCCTCAAGAATAATGTAGAAACCTTCTTTTCCCTCAGATATTATCGGAAAGTAATTAAAAACTAATTTCTAGTTTAAAAACTAGTGTACATTTGTTGTCGAATCGTGCTCTTCTGTCGTAAAAACACGCGTTTTGCAAAAGTCCTATTACTTCCCGACTCGTGCACTTATAATTGCTCCAAAAAACATAAGGTACAATACTCAGGTTTTGAAGAAATAATTATAATATGTATTATTGTGTAATAAAAGTGAAATGTTTATCTCTAAGATGGTGGGAAAAATTACTATTTATCATAATATTTAAAAAATTTATAGCTTTTTCAAATTATTTCTTATTGAATCACGTATGCATGTACAATACGCCGTATGAGTAACATTTAACTAACAGTGGGACAAAATTTTTCTTATTAACACTTTCTGCTGTCGCACACTGGTTCAAAATCCCAAAAAACTGGCCAAAAGTCGAAATCATTAAAGTTCGAGACGAAATTTTTTACCAGGGCGTTTTTGAGGTCGCTAATTACGAATTTGATGTTATATTTTTAAAAAAGAAAATGGCGGATTTAAAATGGCGGACGATTTGCATAAATATTCAACCAAATCTAACAAACAAATTTACTCGGGGGTTTTTGGGGTCACTGATTCCGAATCTGATATTAGGTTTTTAAAAACAAAATGGCAGATTCGAAATGGCAAAAAACAACACTTGCACAATTTTTATATCTAACTTAAAAATTTATTTCAAAACTTTAACTTTGATAGAGTCGTGTGCAACGTTAAATTGATCTACATAAGAATGAGTTTTAGATTCCTTTATCATGGAGTATAAGCTGTATAATAATATCAAAATTTTATCATTTCGGGCGAGCATCACATATTGACACTTGGCCAGCAATATGAGTTAAATTTTCCTCTGGTTGCTTCAGAAAAAGCCGCATCAAACAAAAAGGGCAAAAAAAGGCTCCTAAAGGTTAGAAAAGATTTCAATCTTCTTAAATCCGAAAAATCTTGGTAGTATGACGTGGGCTTTTTTCAGAACCATTGCAAACTGATTTTGTGAAATAATTTGATTTAAAGTTAATCACAACAAACGCAAAATTATAAATTATTGCAAGTTATCAATATAGAGGTTCGATAGTATTTTCTTTTACAAAGAGATTCCACATTCTAACATTAAAATCGGTTCAGTTTTAGAGTAACCACACAATTTTTACAGTGAACATTAAATTTTTACTTTTAACTCACAGAATTTTTCGTCTCAGAAGCGTATTTTTGAAGAGATCCCAAGAGCATTTTAGAAATACCTGGATCTTTCTTATAAATTTTTTGAGGTCTATGAATATCTGTTAGACAATACGATCCATAAAAAGTTAGTTTAAAAAAACTTTTTTTTCGACTTTTGGCCAGCTTTTTAGGATTTTGAACCAGTGTGTGTCGTGAACAATTAATATGTTAGAGAAAATATTTCACAAAACAAAGAAATTTGATCGAACTGATCAGAATATTAGTTGAATAAATAGTTGAAATGATGTTCGCGTTTATATGAAAACAAGAACAATCCATAAAAACTATATCTTTCGAGTATAGCTTTTTTTAAAATCCCGAAATTGCATGACCAATTTCAAGGATATGTTGAAATGAATAAGAAGTAAGTATTTTTTATGTCTTTTTTCATAAAATTTTTAAATTCTCGCATCTCGAAAGCCAAATATCTATCGCAAAATTATTTGAAAATCACCTGGAGAGAGATAATGGCCATTGTAAAAGATCCTGGATTGAAGTCAGAAAAAATTATCATTCGGGTAAAAAAAAAATGTTTCAAGGTCGAACAAAAAACTTTCAAAGGAAGAGTGGGTGGATTTATATAAGTAAGCGTGATACCTAAGTTGCTCCATAAGTATCTGCAATATGGTACGTCTAGTGTTTTCCGATGCAAATGTCTATGAAAGTTGAAAAGTTTGATATTTCTTATTGTAAGTTTATTCTGACATCATCTTTTACTTTGCATTGTAACATTTTGTTTTATTCACTTGAAAAATTCAATTCGTAGAAAAAATTAAATTATCTCGTAAAAATTTCCATACGATCATTTTTTACGATTTTCGAGTAGGTTTATCTTAAGAAACATCTACGCCATTACCACAGGTGATGAATCTTGGATTTTTGCATATGAAACCAAAACAAAAAGCCAATCGACTGTTTGAATATATCCAATCTAAAAAACTAAGTCATGTGGCTATTGTCGCTCTTGAAAACCAAAAGGCTATTAAATCAATGTAGTACACGACTATTTGTTAGCCAGAAGTCTTCGATAAGCTGAATGAAACCAACCCAAAATGACAAATCATTTTGCACAAAGACATTTCCAGTTTTCCAGTTCAGCTCAAAAGATCGAACTGATGGATCATCCGCTTTGCAGTTCCAACTTGCCACTTTGGCAATGGCTTCTTTTTGTTTCCATGAATCTAAGGTCAGATACGTGGACATCACATGATGAAGCGGTTGAGTCGTTTAAAACTCATGTTTTAGAACTATCATCTTCTCAGTGGCCAAAGTTTTTAGACAGTATTTTTATGGGCTTGACGCCTGAAAGTTTCTCGAAACTGGTAAGAATGACTCTACGAAGATTATAATTTATATAAACCAACTGACAAAATTTTGATTTTCAAAATATTCTCTGTGATGATCGATACTGTCAAAAGTGTTCGAACCAATTTATTTTCAAAGTATTTGTGCAAAAATTTTTGGTACCATTTAAAATTAAGCGATCTTCAATTTTCTTACGTCTCATATGAAATTGTTTACATTTGTATACATGTGTTGCTCCACACACCACCCGAAAATATATGAAAAATTTTACACCGTCAAGTTTAAAAAAAAAACCCAAATTATGGAAAAAATAGCTATGATTTCAAATCTAAAAGAATTTTTTAAATCGGTTGATCCAATTTTTTGTAAATTCCGATTTAATGAGGAAATGAGCAATTTGTAGGGGAATGTCGTATAGCTTGGGACGCCGTATAAGTTGGGACAGCCGATTTTCTTGAATTTCCGATGCTGGCGACACCTATGTTTCAACTGTCGAAGTAAAGTCTGTTTATAACCTAACGCTTTATGTGCAAAAGATCGATGAACTCTTGTTGATTATGTCCATACCAAACAAAAAGTAAATTGTCATATCAAAAAGATCTTTTCGATAGTTTCTGCGTGTTCGTAATTTGCCGAATTTAAACCAATTATTTCATGTAAGTGTGTTCAATGTGTCTTGTATTCGGTGTATTTTCATTGCGTGAAAGAGTAATTGAAATGTATTGTTGTGGCAAATATTATTTTTGGGCTTTCACGAAATGGCAACTTTGTAAAGGTTGGGACACTCATGTCATATAAGTTGGGACAGCACTTTTTTTTATTCCAAGGCATTGCGATACCATTTAAATTATATTTTTATAATATTTGATGAATGCAATTGTATATATGATAATTAAAAAGCATTTATTAATGAATTTTTGAAGATTGTGGCGCATTTATGTGCCATGAGTTTGGCAAGTTCACTAACGCACGAAAAACCGATCGTGGAATTACCGATTTCAATGCATTGGTCGCAGAGATCAAGGAAATAAAATTGGCTAAGGCATTCGATCCACCAGAAAAGCTTATAAAATCCCAAAAAGCAGTTTGGTGAGGTATACCCAAAAAGTGAATGATAAAATTAAAAACATTTCAACCATTGATGACGATTGTTAAAGCTGGTTAAAAGAGTTGCTTCGCACGCCAATCCGTTGATGGTATCTTGTGTCTCGCAGAAGAAGTACCTTAAATAAAAAATATGCGGAACAGTTTCTTCACGTGTACAAACTGCGAATCATATTAGGCGGAATGATATATTTTTACCCAAATTGTTTCTTTGAAACATAACGTTTCAATAAATATTCTTATAAAAATAATATCATGCAGATTAACTTAACTTTTTGGCTCACTTTGTGATTTTTGAAAGTGTCCCAACTTATACGGCAAATTTTTTTTCGGCAAAAAAAATGGCTATAACTTTTGACTTCATCACGATGTCAAATAACTTTCTATAAAAAAAGTTGTAGCCGATTACTATACCTTTTAATTGGTTTATTTAAATTATTAATTTTTCCATGCGTTTCAAAACCACTGACCAAAAACAAAACCCGTCCCAACCTATACGACATTCCTTTACAGAAAGTTGGCCAAGCGCTACAAAATCAGTGTCAATAGTGTTAAAATATTATTATCAAGTACAGGAGCACCCATTCTCTTCAAGGTTTAAAGAAGGTGAACAAGGTCCAGTTGAACCAAAATGAGAAAAGAAGGTAGTGTCTTTAATTAACAAAAACCAAAGTATCACAGGATGGGATTTGGCAAAACAGCAGAATGAAAGGTTTAATGTGCGAAGCATATATGCAACCTAAAAACGTATTGGGTGTACAACTTAAAAACCGGAATTTGACGGTGGATGTCCGTACTAACAAATATCATGAAAGCTTGAACTTTCTATATATGTCATTTTGAAGGTACATCTGACAGCTGTCAAAATCAGTCAACAAAACAATTTTATCTTGTGTGCATCATTATTATTTTTCACGATGAATAACTTCGAAAATTGGAGAAAAAGACAGCATTTGCGGGAGGTTCTGTTGGGTCATTTTTTTGCAAAGAAAACTGCTGCCAAAAGTCATTTTTGCATCGGATCGTGACTGGGGATGAAAAATGGATCCATTACGACAACCCGAAACGCAAACATTCATATATGAAGCCCGGACAACCAGGACCTTCCCAGCCAAAGGCAAATATCCATGGTGCCAAGGTAATGCTCTGTAATGCTCACAGGTGACCTCTATCGAACACAATTAATACGTTTGAAGCGTGCCATCATCGAAAAACGCCCGGAAAATGCGACCAGACACGAAGCAATAATTTTTCATCATGACAACGCTCGGCCACATATTGCTGCCCCAGTCAAAAATTACCTGGAAAACAACGGAAAACAACGGATGGGAAATTTTGCCTCACCCGCTTTACAGCCCAGACCTTGCACCATCAGACTACCATTTGTTCCGATCGATGCGGAATGCCCTATCAGGAATACGCTTCACTTAAGTTCAAGATATCGAAAATTAGATAGATTTATTTTTGGCCGCCAAGCCGGCGCAATTTTTTTGGGATGGAGTTCATAAATTGCCTGAAAGATGGGAAAATGTTGTAGCTTCCAATAGACAATACTTTGAATAAAATATATTGTAACATTTTTCCACAATAAATCATCAAATTTCACTAAAAAATTCCGGTTTTTAAGTTGTACACCCAATACAAAAAATAAAAAATACGCGAAAAAAGTGAAAGGGAAGTAAAGCAATACTTCGAAGTTTGTATGATCATTTACTTAAAGAAATTGACTGAATGAGTTATAATGTATGATAAAATCTATGCAAAAATGGACCCAAGACCATTGCCAGATCCTCAATTCTATTCAAAAAAAAAAGGTAGTAGTGTTGATCAACCAATATCGACAATTGGAATGGAAAACTTTGGCGAAAATGTTCCTTTCCGGCAATCTCTTGCTTTCAAATATTAGCCTAATTCTTCACAAAAAGTGCGATATATGCCGAATTTTACAAAGAGGAATTATCCGAAGAATAAGTGTGAATTTTTTCAGAATTTTCGGAATTTTTTTTTTTTTTTTTCAAAAAATTTAACAAATTAAGTTTTCAGCTGTTAAGCTCACGTTTGTCAGCAAAATCCTAGGTTTTCTTTAAAACAAGGCATCTATGAAAAAATTTCATATGACGTTAAATGCTTGGAATCCTTCATAGAATTGATGTGAATTTTATCAGAATTTTCAGGATTTTTTTTTTATTTTTTTTTGATAAAGTTTTGAAAAATGTCAAAAAAGCATTTTTTGTCGTATATACTTTTTTCGTTAGATGCCTTGCTTCTGAGTAAAAAATAGTTTTTCCGACCTCCTTATTGAAAATCGTAAAAAAATTGATTTTTGGAACCGAATATTATCCATACCCCAAAAAAATAAAAAGTTTTTGAATGCCAAAATTTTTGTAAAAACATCATTTTTATTTCTAAAGCACTCTTGGCTATCCATTTTCTATTGAAACAAAAAGTTATGACCAAAAAACATGTTTTTTTACCTAAAAAGTGCTCCACTGATTTTTCTCGGAATGTAAAAAAATGATGCAGATGTCGTTTTTAAGATTCCCTCTAACTTTTGTGTTGGTTTTGGGTTGAATCTAAATTTCGACCGGTGAAGAAAGATGGTTGAGTTGTTGACTACATCAAAAAGTTTTACAAAAAATTGGCATAGGTCAAGCAGTTTCATTCAAAAAGAAAGTGTGCAGAATTAAGTAAAAGGAATCAAACATAAAATTCGACTTAAGCTAAGGTAATGCTTTTTTAATAAGTTATAATGAAAAGTGAATTAAAATATTTGTTTTCGTGGTACAAAAAAGTTAAAAGGAAAAATTTATAGAAACAGTTATGTTACAAGCAAATGAACGTGTTACTTTTCGGTACAGTCCATATTTGTTTTAAAAAGGAAAAATTGTTTCAAAATAAAGCTCAACTTATTACCATATATAATCCAGGCATTCATTAGAAAATTACCAGGCAATATGCCGTATCTTTTAAACAAGTTATGCGCATATAAATTCCGACTAAACACCGGAATTCTCAATACTGCGCTTCGTTATGTCACATCATTGATATGTGCCGTGTGGGAAACGAGCACATTCAACAATGTCATTTTCCGTTTACAGGAAGTGCAAATACTCGTACTATGTATGTGTTAGCTATACACCCACACACACACACATATATACTTGTATAAACACAAATATTCGTATGCAACATTTAGTTGAACATTTACACTTTCATGCTTTTAAACATCTGTTTTTTTTTTTTCTTCTTTTGCCTACAAGCGCATTTTCCCACAAACACTTCCGCACATCACAAGCAGCAACAACACTTTCCCCAAAGCAGATGTGAAATTTGTTGTAGTTGTTGTTGATACTACAACATGGCTGTATTGCCACAATCATTTAAATGTGACGCGCCACAACTACATCAACACAGCAATAGCAATAGCAACACAACTTGCCTAACAGTCATTTGAAATTGTCACAAAAGTAGATAAAGGATAATAATCATCCGTCGTTGGAGTAAAGAAGTAGTTGTGACGACAAAACAGGACTAAAATGTTGCACACACGCAACGTTGGCTAAGTAATCGCGGGTTAAAATATACAACAACAAGAACGAGAAGCCACTATGACAAAGAAAACGTTCGGGTATTTGCCATAAACTTCAAGTGTAAAACCGCAGCTTGGGGGATACTTGAAAGGAAAAAGCAAGGTAACACAGCGTGGGAGAAAAGGCAAAATAAAACCATAACCAAGTCACACCCGTTGCAGTTGAGACGACTAAGATGAAAGCAAAACATGAAGCCTTCCTTAGTCAACGACAGCAGCAGCAACAGCGACGAAAGTAAGCAGCTTTATTTAGTCACATAACAATGCGAATATCCCGCAGGACATGTGCAAAATGAGAGAAAATTATTCTTCGTGTTGTAGTTGTGTTTTGTTGCTGATAGTGAAACTTATTCACTTTTGCAAAAGTCGGCTAAAATTGGAGCAGAGTACACAGTAAGCAGGATGTAAATGGCAACATGTCAATGGAGGTCTTTGGAACATGAGAGAGGGTGGGGTTAGTAAAGCATGAAAAGTGAATAGTTGTGGGCATGTGACCAAAAAAAAAAGAATTATAAACGACAAAAGTGTTATCATGTCCTTTTATCATTCACTTGCCATCTACAAATGAAAGTTCTTAATCGAAATATGAAAAGTATAATACTTAGTGCAATAGTTTAAGCCTATCTACCTACTTAGAACAATATGAAATCTGACTTTTAAAGGGTTTAGCTCATTACTTTCTTAGATTACTTAGATATGACATGTGTTACAGTTGTCATTTATTTATTATGCATTGATGTAGGAGTCCTGAATCGGTGAAAAAAGTTTTTCAAAACTTTCTTATTAAAGAAACATTAACAACAAAACACTTTGCGGAATTTAACATACTCTTTAAATGGAACAAATAAGTATTTTTTTTGTACCACAGTACTGTATCCAATTTGACTTACCAACCCTAAGATCACAACAATTAAAGCAAATAAGTAATTTAAAGTACAAATGATTCATAATCATGAATATTTTTAATCGCAGCGCAGAGTTTGATTACTCTACAGCATTAAGTACATTGTAAATTTTAATTGAACAAACAAATATGCCTTTACCGTGGCATAAAATCTCATTTCTCTTTATGAGCCAAACAAATTTATTTTGCCTCAAAAGGGTATCTTTCATACCAACGTGCAACACACTTACCCTCATTAACGCCTTTACCGTGGATATTTTTTTTTTATATCACAGTGACACAGTGGGGTGCCATGCACTCTGGCACCGATTATACCTGCGAAATGTGGCTGCTTTAGCTCAAACAATGCTTGTACTACAGAATTTGGTAGTGTACTCGTACTGTGCTTGCATTCTAGAATTCAGAGAACTTTATCCAAATCAACATCACATTTAGCGTTCCAGCTGTGGTGAGAAAATACGCTATTTCTGCCTTGATAATTGGAGTGTTATGAATCTGATCTTGGAATCGCTTTATTAAGTATTTTTTATTAGATACATTAGCCTAAAAGTGCAAAAACACGATTTCTGAGGATATATAAAGGACATATAGAAGATAAATTGTTCGCTCTTTTCTACTGAACGCATCGCTTAGTACCAGTCAAAATCTTTAAAATAAGCTAATGAATTGGTCTCGAATAATTTTTTCTTAAAATGAAAGAAAAAAAGAAAGTTAAAAATCGTATCGGGATACTCATATAATTTTAACTCCATGGTGTTATTTCAAATTGTCATCACTTTTTAAAAAAAAATCATATAAGTAAGACCGATCTTATGTGTCCTTTATATATTCTCGAAAATCGTGTTTTTGAGCTCTTAGGCTAGAATATCTCATAAAAAATACTTGATAGAGCGATCCCGAGATCGGATTCGGGTTCAGTATCGCCAAATATTGGGTGTTGGAATTAGTTTTAAAGGTTTTCTAAGAGATGGCGTAACTATCAATAGATCGCATCGGGCACACCTGTGACTATATTCATTTCAAAGCACATTGTCTAAGCTTCATTTTTCAGTATGTGTCATTCCACTGAAGTGTAAACAACATATATTTTTTTCTCTGTGAATATGTCGACTTTCGTTCCAACAAAACGCAATTTGCGGGAAGGTTTACTTTTGTGCTTCCATTTGAAGAAAAAAGCGGTTGAAGCACAACGATGAAGCACTGGCGATGAAAAGTGGATCCATTACGATAATCCTAAGCGAAAAAAATCGTGGGGACCACCCGGCCATGCATCAACATCGACGGCCAAGCCGAATATTCATGGCGCCAAGCTTATGCTGTGTATTTGGTGGGATCAGAAGGGTGTCGTGTACTATGAGCTGCTAAAGCCTTACGAAACCATCACTGGGAAACGCTACCAACAACAATTGATGCAATTGAGCCGAGCATTAAAGGTTAAATGGCCGGAATATGCCAAAAGACACGACAAAGTAGTTTTTCAACATGACAACGCACGGCCACATGTTGCAAGAACCGTCAAGGAAACGTTGGAGGCGCTGAATTGGGATGTGTTACCCCACCCGCCTTATAGCCCAAACATAGCCCCTTCCGACAACCACCTATTCAGATCGATGACGCATGGCTTGGCTGAGCAGCGCTTCACTTCTTACGAGGATACCAAAAAATGGGTCGATTCGTGGATTGCCTCAAAAGACGAGTTGTTCTTCCGGCGCGGAATCCATATGCTGCCAGAAAGATGGAAAAATGTTGTAGCTAACAATGGACAATACTTTGAATATGTAATATACATTGTACCGTTGTTTCTAAATAAATGCTCAAAAACCGAAAAAAAAACCTTTAAAATTAATTCCAACACCCAATAGATCGAAAATTACTTTTTTTGTTTTTGAGCCATAACTTTTTACTGGTTAAATCGTTTGAAGTGTTTTATATATTGTTCAAAAGGTAAAAATTGTATACAACTTTGTTTTAAAGGAAGTAGAAAGTTATTTCATCACATTCAAAAGTTATGGCCAATTTTCTAAGTACTTTTTTTAAGCAATTTAAAATTTGTATCCGAGTATGAGACACCTAGAAAAATGCAATGAAAATTAGAAAATATGAAATAAAAACCCCATGACTGTGTTTTAGCACAAATTTTTATTCATTTTCGTTTGTTCATATCGTTACAAATTTTGTATCCGGCTATGAGTCACCTTTAAAAATGCAATTTAAACAAGAAAACATGAAATAAAAACACCATAGCTCCACGTTAACACATAAAACATTACATAAATGTCAATATTTGACAGTTGCACATGATTTGGGTTCGAAAAAAAGTGTCTCATACCCAGAGACATGATGCGTCTCATACCCGGATACATGACACTTTTTAAGAAAACCCAAAATAGAATGTTTTAACCATTTATATTTGCACAAACCCAAATCGTATCACAAAGTAGATATAAAACACTAAACGCTAACGCATGACACTTCCCATTTCCAGTTGATTAAATCCAAAATATAACACTTTGAAACAGATCATAGAAAACTTTTTACAGTCGAGTTGCGACTTGAGGTGTATAACTTTAATAGGCAATAGATCTTTTCACTTCGGCGTTGCATTAAAAACTTGGTCATAGTAAGAAGATAGTTCGACAGTAGTCAAATTGGCAATATTAATTTTGCATCATAGAAAAATTCGACTGTCTCATACGTGGATACATTCCCCTACCCAAATGGGTTTGTGTCCCATTTTGCGGGGGACATAATCCCAAAAACTAAGCTTGCGATTATGACCGTTGGGGCTATGTCTCGCTACCCCGAAGTTCACCCGAAAGCTTCATAGTCGCCTACTTTTCAAACATAAGTTTCACTTCCTTCACGTGAACTGAGTAACAAGCGTAATTTTTTTATATGACATTATTTAAACCAGTGATATTCAAAGCCTATGCCCACGGGCACTTGAGCTTTTGTACTTGAAAGCCTTGCACATACGTAATTACTCACAGATAAGCGTTCAACTGTGTCAGTAGTTGTGGAGATCTACGTCACTTGCTTGCAGCTTAACCCATATTGGCCAAGATGGGTAGTTTTCTAACCCCAAACTAAAATGGGGATTTCTATTAAACTAAAAACTTTAAAAATTATTTGTTGAGATATATCTGATTTTTGAAGTGTTGGTTACAATTTATGTATCACAATTAACACGCCAACACCGCACCCTCACATTAATCGAAAGTCTCCAAGGAGATAATTTTTGAAAAAAAAAAACTAAAAATATTTTAATATTTAAAATGATAACACCAGCACTTGTTTCATGTTGCCAAAAAATGGCAGTTTCAGTATGTGAAAAAATTATTTAAATTGGTCTTGCCATGTCTGAGATATCCGATGTCAAAATTTCTGGGATAGCTTCCATCCCTTGGGCCAATGTGTACATACTTTCGTATCTTTTGACATTTTTTGAAAGTGACGCTATATTTTGTGAGCAGTATATGTTCTAATTCCAAATTCTGAAGATTTTTGACATGCCAAACATGATGCCGTAATCAATTTTGTTATATGTTGTCAGAATTATGAGATATTTTTGTTTCAAAGTAAAAGTTGCGGTGTTTTGGGCATTTAGCTTTGAAGTGCGCAATATGGCTATTTCGTCACATGGTCATGGATTACAGGAACATACATGGGATTCAATGAAACTATACTAGATTCGTATAACATAAAACCGTTTTTGAAACAATGCATCAGTTTAGCGTAGTTTCTTTTTGCTAATGTCAGGATTTATTCTTGACAATAAGGACATTTCATACTGACCACGGGCCAATGAAACCAAATGAGATCTATAGATTATAAAACAATGTTTGAAACAGTGTGCCAGTTTAATTAAGTTTAGTTTTTTTTTTTTCCTTATGCCGGAATTTCATCCTTTGAAATAAGAAATTTTCATACCAAGAACCCAATATGGCTACGTGGTCATGGACCACTGAAATATAAATGGATTCCAATGAAACCAAATCGGATTTATAGAACATACAACAGTGTTTGAAACAGTGTATATTAATTTAGTGCAATTTCTTTTTCCTAATGCCAAGATTTTATCCTTGAAAATAAGGACTTTTCGCACTAATAACCTAATATGGCGACTTGGTCACCTTGCCATGGACCACTAGAATATGAATAGATCCAGATGAAACCAAATGGGACCTATAGAAAAACAGTATTTGAAAAAATACATCAGTTTGGTGTAGTTTCTTTTTCCTAAAACCGGACTTTTTATACTAATGACTTAATGTGGTCACTTGATCGCGTGGTCACTAGCCACTAGAATATAAATGTGCGCTAATTGGACTGAGTTGTTATCAGGTAAGTTGGTTCCGTTGATCATAGAAGAATGTTCTAAACGACAAACCAATGAAATCTTACAATTTGTTCAAATAAACTCCCAAAATTTTACAAAGAACTATTTTGTTGAAAAGGTTGAGGAAAATTAAAGGCAAAAGATAAAACATATAAAATGATGCCTTCTTTGTAGGAAATTAAATATCGATTTGTTCAACTTTAGCATTCCATAGATTATATTTCACAATTTCAATTAAGGAAAACAATTTTTATCTTCCAATATTTGCAAGTTTATTATTACAGAATTTTAACCACAAAATCACATTTGTAAATTTTGGAGATAAAATTAAAGATTTACAACATCCTCTTCCATACACATTAAAATTCTGCTTAATTTACTACAGCAGATTACCAACACTAAAACAAACATGCAAACGAACATAAAGGTCTATAAGGATTTACCTACCGCACAGTAGTCGTATATTTTGATATCTAGTTAATTTTATCTCTCTCTCCCTGTGTGTATGTGTGGTTTTGCTGTTGGTTTCATTTGCCTTTATATATGTTAAATATAACATTTACAGAAATCTTATATTAACAAATAAATTACAAGAATTAAACAAATTCACCATAAAATCCACATAATCTACTGCAAAAACACAAAACAGTGAGCAAATGAAGTAAACATATGCACACACACAAATGCGTTGATATATACACAGTTATATAAATGACACACTCATGCTCCACACACACACACACATGCATACGCAAAAGCACACATTGTCATAAAATTCAATTAAGTCGCTCTCAAGCAAACATCCCAGATCAAATTAAATGTTAGACAAGCATTTTAATGACTGCGCGTCACTGACTGACTGACTATTTCCGTTTCCCGTCAAGCATAGCGGTAAGCGTTCAACGACTTCTATGTATATGTGAACGCGTTTGTATCGCAGACTGCATTGCGTAGCGTAATAACCATTAAATATGTTGTGGTATTTTTATGACTACACTTCCAAGCTGTCTTCCTCTACGTCTTCGTCGTCGTCGTCTTCATCTTCAGCGCTGTTGTGGTTTTCCCTTTTAGTCCTTTGGTTTGTCTGTCATGTTATCCTTCTGAGTTTTGATATTGACACACAACATTTGCGACACAGCATCTACTTATAAGCGCACACATTTAGCGAAAATCTCTCTCTGTAGCAACAACTTTCACGAATTTTATGTCATAACGTCAAGTGTAATTCTGTGGTTTAGAACGGAGTTGCGAGCATCTACTAAGCTGTTCAGTCAGTATAGAAAGTTTTTAAGTAGCGATGTTGTTCTAGAGAATATACGTTAAAAGAAAAGGAACAAGGGTATACTCCGCGAAATTTTCTCAGTCATTTCTTGAGACTGTTTTTGGAAGAGTTTCAAGCAAGTTTATTAACCATTTTTGTGTCAATATAACAGAAAGGCTCATCGTCATCAGAGAACAGAAGATGAAAGTAAACCACTTAATAATTGTTTGTTTTGAAGCAACTGAAAAGTATTACTCAAGAGGTTGACTATAGAATGTCCGAAAAGTTCGTACTTGGTCTTGATGTAGCTCGAATCGCTTATACTGCCCGTAAATTATGCTACATGGATCTGTAATGCCTACTTAAAGATAAATTTCAACCATTATTCTTACTATAAAAGTTTACTACGGCATCACTCTAAGTGAGCAATTCAGGATCTATTATTTGATATCAAAATTCATGTCTTTTTTGTTTTATCTTTGATATTTCTCACTTTCCCTGCCATTAGGGGAAACTGTTTCATCTCTCGTCTGCTTTGGATATGTTTGGGTAGCTTTTCCGTGCTTGTCCGTTATCCAACTCTATTTTGAGCTAAATCTAATCTCAAATCTAGCATACGGATAAGAGCATATCTCATGATATTCCTTTTTTTAAGTTTAACTATTGCACTTTTTTCAAGTAGTACTCATAAAGATTAAGTCCACTCTACTATCGTCCGCGTAGACCACCGGTTGTGTGTCAATGAGTGATGAGTTTAACTAGACTTGGTCTTGAACCTTGGTTTCAAAAAAATTACCAAGGCCTCGAACAAGTCGCTGATATAATTTCAAGACCAAGAAAAATACTGCCATGGTCCAAAAAACCAAACTGCTTTGGACGAATATGGTTTGAGAATTTTTAATATTCAACAATCCTTAGAAATTTTTTCAAGACCAAGACGTAGTGTCCAAGACTGCTATAATCTTGGTCTTAGATTGTTCTTCACTAGTGGCAATGAAGAGCTCAGAAACCAAGACGTTTTCATTAATTGACTTCATTAGCAAAGGGCTAAGTGCTTCTTGCTTCATCTTCAAAATATATTGTGAGCAGTTGTTGTTCTTCCACTTCCAATTGGTAATGGGGAGCCTATGAACCGTTCGACATTTTAAAAGCTCTCTGAGCTCAGTCCAATCTAAATTTTTCCCTAACAAGTCGATATTCAAATGGCTGTTCAATTTTCCTGACAGGCTTTAATAAAAAAAGGAGCCTGAGTCCAATCTTAAAGTTTGGAAAAAAACTTTCACTGAAAAATATTAAAATGTCTCACTGATAATCACCTTAAAAGCAACGTTTGAGATACGAAATAAGAAAATTAAGCCAATTATTTGAATTTGAATTCGACTTCTGAAGTGAAGAAAACTGTGGATGTATTACATCATGAAAATTCAGAATCATAATGCAATGAGCAAAATTAAATTGAGAAAGAACATCCACTTGACTTTAAGTATTGGGTGTACAACTTAAAAACCGGAATTTGACGGTGGATGTCCGTACTAACAAATATCGTAAAAATTCGAACTTTATATATATGTCATTTTGAAGGTACATTTGACAGCTGTCAAAATCAGTCAACAAAACAATTTTATCTTGTGTGCATCATTATTATTTTCACGATGAATAACTTCGAAAATTGGAGAAAAAGACAGCATTTGCGGGAGGTTCTGTTGGGTCATTTTTTTGCAAGAAAACTGCTGCGAAAAGTCATAGTTTGCTTGTAGAAGTTTATGGGGACTATGCTCCAGCTGAATCAAGCTGTCGTGAGTGGTTTCGACGGTTTAAAAGTGGTGATTTTGATGTCGAAGGCAAAGAACGTCCTGGTCAGCCGAAAAAGTTTGAGGATGAAGAATTGGAGGCATTACTCGATCAAGATTCATGTCAAACGCAAGAAGAACTTGCAGAATCATTGGGAGTTAATCGAGCAATAATTTCCAGACGTTTGAAAGCCTTGGGATTTTTTCAAAAGATGGGAAATTGGGTGTCATACGAGTTGAAGCCAAGGGACGTCAAACGCCGATTTTCGATGTCCGAAATGCTGCTTGAACGCCACAAAAGGAAGGGTTTTTTGCATCGTATTGTCACTGGCGATGAGAAATGGATCTACTACGATAATCCCAAGCGCAAAACAGCGTATGTCAAGAAAGGTGAGGCCGGCCCATCACAGCCGAAGCCAAATATTCACGCTTTGAAGGTAATGCTCTGTATTTGGTGGGACCAGCTAGGTGTGATCCATTATGAGCTGTTGCCAGGTGGCCAAACCATTGATGCTCAACTCTATCGTCAACAATTGATCCGATTGAAGCAGAAAATCCAGGCAGAGCGGCCAACGTATGCGACCAGACACGAGTCAATCATTTTCCACCACGATAACGCTCGGCCACATATTGCTGCCCCAGTCAAAAATTATTTGGAAAACAACGGATGGGAAAATTTGCCTCACCCGCTTTATAGCCCAGACCTTGCACCATCTGACTACCATTTGTTTCGATCGATGCAGAATGCCCTATCAGGAATACGGTTCACTTAAGTTCAAGATATCGAAAATTGGCTCGATTCATTTTTGGCCGCCAAGCCGGCGCAATTTATTTGGGATGGAATTCATAAATTGCCTGAAAGATGAGGAAATGTTGTAGCTTCCAATGGACAATACTTTGAATAAAATATATTGTAACATTTTTCCACAATAAAGCATCAAATTTCGCAACAAAATTCCGGTTTTTAAGTTGTACACCCTTACATCTCAGTAAGTTGTTTGCAAATATGGAATTTATTTCGAGATATCGTAAAGTCAATTAATTTTCTGCAAGTAATAGACCGTTTATTGATAAATCAACCGAGATCAATGTGCTTGGAGACTAAAATTTTTGACAACGGTTGCGAGTTCTGCCATACTACATGGTGCGTCCCACATACTCCCATTGAAATCGCGTAAATGGGAGCATAAGAAAACGTAATCGCAGAGTGTCAGTACTGAATCAGTTATAGCTAGCTTATTTAAGAAAAATTTAAAATGCCTGACACATCATTCTTAAATCACATGGAGAAAAAACTCAATCAGCACAAGAAGTGAATGAAGTATTTAATATTAAAGTTTTATCAGATGAATAAGTATTCAGCTAATGCATATTAAAGGACTTTAATGAAAATTGTCAACTTAAACCTTTTCAACTCCCTGACTGAGTTAATTTCCCAACAGCCAACTTCTTTTCACAAAAACACATAACTTTTCGACCTCAAATCCTTGTTATTAACTTAAATCCTTGCAAAGCGATTCATTCACATTTCACATTTTTTTATTGCCATCAATATCCTGGCGCCAGACAGAGTCGGTGGAGTCAAAGCCAAATCCAAATGGGAAAACAAGCGACTTTCATAGCGAATAAAATAAATTGACAGCGGAAATTACATAACATGAGAGAGTAAAGCGATGAGCATCGTACACATATACATACGCAGATAAATGTACGGTATATGACAAGATGAGAGCGCCAACGGAAACGGAAATAGTGGCAGCAGCAGTGACAAGCACACAGTGTTGTGCAAAACGAAGCCAAAGAAATCGATGAAAGAGTTAATTTTTTTTTTTCAGTCTGTAAAAGTTTAAGTGTTTTAAGTGTGGGTGTTTTTTTTTTTTTTTTGTATAATTAGCGTGGGTATTAAACCATCTAATTCGAGTCATATTTTTAACTATTGTAGCGCCAGGTATATTTTTCATCAGCCAAAATGGTATAGCGATTTATTAAATTTTTAATGACATTTTCTGCACAATAAATGAATGAGAAAAAGTGAAATTATGAATTTTTTGTGGAATCACCCTTGCAGTATGCAAAAATTTTTTAAATGCTTTTATTTGTATTAAAGTTTCAGGTTCTGTTTGGAACTATGCTTAACCCAAACGCTAAGATAACTAACAAAGAACATCCCAAAATAAGAACCAGTCTAAGCGGCGACTGAAGCCGGAAAGTACACTTTGACGGGGTGAACTGTTCGTAAGAATATGTTTTTGCATTTCATATAATGCTGACAAAGTTTTTGATTGTCAATGCCGTTGTATGCTGCAGTAAGATTTCTGATTGTATCAGCCACTTTGCGAAAAACTTGAACTTTTTTATTTATACATTTTTACATACATATATTTGTGTATTGCACAGCAAGATCCCAATGGGGAATGGAGCGCATCAATAGCGCTTCTGAAGCGCTCTAAAGCAGCAGTGAAGCGCATCTCTCTCGTTGCCAAAAGCGCTGAAATTAACATTGGCATGTCATTGGAACGAAGCGCTTCGCTCTCGCTACCAGAAATGCTCTTTGGAGGCGCATCGCTCTCGCATTCAGAAATGCTCTTTGGATGCTTTTTGGATGACAATAAAAATATTTAAAAAATTAATTTTTAATTGAAATTTTACGTCTTTCGTCAAGACTCATCAGACTATTATTTTTTATTTTTTTTTATGTAATTATAATTATTTTTATTTTACTATATTAATTCTAATCGAAAAATTGCAAGTTGAAAACTTTTGTGTTAGGTCTGGACCGGAGTTGAACCGAGGACCTCACGGTTGCTGTAACCACTGCTCTATCATCGCGCTCTTACGAAGACGACTTAATCAGGCATGTTCTGAAATCCGATTCACTTCGGAATCGGAATGAAAGCAATTTTCAAGAGCTTCGCATTTCGATAATTAACACCAAATCGGATTTATGTTTCGCAAAATCGAATTTGAATTATTAGCAAATTTTATTTAATGAAAGACATATCCGATTCCATCTTATTTGTCGCAATGCAGAGCTCTTGAAGATAGCTTTCATTCCGATTCCGAAGCGAAACGGAATTCAGAACATGCCTGATTGATTTATTTTGTTTTGTACGTTAATACGTGACCGAAAGCGCTTCGTTCTCGCATCCAGAAATGCTCTATGGATGCGCTTCGCTCTCACTACCTATAGCGCAGAAAATATGCGCATACAAATCAGCTCTTTAGATGCGAGAAGGACGCGCATCGCTATTGCATCTTGGGGATGCGCATCGAAATTTTCTGTTGGGATAGTTCGAGTAACTGTGCGAATGTTGGTGTAAATACATGTATACATATTTTTTTTCATATATCTTATATAGATACAATATATTATCTGCATATGTATGTACAATGTTGCTCTAAGTTTGACTGCTGCATTTGTGCATTATAAGTCTGCATGATTTTTGTTGCTAGGCTAAAAATTGTGCACTCAAATCCGTTTGCATTTCAGTTACACTCAGCGGAAACGGAAATGCTTAACTTCTAGCTTGTCTGGTATAGCGACAAAATTAAATGCGGAAATCTGTTAACGTTTCATCCTGCGCTTCAAGTTATGAAATGTTAAAAACGTTGCTGGAAATGTTGCTACTGTGGCTTCCGGTGGTGTTTGCTTTTGCTGTTGCCAACGTGTTGGATTTTTGCAATTTCCCTAAGTAGGATAATTTTTAAGCGCCACAACTGCAGCATAAATACTGCATGGTGGAAATCTATTCCTCAATGCCTTAGTACACATATGCTTACTTCTACTATGTACTAAATTTCACTTATTTTGACATTAGAACAGCGCTTGTTTGCTCAATGTGGAAAAGCAATTTTGTATTTCCATCTTTGTGGCTCTCATGTAACAAAATATAATCTTGGCTGTTGATATGTGTCATGATAGCTGTTGAAGGGATATACATATTGGTATGGCAAATCATTGTTAGCATCCTCTCTTGAAAGAAGCTGGTGATGTTTTCAATGTCATCATTGTCAGTTTTAAAAGTGATGCCATGTCTGGCTGGGTTCTTGGCCTTAGGTACAATTTTCTTATTTTGAAAATTATTGTTAGGGGAGATGTGTGTACCTTGGTCCGAGTGTACCTCGGTCCACGTGTCGGTTGCCACTGAACAGTTGCACGTGTACGATAATGTTCTTCTATGGAATTTTCCACTCATACCGGTGACTCATATAAGTAGACTTCAGGCCGTCAAGCTGCATGCGTGTGTACAAAGTGACGGAAAACGTGTTTTTGATGTGTAAAAATTAGTTTTTGGAGTAAACTACGAAACGTTTTGCAAGAAACTTACTTGAAATATTTCAGCTTTACAACATCAGGAAGGAAGTTTAGTTATTGTTTTAAGCTTTTAGTGCGTTTGAGATGTATTTTCATTAATACATGTTATGGGTGTTGACATTTTTTAAAACATGCTGTCTGTGTGTACCTTGGACCTAGCTTATTGACCAGCGAGCCTTTTTCGGCGGGTAACCGGGAAGCCATAATCGCCTCTCAATATAAAATTATTATTATTATTTACGCGATTAATGTATTTATTTGCAACCATTTTTGTTTAATTAATTGTTTTTTACTAAATGCACTTTTTTGTGTTATAATTTTTGTTAATGATTAATTTTTTTTTTTTTATTGAAAAAAATGCTACTTTTGATTACATAATAAATGGTTCTTTCATAATTTATTACCAAAATACAATGTATTCTCTTTTATTTTTAATAGTCCAAGGTACACTTGCATGGTGTACCTTGGACCGTTTGAGATTGCAACGGAAAAAGTAAAATTTCTACTCAATGGTAAGACATAGAAATATCATTTTCACGTCATTTGATGCTGCAAGCATTGTAGAAATATAACTTAATCAAAAAACTAAAGAAACTTTTTTGGAAAATCCAGCACATTGATAAAACTGAAAAGCAGACCAAGGTACACACATCTCCCCTATTGTTTTTTTATCAACTGCAAATTAAAACTACGTAACATAAGAAATAAACAATATATAGTCCTGATATACTTAGAACACAATAAAGTCGTTGCTAATTTTTATACCCTACACCCAGGGTATATTCACTTTGTCCTTCCGTTTGTAACGCAGAGAAGGAGGCGTGGCAGGTATAGAAAAGTATATTTATTCTTGATCAGCGTCACCTCCTGAGTCGATATAGCCATGTCCGTCTGTCTGGCTGGCTGGCTGGCTGGCTGGGTGGCTGGCTGGGTGATGTGTGTGGAAATACACTTTTTGGGAAAACTAAGCAAGATAATTCAATGAAATTTGGTACCCTGCCTCCGTCATCAAAGATAGCTCGGCGGATTGAAAATGAGCAAAATCGGTTAACGGACACGCCTACCGCCCATATAAAAAATATATTCAAAATGCAATTTTAGGAGTATTTTTCACGACAATGCAACCAAACTACACATAAATACTAGAAATTGTAAGCGCAAGCTCTGAGAAAAAACTGAGCGAACTCGGACAAAAGGGCGTGGCACCTCCCATATAAGCAAAAGCTTCAAAACGCTATACTGAAAGCGATTTTTGAGATATTCGAACCAAATTTAACTCAGACACTAAGAACTATATATGAAAGCTCTCAACAAAAATTGGGTGAAATCGGACAAGGGGGCGTGGCACCTCCCATATAAGCAAAAGCTTCAAAACGCTATACTGAAAGCGATTTTTGAGATATTCGAACCAAATTTAACTCAGACACTAAGAACTATAAATGAAAGCTCTCAACAAAAATTGGGTGAAATCGTACAAGGGGGCGTAGCACCTTCCATATGAGCAAAAGTTTCAAAATGCCATACGGAAAGAGTTTTTTGAGATAATCCAAACAAATTTCACTCAAATATTAAAGACTATAAATGCACGCTCTAAGCTAAAACTAGAGGAACTCGGCCAAGAGGGCGTGGCACCTCCTATATAAGCAAAAGCTTGAAAACACTATGCTGAAAACATTTTTCACTCAGACATTTAAACCTATAAATGCAAGCTCTGAACAAAAACTGGGTGAACTCGAACAAGAGGGCCTAGCACCTCCCTTATGAGCAAAATTTTAAAAATACTGCAGTGTAGGGTATTTAATGTTTGGCCAGGCCAAATTTTACACCCTTACTAGTTATCAATTCATTTTGTTTGTTTTGACCAAATGAAAATAACTCCAGAAAAAATCGTTCTGGAGGAAGGTATGCCCAGGCGCAGTGTCAGTCAACTTAAAAGCCACAGGTCATATTCAATGCCTACTTAGGTACATGGATACATTTTGGCTAATAGACCAGTCAAAATAGATTTGAGTCTTCCACTAAATCTTCCAAAGTTCATAAACCTATACTAATCGATAGAGAATTTTACCCTGAACAACATATCAAAATGGGTTCTCTCAATTTTTCTGGAAAATTATGTAAATTAGGGTTTTCCCCGTAAAGTACGAGGTAAGAAATTTTGATATTTCCGATTTTAGTAATATTTGATAAGTTATCTATATATTAATACGTGAACAGTTTTTTTTTGCGCCCCTTTTGCAAGCGAACCATTCAACCAATTTTCGAAATTTTATTTGATATGAAAGATAATTTGGTGTAGAATGCACAAATCTAAAAATTATCCTCATAAGTTGCCATTAAGGCATCTAAAAACAGGATCAAAGTTTCCCATATAATTACAACAACAACAGCACCCACAGTGTTATGCTGTGTTGTTGAGAAAGTGAATGAGACAGTGGAGTGGGAGAGATTTTGTTGTTGTTGCTTTTCTCTTGCTTGCACGAAACCTGTTTCGATGCACTCTGTCCACGTTCTGCATCGATATTTTGGATGTTTTCGATATTTTGGAGCTTTGCCGATATTTATGATGTTTTTGTATACTGTTTGTCTTTTATCGATATTTTTGATGTTTCTCGATACTTTGGGACTTTTATCGATATTTTGGATGTTTTTCGATACTTTTGAACTTTTACCGATATTTTGGATGTTTTTCGATACTTTGGGACTTTACCGATATTTTGGATGTTTCTCGATAGTTTTGTACTTCTACCGATATTTTGGATGATTTTCGATACTTTTGTACTTTTACCGATATTTTGGATGTTTTTCGATACTTTGGGACTTTTACCGGTATTTTGGATGTTTCTCGATACTTCTGAGCTTTTACCGATATTCTGGATGATTTTCGATACTTTGATACTTTTGGACTTTTACCGATATTTTAGATATTTTTCGACACTTTTGAATTTATATCGATATATTGCATGTTTCTCGATACTTTGGGATGTTTTTCGATACTTTTGGACTTTTACCTATATTTTGGATGTTTTTCGATACTTTGGGACTTTTACCGATATTTTGGATGTTTCTCGATACTTTTGGACTTTTACCTATATTTTGGATGTTTTTCGATACGAAAGCTTTAGAAAAATTTATATGCGAGTGGTGTTATGTGCCTAAAGCAGACCTTGAAACTTTTAAACTTTTATTCAAAAAGTTTTGCAAATCCAAGTTTTTGAAAACTTTTATTGTACCTATGTATGAAAGTTTATACAAACTTTTATTTTTAAAAGTTTTTAAAAACTTTTATAAAAAACCATTTGAGGATAAAAGTTTTTTAAAACTTTTATTTTAAAAAGTTTTAAGTTTTTAAAAACTTTAATCTAGATGATATAAAACTTTTTAGTCCAAATAAACTTAAAAAAAAAATTTTAAAAAAGTTTATTTCAGTGTCTGGCCTGAAGAGAAAATAGTTTATCTCGGCTTATTTGGAGATAAACGGATTTTTGAGAAAGAATATTAATCTTTTTTTTAGTAGAAGGTGCCTCTCTCAAAAAATGAAATACGTTAGCTACCACGGCTAAGCCACTACACCAATTTTTATGTAATTCGATTTTGAGATACACTAAGCCTTCTGCATCCGAAAAAGGTTACTACGAGTATTGAACTCTGTCAGTACTTAATATTCTGGCTTTCTTTCGTACAAAACAGTACTCGAAAAAATTGTATCTATCTTTAGGAGAATGGCCAAATGGCCACCGGCGATACTAATACCTATAAATGTATGTCCTTGACCTGATATAAAATATTTTTAAAATAAAAAATCGGGTTAGCGAGAAAGAGGACTTTAAAAATTTGACTAATCGGCAGGAATGCGTTACTTTGAATCAAATTTTTAAAACTCTCTAGCTCATAAGCCAGATTTAATACTGCAAAAATACTTTGGATCTGGATCGAGGATAAATATAGGTATGATATAATTAAATATTACTAAAATAGAAAATATCAGAAATTTTTACTTCACGGAGAAAACCATAATTTACATAGTTTCCAGGAAAAATTGGGAGTACCCATTTTGGTATGTTGCTCAAGGCAAGAATTCTCTATCGATTGGTGTAGATTTTATGAAATTTGGAATTAGTGCAAGACTTACACATATGTGTAGCCAGTATTTAATTTGACTGTTCTATAAACATACTTTTGGAGCAGAATTGGATTGCATTTTCATCGTAAATTTTTATTTTTGCCGCATAACTTTTAAGTAGCTAATCAAAAACTAATATTTTGAATTTTTAAGCCCCAAAAAAAGGTGGTAAATTCCTCCGTTTAGCGGTGGATTTTTTTTTTTTTTTTTTTTTTTGTATTTAGCCCAATAAGGAACTATGACTAGTTACAGTTTTTCGGAGATAAATTAACAAATTTTTCTGTACTAAAGTAATTAGACAATACTATAGCTCCAACTCTCAAAAAATTCCATGAAACCATTTTTTATGAAAAATTACTCAAATTATTTACGAATTGCTTTAAGCAGTTGTCATTACAAGTACACACATTCTGTACAAAAATATTATTTTAAATTATACAATTGTTGCTGTTAGCAACAACAACAACAAAAAACAACAAATACATATAAATGATATCATATTGTATTTATTTTCAATTCAAATTTTCTATTTATTTGAGTTCGTAGCGATTGAATTTAGTTTATGCCTATAAGCCTGAATGCATTCAAATTACATAAGTATGTGGGTACATGTACATATGTATATATGTATGTATATATGTGCATCTCCAGGGGCATCCTGCATGTGGGTAGAGATTTAGAGTATTTAATTTTGAATTTATTTACATTGTGATTCAATTTTGGTTAATTATATGAGAAAAACTGAAATTCTGAAATTTTAATCGACGGCAAATTCCATTGAACGAATTTAACAAAAAAAAAAAAAAAACAGAAAATTGTGTTAAATTAATTAATTAAATGACTATCATATGAAATATATTTGTTCAATCGATTTTAAATTAAACTTTTAATGCCTAAGTTATGTCATGAGCTTATCCATTCAAATAGCAAGTTTGCTTTAACAAATTAAGGTAAATCCTGGAAATATTGCACCCTTTTTGTTGAACTGCTATAAAAGCAAAATAAAAGAGATTTCTAAAGCAAGGAAATTATTCATTAGTTTATTTAAAACAACAAAAAGAGGACTTCAACTAAATAAAAATTATTACAAATGTGTGCTTTGCCATTTTAAAAAAAAAAATACTATCACGCCTCAATTCACTAGAGGTGATATGTCATCATATTATCGATGATTTGGCACCGTTGGTGGCTTTTAACTTTTTGTTGCCAGAATTGTTGCATGTTTTCGTATCGAATACTCGTGTTTCATGTGTCCATATACAGCACTATACGCATTGGATCCAATCATCTAAATTACTGATTTGTGGATAGTCTTCTCCACATCAAACTCACCCTTCAGACTCATCTTGGAATAAAATATTTTCTTAATATTCATCGGAAGAAGCATAACTGCTAAGTAACCATCTTGCTTTTATAAGTTCTCTTCTTTGAAACCATCATACGTTGCATTTGTTGTGTTTTCCGCTTAAAGATTTTCTTTTTCTGCTGGACGATATCATCAGAAAACATTAAAATTCTTGCCGTTTATTTTCTTGCGTTCGCCCAAGAATTTCTCGAAGTCCTTAGAAAAGGCGAGATGTTCTCTAAAATAATAAAGAAAACCTCAAATTAATCAAGTAGAAATGAAAAAAGAATTATTGAAGGTACTACTTGACTAAAATTTTGCGACTTTACGTACACGCGCTTCATATCAAATATCTTATAACATGCAAAAGGGAAAAATGGCACCCGAACAACATCACCTTCAGCAATTGGGTGCCATTTCTCTGATATGGTGTGTACGCTCGTATTTATCCGAAAATGAAAACACATTCAAAACTGTTTATTTCAATATGTATGTAATGGATAAATGTATCAAATACACATCGCTCTACTGCCTCTCGAAATATATGCAAAAAATAGGCAGCCTTCCCAATTTTGTTTTAAATTTTGGACACAAGTAATTATAGCAACTGCAGTTAAACGAACTGTTCAACACAGAGTCTTTCGTGGAACTGAGATAAATTTTGTCCATATTTGAGAGCTATGCAAGTTGCAAGTAACGAAATTGAATGGGGTGCCATATCACCTTCCTGCGTTTACCTACACGAAAAATAAAATTTTCCAACAATTTTGAACATTTGATTGAAGGATTAAAGATTTTTTCAGTAGAACTCTTTCTTACCAGATGAAGTCTATACAATGCGCAATATTCCAAAAGGAACCATCCAATAAAATACTTGAGAAATAAAATTTCAAGAAAATCATTCGTATCTGATGTCCGAAATTGAAATTAGTTTAACTACATATGTTCTTTTTAAGTGTGAGGTAAGTAAGTAGCTTCAAAAATACCTTTTAATGTCCTTATTGTAAGGGTATTCTAAATTCCTGAAGTGGTGGATTTTTCGAACCACTTTTCCCAAACTCCTGAGATATAAATCATTTAGTAAAAATATCTTTTATTTCGCGGGTTAAATTTATCTATAGAATCATACTTATAATTGAGTATAAAAATAACGATTGTGCAACAACGTCCACTGCACAAAAATCGCATCGATATTTAATTTGTTTCCCAATGAACTATTTTTAACTGCGTCAGTTTGCACACACATATATGGTCTTTCATGAAAACACTTGTGTGTATCTATGTTATTTTTATATTTTTTAAATAAAAATTAAATAAACTTATATAAATAAAGCTTATCAGCGATTTTAATTGGAAACGCATGGAACAAACAGCCAACAAAAATGTTAAATTGCAATAAATTTTCATCGTAAATGAGCTCTTCATTAAAATATTATTTTTATATTTTTATTTTTTATTGATCAATAATTGCTAATTGGGTAGTTAAATTTCTAAGAGAAATTTTTCCGTCCAAATTAAACAAATGAAATATTAGTTTAACACCGCAGTAATCCTGTAGATTCATTCACTAAATCTAGAATAGAGCTATTATTTCTCATCCGATTTTGTTCCGCAAGGGTTAGAAATTTTCGTAAAATATCTTTTTTACACATTTGAGACAGGAAAACTCAGGATCCTGATGGGATAAGAAAAACTGAGACTATATTCGTAATGCTGAGGTCCAAATCCACTATAAACGGCTATGAAAACCGAGGACGGAAAACCATGGATGGACTAGGATAGGTGATAAAGAATAAATGAAGCCTGGCAACATCACTTTCTTGCTACTTAAGGTCCTGCCTATAGGCATCTAAGCTTTGCTCTAGGTACTCATATTTTGCATACTCAAGTCGGTCTGCGTTCCGCTTTAAAAAGCAAAACTTAAAAACAAATATATGATTTTGTCAAAAAAATCATTTTATGTAAATTTTGCAGTTTTTTTTAAATTTATAACTTTTGAAGGGATTACTAAAAAAAAAAATAGAAAAAAAAGTCATGATAGCTGGTCTCAACTAGTAATACAATAAAACTTTGACCGGGCCAAAAATTAAATATCAATCAAATCAAATTACTATTCCAAATATCTGTGCGAAATTATTTAAGGTAATGTAATGACCTCAAGTGCACTACAGCATTATGAAAATTTTACTTATATGGGCGGTATTACGCCCACTTATCCGAGTTCGCCTTGTTTTTGCTTGGAGCTTCAAATAACCATTCTTATAATATGAACAAAATTTTGTTACATTTGCCACGCCCTATTGTCCGAATCATACAAGTTTCTGATCAGAGCTTGCAATCAGTATCTTTAGTGGCTGAGTGAAATTTGGTTGGACTATCACAAAAAATGCTCTCAGTTCAGCATTTTGAAACTTTTTTTAATATGGAAGGTACCATGTCATCTTGTCCAAAATTGTCTTGTTTTTTCCTGGAGCTTGCACTTACAGTATTGGTTGCGTTATCGTGAATATATACCAGGTTTTTCAGAAAAATTCAAAAAGTCGAACTTTTATAACAAGGACAAATATAAAATATCATATAACACAAATAATATACTAAGCCGACTATACAGTAATACTAAATGTAAAATAGACACCCTTGATAAATCGAATTTAATTTATCAAATTTTGTGCAAAGGAGATGGATCCAACATATGCAACAAAATATATATTGGAGAAACAAAACAAAAATTAAGGACAAGATTAGCTGGACATAAATCGGACCAAAAGACCCTTAAAAATTCTGACCACAAAACAGCACTTGATCAACACAAAATAAAAACACTGTGTATCGGTTTCATTGTAACTTTTTACCTGATTTCGATACAAGAGTCATAGCTTCAAATGATCTCCTAAATGACTTTTTTGTAAATATAATTCTTAATTATCTTATCTTAACGGATATAAATCGATTAACTTCAATTTCATATGTACAATATAATTCAACAGATAAATAAATTTTTACAATATAACTTTTAACTTTGAAATTTTTCACCTCTGTGACCTTTTTATTTTGACTTTTTGTCGTAACACATTTCTTACATTCGAGTGCATTCCACAAAATTGTTGTATTATGTGATGAAAATGGAAAAAAATTTTGAATAAAATGAATCAAATTATAATGCGAATTAATTGCATATTGTGCAAATTTTAATTGTGCATCTATATTTGCAATGAAAAACCAAGCCACAATATTATTTCAATCAATTAACTTTTTTTTTACATATTACTATAATCGATTCATTAAAAACACAAAAACAACATATGAAGCAAAACACGCCAAGTGTACCAGCTGAAAATTTTTTTGTCTCCGATTTCACTCAAATTTTGCAATATGGTAGTTCCATAATATGGGAGAATTTGGTCCTAGTACCATTTGTTGTTAAAATACTCTTTGTTAATTCAAGAGGAAGGTATCTTATGAAAAAAGTGTAATAGGCATAAAATACTTTGAATCATCCAAGAAACACGTGCGAGATTTTTGGGAATTTTTTGGAAAGTTAAAAAAAAAATTTTACTCTATGAATAATTTAAAAAAAAAAAAATTTCAAATATTATTCAAAAAAAATTTCAAAAAAATTCACACGTCTTTCTTGAACGATTCTAAGTATTTTATGCCCAGTAAACTTTTTCGTAAGATGCCATCCTCTTGAGTTAACAAAGAGTTTTACTTGCCGTGGGCGTTCAAAAGCCAAAAACTCTCATCTAGCGACCGAATGCCATCTTGAGTCACACATCATTTTAAAGCTTATAAATGATGCTTTAATTTAAAGTACTTTTAAAAAAAATCTAAGGGGGGTTTTTTTTAAAAATTCAAAAGTATTTTTAAGTTTTAAAAATTTTGGTGGAAAAATTTTTTTTTACCAAGTAATATTTTTTTATAAAAAGAACACTTAAAAATTAATAGGACCAGTTACTTACATATGTCAATTTACAAACTTTGGTGCAAGCTATAAATTTAAAAAAAAAAACCCTTTTCTTGAAAATGACTAAAAACGCCAACTTCTGCACCCTGTATTTTAACAAAAAATGGTACTAGGACTAAATCCTCCCGGATTATTAATTTTGCATATCGAAACTACCACATTGTCAAATTTGAGCGAAATCGGAGACAAAAAAATTTTGAGCTGGTACACTTGGCATGTTTTGCTTCATTTACTCAATAAAATTATGGCTACTGTAATTTATTTGCTTCCGAAGCGAATTTCTCACTTTGGTAATTTTGAGCCATATTCTCTGGGTGTAGGATATACAAAATTCTTATTCAATTAATTCAAATGAAAAGTGTAGTGTAAATTGTCGATATCAAAACTTTGGGGAATTTCAAATATAAATTAAAAATTGTCACTTTCAAACAAATGACTCAAGACTGTAATAAATAAAAAATCGCATCAAAAATCCAATTAAAAAACCAAAAAAAAAACAACAACTCCCCAATCAATCTAGCAAATTGCAATAACAAAACAAAAAAAAAAAACATCCGATTACTCATGCAAATACGAGTACTTGTCATAAGGACAAAAGTAAAAAATCAAAGCAGCAAAGCACCATAGTGCGCACCTGAGCAATTTATGTGATTAAAAAATCTGATTTGCATGCATACATACATACACACTCCCACGTACAAACATACTTAGATATTCATTTCAATAAGGGAAAAATGCAAAAGACAAAAAAAAAACTCAAATGAAATAAAGATGAAAATTTTAATTTATAAAACGGAAATTAAAAATCTTTACAATCCAAATAAAATAATAAGTAGCACAGCACTAAAAGCACTTCGCGCTGACATTTTTATTACACCGGAAAAATAAGTAGTTTTTATAATTTTAAATTTTGGTACAAAAAAAAAAACATTTTTTTTATAAACTGCATTTTGATATCTGATATTAATTTTTTTTTTTTTTTTCATAATATGTCTTTGGTTGGTTGCACTTGAACCCTTATTTCCAGAAATGAAGGGATATGATGAGTCTATTCCTTAAAGTTTGCTTAAGGCTGGATTTAATTTAAAAATTTATTTTCAGCTTGCATTTCGAATTCAAATTCGGGCTCTTTTTTGGTTAGTATCAAATAACCAACTGTCCTCGCAAAATATATGTAGTTGTAAATGGTGTTTCTGAAATAGTTGACCCCATACACCACAAAACTAATACAGATATGGCAAAGTCGTATCGAATACTTAGCAAGATTATGATAATGTGGAAAATTCGTTACTTTGATTCATTGAAATTCTTTTTCATTCAAATCTACTACAAAACTTTTGGTTCAAAAGAACCATACATTTTATTTGCAAGTCCATCTATAAAAAGATAACACAGTGAATCACAAAAAAAACGAACCAACTTTTCGAATGAAAGTACATGAAGTTACTAACAAAGCCCTACCTGAATTTTGCTAGTTTGGCTCGAGGTCGAATTTTATAGTACTATATAATTTGGACTCAAAACTTCTTTATCAAATTTCCCACGGCCATAAGTCATAAAACGTTTGAGATTTTCTTTTCTTTTCTTCAACAAAGCTCAAAAGCCAATTTTTTCACCCAAGAGTCCTCCCTAGGATGTTGGAACCAAAATTAAGGAAAAAAGGATAATTCGTTTTTTTCGTGTTTCCAAAAAAATCATATCATATCGCTGAAAATATTTAACGAACATGCATAAGATTTGGTAGGGGAGGGGGGAGCTAGTGTGGAGAATTTTTATATAATTACAAAATTATATATGTAGATATATCATTTTTGTAATAAAGTAATTTTTAGCGATTACTTATACCTCTTTCCTTCATAATTGCATCAATAGTTCTGATTTTTTATTTTCATAAATGCTTTGTTAAATTATTTAAAAAAGAGCTTACATTTGTCCACACTAGCCCCTTATACGGGGTTAGTGTGGACAACCATTGATTTAACTGGGGGCTAATGTGGACACCATAAGAAACTTGATAGTTCATACAAAAACGTTAAGAAAGAGTTCAGATACATGTTTATTCAAGAAAATAATAATGTAATACAAATAATGATACAAATAAAAATTTAACTTCTATCCCATGTTGTATTTGGAGAAAGTTATATGAAACTTCATATAACTTGCTGATCGAGATGTTCCCGCCAGTTGTTGTGGTTGTGGCAGCTTTGCCACTATTTCGTTTCGGTAAATTCCGCTGGTATCCGGTAAATCAGGATACGTGAATCTGTCGTTCTTTCTTTTTAGTAACGTACTTTCTTGGACCGGCTTTTAGAAATGGTGTGACGATTTCTGGAGTCATCTCAGCTGCTGCGGACATGTCCACACTAGCCCTATTTCAATTGTCCACAATAGCCCCTTCATGTCTTTTTAAACAAAAATATTTTTTTTTAATCTAACGGTAAAGTTCTTCAAAAATAATTTCAATGGTTTAAATAAACACTATTTTAAGTTGTATTATCTATTAACACTACAGCAGAAGAATAATTAGTTTAAAAGTATCACTGAAATTACGAAACAACAAAAAAATTACTTTTTGCTGCGTAAAACACGTTCGGTCACGTTATCATGGAAAGCTGAACTGTCAACAAATGAATTTTTTTTTGGTGATGCAGAGTGCAAATACCAACTTGAAAAATATAAAACAGAAACAAAAAATTCAAAAGGGCGCGAGAATTTGAATTTGTCCACACTAGCCCCCAGTCCACACTAGCCCGCCCTTCCCCTATGTGTATTAAGAGTTTTGACACAAATAATGTCCAAGGGAAAAATTTCATATCTCTGAAACTATTTAACCCATACACTTATTTAGATGAGACAATTAACATTCTTTGGTATAATTTTATTAGAGATAAGCCGCCCTTTGTACAAGAGAATGTGTAGCAACGCACATCGGGAAATGCTAATTTTATGTAAAGAATAAATAGCAGAAAGCTTCAAAATCCAATACAAAAAGGAATATCGCTAGAACAAGGCATTTACCAAGAAAGTGTTCAAGAGATTCTTTTTCAATAGCTTTCATACAACACCGACAGAAAAAATTGGGTTTTCCGGCATTTTTGCCGATGTCTTAGTTTCTAATTCAAATTGCCGCTTTTCTTTCAATATCGGAATGATTTTTGGAAAGCAAACCTGAGATTGTAGAATTATTTAGCATAGGTAAAATTGCTCTAAAAAACCTGCATGTCGCACAGTGCGTTGAGCCCATACAAGCAATGGTCAAAAATAGAAGGAGTGGTTGGATATCGATGAAATTTGGTACTATAAGTAATTTGGGGTCGCTGAGCTCAAAAATGATCTCAGATTTGTTGTAAACTTTATAGTTTTGCTAAAAACCAGGTATTTAGGGCGATTTTCTTAAGGTCCATATATAACGATTATGAAAAAGTAATGTTAAACGTTAACAAATGAAATGTACGTAGTAGGAATAATGTTTTTTGTACTTGTGAGACCATTTGTGTTCATAAAAACAAAAAAAAAATTTCAACATAAATTTTTTATTTCATACAAATTTTTCGTTTTAAGCATTTTTTAAAAAAAGAAAAAAATATTTGTAGGACTAAATAGGAAAAGTTATTTGCAGTTCTTGATTATATAGAATTTGAACTAGTAGATTAAGAAAAAAAACGGCACTTATTATTATAAGATTTGTTTTTTTTTTTTTCATCGAATTTTGTCAATTTCTGAAGTTTTTCATTTGATAATATCACTACAATATACATCAAAATATATATTTTCCAAAATTTTTTAGTTTTATTTATTTACTCAAATATTATTTATAATAAAAAACTTTACTTCGCTTAGTTTAATCAAAAGACAAATTTTTGATAATTATTTGTTTAAGAGAACCCAAAACGAAGTGAATAAAACATGATTTTTTTTGAAAAATATCTCAACTTTGAAGTGTCACAGCGTAGCCAAAACTGAGTTTTTCCCCTAAATATTTTGTTTTTATTTTATTGATACAATTACCTGTCGATTGATATCAATATTATTAGGTTTCGAGTCACAAAAAATTTTGATTTTTGCCCACTAGCCAACGCAGTGTGTGTCGCTAAAGCTTTTCAGCTGGCTTTCGTTTCGGTAATGAAATACGTGAAAATTGGTTTCATTATAGGACTAATCGGAGTATAAGAGAAAATTCCTGTATTGCTTGCTCATTAGCCGTTTTTGTTATCATCAATGTTCCTGTAAAATGTAACCCAAATGAGAGTAAAGTTGGACTGAAGCCCTAATTTCATCATATATTTCTTGCATATCTTGACGAGTTTTGATTTTATTATCACTGAGTTCAAGTGTTTTGCCATTTTTATTGATAAAGAGGCAATGCCCCTCAGCACGTGAAATTGGAAATTTGGAATCATATACAATTTTCTAAAAACCACGAGCAATTTTGAACCATTTACATGTACACATCGGTCATGTACTTCAAGATTGGCACAACCCAAAAAACGCGACATAACATACAATAAGTTTGGATGGAACTAGAAACAAATGTTTTAAATAAAATAATATTTCAAAAATGTAAACTACCTAAACATGATGGTCACTGTATTAAATAACTCGAATGATAAAGATTTATTTTTGAAAAGAGTACTCATTCCTCTTAGTAAAGCCCAGTAGGCAAAAACTAGAGCATAAAGTGCTACTAAAAGGTCATGTTTGTGAATAAGATGGCCTTTCACACTCCTTTAAAGATCTGATAAAACATACTTTCAAATGACCGAAATGCATTAAAAGGTGACTTGAAGTAACAGATCCTTAAGAAAGCATTTATCACTTTTCCAAGACATTTTTTTCACACCATCTCTCTTCAGAAAGTGTATTTATACTTATTCATGGTATTACCAAAAAATAAATTTCAATAAAACAAGTTTTTTGAAAATATTTTTACGGTGTATAACACGAAATTGATTTTAAATTTTAATTTGAATTTCTGCTTCTCCACCTATAATATTCCTCAGAATACCCTGTCTCTAGCATTTTATGGTAATTAAGGTTATTGAAATATATTTCGTTTATTACTAAGTTTTAATTAATAAGCTCAATTTTTCACAAGCTTAACTTTTGTTAGCATCAACGCATTTTCCGTTTTAAACTTTTACATTTTTATTGAATTTCCATCTTCTGAAAGGACTTTTCACTTTGTGGAGTTGTGAAGCGCTGTATGCCTCTGTGTTCATACATACTAATTAGAATATTTTTTTCTTTTACTCATAATTTAATAACAAAAGCTAATTTCTTTCACATTTTCTTGGAGTTTTTTAATGTTCGGTTTAAATTTTAATTTTCAAAAGCAGTCGTGAATAATTCTGAAAAATGTGTAAATGTTCTTAGGACAACAGCGTATGTGGTAGTTCTGCGTAGTAACTTAAATAAAATCACAAAATTCCCTCGGCAATATCTTTCCAACTGGAAGAGGTCGCTGGAAAAGGAAATCCAACAATCGGGAAAGTCGTGGCAAGAGATTAAAGTCATCGCAAGGGATCGTGACAAATGGAGAGATTTCATATTGGCCCTATGCTCCTCCTAGGAGTTAAAGGAGAATACATACATACATACGTACAATAACTTTCTTAGTAAAAATCATCTCAGAAAAGAGAAGTACTATAGGAAGCAATTCTTAGAAAAGACTACGAGCATCCTATATACATACATAGTAAGTTCGGGTAATGTGATATAGGCATTTTTTTTTTTTTAAATTTCAAAGCATAGCTGCTATCACTTTATGTATTATGTTTTATTTATGTATTGTGCAGTATATTATGATTTTTGGAGTTCTTTAGCGTGGGCCAATCTTAAGCTATTTCAAAAAAAATTTAAAAAAGGTAAAAAAAAATAAAAAATAAAATTGGCGGGTAATATACTCTATACCCCATATCCCAACAAATTGCATTTTCGGCAAAAAGATCATCGTGTTATAAAGAAACTTTAGTTGTGGAACTTTTACTTCAGGTAAGGAGTGATAAACATTACTAAAATCGTTTTTACACAGCTTTAGCTCATTTTTCTTAAAAACTGTGACCTTTATATAAAAATGTTGGACCAACAAATTGTTATTAAGGAAAAACGTTTTAGATTCGGGCTAAAAGACCATCGTGCCAAATATTTTGCATTGCAAGTGGAACATCAAATATTTTCGGTGCCAGAAGTGCACTATATCACATTACCCGAATTTTAGTTTTAAAACAATCAGGTTGTTTTTGAAAAACACACTCCAGCAAATAAAAAATTCAATTGATTTATTGTTAGGTATATTCACCCACTAGCAGAATTTAATATTGCGGCTATGATATCAATTTTAGTTTAGGCTAAATCCTAACATAAAGCACACGTTTTTATTCACTGCTAAATTGATATTACCCAACTGAAGGCAGAATAAATAAAGGTGGGCGCTCAAAAACTTGCAGCACGTTTCTTTTTCAGTTACTGTGGTGTTGACGAAAAAATCATTATCGAGAGTTGTTTTTAAGGAGATACGTGGGCTGCTCGATATATTTCTGGCCTAATAATGAAAATGCGAATATTTATCATCAAAAATGGTTTTATTATTTTTCAAAATATTCTCCAGCATGATTTATACACTTTTGCATGCTCTCAAACCAATTGTCGAAGCACTTTTTCCACTCCGATTGAGACACCTCCAAAACATGGTTTTTGAACGCTTCAACAGCATCTTCTGGCGACGAAAATCGTTGACCACGCATTTTTTTTCTAGATGTGCGGGAATAAAAAGAAGTTATTGGGTGCCAAGTCAAGGCTGTACGGTGAATGACTCATCAATTCGACGTTTTGACCCGTCAAAAAGGCGCTGGTTTGAGCCGATGTGTGAGAGCTCGCATTGTCATGGTGAACAATGATTCGTCTTCTCTTGTTTGTTTTTCGAATTTCTCCGAAGACTTTAGGCAAACAAATTGTGGTGTACCACTCAGAATTTACCGTCCTACGTTGTTTAAGAGAAACAGTCGCCACATGACCAATTTTGCCGAAGAAACAGGCGACCATTTGCTTCGAAGTGCTTCTTCCACGAACAACTTTTGTTGGATTCGGCTCGTCTTCGAAGACCCTCAGGGTCGATTGCTGTTTTGTTTCGGGTTCATACGCATAGATCCATGATTCGTCACCTGTGATGATCTTATAAACATCTTTTGAATTACCGCGATCGTATTTTTTCAACATTTCTTTGCACCAATCGACACGAGCCTTTTTTTGAGCGATTGCCAAATTGTGCGGGATTCAACGAGAACAAACCTTTTTTACAGCCAGGTGTTCATGAAATATCGAATGAATTGGAGTGGAACTAATGCCCAAAGATGCTTCTATCTCACGGTATGTCACATGACAATCTTGCGTTATCAGTTCACGCATGGCATCAATGCTCTCTGGCACAACGGCCGTTTTTGGACGACCTTCACGGAATTCGTCTTTGAACGAGAGTCGGCCACGATTGAATTCATTCAACCAGTTTTTCACAGTGCTATAGAATAGTGCTTTATCGCCATATAAAGATTTAAGTTCATCGATGCACTCTTGTCGTGATAATCCACGTCGAAAGTTGTGAAACATGATCGCACGAAAATGTTTACGAGTTAATTCCATTTTTTTGCCAAATTGATTTTTTCAAGTCACTGTAAACAATACAAATGATGGTCGTACGTCAAAACGTTCTGAGTACGTTTATGCTAAAAAATGTCAAACTTTCCAATGGAAATGTCAGATATCACCTGGCAACACTTAGTGTTGCCTAGGCCAGAAATATATCGAGCAGCCTACGTATGCTGGTATATCACATTATCCGCATATATCACATTACCCGAAGTTACTCTATAGTACAAATATGGTTTTGAAACGTCTAGCGGTTAAGGCATGGGAGTGCCACATATATATGGTCATATGATTTTATACATTAAGACCAGTAAATTTGGTTTGCTGAAAATATTTCTTAAATCAAAAAATATTCTTAATTCACTTTTTTCACAATTTTTGCAAAAACTCAATTTCTTCATAATTAATTTAATGTCAATCGCTTTTATATCTATTAATCTCAATAAATTGTATACATTTTCAATTTAACCAGCTACTGAGCAGCAGTTTTCAATTATAACCAATTGTTCCCTTTACGCCACACTGGGTTGCTGAAAAGCTTTTAAGCACGGCTACTACCATTACATTTATTGGCTTTAGCTAAGTAACTACCCAGCAGCTTTTATTATTCTACAGTACCTTGGTGCGCTACAAAATGCTGTACGATTTTATTAAATTAAGACACAAATTGATTGCACGTGCTGCAAGGTACGACGAGCAGCAGCAACAGTAACAATGACAAAAAAAGGAACAACATTTTTGCTGGTCGCAGATTTTGAGAAGGAGAATAGATAGTTGGTTATGTGACTTAGCATTAAATGTCTCATAAAAATGGATTCGTGAAGGCTATTGGACTTCTTTGAAATTGCAGTCCATCTCAACTCCAAGTTCAATAAAAATTTTTTCCCAAAATAATGCACAGCGAAAAATCTTAGCTCTAAAAAATATAATTTAGAGTTCGTGCAACTCAAAAAACAGTATTTTTATGGCATATTTTTAAGGTTTAAGACCTTTTTTTGAGTAAAATAGCTGTTCTAATTGTAAAATTTATTTATAGGGAATTACTTTCGCTTTAAGCTACACTTTATTCTTTTTCACATGACATATAGTTTACGAGATATTTTTTCAACAAATAATAATAATAATTTTCAGACGCGATATCTCATGAACGGTAAGTTGGACGAAAAAACAGTTCGGAGAGACCCTTAAAGGGAACTGAACGTTTTTTTTTCTAGATCGAACCTTTTGGAGCTATTTTGAAAAAACGGTTTTTTTCTAAATTTTAGGTTTGTTGAAAAAATATCTCCAATACTATAGGTCATGTAAAAAAAAAAATGAAATTAAGCTTATAGTGAAAGTTATTCCCTATAAATAAGTGGTTTTACTTTGTACATGTGACTCACCGTTCATGAGAAATTGTAATTTTAAGCTCAACGCATCTGTACCTACTCATAAGCGGCATGCACAATTTACTAATTTTTTTCAAATTTTGAATTAGGATATTTCCTAAGTTATAAGTCGTACGAATACAATTAAGATGTCATTTTTATAGAAAATTTCATAAGCCACAAAATTTTTCTCTAAATGTAACCGTGAAAGAGATATTTGTAAAGAACTGATTTTGGACGCCATTTTTTCAATATGGCGGAGCGAGCGAACACGACTCGAGGTAGCAAAGTTGAAATTCTGAAAGAGCACTTGGAAATCTATAAAATAACTCATTTGCCAAAATCCCGCAAAACTTTCCAGGTAAAACTACCTAATGACTGTACTATACCCATTAATAACAAAACATTCATTGGGCATATTTTTCTTGATAAAAACGAAGAGTCAGTTTTTTCTGGGTCTTAGATAAAGGTTATCTGATTTTTACTAAAGGATTCTACAAATTTTCCTCTTGAGAATGTTTAAAAAATAAAGACCAATCCATATGCTCCAAACACACACAGGAGCAGTAATAACACACGCGCAGTTATAATACATATATTATAGTTTGCAACTAAGTAATTATGAATTACTGCATTTGTTTACTTACCCATATGTGCACACTAATGAGTAAGTATGTAGTTAAATTAATTGCTGTAAATTTAAATGAACCCAACCGTAGCCTTAGAACAGTGAAAGGATCCCTTTTTGTTTGCATTTGTCCTATTACAGTGTGGAACACAAAATTTTGAATGAAGACTCGATAACTTTTTTTTTGGTTAATTTGTGGTCGTTGATTCGGAATCTGGCAACCAATATTAACTTTAAGAAAATACTATTTTCGAATAGCTTTAACTTTCTCTCCGAGGCCGTATCTTTAATTTTTTTTTGATTGGCTCATTAGTTTCTGAGATATCATCGATTGAAGCAAAGGTATTGCAAATAGATGTAAAGGACTACATGAAATTTGTATGAAGTTGAAATACCTTAACTTCAATGAATGATATCTCAAGAAGTAATGATAAAATCGGGAAAGTTAAAGGTATGTCTAAAGGCGAGAGATTAAGGCTATTTGATGTCATTAGAAAAAGTGACAAAACCAGATTTGCTACAGGACTTGTAGTTCCTTGAAGAACAACCTAAAAATCCGGTTATTGTGATTTCTTAATCAACTTAAAATTTAAACATGCTCTCCTAGCTTAGCCATCTTTTCATAGATCTATATATAAATAGGCAAACGAAATCGGTTCAGTCCCTGTTTCTATACCTAAATCTTAACCGATTTGCTTGATTTTTTTTTGATGGAAAGGCTGTGAGTAGGAGCAGTGCATAGGACTATAATTTTTTTTTAAAGCGGGCGGTGCCACACCCCTAAATGGAAAAAACGGGCTCACAGCTAAACCGCTGCATCGATTATATTGAAATTTGGTACGGAGGTAGGGTTAGCACTAAGGAACGATAATATGACCATTATGTTTTTCAGTGGGCGGTGCCACGCCCCTAAATAAAAAAAAGCTCTCACAGCTAAACCGCTGCATCGATTTCAACGAAATTTGTTATGAAGATAGGGTTAGCACTAAGGAACGATAATATGAACATTTTGTTTTTCAGTGGGCGGTGCCACGCCCCTAAATGGAAAAAATGCTCTCACGGCTAAACCGCTGCATCGGTTTCAACGAAATTTGGTATGGAGATAGGATTGGCACTAAGGAACGATAACATGACCATTATGTTTTCATTGGGCAGTGCCAAGCCCCTTAATGGAAAAAACGCTCTCATGGCGAAAATAATACATACGATTTTTATGAAACTTGGAATAGATATAGCGTTAGCACTGTATAGCACAATAGCATGGTTGATTTTTATGAATTTTGGTATAGAAAGATATCAAAAACTGTTTGCTCTTAAGTAGAAGTTACACGCCTCTAAATGGAAAGTACAATATTGCAACTTTGCTGCTGCACCGATGCAGACAACCCGAACCCTAAGGAAGAATATTAAAAGCTTTTTGCGTTTTATCGACCAGGAAAGAGCATAAAAACTTTTTCCTTTATTTTATGGTCAAATTGCAATGGTCGAATTTCGGCCACAAGGCGAACTCTAGTTTAAAGAAAACAGTTTTAAAAAAAAATACATATACATACGTATATTAAAGTGGGTCGATCGTCTTACAAAAAAAAAAAAACCTTTTCTTGTACCTATCCAAATATGTTCCTTGGCTTATTATTAGACTTCTCACGAAACATTTTGCCCTTGATGAAAACTTTAATAACGCAATAATATTTGTTTATGCAAAAAGCACAATATCTGTATCGAAAACTTTTTTGCTTATCCACATAAGGCAAAACAAAAATTCACAAAAAATAACGTTTAAGTTCCGCATCAAAATTTTTAGAAAATTGCTCTCTGTCTCAAAATATTGACCTTAGAAATAATGAAAAATATCTAACTTCAAACGTGTCACCCCCTAGCAAACATTTGAAATCTTTCTGGAACTTCCGCGAGAAAATTTCGACGCGATTAATTGAAGATTTGTTTATCGCTCATCTAGAAGATCATTATAAGCCAAGCTTAGAGCTCCAGGCGAATAAAAAAAGAGTCACTTAGGACTCTTTTGGAAGATGATTTCAAATTTAACTTCTTCACGAATAACTTACAACTTTTTCAGAAGAGTTTTACACTATACAAGATGGCCGACTATGACATGACGTCAGTTCCTGAAAAAATTTCGAAATAATTTTTTTTTTTTTCTAAAATGCAATATTTCTGATGCCCAGTATTTTTTACAAAAAAAAATGTCAAACTACACACGGTATATTTTGAACGGCACATAAATTTTGAGAGATAATTGGAAAAAAATTTGCAATTTCTTATGAAATTATTTTTATTATCGCGAAAGATAAGAATACGATGTCGCGTACGACTGATTTAATCACATAGGAGGATAAAATGCGATTCCTCCGCTATTGAAAATGTTTGCTGTGATAAATTTCGTAGTAAAAATTTCACAAAAGCATAGCATACCGGCATGTTCTAAATTGTTGGAAGCTTGACAAAAACGTAGCTTACTGTAAACCCAAATTTTAAACGGGTGATACGTTCAAAATAAGAGATTTTTCACTTTTTCTTTAGTCAATATCCTGGGACAGGGAGCAATTTTCTAAAAACTTTTGATGTAGAACCAAAAAAAATTTTTTTTTTTTTTTATGTGAATTTTTTGTTTTGCGTTATATACCAGTCAAACAAATGTACATACGGGCATATCCGAAAATAATCTCCTTTTATAAGACCCAGGTTTTAAGAAATTTTTGTTTCCATGTTCAATAACCAAATGTGGTGGAATTTTTTCCAAGACATGTAAAATGAAATTCCCTAAATCGCTCATTACGGCCACATAACAGGTCCACAAATTCTTTGATGAAAAATAGATTGATTTTGTTTAAGATAATTTTCTAATTTATGAGCCCACTGCCGAGTAAAAAATGAAAAACGAAAAATTTGGGGTAAAAAAATGCGATTTTTAGCGATAAGCGATCGAGCACACCATAGCGACACATAAGGCAAGATAGCATGATATCTAACAAATATTCCGGAGTAAAATTCAGAAAAATCGTATGTGGGTTGTGGCGACAGAATGGGTTAAAAAGTCTACATTGCTCTTTACGCCCACATAACAAGTGCGAAAATTATGAAAAAATTCAAGCAAATTTCTCGACAAAAAATAAATCGATTTTGCTTACGATGTTTTTTTGATTTAAGCCCCCCATGATGAGCAAAAAACGAAAAACTCTTAATTTCACATTCCGCCAAAAATAAAGTTTTTTGCACAAATGAGCGATTTAGACATTTTAACCCATTTTGTCGCCACGACCCACATACGATTTTTCTGAATTTTACTCCAGAATATTTGCAGAGGTGCCCCGTAACGTATCTACAAATTCTGAAATATGTCGATACCTTAGAGCGCTGTAGTCCTATCTCCATTTTTCCAATTGTTGGGAAATGCAAAAAGAAGATTTCAAACAGTGGTTATTTAGGATTGGCTGCTATTTTGATATAATGATGCATGCAATATTTTTACCTATAATATATTTCAACATAATTTAATATTTTTTACCAATTTTATTAATTTCTAATGAAATCCTAGCCAATTTATAGTATGTCATTACTTTTGCCCTTATATAGAATTCCACTATTATTAAAAAAAACGACGTATTTAGTACATTTTTTTAATTTTTTCCACTTAAATGTCGTAAAAAGTCATGAAACGAGTAGAAAACACGAAAAAAAACGAATTTTTTTTTTTTTTTTTTGAATTTTTGGTTCCGACAAACAAGAGTGGAGCCTTGGGTGTAACCAAATTTGTTCACTAAAATGTCGCAAAAAGTCATGAAACGCGAAGAAAATGCGAAAAAACGAAGATTTTTTTTCAAAAATGTGACTTATTTGAATATTCAGTGGAGATAGGACAGTAGCGCTCTTGAAAAAATTACAGTTTGGAGATAGGATTTTTTTTTAATTTTCGAATATTTTGGTGTTTTAGTGGTATTTTGACATCACACAGTTTTCCACACGGTAAAGAAGCCCACAATGTTGCCATAACTGCAAAAATCTCAAAATCGCAAAAAGTGGAGATAGGACTATAGCGCTCTAAGGTATCGATGTGCTTTCCTGTATATTATCGGAAATCTCGATTTTCCCAACATTTTAAGATAAAACGACCTCCTGACACCATTTTGGTTCGAAATTTTTCTGTTCACCTATTGGGAATTTCATTTTATACGTCTAGGAATATATTCCACTACATTTGGTTATTGAACATGGAAAAAAAATTTCTTAAAACCTGTGTCATATAAGAGGAGATTATTTTCGGATATACCCATATATATATTTCATTCCACATTTCACTTTTTCTTTTTTTTTTCCTTAATTGTAAACAGTCATTAAGAATTTATTCTATAAATGCATATTAAATTTGTCTTCAAATTTTAAATTCAGATTGTCCCAAATACGAAAACAACATCATTCAAATCTGTATGCAACATTGCATTAATAAGCTTAAACGGAAACGGAAGTACTGGCAGTTAAAACACAAACACAGCAAAGCTACATACAACAACAGCAACAACAAACTTGACGCCAACAGCAACACTGAAAATAGCGACAAAGGAACCAAACCAACTGGTTGAACATTTTCAGTTTCCAAGGATAAGATCAAACAACAACAAAGTACTGGGATTTGTCACAAGATTTTTTTCATTTAAGTAGAAATTAAAAATTGATTCTTTCAAAATGGCATACTCATGCAAAGTAAAATTTAATATTAACACATTTTCGGCCAATAGTACAGTCATTTGGTAGTTTTACCTGGAAAGTTTTGCGGGATTTTCGCATATGAGTTATTTTTTAGATTTTGATGTGCTCTTTCAGTATTTCAACTTTGCTACCTGGAATCGTGTTCGCGCCGCCGTTTCTTACAAATATCTCTTTAGTGGTTACTTTTAGAGAAAAAATTGTGGCGCAATATCGTAGCTTATAAAATTTTCTGTAAAAATAACTTTTTTCGTACGACTTATAACTCAGGAGATACCTAATTCAAAATTTGAAAAAAATTAGTAAATTGTGCATGCCGCTTGTGAGTAGGCACAGTGATGTGCTGAGCTTAAAATTACGATAACTCATGAACGGTGAGTCACACGTTCAAAATAAAAACACCTTATAGGGAATTACTTTTACTATAAGGTACAAACCATATGTAAACGATCAAGAAATTTGTTCATGAAATCCGATTTGGCTATAAATTGGCATAAGCAATAGTTGCATAGTGGAAAAAATTACTACCAAATATTTTTTCAAAATTTAAAAAAATGGCGGAGATATGGGACTTTGAAATTTTTAGGTTAGTTTTTTTTGAGAAGCTATAACTTCGGTTGCATTTATCCAATTTTCAATTTTATGGTGCTAAATGGTTTGTCTTAAAACAGACTTTAAAATAAAAACTAGCAAACATTTGTTTTTTTTTTTATATATAGTTTACACTGAAAAAAAAATTTAAATTGAGTTTCCCAAAATACGTCCTTTTTAATATTTTTTATTTTTCTTGTAAAAAAAGCTACAAGTGTAACTTACCAGTCCTCCAAAAATTGGAGTGGGCCTGCCAGTGGTTCTCCAGAAAAACAATAATATGTAGCATCTTCGCCAATTTTTCAGTACATTTTTTTAATTTAAAATTTTTATTAAAAAAAATTTTCAAATGCTGAAAATAGTTTATTGACTGTTTTTTTGCTTGTATAGTTCTAATATAAGTACCAAAGCACTTTTTTCAAATTCAAATTAACGTTTAATTAAAAACTTCAAATTCAAAAAAATTGTACTGAAAAATTGCGGCAAAAGCTACATTTTATTGTTTTTCTGGAGAACCACTGGGAGGCCCACTCCAATTTTTGGAGGACTGGTAAGTTACACTTGTAGCTTTTTTTACAAGAAAAATAAAAAATATTAAAAAGGACATATTTTGGGAAACTCAATTAAAATTTTTTTTTTTCAGTGTAAACTATATATAAAAAAAAAAAACAAATGTTTGCTAGTTTTTATTTTAAAGTCTGTTTTAAGACAAATCATTTAACACCATAAAATTGAAAATTGGATAAATGCAACCGAAGTTATAGCTTCTCAAAAAAAACTAACCTAAAAATTTCAAAGTCCCATATCTCCGCCATTTTTTTAAATTTTGAAAAAATATTTGGTAGTAATTTTTTCCACTATGCAACTATTGCTTATGCCAATTTATATCCAAATCGGATGCCATAAAAAAAATCTTGATCGTTTTGAAATGGTTTGTACCATAAGCTTCATTTTATTTTTTTCGTATCATCTATAGTTTAGGAGATATTTTTTCAACAAACCTTAAATTTAGAAAAAAACCTTTTTTTCAAAATAGCTCCAAAACGGTTCATCCTAGAAAAATGTCTATTCTTAAATTTTTTTTTTTTTTGGGAAATGTACTACCGAATTAAAGAAAATTTAAAAATAATTCCAAAAAAAAAAATCTAAAAAGCTATGTTTATAGGAATTTTTTGTGCTAAAATGGCCGCCAAAGTCAAAAAAAAAAAAAAAAAAAAACATCAACTTTGAAGGTCCAGAACTTTCTGAAATCTTTTAAAACTCTATAAAACAAATACATTCTTAGAATGTGCATTTAAATAGCTAAAAATTTGTTGCACAAAAATTTCTCTTAAACGATAGGGTGACCCAAAAAAATGTTTTTTCTAAAACAAGTCAGAAAATCAGTTTTTACCCTATAAATCCTCAGGGGTACATTTTAGACCCCCCTCCAGGAGCAATTTTTTTGCTACTCTAGGCCTCCTCTATCACTTCCCAGAAGCTTCGTAACCTTATGCAATTCACCCTGTATATAATATCTTTTTTCTTATACGAGTTAAAATTGTATGTACTAATGTACTTACGTACTAATGTACTTAAGTTTGTCTGTGGCAATATTTTTTTTCGAAAACGGCTGCAGCGATTTCAATAAAACTTAAGACAATAATAGATATTATCATCGAATGAAGAATAAAATAGGTTTTTACTTTCCAAATACTCGTAAGGGGGCATGGCACCCCCCTAAATTTAAAACTAAATCTGGTCATAACTCGCAAACGCTACAAGATATTTTGATGAGATTTGGTAAACGGGTACTGCTTATCAATGCCTTGTAATAAACGAAAAATGGGCGGTATTGAGAAAGTGCCAAGCCCAATTTTTAACTATTGAATATTTTGATTCAATATTACTCGAAAACGACTCCAACAATTTTGATGAATATTAAGGAGATATTACTCCTGGAAACAAATTTTATAATGTTATATTCCGCTGTATTCGAAAAACCTTTTGAAGGACGTGTCATTGCCCACAAAAATATAATACGCTATGAAAAAAAACTACTAAAGCAATCTTTCTAAATTTAACTGTAGAGAGTATACTTGCTATTAGGCACCTACGAACTGAAAATGGGCGAAATATTGCCGGCGCTCGTGGAACTTCCCATACAAGTAAAACACATTAAATGTTATTTCTCGGAAATGGTGCGACATATTTTGATAAAATTTGGTATGTGGGTCTGGATCATGAGTATTGAAAAGTGGGCGTTGCTCAATAATTGCCACAACCACTTTTCACCAAAATAAAAATTTTGCTTAATAACTCAGGCACAAAAAAAAAATGGGATGAACTTTTTATTTATTATATGCAGTCTTATGTATTTTTCTACGTTGATTCCGTCTTCTTCAGCAGAATTGCCATTTTAACCGCAGGATTTTGAAATATCCTTGCTTGAAGTTGAGGAAAACGCTGTGTTCAGTCTTAGAGTGTAGCTCCAAGAAAAGGTGAAATTCTTTTTTAACAAAATATCGTTTCGGAATTTTCCACTAGGACTCTTACTTTCCGATTTATGATCCTTTGAAGATAAGATATATCAGCTCCATACAAATGACGAAATATTTTGGGTACGTGGCTTATCCCATTTCTTTATTTTAGGGCATTCTGTTGGGTGTACAACTTAAAAACCGGAATTTTTTAGCGAAATTTGATGCTTTATTGTGGAAAAATGTTACAATATATTTTATTCAAAGTATTGTCCATTGAAAGCTACAACATTTCCCCATCTTTCAGGCAATTTATGAATTCCATCCCAAAAAAATTGCGCTGGCTCGGCGGCCAAAAATGAATCTATCCAATTTTCGATATCTTGAACTTAAGTGAAGCGTATTCCTGATAGGGCATTCCGCATCGATCGGAACAAATGGTAGTCTGATGGTGCAAGGTCTGGGCTATAAAACGGGTGAGGCAAAATTTCCCATCCGTTGTTTTCCAGGTAATTTTTGACTGGGGCAGCAATATGTGGCCGAGCGTTGTCATGATGAAAAATTATTGCTTCGTGTCTGGTCGCATTTTCCGGGCGTTTTTCGATGATGGCACGCTTCAAACGTATTAATTGTGTTCGATAGAGGTCACCTGTGAGCATTACCTTGGCACCATGGATATTTGCCTTTGGCTGGGAAGGTCCTGGTTGTCCGGGCTTCATATATGAATGTTTGCGTTTCGGGTTGTCGTAATGGATCCATTTTTCATCCCCAGTCACGATCCGATGCAAAAATGACTTTTGGCAGCATTTTTCTTTGCAAAAAAATTACCCAACAGAACCTCCCGCAAATGTTGTCTTTTTCTCGAATTTTCGAAGTTATTCATCGTGAAAAATAATAATGATGCACACAAGATAAAATTGTTTTGTTGACTGATTTTGACAGCTGTCAAATGTACCTTCAAAATGACATATATATAAAGTTCGAGTTCACGATATTTGTTAGTACGGACATCCACTGTCAAATTCCGGTTTTTAAGTTGTACACCCAATATTTCACCAAAAAAAAATTCCGAATTTTTGATATTTATCTATTGTTTCCTTTGCCATTCGATACTTTCCGAGGTTTTTCTTATTATTATTCTCATCGGTAAGTTCATCAGTTTGAAAGCATGAAAATTGGAGGCGAAAAAATACGAATTTCATCAGAAAGAAATAGCTATGAATAAAAACATCGATTAAAATAATAAGATAAGATTGTCAACCGAGCAAGGATCGGTCTCCAGGTTATTTTTTAACGGCAAATAATATCACAAGTATTGGTTATTTTAGTTAAATTTTTTTTTTTTAAGTAAAAAAAGGCAGGGCTTACTTTTTTTCAAAAAATTATTTTTAGATCACCTGAGCTCAAAGTTGTAAAAAAACATGCTCAAGATAAAAGAAAATGAATAGCTTCCTTACAAATTTTCATCATGTTCAATCTACATATATGGTAGACTCACGACTTACCCAAAAGCATAAATTCAACCCTTTTTATAACACAATTTCTATAAAAAAAAAATTCGCAAATTGCGAACATATAAAAAACACAAGCAAAAAGGATCAAGTACCCACCTACATACTATATCAGTGCCATTGTTGCCAAACCGATATAACCCAGAATGCAAAAACAAAACACAGTTTGGCTACTTCTGGCTTAAAACTCAAATTAAAGCGTATTAAACCAGCGAAGCGGTAACAACATTCATTTGCCCGCCTTTGGCTTTTTTACCATTTTTTGTTTTGTTTTCTGCACTTTCTTTCGCTTATATCCTGCGCGTTCTACTTTTTATATTCTGTTATCCTTTTTTTTTGCTATTTGGCATGAATCCTTTTTAATTTCACTTCAATTTTATTTTTGCTCTTGCCAAGTGTGAAGTATGCTAACGAGAAAATAACGAAGGGCATGTTGGAGAATTTTAAATTGGCCAGTAACATAGACACACACACATTTACAACATAGTACAAACATACATACATACACAAATAGCAGCTTGATTTAAATTGGCAAGCAGCCTAACTACACGTACACTCAGCTTCAACTTCAACTTCAAATGAAGCTACAAAGAGAAGCAATGAAAAAGACAATAATGGCAGGTAGCAAGAAGCAACAATTATTGGGCACGAAAGCATCTGGAGATGAATGCTCTGAGGCAATTGAATGGGTGGTAGATGTGAATGAATGTACTACATACATTCATATGCTATTTAAAATAGGTTGAATCCTTTTCAGAGTTTTGTTCAATGTTTTGCTGTTCATCTGGTTGACCATTTAAAAATTCAAATTGGCATTTTGAAATTATGCCAAATGCTGCAGTGAAGATATGTATGTAGGCGAGAAATTATAAAATGTTTTGAGTTTTGAACTTTGATGATGATTTGAGATTGAAGCGCAATTGCAGCGACATTAGTATGATTGGTTTTCAACTCATTAAGGATTATTGCCTGAGATACAGACTTTTTCGATCACGCGTTAAATAATAATTTATCAAAACTGAAATGTCGAAAAATTTCGAGTATCTTGGAAAATGTTTACAAAATTGTAAATAAATAAAAATTTATAAAGTTAAAAAATTTTAATGCGATAGAGGAACCGCATTTTGGAAAAATATGGTTTTCGAATTGATATTTGGCTTCTCAGCACAAATTAATGAACACTGCAACTTATGTAAGTATGCTCTAAATATCCATGAACTTGAAAAGTTAAACCAAAAAGCTCAACATCAACATTAACCCCTTGAGACCGAAGCCTAGACCATTGTAGATATCGAACAATGAACTTCAGATTAAATTTTCTAGTGTTTAAATTAAGAAAAAAAAGTGGGTCCGGAAAAGGCCCTTATAGCCGGAAATGGTGCAGTCATATTGTATTATACAGTGCAGCAAAAAAAGTTCGAAAATCTTTTTGAATACTATTCCTGAAAGCACATGACGTTACTAATAAAACCCTATCTGTGTTTTGGTTGTTTGGCTCCAGATCGAATTTTATAGTAGAGTAGAACGGGGTAATGTCGTGCACTGAACTTTGACATGCTCGTGAAGCCGTACATCTCAAGCGAATGCGACGAGTAAGCATCCGATCGAAAGATAATTTCGTTGGTTACATCCATGTGTAACAACATTTGTGTAGCGAGAAATTGTGTTTGTGTAAGTGAGGTAAAAAAAAATGTGCACGACATAACCCCCCTCAAAATTTGTGGGGTAATGTCGTGTATTGTTTTCCGAGTATAGTAAAGGTACCAAAATGTATGAGAAATGATAGGTAGTGGTTCTATTAGAGGAGATTTAGCATTATCATGTTTTTATTCATTATTGTACAAGTGTGAAATACATAATATGTTGTGTAGAGTAGAACGGGGCAATGTCGTGCACTCAACTTTGACATGCTCGTAAAGCCGTACATCTCAAGCGAATGCAACGAGTAAACATCCGATCGAAAGATAACTTCATTGGTTAGATCCATGTGTAACAACATTTGTGTAGCGAGAAATTGTGTTTGTGTAAGTGAATGTGCACGACATTACCCCAATGGTCGTTTTAAAGGTCAACTTCGATAACTCGGTGAAGCCCAACATTTTTTCGAAAACCAAATGCTTCTTTTCTTTGGCAGGATATTTGATTTTAGAAAACACTTACCTGGTATATTTTCCCGCAAGGAAAGTTATTTTTCTGACCCGATGAAAAAACACTTTTATCGTCCCAAAAGCGTGCGTTTTGAAAAAAAGGTTACTCTGTAGAGACGAACTGGTGAAAATTGCTAGTATTATATGCATAAGCTCAGTAGGTCAGCAGGTCTCTACCTTACAAACAGAAGGTAAATCATTCAATTCTTTGGACTAAAACAGCCAGTGCACGACATTTCCCCCTGCACGACTTTACCCCGTTCTACTCTACTATAAAAATTGCTTCAAAACTGTTTTTTCAAAGTTTCCACGGCTATAAGTCGTAAACCGTTTGAGATTTTTTTTTCTTTCTTCAACGAAGTTATAGATATAGACGAAAAGAAAAAAATTGTTCAAAAAACTCACCCAAAAAAATTGGGTTTTGGGTCTTAAAATCACAAAAATGTCGAAAAATTGCAAAATTTTTGGTCATAGCTACAAAACCGTTCCGTATTTTGCCAAACAATTAAAACAAAGTTTTAGCCAAAACTTAACTGAACAACTCTCTAGAGTATGTCAATATCATTCGAGTACTCCTTGATAATAATTTGAATTAAAACATTGATGTATCAAAAAATGCTCGGGGTCCTATGTGACCCCATCGGTCTCAAGGGGTTAAAGCGATAATTTTATGCTACCAAATCCAAAAAATTGCATACAATTTATCTACACACGTACTTAAAAATTGTGTTTTTTTTTTTTTAATTTTTATTAATTAGTCCCTGGAAGTCGAAATTTGGAAATCATTAATAAAAATTAAAAACAGAAAAAGGTTTTTTAAATTTAATTTTAAATCGTGACCGAGAAATAAATAAGTATTTAATATATATTGTAAGGTCATTACAACAATAAACACCATCAAAATCTTAAGTTACCCTTAACCCTTTAACGACCAGGTCTAAATACGCGAAAGAATTTCAAAATAAAAATACAACAAAATCGAAGTAATGGGTAATAAAACTTTCATTCAAGCAAATGGGGTTCTGGCAAACATACTTGTCTTTAGTCGTTAAAGGGTTAAAAATACGTTTTTGGGTGACTTTGCGCGCTTAAAAAGTTTTTGCTGATTTATTTTTAAACCAAAATCCTATTTTTTTACGGCTCTGCATTGTACAATATATATTCTTCCTAAACATATACGGGACGGTTGGGATCCGGTAGAACACCGGAAAATTTAATATTTCCGGGACAATTCTGAACAACTTTTCTTAGTTTTATTTTTCGAAATTCGCAAAACTGACGGAGATATAGCCATCGGAATATCGGGATATGTATGTATGTATGTTTTCTGCTTTAACTCCTAGGAGGAGCATAGGGCCAATATGAAATCTCTCCATTTGTCACGATCTCTTGCGATGACTTTAATCTCTTGCCACGACTTTCCCGATTCTTGGATTTCCTTTTTCAGCGACCTTTTCCAGTTGGTTTTGGGTCTACCACGTGCTCTACTACCTTGTGGATTCCACTCAAGAGCTTGGCGAAAACTTCGCTGTGTGGTTTCCGGAGAGTGTGACCAATCCATCTCCATTTGCGTAGCTTGACCTCGATTGCTATAGCCCTCTGATTGCATTTTTGATGTAGCTCGGCATTTTATGTATATAGCGCGAGGCCACCAAACCTTTAATATTCGCCTTAAGCATTTGTTGACGAATACTTGCAGCTTGTTCGTAAGTTGTTCAGTAACAAGCCACGTTTCGCACCCATATAACAAAGCCGATTTCACATTCGAATCAAAAATGCGCACTCTCGTTTTGGTGGATATAACGGATGAAGACCATATTTTGTTCAGTTGAGCAAACGCGCCTTTTGCTTTTGCTATTCTTCAGTTGATATCTTATTTTGCTCCACCATCCATGGAGATAATGCTGCCTAAATACGTGAAGCTATCGACATTTCCGATGTCATCACTGCCAGCTCTAAACGTGATGTCATCCCTGTTTGCGTTTAACTTCATGCTTTTAGTCTTGGATGCGTTGATTTTTAGGCCAGCCTTTTGTGATTCCAAGACAAGGTCTTCAATTTTGCTTTGCATATCTGAATGTTTGGACGACAAGAGGCAGATATCGTCAGCGTAGTCGAGATCTTCCAGATGTTCGCTAAAGTTCCATTGGATACCCCTTTTGGCCTTATTAAGAGCTTTATCTAGGATATCATAAAGAACGATAAGGAAGAGTGATGGTGATAGTAAACATCCCTGCCATACGCCTGAATTAGTGGTGAATGTCGGTGACAAAACAACCCATTGTGCAACACACTGCATTTAGCCTTCATATTGTGCACGTACTAAGTTTATGGCCGTTGCGGCAATACCTCTTCGTTGCAGTGAGACCCAAATGTTTTCTCGGGAGACACTGTTCGACAATTATTCTGAGGGTGTTGATTTGATCCACGCATGATCGGGATATAGCTTTATGAAAAACATTTTTGAAATCAGCGGGGCCAAGATATTGGAAATTGATACACATTTTGAAATAAAACTCCGACCACGCTCCAACTTTGTATGGGTGGTAGGCGTATTCACGGATTTTTCTTATTTTAACATGAAAAATATCTGCACCAAATTTCAATAGCCTTGCTCTATTACTTTTATATATGACCGGCGTTCCCACTGTATACCGTGCTGAATCGTGTGCCTAAGTATGTGACCAGCCAAAAAAAGGTGCAAAATTCAGTTTTTTGCAAATATCTCGTTAACGGCTACTTCTATTAAAAAAGATTAGGGGCAGATTTGTAGTCCATAAAGTTTCATAAAGAAACTCCCAAAATTTGAAATCGTAAGACTAACAGTTCCCGAATTATAGTATTTTGAAAATTAACTCTCCTACTACTCTTCACACTTATACGCAGCATACATCTTTAGTTAGGATATATCCTTGACTATAAGCAGTACGAAAACAATTCTCACATCTTTTGACATGGAATTTTCTAAGCTACGAAAATGTTGCACTTCATTTTTCTATCGAAGTAACAGTTAGCAAAATATTTGCCAAAAACTGATTTTCGCAACCTTTAACCTTGAAGAACAAATTACAAATTTTATGACTTTCTACAGGAAATTGATTGGGCTACAAATTTGTTGTACGACATTTTTCAATAGAATTAACAATTAACGAGATATTTGCATAAAACTGATTTTTGAACAATTTTCAGGCCTGTCACATAATTACTTTCTAGCATCTAGCTCTTAACTGAAAATTGGCGTGATAGGATCAAGGCCACGTCCACCTTCCATGCAGTCCAAAATTGTCCGCCATTTTGCTTTTGAAAAATTTTATCCAAAATTTGGAATCAACGATCTCAAAATCCTAGCTCAAAATCTCTAGCTACAATTTCGTCGTAATATAAGCATTCTTTAAGAAACTGTCCGCCATTTTGTATCCAACATTTTATTTTAAAAAAAATATATCTCAAATTTGAAAAAGCAACTTCAACACAAATTTGTCGTGGCATAATTATTTTTTAAGAAACTTGTCCACCATTTTAAATCCGCCATTTATTTTCAAAAAAATTGATCTCAAATTTGGAATACGTTATCTTTTGTTTTCAAAAAAAAATCAATCGCGGTATAGTCATTTTTCTTAGAAAATTGTGCGCCATTTTCGATCTGTCATTTAGTACTAAAAACAAAGGTAACCTGGAATTTTTTCCGGGATTTTTGAAAATGAGCTTTTGTATAGAATTTGGTGTGGTTTTTCCGAATTTCAACTTTGCCACCTCGTATTATGACTGCTCCGGAAATCTTTCCATGTAGAACTACCAAGTCACTATACAATTTTTAATTTTAAGAAATGGCTTCAAGATTTGGAATCAGCAACACCAAAAACATAAATGCTGATATTTTTTTTTTTTTTTATTAAAATTAACCAGAAAATACTTATGACCGTGACGCTTGTTCCCATGCCTTCTGCCCCTAAGACCGTCACAAGTTTTATGTTCAGCTCCTAAGAAAAAAATATAGAGACATGACATCTAATGAGAATTTGTTTGCTTAACTTTACAGGTAAGTAGTCTCTTTAAAGTCAATTTGAAATGTTCGAAATTCGGCCACAATGCGAACATTATTATGGTTTAAATTTAAAGCAAATTTATAACAGTTGGAAACATTTTAAAACTGAAAAAGTTTTAACCACCAAAGCAACACAAAAAATATAAACAAAAAAAGAGTCAAATCCGATAGAAAACCCAACGGATTGACTTATCAGCAACATGGTTTTAGTACGCTCTGCATCCCACTGAAAGCAGACATTTAACGCCGATGCTGCCCGAATGGAGCTGTGCAGCACAATTGTCGAAAGCAAAGTGGACAATTGTCAACAACATTTTTCGCCTCGATTCAATTTCAGTTTTCGTTTTTTCTGCTATATCTCTGAAAAAAAAAAACAATTACCAAACAATATTGTTTTTTTTTTTTTTTGGCGACAGTTGTCCTCTGGGGCCTTACCAATTTTCACTGACTTTGGCAGAGTGCTTTCTCGGCAACTGCTGCTGCTTTCATTTGTTATTTTTTGGCGAACAGCAGAAGCAACAACAAATGAAATTCTTTTCTTTCCTGCACGCATACAATTTCAGTGCAATAACTGGAAAACCAAAATAAACAATAAACTCAATACAATTGTAGTTTTTCACACACAAATACATACAAGTGATTTTGAGATAAAAAGAAATGCAAAATAACAAAAAAAAAAAACATCACCAACACAAAAAGAATGAGGAAACAAAGATTTGTGCTGCTGCTGCTGTTGTTGCTGTTGACACTGCATTTGCTATACACTGAAGACAGATTACTGACAATGTAGAGAGAGCAGTGCTGTGGGGTGTGGGTGGGTGGAAATAGCAGTAAATGTTTTTGGACAGCTTATTGTTTATCTAAATATCTACAAGTGTATGTGTGTGTATGCGTTTATATTGCGCAAGTGTTTGTGAAATGACGTGTAACATGGCAGCAACAATAAAATGAATGAAAATTGCAAATGCAAGCAAAACAACTGATGATGTGTCATACAATGTTGCAAGTGGGTAGGGGAGTGTCACGAAGATTAAAGCAACATATATAAACGTTTAAGAAAAAGAAAAAAAATAGAATTTCAGCCTTTGCAATACATTTGATATTACAAAGACTAACCACGAAAACTGGATTTACTTTACGAGACTGAGACCGATACTATGAAAATAACCAGTTTTTATCAGAGATATGACCAAAACTTTCTAAGAAGTTAATGTTCACCTAGTCATTCTCTACAAAAGTTGGCTTAAAAACATTACGAAAAAATTAATAGTTTGAAGTAACGGACAGTCAAAGCGACTTGCTTTTTTTTAGTCAATTTTTCGACCTTTGATCGAAAACCGGCTGGGTTTTTTCCACTACCAATTCCAATTTTTTTTTTTTTTGAGATCTTATTTTTTTACCACTAATTTCAGGAAATGGACGGGGAGCAAACAAATTTACAACTTTGCACATTTTATATATCTTGTGGGCGCTCTAATAGGGACGATATACAGACATACAAACATTCATTTTTATATATGAAGCAAAACACGCCAAGCGTACAAGCTGAACATTTTTTTTCTCCGATTTCGCTCAAGTTTCGCAATATGGTAGTGCCGGTGGGCAAGAACAACAATCCGGGGGGATTTGGTGCTAGAACCATTTGTTGTTAAAATACAGGATGTTGAAGTTGGCGTTTTTAGTCATTTTCATGAAAAGAGTGGTTTTTCAAAACTTTAAGGGTTACATCAAAGTTTGTAAATTGATATATTAAAAAATTGGTCCCATTCATTTTAATTGTTCTTTTTATAAAAAAAAAATATTACTTAGTGAAAAAAAAATTTTTTCACCAAAATTTTTAAAACTTAAAAATACTTTTGAATTTTTTTTTTAAAAAACCCCCCTTTGATTTTTTTTAAAGTACTTTAAGCTTAAGCATAATTTATAAGCTTTAAAATGGTATATGACTCAAGATGGAACTCGGTCGCTAGATGAGAGTTTTTGGCTTTTGAAATTTGAGCGAAATCGGAGACAAAAAAATTTTCACCTGGTCCGTTTGGCGTGTTTTGCTTCATATAAATATAAAAATTAATGTTTGTATGTCTGTATGTTCCTTAAAAACTCCCAAAAGGCTAGACCGATCGCCATGAACATTTTTATTTATAGGTTATTTATAGGTTTTTGGGTTTGGGCACGTGTTTCTACATCATAAGTTTTTTTCGGTTTTTTTTTTCACTCAAGGATGCCGGAACCAAAATTTTTTATTTTTCTTTTCTTCAAGCTTTTTCCACTTTTTATGACTTTTTACGACATTTTGGTGTAAAAAAAATTTTTCCACCAAGGGTCTATCTTGGACGTCGGAAAAAAAAAACAATAATTTATAAATTTCTGAAAATATTTAACAGACATGGATGAGATTTGGTATACGTATTAAAATTATTTGAACAAATAATGTTGAAAGGAAAACGGGCGGTCCATGTCCTTAAAAAACGTCATATCTCCGAAACTATTTAACGCACAGAGATGATATTTGGTACGTAAATAAATTGAATCAGAAAAGGTCCCGGCCTTTGTACAAGAGAAAGTGTTGCGACGCACACCGGAAAATGCTATTGTAGTTTTCAATAAAATTTAGGGTGAAGCAAGAAAAATTTTTTTTTTTTTTTTTTGTTAGAATATACCAAAAAATTAGGTTTGTCCCTGTAAATCCCCAGGGGTATATTTAAGACCGCCTCCTTCACACACAATTTTTTGTAAGACTAAGCCTCCTCTATTGTCTCCTTGGAGCTTTCGTAATCTTATCGTTTACACCGTGTTTGTATATGCTTGATCAGCGCCTCTTGCTGAGTCGATATAACCATATCTTAACTATGTAGATTTGAAAGAATTATCATCTGTGCGTTATATTTTTAATAGTTTGAATAAAATTGAAAGTTTATTGACAATCTATTTTTTTTTTAAATTTTTAGAATACAAACTCATAAAAAAACTTGTTTATTTAAGCATGAATTCTTCAAAAGTTCCTTAAATCCTTTCCATAAACACTCACTAACTTGCTGCATGCAATGGTAAAATGTGCTGTTTATTACTAATATACCCACAAATGGTATTTACACACACATAGAAATAAATTGCGCATACAAATGTGACATGCTCAGCACTGAATGTCCTTTTTTTATACAATGACAGCATATAAATATTTTGCACGAACTAACTAATCTGACCATACCAAACAGATAGATACAATCCATACTAAAGATGTGTGTTTTGATCAACATAATTATTGAAATAGTAGGACATTTTAAATCATTATGTTCATGTTCATGTTCAGTTTTGAGTTATTCAATGAAAATAATTTGAGAGAAATTTAAGTTGTGGAAGTGATACTGCAATTCCAATCCATGCATTTTGACTCAATATCGACAAAATATAATCAAGTTTCGATAAGCTTCTAAGTACAAATGGTACTATTATCCCTAATACACTTCTTACTTTGTGTGTGTATGCATATTAATTGCATAATTAACACACATATTTACCAACACACATGCGTCCAGCATAACAAACGCACAAATTACTAACAATAAAGACCAAATGTTGACCAACTACAACTATCTGGCAGTGCGTGTTAATTAACTTTGGCTTTTTTTCGAACTCTCTCTCATTCTTTTTTCTCTGAACTTCACATACGACTAAATATGTAGATGCTGCGTTACAAACACATAGATACTCTTTTCTTTGTTTGTATCATTTGCTTAGGTACACAGAAAAAAAAAATTGTATTTCCAACAACTTAATGTTTTGATTCAAGAATTTTTGTTGGTTGAAATCTTCCCAAAAACTTTTGCTCTTGTTTTAAATACGAAAATGTTATTTTTTATATAAAACGAAAAATTGTTGAATCAAATAAAAAGTTGTTGAAAGATTAAGAACGGAAATTCTTGTTTCAAAACCGAATCTTTTGACAATATTTAGGAACGAAATAAATGAAATGTTTGTCCTTATATTCATAAGTATTTATTTGCAATCTATCTTACAGCAATAGAAATGATACAAAATCGAGGACATTGGGTGCTGTATGAGATGAAGCCGAGAGAAGTATACGGGGTTTTCAGACGTGTGGACTGTTGCTTCAACGGCAGAAAAGGAAATGTTTTTTGTTTACCTCTTCGTGACTGGCGATAGAAAATGGATACAGTACAGAAATCCTAAGCTTAAATAGTCTTGAGATAAGCTGGGTTCATGCATTGACATCGTCCGCACATCCGAATATCCATGATTCGAAGGTTCTCTACATATAGTGGAATCAACGGGATATAATTTATTATGAAATTCATATGCTGCCAGAATACAGTGCTTTTGAATAGTCGATAAGATTCATGAAAATGAGGTTTTAAAGAAAAACTTAGAGTTTTTAGATATGAATGTTCTATATTCCAAGGCCGGATTTGAATTAAGCATTGTAAAATACATTAAGGGCCGTTTTCACAATGTCCAGTTAACGTTTAACTGAAACTTTAACTGTAGGTTTGAATAAAATTGTTTTCTCAATGTGAAGTTATTTATTAACTGACGGAAAATAATCTTTAACGTTCAGTTAAATATAACTGGCACAATTCTTTCAGTTAAAATTTAACTGGCAGATGAAATAAATTCAAATATTTTTTGAAATTCATATGAAAAAATTTGAAATTTTTACATTTTTTGAAAACATTTTAAGGGGAAATTTGTTATTTATTCACAATATATATTAAACCATAAGTTAACAAATAGAATTTTATTGAAATCCAAATAATTTAACGGAAAGTTTATACCCATAGCTTCCGTTAGTAAACTTTAGTTTAAAAATATCTTAACTGGACATTGTGAAACCGGCCCTAAATATACTTATTTTTATATATGTTTGTTCTGTTTTTTCTTCTTCATTTTTTTTGTTTCATATGGGATATGTATTTTTGCGATATTTCGCGAAGATGATCAGCTTCGATTTTGGAGTTTGCATTTTTCAGACCACTAAACTAGTATAAATGAAACCCCATTCACAGATTTTCTCCACATTTTCATCAAACCTATCGACTGTTCAAGAGCACCGTGAGAGAGATAGGAGAAAGTAATGTTAAATGAGGGGCAATAATTTGAGTAAAATGTTTCTTACTTTTATCTGTTGAACAGAGCTTTAAAAACAAAACATCTAGAACTTATTTAGTAATATAAATTGAATTTTTTTTTTTTTTTTTTTTTTTTTGACAAAACTGGTGTTTGAAGCTTTGTATTTAAAAATATTTTTCATATTTTTTATGACAAATGCGTAAAAATATTTAATATCAAGAACAAAATTGTTGATTTAAGAATAAAATACTTATTCCAACAATTTAGAAATAACAATTTTTTTGAGAGTGCAAAATTGTTGTTTTAACAATCTTTTTTTTTCTGAGTGTATGGCATGTATGCTGCACATGCTTTAGTTTTTGCTTCTCACAGTTTCAACTATGTTGTATAATCATTATGGCCAAAAGCTAAATTAAATAAATACTTTTGCAGTAGTTCAAAAGAACTGAGATAAAAAATAAAGTTGTCTTATTAAAGGTAGCGATATGAAAACAGAGATAGAAAAATTCCACAAATCAAACCATAAGTTCATTAATTTTTTTCTCAAACGACGTATATGATGCTCTTATTCTGTTTTCATCTTTAAATATGTTTTTTCCTTTGAACTCTGATAATAGGGAAAAACAATGAACCCACATGGTTCTTGTGAATTGTTTTGGCCTGTAAGTCACACGTCAGAAGAACTTAATGGTTAATTCGGTACTTCAAGGCTTGCCTAACTTATGGTTAACCTAATAAGCCTATTTTGAAGCCGAAAGTTTTGAGTTTCCTTGATTTACCATGCAATTAGTTGCGTTGAAATTTTTGTTTAATGTAGTTTTTCAGCACTCTGTTCTCATGAAGAATGCAGCTTTTTATACTGCGCACTGTTGAGTCAATGAAATAAGCCATTTGTAATATTTTCCAACGCGAAAAGCCATTAAACAATTGCTGGAAGACTAACAGCCGCTGCTTAATCGTTGTGCATCAGATCATTGTCAAAAACTACTCACGTGCTCAAGTCCATTGATGATTTCGAACAAAAAATGGCTTAAGCATATTGCAAGAATAGGGAGGAAAACATAAGAACTGAAAATACCATCATTCCTTTACCATGGACGATCTTCAATATACTAAGAACTTTTTGGTTGGAATAAGGTGTGAGATCAATTTTTGTAGCTCAGTTCTTGTTTTTAGTGCTGCGGGATATTTTTGTAATTTTTCTTTTGCACGTTTTATGAAGGCTTTTTTATGCGCAAATTTACATTTGAAATTTTTTGATATTTTATTTTGTTTAAAAGTTATACTCATTTCAAATTTCATAAAGTTTCTGGTTGAAATAAGCTGTGAGCCACTGTATATACAAGGGGCGCTACTTATATTTCGGGAACTGGCAACACTAATGTCAATAGCTAAAATCTGGCACCACCATAATAAAATTTGACATTTTTTAGCACAAACGCACTCACAACGTTTTGATGTACAAGTGTTATATGTTTTGTTTCCAGAAAGTTAAGAAAATCAATTTGGCCAAAAAATGGAAATTTCAAGAAAAGGTTTTCCTTGGATTATTTTTCACAACTTTCGACGTGGATTATGTCAACAAGAATGTGTTGATGAACTCAGTCCTTTGTATGGCAATAAAACACCATCAAAACCACAGTATATGATTGGTATAGTGAATTCAATTGTGGTCGGAGTTCGGTCACCGACGAATTCCGTGGAGGTCGTCCAAAATCGGTTGTTGTGCCACAAAACATGGATGCAGTGCATGAACTGATAATTAAATATCGTCATGTGTTATATTGTGAGATAGAAGTATCCTTGCACATTACAATAGTTTCACTCCAAAACATTCGATTTTGCATGAACGCTTGTAAAAAACGTTTGTTCTCGTTGGAAGCCCCATAATTTATCAATCGCTCAAAAAAAGGCTCGCATCATTTGGTGTAAAAAATTATTAAAAAATTCGACCGTGGTGCTTCAAAACACGACTTTGATTATGACAGGTGACGAATCATAGATAAATGCGTATGAGCCGGAAACAAAACATCAATCGACCGTGTGGGTATTCCAAGCACAGCGAAATAAATGGTCGTCTGTTTCTACGGCCGAATGGGTCATGTGGTCACTGTTCCGCTTGAGAAATGTAGGACGGTCAATTCTGTGTGGTACACGAAGATGAATCATTCTCCATCATGATAATGCGAGCTCTCACACATCTCGTGAAACAAGTGAATTTTTGAGTGGTCAAGACATCGAATTGATGACTCATCCTACGTACAGTCCTGATTTGGCACCCAATCACTTGTTCTTGTTCCCGAACATCAAAGGTAAACTGCGTGGTCAACGATTTACGAGCACCAAAGAAGCAGTTGAAGCGTTCAAAAACCATGTTTTGGGAGTGTCTCAAGAGGAATGGGAAAATTGCTATGACAAATGGTTTGAACGAATGCAAAAGTGTATTGATCATCAAAGGGAATATTTTGCAAAACAATAAAGCCATTTTCAATAAAAAATGTTTGTTATTATTTGCATATATTTGTATATATTTCCCGAAACATAAGTAGTATGTAGTATATTTGAGAACAATTTTCTTAATATCTCTCAACACTCAAAAAAACACAATTAAACTCTTCCAGCTTTTACTGGCCAAGACTTATTTCTGAATTAGTCCAAAAAAAGCCCAAAAATATTGAGCAGATAAGTTGTAACAATATTTAAAAATATTTAAAGGATATTTTGGTTACCTGTATTTAAAAAAATTTTCCGAAAATATTGTACAGTTCAAAAGTTGTTCTACTCCAAAATTTAAAAAAATATGTATAAAATGAAAATGCATTGTATAAAAAAATAGGAATGATCCTTTCAATTGACACGCCTTTCAATATGTTCCCAGTCACCTGAAAATTTAAATTTTTCAAAGTATTCTTCAGAAAAATGTGTAGCTAGATTTTTGATACAGCGAAAAAATGAATTATAACCACCTAATTTTTAAGGTACGTCAAAGTGAGTCTTTTTGCAAGGTGATTTTAAAAAATTTTGAAAGCCGAAAATGTACAGTTGAATAAGGAAAGTGCAGAAAAGAAGAGAAAATTTAAAACTCAAATCAAATCGCTCTCGAATGATCTCAAATTTATGAACAAAATTGATTTTGACCAAAAAAGTTATTTTTTCTTCATTATACCGGGGACTTATCAACCGATGTGTTGCTCTTACTTTAATCCGAACATAATTTTTCATTAGCCGGGCTAAATGTAAGCCTTTGCTAACTTTGTGGTTTTTTTTTTACCTTTATTTTATTGATCACTTTTGCTTTTACAAAGCAAGTACTCACAGTACTCGAAATAAAACGTTGCACAATAGTAAAAGTACTTTATTTAAAATACAAACGTAGCAAAAAAAATAAGGCTAAGTTAATAAAGTCTGTTGAAAAAAGTCCCACCTGTAACGAAAAAGCTCCCTTATACACAAATAAAGCCTTAACACAAATGCTTAAGCGTAACACTACATCCCAACTGTGTTTGGTTTTATGGTGGCGTATGTAGAATGGTATTTGTAAGGCTTTGCAATTACCAACACTCATTTAAACTTTCCTCTGTACGTATGTATGTTTCTTTTCAATGCACCGCACTATTGCAATTATGTTTTATGCACACACACACACACACACACACACACACATACACACACATAAGGAAAGTCTTTTGTTGCTTCACTTGTTTTGCGTTTTCTCTCACTTTATTTCATTCCATTCTTTCATTATTTGCTTTTTATCTCTAACTCCACAATGGGTTTTTCGTTGTTGTTTTTGTTCGCCGCAAAGTAACGTTGATTTCTTTGATTTTCTGTTGCATACTTTGCCGTGCATGCCGCCGTTGCAGCGCGCTTAACTGCTGGTGCTGCTTTTGTCTGTGTGTGCACCAGGATGACTGTAATTACGGTTTTGTTGTTTGGCATTAATGTTGGTTTTTTAATCTGTTAACGAAGTTTTTGCATCTCACTTACATAGTTTATAATCACCGTATGGTATCACATGGCGTATGAGTGACATTTAATTTTACAAAGAATTTTTTCTCACTTTCTGGCATTAGGAAAGAGAGAGAAAATTGTTTAGCAAAGGAAAAAGTCATTTAAGCGCACAGTCAAAAGGTTGCACACAGCCACATTTCAAAACTCTACACAGGTGCAACATAAGTTGACATTTTCTTTTGCACTAAAATTCTTGCTTTCGAAATGACGTTTTCAGTTTATTAAGTTTTTATAGGATTCGATGAAATAATCAGAAAACATGAAATCGAATAAAAATGGGTGTATGAGCGAATCCACAGAAATGCGTTCGACTAATTTTCTACCAAAAAAAAAATTATTAGATTTATCTTTCAAATGCAGTACTATGCATCTCGAGCATTAATGTGGCTAGAAGGCGTGGAAAAAAAGAAACCGCCCCGGACGTGACGATAAATGGGGCTGAAAATGTGCTTTAAGGGAGCGGTAAATAAGATTTCGAAACTGATAATGTTCTATAAGGCTTAGATGACTAAATTGAGGACCCTTTTATTGATTTTTGGTCATACAAAGTTCATCTGGAACGGTAAAAATGGTCGCTACGCCACTGCTCCGAAGTTATATTTATAAGTATGGGAAAGGGCAATATAAAATATTATTTTAGTGTCGTTATTTTGTACTATATGAGCAAATATTGTACAATTTGTAAAGGAGTACGCCGTTGTTTGGGTAAGGGTGTGGTTTTTTTCTTTTTTTTTTTTTGCTCACATAAGGGTTAAATTTTGGAATTAAAAATGAGAAAAATTGATTAAAGGGTACGCCTTCCATTATTAGCATTTTTTTAGATAAATTCTGAAAATAGTAAGGGCGAAATCTGGATAAAGATGATCCTTTCCCCCAATTTCTGTAAGGCGTTAAGATATATTAAATTTTATGGGAAAGTGCAACAAAGTGTTAAGCAGACACAGAATAAATTGATGTACCTACACGGAAAGAATTCATAGTTCCTCGGCTTTTTATCCGACTTTTATGAAATTTTCAGGGTTTGTGTGGAAAAGTATGAACTTGTGAAAAAAAAGTTACACTGAAAAAAAGTTAATATTTCAGGTGGAAAAAAAGCTTTATTTCTTTTAAAAGCCAACTTGGGGTTTCCCTTATTTCGCAAGACGCCTTGGTTCTGAATAAAAACAGTTTTTCTGACCGCATAAAGAAAATTTCCATGTTCCATTGGCCATTAAGAAGCACTGGATGAGCGAGGAAACGCGAGGTCTTGTTGAAAAAAGAAGATGCGCGAAAAAACTGAGAGACGACGCTTAAACTAAAGCGCAAAAGAACGTCACCGAAAAAGTCTTTAACTCTCTCAATAAATAAGTCAGGCGATCGTGCAGACAAGATAAAACAAGAATGTTTAACGACCCCTCGAGCAAAGCCGAAAGCACTGCAAATGCTCAAGATCCCAGGCAGCTTTACGATATCACCCGTAGATTATCAGACAGAAAACACCAACAGAGCCGCCCTATCAAGGACAAAAATGGAAATCTCTTAACATCCGCGGAAGACCAACTAAAGAGATGAAAAGAGTATTTTTGTGATACACTGAATCCCATGTCTACCACATCTACGCAACCAGAATCACCAACTACAACTGCCGCAGTGACTCGCAGTAGTAGTCGAATACAAACACCACCGCCTACAATCGATGAAATAGTGAAAGCTATCCAAAGCATGAAAAACAACAAGGCCGCCGGTATAGATCAAATAACAGCTGAACTGCTAAAGGCATGCCACATAACATCAGCTAAAATTCTGCATCCTCTGCTCACCAAAATCTGGAGCGAAGAGCGTTTGCAAGAAGATTGGCTAAATGGCATGTTAGTCAAATTGCCGAAAAAAGGTGACCCTAAGCAAGTGCCGAAACTATAGAGGCATTACCTTGCTCTCAGTACCATCAAAAGTATTGACGAAAGTGCTTCTGAACAGGGTAAACGTAAAACTTCATTCGGCCATTCGAAAGCAGCAAGCAGGATTCCGGCGAAACAGATCATGCGTGGATCAAATCAAAACCCTCAGAATAATTGTCGAACAATCATGCGAGTGGCGTGCTGCAATTCAACTTGTCTTCGTAGACTATAGCACTGCCTTCGACAGTGTCTCCCGAGAAAACATTTGGGTCTCACTGCAACGAAGAGGTATTGCCGCAAAGGCCATAAACTTAGTACGTGCACAATATGAAGGCTTTAAGTGCAGTGTCACCGGCATTCACCACTAATTCAGGCGTACGGCAGGGGTGTTTACTATCACCATCACTCTTCCTTATCGTTCTTGATGATATCCTAGATAAAGCTCTTAATAAGGCCAAAAGGGGTATCCAATGGAACTTTACCGAACATCTGGAAGATTTCGACTACGCTGACGACATCTGCCTCTTATCGTCCAAACATTCAGATATGCAAAGCAAAACTGAAGACATTGTCTTGGAATCACAAAAAGCCGGCCTAAAAATTAACGTATCCAAGACTTAAAGCATGAAGCTAAACGTAAACAGGAATGACATCACGTTTAGAGCTGGCGGTGATGACATCGAAAACGTCGATAGCTTCACGTATTTAGGCAGCATTATCTCCATGGATGGTGAAGCAAAAGAGGATATCAAAAGCTAAAGGCGCGTTTGCTCAACTGAACAAAATATGGTCTTCATCCGTTATATCCACCAAAACGAGAGTGCGCATTTTTGATTCGAATGTGAAATCGGTTTGTTATATGGGTGCGAAACATGGCTTGTTACTGAACAACTAACGAACAAGCTGCAAGTATTCGTCAACAAATGCTTAAGGCGTATACTCAAGATTTGGTGGCCTCGCACTATATCAAATGCCGAGCTATATCAAAAATGCAATCAGAGGGCTATAGCAAACGAGGTCAAGCTGCGCAAATGGAGATGAATTGGTCACACTCTCCGGAAACCACACAGCAAAGTTTGTCGCCAGGCTCTTGAGTATAATCCACAAGGTAGTAGAGCACATGGTAGACCCAAAACCAACTGGAAGAGGTCGCTGGAAAAGGAAATCCAAGAATCGGGAAAGTCGTGGCAAGAGATTAAAGTCATCGCAAGGGATCGTGACAAATGGAAAGATTTCATATTGGCCCTATGCTCTTCCTAGGAGTTAAGGGAGAATACATACATACATCTCCTGGAACTACACCGTAAGATTGAAAACAGCACTTTCTCAGCTTCAAGCAAGGATATCTCAAAATCCCGAAGTATATGAGCAATTCTGGCCTCAGATTCGAATTGAGTGTCAAAAAGTACGTTACAGTACATATGTGTACTAACAGGTTCATTAAATTTTTTTATTTTGATTGCCTGTGAAATTGGTAAAATTGAAGTACAAAAGTGAATTGAAAAGTTGCCATAGGGACACCGGTGTTTTTTTTTGAATTTTATCATTTATCAATGCACAAAACTCAAATAATGGTTCAATTATTGTATAAAACAACAATTTTATTACCTGACAACAATTATTTCACACCAAAATATGATTAAAAACAATTTAACACCTATAAATTCTGCTGTAAAGTATAGCAATAGTGCGCCACACAAACTGTCACGTTAGAATGATCATACAAAAATAAATGTTCTTCTGATGGTGTTGGCAGATTAAATAAAAATTAAGGAGGCGTTTAGAAAGTGATAAATGTTAAAATTACATAAATCAGTTTCTTAACTATTTAAATATAATTTATTCTTGCCTTCGGACACATATGTGCCTATAGTTGTCAAAGGGTTAATATTGGTATACAATTTCTAATTTGGGTTTTTTAATTTTTGGCAACGTCTTCATTCTTATTAAGCTTAATTAAGTTCTGAAGCAATGTGCTTATGAATGCTTTTTATTTTATCTGGAATTCATGTTAATATATTAGTATGTGACATAATACTGGCAACACAACACAACACCAAGCGTCACACGTATACCATAACTAACATAGCCAACCAGCACCCCACCCAATCTGTCAGACAGCCATTGAGCCTTGCTTGTCGAAACCAACTCCGATTACGGTTATAACAAGCAACGCAAAACAAAGCCAGGTGCACCATCCAAATCTACTACCATTTGGTATGGCATAGCACTCACTCACGTAGTTTATTACAAAACTCCCGCGTGTCATTGTCATAGTTGTCAGGATAAGCAAAATATGCAGGATAAACACGATATGCTGACATATTCAGGTGATGCTATTTTCAGCAGCTCCCTTGACACTGAAGACACAACAATATGCCAATACGACTACGAAACATGTTGCTGCCAAGGTGTGTAGCGTCTGTCAAGTTGATGATGATGACGCTTTTGACTTCACTGAGAGCAGAGGATTTTAGAAGATTCATTTTGTTGCCATTCGAGTTGTTATCTTTGTGTTTGCTGTCATAAGATGACATTTTGTTATTATACCAGCACTCCTGCCTAATGTATGCCAACAGAGAAGAAAATGTATTGCTGTGATAGCAGCAATGTAATTATTTTTTGGGCCTTTGCAACATTGCTGACCTCTCATTTTTTGACTTTGTCAGCTAAAAGTTTTTGATAGTTTTTTTTTTTTTTTTTTCTTCTAATTTTTAAGAGGTTCTTTTCGACTTCTTCAACAATTTTCGACAAACAACGATTTCGTCAAAAAAAATCCTTGATTCTACATGTGATGCTGTATACAACGCATTCCTCTTTTAACTGCCCCACTCAATCTTCCGTTGTCAGGCCAACATTATTCACCATAAGCACAAACAGAAGACAAAAAATGAAATTTCCATTCAACTTTCAGTACTAAATCCAACTTCTAACGCAATTCAATGGAAGAGCAATATATCGCTGCATACTTTCTGGAGCAAAAATGTGTAGCTGAGTGGCACAAAAACCCCAATAGAATGAACTGCAAAAATCTAAAGCCAAGATTGGGGAAAATGAAGCAAATAAAGTCGCCCGCAAAATGCTGGTTTAATCGCTTGTTGGAATCTTCCCTTTCAAATTGTTCGTACAGTAGCGAGGACTGCTACTTTCTACTCCTGGCAATGCGCACAAGAGCGAATAAACAGAAAAACACACAAATACATATTGACAACACACACATTTACACACCGACGCACGCACACAACATCCATTATGCAACTCTATTAGTGTTGCAAAGCCGAGTGCGTTGAAATAATGAAAGAAACCGAATGATTTTGTTGTTGTTGTTGTCCCACATTGCGTTTAATGGCTGTGCGCGGCTTAGTGTTGCTGTTGCTCTGTATGCGTTTGTATACCCACACTATGGTATCGCAATTTGTAGTTCATTCGTTGTCGTCCTTTACAGCGGAGTCCTACAGGAAATGTTGCGTAAAGTGAAAATGGTTAGGAAAACAGCAATCCTTATGAATGAATTTTGGAATCAGAGTGCATCATTAGCTGTGGTGCATTTTTTATGCGGGAAAAGTGGAATAAATTTTGTACGTTGGATTTTGGGAGTTTTACTATTTCTTGAAAACTTGAAATATTCATTGTTATTTTTTTTACTTCTTACTCGAATATTTGAATATTTTCTCTTAATACAATAACTTACTAACATTTACTGGTGTCCGTTGCTTCACCTTCTCTTGTACAGAGGGCGGGGCATCTTCAATTAAATAAAACTAAATAATGTAAATTATCCTGATGCAATTTATATAAGTACCAAAAGTCATCAATGTGCGTTAAATAGTTTCAGAGATATGACAATTTTTTTAAGGAGTTTCAACTCCCATTTTTACCTCTTATACCAAATCTCATACATGTCCGTTAAAAATTTTCAGAGATATGATAAATTTATTCTTTTGGAAACGCGAAAAATAATTTTTAAAATTTTTGGTTTTGACATCCACGTAGGACCCTTGGTTGAAAAAATTTTTTCCACTTAAATCTCGTTTTAAGTTATGAAAAGTGTAGAAAACACGAAAAACCGAAAAAAAGAATTTTGGTTCCGAAATCCAAGGGGGAAAAAAAATGTTTTCCTATTTAATGTCGTAAAAAGCCATGAAGCGCCTAAAATTCACGAAAAAACGAAAAAAAAAATAAATTTTTGATTCTTATATCTAAGAGGGGGTTTTTGGGTGAAAAATTCAAAAAAACTATATAAGTACATAAATTTTCACGGTGATCGGTCCAGCCGTTTGAGAGTCTGTAAGGCATATGTTTGTGAGGTTTCTCAATTGTTATCTTACCAAGAATTTCACTAGTTCAAGACAAGAGGCCACATAAGTCAAAATATAGCCCCATACTATTTACAAAATGCCTACAGGTAAAAACGATTGCAAGTTAAAAGTTTCAAAAATATCATTTAAAATATATTTTTAGCGCTATTAATTATATTTCAAGACCGAAACCACTTAGGTTTTGCTTATAATGGGTGATCCAATAAGAGCTTCTTACTTTGTTTGATAAATAAAATACATAAAAATCAATGTATTGATGCAAACCTTTATTTGGAATGACAGCTCGATTCCTACAACTCAATGTTTTAAAGATTATTTCGTTCAAATGTTGCCCACTAATAGCTCTTAAATAGTTCATTCTGTAGGTCTAATTTTCGACAACTCTTTCGAGCATATTGGCCGGTATTCCTTGAAGAGCACGAGTTATGTTGATTTCCAAAGCGTCAATAGTTTTGGGTTTGTCCACATAAACAAGAGATTTAACATATCCCAAAGAAAGTAATCCAGCGGGGTCAAATCATATGATCTTGGTGGCCAATTGACAGGAGCATTTCTTGAAATTATGTTTTCATCAAACGTTTCCCTCAATAAAGCGATTGTTTCTCCAGCTGTATGGCATGTTTCGCCATCCTGTTGAAACCATAGGTCGGCTACACTAATATCCTGAATTTTTGGCAACAAAAATTCATTGATCATTGCTCTGAAGCGAGCACCATTGACCGTAACTCGGGCTTCAATCGCATTTTTGAAGAAATACGGTCCGATGATGTCTCCTGCCCATAAACCACACCAAACGGTGCATTTATTGGGATACATTGGAAGCTCTAGGATTGTTTCTGGTTGTTCATTGGGCCAACTACGGCAATTTTGCTTGTTATAGCCGTTCAACCAGAAATCAGCTTCGTCGCTAAACACAATGTTTCTAAAAATAATGGATCAATTTGAAGTTGTTGTAAGGCCCATAAACCGAAATTAAAACGTTCATCAAGATCAGCTGGCTTCAATTCTTGTACGAGCTGTATTTTATAGACCATCAGATCAAGATCCGGCCTCAAGATACGCCACAATGATCCATAAGAGATGCCCAAGGCCTGAGATTGGCGACGAATGGATTGCATACGGTTTTCACGAACACTCTCTGCTACTGCAGCAATATTCTCTAAATTACAGGCTCTATGCACTCTGGTTGAATGATGAATGCCCAATAGTGTAAAATTGTTTAAAAATCTGGTGATGGTGTTACGAATAGTGCGCTCACTGAACACAAACCTGAAATGAACAAGCCATTTGACACAAAAAAGCTATCAAAACAAACCAGTTGGAAAAAAGACCTCGTATTGGATCACCCTTTATGTACTATTTCTGTTATCTGAGTAAAATTTAGTTGAACTATCTCAAAAAACGCTTTCAGCAAATCATTTTGAAATTTTGGCTTATATTGGAGCTACCACGCCAACTCGTTCGAATTCACGTAGTTTTTTCTTGGGGCTTGCACTAACCATATTTAGTTTTTATGCCTGATAAAATTGCGTTTAAATGTTGATATTTAACATTTGTTGACCAATTTTGCTCATTTTCATTCTGAAGAGCTAACTTTTACGATGAAACCTATGCACAAAATTTACATTTCTTGTTTAGTTTTCCCATGAAAATTTTTTCAAGAAACGGACTGACAGACAGACATGACTAAATCGACTCATAAAGTGATGCTAATCAAGAATATATATACTTTTCCATACCTGCCATGCCTTCTTAACTGTGTTACAAACGGAAGTACAAAAACAATATACCCTGGGTGTAGGGTAATAAAATTTCCCCAAACCACAAGCCATCGCTATTGAACTGAACAGGAGGAAAAAAATTATCATAATTTTCCCACTTTAATATCTGCACATTAATTTTCATGACTTTTCGATGCGATTATTACTTGCACGTGGCGGCACCAAGCAACAACACACGAAAAATTTGTTAGCAACGGCCATTGCAGCGACGGAAGTTATTGTGCCGCCATATTTTTGCTGAGTAGCGGCAACGGAAGTTTGTAAGAAGCAAACAAAGTTTAACATAAGTAATAATGAATGACACACAGCTGTTGCTATGCTTCTTGTTATCAGTTATGATGGTGTTAGTGATGATTTTTTGATTTCTTTTAATTAGAAAAAAATACAAATGGGCGTTGCGTGCAAGAACACCCTACGTAGCTTTTTAGAAAAGTTTGGATCCTCACTAGAAAAATATTCATATGACTGTTTAACGAATATTGTTACATCATTTAGAAATTTTTTTTCACCCCTGCGGGTAAGGGGTCAGAATATGCCCGAGGTAAGCATGCCTGTCGTAAAAGGCGACTAAAAGCGGGTGACCAGCCAGGGTGTGGAAGGGTGTAGCGTTGGACAGCGTTGTGCCTCGAAAGAAAAACCCACAATGCCCGTAACTGGCACTGACAAGGTGAGTCGATGCCGCCTTAAAATAAGCATCTTGTCGAAATCCTGAAGCGTCTGATCCAGAGTGGGCGGCTCCCAGGTCAGCGTCTGTTCCAGATTGGGCGGCTGAAATTAAAAGTGAATTTGGCCACTATATTTGCAGCGCTTGCCGGATCCAGCTTTAAGCTTATAACTTACTGCGTGGGGCGTTGCCGAGAAGATTATACTAATGAAGCATGGATCGAAAAACGATGGGAAATAACTCTCCAAGTGGTACCCACCAGAGTGTGGTTAATCCACCTGCCTCGGCAGCATGCACATCGGATTTGGAGGTGCAAGAAACATGCATAGTTAGGAATGATTCTCCTATAACTGGAACCAATATGGTTTCTCAAAATTTTAAAATCCTTTCGATATTGGCCCTATGCTCCTCCTAGGAGTTAAAGGAGAATACATACATTTAGAAATTTTATATTCAAATATTTCGAAGTGCCACTTTTGGACTTAGAGCATTCTTTCACACAACGCATCAATCGTATTATTTCGTCGGTTAAGAGGAAAAACTCAATATGTTCATACTAGTGATGAGCAAGACTGCTATGGACTTGGTCTTGGTCTTGTTCTTGCACATTGAGTCTTGATTTTGGTCTTGGTTTTCAAAAACATCTTTTAACTATAACCATTATCTTGAGCAAGACTGAGACCAAGACCATAGCAGTCTTACTCTATGTCTTGCAAAAATATTAGCGTCTTGGTCTTGGTCTCGCAAAATTACCAAGACCAAGAACAAGACGCAAGATCAAGACTAATTTTGCTCATCACTAGTGCATACCGACGATTTGACAGAACAGAAGATACCAAAGTATCTGTCAGCAATGTTTGATTTTGAAAAAAACGATATGAGATGATCTTAAATTCTATTCAATTGAACTCAAATATTTTCAGTTCAATTTGATTCAAAATAATGAAAATGGAACCAATTCAATCAAATCAAATGGCATCAAATGAAGACAATTCGAATCAATCACATTCAAATCCAATCAATTCGGTACAATTTGAATTAATTCAATTAAATTTTGCTCAAATCAATTCAAAAACGAAATCAATTCAACCCAATTCAATTCAATTCAATTCAATTTAATTCAATTCAATTCAATTCAATTCAGTTCAATTCAATTCAACTCAATTCAATTCAATTCAATTCAATTCAGTTCAGTTCAGTTCAGTTCAGTTCAATTCAATTCAGTTCAATTCAATTCAATTCAATTCAATTCAATTCAATTCAATTCAAATCAAATCAAATCAAATCAAATCAAATCAAATCAAATCAAATCAAATCAAATCAAATCAAATCAAATCAAATCCAGCTAACTAAATTTTTTTGAACTTAACACTTCAGTACAGTTTAATTCAATGAGAGTCAATTTGCCTCGATTTAATTGAATTGATTTCGACTAATTTTTATCTAATTACAAATATATTTAAACGAAATGAAATTATTTAAATTGTGATGAGCTGAGATGAATTGATTCTTGAACAAGATGTTGGAAATTACACGTAGAGGCAGTCAAACACCGAATTTCAGAAGTTTAATATGGTTTGGAGCTGTATGTCGAGCTCTGGTTTAGAATATATTAATTTTATTGATGGATAGTTTTCAATATCATTTTTTTTTTTTAATGGCGCAGGAGTTTGAATTTCTTTTTTAAATTTTACATTTTATCAGGACACTAATACATGTCACTTGACTTATAGATAACTATCCTAAGCTTCAACAAACACCGGCATAGTATCTGCACTTAAATGATTTTATTTTGTAAATTTATATTATGTATTTATAGAAGCATCAAAATTTAACAATTCTGACGATTTCAAGAATTTTACGCAAATATGCAGAGCACACATTTCTGAAACGCAAAACTTAAAGTTTATCTTTTAACCACATTTTTTCATAAATAACTCATAAAATCCACATATCATTTTTTGCTTCGTTAATAATTTGCAAGGCATCATCATAACCATTTTTCAATAAAGAAACATTTTTCACATGCGTTGGCATTTTGTCGTAAAAAACAAAAAAAAAACAAAAAGTTTTGGGCGACATTTCAAAATGTGCTCATTTTTTCATTTGTTTCTTTTCATGGCTTAAAGAAATAGGATCCTTTTTTATGCTGAGGTAATAAATAAATTTATATGCTGTCCCAAACAATATTCTATGAAGATGGAAAATTTTTATACACGTACCACAAGTAAATGTTTGGTGATTGAAATCAGACAGTGCTTGTCAACTATTTGTGGGTCATTTGCACACACTTAAATACAGCAGTTAGATATGCAAAATAAAGTATATGACCTTGGGTTAAAATCGGAAAAAATCCAGCTTCAAAATCAATGCGCTTCACAGACTAAAAGAAGGTACGCAATCGAGTTCATTCAGACAGGATGACATTGAAAATATCGAAAGTTTCGCTAAAAATAGAAGCATATCTCCATTGACAATGGTACAAAAAAGGATAAAAACTCCAAAAGCGAACTCACAATATATAAACATTTCGAATTTATGCTCTAATGCCGACTTATACCATCGCAAGTATAAAAAAATCCATGCAAATAATTTTGAATATAATATACTCCCCTGAAATTGATCAGAAAAGTTTGCGAGCAAGCATTTAATTTGTATTCCAAATGAAATAATCAACATACTCTACCAAAAAAAAGACTGATAAATGCCATTATGCTATGAAATTCAAAAGGCGTTAAAGATTTCTCAAAATTATAGAGCGTCAAGTGCTTATGCACGTTAAAACTTTTTTAAAGATATTGCACAAGTGCTCATTATTTCCCATGAATAAGAAAACATTGAAATTCTGCACATTTACAAGGGCAATAATCAATAATATTGAATAGCAAATGCCATAAAATATAACCGCAAATGCACACTAACACGCACACATTAAAATACGGTAACAGCCGGATATACATACGTATATACACTCCCACATGCACACACAATCAATATCAATTCTTTTTCTATATTGCTGCCACAACAAAACCATTATTTAACTTAATTAAAAAGATAAATGCGCATCGTTGATGTGCGCGCCTAAAAGCATGCAACAAATTCTATTGACAGCAAAGCAAAAACGAAGAAAAATTCAAGGAAATTGGTAAACATTTAATCTAAAGGAAAGGCTGATACGTATACACTTGCTCGGCAAGATATTGAAAATCGAAATTCGATAAGGAAAAAGGAAGAAACAACAAAAAAACAACTAAGCACAGCAAATATTGTAACATAAAGAAATGAAAGAATGAATGAAACAGACGTAGGTAGAGACGCAACGACGCGATGTTACAACACGCGTTTATTAATCGCATTTATTTTCCTTTCATTTCTTTTATGTGTGTGTGTGTGTCTTTTTGCGCTTTTTTTTTTTTTGTACTTTTATTACACTTAGGAAAGAAAAAAGTGTCGAAATTGTTTTCTAAGTGTATTTGTACAAGTGCCATGTGTATGTGTGGCACTCATACACACATAAGCTTACATGTGAGAGCAAAGAAATAAATAAATAAAAATGGACAAAAAAATTCAATAAAAACGCGTAGTAAAATCGCTACTTCACAACACTTGAGACGCGCACTTACACATATTGACATACATACATACATAGATATATTTACATTCATACGTATGTATGTATGTAAGGTATATATGGGTAAACAAATAAAGTCTAACAATCTTTATAAAATATTTAACACGTTTTGACTGTGCGCCAAGTGTTTTACTACATGTACATTAGACTGGTTCATATATGTATGGAAAAATTAATATTGCTCGGAATTTTGTTCCCCGGTCACCAAAAGTATCATTCTAATGTAAACAAGCACTATATCAAATTAGGACTATTTCAGGGAACATTTGATGAACCCGAAACCATTTTGAAAATGAAAAAATAATAAAATTCATATGTTCAACTTTTGGCCGCTGAAGTCAAATCTGAAATTTATTTATATATTTGCTTTATATTGGGTGTACAACTTAAAAACCGGAATTTTTTTGCGAAATTTGATGCTTTATTGTGGAAAAATGTTACAATATGTTTTATTCAAAGTATTGTCCATTGGAAGCTACAACATTTCCCCATCTTTCAGGCAATTTATGAATTCCATCCCAAAAAAATTGCGCCGGCTTGGCGGCCAAAAATGTATCGAGCCAATTACACTAGTTTACAGCCAAAATTCCCAGCGAATGCCGTTACTCATTTTATGTGGAAAATGGGCTGCTGATTCCGAAAATCGCATTTTTTTTTTTTTATTTCGTGTCGTTTTCGAGATATCGGTCATTTTCGGTTTTTGGACCAAAAAAAAAAGATAGTTCCATTAAAATACAAATATCTCAAGAACCATTGTTTGTATTTAAACAAATAATATGTCATATTAAAGGTAATTAAATTACCTACAAATGATATCCACATCACTTTTTGGTTGGTTCGTTAGTTTCGGTGAAATAAATTGATTTCTAAAAAAAAAATTTTTTTTTTTCGAAAAAATTAAGAAAAAATCAAATTCAACTTCAAATTTATTCAAGAAGACATAACTTTTTTGTAATATTTTTTTTTTTGTATCATAAACTATATATTTGTGAAGAAAATAAGATATCATTTAAGAAAATCGATGGAAAAATGCAAAAGTTGTATACAATTCATTGATAAGTTACCAAAATGCGTTTTTCCCTATTTTTCCGTTTTTTTGTAATAAACTGTTCGAAAATTTGAAACTTTTTGTAAAAGAAATTAGAAAATCCAAAAAATTCTTAAAGAAGGCATTAAAAGGAAACACCCGTGCCTCGCCGTTTTTCTCTAGCACGTCAGATTTTTTTTTAATCGATTTTTGAAGTTTTTTAATCCACTGTATATGAAAAAACAGAAATAACGCATTCTTTTGTTAAATCGATGAATTTAACTATATGATCCTTACATCTGAGGTGTATTATGTGTTCAGTAAACTTATGCAGGATACTGCGAGGAATATTTTTGTAGAAAATTTTAACCCTCTAAAACCCTCACATGTGGGTCATTTTGACCCCCACATGAAGGTCATTTTGACCTACATGTGGGGGTTTGAGAGGGTTAAAATTGTCTACAAAAATATTCCGCGTAGTATCCTGCATAAGTTTGCTGAAGACATGATACACCTCAGATGTAAGGATCATATAGTTAAATTCATCGATTTAACACAAGAATGCGTTATTTCTGTTTTTTCATGTACAGTGGATTAAAAAACTTCAAAAATCGATTAAAAAAAAATCTGACGTGCTAGAGAAAAACGGCGAGGCACGGGTATTTCCTTTTAATGCCTTCTTTAAGAGTTTTTTGGATTTTCTAATTTCTTTTACAAAAAGTTTCAAATTTTCGAACAGTTTATTACAAAAAAACGGAAAAATAGGGGAAAACGCATTTTGGTAACTTATCAATGAATTGTACACAACTTTTGCATTTTTCCATCGATTTTCTTAAATAGTATTTTATTTGCCTAACAAATTTATAGACTATAATATAAAAATACAAAATGATTTTTAAAATTTTTTTTTCTTGTAAAAATCTGCAGTTGATTTAGACATTTTTGTAATTTTTTCGGAAAAATATACTCTTTTTTTTCAGAAATCAATTTATTTCATCGAAACTAACAAACCAGCCAAAAAGTAACGTTAGTATCATTTGTAGGTAATTTAATTACCTTTAATATGACATATTATTTGTTTGAATACAAACATTAGTTCTTGAGTTATTTGTATTTAAGTGGAACTATCTTTTTTTTTTGGTCCAAAAACCGAAAATGACCGATATCTCAAAAACGACACGAAATAAAAAAAAAAAAATGCAATTTTCGGAATCAGCAGCCCATTTTCCATATAAAATGATTAACGGCATTCGCTGGGAAAAAAAATTTTAATCATTTGTAAACTAGTGTTATCGATATCTTGAACTTAAGTGAAGCGTATTCCTGATAGGGCATTCTGCATCGATCGGAACAAATGGTAGTCTGATGGTGCAAGGTCTGGGCTATAAAGCGGGTGAGGCAAAATTTCCCATCCGTTGTTTTCCAGGTAATTTTTGACTGGGGCAGCAATATGTGGCCGAGCGTTATCGTGGTGGAAAATGATTGACTCATGTCTGGTCGCATACGTTGGCCGCTCTGCCTGGATTTTCTGCTTCAATTGGATCAATTGTTGACGATGGAATTGAGCATTAATGGTTTGGCCACCTGGCAACAGCTCATAATGGATCACACCTAGCTGGTCCTGACCAGGACGTTCTTTGTCTTCGACATCAAAATAACCACTTTTAAACCACTCACGACAGCTTGATTCAGCTGGAGCATAGTCCCTATAAACTTCTACAAGAATGCGATGACTTTCGGCAGCTGTTTTCTTTGCAAAAAAATGACCCACTAGAACCCCCCCGCAAATGCTGTCTTTTTCTCCAATTTTCGAAGTTATTCATCGTGAAAAATAACAATGATGCACACAAGATAAAATTGTTTTGTTGACTGATTTTGACAGCTGTCAAATGTACCTTCAAAATGACATAAATATGTATAAAGTTCGAGCTTTCACGATATTTGTTAGTACGGACATCCACCGTCAAATTCCGGTTTTTAAGTTGTACACCCAATAGTTTTGGAGATATTTTCAGTTAAAGATAGGAGATTAAAAAAACTAAAATAAACTTATAAAAAAATTTCCACATTAAGGAGCATTTCACGGTTTTGACGATGGTTTCGGGTTCATCAAATGTTTTCAGAAATGGAGAAAATTTTAAATTTTATTCATTTACATCAGAATGAAAATTTTGGTGCACGGACACAATATTCCGAGCAAATGTAATTTTTTTGTATAATCTGCACCAGTCTAATGTACGTATATACGCTTGTTTATCTCTTGGTACCATTATATATGTACGCAAGTACATAAGGCTGGTCCAAAAAATTATTTTTTTCAAATTTCATTCCTTAATAAAAACAATGGATTTTATTGAGCCATAAAATTGAGATAAGCAAAAAAAATTCTTCTTGTTAACAAATTGTACTCAGCTATCAACAACTTTTTCCAACTTGCTCCACAAGAAAATGTACATGAACGTTAGATAGGGTCAAAATTCAGATTCATCCTGAAACCGACTCAGAAGTTAAAAGGACTCTTGAGAACAATATCTGCATCATTTTGTTATTTTTTTTTTTTTATTTATTTTTTTTTTTTTTCATTCCGAGAAAAACCAATGAAGTACTTATGATTCTACTGAAGGCCTATTTTGGCTAAAAAAGAAACATATTTTTTGATCACAATTATTTTTTTTTTATACCCTACACCCAGGTTATATTCACTTTGTCCTTCCGTTTGTAATGCAGAGAAGGAGGCGTGGCAGATATAGAAAAGTATATATATTCTAGATCAGCGCCACCTCCTGAGTCGATATAGCCATGTCCGTCTGTCTGGCTGGCCGGCTGGCTGGCTGTGTGTGGAAATACATTTTTTGGAGAAAGTAAGCAAGATAACTCAATGAAATTTGGTACACAGCCTTCGTCGTCAATGTTAACCCGGGGGATTGAAAATGAGCGAAATCAGTTAACGGACACGCCTACCACTCTTACAAAAAATATCTTCAAAATGCAACTTTTGGAGTATTTTCATGATAATACAACCAAAATACACACAAATACTACGAATTTTAAGTTCAAGCTTTGAGTAAACTGGGCAAATTCGGACAAGAGGGCGTGGTTCCTCTCATATAATAAAAAGTTTCAAAACGCTATACTGAAAACGTTTTTTGAGGCAATCTAACTAAATTTTACTCAAACGCTAAAAATTATAAATGCACGCTTTAAGCAAAAACTGGATAAAATCGTACAAGAGGGTGTGGCACCTCCCATATAAGCAAAAGCTTCAAAACGCTTCACTGAAAACGTTTTTTGAGATTTATCCAACCAAATTTCTCTCAAATGCTAAGAACTACAAATGCAAGCGCTGAAAAAAACTTGGTGAATACGGACAAGAGAGCGTGGCACCTCCCATATAAGCAAAATTTTCAAAATACTGCTGTGTAGGGTATTTAATGTTTGACCAGACCAAAGGTAACACCCTTACTAGTTTTTTATTCAGACGCTTTCCAGCTCAAATTTTTCCAAATTTGCAGTTGAGTTTTTAGATTTTTATAAAAATTCACAATGCTGTTCTAAGTGCTCAGTATGGAGATTCCTCATTATTAGTTTTGTGTAAAAAAAAAATTTTTCAAGTATAGGGCATCGAACTTCAGAGTGTCATAGTAGTGTTTTTGCGAAAAATCATATATTTTTTTATTATTTTTTTATACAGTAAGGTGGATGAAAAACAAAGGTTTTGTAGAAGATTTGTTTTGCGCTAAATGGTTGTGAGAGCCATGAGAATTTTTTTTTCTAAAAAGTCACGTGACAATTTGCTTAACTTTATCATGTGCTCTGTTCTACACCCACTAGGTGGCCAAAAACAAAAATTTCAAAGCAGAAGGATATAACTTCCATTGCTTAGAAACTACAAGGTATACAAAAAAAAAAACAATATATCCTATATAAATCATAAGAATATTGACGAAATGACGGCCATGTTTTGAAAAATCTTAAAAATTTAGTTTCCCAAAAATAAATGTTTTTTTCTCAAAATTTTTTTGCGGAAATCTGCCGAAAGGTGGATGAAAACATTCGTTTTTCAAAAGATTTCTGTAAAAAAATTTCCTGAAATATTCTAAGAAAAATTTTATTAGGGGAAACAAAAGGCAACAAATGCTGAAAAGTTTAGAATACGGAGTGAAAAAGTACAAAAACTACAAAAAATATGACGAATAAAAAAATTTTTTTGGCTTCTCATTTATTGCATTTTATTAAATTTTTCACTTATTTTTCTTAAGTTTTAAGCATTTCTCTTATTAACCTAACTCTAATAAAATTGTCCATAGATTGTTTTTATAGAACACCTCAACCCATTTCTTTTGAAAAAAAAAGTTCCAAAAAGAGCCATAAGGACAGACCACACTATTTTCAAAAAATTTTAAATTTTTGATGTAAAAAAGTAACGGGTGCGATAGAGATTAGTTATTTATAGTGTCAAAAAATTACAGATTATAGTGGTGAAGAAAACTGCAAGCCAAGCCAGACTCAAAGTAATTTTTTTTTTTTTTTTTTTTTTCATAAATTAAGATTTAATTTCATTTAATCCTTCCAGACCAGAAAAAGTGCAATTTTGTCTTTGCTCATTACAAATAGACAATTTTTGATTTAAATATAAATTTCACACAAAACCATCAGAAGATTCTACAGCCGACGACGTGCTTAAGAGTTTGTTCAATACTTCCGAGAATTATATATCAAGTCCGAATCCCAGTACAGGTGAACAGTATTTTTTTTATTTATTGTTATTTAATACCTCATTTTCCACTCCAATAAATCTTCAGATGAATTGTATTTAATCAATAGAAATTTAAAGGCTGGAATTGAGAATTACCGAGTAAAGGTTTTGAACTCGAATCTCTCCACGCAGCGCAAGTTATTTGACCGATACACTATCGATTGCTCTTCATTACAGTGGACGAACTACTAAACACTACATAGTCAGTAACGTTATGATCGATACCCAGTTGGACTTCTTTTAGTGCTAATGACGGATTATGCATTACATTTGAACCATTTTTGTTACAATTAATAGCTTTTAGGGAGTTTGTTCTAGTTTTAGGTGTAGTCCATTTTGGACTACTTACAAAATAACTAGACCAAAGATGGGACTATTCAGTCATTTGTCTCCGCCGGTCCTACAGGGTTGGTGCTTAAAATTTTGCAAGTTCTTGAGTAATCATGTGTTTTTCTACAGCCTTAAACGATGAAAATTATATTTTTCCCAAGCTGCCAGTCATCCAAAATATGCCTGCATAGACTGAATATGCAAAAGTTTCCTTACTTTTTCAATAAAAACCCTTTGAGCTACTACTTTACCGTAAATAATGAAGACTTTTTGTAAATAAAAAAAATAATGTTTTTCATTCCATCCTTTTGAGTGTGCTCAAATTTATTTCTTTGCGTATCGCATTGCCAATGCAGACAAATTCTTCAAAGCATCACTTTATAGCACACGGAAATAAAAATGCATGACTATATATGTTTATATTTTCCCAGTGTGCCAGACGATTCATATCTCCGCTTTTTTATCCGTTACGGATCCATAACGATCCAAACCGTCTGGCACACTGGGTTGCTTTATTTCCAACATAATTCGTAAAATCGATAACAATTTCTTTTGCAGAGTCACAGTAAGAGTGTTTTAAAAAATTTTAGTGTTGTAAAAATAAGAAGTTATAATTCTTTCTATGTGTTCTGATTTATCAAGATAGGAAAACTAGCTAACCATTCTTTTGAAATTTGTTGTAAGTGCTGAGCTTAACAACATGAAACTAGATGTAAATAAATTTGCATCGACAAATTTTTCATCGAATATTTAGGAAGCATATCGCCATATTCGATGCTGGGATTTTTTTCTTCTCAAACTGTGTATTTTGGTCCATCATGTCCAGTATTGGCTTGTGGATTTCACTCAAAGAGTAGGCGGGAAATATCGTTGGTCAGTTTGGAAGAGTGAGCCCTATTCGCATTTTTAAGGTTTTTTTATCTTGATCTGCATCGTGCTAGAATTATTGCCTTAGCAGAAATGATACCGTCCGAAGATATTGCGGAATCAACCTCTGAAACAAAAAATACATACATGAATCGAGAAATGGCTGTAGAGAATTTAAGACCGGTCACGAGTTATGTGGATGCTTTATGATTTAGATAAAGAAAGAGGATGTTTTATTTATAATTTTTGAGATTCGATCTAATAACGCTGTAAGTGCAAAAAAAATAAACATAAGTTATTTTCTCAATTCTTCAGTCACTTTGTTTAACTTGTAGCTTAAGTATTGATACCATACTACGCGTTTCAGTCAGACGCATCTGAGAGTATTATCGGAAGCATAAAAAGCGCAAAAGACATGAAAGCTTTAAAGGAACAAAAATTAAAAAAAAAAAAAACAATGACATTGCGAAGTCTCATCCCACCTCCCCCACATTTTATTGGAACTAAACGACTGGCTGTTTGATCTCATTCGAACTGTGTTGTTTGTTATCTATCGCTTTTTGTTTTGTTCGCAATTTATTGCCAATTGATGTCCAATTAAATGTGACGATAATTCACTTGTTGTCTGCTCAAATTCTGCAAAATCGCAAAATCACAAAATGACGCGTTACAGATTCAGACATTTATTGGATTGGATATCATGGTGTTTTCGATTCGATTCGATTGGATTGGAAATTTTAACGCCGCTGACATTAAAAACGAATTAAGAACTTTTAGTTATGCGTACAGTTATGCCTGCCTTGTCAGTTAATAATGGTTATGTGTTAAATAAATTACAGTTACATTGCAAAACAAAACGGAATTTGAAGGAACATACATTTGGATTGAGTAAACAATTAAAGGGGACATTCTCCTTTGTAATTGAAAAAAAAAAACACTTTTAAAAATTTTATTATGAAAAAACTATTACATTTATTGACAAAATTTCTTTTGGACATTGTTATATATTGTCTAAAATATATGAAAAATTTTTTTTTTTTTTTATTTTTAGTTGCCCTTGGCTGCTGTAGAGGGCGTCATCCAAAAGTTACTTTTTAAACGGTAGGAAATGTTGAAGACCTCCGGTAACAGATTTTTGAAAAATTCAAAATGGATTTTATTTTTGAGACTCAAAACTATACAATAAGCCTCTAAAATTCATACTTTTTTATATTTTGAAATTTTTGTACATATGAATATTTATGAAAAATGCGAAAAAGTGACATTTTTTGAGGGTAGGTCACCACCGTAAAAAAAGGGGGTGGTATTTTTTAAAACTTTCTGAGGGTAATTGTTTAATATTTTCTATGAGTAATCGAATGCTCTTCGGTTTTTTAAAATCGGTCGAGTAGATTCGGAGAAAAATTTCCTACCAGTTTGAAAAGTGAATTTTGGATGACGCCCTCTACAGCAGCCAAGGGAAACTCAAAATAAAAAAAAAATGTTCATATATTTTAGACAATATTTAACAATGTCCAAAAGAAATTTTGTCAATAAATATAATAGTTTTTTCATAATAAAATTTTTAAAAAGTGTTTTTTGTTTTTAATTGCAAAGGCGAATGTCCCCTTAAATTACTTCTGAATGCATAGGCACACCGTTACCCATCAAGTTTAAGTATGGCCACAAACGGTTCTAAATTTAACAAAAAAATAAACAAAATGTTTCCAATGTCTGTAGTGTATATAAATTGCAAACTGGAAAATTTTAACTGATATTTTTCAGGAGACGTCATAAAACCAATACCAATCGATAGAGAATTTTGCCCTAAACAATACATCAAAATAGATTCTCCCAATTTTTCCGAAAAATTATGTAAATCGGGGTTTTTACAAGGAAAAAAATTTTAATGTTTACGACTTTAGTAATATTTGATTATGTTATACCTAAATGTCTTCGACCCAAATACAAAATATTTTTAAAATATAAAGTCTGGTAAATGAGCTAGAGGCAGGAATGCATGGCTATAAATCAAATTTTAAAAACCCTCTAACCAATAAGCCAGACTTTATACTGTAAAAATATTTTTTATCTAGATCGAGGACATACATATTAGGGTGCAGCAAAATTCAAATAAAAAAAGGAGTGCATTAAAAATTACACAGGCCCACAAAAGAAAAAAAGTACCCTGCGCGAAAGATCTGACCACCTGAACTTTATGTTTTCGGGGTCGCTGAAACCGAATATGGTGCCAGAATGGCGAAGTTGGTTCGCATTTTTTCAGAAATCAACAATTGTGCTGAAAAATTTGAGATTTTTTTCAGCATTATTTCCGATTTGTGAAAAAACTCGAACCAACACCGCTATTCTGACACCATATTCGGACTCAGCGACCCCGAAAACATAAAGTTCAGGTGGTCAGATCGTTCGCGCAGGAAATTTTTTTTTTTTGTAGTCCTGTGCACAGGCAAAAAAAAAAAAAAAGTCCCCTGCGCGAAAGATCAGACCACTGGAACTTTATGTTTTCGGGGTCGCTGAACCCGAATATAGTGTCAGATTAGCGAAGTTGGTTCGCGTTTTTTCAGAAACCAGGAAAAATCTCTAATTTTCAGCTTTATTTTTGATTTCTGAAAAAACCCGAACCAACTTCGCTATTCTGGGACCATATTTGGATTCAGCGACCCCGAAAACATAAAGTTCAGGTGGTCTGATCTTTCGCGCAGGGTACTTTTTTTTTTTTTGTGGGCCTGTGTTATCATAGAAGAAGGTCTTAAAACAAAGACTGCATGCTTAGTTTTGATCAAAAGCCCGCCCGGGGCTTGAATGAAAGTCTTAGCGACAAAAATCTGTGTTTTCTTACAGTTTTTTTACTTATCTTAAAAACCACTAAACTATTGGTAGTAATTCTACCCAAGTCTTTGATAGCCATTAATTTTCTACATTTTTATACCCTACACCCAGGTGTCCTTCCGTTTGTAACGCAGAGAAGGAGGCGTGGCAGGTATGGAAAAGTATATACATTCTTGATCAGCGTCACCTCCTGAGTCGATATAGCCATGTCCGTCCGTCTGGCTGGGTGGCTGGCTGGGTGTGCGTGGAAATACAATTTTTGGGAAAACTGAACGACATATTTCAATGAAATTTGTTTTCTTCCTCTGTCGTAAAAGCTAGCTCGGGGGATTGAAAATGAGCGAAATCGGTCAACAAATACGCCTATCGCCCATACAAAAAATATATTCAAAATGCAATAATAACAGCATTATTTGCAATAACAGAAGCAAAATACACATAAATACTAGGGATAGTAAGTACAAGCTCTGAGCAAAAATTAGGTGAATTCGGACTAGAAGGCGTGGCACCTCCCATATAAACAAAAGTTTCAATATGTTATACTGAAAGCGTTTTTTGAGATAATCCAACCAAATTTCACGCAAGTACTAAGAGCATTAATTGCGAACTCTGAGCAAAAAGTAGGCGCATTAGGACTAGAGGGCGTGGCACCTCCCATACAAGCGAAAGTTTGAAAATGCTACACTGAAAGATTTTTTTAAGAAACCCTTACCGAATATTACTCAAACACTCAGGGCAATAAATGCAAGCTCTGCGCAAAATCTAGGTAAAGTCAAAGAGGGCGTGGCACTCCCCATATAAGCAATTGTTCTTATACTCTGCTAGGGGTTATGGAACAATAAAACATTTTATTTTAACAAAAACTTGTATCTACAAAAATTGCATAGTATTTATCACCTAAGTGTTTAATAATATACTTGAAATGCAGTGTAGAGTATTTAGTTTTTGACTAGGCCAAAGATATCACCCTTACTAGTTTTATTTGAGGTCGGAAAAAAATACTTTTCATATGATGTTCGCGCTACTCGTGCTGCTCTTTATCTACGAGAACCTTCAAACGGAAAAGTATTTTTTTCTGACCTCAATCAAAAAAATTGGTATGACAAATGTGTTATCGGATTAAAGGAAATTTAATGAGGTTTTCAAAAAAATAATATGAAGGCATGTTAATAGGACCTTTTTTATACTAAAATGGCCTCTAAACTCCAAAAATGGGGAAAAAATTAAATTGTCAACTTTAAAGGTCCAGAACTTTGTGAAATCCTTTTAAACCCTATAAACCATATACACAATCTAAAAGCTCTTACAATTAACTAAAACTTCGCCATAAAAATGTTTTCTCTAAATCGTTAGGGTGACCCAAGAAAAATTTGTTTGAGAAATAAGTCAGAAAATCAGTTTTAACCCTATATCTCCTCAGGGGTACATTTTAGACCCTCCTCCAAGCACAATTTTTTGTTAGTCCAAGCCTCTTCTATCACCTCCCAGAAGCTTCGTAACCTAATGTTATACACCCTGCATATGTAAACATAGGCTTTTTTTTACTCTACACAGGGAGAGTATCTTGTTGGATATTTCACTTTAAGTAAGACCAGTGAGAATACTCTTACCATTTTGTCTCTGCCTGCTCATTTGTTTGAAGATTACGTCTACTTCAAGCATTTTTTTATAGGGTTTTTAAAATGTTCCTTTATTAACTGCAAAAAAAAAATACAATGGCAAAAGGAACATTTTATTATTTAATAACCTTGCTGGTGAAAAGTATCCCATGGTTATCTTCTTATGAAAACAAAAATCATTTATATAATGAGTATTTTTCAATGGAAACCGAAATCTTGTAAAAGGAATTCTTAAAATTTGAAAGTGAATTTTGAAATGCCCACAATGCTACAGCTGTGCAACCAAAGGAAAAATACCTCAACCATATTGATGAAGATGATGATGAGCTTAAATCTTCAATATGGTAAATTGAATTTTAAAAAGGGACACTTTTATTATTCAAAAGCAATAAAATAAAACACTAAAATTGTGGTTATTAAAAAGGAGCAATGAATCGAAAAAGAAAAAGAACCAACCGTTTACGTTTTTACTTCACCATATTCTGCAACACATTTATGGATACTTAAAGTAAATAACTTAATCATGAAATTTTTCTTTATGGACTTGGACCATTTCAATTAACGCCCCTCGAACATTGTATTTGCATATTTTGAAGGGTGCGCACGCGGACTGTATTTCGTTTGAATGATTTTAAAGACATTTTAATGCGCGTACGCTTCATTAATAATTGATGTTGGCAGTTACGCAAATGTGGAGCAGCACCAGCACCAGCTCCAGAGTTGCGGAAGAGTAGTAAAATAAAGCAACAAAATTACGCGCAGCTGTAGCGCATTTTATGTGTAGTCAAATCGGAGTAGACGTCGGAAATACAAGAAATAAAAAACAGTTAATAAAATATTAATGCCTGCATTTGTAAGCATATGCGTCGAATAGGACTAAGTACCACAGTGGGTTGAAATTTCGTCAGAACTCTTCTTATTTAAATACAAAAATATTAATGCACTATGGATGATGGTGTTTCATTATTTCTAAGTTTGTAATTTATATTCTTCACAAGACTGCTCTTAGTCCAATCAATATAAATAATATCTTTCCCAAATTTGAGCCAAATTTAACCGTATTTAAAGGCCGCTAATGAGCCCTAAAGTCAAGTAAAGAGTTTTTTTTAACTTTTTTTTTTGAGAAATTCTAGAAAATTTTTTATTTTTTAATTTTTTTAAAATCTATTCAAAGAAAAAAAAAATTTTTTTTAACTTTCCAAAAAACTCCCAAAAATTTCACATGTACATATTTCTTACACGATTCTAAGCATTTTATGCCTAAAACACTTTTTTCATTAGATGCCCTCCACTTGAGTAAACAAAGAGTTTGGCCTGACGCGGGCGTCCAAAAGCCAAAAACTCTCATCTAGCGACCGAATCTCATCTTGAGTCAGACATCATTTTAAAGATTATAAATTACGCTTTGATCTAAGGTACTTTTAAAAAAAGTTTATGGGGGTTTTTTTAAAAAAAATTTAAAAGTATTTTTAAGTTTAAAAAATTCAAAATTTTTTTCACCAAGTAATATTTTTAAAAAAAAAGAAAACTTAAATATAAAGGGGACCAGTTACTTAGAGACATCAATTTACAAGCTTTGGTGAAAACTATAAATTTTTTAAAAAACACCTTTTTCATGAAAATGACGAAAAACGCGAACTTCAACACCCTGTATTTTAACAACAAATGGTACTAGAACCCAGTGCTGGATTAACCATTAGGCCAGACTAGGCCATGGCCTAGGGCCCCCGACGAGCAGGGGCCCCCACGAAAATCTAAGCGCTAAAATATTTAATCGGCTGATTAAAAGAACTAGCTCACAAAATTTGGCAAATTTAAGTCCAAGCATGCTTTGACAACAACAAATCAATAACAAAATTAGAATTCCCAATGCTCGATCGCACCGGAAAAGGCTTCAACACACTTGAGTTAAGCTGCATGAAACTGTTATTGTTGTTTTAAACGTCACAAAACCATTTGATGCTTGGCCGTTTTGCAAAACTCATTTGGTCGGTTTTCTTGATAAAAAAAGAACGTTTTTTCAATTAGTGACAAATCGAGATGTTGTTTTATGTGAAAAGTTTTTAAAAGATGAACGTCGTTGTAATTTTTAAAAGAGATGTCGAAAGATTATTTTATAAATTACTATACTGTTAATTTTGTAAAGTCAAAAAAAATAGTTGTCAGAAAAAAAACTATTTTGATTGTTTTATTGTGTTTACAACCTTCATATGATATCAATAAGCTGGTTAAGGGGTTTGAACACTGTAAACGTTTCAGGTGGTTTATATTTTATTAATTAAGAAAAATTGGCTTGACATATAAATATAAAACTTTGTATAAGGACTGCGTTCGACAAAATTGTCCGACACATTTTATCCAATAACTTGTTTTCAAATTACTCAATTTAAAATTTTTTTTTCGCAGTAGGCTTTGAATTGAATGTACCAAAACTATGGTTTTCAAATTTGGTCCCTAGTCAGTCATATTTAATTCAAAATGGTAAACGAGCTATAAGTTCGAAAGTCTATAATAAAAATTTTTGAAGACCACCCGCGGTAAACTACTAATAGAATTGCTCGGAATAGCAAAATTAATGTGAAATTGGTATCAAGAGTTTTTAAAAAATTTAAGGAAGACTTGGATGTCTTTCGAAAGCCAGGTTCCGCGAAAGAAAAAGGCATTCGCGACCAAAACAAAACGAAGAACTTCGTCACAATTTTAAAGAGAAACCCAACATTTCATGCAGAAAACTGGCACAGAAGGTAAAGTGTTCCGAGTTTTTAGTTCGCAAGGCCAAAAAGGAGGTTTGTTTGAAGACGTTTAAGGTACAAAAAGTTTCTGACAGAAATGCTATGAAGGACACGAAAGCAAAAACAGCACGGCATAAAATTAAAAATTAATTTTTTTCCTAAAATTTTGAATGCAGCATCATGGACGACGAAACGTATGTTTTAGCCGATTTTGCGCTGCTTCCTGGTCAAAAATTTTACACTGTAGACACGCAGGGGAATGTGGGCGAAAAGCTTAAGTCAAAAAAGCAGACAAAATTTCCTCGTAAAATTTTGGTTTGGCAAGCAAACTGCAGTTGTGGCAAAAGGAGCAATTCTTTTTTAACCACTGGAACATTAAACTCCGAATTCTATATTAAGGAATGCTTGGAAAAAAGACTTTAGCCTTTCCCGCGAAAGCATGAAGTTTCCACTTTCCTTTGGCCAGACTTAGCATCTTGTCATTATAGTAAAATAGCCTTGCAGGGGTACTCAAGAAATAATGTGATTTTGGTGTCTCGTGAATTAAGTCATGCAAACTGTCCAGAAATCTGGTCAATTGAAAAATTCTGGGCTTTGGTCAAAAAGAAGATAAAGGCTACAAAAAAAATTGCCAAGGATGCTACAAATTTTTGCATGTAGTACTAACTTCAATTAATACATATGCAAAGTTTTATATTTATGTGTCAAGCGTATTTTTTTTAATTAATAAAATAAAAACCACCTGAAATTAAAACGTTTACAGTGTTCAAAATCCTTAAATTCTTTAAATGCATAAACAAAGATTAATTTTACAATTATTAAAAAAAAGAGGGCCCCAAAATTTGAATGGCCTAGGGCCCCCATTTGTCTTAATCCGGCACTGCTAGAACCAAATCCTCCCGGATTATTGTTCTTGCATACTGGATCTACCATATTGCCAAATTTGAGCGATATCGAAGACAAGCAAATTTTCAGGTGCATAAAGTGAGCTATGCAGGTGTGACAAATTTCGATGTTTTTTGGTTGGGAATTTCGAGCTATTTTCGAGCTTTTCAACAGTAATTTCGAGATGTCTGGGAAATTTTCCATTTTCCGGAAAAGCGGAAAAATTATTCTGCATAGCTTAATTTATTTTTTCAGCCAGACGAATCCGCGGGCAGAGTTAGCGATGAAATCTTTTAACGCAAGAATTTTGAGCTAATTTTGAGCTAAAAGCATTTTCCGGAAAACTCCCAATTTTCCCGGAAAATCCCACAAAAACTTTTTTTATGGCTAACTTTATTTTTTCAGCCAGACGAATCTGCGGGAATAGTAAGCGATGAAATCATTTAACACAGGAATTTCGAGTTAATTTCGAGCTGACCTTGAATGAAGGGTTTTTCTTAAATTTCCCCGGAAAATCCCAAAAATTTAAAAAAAAATTTTTTCCCCTATGTTATGTCCGCAAATTATTCGGACTTAATTTTACATAAGAGTAGGGGTAAGTGGGCGGCCTGCGGCCGCAGCTCAGGCTTTAAAACTCCCAAAAATTCAACACCGGCTTCGCGGCGGCCTTCGGCCGCGGATCAGTCGCTAATATATCCAATAATTTACGGACATAACACCCATTTACGAAATGGGGATTGTGTCCATTTACGAAATGGGGATTATGTCCGTGGGGACTATTTCATGGCACCGCCATAAAAAAAGGTTTTTTGGGATTTTCCGGGAAAGTTTGGGGTTTTCCAGAAAACACTTTTCGTTATTAATGAGCTCGAAACTAGCTCCAAATTCGTGTGTCAAATGATATGACCGCCAAATATTCTCATGGGTTCGTCTGGTTGACAAAATAAAGAAGGCTCTTAAAAAATTTTTGGGATTTTCCGGGGAAATTTAAGAAAACACTTCATTCAAGGTCAGCTCGAAAGTAGCTCGAAATTCCTGTGTTAAATGATTTCATCGCTTACTATTCCCGCGGATTCGTATGGCTGAAAAAAATAAAGTTAGCCATAAAAAAGATTTTGTGGGATTTTCCGGGAAAATTGGGAGTTTTCCGGAAAATGCTTTTAGCTCAAAATTAGCCCGAAAGTAGCTCGAAATTCCTGCGTTAAAAGATTTCATCGCTTGCTCTTCCCGCGGATTCGTCTGGCTGAAAAATTATACTAAGCTATGCAGAATAATTTTTCCGCCTTTCCGGAAAATGGAAAATTTCCGAGATAGCTCGAAATTACTGTTGAAAAGCTCGAAAATAGATCGAAATTCCCAACCAAAAAATATGGACATTCGTCACACCTGCATAGCTCACTTTATCGACCTCAAATTTTCAGCTGATACGCTTTGCGTGTTTTGCTTCATATACTAATTTCGCACTCTGTGGATTACAACTTAAAAGTTTTATGGAGTTCCAACGGCTTGACCTTTCAAGTGTTTAATATAAGATTATCTCAAAGTTCTGTATAATTATCAACTACCCCATTCACAACACATTTTGGAGTACAATGAGCTTTTCTTCAGCTACTTTTCTTTATTCTTGCAATGTTTCAGTTTTATTAAACTATTTACAGCAAAACTATTTAAGGTAAAGCAATAAAATTCGATATCTGAGATAGTGTTGTAGCATCTAGTTATTTGTTAAAAATGGGCATGATCGGGTCAAGGGCACCTCTAATGCAGCCCAAAATTTGAAATCACCATAACTCTGGAAATATTTTAAGTACATACAACAGTAATATTTAATATCTGAGATATAATTGTTAGCATCTAGCTCATAGTAGAAAATATACTTGTTTGGATCAAGGAAAGGTCAACTAATATGTGGTTCAAAATTGTCCGCAAATTTGTTTTCGACAAAATTTATCCAAAATTTGGAATCAGCGAGCTCAAAAACTCACTCAACCACAAATTTGTCATAACAAGTATAATCATTCTTTCAGAAAATTGTCCGCCATTTTGGATCCACCATTTCGTTTTCAAAAAAGTTGATCCAGAGTTCGAAATCAGCGAGCTCCGAGACCCCCCTAACCACAGTTCTGTCGTAATATAAGAAATAATTTTTTGAGAAAATTGTTCGGCATTTTGTTTCACATTTTGTTTTCAAAAAAGTTGATCCAGAATTCGGAGTCAGTGACCTACAAAACTCCCTTGCCACAATGTTATTGTGATATGATAAATTGTTGAGAAAATTAAAAAAAAAAAATTTTTGTCAAATTGCCGGAAAATTGCATAAATTTTTCTCATATGCCCATAACTTGCAAAAAAAATTCTTCCGCAAAACTAATAATGAGAGGTCTCTATACTAAGCACTTAGAACAGCTCTGTGAATTTTTTTAAAAATTTGAGTACCCAACTGCAAATTTCGAAAAATTTGAGCTGGAAAGCGTCAAATAATTCCGTTGATTATACGGATCTCAAAAAAATAGAAAAAGAAAAAGTTGTTCAGAATAGTCACAAGAATCTTACCCTGCATATGCATGAATATAATGTTTTCTGCACTTTGAAGTAAGGATAACTCAAGTGTCAGAAATGATAGAGAAAAGCTTGCCAGAAAAAAACATTAAAGACTATTGAAAATTATAATTAAATTATGTTCCCGATTGATGTATTGCCTGTTTCAGAAATACTTACGATGAGGTCTTCAAATGGCCGTGTTTCCTGCTTCTTTGAAGTCGAATGCTTGGCAGCAAACTTGCATTAATGACGTCTACGCATTTAAATTTCTGGAGTTTGATTCTTGAACCATCAAATTTTTAAAGTGTGCAATTGGTTGATGAATATATGGGGGTTCAGAACCATGGAACTGCTCCATATAAATCATAAGCGAAAGTGGAAATATTAAGATTATTCACTGCATAATCAAAGACTATGAAATATGAAGATTTTTCAAAAATATTTTTCATTAACGATACCAGCTATTGTAATGGAATGGTAAGCACTAGACCTATCGTAAAAATTGAAAATGTGAAATACCTTGCTCCCAGGAGCTGGAAAGTTTCGTATTGGTGTAAATTTTAAGCATAAAAATTTTGATCCCGATCGGAAAATATTTGACCGTGCCCCCAGGCCGTTTAAAGGTTAATGAGATTTGGTAAATACTTTTATGAACAATACTTGAATACATCCAATATAAAAATGGGCAGTGCCTCGCCCCATCTGGAAGTATTTGACTCAGATGAATGAGATTTGGTACATAAGTATAGTAATTGGCACTTGGTGAAATATTTTCCAAAAAAAACTTAATTTGTCATATCTCTGAAACTATTTGATACAGGTGAATAAGATTTGATTTCAGGTAAGGTGAAGCGAATAGTGTGCCAATCTTATTCCTCCGTGTAAAATAGTTTTAGAGATATAAGAAATTTTGTTTTTTTTTAGGAAGAGGGGGAATGGCTCCGCTTATTTTTATACCCTACAACCAGGGTATATTCACTTTGTCCTTCCGTTTGTAACACAGAGAAGGAGGCGTGGCAGATATAGAAAAGCATACATATTCTTGATCAGCATCACCTCGTGAGTCGATATAATCATGTCCGTCTGTCTGGCTGGCTGGGTGGCTGGCTGACTGGGTGTGTGTGGAAATACATTTTTTGAAAAAACTAAGCAAGGAAATTATATGAAATTTGGTGCACGGCCTTCGCCGTCAAAGTTAGCTAAGGGGATTGAAAATGAGCGAAATCGGTCGGCGGATACGCCTACCGCCCATACAAAAAATATATTCAAAATGCAGCTTTTGGAGTATTTTTCACGATAATGCAACCAAAATGCACATAAATACTACGAATTGTAAGCGCAAGGTATAAGCCAAAACTGGGCGAACTGGAACGAGAGGGCGTGGCACCCCCCTATAAGCAAACGCTTCAAAACGCTACCCTAAAAGCGTGTTTTGAGATAATCAAACCGAATTTGACTCAGACACTCAAAATTATAAATGCAAGCTCTCAACAAAAATTAGGTGAAATCAGACAATGGGGCGTGGCACCTCCCATATAAGTAAAAGTTTCAAAATGCAATACTGAAAGCGTTTTATGAGATAATCCAACTAAATTTCACTCAAATACTAAGGACTATAAATGCATGCTCTGAGCTAAAACTAGACGAACTCGGACAAGAGGGCGTGGCACCTCCTATATAAGCAAAAGTTTTAAAACGCTATACTGAAAACGTTTTTTGAGATAATCCAACCAAATTTCCCTCAGACACTAAGAACTATAAATGCAAGTTCTGAACAAAAACTGGGTGAACTCGGACAAGAGGGCGTGGCACCTCCCATATAAGAAAAAATTTTCAAAATATTGCAGTGTAAGGTATTTATTTTTTGGCCAGGCCAAAAGTTACACCCTTATTAGTTTTATTTTTTTCCCAGTGTTCCGAATCTCATTCACCTGAGTCAAATATTCTCAGAGAAACGATGAATTTGGAGTAGAGGGCGTGTGGCATCGCCCATTTTTTTATTGGATGCTATTTACTCAGGTATTGTTTATATACGCAACAAATCTCATTCACTTATTTCAAATAGTTTCAACGATAGCACTGATTCTTTCATATAAATAGCATTTTTTTTTTGCCTGGGGGCATAGTCAAATATTTTTCGATCCTGACCAAAATTTGTATGCTTGATACTTACACCAATAAGAAACTTTTTAGCCGCTCGGAACATGGTATTTCACATTTTTAATTTTTTTTCGTTTTTTCTTGTTTTCTTCGCGTTTCATGACTTTTTGCGACATTTTAGTGAACAAATTTTTTTACACCCGAGGGTCCCCTCTTGTTTGACGGAACCAAAAATTAAAAAAAAAAAAAATTTCGTTTTTTTTTTTCTTGTATCGATATGATAGGGGTAGTAGGCACTTTGCATAAAAAATATCAGATTTGAATTTCTTTCTTCAAGTACTTAGTTCCACTGTTGGCAACGCAATATGTTGATTTCATTCTTGAATTACCTCCCCCCTCCCTCCCTTAGGCTTATGTTTTTTTTATCCTTCCTTCCTCCTACATACGAACCTTTACTTCCGAATGAGTTCGCATTAATGTAAATTTAATGAAAATCTCTTTTAACATTTGAACGAAAAAAAGAACACAAAACAAAACAAAAACAAGTCACATGGGAGTATGAACAACAACAACAACTACAGAAGAAAATAATAAACATTAAGTGGAAAAAACCAGCATGAAAAAAAAAACAAAGAATTTTCAACAAAATTAAAATTGAAATCTTTTCGAATTTTTCGCTGCGTCCCAACCAATGTCCTTGTTACCACAACCACACTTCATCCGAGCGCTTAAAATGCGCTATATCTCTATGGCATCGTTTTGTCCTAATGTTTGTTGTTTCCTTGGTCGCTTTTGCGGTTCGTTTATGCATGGCTCATCAAACCCCAAACTAAGCTCGTCTTTAACTGTTTATTTCAGTCCGGGGATTTTGCACAGAAATTTAAAAAAAAAAGGAAAAATACCTCGCAAATGCACACACAAACCCAAACGAAATGAAAAATTTCCACAAAATAAAAAAAAAGGGGCAGAAAAAATCTTTCGCTTTGCAAATAAAAATAATCACTTGGGTGTCGCTAAAGAAATCCTGTCACAAATCACGCCGTTGGCTAAAAGACGAGAAAAACGATTACATATAAAATGGGCTCACATTCAAGAAACAACTTAAATATATCTTACATTAAGTATTTGTCCTTTTATCTTTGTGCAGGCATTTGGTCCTGCGACTGTAAATTACTTCGCAATCAAAACAATTACGATATGATAAGTGATGATTATACCTCTTGTATTCCTAGAATTTCTACCTAAATGTGGGTAATTGGACAAAATGTTATTTGAGTCAATCTTTGCGTAATCGATTAAGAAATGATTTTCCGAAATTCCAAAAATTTTCAAAATGGCGGCCATGGGAAGTTCGATCCAACTTTTGGATACTCACATATTTGAAAATTTATAGCTCCTCGACTTTTTATCCGATTTTATATAAATTTTCAGGCTTAGTGTAGAAAGGTATGAGCTTTTGAAAAAAATTACACTGAAAAAAAAAATTTATTTTATGTGGAAAATAAGCTTTTCTCTTTTCAAAAGCCATTTTGGGGCTTGAAGCGCCTTTAAATATTTTTTTTTTTTTTTTAATGTTTTTATTTACTATAAAAGTTGATTTTAATAGAATTATTTTCTGACCTTCCAAATCGGGTTATCTTTTAAGGTTATCAAGTTATAAGTTTTTGAAGTTGTCCAATGCTGTATTTATCATAAGTCGTTGGTGCACGTGCGGTATCATATGGGGTTCTCACAGTCCGGACGATACCTTTTTCAGTGACCCGTAGTTAGATTTTTTTGTAGAATATTTTAACCCATTTTAACGCAAACGCTTAAAAATTACTTTGCGTTTCTAAAAGCTGGTTTTGTTACAGTTGGTTATAGTAATTGTGTACACACATAAACTGTCGGCCAGTCAAGCGAACTGTAGAACATGTCATGATTTCGATGGTGATCAAATTAATTTCTAAAGGCTGAAGGTAGTTATACATATTGTATAATGCATATAATTAAAAAGTATGTCTGTCAATCAGTTGAACCCCGTGGAATGTAAAATGCTTATTTTACTCAAGAGGAAGGCATCTTACGAAAAAAATGTACATGGCATAAAATGCTTAGAATTATCCAAGGAATAGTTGTGAATTTTTTATTTTTTTTTTTTTGTTTTTCTTTCCATAAAATATATTTTGGAAGCTAAAAAATTAGCATTTTTTGTTATAATAACACTAAATTAAGTTATTTCGGCTAAATACAATGCATTTAACTAATTCTTAGCCTGATTCAATACCTTTCTAAAAATGGTCTCAACTTGAAAATCGGCTTGGAAACTTCCAAGATATAGACAATTATGTAAAGGAGTCGTTCTCGAAATTAACCAATTTTTCCAATTTCTGCATCCCTCTAAAATCCGCCCAAAAACAAATTTGCCTTATTTATCGGTTTTGGCCTACAGCGAATTCATTTTAAAAAATTCAGCAAAATCGAAGGGGTTGAGGTCAGTTCTTGTTACGCTAGGGATGGAATGACTGCTAGGTATCTCTAAATCAAAACAGTTTTTCTGTTTCCCTAACTTTTTCCCGACGTCCCGAAGGAAAATTCTAGCCCAAATTTTTGCTTAATATCTAACTACTCTATTTGACAAGGTTCTCACAGGCTCGGAAAGGCTTTTGTTGGTCCGACGGTTCTACTTCCTGACTTCACTGTCTCAGATTTAAACTACCCCGTTGAACAAAGTCCTCACAGGCTCGGAAAGACTTTTTAGGGTCACGTATTCTTGTGAAGTTGGTCTAACGGTTCTATTGCCTGACTTCACTGTTTTAGATTTAAACTACGCAGTTTGACAAGGTTCTCACAAGCTCGAAAAGACTTTTAGGGTCACAAGTTCCTATCAAGCTTGATCCAATGATTCTACAACCTACTGTCACTGTCTAAGCTGCACTATGAATGTTATTGCTTGACTGATGTCCTGGCCTGCAGTCTGCACTGGTGTTCCGTAGGACTTTGTACTTCTTGGCACACTGTTGTAACTCAGCTTCGTTCTGATGTTGATTACACAGGTTTACAAAAAAAAAAATGTCATTGACCAGACTATGTGTTTCCTAGGGACTTTAACGTCTTGAATCCGAATAAGGGGTCCGTTTTTTTCCAGAACGTCTGAGAAAAAAATATTTCAAGGTCATATGGAGGTCATGTGTCGTTTAGTGATAAATTCGCTAAAATTCTGAAACTAATTTTTTATCATTGAATTCTTATTCTTTTAAAAGAATATGTGATCAAAAAAGGTATTTCGGACCTAGTTTCGGAGATATAGCCATCGATCCGAATATATCTTCGATGAAAACCGCTATAAGTTGAGAGCACCTGGACGGATTTGTAAAATATTGGTGTCATATGAAAGGTATTTTAACAGCCTATAAAAATGTTTCGAGAATATTTTCAATTGAATTCATAGTTTTTGAGATATGATCTTTTTTGAAATTTGTGAAATTTTTCAATTACAACAAAAAATAAATCAGCAACAACAGCAACAACAACTACAAAGTACCATTCATATGACACTAATATTTTCCAAATCCATTCACAGGTTTTCAACTTATAGCGGTTTTCATAGAAGATATATCCGGATCTTCCGATGGCTATATCTCCAAAACTAGGTCCGACACACTCGTTTTGATCACATATTCTTTTTAAGACCTAAGAACTTAATGATAAAAAATTAGTTTCAGAATTTTACCGAATTTATCACTAAACGACTCATGAACCCCATTTTGACCTCCATATGACATTGAAATCTTTTTTCTCAGACTTATTTGCAAGTTTTTTTGCTTGTATAGCACTAATGAAAGTACCAACGGTCTTGTTTAATTGAAATATGATAAGTTGGTTATTTACTTTCACTAGTCTTTGTTGATCCCGTTGCACTTAGATGGTTTAATTTCTCTGATATCCTTGCTGATCCTGTAGCTTTTTGTATGTATGTAGTATTACTGGAGCGATTGAGAACATTTAATCTTTAATACCTTTCTAGCAAGCCTACGATCATAAATATTGGAATGCTTTTGCTATTTCTAGCTGATTTTTACACTATAAGCTTCCTTATGACATCTAAGACGATTTTACAGAAAACCTTACGTGACCCAAAAAAAAAACGGATAGCATATTCGTGCTTAGGAGACCAAAACTCACTAAAAACCTTTTTCAAATATCTTGGATTTTTCGGCTATTGTACAGTGTAATCGCTTGCTCCAAAAGTGAAAACCTTGCGCACTTTATGTGAACTTATGATCCTTTTCGACTGCTAACTTCAGGTTTGCACTGCGCTGTCAGCTTGCTCTGGAGATTTTCATTGATTTCATGACATTTGATATTTTTTTTTTTTCTTTAAACATCATAAACAACACTTAACCTTCATTATCAGTAAAGTGGAGTGAAGTAAAATGACGGACTGCCTACCTCCTTGTCAGCCAGTACAGCAGTCTATTGAGGGCCCCTGCTTTTTCCATTTTATGACATTAATCACTTTGTTGTGTGACAAGAGCCACATTTTGCTATCACTAACGTGACGTTTGAGTTTTTTTTCCGCTTTTTCGTTCCGCATTCTATCCTTATGCTCTTTTCCATTTCAATGCCTTGTCAAGGTTTTCTCTTGTTCTTCTTATCGTCATTTAAAATTTTTCAGTAAAGAAAATTCCTATTTCATTGTTCAATGGAGTGCGAAACGTTTTGAAATTGCGTACGTTTCATTTATCAAATTGTCGTGATGTAGCAACAGCAGCAGCACCAGCAGCGACACCAGAAACTGAAATTACAACCACAGCAGATTATTTCAAAGGAACAACTTTATGTATTTGGTTGGCGCACAGATTTAAAAGTTTTCTTTTTTGGGGAAAAAAATGGTTGTCACCAGTCCCGGACTTATAGATAGATGAAAGACTTCAGCATAGAGATTATTTTTTTACTTACTAATATGAGGGTACCGTTTGTGTCACAACTAAGTAATAATAATTTAAATTCGTTTAAAAAATAACATCGTATGCGTAGCCAAAATTTTAATATTTGATGTACAAAAAATGATATCTCTGAAAAAGATTAAATTTAAAAAAAGAAAAGTGCCCCATATATCAGAGACTCCATAGGCACGTGAACTTTGAAAAAGTTTTCTGCGTAGAATCCAAATCGCTAGGATTTTTAAATATTTAAGATTATATTAAGTTAATTTGCAGAACGCTTTCAAATGATTATCCACGATTATGAACTGTTCCTCCCGTTCTACCAACATCACTGCGGTAGCTGTGAGGTAGCTCACTTTCTGGGCCTCCCAGAATAGGTTCATCGAGTTTCCAGTTTTTTTGTTTTTTTGTCCCCAAAACTAGTATACTTAAGGAGTAATTGTATTTCTAATTTACAAATCTGGCGCTTGACTTGCTACAACAACAACAACAACAGTAAAAACAACCCAACAGCTTCATTTTTCATGAAATTTAAAGGTCTTTTTGTAATCCTGTGGCTTGTATTGTAGTTATTTAATAAAAAATTCTTTTCGACATATCATCATGTCAATTGTAAACTATCCCATCTCAAAAATCTTATTTTTAAAATTTCTTGTTTTTTACATTACCCCACTAATTCAAAATTTCACGGACTTAGCTATAACAGAAAGACTGAAAGCTTTCGTATCAAATTATCATATCTACAAATCATTTGATTGAATCGTTTGCGGCTGACTGCAAGCCGAAATTACACAGTCCTGCGATGAAAAAAAGTATGAGATCAGAGCAGGTGACTTTTATAGATTTTTGCTCGCTGAATCCGAATATGACCTCCAATGTGCTCCATCACGTCTGAGATCCGAGTTATTTTTGATTTAAAGTGCAAAAAGCGCTTTTTTCAAACATATGGCGTACATCCTTAAAGTAGTTTAGTTCACTTTTAACAGCTTCTTCTTTAAAGCGTACTTTTAATTTTCTCCAATTGGATCATTAGTTTCTGAGGTATCATCCATTGAAGTAAAGGTATACAAATTGAATATAGTCCTATACAGGCATTAGTGAAACCTTCACTTCAATCGATGATATCTCGGAAACTAATGATTCAATTGAAAAGGTTAAAAATGCGCTTTAAAGAAAAAGCTCAAGGCTATTCAATGCCGCTATCAAAAGTGAACTAGACTACTTTCAGGATGTACGCCATATGTCAGAAAATAGCATTTCTTGCACTTTAAATCAAGGATAACTCGAATTTCTGACGTGATGGAGCAAATCGGAGGTCATATTCGGTTTCAGCGATCAAAAATCTATAAAAATCACTTACTCTTATTTTATACTTTTTTAACTTTTTCAAAAACGCAGGACTGTGTTATCTAATTGAAGTTAAGAGCAAAAGTGAATAAGAAGAAAAAGGGCCGAAAATAAAATTTGGAAACTATCAAGGGCGTGCCCGGCCCAAAGCGTGTTTTTTAAATAAAAATTTTTTGCCCGCTTGAAGACGCATTTCAGAAAGATTTCAATGATGGGGGCTTATAGGTAATTGAACAGGGAAAGAAATAAGCCACCGCTTTTTATATCGTTTTGACCATCTCAAACCCGAAAAATCAAAAACGGAAAATTTATAAAACTCTACAACTCAAGAACAATTCATCCGATTTTTGTGATTTTTTTTTAATGGGTAGATACGTTTCCCATTGAGGTCATGTGAATTTTATTTTTAAAAATTTTCTCGGCTTTGTACGGGATAGTAAAAATCTTATTAAATCGAGAACCATTAACCTGATTTGAATGGTTTTTTATATGGGTAGACATGTTGTCCGGTGGGATTATGTAAAATTTATTTTTTCAAAATTCCCTCAGCTTTGTCATCCGGGAAACCTTAATAACTCGGGAACTCAAAAATAATTTACTGCACCATTCGATGGGAAGTGGTTGAATGAGAATTTTAAAACTGTCAGGGGTGTTCCCGACACATTTTAGGAGTTTCGGTCCCATTTTGCAAAAGATTTTTTTTTTTGCACCAGTCATTGCGAGAGGTTGAAGAAAAATGTCTGAAACTGTCAGTAGTGTTCCCGAAATTTTCTGGAATTTCTGGTCCCATTTTTTAAAAAAAAAAATTCCCTATCCCAGCCAAAAGGGAGAAGTTGAAGAACAACTTTTGAAACTGTCAGGGTGTCTCCGACCCTTCTATGGAATTTCAGTCCCATTTTTCAAAAATAATTTATTGCACCATTTGATAGGAAGAGGCTGGGATCAAAAATCCTAACAAGGGTCGGGGACACACCTGACAGTTTCAAACATTTTTGTTCAACCTCTTCCAAAGACTGGTGCAGTAAAATTCTTTTGAAAAATGGCACCAAAACTTCTAAAAGTTGTCGGGACACCAATGACAGTTTTCAAAATTTTTGAGAGAGAAAATCTTGACTCAATTGAGAGGTTGGGGACACTACTGATATGACTCAAATTTTTTTCCGTCTTTCACTATCAATTGGTGCAGTAAATTTGTTAAGATAAATAAGTCCAAGTCCCTGAGAGAGGTCGGGGCATTTCTGATAATTTCCAAAATTTTTCTTCAACAATGCCCTATCGATTCGTCCAGTAAACTTTTTTCATAAAAATGGTCTTTAAACTTATGTTAGGGTTTGGGGACGAACCTAATAGTTTCCTTTTTCCAAGTTCACACAGTTTCTTTTCCTATTAGATTCATAATTCAATTTTAGATTTTTGTAATCAAGCTAACATTTCGTGCTCTGATTTGGAATTAATAATTTGCTATATTTGTAAGTTATGTGTGTTAACTCAAAAGAAACACAAAAAGCAATTTCTGTATTATATGTATATAAGACCAAAGTTCAGCTTATTTTAGTTCCACATTATTTTTCCCCCACAAAAATTTTTACCAAGCATACTTATCCCCTATCTCTAACCCTGGGTGCCCCTAGAAGGGTCCAATGTGTGACTGGTCCCTAATATTTTTTTCTCCTCAACATTTTTTCCTGACATACTTACTCTCTATCTCTGACTCTTTAGGGGACTCCCATACAAAATAGATGTCATGGACATGAAAAATATGGAAAGGAAATCGTCAAATAAGCCCATAACTGCTTAGAAGTCACTCTTAGAGGAGTCAAATATAAGAACGACCCCCATTAGCCCCCCTCAAAAGTTTTTTCTCAGCATACATACCCCCTATTTCTGATCTTTAAGGGGGCTCCCATACAAAGTTACTGTTTTTATACAATATTAAATGCCCCAACTGCCCTAACTGGCCCACGGGTACCCATAGAAGGGTTAAATGTATGACCGACCCCCATTATTTTTTCGTGACCTATATTTTTCTGCCACATACTTACCCCCTATTTTCAACCCTGAAAGAGGCTGCCATGCAATTCTTTTTTTATAAATTTTCCTAGAAATAATGGGGGTCGGTCATACATTTGACCCTTCTAGGGGTACCCATGGTCCAGTTACGGTCCAGTTAGGACAATGGGTGCAGTCCTTAACTTTGTATGGTAACACCCTTAAGGATTGGAAATAGGGGGGTAGGTAAGCTGTGAAACTTTGGAGGGGGGATAATGGGGGTCGGTCATATATTTGACTCCTCTAGGAGAGACTCCTGGGCAGTTATGGGCTTATTTGACGATTTCCTTTCCATATTTTTTATGTCTATGACGTCAGTTTTGTATGGGAGCCCCGTAAACAGCTAGAGATAGAGGGTAAGTATGGTGGATAAAAATGTTGCGGAGAAAAAAATGTTAGGGGCCGGTCATACATTTGACCCTTCTAGGGGCACCCTGGAAGTGGTGGGGGTCGATTACCTAAAAAAGTCAATTTTGTATGGAAGCCCCCTTAGGGCTTAGAGATAAGAGATAGGTATGTTTGGTAAAAATGTTAGGGGAGAAAAAAAAATGTGGGTCGGTCATACATTTGAACCCTCTAGAGGTGGCCCCTCTTGTAGGGCTGTAAGTAAATTGTTTCTCCTTTTCTCTCATCTTTGACCTCGATGCGCCAACCCTTACCCTCACCTCACCCCGAAAATTTATTTTGCAAACTCATTTTTTTTTTTTCCAACCTCACAAAATTGAGGGGTGTCAAGTATCAAAAACCAAAATTCGTGCACTAAAACACCCCTAAGGGTCATGTTTGCTTGTATTGTAACGTCCTATAATTACAGTTAAGATTCTAAAGGTTTTCTTGTCTAATGAAATAATTTTTGGCTTTTTTAGCGTCATAATCAACCTTGAAATTGGACATGATATCAAGTTTGCACATTAGTTTAACTTATATGTGTATTTTAAAGCCATTTTTGGTTCAAGTTTAAGCAAGTGGATTCATAACATAGGGTTCAAAAATTAAGTCAAGATTTGAGTGCGTTCCAGCAAATTAATTCAACATATACTTGGTTAAAAATTCTAACTCAGAACACGTGACAAATATATAACATCAAGTTCATTGCAATCCACTTAAACAAAACTCTGCTAAATATAAAAATTTGGCTGAAATCCGCATGTAAACGACACCGCGCAGCGCATTTGACAAACGGCAACTCATAACAATGGAGGAGCTTCCAGCTGACAACACCAAATAAATCCTAAGGATAATAACTGCAAGCCCAAGCAACAACAAAGAATAAAAGCCAAAAAAAAGCAAGAAAATGTGAACTAAAATCCAGATCTGCTGATTCTGAATCTGATTTACAAACCAATTTATCATCAGCAGGGGTCAAACTTTTGGGACACTGAGTTGCGGTTGCACACGAACAAACGAATAAATAGAGGAATATGCAGACACGCCAGCGAATGTGCGCTGCTAACATACAGACGTACACATACATACAACAAAAACAACTAAATAATAAAAGAAAAATCTTCAACAAATACATGAAGCTGCAATGTGCATATGTATGTGTGTTGCTTAGAAATGCGCACTGCACTACTACATTCATGATGGATTTACAACGTTGTAGTGAAAATTTATTTAAAAATTTAAAGCAGCCAAATAAAATATGAGAATGTGTTAGATTGCTTGTGTATTTGTATATTTTATTTGCATACAAAACACAAACAGACACAAAAATGCAAGGAAATCAAATTCAACATTTTTGTCAGTGTCCTGCGGCAACCCAGCGATAAATGTAAAGGCTAAAGGATCAGATGGAGAGCTAGGTGCTCTTTTATGAATTATTTATTGAATTTGGAAAGAAAAGAAGACTTCTAAGCGATCAATAAAGGTCAAAAAATAACACAAGTTTCACATAGCAATATTTATAATCCCTTTGCAGTTAATTGGACCGACGCACACTGGTCGGAAAATCAAGAAAGCTGGTTAAAATTCCAAAAATAAAGTTGTTGTTTTAGCACTTTTAACTGTTGGTAATGATAGAGCTTGATCCTCTTTGTTCGTTTCAGAGGTCAAAAAGATCTCTGTGCCTAAAAAACTATTCTCATTTAGTTTGTTCGAAAAAATATTAAAGAGGAGAAATTAATGGGGGTCTGTGAATAATTTTACCCTCTCCCGGCATCGAGAAATATTTTAGTGCTCGTTCACTCACTTTTTTTTTAATTAAAAATTTTGAAAAAATAGATCCCATCGTTTGCCCATTCTAAAAATAGTCTTAGAATTTATCAAATTCATTAAAGTTTTTTTTAGAAATTTTTTTTAAAAAATCGATAGGTATAATCATTGATAAAAATAGCAAATTAGTTTTAAAAGTTGAAAAATTTCCTTAAAAAATCAAAAATTTAAAAAAAAATATATGATTTGGTTTACTCTTGACGAAGTTATGAGCATTTCAAAGCACTACTAAGTGTTGTTTTTGCAGTTTCTTTAGTTCTTTGAAAATTTATAACTCTGCAACGATGAAAAAAAATCAATTTAAAACTAGTAAGGGTGTAAAATTTGGCCTGGCCAAACATTAAATACCCTACACTGCAGTATTTTTAAAATTTTGCTCATATGGGAGGTGCTATGCCCTCTTGTCCGAGTTCACCCAATTTTTGTTCAGAGCTTGCATTTATAGTTTTTAGTGTCTGATTGAAAAACATTTTCAGCATAGCGTTTTGAAGCTTTTGTTTATATGGGAGGTGCCACGCCCTCTTTTCCGAGTTCGTATAGTTTTATCTTAGAGCGTGCATTTATAGTCTTTAGTATTTGAGTGAAGTTTGGTTGGATTATCTCAAAAAACTCTTTCAGTATAGCATTTTGAAACTTTTGCTTATATGGGAGGTGCCACGCCCTCTTGTCCGAGTTCGTTTAGTTTTATCTTAGAGCATGCATTTATAGTCTTTAGTATTTGAGTGAAGTTTGGTTCGAATATCTCAAAAAACGCTTTCAGTATAGCGCTTAGAAGCTTTTGCTTATATGGGAGATGCCACGCCCTCTTATCTGAATTCACTCAGTTTTTCTTCAGAGCTTGTGTTTACAATTCTTAGTATTTATAAATACTCCTAAAATTGCATTTTGAATATATTTTTTGTATGGGCGGTAGGCGTGTCCGTTGACCGATTTCGCTCATTTTCAATCCCCCGAGCTAGCTTTGACGAGGGAGGCAGTGTACTAAATTTCATAGAATTATCTTGCTCATTTTTCCCAAAAAGTGTATTTCAACACAGCCAGACAGACGGACATGGCAATATCGACTCAGGAGATGACGCTGATCAAGAATATATCGCCGGTGCTTACGAAGACTATCTCTTCTTTAAATGCGGACAAGAAAATCCTTTTTTTCAAACTGCGGCGAAAAATATATTTTTTGTGCGAATGCGGACAAGAAAATCACTTTTTACAAAATGCGGCGAAGAAAATCTCTTTTTTAAAAATGTTTATTTTCGTTACTCGTTGAAAAAGTACTCACTAAATAAAGAGATTTTCTTCGCCGCATTTCATAAAAATTTATTTTCTTCGCCGCATTTTGTAAAAAGTGATTTTCTTCGCCGCATTTTATAAAAAGTGATTTCTTGTCCGCATATTACAAAAAGATTTTTTTCGCCGCAATATAAAAAAAAAGATTTTCATCGCCGCAACTTTCGGTTAGAAGATTTTCTTCATAAGCACCGGCGATATATAGGGCGACTTCCTAAACGTCCGTTGCTTTGTGTTGAAACAGCATTTTCGTAAAAAAAATGTCGCATAATTTTAGGAGCTTATTTTTTTACTGCATCATTCTTGCATTTCATAACGCCTAACTAAATACAAATCGTTGACAATGCATAGCAATCAGCGCATCAGTAACGAAGTTGATGCTTTTGTAAACTTTGCTCTTAAGTCAAAAAATTCTTAAAATTATGCGACATTTTTTTACGAAAATGCTGTTTCAACACAAAGCAACGGACGTTTAGGAAGACGCCCATACTTTTCTATATCTGCCACGCCTCCTTCTCTGCGTTACAAACGGAAGGACAAAGTGAATATACCCTGTGTGTAGGGTATAAAAATCATAGATGCTAACCTCAACTAAGTAGTAGGTACTATAAGACAAACAAGTTTCAAAAAAATCGGAGATGCAAAAGCAAAATGCTATCCATAACAGTATGTTATGCCCCATATACTAAGTATACCTTGATTCAAGACAAAAAATTTGATATATTAATATATGATTTCGAGTTTATAAATCATTTTCCAAATCCTTCTAAAGATAATCGGGAATCTACCTTTTCTAACTTTCCTTTACTGGGTTTCTTCCTATGCACTCGCTTTTACTGTTCTGCTTATATTTTATTTTCATGTCAGTTGTAGATATATGTATTTGTGGAAATCCTTATATCCCTGCATATTTGCTGATCTTCGTCATGCTTCAGTGTCATACGAGTATTTTTTTACATACATATTTTAGTTTTTGTTGACCTCAAGAGATAAGGCAGTTTGATTGTATTTTCACTACACATGTGTAAGCTTGATATCCCATCAGGAAATTTATTCACGAATTTTCTGAATGATTTTTCATAAAGTTAAGAAATTCATACTTCGAGTTAACACATATAGAACTTTCAGATGAAACTGAGGAGTAACTTTTCAAAAGGGCGTAAAACCATGTTAAACAAAATTTCAGTAATGAGAAAAAACTTTTATGGGCTGTTTACAATATCTAATTTTTTTTTTTTTAATGTCTCCAGTGTTAAAGTGAGTTGACCAAAGATTCTAATCCCCTTAACATTTTTGTTGTAACATATTTGTAGTAATTGCAAAAAGTAAAAAACATTTGGGAATAAGCCCTTTTGTTCTGAAACATTTGGAAATAAACTCTTTTGTTTGCAAATCACTCTTATTCCACCATTTGGAAGTTTATGCTGATGTCTATAGGCATGGTATGTAAGCACCTATATAGCCTGGGGCATATAAAAAATATTCAAAGTTATTTTGGCCACTATTCGAAATACGTCTTTTTGTATCAAACTCTAAAAATTTCTATGAAATTATATGGAAATAAGCCCTTTTGTTCTGAAATGTGACTTTTGATCACGATTTTATCTTGGAAAAATGCATTTTTTGTGATGAATTTTGAACTAGAGGATCCGTTATAGTATGGTAATGGCGATGGCATTCTTAGGTTTGTTCGAGGTTGGAAGTGGTTTTACGCCCTTTTGAAAAATCACTCCTCAACTAATGAAACATTTCAAGTGCTCGCTAAGAAACTATTTAATGTCTCCATTTATGGAATATTCGTATAGAGCTCTTTTGAGAACTCCATCCAACACTATGAAAAATATATTTGTTGATGGCTAACAAGCTAGGTTTGCACTCATTAAAGACGACATAAAGAATCTGAAGATTTCGAATTACATATATAAAGTTCTACATTAATATTGTGCCTTGATGAGTTAATGATCTTGGTTGATGTATCTCATCTTATCTGTTAAAAGAAAGGCGTACTTTTATTTATTCTGTCGATTCTTATATTATTACTTCCACACTGGAGACTCTTAATAAATTGTGAAATTTAACAGAAACTGTCTAATTTAGTAGGTAACACCCGATCGAGAGTACCATGCTCTGGACGAAAGTTGGTCGCCTTCCTTTCTTGCCACATTAAAACACGATATATAGAGCAAGTTATAGAATCTATTTTGATGAAATTTAGTAGGTTGGTGAAGAATCTGAATACCAAACATTGGTCGCAGAGCGAGCGTTTCAGTTTAGTGCCACGCCCTCTTTTCAAATATGAGTTTGATTTCTTTTACGTGTACAGAGTAGCACACAAATTTTTTTATATGCGTATATTACTTAATGCATGCATTTCCAGTTGGGTATGTGTGCTTTTATCAAAAGAAAAAAGATAACAAATCTCACTTACACAGACGTATACGTATCTACCTTAACAAAATCAGAGGAACAAACTCACTTACATATGCATGTGTGAGTACAAATTATCCTAACGTAAATTACATTTCAAATGCAAATATTTATGCTCCTCGTTTTGTTGCTGTTGCTGTTGTTGCTGTTGTTGTCATTGTTGTATCTGTTTCAACTTTTTGTTGTAACAACGACATTTAAGTTTTTGTTTATTCAACTGATTTAATGTCAGATTTGGCTTTTTGTTGACGCTATTTTTGTTGTTTTTGTTGTTATTGCGACGTATTTCGGTTGCAGCGCATAAATTGCAAATGCAAATAAATAAATAAATAAATATGACATGAATGTATTGAGGTTTGGGTTTAAATACATAGACACTGTAGATAGATTGTCTCACTGAAGCTCCAAGATTCAATTAGTGTTAATGGTTGTGTTTACATTCAGTTCCATATAAGTTAAATTAACTTTAGTGCATAATGACTTAAGGATATATGAAATCATGGAACCATGTGGAAATCAAAGGTGATACTAACATCTTCGCATATCCTTTTGAATTTAGGAGTTGGCTGATCCATTCCCGTAAACATAGAATTATTTTTTTCTTAATTCTTTAAATATACAAATGTGTTAAAAATATTGTTCAATAAACTTAAAAAACACTAGCAACATGTTTGTCAAAAACTTAAAACTACCAAATATTTTTCCAAAGTTTACTATGAGGGGCCCAATTTCAATTCTTTTTCAATATAAAATCAACATTTTCCAAATGTTTTTGTTTATTAATAACTTGATAAGTTTCTCAATTGCAGTGGTTAAAAAAAGAAATTTTACGAAGACCCAAAACAAAACTAAGCTGATCGCAAAATCGAAACCAATATATTCTGAAAACATGGCTCAAAATAAGTCATAAGTGTCTTCCCGATTTTCTGCATCAGGTCGAATTTTTTTTAATCGGTCTTTGAAGTTTTTTATTCATGTGTTGAATCGACTCACTAAATTTCACGATCCTTATATCTGAGGTATATGATGTCTTTTAAAGGCTTATGGGGCATATTAAGTGAAATATTTTGTTGAAAACATTAACCCTCTATATCCCCCACAAATGGGTAATTTTTGAATAGTTGATCAATATGTACCACAGAAATATTTTCTATAAAATTTCACGAATAGCGCTACCATACAGGGCTGCCACCGGCCGGACAGTATTTTTTTTTTTTTTTTCAGGAAACCTTAGTGAAATTTTTCATAAAATTTTTTTGTGGAAAATTTTGATCCATTATAACCAAGTTTTTGGATAAAGAGGTCAAAAAGACCCTTAAAAACGGGATATATTGGGTTAATATGTTGCAAAAGGTTAAGATGAAACCAAGCAAGGAACAATTTTCTAGAACATCTTAACCCATTATATCCCGTTTTATGGGTCTTTTTGACCCCTTTATCCAAAACTTGATTATAATGGGTTAAAATATTCCACAAAAAAATTCTATGAAAAATTTCACTAGGGTTCACTGATAAGAATACCGTCCGGACGGTGGCAGCTTTGTATGGTAGCGCACGCGCACCAACGACTCATGATAAGCACATTATACAACTTCAAAAACTCATGACTTGATAACCGTAAAACATACCACAATTTTGAGGGCTGGACTTTTAAATAAAAATATTTTAAAAAAAAAATACAAAAGGGTGCTCCAAGCCTCAAAATGGCTTAGAAAAAGGTTTTTTTTTTCGACCAAAAATAATTTTTTTTTTTTTTTTTCAGTGTAACTATTTTTTTTTTCAAAAGCTCATACTTTTTTACAGAAACCTTGAAAATTTCATTAAAATCGATTAAAAAGCCGCGGAGGTATAAATATTCAAATATAGGAGTTTCCAAAGGTAGGATCGAACTTCATATGGCCGCCATTTTGTAAATTTTCGGAATTTCGGAAATTTATTTTAGTACAGAAATATGTGTGTTAAGCACTAACTTTTCACCAAATTTTCATAGAAATCGGAGATGTAAGTCGAATCTTGGTCGATAACGCAAAGAAAGACTCATGTATAAATTATTTTTAAGTATATTTTCAGAATATAATGGTTTTTTTCAGTTGTGCAACCAAAAGTTGAATTTTGTCGGACGGTGTTATTTAATATTGTGATATAGAATCTTTGTTATTTATAAAAATGCTGAAACTTAAAATAAAATGTTAATGAAAATTTAAGCAAAGCTAAAGATATTTGATTGAAAATTCAATAAGGGCCAATAGATACCTGGAAGGAAGTTTTTCAAACATTTTGTAGCCCACGAAAAACAGAATTCTTAAGTAAAAAACTCAATTGCACACAAAATCAAATTGTGGTACAGACTTAAGCTCAATTTATCTCTGTAACATAGCAACTGCAAATATCAATATTTGAGTGCCAATACAACATGCGTATTGATGTAAATACATGGAAACAAATATTAAAATGAAATACGCACACGATAAACGCAATAAAACTTTGAAAGACATGTGACTATTAACTTTATGGCAACTTCCTTTTTATGATTGAAACTGCATTTCCTCCCTATAGAGATAAATCAAATGCATAAACTAATATGCAACAACAATCCTGACGATATGTATACGATATATTTGCATAAAACTACATTCATACAACTGCTTCAGGCATACATATGTATATGTAAGTACGCATATTTATAATTGGTACACAACCGGAAATAAAACATATTTTCTTGGATACATGTATGATTCTTTTGAGTCAATGCATAATGAATTTCCCAATGGAGTACATAAGTTTCAATGAAAAATTGAATTCGTTCACCTTCATGACGTTTTGCCAATAATTTTTAAAATTCATATATTTTTTGTGAGCTAAGGCATTAGAAGATAACCATTTGATACGTGGTACATTAGCTTCAAAAGCGAATAGAAGAGAGCAAGAATTAGTTTGAACAAAAAAATTTAGGTCTAATTTTATAAAAAATTTACGTGCTGTGTGATGTATGATGATGAGACCTATGTTATGGCAGATTTTTTACAACTTCCGGGTAAAGATTTTTATATGGCTGACGGACGAGGTAATATTCAGGAACAATACCGGGCAAAAAAGCAAACAAAATTCCCTAAGAAGTTTCTTGTGTGGCAAAACCATTTGCAATTGTGGCAAAAGAAGCCAAGCATTTGTGACATCAAGCACGATAAATACAGAAATATTAAGGAGTGTTTTCAAAAACGGCTTTTGCCTTTCCTAAAACAGCACAGAGTACCTACATATTTCTGGCTCGATTTAGCACCATGCCACTATGGAAAAAAGGCCCCTGAGTGGTATGCAAATAATAATGTAAATTTTTTACCACGGGAGGCAAACCCACCCAACTGTCCAGAACTCCGGCCTGTGGAGAGATATTGGGCGCTCGTGGAAAGTTAAAGAATACATGAATATTATCCCAGGACATGTCTGACTTCAAGCGTAAATGGACCTAAAATTATTAGTCCTGGTACTGCGGTCAGCTAAGATTTCGGTGTTTGTATTTTTTTAAACCTGAAACGAGTACAAATTAAACCCTGTAAGCCGATTTTTTCCATACGAGTAGTATTTTTATCATACCTATAGACTCTTCAAGACAACCGTGCAGTGGTTTTGTCTGAAAATTTATTAATCAATGAAGGCAGTACACTTAACTCTGCTTTTCCAATTGCAGTGATGACTTTGGACAAAAAAAAACTTTACTTTTCTAAGGACTTCGAGAGTAGAAGACGCGTCTGAATCAATGTATAGAGACTTTTGGTTTATTTTACCATTTAATCAGCTTTATTATAAGTATTCGATAACATTAATAAAAGTAAAATTTTGAACATTATGAAGAGGAGTTAATCATTATTTAAAGCATTTTGTAAAATTTTAAAGGCATCAGTTTCGACAATTCATTTTATAAAAGAAAAATCAACTAACTTGTGCCGCATCCACCCCAAACTATCAAACATCCAACCATGCCCTACATTTGCGAATGAAAAACCTTGCAAACGTTGGTCAGTTGAATGGCACTCGTAAAATACCAGCAAATCCAAATTAACTTACCCAATGGCAACAACGCTATCATCAGCAGCATAGAAAGAGCGAACAACTTTTAGCCAAAAAAAAAAAATTTCGAAATGTTCAGAATTGAATGAATTTTGTAGCCGTCAAAATTAAAATTAAATTACATGCACTAAAAGTGCATTCAACCTTATCACGAGTGCTTAAGCTACCCAGCAGGAAAATCCTTTAATTTTTTGTTTAGTTTAAACCAACGCTGAGGGGATAGCCCCTATAAATGCAATGCGCCGAGAAATAGCTTAGAGGAATGGAAGAAAAGAGGAGTAGTGTCGATGAACATTTTTCTTAAATCAACCGATATTCCACAACTTAGTCGTGCGACCGAAGAACATATTATCCCGATAGTGCGATGTTCTACTAAGCAACATTGCAACGTAATAGGCATGGGCTTGATGAGACGCCCGGGTGATACAAGAGAATGTATGTATGTATGTATTCTCCTTTAACTCCTAGGAGGAGCATAGGGCCAAAACTACAAAAGAATAAAAAGTGTAAAAGGTATTCAGCACATTATGTCCATGTTTGGTAAGGCATGACGTATGAGCAACATCGATTTTATAAATAACTAACGCGGCGTTGCTCGGGTTTTGTTTAATTTTTGATTCCTTATTCCACTTGATTCCGCTTATTCCACTAAAATGAATGATAACAAATGCGTTTTTTTTTAAGCAAGAAAGCACTAAAAACTAATAGCGAAAACTTTTTTTAAGAAAATATGCCGCAAAAAAATTCACACGTATTCCTTGCACGATTTTAGGCATTTTATGCCCGGTACACTTTTTTCGTAAGATGCCTTATTGTTGAGTAAAAATGAGTTTTGCCTGTCGTGGGCCTTCAAAAGCCAAAAACTCTCATGTAGCGATCAAATCTCATCTGGAGTCATTCATCATTTTAAAGTTTATAAACAATGCTTTAATTTAAAGTACCTTTAAAAAAATTTGAGAAGGATTTTTTTCTCACATCATCAATTTACAAAGTTTTGTTTAAGCTATAAATTAAAAATCACAAAAATCGCCAACTTCAACACCCTGTATTTTCACAAAAATTAGTACTAAGTGTTTTGCTTCAGATATGAACTAAATAGATGTAAGTATCTCATACGTCATGTGATCTTACATAAAACAAATGATCTCTGCATTCAAAAACTTTCTTGGAGAAGTCGGAGATCATCCTCTTGAATTCGATCTTCTCATATACATAGATTTCTGTGCACAAAATTTTCTTGAAACATTGAGCAAAAACTCCCACTTAGAGAAGTCAACAATACCAGATGAGTCATAAAAAATCTTAACTTTTATTCAGATCAGTTCAGCTTCAAATCGTGAATATCAGGTAAGTACATTTTACTTAAATTAGATATAAAGACACAAAATCTCTTACTTTCCTGCTGGATGTTAAAACCTCTACTCATAAAGAATGGCGACTGAACATCGCGTAATTAGTGCCCTAAAAGCAAGCATCCATGCAAATGCAAAAACAGAGTACGTTTGTATGTGTGTGTATTAAATATTTCTGTTTTTCGCACACAAACGCCATCAGCGATATTCAACGCGTGCACCTGTAATTAATTTGTACACTGCGCAAGGTGACTGTGCTGCCTAAAATCAGCCATGCAGCATTCGATGCACTTTGCATCTCGCGCCAACAAATCAACGAATTGAGTGGTGAACGTATGATGAATGAGGGTGGGAAAATTACTAGGGTGATTTTTAGAAAAATAATGTTTTCGCTTTGCAAAAGGCCTTAGTGGCTGATATGAAAGAAAATTCATACTGGAGTGAATGTACCCTAACAGATACATGTGTATTAGATCGGGTCGATTTTGTATAAAGCAAAATAAAATCATCCCCAAACCGACTCAAAAGTTCATTATAAAATGGATACCCAATGGTGCTTTAGAAATAAGGACTATGTTCTTACAAAAATTTTGGCGTTTAAAAACAATAAAATTTTTTTGGGGATATAGCCCAGGAAAATTAGTCGAAAAAAGGGCTGCTGTGCGAAATAATTCTAAGTGAATTTTTTTCACCGGAATTGTCTTTATTAAAGCATGATGAATAAAGAGAAAAAAGTCCATTGAAGTCCATTGTGCGCATTAAAATTTATTTAGGCTCAAAGGTCGCTAAAATCAGTTTTTTGCAAATATGTTGCTAACGCAAACTTTTACGGAAAAATTTTTCTCCACAATTTTGTAACACAGGAAATACCCTATGTAAAGATGAAAAAAATGTTTTCGTGTAGCTTATAGTTTAGGATATTACCTAATTTAAAAAGTTGTGCACAGTTCTTATATGTAAATGCTACGCATGAGTTCATATTAAAATATCATACATTTAAAATTGCGAATACTCTTTAAAGAGGAGTCTTACAAAAAAACTTAAAAAACAGTTCAAAAGATAATTGGATTCTGTATACACCGTATTTTTTTTTTTTTTTGGAGCGACTCATGGTCCAAGAGATATTCTTCAAAAACAGTTAAGGTTTCGAAAATATTAGTTTTTGAAGGATATCTCTGAAACGGTAAGTCATACGATAAAAAGCAATGGCATCAATTTTGTAGAGAATCACAAGATCTACAAAAAATAAGCCACATAAGCATGCCCAAGAGTTGCCATTCTGCGTCTGGTTAGCGCCAGGCAATAGCACAAGACGTGCTACCGTTTCTTCCTCATCGGGTTCGGAACAGAGTCTGCACCAGTTGTTTGATATTGATTCCATCCTGTATGCATGGTGTCCAATTAGGCAGTGTCCAGTTGTAACACCAATCAACAGTCTGCAATTAATTTTGCTAAGAGAGAGTACATTTGTAGTTTTGTTATTATTGAAAGAGGGCCAGAATTTTTTGGCCGTTGTCCAAAGAATACGTATGAATTTTTTCAGAATTTTTGGAATTTCTTTTTTTATTTCTTCAAAAAGTTTACCAAATTGAGTTTTCAGCTCACGTTTGTCAGCAATATGCTAGGTTTTTTAAAACCAAGGCACCTACGAAAAATTTCATATGACATGAAATGCTTAGAATCCTTCAAAGAATTGGTATGAATTTTTTCAGAATATTTGGAATTTTTTATTTTTCAGACCAAGTTTTGAAAAATTATAAATCGATTTTTGGAACCAAATATTATCTATACCCCAAACGCCAAAGTTTTTGTGAGAACATAAACTTTACTTCTAATGTACTCTTGTGTATCCATTTTCTAATGAAAAAAAAAGTTATGACCAAAAAACATGTTCTTTAGCCAAAATGGGCCTTCAGTAGAATCAAAAGTTTTCCATTGGTTTTTCTCGAAATGAAAAAAAAAATGACGTAGATGTCATTTTTAAGAGACCCTTTAACTTTTGAGTTAATTTGGGGATGAATCTAAATTTCGACCCGGTCTAATGTGTATCAACAGAGATATTGTTGGTTTCAATAACAGCAACAAACTGCATTCATTTAACTTTAGACGGATCCAATTGAACCCCAAAAGGCTTGTGAAGTTCTAATTATTCTATTTCCATATATTTTGCTGCTAGGTCGGAATTCATCAACTAAGAGTGTGTTCTTAAAGATGGGGTCGGTGTACTGAACGTGAGCATTTTAATATTACAAAAATGGTATAAACACGAATAGGGTTTTTCGCAATGAGATTTATTGTTCCTAAAAAATGTCATGGAATTGCTTAAAGCTAATTTATGACAATATTTAATATAATTATTTCTTTGACTTAAGTCAAAATTTATTGTTACAATAAAATTTTAATTTCGCACCTATTTTTGCAAACTTTATTAATCTCCCATACCCTGGAGTTCCAAATTTAAATAAAAAACAACAGTACATAATTTTGACAAAGATTTAACAAATAAAAATACACTACGATTGATTGCAATTGATAAATGCGTACGTAATTTGATACGTAATTTTAAAATGGCACATTACTCATACGACATGATAAGCACTTTATCATACGTATCACATGATAAATATCATAAAAAATAAATTGGCAAATTATTATGACACAAAAGAGAACATTTTTCATGATTTACACAAATTTGTGCTTTTTATCGCAAGGACACAAAGCGCGCAACGCTGTCGTGCCAGTAAAAAATAATAAATCGTAACGGTTCGACAATACAAATACACTTAAAAATCACTCATAATAATGATAGTAATAAATTTAACCCGCCTTTCAAGAAGAATATCATTTTCAACACACAACAACAAAAGTACGTTTATGCATTTGTTTGTATGTACTCATGTATATTCATATGTATAGGTAACTATGAACGCACATATGTATTTTTGTTTCACTTTCATATCAAATTTTGTTTTGTGTCACACAACTTCCTACAACTGCAAGCACACTCATACACATACATGTACAAGCGAGTATTTTACTTGATATTTAGAGCATGTCTCATCCTGCAAGTGTACTTAAAAAACTTTCAGTTGTTGTTGCTATTGTTGTTCTTTTGCATCAGTTTCTTTCGTTTCTCTTTTTCTCTTCTGACATTTATTGTCAGTTAGTGTCACATTTTTGATATGTTTGTCTTTAGAAAGGATTAAATTTAAAGTGCGGCATATGAGTGGCAAAGTTTTGCAAAAGCCTAAGTGGGTGCATAAGTGTGATGACACTTTACGTGCACTCACACAAACATACATATGTGGCAATGTATGAATCTAAAGCGTAAATATTTCACATTGTTAGTTTACTCGTAGATTACAAAAAGTTTTTGAAAAAGTGTTTAATAAGCTCTCTCCTTCTCTCAGATGTGTTATTTATATCTCAATCTAACAAAATTATTACAAAGCCATCATTATGTTTGTTGCATCTGTGATTTTTATGACAATATATCGCCACGTCAATGCTACAACTAGATAACTCCAATTTTCTAGTTTTGAGATAATTCAGTTTTAATATTTTTAAAAATTTGAATTTACATTGAATTTCGACTTCTTGTTTTGTTTTTCTTATAACAATGCAATGTATCACTTTAGAAAACTGTGGTTAGATAGGATTGTGGACAAAACCATGAAGAATACCTAAGGCAACTTATCCTAAGAATGATAATTTAGGAGTTATCTAGTTGTAGCATTAACGTGGCGATATGAATGACGTAAAATGATAAAATGACTTTTGTGAAGCTATTGCTGTGAGGAGACAAGGGAAAGTGTGGATCACCTCGCGCACTTTATCAAGTTAGACGACTGGGGGTTACTTTTTTAATAATCAATTTGTGAAAGAATCGAATTGGACTTAGAAGAAGTAAGTATAAAAATGGAACAACCTTAGTGTGTCTGCGGACATTTTTGTTGGACTTAGTTATTTAAAAATTTTGAAAAAATCCGTGCGAAATTGATACATTGACAGCGTAGTGGCATTATACATCCTAAGAATTCTAAAACTAGATTAAAATCAAGCAATGCACTGTGGGAAATTTTGCCCTGTTTGTTGGCCAAAAGTCGAATTTCAAACATTTAGAAAATAAAGTTTTGGGTATGCTATTCAAATGTGAATACTTGCTAGAGAAAATCCGAATACTTAGTTTTTTTTTTAAGTTTTTATCCTTCAGCTACACAAGTGTCAAAGTTTCTTCTTCTGAAAAAATAAAAATTTTTTTGTTCTCGCTCAAAAAATTCGGATGTATTAAAAAGTGAATATTTCTCTTAATTCAAAGCTAATTAAAAATATTTAAAATGGAAATGGGAACTAATAAAAACTAGTTACTCTATATATAAAAAAATTTGTCTTTTTGTATAGTGGTTTTAAAGAAATTTACGTTTTCTTCAGTAAGCTTCATATCGTAAAATTTTTTTTTCAATTTAAGTTTTAGTGAACCCGGAAAAACACAGCCCAGCCTAGGCCTCTTTCTAACTTATATAAATATGTAGAGCAACCAATTTTGAGCTCTTCTGTAAAAAAATTTTTTTGCGCTTTTGTGCGATTTTTTAATAATCGACATTTTTCTCATACAACTTCTCAATACGAAATGCAGACTTATTCGTTATCTGGAGAGCCGGAGAAGACAAAGAGTCAGCAGTTTTAAATCATTTGATAAATCTCTTGAATAAAGGTGATAGATCGAATTCGTTTGTGGAATATTTAGGTGAAAAGTCTAAGGCCTTTTGCAAGCATTTGAAAGAAAAATTGGGACAAATCACTCGTATATCATGTCAATATCTACTAAATTTGCAATTCTTTGAAAAATTTTGTTTTGAGTATCCCTGGTATCCGATGACACAAAGTCCTTATTCTTTCTAAGGAAATTATTCAAAATATGGTACTTCCGGTAGAATACTTTGGAAAAGAAGCAGATGAGTGTCGGAATAAAATTTTTAAATTAGATAGACTGCATCATGCTCGCAAATGTGACAAAACAATAAATCTTTCTGACGTTTTTCATAGAACTTTGAATACCTCAGACCCCGTCATTTCCAGCATTTCTTTAAGTAAACGGATAAAACAACGAAAACGAGCGCTACTTACACTAGAAGTCATAAATTTATTAAGTTGCGTTGAAAATAATATGGAAGATCGTTTAAGCAAACTAATAGAAAATGAAGATAAAGCAGAAAGTAATGATATTTTTACGTTAATAGACGCAAAGTTGGAGAATATATATTATATTTTACTTATAAATTTATAATGTTTTCTTATGTTTTTAAATTAGCTCACTTTATGTAATGTTCGAAAAAATTTGTTTTTAATATAGTATGCTTTTAGATCTCTGTAATTTTACTGTTATTGTTAACATATGTACATTTGTGTGTATGTATATACTTGGAAAATATGAATATTGGGGTGGGCCAATTTGAAAACTGACCTCGGCTATGCCCCTATGTGAAAGTTCATTCAATTCTATGAATATTTGCCAAAGGAACTATACTTCTGCGTTGATCGAAAATTGTACTTTTCATCAATATTTTTTTTTTAATTTTCATACTAAATTTTCAAAATTTTTATAAAAGCAAAAGTAATGTCATTATATGATTTGGCAGTAATCAATTAAATTGGGTTCCGTTTGCATAAAAAGTTTACTTGATGGTGTGAAATTGATGCTATATATTTAAAAAAGTGATATGGGTCAAATAGCCGATTATTATAAACGATTCATATTTTTACATGGATTTTTTCAATCGAAACACCAACCCAAGTTTTTTTGGATGCTAGGATGCCAAATCTGATATTCTTTTTTTTCCAGGGCAACATCTAGTGGCAGTTTTAGGAAATAAATTAGCCGCTTTTTTTAATTTTACAGACCAATTTACCAAAAATCTGTGTAAAAATATGAATCGTTTATAATATTGTAAATATATATTGTATAATTTGACCGATGTAATTTTTTTAAATAAATATAATCAATTCCACGCTATCAAGTAAAGTGTTCGTAAAAACAAAACGAAATTTTATTGATTACTGACAGAATGCCGGCCAAAACATATTATGATATTACTTTTGTCTCTATAGGAATTTTGAAAATTAAGCATAAAAATAAATATTAAACGCAAGGTAAAATTTTCAATCGAAAATGCGCCGAACTAAAGTTGAACATAGAGGTATGGTTCCTTGGGCAAATATTCATAGAATTGAAGGAACTTTTAGCCTAGGTTGGTGTTTTGTTTGAAAAAATTCATCCAAAAATATGAATCGTTTATTTTGAAAGTCGGTCATAATAATCGGCTATTTGACCCATATCACTTTTCTAAATATATAGAATCAATTTCACACCATCAAGTGAACTTTTTATGTAAACGGAACCCAATTTAATTGATTACTGACAGAATGCCAGCCAAATAATATGACATTACTTTTGTCTTTATAAAAATTTTTAAAATTTAGTATGAAAATATAAAAAAATATTGATGGAAGGTACAATTTTCGATCAAAAATGCGCCGAATTAAAGTTGAACGCAGAAGTATAGTTCCTTGGGCAAATATTTATAGAATTGAATGAACTTTTACATAGAAGGGTAGCCGAGGTCGATAAAATTTCCGCCATACAATTTGGCCCATCCTAATGAATATACCATACCAAATTTTATTAATAAATGTTTTATTATAATTTCTTTGAAAAGAGGTTGAAAAAGATGCATGACAGTTGTCCAATTTGACCAATTTTAAAATATGATGTTCTCTACACTCCTAAAAAAATTTCCACGAGATTTCAGCTCAATATCTTTATTTTTTTACTTTTGTTCAAAAATCCCATAGTGCAATGATTGTTACGTTATTGAATAAATTTTGGAGATTTACAAATTTTATTTCAAATTTTTGCTTTTTTTTGTCACTTTCACATTGCTATGCTTCCAATTTTTTTCCGCATATGTGGTGTACCAATTTGTCCTTGCAGTGGTATTACCCAGCTTTCCACACAAGCGCATTTTTGTTACCTGCAATTGCAGTGTGAACTCAAAGATAGCAGGAACACAAGGACATAAGAGCACACATGAACTCAGTGCCATAGTATTGCATGGACATGCATATTTATGATTTTTGTTGAATTCCAGCACAACCAAAGGTGGACACTTGCCAGAACTACAAGCATTCTATAGGCATAAGTACACATAAGAAAAAATAAAAAAAATTAAAAAATTTGTTTCAATTCACGCTCAAAACTCAATATTATGCAAAAGCATTATTCACGATAACGCAATCAAATACAAATAAATACTTAAAATAGTAAGTACAACCTCTGATCAGAAACATCAAAAATTTGGACAAGAGAGCATGGTACCTCCCACATTTCTTTCTTCGAAAATATTGACAAAATAAAGCGTGACTTTTTTGAGTGTAACGTAAGCCTAAATACAAACATTGTACCATTTTGCACTAGTCCTTGGACGAGTTAAGTGGAAAACCAACACAAAAAATAGCGAACAAAGTATGGATTCTCTTTTCGCTAGGATTATGAGTTCAAATTGAAAGCAGCAAAAAACTGCGCCACATTACTCGCGAAACAAAATAAGCCCCGCACTAGTTGGCAGCAATATCAGCAGCAACTCCATTCAACAAAAGGGAATTTTCAATCGAATTTTTTTTTTTGGCCAAAAATTTGCAACGAAATAAAAAATTATAAGGAAGAACTCAATATTCCACCAACACGCTAACAACTGTACTGTATACTGTACTGTGTTTGTATAATTAAAACTGGAGACATTTTTGTTTGGTTTTTTTGTTGTGAATTTCGTACCGTTGGAAAGGCAATAAAACTGCAGCACAAACAAAATTATGACAAAAAAGCGGATAAAAAAGTATATGTATTTTTCAAAGCAGTTTTTGGCGCAAATTACACTGTTCGACAATTTCAAACTTTTTGTAAAACACATTAGAAAATTCAAAAAATTCTTAAAGTAGAAGTTGAAAAAAAATACCAGTGTCTCGTGGTTTTTCTCCAGCACGTCGCATTTTTTTAATCGATTTTTGCAGTTTTTTTATCCATTGTACATGAAAAAAACAAAAATACCACATTCTTGTATTAAATCGATGAATTTAACTATATGATCCTTACATCTGAGGTGTATCATGTGTTTGGCAAACTTATGCAAGATATTACGGGGGATATTTTTGTATAAAATTTAACCCTGTTTAACCCCCACACATGGGTCATTTTTGCTCTTTTCATAAAAAAGTACAAAAATGACACCTGAAACAGGGGAATATTGAGTCAGTATGTACTACAGAAATATTTGCTATAAAATTTCACTACTAGTTTTTAAACACGTAAAGGTCGAAATTTAAGCCCGAAACCAAAAAATCTTTAAAATCAATTAGGACTTATCACATTGCATATTAACTACATCCCTGACGCGCTTACCTTAAGTTTTTTTTACTATTGTTAGAATTACCTTAGTGAAATTTTTTTTAGGATATTTTTGCAAAATTCTTTAACTCATTGTGGCTCAGTTTTAGAAAAAAGGGTCAAAAAGACCCATAAGAACAGGTTAATCTGTTCTAGGAAAATAATCCTTGTGTGATTTCGTTATGATCTTGTGAGAACGAGTTTTGTCCAAAATGTACTTTTAGAGTTTTACAGTGGGGTGAAATTTGGAAAATTATGATTGCTAGAAATGCTTACTGATTTTAACGATTTTTTTGCTTTGGAGATGAAATTTTGCTTTTTTAGCGTTTAGCAACTAGTAGTGAAATTGTATTGTATGTTTTTGAGAAAAGCTCAAAAATAACCAACATGTGGGGGTTGTACAGGGTTAAAATTTTATACAAAAATATTCCCCGCAGTATTCTGCATAAGCTTGCTGAACACATGATACACCTCAGATTTAAGGATCATATAGTTAAATTCATCGATTTAACACAAAAATGTGGTATTTTTGTTTTTTTCATGTACAGTGGATAAAAAAACTTTAAAAATCGATTAAAAAAAATGTGACGTGCTGGAGAAAAACCACGAGACACGGGTATTTTTTTTTTAACTCCTCCCATACAAAATTTTGATAAAGAATCAATAAAAAATCTTCATGGCCGGGAAACGAAGAAATGTTCACAGAACCCCATTAATTTTTCCGTCTTAACACTTTTCTCGAACAAACTATTCTCTTTTTTTACCCCTTAAGGGGGCTTCAATACAAAATTTAAATAGAAATATCAAGGGGTGGATAAGAGGGGCTAGTATGTTAGAGGAAAAATTAATGGGGTCTGTGAAAATTTTTTTCCTCTCCCGGCAATGAGGAATTTTTTTGTTATTTTTATCAAAATTTTACATGGGAGCCCCCTTAAGGGGAGGAAAAAATTGCTTAGTATGTTTCAGAAAATGTTGGAAAGGAAAAATTTATGGGGGTCGGTTTAGTTTTAAAAGTTGAAAGTTTAATAAAAAAATTATATAAAAAAAAAAATTTTTTTTATAAAAATTTTCTTAAGAAAACAAAACTTTTAAAAAGACAATCACATGATTTGGCCGACTATTGGCGGAGTTATAAGCATTTCAAGAAACTACTAAATGTTGTTTTGCAGCTTTTTTAATATTTTGAATATTTACAGTGTGACAAATATGTCTTCATACAAAACTTTGAAGCACTGTATCTTTTGGAAACATAGTAGCATTAGTAAAATTTTCATTGCGCAATATTTTGTAATATTTCAGTTATATGGAAAAATAAATTCAAATCGTATAAGACGCGAGAGAAGAAAGTAATTCGGCATGGTTGATATACGCTCTTTAATTGTAAATAAATTCAAAAGTGATTTAAGTTGTGGAGCCATCTTCCGCGAGTTGTCAAATTTAGGAGTTAGGAGGAACTATGTGCATTATGCCGTTAAGCGGTTTGTCGATACTGGCTCCATACAAGATCGTAAAAAAAGTGAGAGAAAAAGGAACGTCCGTACCGCGAACGCGATCAAAATAGTTTGTGAAAGAATCCGAAGAAATTGTGACCGTTCAGCACGAAAGATGGCCAAAAATATAGGAATGAACCGAGAATCTTTACGGCTCCTTTTGCGTTGCGACCACAATATTAAAAAATTTAAAAAAAAGAAAATGCATGGCCTTACTAATGCGACCGTGGAAAGCGATGGCAAAGATCGAAACTGCTCCTTTCTTGGCACGCTGGCGATGAAATAGTTTTTTCCGATGAAAAACTTTTTGTGCTGGAAGCTCCACACCACACGCAAAATGACAGACTTTGGGCAGTATCATACAAAGACATCCCAAACGATAAGAAACATGTACCAAGATATCAAAACTCGTCATCTATTATGGTCTGGGGTGCCATATCCAGCAAAGGTAAATTATCGCTAGTCTTCATTGACAAAGGTGTTAAAATAAACGCTCAGTATTACCTGGAAGAAGTCTTACAGAAAAATTTGAAGCCTAGTGTTCAGGCTATGTATGGAGAAGACTATTATTGCTTCCAACAGGATGGTGCACCTGCTCACACTGCTAAACTGGTTCAAGACTGGTGTAAGCAAAATTTAACAGATTTTATACCTTAGGATGAATGGCCTCCTAGCTCTCCAGACTGCAATCCTTTGGATTTCTGCATATGGAGATATATGGTACAGCGACTCAAGGAATACCGGTACAGAAGCTTGAAGGACTTTAAAGCTGCTATTATTGATGTATGGGACGAAATACCGATAACAGTAATGCGTCCCGCGTGAAAAAGGACGGTGGCCACTAAAAATACTGATAAACACTAATAGTGCATAAGTGTTTTCGCGGTCGAACCACTAATGAACACTTACCATGGCAAATAAACCACTGATGACCACAAATAGTGGCAATTGAGCCACTGATGACCACGCTGGTATATGAATTATTATATTCATGATATTCATATTATATTCATATTCATTATTATATTCATGAATTATTACCGCCAACTTCTAAGATTTTTATCGAGTGTTCCTCCCAGGATTTTGCTTGCGGCAATTTTTTTTCATCGAGGCAGGTGGTTGAGGCGCATCGATACCATTGGGCCAATTCAATAAAACACTCATTCTTATTCTTCACAGTATCCAAAGTTTTGTCTTCAGGTAAGTTTACCCATCCACCGTAGGCGACATCGATTTTGTTGCTGTAATTCTCGAACTCGCACAAAATGCAATTTTCCAGATCCATTCTGTGAAAAAAAAGCACATTCACTCTAACCTCAAAACATTTCGCTTAGTCAAAAATTTTAGTCGTAACGACTATCGTTCATGCACAAACCGAATTTACCTTTTCTTTTCTATATTGTCGGAAGCCATTTTCACTTTTGGATTCACACGACGGGAAATTGCACGCAAATTAATATGTACTATTATATCCGCACATCGATTACTGATCCCACATTTGATCGGACTATCGAACGATTGCGCATGTGCAGACTTATCACGTCAGCACTTTCGCTGGTACTGTATATCTGTCTCTTTATTTTCTTATGAACACAACAAGGACAGACATACTCCCTCAGCAATGGTGCACTGTAGTGGTTTATTAGTGGTTATTAGTGGCTATTAGTGGTAAGTAAGTGGTCATAAGTGGCGTATTAGTGGTACGTTAGTGGTCATTAGTGTTTATAGGTGTGCATTAGTGGCGCATTAGTGGTTATTAGTGGCCACCGTTCTTTTTCACGCGGGGTGCTGCGTGTAACAATTTTGATTGCAGACTTCGGCGGGTTGTGGCTAACAAAGGTCAGGTCATCGAGTAATTGCTTAACAAACAAAATATTTTAACTTCATTTAATGTTTGTTCATTTAAGTTTCCTTAATTAAAATAACATTCAATACAAAAAACCTACTGTATATCTCTGAAACGGCTCGATGAAAAAAACTTAAAAAAATCATAGATGCTAATCTCAACTAGTACTATAAGACAAAAAAGTTTCAAAAAAATCGGAGATGCAAAAGTCAAATGCTATCCAAAAGGATTATTATATATTGTTACGAAATTTCCTGTCTCTATGACGATAATTTCAGTCTCTTACAGTTTTCTGAGTTCGATCACTGGATTGTGTAGCAATCAAAAACACACACTTTATTTAGTTATAAAATGGTTTATTTAAATCACAAATGTTTATTTTCACACGGTACAATTATTTATTTCACTATTTATTACATTCAAAATCTAATATTACAATTAGCACTTTATTTACTTTCACTTGCACTGTGTGTACAACCTTTTCGCTTTATTGCTTAAAATCAACTGTGTTCAGCTCTCATGAACAGCTCCTTTTATACCCATATGAACTTTCTAGAATTGCATTAGCGAAACATCTGGCAACATTTCGTTGATTCCCTTTATTGACATCTCGAACTGTCAAGTACCTTCGTGACGTCACTGGTTTTATTGACGTCGAGTATTTTCCTGAAGTTTCTTTTCATGTGTTCTTACTTTTCGTCACAATATGTAGCTTGTGAGATGTGGATAAAAATCTCAAACCATGAAGTCATTAATCCTTTGAATGGCTTTGAAAACACTTTTTTTTGTAATGGCTTATGGGTATGGCTTGTTGAGAATAATTTAAGCTACCCAAATCCTTTGGCAAAAATTAATTTTACCCTTTGCTGCTTTTGTTATGTAGCTTTAAAAAGACTTCGAAACAATGATTTTTGCACTTCTAGTCAAGTATAACTCTGAATCCTGACATAATAGATCCAAGTTCAGATTGCTAATTAGGAGATCTCAGAGGACAAAAAACCACGGTAGGCCTTGACGGGGGAGAAGAGATAAAAAAATGGACTACCGCATATCCTGGCAACATCCACTTTCTAGTAGCCTATAAGAATGTGTGCTCAGATTTCGGTACTCATATTTTGCACACTCAAGTCCGTCTGACGCCTAACCTAATAATAAATCGTTATTTTAAAAAACTCTATTCCTTATTTGCAAAAATCTTCCATTGAATGCATCGACTCAAGTATTTACAGATTGCTATTTAAAAATTATGATATTTTTTTTTATTACTTAATTTCAAATGATAATATTTTGAAATAAAAGTTGCATGCAGTGTTTTGGCGTTGTCAACTTAATTTGTTTTCATAATCAACTCAGTCAGCTAAAGCGCAGCAATTTTAATTTCACTCTTCACTTAACAGCAGCAAAAACAAAAACAACAAAAATTTCCACCAACTCTTCTTTTTCTTTAAACGCTTTCTTCCTCTTGCTTTGACAACAAGATACACTTGAGCAGCTCGACAAGCCAAGATTCTTTTTTTCTACGTCTTCTTCTGCTGCTTCGAAAAGAAAAAACCCTTTGAGTTGGCAATTTGCAAAAATTAACTCAAGCAGGAAACTAAGGATAATTATGATGCGCTCTCATATACCAGCTGAGCGTAAATTTACGAAAACTATTTTCTTCTTCTTCTTCTTTGTTTCTTTCTTTGCTACTTTTAATTTACTTTTTGTTCATTGGAATTCATAAGTTTTTTTGGTTTCCTTCTTTTTTTTGCAACACAAAATGAAGCAAAGTTGGTTGTTTTCGTCATCATTTCTTGTGTCTATTACGGTGTAAGCCATAAGTTATCAGGTAAAATCAGCGGGCATAAACTGAAAAGGATACAACTTTGGAAAAAAGTTTAAGTTAGCAAAACAACAAAAACTACATATGTTACTATGCGAGCATATTAGTATTTTTTTTTTTTTTTTTTTTTGTTTTAACTCATAATACGGTTTGCCCGAAACAATTTTTAGCAAGTTGTATCGCGCACTCCATGATATACATTTTTTAAAACAATGATTGCCAAAGGTAAAAAATAAGTTTATGATGCTTCTGAATAATGGATAAAATTCTTAAGCGAATGACATCATAATCCCGCAAATATGTTAAAAATATATGGAGTTATGGCATTTTGAATTCTTAATTTCTAAAAAGATAATTGAGCATAAAATTCGGAAATGTTTGGAACAAACTTTATTAAGGTCCAAAAATTGAATATTCATACTATCTTGCGATTAATAAGGACTGTCCCAGAAAAATTTGATACTTTGTAATAAAAAAATATAGTCCATGGGCCCGCGTACAAAAAAAAAATTCATAAACATACTGCTGAGACTTCGTCTATTTAATGTTTAGGTCAAGTCGGACCAAATTTTGAGAGTGGGGAAGTATGGTGGTGGGACATTTACCGTTCAAGCTATCGCAAAGTCATGGATTTCAGGTCAGAAAAAAATTTATGAACACAACCTTGGTTTTCATTCGAATAAAATGTTTTTAATATCGTAAAAGTATAAAAAATGCTGTCGGACAAAAATTTTGGGGCGTTTGACGAGTCGGACACGCCGAATATGCCAAAATTACGAAATAAAAAAACTTTTTACCACAGAGCCAATTTTTTCAGAGTTATTCAATAAAAATATTCAAAATCAAATGGTAACTTTGTCGTACAAAAATATTGGGGCATAACGATAGTTGGACAAAAAATTTCGTTTTAATTAACAAAAAAGTGAGTGAACGATCACTAAAATATTCTTCGTTGCCGGGAGAGGAAAAAAGCCCCCATTAATTTTTATTCCTCAACATTTTTCTCGAGCATACTATTCTCCTTTTCCACCACTTAAAGGAACTCCCATACAAAATTTAGATGAAAATATCAATTTTGTATAGGAGGCTCCTTAAGGGGTGGATAAAAGGGGCTAGTATGAATGAATGAATTTTTTTTTATTTTTCTTTTTTTTTTCTTTTTTTATTAATGGGGACAAAATCAATAGACTTTTATATAGTGTTATTTTGGATTTGTTTGCATCGGAATATGTCAAAATGGTATATTGAAAAAAAAAAAATTAAAACATTATGCTTTTAAAAAAACATTTCCTTGAGTTTTTATAAATATATCGATGCATCAGACGAAAAGTATGTTTCATTTCTCCCACGAAAACTAGGATGTTTTATATTTTTGGACGAAAAGTAGGATTCTTCGAACTTTTTAACGAAAAGTAGGATGTTTCAAATTTTCAATCGAAAAGTAGGATGTTTCATACTGAATGAATACATAATGAATCAACCTTATTTTCATGCAAAGCATCGAAACATTCAAGTTTTCGCCCAAAATCTTAAACGGCTATTCTTATCGACTTAAAACTTCGAAGAAACCTATATTTCGTTATACATTATAAAACAACCTAGCTTTCGACCAAATTAGTTTGAAACATCCTACCTTTCGTCGAAGAATAAATCACAACCTAGTTTTCGTAGGAGAAATGAATCATTCTACTTTTCATCTCAGGCATCGATATAATAGCCGTGTTCGTTGAAAAAAAAAGCTTTACAAATATTCGTTGAAACAAAAATTTGTCACTAAGCCTTTATAAATATTTACAAAGTTTTTTTTAACGAACACGGCTAATATGTAATACGTTCGATTTAAAGAAAAAAAATTTTAGTGTTTTGAAAAAAAATTTTTTTTTTGTTTCGAAGTTAGAAGAAAACTCGTACCTCATGAACTTTTGAGCCAATTTCGAAGAAAATTGGATAAATAACATAAAAAGAAAAGAATATTATTTGTTATTTTTGAGCTTTTATGTTAGGATATCCCAAAACTCTAGTTTAATAGAGCCATTCAGCTGAAACCGGATTCAGATTCAGCGTCAAAAATAAGTCGAATTTTTTTTTTTTTTTTTTTTTTTGTTCTAACTCGTTGAACAAAAATAGAAGAAAGTAACCAGCTAGGATTATATGTTTCCTACGTACTCAGTTTCCATAAAGTAAAACTCTTTTTGGCTCAGGGAAAGTGTTTGATTTAACCAAAAATATAAAATATTCCAAAAATCTTTTTACGTACTAAATTTTTAGAACAATGCATTGTAGATAGAACAAATTTATATAAAAAATTATAAGTGAAAGTACTTGTCAATTAAATTTGCTTCAGGCCTACCGTGTGCTTTCATATTGGATCCATTTCAACGATAAAACTTTAAAAGTATGTACTCGTTAGAAAAAAACTTTCAGAAGAATTACTTTAGATATTATTGGTTAGGTTGGGCCAAAAAGCATTATGTGTCTATTAATAATTTTATATAGATTTTTATTCTTTTCAATATTTATTGAAACTTCTCGACATTTATCAAAATTTTTGCCAACTTTATAAATACAAGTACTTTGCACGGGTTGAGGTCTTTTGGCTAAATTTTAAAAAATCTAGAAAACAAATTATGTTATGGCAATATGAGATCATTCAGGAATATTATTTAAACATGAGACATATAATTTTTATGTTAGGAAAATATAAGATAAAAAAACAAAAAAGCACAATAAAAAAGTAGTTTATTTGAGTAAAATAAGAGCCAGTTTTTCTGTGCAAGTTTAACTCATTTTCTGGTTTAAATTAAGTTTAAGCTCAGAAATGAGTTTTTCAGTCAGTGCTAAACGTAGTTTAAGTGCTATCATTGAATTCGAATTGCTTCGACGTGAATTCAAAATTCGTCGATTGGGATCACTTATTCCATCCGAAACTCAAATTTTTTTTTAATTTCCGACTAATAGATATGGCTACCGAAGAAATATCCTAATTTTATTAAATAAGTACTTCAAACTCCACGAATTACGAAGTTACGTTCGTAATTTCTTGTAATCAATAATAGCATTTTCGTAGATCTCACGAAATTTTTATCTACGATGGATTCAATGATAGGCCTGAATATTTCTTTAAAAACTTAGATATATTTAATTTTCAAGATTTTTCAAGAGAATTTTTTTTTCTTTTTTCCAAGATTTTGGCAAGTACAAGTTTTTGAAATTCAAGAAAATGATCCGCTCCCACTTTGCACAACCAATATGACTTTTCTTGTTTTCCTTTGTTTTTTTCCGAATTAGTGTTATCTATCTCAAAAAACTTCATTATTTTTGGATTTTTTATGAAAAATTTTAGACAATTTTATTTTATTATACATATCTTTGAAGTTTTCTGTTATAAGCAATTTTTATCGAATTTTAATATACCATTCAGGTTTCTAGAGTGTTGTTGGCTATAAATGGTTTCGCCTATTTTATGGTTTCTCGGTACTTTTCCAACGTCGTTGCTGTGCTATATTTCACTACATTTATTAACAACTTCAGCTTGATCAGCTTTTTCTGATTTTTTTATACCATTCGATGTAGACTTCTGATAGTTCTCGTCTTTCACCAATTTTTTCGACATATTTATATACTTTTTCACAATTGCTAGGACTCAACGAGTTTCATAAACTCTTTTGACGTTTTTCATCATTTACTTTTCTGAAATTTTTCCATTTCATATAAATTTTCGATTCTACATTAATTTTTATAATGCATCAAAACATATTTATGTATTACAATGATGTTGATTTCAAAATAATTCCAGAAAAATACACTTTTTCTTAAAAATCATATCTGCACATAAAAAAAAATCGTTTAGTTTTTTTTTCGGTACATCTTAATATATAAGTAGTATAGATACACATGTTATAGGAAAACTGCTTATTCGTACTTGTTATAAATTCATGGTTTAGCTTGTGGAGAAAATTTATTTTCGGTATAAATTCATATGAGTATCGTGTAACTAGAAAGTTTAAATTGTTTTTGTCAAAGGAAATAAATTAATACAAAGTCTCGGAAATATTTAGTTAGCGAAAATCAGAGAATCATTATGTACCTACCTTGGAAATCAAATACGGAAGAGTTTGAACTTAAATTCATGTTTTTTTTTATATATGAATGTGTTAAAAGAAATTGGTTCCTTTATCAAATTTATTCAAGGAATCAAAATATGGATTTAGAAAGTTTAATTCTATTGCTAGTGGTTGGAAAAACAAAATCAATTTTCGTTCGTTTTTTCCAAAAAAAAAAAAAAAAAAAAAAACAGGGAAATGTTAAGTCAGTATGCACAACAAAAAATTAGCCCTACAATTTTTGCCACTAAATGCTGAACACTAAAAGTCGAAATTTCATCCCAAAAGCCAAAAAATCGTCAAAATCAATCTCTCATTGCATATTTAATAAATTTATGACGCCTTTTCTTCATTATTAAGCATTTCTCGTCTTTGGTGACCCCGAGTGAAATTTTTCACAGAATAGTTTTGTAGAATTCTTCAACCAATTACAAACCCAGGTTTTGGGGGAGAAGGTCAAAAAGACCCATAAAAACATTATATAATTGGTTAATATGTTTTCAGAAAATGTTCCTTGTGCGATTTTGTTATGATCTTTAGACAACATGTTTTATTGAAAGTGTACTTAGTTTTATAGTAGCGTGAAATTTCGAAAATACGTTTCTTGCGGGTATTTAAGCTTGAGATATTACTTTTTTTCTATACCTTGATTCAAGACGAAAGAGATATCGCAGAACTCATTTCGAGCATCGTTATAAAATAAAAACCGTATCAAGCCGAGATTTTACATAGATGGCTATGAGCGACCTCTAAATGACCTTCAAAAATTTTTTAAAAATTCTCAGCTCAATTTTTTGACACCATCTTTTCGATTTGTGGGGGCAATCGTGGAATTTTCAAAAATTATTTTTTTAATCCTCAAAAATCATTTATTGTTTTTGTTGAACGTAGTACACTAGAATTTCTTATGGGTGCAACAGTAAGTTTGATTTTGTTGGTCAGTGTTGTTCCTACTTTTGGCTAATGTATGGTTTTCCTGTTCGGGACCTTCCTACTAAATTTAATGAAAACAGCTTGTAGAACTTGCTAGACAACAAAAGAGTCATATGTAATTGCTGCTATTAATAACTCCTGCTGCCGATCATGTTATACCACTGCCTCCGTGAGACAGCTTAAATATGTTAGAGCGAATTCCTAACTGAACACGTTATTCCCCGAACAAGAAAACGATATCAAAATGATTTCAATATGATATCCATGTATCAAAATTATATCAAAAAATTATGTCAAAATGATAACAAAAAAAGTATATCCAATTTACATAAAAAAATGATATCACAAATTTATTAATAATGCATAATTTGGAAAAAATATTCGATACGTCTAACGTAAAAGTTGGTAACTCGAAAATCGTAGTTTTTAGTTATGAGCATTTTTGTATTTTAACCTTATTTTGTATATAAAAACCTATAAAAAATATATTTATGTTGTGACTTCTAAATTAGCTCCCAGGCCTTCAAATTCCAAGCTAGAGGCACCAAAATTTGACACAAGATGGAACCAAATTTGAAGATTTCGAAAAACGCTGTCCCGTAAAAGTTGAATCGATATCTATAAAAGTAAATTGTGTAATTAAAATCTAAGTTAAAATGTAAATAAAAAATTATATTGAAGATTATTCTTCGGCCTTATCTTCCGGAAAGTTGTCCTCAGTTTCCGAAGAGGTTGAAGGGTTGGGGGTGGACTTGGTCGCCGCGGGTTCTTCTGATTGCAAACCGTCAACACCCTGCCTATTGCTTTTGTGATGTCCACAACGGAGCACTTCTCAAGCCTTTTCACTTTTGTGATTGCAGCTGACAATATTTACATATTTATAAATGAATAATGAAATGCCATTATTGTTGTCGAACATTACAACTTACTTTTCAACAGTGTATCTGTCATGGTCCCTTTGAAAGGGAACTTGCCAGTTTTCCCCACATATTTGGCAGTGACTCCATTCGAAATAATAGCCGTGAAATTTGTTTTTGCATTATCTGGTGCGTCTGGTTCAACAGCATCGTTTACGTTGTCATGTTCAACATTGCCCTGAACTGCAATTATGAATTGTTAATGCATAATTTTCAATTATAAAATCGATACAATATACCTAACCACATGATTTAATTCCTTAAATTTACTTGTCAAATCAAATTATATCACTAACCTGGTGCAACAGGATCAAGTACGTGTAGATCTCTATTCTCATTTGGAATATCATGCATATATATATATACAATGAATATGCCTAAAACGATCATTTCCCGAATCTCAGCAGTCACTTTATTAAAAAAAAAAAAAGACTTTTTGCACTCTTCCACGTATTAACTTTTTCTTTTGATCGTCCATTTCCATTCAACTAAGTACATATGTCAAAATTGACATACATTTCAATGATATCAAAATGATCAGCAACTGATACAAATTTGATATCAGCATGGTATACTATGGGCGTGTGCCAAATCGAAACTTTTACCTTAAGCAAATAATGGTGAAAAAAAATTTCACTCTGGTGACTAAAATATTTAATTTTTCCTGTGCCAAATGGATTACAATTTCTGACAGATTCAATTTTTGACATTTCAGCGAATTGAATTTTTTTTTACATTTGTTTTGTACAATTTTTACCAATTACAGAAAATAAATAAGTAAAAAAAAATTCAAAAATTTAAAAAAAAAATGGGACTTGATTAGGATATTCGAATTTAATTTTGAATATGCTCAAGGAGCTGGGTCAGCAAAAGACGCTTGTATGGAGTTTATTTGGAATGAAAAAGCCTGACATATGGTGACCCAAAAGAAAGTTTATATATAGTGGAATAGTAAAAAATAAAAATAACCCATCTATCGAATGTTTTCATTATTTATGAAATTATATAATTTTGGAAGTTTATTTCTGAAAAATAATATCGTCCAAATGTAATTTCTAGCCGTCACTGCACTAATTCATTCAACCACTAAAATTTCTTATGATGGCTACCATTTTGTGATGGATATTTTTAGTAAACTGTGCCAGAGAATTTGGTCTATTGGCGGAAACTTCAGATTTTAAAAAAGATCAGGAAAAAATCCGTTACATCGGGACTGCGTGGAGGCCAATATATGTCACTTGCCTTGAAAATCAATTTCTCAGGACAAATTTCTCAAATTCTTGGCAGAGACATGTGTTGCGTTGTTCCGTTCTGCTGAAACCATGTTCTTTGGATTCTAATATCTGCAGTTTTGCTTATGTATGTACATGTCTTGTATTGTATATTTTGTATTTTCCCTAAAAAAACAAAATTACCAAAAGTCAATAACAAGCAAAATCGTTTATCGCCACACATTTCATTATACTTACGCGTGGAATAACTCTTTGTTATTTGGAGTGCTCATACATATTTTTTTACAAATTTAAAATTTTATTTTGAATTATTTCATTGTCCATTGACATTTTTAAATTTCTATTTCGATTGTCACAATTTGCAGTAGCCCCTGGGGCTAGTACAAATTTTGACACAACAATTTCACCTCATATGCTTCAAAAATCGTATTTGAGACGTCAGAATTTGTATAGGTGAGTGAAAAGTTTTCGATTGGCACAGGCCCTATGATATGAAATTGACAAATTTTCTTGATCGGGTCATTGAAAACTGAATTAGAGTAAAACATTAAACAGAATGTGTAAGCGTACAAATTCAACCTAAAGTTCCTTTTATTAGGGTGGCATTGGCTCAAATCGCACTATGATGAATATTAACTTTACTGGTCTGCAGAGGTTATATACATGAGAGTAGTCGTTGAATGCCAGGTCATGATGGATGGTCGTTAATCGACTCCAAATGTCACAAAAAAATGACTCCCTATTTTTTGAGATTTTTATATTGAGCCCTAATTGGAACTTTAGTCCATTTGTCTGTTGAAATTATGATTGTGGCCAAACTGATAAGTTATTTTAAGTTTCTGAATAACATCAATTAAAATTATTTCAGTGATAATTTTTTTACACTAAGGGTCTTTGGTTCAAATTCTACCCTGACCCTAAACATACTGCGAAGAATAAAGAGTCTTCTGAAGGTTAAGGCATTAACGCGAACATTTATAGTTAAAACGTTGTAGGGTACACAATTTTGTGCAATGGCAAGGATGGATAACACCTTAACTACCCTGCAGTTAAATTTGGATCTAGTCCCAAAGAGTGACTAGTTCGGCAACTGTTCAATAAGGTACTAGCGTTGTTCTAGTTACCACGTAGTGCACAGATCGTCAGTTGACAGAAAAAATACAAAGTTTTCATGTTTTTCTTTGTCTTTGTTTGCTCTTTTATTAACTGAGAAGTGCCGCTGATTGAGATAATGTAGTATAGTGAGAAAGTAATATGTACGAACAGTCACGTTTTTTGGTGTTCCGTTTTTTTAATAAATTTTCATGGAAATATGTTACTTTAAAGTAAAAAAAATGTTTTGATATCAAAACCGACGCACTGTTTCACATCTACATATATTGGATTATCTGAAATTGTGTTAATTTATTGATTATTTGAAAAAAATTGTAAATTTTTCATTCGCCATTTAAATTGCGCATCAGCTAATCCGTCAGTGTTCGCTCATTCTTCTTCTAATTACATCTCTCAATTTTAAGATACTCGTTCGCTCAATTTTTAGATACTCGAAATCGAGTCTCGAAGCTCTCAAAATTTTCAACTGTCCCTCGACTGGTGAATAGGTAATGCAGAGGGAGACAATTGTCTCTCGGCTAGCGAAAAGGTAATGCAGAGGGAGACAATTGACGATTCGTAGGACATCAACATTGAAAAATCGTCAGTCCATTATATGAAAATTCGTTATTTGTGGAACTAGTACTAGTCCTGTTTGGAAGTAGTCAAAGACTAGTCATGCACTAGTCCGATTAACTGCAGGGTAGTTATTTTTGTATTCACCGACTCAACGACAAACAGTCAAAGGACGTGCAGATACAAATATAGATATGTATATGTATTGGTAAAAGAAAAAAAAAACGAGAACTCGAATGCTTAAACGCAAATGAAGGGAGCAGCAGCAGCATCATCATTTGCTACAACATCGTTAGCAGCAACATCTGCACAGATCCTGCTGTGTTGCATATTTAACAAAGTTGTTACACCAAATTAAGTTGAGTGCCTAACATGTGTAAAATTAAAATCCCTGCGGTGGAAAAATGAAAACGTTGAAAGGTGCGCTTAAAGCGGTGCATGCACCTGCATGTACGAGCAGCATGTGGGCAGGATAATGAAAATGGAAATGCGAATGTGCGACTGCAAATGCAAAATGGAATTCAAATTAATGCACGAAAGCGTACAAGTTTACGATATCTAGTCGTTTTAATTATTTTTTTTTTTTTTTTTTTTTCATCTTCTTTAATAAAAATTACTGAAATGTTAACGATATACTTTTCCAAATCAACAGTAATATCCACTTTACTTTTTACTTACATATATAATAGGGTACTTTGGTATACATTTGGCTCAAAACGTATGTATTCGAACAGCTTAAACTAGTAAGGTAGTTATTTTTGGCCTTGCCCTGATTTAAAACTTGAGCTGGCAATTACTACAGAGCAGATGCTTAAACCAGATATAGAGACAACTAGATAACTAACTGACTGGTTCGATAGCCATCGGCAAAGCGTATTTTCCAATGGAAATCGAACTGAGAAATAAGTTGCCAAGCGCAATAGGAACTCACTATTATTGAAAAGATGGCCGGAAGCTTTTCCTGTGTTTTTGTTAAAATTGAAGGATTAAATAGGCTATTTAAAAATGTACTTCAAATTTCTTAAATTATTTTTGCGTACTTAGTTTTGGGGCATTGAAAAATAGTTTGCTTGGTGTACGACTTTGGCTTGGACCTACTGTATCTTGAAACGAAATGTCTTAAAACTCCAACAAGGCGTCTTGTGCGGACCCCTAAACATACTTAATGATGAACACAAAATCAAATTACGTTTTTAATTTTTTTTACATTAAACAATAATTGCAATATATTGAACATATGTATGCGTTAACAAGTTTATTACTTAAAGATTGAAAAAACATATTTCATCAACATAATATCTACTGTAATAATACCAATAGAAACCCTGATCATTTATTTTCTTGTTTTTAATCCATGTACTCAAAAAATGTTACAGTCGCTTATTACAGAATATGCAACGTACAGGAGGAGGGTCCGCAGATTTGAAAGTTCTTTACAATATAAAATTCAAAATAATTCTAAATTTATCTTTAACCGCAAAAAAAAAACACAAACAATTAAACAAAAAAGGCCGGAACTCATGATAATTAAAATTTTAACATAGTGAAAAACATCGATTCGGTTAGCAAATATTGATAAGGTTTTTTGTTTAAATAAATATTTACCTATTCGAATATTTCTTATCAGGTTTCTATTGTTTACAATTTTTTACACAACTTATGCATTTCTTTTATTAAAATCGGAAAAAAGAATTTAAAAATAAAAGAAAATTAATGGCATTAATTAAATATAACTGAAACTATACTTAAAAGCGTACGAAAAAAAGAATAAAAATCTTAATGTTATTTTTAAATGTTATTTTGCACTATGAGATATTTCCTTGCATTATAAATGCATACAATTACTAAGCATTTAGACGTGGAATATTTCGTTGTGACAAAAAAATAAATATACATATATATAAGTAATTAATGAGAAAAAACCCCCTGCAAACATTGACAAATGCATTTTGAAAATAAACTTAAGTATTTAATTGCTTAAAGATTTTTTGTATTTTTTCTATTATAATCTTGCTATCTAAGTCATACCAAAAGCATTAGTATTAGCACCATTATTATCACCAGCAGCACCAGTGCTAGCAGCGTTCTTGACATTTGTACCAGCAGTGGATGATGATGCATTTGAGAAGGTACCTAATTCGGAGCTTATAAAACGATGTATAAATTCACGACAACGTGGATCACGAGAACTATTTTCAAGTGATCTTGAGCCGCGTAATAGCACTTTACCGAAAACAATGGCTAAAAATGTGGGAGATAAAACATTATCTGAATTTTTGACTTTTAAACTCTTGCTACTTACCAACTTGATTTAAATTGTAATACCTTCGTTCGATGCCCTCACGTAAGAACATGCATAAATGCACAAAAACATTACGTTTTGGAGAGCTCAACAATGAAATTATTTCCATGGCTTGACTTGCTGTAGTCGTGCTTAACAGCTCGTCGACGTAAGGATCCAATAATGATTTTTCCGGTAAATCAAGGAGCATTAACAAAGCTTCAGCAGCAGCATGTGCAGAACCAGCTGCAGATTTTACAAAAAAAAAAGGTTTAAGAATTATAAAATATTCAAGATGTTTTAATGAGAGACGTTGTTTCGATGTAAGCGCTATTTGGCACCTGTTAATGTCACTTCTTAGTTTTTCGGTTATCAAAACAGCGCGGTTAATCAAAATGGACTGACTACAAAAATAGTGAAAACTTTGTAGAAACACTTTAAAGGTTTGAACTAATATTGGACTATTTTAAAGTAATGTAGTTAATCGCCAAATTTGAGATCCACACGCAAGTTACGCACGATGTCGAGAATTCAATTAAAATTAATTTTTATGTAACCTTTAGGTTAGAATATCTTACAAACCTTTTGCAATAGAGCAATTCTGAGACCGGATCCGGATTCATCACAAGAAATATATCGAAAATGACTATTGATTTGGTTCGTTGTGTTTCTGTTTTGTACCGTTTTTAGACCTCTTTTTAAAAAATGATAAACATTACATTTTAAAAATAGTTTTATTTAGTAGTTTTTCCTCAAAAGAACTATATGCAACAAAAAATTAGGTTACTTACAAATTGATTTAAATTGAGTTCTCGACACCGTGTACGGATGTCAGTAGCCCAACGCGTGTTCACACAGAAAAGTGGACGGAAAGTATTGCCACTACAGCCAAATATAATGCGGAATGTCAATTCGAAAACGTTCACAGTAATTAGGCATAAAAAGAAGAATTCTCTAGAGAATTTCACACAAAGACATAGGCCTAAAGGCTTTCAAAGTTCAGTTACCCTAGAATGGAGGCCGTGATACCACGAATAATGTAGGTTAGGGTGGCGGCAATATTGCCACACATAGACCGCAAGGGTCCATAGTGATATAATAATGTAGGAATAACGTAATTTTTTACAAAAACAAAACTCTATACTTTTTGCACAAGATCAATCTCTTAACGGAACGCTTATATTAATTTTATTAAAACTGCTGAACTTACGAAATTCGTTATTTGACCAAGTATCTAACCAATCACGCACATCATTAAACTCCGCTTGACGTGAGTATTTATATTCTAAGCTTGCAAAAGCACCCTCAACTCGATTACCCTGCTTGTGTAGATAATCGATTAGCAAAAAGAATTCACGCGGCATTGTCACCCTAAATTCAGGAGACTCATCATTCATCTAAAAAGAGAAATGAAATGGGAAAAAGTTAATGTTCCTTCATTTTTAGACAGTTTTAAAAGAATTTACCAGATTTTTAATCTGCGCTTGAGTATATTCGCTCACTGGACGATCTGTACGACACAAAGTTTCCATGGACAATCCAAAACAACTTGGCTTATATTCACCTGTGACCGTTAGGAATATATCTGGACCATTTTTAACATGCAAAATTAAAATATCAAAATCAAATTTCCAATTTGTGGTGCGAATTTTCTTAAGTAGCCCAGTAATGGAACGTGCATCAGCTAATAATTTAACACGTATACTTTTGATTGAATCTGTCATTAGACTATCCGCACGTGGTTCGACTTTAAGCCATTTTTCACAAATATCACTCAAGGGTGGATCTTTAACTTTAAACATGAAATCTACCGGCATTGGGCAACTGTTGGATACGGTGAAATCACACACCGCCACTTCGTTGAAATGTACTAAGCCAAAATCGATTACGGTTTTTTCTACCGTGATTTGTGGCTGATTTTCATTTTCACGTTTATCAACCAATTTAAGCACCTCTTCATGTACCCGTTTGTATAATTTTTCATCTTTGGATTTTATCTGAAAGTAAAAATGAAAAAAAGGTTATTGGAGATACAAATCCTTTAAGATGAGTAGACGAAAATGTTTACGGCAAAAAATAAATGCTTTTTAAGATATTCCAAAAACATGAATTGATGGACAAAATCAAATTTTATAAAAAACTTTTATATAAAAAATTGTATCTCCAAAACTTTTAAGGATAACTGACTATTAGACTCAAAAGCGATGTATTTCACTTTTAATAAAAATTGAGCTATCAACTGATTATGAATCCCAGTTGAAAATACTACAGTTGGCTCTTATCAGAGTTTTCAAATGTTTATTAATTCCAAGCCAACTTTGACTTTAATTTTTCAAAAATTAATTCCTGTAGGAATTTCAAGTTTCGTGTTTTGTTTTTCTTCAATATCAAAGAGCACGGTAAAAAGTGGATTCCATCGTCTTTGAATCTAATAGTCACATTTGTTTGCATTGTATCAAAATTATTTACCTTGACTTTAAAGCATGCATACACCGGTTTATGGTCACTCTGTCTTATTTCCATTACGCTATTATAGGCTGTTTGCTCAATACGCACACCCTTCCACAGTATACGATCGCAATACGCAGGAGCACGTTGTTTTTCGCTTGAAATATGAAAAAACAATATTCGAAATAAAAAATAACAATAAACATCCTTTTATTCTCACCTGCTATCATAATTATCTGTACCCACATCATACTTATACGTCGGTCTAAACAATATGGGCCCCTCAGTATAACCATCAAAACAATTGCCTTTTCGCATTTCCTGCCTAAGTTGATCAAACTGCAACAATAATTCATGCGAATTAGCCGCTGCACGTGACATTGGCAGTTGTAGACCAGGTGGTTCTTCGATACGATAATTTAAATCTCCAATCCAAAAGATATGGCTGAATTGGTCAAAATTGGTTAATTAAGCTATATTTATATTAAATTTATGAATATTTTCTTACTCGTGATCATTTATGGTCCTTCTTAGATCATCATCAAATGCAATTCCTTTAACTATGCCAGCATAATCTTCATTACGTGCTTCAACAAAGCCCAAATGAGCAGCTAGATGGGAATTGACAAAACAAATATTGCCCTCATTTAGCTGTAAGCTTACAGCTACACCACCTTTATTGCCCACTACATTGAAAACACCTCGTGCTACAGATTTAACGCGACAACGCGCAATATAGGGACGTATGCTTTTGCGCACAATAATCGTCAGCATCATACCAACAAGACGTACTGTAGTCAATTCTTCATATTCTGCACTTTTGTGTACACTTTCGAGCATTTTTTGACTATAATTGTTGTAAATGAAAAATATATATTTTTAAGTTATCAATATCTATATGTTACCGTTCATGGGAAAAGGAATCTTATCTTTTCCTATGAAATTAGTCGGAATATTCGATCAGCTTAGATTATTAAATGTAGTTTCGTTTTACTTTTTAAGTTACGATATATCGAAAAGAACAAATCAGGAAACATTAAAACATTGAGAAATTATTCAAAAATCGAAAAATTTCAAACGCACCATGCACCATGTCTACACTAATAACTCAATTTCTAAAAAGTGGAATGTAAGTTTCCTTTCCCTTGCACGGTCATATATTGTAGTTTCTTACATCCACACATAATCTGGACGGTTTTCACTGAAGGTTAACGCTTTCGCTGAGGTGTCTAATTCTTGAAACGCAATTGCATAAATATCTGGTGCATCATTAGTTGCTGACAACCATAAATGCAATGGACAATCCCGGTAGGTTTTGTTGTTTACATTCCATGTAGCACAATAGATTCTAAAGCAAACAAAAGAAAGAAAAAGAAAAATGTTACAAATGTCTGAAAGAAATGTCTGGTATAAATTTACTTGAATTCTTTATAGATTATGTATTCATGTTCGCGACGCTTAAGCTCCTGTTTGACTTCACCAATCTGTCGATAATCATTTAACCAACTGTAGCTTATCACCGAATCTGTGGTATTTCCTGAGTGCACCATTGTCATTTTTGCAGATACAACTTGCGCATGAAATGTTTCAAAATCTGAGGCACCTTCTGTGCTAATGATGGGATAATAAAAGAATTTTACCGGCCGTTCTTCGGCATTTTTCAAATCAAATTGTAGCTGCGAAATAGAACCTTTTTTATCTGGAAATATAAAGAAATTTTGATTAATACGTTGGAAATAGAATAGAAGAAACCGATTCGATCATTGGAATTGTTTGAAGAAGTAATTCGAATAATGCAAAAATTTCGTATAATTCTATAATATCAAATAATTAACAGGGTAACAATGATTTTGTGGCGCGGAGTTTCGGAGTCGATTTCAAATAATCATGATCTGAAGAAAACGAAAATGCAATTCATTTTTGCTAATGGCATCGGAAAGCAATAACCGTCCTCATTGAACCTAACTTTTAACTTTTCCAATTAAACCCTTGCTTTCCGAGTTATCATCTATTGAAGTAAAGGTATTTAAACTTCATATAAAACATATGCTTCGATGGATGATAACTCGGAAAGAAAGGATCTGATTGGAAAAGTTAGAAAGTCATAATCGATAAGAATGGGTGTAGCTATCCAATGCTATTAGCAAAAATTAATTGCGTTGTTTACTGTAAGTATAATATATATCCTCAAATGCCATATTCTCCTAACAAATTTTTAAACTTGAGCCCCCTTAAAATATAAATCAGTTTCAGATGTTGTCTTATCTTATAGTTAAGCAAAAAATACGTATATAGGAGCAAGCCTATTTAGTAATATCACCCTTATCTGACAAATACGAAATCTTCGTGATTTTATTTATAAAAGCTGATAAATTGTACCTGTACAAATTTCAAAGCTGTCATTTAACGCAAAGATTTTATCGATCGTTAAATCGCTGCTATTTTGTGGTGGCAAGCGTGTGGCTGTTAATGAAAAAATCGCATAAGTACCGCCAGGGATAGAAACAACCAGGGCGAGTAGTCGGCTTGTGTGCTCTTGTCCAACTATTTGATAAGCCTCAAATATCTGAAATACATAAGAAAATATGCTAAATATATAATAAAACTAATAAAGTTTATTTGCGAAAAAAAAATAAATGTATTTTAAAACTAACTAAAAATCTTATCACACAAGGAACAATTTTCTAAAACATCTTAACCCATTAGATCCTGAGGTTATGGGTCCTTTTCACCAATTTTTCAAAAAAAAAAAAAAAGTGGCTTACAATGGTTCTACAAAAGTTTCATTAGGGGTCACCAAAGACGAGAAATACTTAAAACTTCAAGACAAAAAAAAGTAATAAAAATTCAATAAATATAACGAAAATAAATTTGTTTTTGATACGTATTTATTGCAAATTATTAAATTTTTCACGCATTATTCTTAAATTTTAAGCATTTCTCGCCTTTGGTGAACCCTTAATGATATTTTTGTATAACACTTTAACCCATTATAGCCCATTTTCATAAAAAGGTAGTCAAAAAGACCGATAAGAACAGGACATAATGAGTTAAGATGTTCAAAAAAATTCTTCCATACGTGATTTCATTGATGACCTTGGAACAACAAGTTTTATTCAAAATAAAGATTTAGAGTTTTATAGTGGGGTGAAATTTCGAAAGTAGGTTTTTTCTGGATACGTAGGGTGCTATTTATATTTCGGGAACTGGCAACACTAATGTCAATAGCTAAAATCTGGCAACACCATAATAAAGTTTGCCTTTTTTAGCATAAACGTACTCACAACGTTTTTGGTGTAAAAGTTTTATTTGTTTTGTTTACAGTGAGTTAAGAAAATTCTTTTTGAGCCTTTTGTTGAGCGATTGCAAGGAAGCTTCTTTCTCACAATATGTCACATGACGATCTTGCATTATCAGTTCATGCACTGAATCGCTGTTTTGTGGCGCAAGAACCGATTTTGGACGATTAGACCACGATTGAATTCACTATACGAGCGATATACTGTGGTTTTTGATGGTGCTACATCGCCATACAAAGAATTGAGTTCATCGACACATTTTTGTTGAGATAATCCAAGTCGAAAGTTGTGAAAAATAATCCAACGAAAACCTTCTTTGAAATTTGCATTTTTTGGCCAAATTGATTTTTTTAACTCACTGTAAACAAAACAAATAGCTCTTTTATATTAAAACGTTGTGAGTACGCTTATGCTAAAAAATGTCAAACTTTATTATGGTGTTGCCAGATTTTTGCTATTGATATTAATGTTGCCAGTTCCCGAAACATAAATAGTACCCTACGTATTTAAGCTAAAAAAAACAATAGCATATAACACTTGATTTAAGGTTTTTTTTATATATATCGTAAAACTCATTCCGAGAATTTTTGCCGCCCTGCTGTTAAACCTCGTTGATATAATACTTTTCTTACATAGCGCCTTCGTTTGCAAGCTTATTTGGCGAGACGAAACGAAGTAGCAAGCGCGATTCTTGTGTTTATCAGCGTATTGCTCTTTGAGATTTTGTAATTTTTATTTGTTTTTTGAAACAGATAATGATTTACATTATTTGTTACCAACAAGCATAGGTTAGATGACATTGTTAGTTTGAGCTTAATGTTTAGTATGTTTTAGTAAGAACACGAACAAAATTACAAATTCGAATTCGTAACGAAAAGTCGAAAGGGTTCTGACTTTGTTCCTACTGAGTCGAAATCCCGAAAAAATCGGAACATTTTGTAGCTTAAAGGATATTCGTATTATGTACACTGCTTACTAACAGATCTCAGAGTAATGCTTATAGCCAACAAAAAAATTATAAAAAAAAAAATTTATTGGGTATTTTTTTATTGATGAAAAACGAATTTAAAATTTTTCCTAAGCAGTCCATTTTCAAAATATTTCAGGGGACGGAAATTAAACTTTAATTTCATTTGAAAAAATCATACAAAATCTGTCACATCATATTCTGTCGTGTCTTTTATCGGAAAACAGAAGACGTAGCGATATACAAATGTGCTAGCTCGTAGATCTTACTGAGAACTGCCAAGATGAAGAAATTCACAATTTTAGTACTCAACAGAGCCAAATTTGTATCGTCAATCTTAGATTTCGTGCAATCTGTACGAGGTTTATCTTCTATAGAAAAAATTTCCCTTTGCATGTACCAGCTTGAACTGACGTCAAAATCCGTAGAAAATAACAAGGCAATGATTTGTCTGCGGTTGAATTTCTGCCGATTTTTTACACCAGTAAATGTTGCTTTCTTGTCTCCATTCATATCAAAATATCAAAAAGATTAGGGATTCAAATACCACCAATTAGCTGAACTTTGATTATCCAAATGCAATTACGTTTGAGAGAGTTACAACATTTTGAAATGATCAAAGGAGTGTTTTTTACAAAACTAAATACTAAAGCATTTTGGCACCGGAACTTTGTTTTTCTGTTTGTATAATTTTTGTTTTTTTTTGCATTATTTTTTTTTTGTGATGAATAATAAAAGTGTATGTATGTATGTTATCACAATAAAAATTATATCGTTTTCATTGCTTCCAATATTTAACAAAACATAGAGCACGTTGCTTGAGATATTTGGGTTTATTTAAAGAAAGTATTTTTTATTATTATCGTTGGATATTTATCAAAAAATTATGTTACTGTTGATAAAACGTAAGATGGAAATAAGTACAATTGGTGCTACTAATAACACTATGCAACAGGAAATTTCGAATGATATCTCAATAACTTTTTTTTGGACAGTAGTAGTTCACTTTTACCAACGACATCGAGTTGGTCTAATCTTTCTCTTTAAACTTTATCTTTTAATATATAAGTACCTGGAGACCGATCCCTGCTCGGTGAACAATCTGATCTTATTATTTTAGTCGATGTTTTTATTCATAGCTATTTTTTGTTATGAAACTGTTACCTTTTCACCTCTAATGGTCATTCTTTCAAAATGATAAATTAACCGATGAGAGTAATAATAAGAAAAAAACTCGGAAAATATCGAATGGTAAAGAAAAATATCAAAAACTCAAAATTTTTTTGGTGAAATAGAATGCCACGCATCCAAAATATTTCGTCTTTTGTATCGGGGCTGAAATATCATATCTTCAAAGGATCATAACTCGGAAAATAAGAGTCATATTGGAAAAATCTGAGAAGATATTTTGATAAGGAAGAGCGTGGCTATAAGATGCTATTGATAAAAAAGAATTTCAACTTTTCTTGTAGCTACGCTGTAAGACTGAACACAGCGTTCTTCAACTTCAAGCAAGGATATTTCAAAATCCTGCAAATATTATGACAGTTCTGCTGATGAAGACGGATTCAGCGTCAAAAAGTACGTAAGACTGCATATAAGAAATAAAAAGTTCATTCCATTTTTTTTTTTGTGCCTAAGTAATTAACCAAAATTTATATTTTGATAAAAAGTGGGCGTGGCAATTATTGAACAAAGCCTACTTTTAGTTATGCTTTAGATACTCATGATCCATATCCGCATACCAAATTTTATCAAAATATATTGCACCATTTGCGAGAAATAGCATTTAATGTGTTTACTTATATGGGAGGTTCCACACGCACCTGCGATATTTTGCCCACTTTCAGGTCGTAGGTGCCTAATAGCAAGTAGACTCCCTACAGTTAAATTCCAAAAGATTGCTATGGTGGTTTTCTTTATATAGTGTATTATACTTTTGTGGGCGGTACCACACCCTTCAACAAGTTTTTCCAATATAACGACACATCACATAATAATCCTTGTTTGCAGAGGTAGCATCACCTAAATTTTCATTAAAATTGTTGACGTCGTTTTCGAGTAATATTGAATAAAAATTTTCAATAGTTAAAAAGGGGGCGTGGTACTTCGTCGATACCGCCCACTTTTCGTTTATTACAAGGCATTGATAAGCGGTACTTTCATACCAAATTTCATCAAAATATCTTAAAATATTTGGGAGAAATAGCATTTAACGAATTTTGATTGTATGGGAGGTTCCACGCGCAACGGCGATATTTCACAAACTTTCAGATCAGAGATGCCCTATTGCAATTAGGTTCTTCACAGTTAATTTCAGAATGTTTGCATTATTAGTTTTTTTATATCGCTTTATTTTTTGTGGGCGGTACCACGCCCATCAACGAGTTTTCCCAATATAACGGCGTATCACATAATAATCCCTGTTTGCAGAGGTAATATCTTCTAAGTTTTCATTAAAATTGTTGGAGTCGTTTTCGAGTAATATTGAATCAAAATTTTCAAGGGATGAAAAGTGGGCGCGGCACTTCTTCGATTCCGCCCACTTTTTGTTTGGCCAAATTTGTAAAATTAATGTTTTTATGCACAAATATTCCTCTAAGGATCTGCGGCAAGCAAAAAAATTCACATCTTATTTTCCTCAGAGCTAATTTTTTCCTTAAAATCAATATTTTTTGTTCAAAAATCTTATCATATGGGCTATACGTGGTGTGTACGTTTTTTTAAGCTGATCAAGCTCATTTTTGACATATGATGTTTCCAACAACCTTTTAGATATCAAATATTATTGTTGTACTTTACGTATTCACGAAGTCACGGCGATTTCAAATATTGATGCATATGGGAGGTGGGTGTGTCCTTGATCCGATCACACCATTTTTCACAAATCGATAGATGCTACTAATTACATCTCAGATATCAAATTTCATAACAATACCTCCAATAGTTTGGCTGTTATTAATTTATACCACAAAACGGAACAAATTTTCCATAGTGCGATGTTTGAAAATCGATCTAACTTATAGCAATTTTTTTTTATTTTTTTTTTTTTTTTTTTTTTTATTTGCTTTGTGGCAAAACAAATTAATTGTCCGAGTCTCATATGCCCCCATTTTTCGAATAGCTTTGATACTTTATTGCTATGTACTTACCGACAGCACATTTTCGTTGTCTTTAAATTTTTGCTGCACCAACTGCATACTACTAATACCACCTGCCAAAGTTGTATCCATCTGCTGGATGGGACCTAAACGTGAGCTCGACACAGCGGCAGAAATCGTTGGTATTGCATTCGCGACAACGCTCAGCGGAGTGCCAGCTGATGACGTTGGTGATGTTGTTGCTATTGGTCTAGAACTGTTCATTTTAACGTGTTTGTTGTTATCTATTTTTAGCGCTTCTCTGTTTTGTTGTTTGTTTCACTAATTTTATTAAACTAAACAATGGTTGAATGATTATGATCACACGTCATTGATAAATTCATTGGGTGACCGATTTTGCAAATGTTTTTTGTTTTGTACGTGACCCCGTAAAGTTGAGATATTTTGCATTAACTCGCAATCGTCCCTAGCGAGCTTCGTTTTTCATTGTAAGGTGTCGCCTTTAAAAAAACCTTTTATCTTTGTTATGTATTTTATTTCTTTTATTTTTGCTTTAATCGTAATTCAATTAGGAAAATCAATGAAATTTCACTCTATTTCGCTGTTACATAAAACCTCTAGATTTCTCATAACAATTTGCATTTTTTAACAGTCTCACACATATTATCCTATTGTTTATTTTAGTTAATTTCACACGAAAATCAAAAAATAATTCCGCGATTGCGATAAAAATAAAACTTCTATACTAGATGACACTTGAAGCGAAAAGTCGAAACGTCAAGTATAGATGTCAAAACTCAGCTGTCAACAGTGATGTCGTTTCAAAAAAAATCTCGGTACTCATTTTTAGATTTTTTGGGAGTATTTTGGGCTAATGGGGAGTACTATGCTAAAATGTTCGCTTTTTAACCGTCTCACAGAATAAAATGATTTTTATTGACGGTATCAATTACAAGTTGTTTATTTTAGAAGCTTTTAACTAACAATATTGCAATATCACAAGCTCAGCACAACCTTGGAATGAAATTTTGAACTTTCATGTCTTGTCAGTTGCCTTACTTTGGTTGGAATCGAACCTTGGCAAAACGACTTCATTCTTTGGATCCATGCTTGATTCGAGCAAACTAAAACTTTCCAACCAAGCAGTTTGAAATTTTTGTGCTCTTTTGTTGCTGGATACTTTAGCACGTCTGATATCGTTTACCTCCTTGTTTCTGGTGATTTGCTAGCATCAGTGGAGTTTGCAGCTACTTTTTTTCGCTTTAACTATAAACCTGTTATAAATATATAGAATTCGTAAATTTAATTGCAGAAATATTCAAACTTTTTCACTTATTTGTTCATATTTCTGTAAAATAACTTGTTTTCAACGCTTTTCCAAATTATCGCCATTGACTTACTGCGAATTTTTCAAATATTAAAAACTGATTTGAAAGTGGGTACTGCCAGACAACACTAAAATCTTTGTGCAGTATGTTTACTTCAAAATTATTAAGCTGAACATACATTAAGACACACTAAATTGTCTGTCGTGTGAACCAGCTCTAAGCAACATTGAAAATTTTAGTTTGCATCACACTATGTTTTTGATTGAAAACTTGCAGTGAAGTACCAAGTATTGAAAAGGAGTACAAAAATGGTTCAGGGGAGTATAGGAGTACGCTTGCTCAAATAGAAGTAAAATACTCCTATAGGAGTACAAACGACATCACTGGCTGTCAACACTTTTTTGGCACTCATCAGTGATGGAAAATGAACAATTTTAGTTGTGCCCAATTTCCGATAACGCGCAGGAATGTACCAAAATACATAAGCAACATATGTAAGGCAATTTTCAGTGCCATTTTGACAAAACAACTTAACTCGAATGTGGCTGAATTTCGTTGACACAGAATTGAATCTCCTTCTTTAATGCATTTTTACTAACCTCAACTGTAAGCTGTCAAACTGTTTTTTTTTTTTTTTTTTTTTTGGCAGCACCTTACCACACAAATTACGGCATGTCGAAAGAAGCCGTATGTAAATTTTATACATATCTGTAGACTTTTGACAAAACGACCTAACTCGAAATTGGCAACTTTTCAGGAGAGCCTAAAAACTACTTTTCAATAATGTGGCTCAATTTCATTGATGCAACGTTGAATTTCCACTTTCCATACATTTTTACTAATCTTAAGGTGTCAGCTGTCAAATTTATTTTTTCTTTTGGTTCATCACACTACCGCACGAATGGCGCTAAGTTAAAATCTTGCGTGAACTATGGGACACCCTTATATCTCTGGAACAAGAAATCATAGACATAGCGATTATACCAATAGAAGCGTATTGAGAATTGTCTTATCTCAACTTAGGTTTTGTCAAAAGTCCACAGATATAATCAAAATCCTGGAAAAATTGTTTCATCTCGAGTTAGGGTGTTTTGTCAAAAGTCCACAAATTTGACTCGAAGGGGACTTTCCATAAGCCACACGACGCTAAAAGCGCTAAAAATATACCGCTCCCCCTATGTGACGGTAGCATGAAGTAAAAAATACACACTGCGTGACCCATCCCTAGATTCCTAAATCCTTCGGAGCGTCACGAGGCTTTGGACGAAAAACTACGAGGTGGAAAGTGCTACCATTTATTGAAATAGTTGGGTACTTGTAATTTATTTGAATAGAAGTATAAATAAAGTATACACATACAACTTTTTCTTGGTTTTAAATATTTTATTTATAATGGTAGAGTATGAAAGTGTTTCGGAGCCAAGTCCCTGACATATCTTTGAAACTATTCGACGCATAGGCATAAGATTTCTTAGATTAATAAGAATTGTAGTTATAAAATAAAGAATATTTAATTAAAGCGATTTCAATCTTAAAATAATAGAACTGTAGTTTCGAAGAAATCAAGTTAAAAATTTCATATATCGAAGACCATTACTCAATTTAAAAACTTCTGTACACTTTTTGGGGGCTGTCGTGAATCAATATTCCCGGGGAATTTTTCTCAGAATGCAATGAAGATTCACGATAACCCCATTATAAAATTTCTTAAAATATCTTGCATGACACCAATATTTTTTCCAGAACTTCCAATCGCTATGGAGGTTATTGGGAATTTTTCTCAGACTGCCGTGTATTCTCTATTACAGTCTGAGAAAAGTTCCCCGGGATTATTTATTCCTGATAACCCCCTATATCTCCGAAACTATCTTGCCTCTTTCTTTTTAGATCTCGCAATAAAACACATTTCATTCACTTTTTATTCAAATGTTGGTTTATTTTAATTTTCTGTAATACGAGTTATCTTGAATTTTTGCCTTAAGTTTGCGAATATGATTTATTCGTCTCTATATGCAACGTAAGAATCTCTTGATCATACATAGCTTTTTTATTCATAATTTTAAAGCAATTGCTTTATAATAAAATTTAAATTCATATTAATTATGTCATTCGTTTGATGTTTATTAAGTTTTATTTTATTATTAAAAATAATTTTCCTGTAACTATAATTTTTTTTTTTTAGCTAAATCGTTTACGCTTAATTGCACAGATCAATTAATAATCGTTATTTTTTTTATTCGTTTATTAATATTTAAATTTATAATTGTTTGCTTTTTATCAGTATTTTATATATTACTTGCACCAGGGCAAATTTTTTGTAACTTAAAGTATACAAAAAGAAATACTATATAGTACTAAACAGGACACAATAAATTCAATAAAATTTTAAAAAAAAATTAATGTTTTTACTTCAGTATATTTGTAAGAAATTAACTGAACTCTTAAATTATATGAGATACTAGTACATAAATTATATAAATGTTGTTCTATTTTACGTAGTCTCATTCAAAAACATGTTTAGTTTGCTGTCTCAATTACATTATTTATGCAGTTAAATTATGCTACAAATTTTATCAAGTGAATGTCAATGGTAAGAGATAATGTATACCATATATTAATATTACTAAAAACTAAAATAAAGTATGTATATGAACTAACTTAGACTTTAATAAACCTTTTTCAATTATAATTGTGTTTTAAAAGGGATATGTCTGTCTTATAACAATTTACGCATAAAAGCTGCGTAAATTTCGGGTAAACAATATCCCTCCTCTTATTAGGTTATTTTAATTTTCTTTATCGATTTCTAAATATATGTAACTAAATAATTCTTATGATCTTTTTTTAAATTAACTAAAATTGTGTTTAGTACGATTATATAAATAAAACTTATTTATAAATATGGATATCAGATATTTGTGTTTAAATGAAGTATTAGATGGTGGTGGGTTTCGCTTCATTTTCTATTATAGTAAGGACAATTTTTAGAAGTTGCAGTCTTAAAAGACATAATTTTCATCAGCCATATGTATAGCCCAAAGGAATTTATCCCTTTGAGTTTTGTTAAATATTTTTTCAATTGGAACTTTATGCTTTTTACACCTATAATCAAAAGTAAACTATAGAAAAAATATATTTTAATTGAACTTGGGAATAACATACCATGCAACAGTAATACGTGGATCCAAATAATTTAGCTTAGATGTACCCAATGCAATGGTCTTGTTCTCATCCCTATCAGTCTCTTGTAATTCTAATTTATTCAATTGGTCCTTCAAGCGCTCCAACGTTTTAGCTTTTTTATCAGCCATAATTTTTTCTTTAACAGAACCACGTTTAGCGGCCTTTTTAAGATCCTAAATATAGAAGTTAAGAAATAATACTCCCGAGTTTTAATATAAACTTAAGCAACTTACATGATATTCAGCTTCAGCGTCATCTATCGCTTCACGTTTTGCACGCATTTTTTCTTTAAGGTTTTCCATTGATTTTTCGTGACCTTTCGGCACGGCACGTTGATGGTTGCAGAGCACAGCAACAGCCCGATTAGCACGATTGTAAGCCAGCAGTTTCTCCGGTATCGTCATATTAGGTTCAGTGAGTAAATTGAGTTGATTTTGAAGAGTAATCGAAGCATTGTATGTACGGAATACCTTAGCAGTCAAACCTAAAATATAGAGAAATTTTAAGAAAGTCGACGAAGTTTTAAGTCAAATTTATTACCATCCATAAGCTCCTTTAAATGTTCATTGAGTACAGTTGTATTCAAGCGATCAAATAAATCATCGCCGCCTTTTTTATTTTCAACAAATAGTTCCAAATTTTTGAACACACGCTTTTCCACTTCAACTTCGTTGTAATATCTAATTGAGTCCTTGCCAAGGAAATCAAATACAACCACATTTTCTTTTCCATTAAGTTGTTTGTGCAATTTTATGTGTTCCACACGCAATGAACAACAACCAACGGTATCTGCTTGATCTTCATCTTTTTCATTACCAGCTCTCAAAGCTAATTTATCAATGAAATAGAGCGCCACTGCACGTTGACGAACACGCATCTCTTTAGATTTCCATTCATCGCGATATGTGGAACGTATTTTATCAATGGACTTCGCCAATCGACGTGCTGTTTCGTATTTAACGTGATCCTTTTCACCTTTAAGTTTTGACGAAGGATTTAACATAATATATTTAACCTGACCTTGTACGTTTTCAGTCCAAGAGGCCAACCACGTCACAGTGTTATCGTGACGCACTTCCTTCCAGCGTTGACCTTTTGGTGGGTCTGGTATTTTGGCATTTTTGCTGCAATTTATGGAAACGTCACCGGCCTGTATGCGCCGTTTAATCATACCCATTTTCGGATGTTCACCACGACCACGAAATAGTCCAGGTGGTTCTAATCTGAAATTACCAATTTTTTCTTTATGTCCATCAATAAGGCAAAATCCATATTCCTTCAAAAGCGCTTCATTTTCCAGTTTCTTTGCCAATTTTTCTTCTTTAGTGGCATTTTTGCGATTCTCTGATTCGGCTGTAAAGTATTGGTGCATCTCTTGGAAATTACATTTTCTGAAATCTTTAATAACTTCACGTTCCTTAGAGTTCATTGTCTTGCGAAAATCTTTAAAGAAATTATCATTGAATACATCCTTGGTGCAGTAATCATGATTTAACATTTTGGCGTAGAATGTAGCCGCTTCTTCCGTCTCCTCGGAGAGTCGCATCTCCTTGCCATCATAGAAAAATCGCACATTCTTAGGCAGTGGCTCATAGAGTGGTGCAAACACAGGACCCTTATGTTCCAATGTATTCCATTTGACACCATCGGCGCGCTTCTCTTCCTCCCACCTGAAATTGTGCAAAGTTTTAACTTTAGTAAAAGTTTTTAATATGTCAGCCTTCGGTGACTCAATGCTTCTGCGAGTTGATATTTTAGGTTTGGATAGCAATTGTGGCTGTTGTTTTGCCACTTGACGTATTTTGGTTGCAAAATTTCTTGTTAAACCGTATAGCAATACAAGCGAACTTTTTTGATTGAGCGCGACTCGTTCAATATGCTTACTGATGAAATATATTTTGATACGCAATGCAAATACAATGGCCTCTGCCATGAAATATAAATTGTGTGCATTACGCAAAATTTTCTTCAAAAGAAAACCTAACCTCAAATGTCACTCGTCACAAGCTATAGAGTTACCATAACAAAAAATTTAAAGGTTGACTATTAAACAGCTCTTTTCAAACAGTTCACTTTATGCAATCTTTTGGCTTCGCTACATGTCAAAACCATGTTATTTCGTCCAGATTTTTGACATTTAACAAAGTTGATCACAGGGTTTCATTACCGGGGAATTTTTCTTAGATTGCAGTTCAAGTGAGTGAGTTGTCAGTTACAGAACAATGTTTAAAGCAACTACAAACCATTTACTTACCATCTCCAAACTTCCGGTTCATCTTCTTTCTTCTCTTTCTTTACACCTTTCGTAGGTGATGCCTTTTCTTGTTTTACTGGTGCCGGTGCCGCCTACCAAATAAAATGCATGTTGAAATTAATTCGTTAGTGAAATATATAAAATCCAGTCTTACCTTTTTGGTTTTCTTTTTTGTCGGCTTTCCAACATCATAGTCCTCTTCTTCTTCTTCCTTTATTTGACGCTTCTTCTTTTTGTCAGCCTTTGATTTTTCTTTATCTTTTTTAGATTCTTTTTTTGTTTTTTTGCGGCTGAGAAGCGGAAGATCCTCATCACTTTCCACTTCGTCCTTAACTTTGCGCTTAGCCAACGGTACATCTTCATCATCGTCTATTTCGTTGATTGCTGATCTGGCGCTAGCCTTACGTTTAAATAGTGGTACATCATCTTCGTCGTCATCCTCCAATGTATTCTCCTCTTGCTTGAATTGCAAATCATCATCGAATGGAGCTTCTTCTTTAATTTCAAAGGGAGGCTCATCTTCTTTAAATTGTGACAAGGAATAATCACAGGAGCTAGCTTGTGAAATATTATGAAGACTTGTGTTTTCCACTTTAACAGCAGGTTCATTTTGTTTGCTATCGAATCCAGTGCAAGATTCCTCAAAATTATTTTTTATTTCCTTTGTATTCTTTACATCCATTGCGAGTGGATCAGTTTCGAAACCATTTTGTTGAGAAGTATTGATTGCTTGCGAAATTGGTTCTGGTTTAACAAAACCATCTTCAAAGATTTTTTCACGTGGCTTATCTTTAGACGATGATTTTGATGAGCTAGAACTAGAACTGGAATGTTTACTCTTTGATGACGACGACGATGAGCGATGGCGATCCTTATCTTTGTCACGTGAACTAGAGCTAGAGGAAGAACTTTTATGATGACGATCTTTATCTTTGTCCTTATTGGTGCTCGAGCTGGATGAGCTTTCCTTACGATCGCGGTCTCTGTCCTTGTTATCACTGCGTTCTTTATCCTTAGAAGAAGATGATGAAGAGGAACTTTTGTGGTGGCTTGAGCTCGAACTAGATGAAGACTTATACTTATCCTTATCTTTATCTTTATCACGACTACTAGAGCTGCTACTATGATGTTTGCTGCTGCTACTACTACTACCACCTTCTTTGTCTTTGTCGCGATTTTTATCCTTGTTGCTGCTGCTGCTTGAAGAAGACCCATGCTTATCCTTATCACTAAATCAATGTTCATTGTTATTGGATATTTCAATAAAATTATCAAGGTTTTCTTATAACTACCGGCTGCTGCTGCTGCTCTTATGTTTGGAACTTGAACTTGAGCTCTTATGATCCCTATCGCGTTCCTTATCACGATTTTTGTCCTTACTGGAAGATTTATGCTTACTGCTGCTGCTATGGCCATTGCTAACCCCATTCATTTGTGGCTCATCGCCACCATTTTGTGTCTTCATGCCCTGTAAAATCAAATCAAAAATAGTTTAAATTATAACTGATCTGGATTATTTTCGTACATTATAGATAGATAAAGCATCAAAGTATAAACTGAAAACATGCTGCGACGAGAAAACATAATTTATTTATTGGGTTAGAGTAAAAAATATGAACAACTCATTTTATAATAGGCAAAATAAATTGGTTGCATGCTGATGGTACAACATAATCATATTGGTGAATCAGAACGTCACATTTAGAACCCTAGCTTTTTCTCCTGGAACACTTGCAGCTCAGTTAATGTTAAAATTCCTTTTGCACTTTAATTTTTTACTGTTTTCTGCCGTTTTTTAACAGATTTTTGATAGGATGGATCCAATCAAAGAGTGATATACTCCTTTGAAAGCTTCGAAGCTTGTTTATGATATATGTGACGCGTCGTGACAAGAGACCTTATCTTGCCAAAGTAAAGTTTTCAGTACATACAGGACAAAACATGAGTTTAGGTAAAAATTTCATGTTTTGGGTTTTTGACACCAAACGTTACCCACATACCTCAAAATCAACTAACAAGTGGAATAATTTAAAATTTCAGCGACTAGATAGCTAAAAATCCATTTTTCCTAAGCTCTACCAAAATTTATCCTCAATTATCTCGAAACTATAATTTTTGAAACATGAAATTCTAAATGCCATAACTTCGCCAATTTAAGACATTTTTTAGCGATTTTTTCTGCGTTCTCTTCGGAGTTTAATCTTTTATCCTTTAATGGTATCAAAAACTCAAATCTGACCTCTGGCAAAATAAGGTTGAACTCGTACTTTTTTCAAAATTAGGCATAAGTACAAGAAAATTTGTCAAAAATGTAGCTTATTTGGGCTTTTTTTTTCTGGTTCATAAATTTATTCCCAAATATCAATAAATAACACAAACAACAATTATGATATATCAATACGTATTAACACACAAACAAAACTGGCAAAAATCGGCTTCGCAGCCGGGCAAGGCTGGTGCAGTGGTAACGACTTCTGCTACCAACCTGGAGGTCCTTAATTCAACTCCCGCCCAGACCAAAAACACAAAAAGTTTTCAAACTTGCAATTTTTCAAGTATAATTAATTTGGTGAAATAAATATAAATTATAATTACAACAAAAATAGTCTGATGAGTCTTTGTGGCGAAATACGAAACATATGTCACTATAGCCGTGTTTTTAATCCGTTCCTTGATTTGTCATAATTATGTGTTAGAAAATGCATTGATAGATTTATATGTAAATCGATCTTTGCAAATATATGACTAAAAGTTCAATTAAAACAAATCAATTCCCAAATATATTTAAAATTTGTTTTATTCTGTTCACCCATTACTAAATACTATTGAAGAACTTATTGAGGAAAGAAAGTATGTATTACCATAGGTCATATTAGGTAAATCAAAATCCTGAAAAGCTAGCAAAATGTTTGTGCTGGATTCGGATTCAACCCCCAAAACTTTATCTAATATAAATATTCTTGTTTTGGTTTGTTGGTTAAAGGTTTTTAGGTTTTTTCATTTAGGAAAATTTCATTAAAATTGGTATTTCTCACACTATTTTATGGAAAATAAATAATGCTGCCTGAAGGTCCCCAGATTTTCTATTTTTCGTCTTTTTTGACCAAAAATCGCATACAGCATTCGATTATTTATTGTTACTAGTACTTGGTACTTTTAGGACATTTTCAGTACTTTTTTTTTTGCTATTTGGTGCGAAATAGAAAAGCTCATTTATCATCTCTAGTATAATTCAAGCGAATTTATTGCCTTTCGCTTTGTGCTTTATCCTTTTTTTCAGCTCTGTGTGACCGTGTATTTTGTTGTTGTTAATGTTGAAAAATTTTTATTTAATTTTACCTGGGTTAAAGTCAAACTATTAACAGAATTTTTACTTTGTGCACATCTGCACACGAATACCTTTCTAATCGTGTATAATTTAAAGTCGTACTCCATTTCTAACAGTAAAAAAATATGGACAAGTTTTTGTCTTGCGAATTAATAAATAGATTATCCAAATATTAAATATCATTTGGCTATTATTTGTATTGTCTTTATTTAAACATATTTTCAAGAATACTTGGGTGATTTTCCGAGCATATTTAAGGGGTTACAATTAAATGTTGGTGCTTAAATTTGGCAGCCCGGCTAATTCTACTGAGCTTCAAGAAATCAGTCGAAAGAAAGTGAAAAAACATAATATAATTGTCAAAATCGTCATTTGTTAACAAAATTTGCTTGACGAAAACTGCCAAATTAGTGTCAAAGACATCAAAAGCAGCAACGTTGACGACAGCGACAAAACAATAAAATATGTAATGAAATAAACTAAATATTCTATTCTATACCTACAGACTTAGGTACTTGTATATGTATGTATAAAGAACCCAGCAAATCAGCAAGCACGCACGTTTTTTACGCTTCTACAGAATTAATAACCAACAACAATTGATAAGCTTTGGCAAATAAAATAGCGAAAAGAGAAAACTTCGAAAATCATTTCAAATTCATGAATGTATATGTATATAACAAAAAAATAAATAGTGGCGTTGTTTCATCTAACTCACAGCTGATTAGAGGCAAAGGCTCGTGATTAGTCTGCAAAAAATTTAAGCATAAGAAATCTAGAGCATGCCTACAAAATAATGTCTAAGTTGCCATGTATTAGTAGTAGCGGTCAGTCGGGTCGGATAGGTAGGTAACACGTGGTTGAGTTTTCTATGTATACATAAAGTTGAGTAAAGCCAATTATAAGAAACAAATAAATGAAATAGACGCAAAATATTTGATAAACATCAGCAAGAATATTAATCAAAAGAGACTGAAGTACTGCCTTCTTCTTCAAAGAATTGTCTTGGCCGGCCTTTAAATCTGATTTAGAGTTTAAAATTTTGTAATTATTGTAACCCTGTAAATAAGTTATATGCCTTTTTTTATTCACCCCTATAGTAATACGAAATTTTGCCCGGAAAATACGCAGGGAAGATTTTCGCGCGGAATTTATAATAGGCGTTAGTCAGCAGAAATAATACATTTTATTTACAACCGTTGTATCATGGATGATTTTTATAAATATTGTCAAGGTCGGTGCATTTATGGAAAATCTAAGCTAACAAAATCAAATCGTATAGTAGCACCATAGAAAGTACTAGGAATTTTTTTTTAAATATGCATTTTTTGCAAGCAATATTCAAAAATGAATACTGGGTAATTCCATGGTAACTCAAATAGCCTGTGAATTGTCTTCGTATGACTTATACTTTAGATGATATCCTACATAATTAAAATGTGGCAAATTTTGGATCAATTGTGCATTTGACGTTTAAGTGTTCATAATCATGTGTTGATTTTTAAATTGTGATAACTCATGAACGGAGAGTCGCAGGCTATAGGGAATTGTTTACTCTACAAATTACATATTGCTTTTTTCGTACGAATTATAGTTTAGAAGATATCTTTTGACAATCCTAAAATTTAGAAAAAAACAGTTTTTGCACAAAATTTCCGAAACGATGTGCTTGCTGTAGAAAAAAAAATGTTTGTAGAACATGTATTCCCTATGAATGTCCCTACGAACACTTTTTTCGTCCGATTAACCGTTCATAATATAACGCGATTTGAAAATCAACACATTTTTATGAAAACTCATACGCCGCATGTCTCTTTATTTTTTCTTTCGTAATTGTCGTTTCCAACGTCGACATTTTTCTTCATAACAAAATTTTATATTCGAACAACAGATGTTAGAAAACCGCTTTGACTATATGGTATCAATCATGAATATGATAAACATTCAACAAAGTGATAGCCCTGTATCTTTAAAACCATGACATATTGATTTAAAAAACGGTAACGGTAGACACTGAGTAGGATTCATCATGAAGAGTTACGGCTGGAAAATACTGTAATATGGGAGCAGGGACATCGAAAACTACTATAAAATACATTATACATAGTGCAAACAGAGAGTTTATTGTATGTACATATATGGTTAAGACGTGCTTATATACTATAAGCACAGTTGTCAAAAAGTGAATATATTAAAAAGGTTTTGTTTACGATATTATGGTAGAGCAGTTTTAGAAAGGGCGGAGATGGTTGAAGGTAAGTAGAAATTGTTATTATATCGTAGGCGTAAAATTATAACTCGATATAGGTACATACATATGTATGTCTATATTTTTGGATGGTAGAAGTTAAGTATATAGAGGCACATCTTTAACATACAAATTTTAGATATCTAGTTGTAGTTTAAAGCTTGCAATATATCAAATGCAGTTAAAACAAAAAGATTCTAACATTTGTTAGAAAAAGATTCTAACATTTGTTAGAATCTTAACAAAGGTAGGTTAATATCATTTAATGCAGTGTAGGGTATTTAATTTTTGGCAAGGCCAAAGATAACACACCATGTAGTTTTTTATTCTTAAATAAATATTGACACTTAAAAAGTGAATAAACAATTATACGCAAAAGGGATCTTTTGCGCAGTTTCAATATATGTAGCTACATTTTTAATAAAATTTTAAAATTGGAATTATTTCCTTTTTTTTAACTTTCAGAGATAGTTGATAGGAAATTAAATAATACCTACATATTAAATGCAATTTTTTAGGAAATAAAAAACAAATTTATTTAACCATATGCAGTATGAAACAATTGAAAAAACTATAAAACTTTAACAAAGTAAATTATATGTATGTACGTAGGTACTTTGGTACCATGTACTTAAAATTTGGTTAATTTCAGAGGAGATTTGACGGACCCAAAATCAGTTTCAAAACTGAAAAATTCTCCACAATATGCGAATTTTTTTGATTTTATTTGTAGTTTATAATTTTGCACCTTGAACGGACATTATCTCCAAAACAATATGAGACTGGTTTACAAAGAAAATGATGAAAAAAGTTCTGAGGGAATCGCCTAAGATGATTAATCGTTTTTGATAATTAACTTGTGTTTGAGGAGGCGTGTTTGAAAACCTTATATATAAATTTGTTTTTATGAAAACTAAGGTTTTTATATAGTTGGACTTACAATGGAGTCAGCTACAATTCTAACTTGGTTTCTCAAAATCACTGAAAACCTTTGCAAATCTTTTTTTTTTGCTGAATCAGTCCAGATTCAAACGTCCAAATGACGTTAAAAACGTTCACCTGACAACGCTGCTAAGCGGTTATGTAGATTTTATATTTTAGTACATACTGCAGAAGCAGTTAAGAAACAAAAATTATTTTAGATATTGGTATTTTTGGATTCGCTAGGGAACTAATCTATCCAAAAATACCAATATCTCAAAAAAAAAGTTTAGTTTTTTAACAGCTTTTGCAAATGGACGACTCATATCTATTGTATGTACATTAGGTTGGTTCAAAAATCTAAAATGTTGTCTTTTTTTCGTACAAATTCAAACCATATATAGTAAGGTACATTTCGGAGAACATTTCGCCACGTCAATGCTACAACTAGGTAACTCCTAAATTATCATTCTTCAGAAAAGTAGCCTTTGATATTCTTCTGGTTTTTGTGCACAATCCTATTCAGAGTTCCCTGAAGTGGTATCATTGAGAAGTTATGAGAAGAGAAAAAAAAAAAATAAATAAAACACGAAAAGTCGAAAATCAGTGCAAATTAAAGTTTTTAAAAATCCTTAAATTGAATTATCTCAAAACTGGAAAATTCGAGTTCCTAGTTGAAGCATTGAGGTGGCGATTTGATGGATAAGAAACCATTTTCAAAACTGAAAACGTGTAAAAGCCTCGAAAACCTCGTAAACTCGAAAGTTTTTTGGGACTCGTAAAAGAACTGTCAAAAATCTTATGGAGCGTAGTTTACGCTCGCCTCGTAGTTTTTCGAGGCAAATTTGACCCGTAAACAGCCTCGAAAAAATACGAGGTGAAAAGTGTTGCCGTTCATTTAACTTTCAGTTATTAGAAATAACGCGAATTTTATTTGTTTAGTTATGAACTTGTTTCAAGAAAACAAAAATAAAAATATCTTACGAAAGAAAAAAAGAACAAAATAGAATTTCAAGCAAAAAAATGGAAAAAAAAAATAGAAGCCGTGTTTTTGACGACAGTTTATTTGTGCTTGTCTTAAAGACATTTACTTATTTGAGATAAATTAAGCATATTTGTTGTTGCTTTCCCATACGTTTCTCAGAATTTGCTTACACATGCACAAATAAACTGTCGCCAAAAACACAGCTAATATAATTTCTTAACTTTTTCGCGGAATTTTTATTTATTAGTTGTGCTATCTTCCTATTTTGTTTTACTTCTTATTTGGTTTTTCGTTTCCGCACCGCTTCTCAACAAACTTCATCTATAAAAATGTGTAACCACTATGTTAAAATTCGATTTATACTCTGTGTAAAACGGCAACATTCACAGCTCTACTTCGTGCTTAAAAATTAAAGACGAATTAATCTGTGTGAAGTTAAGCACTTTTGTTGTTGCTTTCCCATACATTTCTCAGAAAGTTCTTAATTAAGCACTGAAAATTGTCGTCCAAAACACAGCTATTTACATAATCAAACACTGTTTACAACCTAACAAAAATAGTGTAGAAGGCAACACTGTTCAAACAGGTAATTTAGCCCTATAATAGGGTTATTCCCGGAAACAGACTTAGGGGCCATTTTCACAATCTCCAGTTAAAATTTAACTTCCAGATAAATAAATATTTTGTATAAAATTAAATGCCAAAGTGCCAGTTAAAGTTCCAGTTAAGGCTTAACTGAACATTGTGAAATCGGCCCTTAGAGCTGCCAAACAACTCACCACAGTTTAAACTAAAACAAAAGTCGTAACTAAGATGTTTTGGCATTCCGGTAGCCATTAGAAAGCTCTTTTCCGTCTTTATAAAGGCAATTTTTAAGACCTAGTAGGACTTAAAGCTGTCTTCGAGCTATTAGTTGCTTGCTGTCAAGTTTCTGTTATATGAAAAAGTGAAGATTTAAAAAAAAAAAATATTTTATCAGGCCTGTTTCGTTATCCGCGTGGTTTCAATTACTTTCCACTTAGGAGTCTTTTTGATGAAAATGGTGGGTCACACGATATAAAGTATAAGAATTTTTTTGTGGAGAGTTACAGGTGCAACAAATAATATTCATTTGTATTTACGAAAAAGGAAATGTTTCGGAAATATTCGATAGAGTCGAATTTTTCGACTTCTTGCTGTTTTTTAATAATATTTCCTAAACGGTTACTTTTTCGTCAATGCCAATCAATATTATTTGTAGAACCTGTAATTCCCCACAAAAAAGTTTCCAATACTTTTTGTCGTGTGACTCACCATTTTCATGAAAAAGCCTCCTAAATGAAAAGTAATTGAAAAATGAAAAGTAATTGAAACCACACAGATTACGGAACAGGCCTGTATTGCCTCTTTATATTTTTTTACCATAAAACAGCACAAGATTTGGCAGTTGTTAAATTTTTGTTTGTGATAATGAAAAAGTGAAAAACTTTACTTTGTTCTAATGCTTAAAAAAGAACAGAAAGTTTTTTGTAAAAGCATGTAGCAACAATTTCTGCACAATATTTTATCGCGCCGCGCAAGAAGACGACCTTATTTTGCACAATTTGACAAGTTGTGTGGGGAATATATGAGCTTTTCTATAAGACTTTTTCACCAAAATACAGAAAGTCTTAGAAAGTATTTCTGAAATATATTACGAAAGACTTTCTACTGTCTAAACGCACTTTTTTATAAGATTGCGGAAAGATGCGTTCCTGAAAACAAGCTTGTAAGCTTTACGAACTTACGCGCTTACGAGTTTCCACGTTTTAAGGAATACCCTAATTATACTTCAAGGTAGAAAATTAAATAATACAAAAAATGTCCAAATTAACGAAAATTTTTTCGAATCTTAAATGGACAATATCTCCAAAAATACAGAGCTTGCGAATAAGTAAATTGCGGATTCGAATTAAGTAGCTCACAATCCATGTTAAAAGTTGGACAATCTAAATTTTAATACATATTTTTTTCCCATATATAGAAGTATATTGCGGCATTGAAAATGCTTTCGAGTCCACAAAATGTTCTCTTAAATGTACCTTCACATTGTGCTTATGTATGTACATCAAAATGAAACTTTTGGAGCCCAGGGAACAAAATTCCAAGCAAAATTAATTTTTTCAGAGAAATCTGAACCAGTCTAATGTATAGATTGTTAAAAAAGGGCAACTTGTTTTGTGGAAATACAATTTTACATACCTACTACTTTTTTTAATTAAATTTTTGAAGACATCAAAGTAAATAAACTTAATATATGTATAAATACAAAGGTGCATATAGGTATAAAAACCAATAATTTTTCGCTTGTAAAAAAAATAAAAAAAAATCGTACTAGTGAACAAAGGGGTTATTACAAACAGCGTGGCTGAAAATTTTTCAAGTTCCAACAATCGTACCACCAGCCGATAAGCAAGCAAAATTACAACAAAAATATGGGACTTGGATTTTTTCTTCTTTCGATGCGTTGCCTGCCTTCATTTCTATGTTCAACGTACGGCGCGGTACGGCGAACGGCTATAGCAATGAGACGAGACTTGGACTTGTCGCCATTTTCATGAAATTGAAAATTTTCTACCATTAAATGTGAAAAAATTTTTTCAAAGATTTTATTGATATTAATATGTAGATTTTTAAGAAATTTAATTGGTTTCTCAGGATCATGATAAAATTTAAGCAAAAAAAAAAAAAAAATTTTTTTTTTTGGGGCCTTGTTGTTTTTTGGGGTTGTTCAAATTTTTATTACATAAAATATAATAAATTAAGAAAAAATTTTACTTACATTTGCCTCTGGTGCAGCTGCAGCTGATGTCAAATTTTCCGTCACTTCTACACTCATTTTCCTTTAAAAAAGTTCTTGCCTTTTATCAAAATTACAAATATTTATAGCAAACTTCTGGCAAAGTCTCTGCAATTATTCAATTTGCTGATGTGTACAACATGAAAGTGAAAAATTTTTCTAAGTCAAAAAAAAATTGGAACTTAGAAAAATTTGCTGCTGAAAAAAATACGTCTGAACTGTACAAAACACAGAAAAAGACAAGTCGCTGTGAGGCGATGAACGAGCAACGCTCGTCTCGGACTTCGTCGCAAAACGAATATAAAATTTTTCAATACTTTTTGTTGTCGTCGTTGGTTTTCATTGAACTTTTTCACGACTTTGTTTTATTTTATATATTGTCGAGTTGTTGTTGTGCTAGTATAGAGACAAAGTTCTTTTTGATGCGTTGCTCGTCGCCGCTTCGATATAGGCGTTGAATCAAAGTATCGGCGAACGCGTCGCAATACAACGCAACGCGTTATTCTGCACGACGCAATAATGTGTGTTGGAAAATTTTGGCAAGTATAACAGTGACGACGCAAAAAGTATTGAATTTTTTATGGATAAAATTTATAGTTAATTCACTGAATTATTTAGAGCACAATTGATGAAATTTTCACGTTTTATTACATTAGTATACACTACTTTATTATCAGTTTAGTTACAATTACCTTTCTGCAGTTGCAATGTCAATTGATTTTGCCGTCACTTTACTTCTTTCGATTTTCATTCTGTGTGGAAAGAGCGCGGCTATATTGAAATCAACAACAATCAACGGTACGTCAGACATGGTTCTGTTTAATATGGAAATGATATGTTTTTTTATTATGTTAAGTCAAAGTCAATAGAGTACGTCATCTACGTCACGTCTTGTCTTTCTGCGACGTATTTGACGGAAAATCTGACCCAATAAATACTTTGAAAATGGAAAATTTTTGCTTATAACAATTGAAATTTTAATTAATTAATTTAATTAATTAAAAAATTAATTTTAATTTAACATTTTCACTGTTTCAATAAGTTTATATTCAAATTTTATTCAAAAAATTAAAGAAAACTGACAAAATAAAACAACAAATTAAATATGAAATATATATTTGACGATTGTCAAAACACATGACGTATGTCAAAAGTAGGTGGGTGCTGGGTGGTTACCATGATTCAACTATAGTAGTCTATCGTAGCTTGTCAAAATTTCAGAGACAACAACAACAATATAACAACCGCATAGACTTACAATATCAGAAAAAAAAAACAAAATGACACATATGATAAGAGCTGGCTCACACACACAACTAAATTGTCGGGCGATAGTTGTATTCTCGCTGGTGGCATATGAGAGCGGACATACGAGTTGCTATTGGGCGATTTAAAAATCTCGTTCTCAAAGCAGACTAAAAAATTATCTAACGGTCAATTCTCTATTGCTGCATATACAAGCGCTTACACGGCAGACTAAAGGGCCGTCCACACGCACAGTTTTGCCTCAAGACTTACCTGCGCAAGCTGGTTTGTGCAAGTAAGTCTGTACGTGTGGACGGCAAAAGTCAAGTTTGTACAGTTCAAAAGTGCGGTCTGTGCTTTCTTTGACTTTCCAAAAATTTTTTGTGCAAACTAAGCTTGCGCAGGCAAGTTGGAACGTGTGGACGGCGTACAGGCCGTGCCTTCAATCTGTCGCTTAAATTGCAGTCTTCAAATGCATTTATATTGCATGTGATAGCTCTGTCATGAAAATTATGCGTTTTTTCATTGATTTATTTTGGCAAATATACAAAAGAAAAAACAATTCAAATGAAAATAAAATGTTTGCTAGACGTCATGTTTCTATGAAAATGAAGTATGCTGAAAACTGCACAGACTTGCCTGTGTCGTGTGGACGCGATATAAAAAGTATGCGCAAACTCTCTAGTTTGCACGAACTAGGCTTGCACTGGTAAGACTGTACGTGTGGACGGCCCTTACGCTATCGGTTTCTCTTTCATAATTCAAAAAACGTCATAGCGTGCACGACAATCTGCGAACAATCGGCCAACTAAAAGTTCGCACAAAATTTGGTTCCCAGACAATTTAGTTTGCCGAGTGAACCAGCTCTAAGTCCGCATTTATACTAGGTAATTCTATGAAAGAAATTCTTGTCTATTCCCTTTTGTGAATTTCTTTAGCGTTCACACACAAAAATTAAAAATTATTTGTGCTTTTAAATGTCATAAAATAAAAGCAATTACCCCATCACCACACCATCAATATGTCATAACAAAATAAACGTAAATTCAAAGCGTTTTTTGTTGGAAAATAATAATAAATAAATACTTTTAATGTTATTACAAGATGAATGCTTTATATGTGTAATTTTTCAAATTTTAATTAGTTGCAAAAGCAATCTATTTTTTAGTTTACAAAAGCCATCAATTTCTATCAAATTAAATATTTTCAAAATCTAATCTACCATATTTTGACTGCGAGTCAATTTATCAAGATCTCGCGCACCGAATCCAAGTTGTCTTTCCGTGTGTGAAGCAAATCTTTTAATTGTTCCCACTGTGAAAAACCAAATGCACGATGCATAGTCGAAGAAATGTACACTTTACGGCTTGCTTGGTTGAGATGTGCCCGAACTAACTTTGCTTTCAGTACATTAAAAACGAAAGGCTCCACAGCCTCATCGTTTGCAACTCCTTTGTTAAAGTCAAAAAAGACAATTCAGTATTGCTTTCAGTTAATTGGATGAATCTAAGGAGACGCATTTTCTTCATATTTTGTTCGATTTGTCATTTCTTCACAAAATGCTAGCATAATGTTTCCGCCGAGTTCTAATAGAATATACAAAGAGTCGAATCAGTTAAAAATAAGTATATATTTGGATTTTATTCAATCTTAAGGTTATTGTAATTGATGCAATACTGATTAAAAGTCCATACATTTTCGACGGTTCTCAATGCTTAAGCAGACGTCGCAAACACATTTCGTGCAATCATCTTCTACACCCTTGTTAGACTTTTCAAAAGAAAATTCGGCTGCAAGCTTTAGAAGATTTTATTTAATTTAGTAACTACACAATTTTAAATTTCTAAAAAATTCTCTTTCTGAAAAACTATTTGTTATATATTTTATTTAACGTCAATCTATCAAACGACAAACGAATATATTCGTATCATGGTTTCAACTTCAACAAACAGTCGTTACCACCATGATTTGTATCATTAGAAGGTAAACACAGTTAAGCGAACGGTCCATAGAATACGTCGAATACGTCACGTCTTTTTTTTCAACTGACTGCGACGCATTTGACGGAGAAGCCTGGTCCAATGAATACTTTGAAAACGGATTAAAACATCAACATTCTTTTTATTTCATCAATTAGAAATTTTAATTTTGCACTTGCACAAACTCCAATAATTTTTTATTCACACTTTTTTTCAAAAAATAAATGAGAAACGACATAGAAAAAAAAAACAACAAATGAAATTGAAAATAAATTTATTTTACGATTGTCAAATCAAACGACGTACGTCGAAAGTTGGGAGTTGGGCAACTTTTGTACGTTGCGTTAACGTAGACGTACTGATTGGGTCGCACTTGATATAAACTCATATTTTTAACTTAGCTGTCAGTCGAAAAAAACGACGTGACGTACTCGACGTACTGAATGGACCGTTCCCTTTATAAAGTCAGTCTTTGCTCAGTGGCCGTTTACACTACGAAATTTATCAAACAAATTTTTTGATTTTGTATGAGAAACAACAACAATGCTTCTTTTCGTTTCCCTGCTATTGTCTACAAACTCAATGAATTTGTTTGAAAAATTTACTAGTGTAAGCTGGGAATTAGAAGAATCGCTCTCTTACTGCCATACCTAAATTGGAGCGTCAGACGTTGCGTTATTTAACGTTACACAAAAGCGTCAAGCGCCATACCGAAACAAAGAGCGTTGCGTTGAAATCATTTATTTGTCAAAATCATATTGTTGTTTCTTTTTTAGTTTACTGCAGCTAACTTCACTCCATAACGCTTTGTCAAAATTGGAAATTGCCAACGCTCAACGCTGAGCTATTCGAATTTCCAATTTTGTCAAAGCGTTATGGAGTGAAGTTAGCTGCAGAAAAGTAAAAATAGAAACAACAATATGATTTTGACAAACAAATGACTTCAACGCAACGCTTTTTAACGTAACGTAACGTTAAATAACGCAACGCCTGACGGTCCAATTTAGGTATGGCAGTTAGAGCTGGTTCATACACACGACTAAATTGTCGGGTGATACTACTATTTGTAGGCAAACCGAGGGACCGCTACCCACCGCTTGCCTAAATAGTATTATCGCCCGACAATTTAGTTTGTCGGATTTACACCAGGAAATTTTTTTGAGAAATTCTTTTAGCTTGTTGGCAAGAGGGGAAAAACGTAAAGAGACGAGTACACAGTTTGCCGTACTCGGAAATTCTCTTTCGTTCTGCTCGTTTATCGAAACTTTTTTGATATTGCTTTTATTATTATAATATTATTATAAATCTATCAAACGACAAACGAATATATTCATGGTTCAAACCATGATTCAATAACCATGGTTGAATTACCCTGGTTGCAGCGATAACAAATGCTACTTCTTCGTAAGCTACGAAAATGTCAAAATTTTCTAGTCTTTTGACAGATAGCAATGCAAGATCAGGGTTCCATTTTTGTTTATTTTGACAACTTGCCATAAGCACTGTTATTGAATCATGATAATAAACAGACCAAAAATACCCACTGAACACAACTTTTATTATCAACTCGTTTTCATATCAAAAACAAACAGTATTTATTTTGACAGATAAAAAATAAAAAAATTTGCTTTGTGTTGTTGTTCTTCAGTGTTTACAAAATTAAAATTATTTAAAAAAAATATGATACTAAGACTAATGAACGCAGTATTAAAAAAAGAAAAAACATTTATTTAAAAGTACAATGTACACTTTGGGTGATGCAAAGGCAACGAAAATTGTGGTGACCCCAGAGTTTGAGCTACATGAATTACGCACTTTGCTGGTTAATCTTCGCAAATCTATTGAATTATGGTTTCTAATGAGTCGTGATGTAGATGTAGCATCTTATAATAGAAATGATTCATTAAAAATTGCTATCTACGACTACGAAACATCTTTGTGTCAGATCCAAACAACTGTTACAGCGATTTTGGAGCATGGCCTGCGACCTTTAGATAAATTGGTAAAACGGCCTTATTTTTGTCAATTCGTTGGGGGTGGGGAGGTAAAGGTTGCACAGGCGATTGCACAGGCGAGGTTGCCTTTGAAGGTGAAAGTTAGTCTGTTTTGTGGCATTTAAATAATATCAATGTAATGATGAAATATGTTTAGACTGGTGCAACGAAGAAAAACTTCAACAAAGAAAAAATTTTAGGCGCATAGAGGCAAATTCCTAGAAATAGTACAAGATTAGGTAAAATTGCAGTTTAGCCGCTTTTCGTATTTTTAAGGGTAGAAAACAAATTTTGCCAAAAATGGCTTATTTTGGACTCCCACATTACAAAAATGGCGGGGGAGCTCAAGAATTTTGCGTGATTTTCGCAAAAAAGCGCTAGCAAACTATGTGTTGGATATATTATAGACTGATTCGCGGCCGAAGGCCGCCGCGAAGCCGGTGTTGGATTTTTGGGAGTTTTAAATCCTGAGTTGCGGCCGCAAGCCGCCCACTTACCCCTACTTTTGTATAAAATTACTGTTGTTGTAGTAGTAGTAAAGTTGTTCTTGTTGTCTTCTTACAACGTCTAAAATAAGGTGAGTCTAAATACTGCTGTTTTTTGCGAAAACCACCTAAATCGCTTGAGCTCCCCCGCCATTTTTGTAATGTGGGAGTCCAAAATAAGCCATTTTTTGCAAAATTTTTTTTCTACCCTTAAAAATACGAAAAGCGGCTAAACTGCAATTTTACCCAAGTTTACATAAGTTATTAATGCAACAAGTCTAGGCTTAATGTTACTTAAGCGTTTGTTGTTGTTTTTTTTATATTTTTTTGCCCAAATAGGGCTCTGGGAATTAATTAACACAACAACAACTTCCGCTCGAACCTACTTTCGGAGATATAGCTATCGAAAGATCAGGATATATCTTTTATAAAAATCGGTATAAGTTGGGAACCCCTGGATGGATTTTAAAAATATTGATGTCATGTGAAAGGTATTTTACCGGGCTATATAATTGCCCTTCAAAATTTTTCAATGTGAGTCTTAGTTTTCAAAAATTCACATTTTTTTCCCAAAAAACCGTTATTTTTTCCAATGTATTAACCTATAATTTTAATAACTAAATTAGGAAGCAAAATTTATTCCCTTTCATTGATATGCAACATGTATCTGAAATTGCATAGGTATTAATAAATTTCTACAGAAAAAAGCAAAAATAGACCAAATCAATTTCCTTGAAATTAGGAACTTTTAACAACAACCAGAAATGCCAGAACAGACAACAACTTTACTACTACTGCATCAACAACAAAGAGAACCAGCTACTTGTGCAAGAGCAGCAGCTATTTATAATTTTAAAAAAATTAAAAATTTGTATTAATAATTGCGCGCGTAATTTGGCTAGTAAACTATGTGTTGGATATACTAGAGACTGATCCGCGGATTTTTGGGAGTTTAAAATCCTGAGCTGCGGCCACAGACGCCCACTTACCCCTACTCTTATGTAAAATTACTGTTGTTTTAGTAGTAGTAAAGTTGTTGTTGTCTATTTTAGCTAAAAAACTAATAAAGTGACATCTTTATGACAAAAATGATTATGAACTTTCTTATGAAAAATTGTATTTTCTTTTCAATGGTAGCACTCCCATTCGTCTAAGTCTTCTCTTTCACGAGATATATACAAAAGTGTTTAGAAGAGTATTCTTTACCATAAAATACAATTACATGCAATACTTGCAACAAAGAAATACGATGCGCCACCAGTAAATATTAATATTATGGGCTATTCTTGCACCAGAATTTTTTCTTTCTATCTTTTTAAAAAAAAAACTTGTTGGAAAGCAAATCGGAAGAAAAAAAAAATGAAGTAGTCTAATGTATGTGCATGGTAAAAAAATTAATTAAAACAAAAACTATTTTTTAATAGCTTTACAACTGATTAGAATTTTTGCAAACTTGCAACATTGCAGACTCAAGATCAGTAACACGGCTAATATCTTTGAATGCAGTCATTCAAAAGTAAATTCCATACCAATTTGAAATCCAATATCAGCAACGGCTTGACCGCATTCTGTGAAACTTTGCACAAAATCAACAAACCGATAGGACTACACTAAGCAAATACAAATGTGTCTGAAATGTTCAGATTAGAAGCGAATAATAAATATCAAGCGTTCGTTTAGTGCTGGTTGAATTTTAGTCAAATAATTAAAACTGCCAGAATTCGAATTATCAAGACTTGGCGTAATCTTGATGTTTATATTATGCCGTTCAACTCGGTAACAATTTCGAGTTTTTTAAGTTAAGGTTATCGAAGTTTGACTTAACTGCATATAAAATACAATAATATATATGGTTTTTTTTTTTAGCTATCAGAACAAATGAACGTTGCTGCATATGCTGAAGCTTCATCTCAATCATCGTTTATAGAAAATTCAGCATCTGATGACTGTTTGCAAAAACTCATTGAGGACTTTGAATGGGTACGCAGATATGCGAAATTACGTGACTCAGTAAATGATGACGTAAGAGATGATGATTGCATCAAAGCCGCAAACTCAAGTTTCCCTCCAGCCACCTATCCCGCTACGAACGCAACGTTTATTAAACAATTTCTGTTGGATTGGACTTTGCGTAATCTTAAAGCAAAATGCTTATGTGCATGTTTGCGGACGTTAGTGGCAGACAAAGAACTACTAAAAACATATTATAGCACACGGTCATTTTTGCGAAGCGAATCCTTTACAACAGCACTATTTATTTGTTTGTCTGCGCTTGAACTTGAACGTTGCATTCTGCTGACTCAAATCGAACCGTCACTTTATAGAATAACATCAACTCCTCCATTGGCAGTTAGACACAAACGTTCAAATTCACATCCCAATTTTTCTACTTCCCTAACGGTACAGGTGCAACAACAGATGCAAGTTGATAGGTGTTTGCAAAAGGTAAAGTGCTTTGAAAAAAAATATTTAAATACTTAATTTTAACATAATTTACATTTTATTCTTAAAATCACAGGAACAGCAATTAATTCCACCACCTTCTAATGTATTTCACATTTTTCGTAAAATCAAAAGTCTTCCGGTATTTATAAACATTACGGATAAGTTCATTGCAACGCCAGAAGTTTATACAAGACCACGTAGTAAAACCATGACAGCAACAGCTATATCCAAATCAATACATAAAAAAATGTTAGATCCGAAACCCACTTCTGACCTTACGCTAGCTATAGCATCAACTTCCCCATCGTACTGCAGTGACGATACACAGCCTTCAACCTCAGCAGCTAGCAAATTAACTTTAGCTTCCTATACTAGTTCTTCAACTGCATCGCAAACATCCGAGTCGTCTACCACAACTGCACGTCGCATACAATTGATAAAATGTGATGATATTAAAATATGGACTGATCAAAGCTGGCAACAACAGAATAAGCAGCAACAAGAACAAAATCAATCTACACCAAAACAAGTTGACTCATTAAGCATGTCATCACCACAAAGTGTCAAAGTACGTGGAAGAAAACAGTTTATTAATTTATTATTTAAAACTTATTTTATTGCAGGCAAAAAGTATTAGTCCAATCAACAGTTTTCTCTCAAGTCTCTTTAGTACACCGCCCGCATATAGTAATTATTCCTTTAATCAAAAATCCATTGAGGCTAACGATGAGAGTGCTGCATTTCCATGTAATGCATATCATGAAAAGGATAGCACAAATTCTATGGGAGTCTTTGATTCCTTTTTACCAAAATATGGTAAAAAATTACGTTCTCGGAAATCTCAAAATTTATTCGAAGATGGCGTTAGTTCTTTAGATCAAAAGTATTACGATTATACACCAAATATTGGAACCGAGCTAAAAGGTGACTCTGAAGAAATAATGTGTAATAGTGAAAATAAGAACACGCAAAAGGATAATCAAAGCCTTACAGCTTTTTTGCATATGGCACAACACTCGAGGAATAATACAGAATTAGAAAAGGAAAATGCACACTTTCGCATATCTGAGGCAATAATTTCAGCGATAGAGCATATTAAATGGGCTAAACTAGAACCAGATAAACGGTGTAAACAAAATGGTAAGAATTACTTGAAAAATTACTTCCAAAACAAAGTGTACAATTTATCTGCAGTATTTAATCTTGCAAGCACATAATTTGTTTCTTTTTACTTATCTGCATACACCGAGTATGGATGTGTAAATGACAAAAATGTATCTAAGGCCCGGACTCACAATGACAAGGGTTTAACCAACAAAATTTTGTTTTCAATCCTTACTTAACCATTATTTAAATCTGAACATTTCATTGGTTAACCATTAGTCAAATAACAGCTGATGCTGAAGAAATAGAATCTATATAAATTCTGTGAAAATTCTTAACATGTTTTCAGACGTAGAAAATTTTGAGTCTGATGTCAAAAGTGATGCACATATTGACGAAATTTAGAATACATATTGTGGTGGATCGTCGACGAATTTTATGACAGGTTTTGCTTGCACTTTTGTTATTTTGTTTTCCCAACCATTAACAAAAAACATATGTTTTTAAAAAAATCTCAAAATTTAGCGGTGCTGCTACATTTTTCTCTTGTTCTTTGTTTTAACAAAACACTGTGAATTGGAAACATTAGTTGGACTCTTGTCACCATTTTAGTTAACTAATTAGTTACCTAATGAATGATCCGGGCCTAAGTAAACTAAATTTTATAACTTATTCTTACTTTCCTGATTTTTTTAGTTAAGTCTCTTCTTTAAAGTAATTAGATTCTTTCACTATCAAATTATTTAACTACTAAACTTCAGGAAATCAACTTACTAAGTCCGAGACTTTCTCTTGATCTCTGACTAAACCTTAAGAACATAATTCGTTTTTAAATATTTCCCAATAGACCAAGTTACACAAAAATAAAATTTGGCACGTTTATTATCAGGCATCATACATAGAAATAAATAAAATAAGCCACTGGTTTCAATCCGATTTACTGAAACGTAATTCCGATGTGGTGTTCAATATTGAAACGCAGAGCACCTTAAGATTGTTTCCATTCCGATTCCAATCAAAATCGGAATTGAGAACATGCCTGTATTACATTATGAAAGCTGCCTATATGAAAAAAAAGCCCCATTACGAATATGATATATATTTTGTCATCTATGCACAGACATAATTATATTTTAATTCTATTTTAGAAACGATAACTGCTATGGACTGCCTGGAAAATGAACGAAAAAACAAAAGTGACCTTATTAAAGAAACTGAGGTTTGCAGCTAATGTTTTATAATATTTTTCTTCTTATTAATTTTTTTGGAGCTTTTAGACAAATTGTACAGCCTCAACAGACGAACACATTCCATATGCTGAGCTCGGTGACAGCTGCTCAGATCCAATTTCCGCCGAAGTAGTTGGCCTATGTTTAATTTCAAAATTTAGTGATCAACATTTACCTAAAGTTTCGGAATTAAAATGGTTAGTTTCAGAAGAGGATACTAAACAGAGTTTATTGCCTATGCCTGATAATAGTACCTCTGCAAATCCTGATGATAATATTTTGCCATCAGTTACACGGGGAACAAAATACTGGGCCCCACCAAGACAACAAATTATATTTACCGATCACCCAACGCCAAAGTATGTTTAGTGCCATCAAATAATTTATTTAATATTCAAAATTATTTGCTTATTTTTAGCCGTAAAGATCAGATACAAAAACAGAATAATCGCTGTGCCGGCTGTGGTATGCGAGTTGCACCGCAATATCTGAGTAGCTTCCGATTCTGCACCTATCTGGGAAAATATCATTGTACTGGCTGTCATCGAAATCAAATTTCATCAACTCCTGCAAAAATATTACAGATGTAAGTGGTTGACGGAACAATAATCTGTGCTGATTTGTTATACATAAGTTATCGTTAAAAAATTATTTTTTTTAGGTGGGACTTTAAGTGTTATCCAGTTAGTGTGTTCGCATACCGTCTACTTGAACAAATGTATACTTATCCATTATTTTATGTGCCTGATTTAAATCCAGCATTGTATACGCGCAGTAAGTTACTGTTGATAGCACGTACGAAGCGTGTTCAGCTAAGTTTTGTTAAGGATTTTATCAAATTTTGTCGCTTTGCGACTGTGTAAGTAGACCTTCAACTTTTTAAGTCTGAACACATCTAAGAAACTAACTATTTGTGTACATTAACAGTGAACAGCAATATTTTGAAAGCATACCCGATTATATTTGCTCTGACCCAGACATATGGTCGATGTCCGATTTTATTGATACAAACAATAAAAGTTTGCAACGTTTCATTGATGAACTTATACTTAGATGTGAAAATCATATATTTAATTGTGTGGTAAGTCAACAGTAAGTGGCTCGTTTCTGTAGCTCAAACTGTAAAAATCTCGAATTACCCGATGCTTAAAATTTTTCAAAAATGTTGGAATGCTAAACAATTTAAAATAAAATTTCATTAAATTTACACAAAATTTAAAATTTTGTTCGAGTATTTGAAGCAAAGCAAGTTACATAAATAAGCTACATACCTTCACTTAAAATGCAAACGTCTTTTTGCATTTTAGGTGAATATGTATTAACATAACTTCTTATTGGGTCAGAAATCGAAAAATTAAAAAAAATTCGAATGCTTGGTTTTGTTAAAATTTTCAGAAAACGTTTAAGTTAAACTTATCTAAATTTTTATTTTATTCACCCCTATTCCCAATTGTCGTTTCGATTTCGTTTCTGACGCGTTTTAGTTTTTATCGTCGTCCCGTTTCTAAATTTGGAGTCTGGAAATATACTGGATCGATGAGGAGTTTTTAAAGAGGGGTTAGGAAAACGAAGTAATCACACTTATCATTTTCATGTCCCCTCGATAACTTCCCCTTGTCGTTCCAATATTCTTCTATTTTTGTCAATATATAGGAACGACGAGGAGATTTTATCGAGGGGTTAGGAAAACAAAGCAATCAACCATATGCTTCGTGTTCCTAATCCCTCGATAAAGACTCGTCGTTTCAATATATTTCCAGACTCCAAATTTAGAAACCAGACGACGATAAAAACTAAAACGCCTCAGAAACGAAATAGAAACGACAATTGGAATAGGGGTGATTATAAACCGATTTTGAAGAAACTTTGTAGCCAATAGAACAGGCTTTCTTTAGTCTGTTGAACAAACCAATTGTTTACAAACTGATTTTTTTATAATCTGAAGCTAAATCCTTCCCCGTCGGGTGCTGACAGGGGCTCAAAATTCATATTGTTGAATAGATCTCTGAAAATTATTGGACACATGTTTTTTTATTTTTTGATTTAATGTTCAGTTTCTAAAATATTTCGTTCCGAGATTTTCCTAACAATGGGTATGTAATTTACATAAAATCGAACTTCAACAAAACATTGCTTTTCACCCTGAAATGCAATCTAATTGAAATTTAGGTTCGTAATAGCTATAAGAATTTTTTCATAACCGAAAACAAACAGAAAATATCTTAAATGGATCAGAAGTTATGATTTTTGCAACGAAAATTGTGCGATGCGTCACAATTAGACATCTAGGTACATTTTTTGATGTTTTGAGTTAAGTATACATAAACATGACGAAAAACAGCTTTTGAAATTTACTATAGTTTTCACAGGTGTCGAGAAAATGTTTCAACCCTCATGAAATTTGATTGCTCTTTATACTAACCGAATAAATTGTTGTTTTGTACAAAACAACAATTATGATATATCAATACGAATAAATTATTAATATTTCTTGTCTAACTGCCATACCAAATTGAAGCGTTAGTCCAGCGTCAGGCGTATTTAACCATCTCTGTCTGTTTCATGCTCATACATTTTATATGGAGCATACCGAAACAGAGACAGTTAAATTAGGCTGACGCTAGACCAACGTTTCAATTTATGTATGACTGTTAGATTTGAGTTCAGCATCAAAAAGTTAGTAAAAAATTACTATATTGATTGATTATTGATTCAAGCTTTTTCAGGTTAGTGTTGACATAGCTAAATTCAGTCAAAAACGGAAAATTCGATTTAAAAAAAAAGCGCCCGAAAGATTTTCTTAATTTTTATTTAATGTGTCAGTGAAGTACCCCAAATAAGAATATATAAAAAATTTTAAAATGATGCAACATGAGGATTGAAACATTTTCTCGACACCTGTGTTTTCATCCGATTTTATACAAAAAACCAAAAGTTAAATACAAAAACTAAATTTAAAAAAACCTAAAAAGCGTTTTTCTCAACACATCAAAAATGTATATGTCCATTTGTAGTTTTAACCCGACGATATATGAATAAAGGTCACCTTTAACTTTTAGTTTACTAGACTTTTAAGAGAAAAAAACCGTATTGTTTGAAAATGCATTTAAAGAACTCTATAATGTAGAGCTTAAGATCCAAAAAGTTTCCAATTCGGAAATGTAAAGGAAAATATTTTAGTTTTATAAATTTTCGTGTAATTTCATTCTATATTTTTTACAAAATGGCAATTTTTCCATATATTACAGATTGTGGTGTTCTGAATCTTTTTTTATAAATGTGCTTTGAATTTTAATCACTAGACCACCGCGCAAACTACAGTTTCAATCGGTTTTAGTTTTTTTCCATTTGCTTTTTTAAATTTTTTGCTTATCATTTTGTTTTGAGTTAAAAAATATTTGCTATATCATATGTATGTTATTACAGCTCTGCTCAGCTCGCGGTTTTGTATGCGAGTACTGCAGCGAAGAAGAAGTCATATATCCTTGGCAAAAGAAAGTATTTCGCTGTGATCGCTGTGGAGCTTGTTTTCATTTAAATTGCTGGAAGTTAATGATGGAGATTTGCTGCAGATGCCAAAGAATAAAAAATCGTCGAGGAGAGATTAGAGAAATTATGTTGAACAGTTATTAAAAAAATATGATTTTACTAGACTATTTTTAAATAAAGACCGAAAAGAAAACCTCATAGTAAATAATTTCAAATAATTAAGCTACCGTTGACAGTTAATGTGTTTTAAAATTTGACATGTTAGCTAATTCAAGTATTGTTATGCATATTTTAATTCATTTGTAAAAAAGTTAAAAACATGTGCTCAAAGAATTTAATTTTTTGTTATTTTTAAACAAGACAATGTGTTATTAAAATTCTATTGTTTTTTTTTTCTTTAAGATACAAACATTTTTATTCCTTTATCCATTTCATTATTTTTTCATTTTATTGTCTTCTATCTATATATATAAAAATGAAATGGTGTCCGTATGTAGCTTATGAACGCGGAAACTACACGGCCGATTTACATAATTTTTTTTTTTTAAATTGTTTGTTGTAGTCTGTAGAAGGTTCTTAAGGGGGTGAGATGCCACTGAGGGGAACGGGGGTTGCACCCCCCTTACTAAAAAAATACAAAAAATGCTATATTCTACAGTTATACAAGCTATGCTTATGAAAGTTGGTGAACTTCTGCATAATGTATGTACCATTCACCATGCAAAATTTGAGGGATATTGAACAAGGGGCGTTGAAAAAACACAAAATGCAATATCAGTGTTCCTATATCAGTTATCATTTGGAAACTTGGTACATAGATGTTTATTGCGTCTACTATTCAGCATGCAAAGCTTAAGAGGGATTAAACGAAAGGGATTTGCACTTCCCGAACAGTAAAAATACTTTAAATGCTATATTTCTACGCCTATAGTAGCTATCATTATAAAAGTTGGTACATAAATATATATTTTATTCACCTTGAAAAGAAGAAGAAAAGGATGACGGAGATAGATGGGACTTGGAACATATGTAAAGGGCATAGGGAACGGGCGAACAAAGTCGCTTCCGGGCCAGCTAGTTCTGTATGTAATTACAAAACCAATGTGGCCAATAACCCAATTGCAAGCTTAATAGCATAGCAGGTAAGCTTATTCCTCGTTAATTAAGGGACTTAAGGCGATTGGCAACGAAACATCAGTTGACTGTGATTATTTTAAGATGCCATTTTATTGATGGCTTACTTGTTATGTTCTAAATAAAATGAAGGACTTTTTGAAGGTATCCTCGATCAAAAAAACTTGTCAAGTTCTTGTCATTGTATCAGAAATGTATATCAAAATGATATCAAAAATTTGTCAGCGGCTGATATCCATTTTTTGTATATCATTTTGATATATTTTTGATATCATTGAATGACATGTCAATTTTGTATCAGAAATGTATATCAAAATGATATCAAAAATTTGTCAGCGGCTGATATCCATTTTTTGTATATCATTTTGATATATTTTTGATATCATTGAATGACATGTCAATTTTGTATCAGAAATGTAAGTATATCAAAATGATATCAAAAATTTGTCAGCGGCTGATATCCATTTTTTGTATATCATTTTGATATATTTTTGATATCATTGAATGACATGTCAATTTTGTATCAGAAATGTATATCAAAATGATATCAAAAATTTGTCAGCGGCTGATATCCATTTTTTGTATATCATTTTGATATATTTTTGATATCATTGAATGACATGTCAATTTTGTATCAGAAATGTATATCAAAATGATATCAAAAATTTATCAGCCGCTGATATCAATTTTGTATCAGAAATGTATATCAAAATGATATCAAAAATTTATCAGCTGCTGATATGTCAAAATTGACGTTTTCGTTTGAGGATTTTATGGAAAGATAACTTTGGAAGACAAACGCGCAGTCAATTTTAGTGTAAAAGAAGTGAATTTTCTACTTAAATTAGTGAAAAGCACACAAATATAATTGAGTGCAAAAAAACCGACACTCCCTTCAGTTGTTGTAAGCCTGTGGTTGGGAAAACAAAAGCTATGGAAAGCGGACGCACAGTTAATTTTAGTAAGTGAATTTTCTCATGAAATTAGTGAAAAAGCACAAACATATAATTGAGTTAAAAAAACCGGCATTTCATTCATTTGCTGCATGCGGGCAATTTCTAAAAACTTGTTGCCGACGATCATATACAATATTGCCAAATTTGGTTATGTCAATTTTGTATCAGAAATGGATATCAAAATGATATACAAATTTTGTATATCATTGATATACAATTTTTGTATATCATTTTGATATCATTTTTTGATATCATTTTGATATCTTTTTTTGATATCATTTTGATATCTTTTTTTGATATCATTTTGATATCTTTTTTTGATATCATTTTGATATCTTTTTTTGATATCATTTTGATATCTTTTTTTGATATCATGGTGATATACAAAAAGCGTTACATTCCGTTTATCACTGTGATATCCTTTTTTTATCAAAATCTTGTATGTCACTGACAAATTTTGGATATCATTTTGATATATTTTTGATATACTTTTTTTGATCGGGAAGCTTTTAGAAATTGCCCGCATGCAGCAAATGAATGAAGTGTCGGTTTTTTTTAACTCAATTATATTTTTGTGCTTTTTCACGAGTTTTATTAGAAAATTCACTTCTTACTAAAATTGGCTGCTCGTCCGTTTTCCATACTTTTGGTTTTCCCAACCACAGGCTGCATGCAGCAACTGAATGGAGCGTCGGGTTTTTTGCACACAATTATATTTGTATTATATTTAATAATTATATTTTCACTTTTTCTTCACTAAAATTGGCTGCGCGTTCGTCTTCCATAAAATTCACAAACTAAAGCGTTAAATTTGACATATCAGCAGCTGATAAATTTTTGATATCATTTTGATATACATTTCTGATACAAAATTGATATCAGCGGCTGATAAATTTTTGATATCATTTTGATATACATTTCTGATACAAAATTGACATGTTTTTCAATGATATCAAAAATATATCAAAATGATATACAAAAAAAGGATATCAGCGGCTGATTTTGATATACATTTCTGATACAATGACAAGAACTTGACAAGTTTTTTTGATCGGGCGTTCATTAATGCAACTTCTGGCAACACTGCTCTGGTCACGTGTTCATAGCTGCCGATGAGATATATAACCAAGAGACGCAAAGAAGAACTGGAGCAATTTTTCTTCGGCTTGTACGAAGACGAAGAGATATATTATCAACCTCTTAAGAGACGCAAAGAAGCACTGGAGCAATTTTTTTTTAGGTTTGTATTGTTCACAGACGGTAGCCTTGACGAATTTAGAAGTTAAACGTCAGCGTAGTTCAACCAAAAAATCTATTTATATCTCTTCGCTTCCGGATGAGAAGAGATGTATACAGATTTTTTGTTTTAACTTCTAAATTCGTCAAAGCTACCGTCAGTGAAAAATACAAACCTCAAAAAATTGCTCCAGTGCTTCTTTGCGTCTCTTGATATATATCTCTTCGGCTAGTGGCAACCCGGTGCCGCAACCGTGATGTCAATGTAAAATAAACGTCAAATCAAAGGATAGTACTCCGTAGTTCTGTGTAATTTTATTTTTGGTTGTATATTTTATTATCAAAACTATTCAAAAATTACATGCAACTACGGAATATATTAAGCCTTTTGAAAGTGATGACTGTGGATAAAACAAAATTATGCTATCGCAACAAAATCATCTTAGCTCCAATGGTGCGTGTGGGCACGCTTCCAATGCGGTTGTTAGCAGTGGAATACGGTGCTGACATTGTTTACACGGAGGAACTAATTGACCTTAAACTAATTAAATGCAAACGGAGGATAAATGGTAATAACTTATATATATGTAATAGAAATTCAGAACTTATAACTAATTATTGTTTAAAGGGGTACTGGGTACGGTCGATTTTGTAGATCCTTCCGATGGCACTATTGTTTTTCGTACATGCAAAAAAGAAAAAGATCGTGTGGTCCTACAACTTGGCACAAGCGACGCAGAGCGAGCATTAGCAGTAGGAAAATTGGTATGTAACATTCAGATCCTTGTTAAAGTTGCTGACATTGTTTTAGTGCATCGGGCTCGAAGCCCGATTTTTCCAAACGCAAAAAGAAGTTTTCAAACGGCGATTTTTTTAAACTGCAGTCTTACAAGTCTATTATTTTCTAGGAATTGGTTGACAGTTGTATACTCGTTCTAGCAGTCCACCCCGAGCCCATAATTGAAATAGACTAGGTGTCACGTAAAGTGCCCATTTATTCTGCTTTTGTGCTTTCGTTTAAATGCCGTTTTTGGTCTTCAAAATGTTTAGAATTGAAATTCACAAAATCCGGGATATTTCAAAATGAATGTTGGCGACTCGAGACAAAAATTATAAAACAAAAAAAGATGCGTACTCCTAAGGAGTCAAGATATGGTCTAAGTATATAAGGGTAAAATGGTAAGGGAAAAAAAGTTGGCCTTTCTATTTTACGAGGGGCAGCGCCGGAATTGGGGGAAAAATTAAATAAAAATATTTTTGCAATGGAGCCCCTAAGGAGTAGAGTAAGATGGTAGATATATTTATTCGGAAAAAATATTAATTGGGAAAAGATAATGGGTGCTGGTCTTGCATTCTATCCCTCTAATGGTGAAACCTCAAGCTATGGGGCTATTTGTCAATCATCCTCACATTTCATTGAACATCATCAAATCCATTCCAGTTATGCATACGTATGTTTTTTATTTTAAACCTTGTGTGTGCACAATTTTAAGTGTGTTTTTGTCATTAAATAACTTTCCTGTCAAAATACATACTGTTTTTTAAATATGAAAACTTGCCAAGTGGTAGTTCAATTTTTTCATCAAAAAGAGATGCACACCTTAGTCATTATGGATCTCCAATAAAAAAAGCACAGTGTTTTTCCGTTTAGTGGAATTCCGCTTAATTGAATTTCTCGGTTAATTGTACAAAATACAAGATGTACAAAAATTCAAAATTCAAAAATTTTGCTTGTCTTTAAATACAATTTTATTTTGCTATTGTAAACAGCTCTTTTTGGCACTGTTTCTTGATATTCTGGCAAAAATATTTTGGTCATTTGAAAAAGTATAGGAAACAGCCACAGCAGGTTTTGTAAAATAATCAGGTCAAATTTGACTTATTCGTGCACGGTGAACAAATTGAGAGGGACAAATTTTCAATGAGTTCTCGATCTTTTTTGCGCAGTTTGCTTTGGGTGATTTAGAATCTATCAACCGTTTTTCTCTATTAGTTCGGTCTGAAATCCGAGCTATCCTTGCTTTAAAGTGCGAAAACGCTCTTTTCAAGCATATGGTGTACAGCGTGAAGCTAGTGCAATTCACTTTTGTCAACGGCTCGTTTAGCCATAATCTTTCTCGTCAAACTTTACTCTTATTTTTCCAATTAGATCATTACTATTCAAGATATATAACATCCATTGAAGTAAAGGTATCTCAGCTCCACACAAATATAATTTAGAGAAATTTTGAAACCTTTACTAAAGCGTGATATTTTACTGTTTTGTACCTGCATACTTTTTTTTTGTGACTCCATTAAGAAATTTACAATATTTTTTTCTTTTTTACAAAAATGCAGGTGCAAAATGATGTGGCAGCCCTCGACATTAACATGGGTTGCCCTAAAGAGTTCTCGATTAAAGGTGGCATGGGTGCAGCCCTGCTAGTACAGCCGGAAAAGGCACAACAAATTTTAAGCACTCTTTGTAAGGGCTTAAACATTCCGGTTACCTGTAAAATAAGGTATAAAGGTTCCTGAGGTTATAGTAAAATAAATATATAGATTTTCCTACTAAAGAAAAGTAATATTTATACATTAGAATTTTAAATAATTTGGAGGATTCCATTAAATTAGTGAAGGATTTAGCAGCAACCGGTATTTCTGCAATCGCTATACATGCGCGAACACGTGATGAAAGGCCACAACATGATCCACATCCAGATTTTATACGTGAAATTGCAAAAGTTGTTGATATTCCTGTGATTGCCAATGGAGGCTCCAGAGAAATATATAAACATGCTGATATTAACAAGTTCAGAGATCTTTGTGGAGCAGATAGCATAATGGTAGCAAGAGCAGCACAACTTAATGTTTCAATATTTAGAAAACAAGGTTTTAATGGATTTTTGCAAAATGTATGTCAATAAATAAATTAAATGTGTTTCAGGTCTTCTTCCCATTGACGAAATTATTTGCAAATATTTGAAGCTTAGTGTTGACTATGATAATGCCGCTCATAACACAAAGTATTGTGTACAAAATATACTTAAAGAACTTCAAGAAACTCCACGTGGCAAACAATTTTTACAATGTCAAACCTTACAACAAATTTGGTAAGTACAATATTTTTTTAAAATACACTAAGAATGGGTGTGGTTTTTATTAAATTGATATTGAAACTTCAGTGAAATTTGGAATCTTGGTGGATACTGCAAAGAAAAACAAATTGAATTCAAAGCAAAAGGTAATTTTGGACGCAGAGAAGTAGCTCCTGGTTTAATACCAGATGATGACACTGATGATGGTCCAGTTCTAAAACGCAGGAAAGAAGATGCACCCCCATTAGATCCAGATGTTATTGAAAGTAATATTGCTTTCCTGAGGTCAAATTACACTAGTGGTAAGTGCAAATGAATTTTTCTTTTTTTTTTTGTTAAGTTCAAAACTATTTCAACAAACTTTATGCCCATCAACTTACATTTGCAGACACTGAATTACCGAAAACTGTGCTTTACACATACGCGTGTAAAAATGAAAAGGGCATTCCCAATTATAAAACTGAAGGCATCGATAAACTTTTTCGCGCTATTTGCTACTTTGATGGCAAAAAATATACTAGTTCATTTTGGGAGAAAAATAAAAAACAAGCTGAACAGGGCGCAGCATTAGTTTGCTTATTAAACATTGGTGTAATCAATCAAGATGATTTGGTTGACAATGGCAGCATATTGAGATGATGTTTGTTTATCAATTTTACAAAAAATCAATAAAGTTTAATTATATTTTTTCGTTATTGTTATTACGGCTTTTTTTATTTGTAATAAAGAAAAAAAAAAATAATTACGTTACATGACCACACTAATTTTTAATGACAAATTTCATTTAATTTCATAATCTGTTATAGACTTTCTCGCTTGAGAAGTTTCCAACGTTCTTTTCTAAAAGAAGTGTTTGTAATTTATTTATTCGTAAAAAAGATTTTATATCATCTTTTTTATATCATCTTTTTTATATTGCAAGCATACTTCTTTGCTGTGCTCTATAAAAGACTTGTTAATGAGAAGGTGGCCTGTGTTGTAGCTGCTGTTGCTGCTGAGGAGGTTCTTGATGCTGTGGATGTTGTTGCTGCTGTGGATGTTGTTGCTGCTGTCTATGCTGTTGCTGCTGTGGATGTTGTTGCTGCTGTGTATGTTGTTGCTGCTTTGGATGTTGTTGCTGCTGTGTATGTTGTAGCTGCTGAGGATGTTGGTGCTGCTGTGGATGTTGTTGCTGCTGTGGATGTTGTTGTTGCTGTGCATGTTGGTGTTGTCGATAATGTTGATGTTCTGAGTGTTGTTGATTATGTTGATTGTGAGACTGATGGACACGGTGCTCCTGCGGTGGTGGCATCATATCTCTATCGTCTCGGAAGCCCTCTTTTTGAATAAAGAACAGCAAATTCTCTGTAGTTACAGGATTTCGTATGCTCTCGACAACAGCTAAATTGGAGAAGTAATTTAAAACTCAATATAAGTAATTGAAAAGTGGAATTGAGGTGAACAATGGCATGATACAAATTTAAAATTTTACAGAAATATGATTTATAATAGGAGCACAGATTAGTATGTGCTGCTTTCATACTAGCTGTTAACCAAAAACTGATTCAGACAAAAGAAGCAGCAAAGGTATACGTGGGCTGCTATATATATTTCTGGCCTAGGCAACACTAATGTCAATAGCTATAATCTGGCAACACCATAATAAAATTTGACATTTTTTAGCATAAACGTACTCACAACGTTTTGATGTACAAGTGCTTTTTGTTTTGTTTACAGTGAGTTAAGAAAATTAATTTTTCCACTGATAATTTAAGCAATTGATAAATTATGGGTTTACAACTAAGTGTTCATGCAAAATCGAATGTATGGAGTGGAACTAATGCCCAAAAATGCTTCTATCTCACGGTATGTCACATGATGATCCTGCATTATCAGTTCATGCACGGCATCAATGTTCTCTGGCACAACGGCCGTTTTAGGACGACCTTCACGGAATTCGTTTTTGAGCGAGCGTCGGCCACGATTGAATTCATTTAACCAGTTTTTGACAGTGCCATAGGATGGTGCTTCATCGCCATACAAGGATTTAAGTTCATCGATGCACTCTTGTCGTGATAATCCACGTCGAAAGTTGTGAAAAATGACCGCACGAAAATGTTCACGAGTTAATTCCATTTTTTTGCCAAATTCATTTTTTCAAGTCACTGTAAACAACACGTCAAAACGTTCTGACTACGCTTATGCTAAAAAATGTCAAACTTTATTATGGTGTTGCCAGATTTTAGTTATTGACATTAGTGTTGCCTAGGCCAGAAATATATATAGCAGCCTACGTATTTTTTTTTTAAATAGATTTATTATGCTTAGAAATACTGCCATGTCCAGTGTGGGGACCAAGACATGTTGAAACATAGTGTACTTCTCTTTTTTCGCAAATTTTACACTGAACAGAATAATACAATCTAAAAAATTCTAGATTCAAATACGCCTCTATTGCGAATAGAAACGGAAATTTTATTTGACATTGCAAGCAGACATTATTTTTAGTCATTTTTTTAATAGTGATGTCAAGTTGCGATTTCGAGATCTCTAATGTCAAATAATTTTCTCTATTTATAGTGATGATCTTACTTTCCAGTGAAGTTTAAGAACTATTCATTAATATTTAAAGCAGCACAGTTACTTTTGATTAACGCAATGTCATAATACACAAACACTATTAAATCGCAAATATTAAAACCTTTTACTATTTGCAAAATAGAAAAAGCTTATTTTGCGTGAACGGTACTTTGTGCAGGGATGATGCATATCATCGATTTCCACATAAAAAAAATATCCAATGCTGTGACGATTAAGACCCGGATTCACAGTCATTAGTTAACTAATAACAAGGGTTTGCCCAACTACATTTTATTTTCAGTCATTAGTCAAACTTCAAAATGTGATTGGTTAACCATTAGTTAACCAACAGCTGATGCTAAATAAATAGAATCCACATAAGTTTTATGAAAATTTTAAGAATGTTATCAGACGAAAGAACTTTTGAGTCTGATATCGAAAGCGATGCAGTTATTGACGAGCTTTGGAATACTGTGGTTGATCGTCGCCAACAAGTTTTTAGAAATCGCCCGCATTTTTTCCAAAACTACGACGCCAAGGAATTAGATCAGAAAATTCGCTTCTTTATCACCAAAATTGGTTGGCGGTTTGTTTTTTCTCTTGTTCATTGTTTTAGTTAACCAAAACACTGTGAATATGAAATATTAGTTAAATTCTTGTTATATAACTAACTGGTTAACTAATGACTGTGAATACGGACCTAAGTCTTTTTGTAGATTAATGGTATATATAGTCTATTTAGAAAAAGGCCATTTATAAATCCTGTAACGCAGACCAAAAAAGTAAGAATTTTTGTGGAAAATAGTTTCAACTGATTTTTTTCTAGCGGAATTATCTGCATTTAGATACGTATAAAAAATAATATGTGAAAATTCCATTACGAATTCGTGTACGTAAAAAAAGTAATTTAACTTCAAAGGTTGCGAAAATCGGTTACTTTCTACAGAAAAATATTAGTTTAGTACTAGCTTTGTATCGTATCCTTTAAGAGATATTAAAAAAATTTTTTTACACGATCAGCTGTGCAAAAAAATTTAAATACATATTTAAAGAAAATCTCATTCACACAAAACGTATTTTTTTGGATCTTTTTCCAGTAATTAAACTTATTTGTTTTTGAACTATGAGTAAGATGCTAAAAATTTCAGCTTAGATGGCAACTCATTTATCATAAAAAAGGTTAAACTTACATTGAGCCGTATTGAATCCGTTCGGCAAGGTCTTATCTTTCCGTTCTCGTAAAAATTCCCATTGTCCTTGACTGTTTACAGTACATTCGATGATTTTATTATCAAGCTCTTTTAAATCCTTTGTATACTTTATTTTATCATATGGCCTATCGAGTCCACCAACAAATAGGAGTCCAATTTTTTTATTTAAAATGCTGTTCACAACAAATAAAAAACAATAAAATAATTGAGTTAAACAAAAAAAAACTGCTTTAGCTTACCCCATTCCACTTTCTGTTGTAATTTTCAAACGAAAATCTACGGAATTCATATTTATGGGTTTCCATTTAAGCACATCTGGACAAACACCTGCCGTGTAGGGCTGTAAATTTTGATATAATTTTTATTTTTTTTTTGATAAAAAATTTTACTTCTACAAATGAACTTACAGCATCCGTTGGTTGGAAAATCAAACCATCCGGTTCATGTAAGAGTGATTTGGCAAATTTTTCACCCAACAATGATCCAGATTGTCTTATATCCCAAAACTGTTTATTACGTACACTAAACGGCTCTATTGGACGATTTATTATACCTTTATTAATAGCTTCGTAACGTGGTTCTGAAAATGGTGTTCATAAATTAAATGTAATAACTGGAATTTTTAAATAAAGTAATAACAATAAAGGGAGTTTCTTATGGGTTTTTTTTTTTCTACAACGACTGCCAATTTGATAGCTGATTTGTGTTCCGTTTGAACGTTCATTTCATCAAGCAAAGGCTTAGACCGGAACAATTGCAAATTGTGGAAAATTATTTCATATATCAGTGTTTAGTGAATAAACTTTGTAGAGCAATTCGCTCAGTATTTTAGCGATGAAGTTCATTTCTGCCTAGACGCCTCTCAGAAAAATTGTTGCAGAGGACGATTTTCCCGAAGGGAATTACATGATTTTATACATGTATATTTCTTATAAAGCTTTAAAAGTATTCGTCAAATAGTATGGAATTTTAGGGATCTGTGATATTTCTAGAGTTCTATATAAATTTATTGCTTCTGGTGTTAGATTTTACAGTTTTCAAAAACATTACTATCTCAATTTTTGTACTCTTACCGACAATCTCCTTTTTAATGCATCGTAAACGTTCTGGAAATGATTGTTTACCAATATTGTTGTTCGCAAGTGTTACAATGTCATAGATTAAGTACCGTGGAATAGTTTGTCCGTTTAGCTTGTCAAGCACCATTTCCTAAAATACAAAAATTATTTAGAATCGAATGTTATTTGTGATGTGACTTTTTGCCCTACACCATCAAGAAGCGTATCTTCCAAATGTTCTTCCAAATTTCCTGCTTTGATAAATGTAAAGTTTTCGACTTGGAAGCAGGAAAAATTCCGATCAAAAAAATATATATGATCACGTTTCTCAATAAGCATCATGTATCTATAGAAAAGTTTAATATCATAAGCAAAAGTTATTAATATTTTAGAAGCTATTAACCTGTTTCCATCAGCTTTCCAGGATACTTTATATGGAATCTGAGATAGACGTAGTAGATTCTCACGATCCATAGATACTGGCTGTGCACCTGGAAATCCGCTCTTGTCCCATCCACACATTCCTTGCACTTTTAATTGTAATTCACTTACTCGTTGCTTATTAGTGACAAGGTGCACACCTGGAACACCATCCATAAAAGTTGCGTCTTTAATTATCAATTCGCGACGCCTTTTTTTTGGCTTCTTAGCGGTGCCATTATTCGATACATCTCCAGTGGTAACAGCGCCGTTATCCTCCCCGCCGTCAATTTCATCATCTTCATCGACTTTTTCACCGTTTATGCCATTTTCAGCATTTTTCGAATACTGATTTTGATATGCATTTTTGGCTTGCTGTGAAGTAGTCGCTGATGAAGAAGAAACTTCATCATATGAACGTTTTTGTGGTCTATTTCCTCCTCCAAAGCCAGAATTAGAATCATCATAATCGAAACACCATTCTGGTAGTTGAGGCGCTGGTGTGGCATCATCTTCATCACCGTATCGTCGGAAAAGTTCGTTTATGTAGTCCTGTTTATAAATACCTGGTGGGCGTGCCTTTGCAAATATGGCAAGTGCAGCTTCTACTGAACAATCATGACGCTCAACCAGATATGAAACAATTAAAAATCCTGTACGATTAAATCCATGCGTACAATGTACTCCTACAATATCTAACGGATGCTCAGTTATAAAACTATCCACTATATCAATAAACGCTCGTGTTTGCTCAAGTGATGGAGTCTCTCCATGGCCACGACACTGGAGTTTAAAATATTTTGCTCCCCGCGACTCCACAATTTCGCGATCGTAAAAGCGTTTTGTGTTAGTCAAATCTATCCAAAGGCCTAACGTTAGCTGCAATATTAAAAAAAATAGAGATTTTAAAATAATTATCGGCTTAGAACAGCGGTCGGCAACTGGCGGACCGCGAAACGCAAAAACTGGACAGTCAAAAAATATTTGAAAGTTTAATTTACTTAAATAAATTATTTAAAACATATTTTGTTGTGGATAATATTACTTTTGTCAAGAATTTATTCACTTTCCAATAATCCTGAAATATGAAAATATTTAAAAATTTCTGAAATAGACATTGTAGTTTTTTAAAATCTTATGTGAGATCTTAACAAGAAATTTGCGTCAAGATTCCAAAACTTTACAGAAATAGAAAATTTGTCGTGACTTTTAAAATCCCTTTGAAGTTTTTCCAGCTGCAGAATGGACTGCGAAGTTGTTCAGTCTTTCAAAACTCTTACTCTTGCTTACTAATGGAGACAATAGACTTGCAGGAAAACACTTCCTTGTAAACATATAGAATGATTTTTGAGTACAAATCTGTGGCATTTTGACAAAAGAACCTAACTTGAAATTGGTAACTTTTCACGAGAAGTAAATCTTTTTTAACAAATTTTTACTAACCTTAAACTGTCAGCTGTCAAACTGTTTTTTTTTTTTTTCATTGCCAAAACTTTGTCGCACAAATGGCGGAAAATACAAATTTTGCATTAATTATGGGACACTCTTATATTTTCGAAACTAAACATCATACTTAGGGATTACACCAAAGGAATCGTATTTAAGTTATATTTTAATGACTAAAACCCAAAAAAATTGTCTTATCTCGGTTGGTTCTTTTGTTCACTAAAACATACCTATCCTATCATCTACAATATATGCCAGAAAAAAGCGTGTTCTGCACTTTTGAGCAAGAGTCATCAGATCCAATTCAAAATTCCGTGATATTGGATTCTGAAACACCTTAACATGGTTGGCAAACTGAATTTTTTAAAACCCCTATAATCTAATTTTTGTAATATTACTCAATTCTTAATCCTTTTTGAATAAGAAGTAAATTTTTGTGTGAAAAATAGTAAAATGTTAAGTATTTTTTTTTTCTTTATTGAAGGGGGCTGAGAGAGCTTGTGAAAAACTTGAAAAGGGTGACGTGACCAAATAGGGTTGAGAGTCTCTGGTCTAAAATATGCACATTTTTATTTTATAGAGTTTCATTGAGACAATAGACAGTGCTCAGAGATTTATATGATAAATGTTATGCTTAAAATTTGATAGAGCGCTCCCATTTGTGGCTGTTATTTTTTTATTAATAAATTATAAAGTGGGGTATGCATCATATTAAAAAAAAAAAACCGTTTTAACGACCATCCTGGTGTCCATATGATGTTGGAAACTATGAAAATAAACTAATATGACTAAGCATCTAATTTGGGTAAGTATATAGAATACTTTTATTAATTTTGCTTGGATGCAAGGTTGAAGTATTGTACTTTGGTAAGAATTGTCCAAATAATCGAGACATGTCGAGTTATGAACAATTGTAATTGCAATCCTATCTGCACCATATTTAGTATTTATTTAATTTATCTTTATTTAATTTAAATTTTTTGTAAAATATGGAACAAACCGAACTGTATCTGTACGAGTATCGGTTTCGATTCGGTTATTTCGGGAAAGTAATAAAGGTTAACGGAAAAACCAATCGGTTGTTTTGCAGAACGTTTTCGGTTAAAACCCCTGTTTAAAATATACAATAGTAACCAAAACCATCTTGGCTTGAAAACTTGGTCATATCAATAAGACAGTTCGACTGTCCCATACCCGGAGGTGTCCCAAATTTGGTGACTCTCCCCTGCATATTTTATAGATCACTGTAGTAAAGTTATTCATCCACGCTAAGTTTACATCTAAGAAAAAATCAGGGTCAGTTGCATATTTTTGCTTTCAAGAACAATCCGTTTGAAGGCTCGGCTAGGTAAAGGGCAGCGCGTGCAGGGCGCGCTTCATATGCAGCGCAACGCATGCGAGTAACACGAGAATTGTTACAAGTATTTTTCCTGACCTCAAATAAAAAAATTGGTATGACAAATGTACTACCGAATTAGAGGAAATTAACGAGTATAAAAAAAAAAAATATAAAAGCCAAAGTCAAAAACTAGGAACAAAAATTGAAAATATCAACTTTGAATGTACAAAACTTAGCGAAATGCTTTTAAATAAATGCTATAACCAAATACACACCTAGAAACCTGATACAATTAGCTAAAAGTTTTCTATTATTGTACTAAGTTTTCTATAAAACGCTAGGGTGACCTAAGAAACTGTTTTTTGTAAAACAAGTCAGAAAATCAGTATTAACCCTATAACTCATCAGGGGTACATTTTAGATCCCACCAACTCAGGTGTAAGTATTTGGTAGTTTAGGCTTCCTCTATCACCGCCCAGAAGCTTTGCAACCTTATGGAAAACCAGTGTAACAAAAAATTGGAAATTATTTTAAAATAAAACTAAAAACTTCGAAAAAATAAAACTTGTTTTATGAAGACGATACACCTTCATAATATTGATTTTTTTTTCCAAATTAGATTAATACCAGTACTCAATTTTGTGTCCTTTTCCTTATACGTACTCTCAAAACAACAAATCATTTATTTAAATTTGTGCAAGCGTCATCAATTAATAACCACGAAAATCAGTCATTCACAATTTCCCATGACTATGAACATCTAAAACCAGATTCAAGGGAATCTTGCTATTCGATAGATATTCGTATAAAAAATCTTTTATTCAGGCAAAATGAAAAATATTTGTGTGCTTTCTAAATGAGTCGTAAATAGGAATTTTTAATTTCCACTGGAGCGCATCATTTTGTGAGAGCTATATTTTTATATATTATATGCAGATAGACTCCATACCTTTAGTGCTTTACAATAGCCAAAAATCATTTCTGGCGGAAACATGCATTCAAGTGGCATTTGATCCTTGAATGCATTACTTAGCGGTGTCTTAAATGCAAGAAAGCGTTCTGATATTATTGATTCACTTTTGCGTGGACAATTCAGCCATCGGTTTGGTAATGGACCTGGGCCACGGTTGGACATTTTGTTGTAATATCTGTTCCAGCTGCTGACGAGTGATTATTAAAAGTTAAAATATCCTTTGCCCTATTTATTTTACTTTTCGCTCTTTTTTAATGCCAACATAAATATTTGTCCAATTTAAAAATTGGAAAAGAAAAAATTTCCACTGCACATATAAAAAAAATTTTTCTTGTTTTAATCGCCACAGAAAACACACACAACATACACAGCAAGACACAGCACTGACAGTTAGTTGACATGTCGCAAGTAGTGTGGCCAGTTAAATTTTGTTAAAGACTAATTTTAGCCACAATACAATAAGGGTATTAAGTCAAAACATGCACATGTACTTTTCCATTCTTTGTGTGAAAGTGACACAACTTTGCATGAACCCAGCAAATCCTACATAACCATGTTGAATTATGGACTAACCCGTTAAACACAAATTTTTCTAAAACTACCACTACAAAGAAATTTAGAAAGAGTTGGATATAAAATATAGTAGTTTGCTTTTACACTCGAAGTGAAAAAAAATCAAGTTGACCGGCAGAAAAAATTTATATTTTAATTGAAGCAAAAAAAAAACTAAAATAGAAAATTACGCAATTATAAAAACCCAATAGCTTATAGGTAAGTAAAAAGTTATTAATCCCATTCACAATCTCAACGAATCTTTAATTCTTTCCTAGAATCTGCAGTTTTTCAAACAACTGTCCAGTTGGTAAGAAAATAGCCAACAAAAGAAGATCCATTAGCACCAAACTATTTATTGAAATCCCAAGCCATCACATCTGCAATCTTTCTTGGAAATAAATAATTTATAATTGATTAAAAACTTTGAAGGAATATGTTCGTGTTTTTAACATTAAAATAAAAAATAGTTGCTTCAGTGTTAGCAAAAATAATTAGAAAACGGAAAGAGACAACTATAGTTTTTCAATTAATTTTCTTATGAGAAATTCACATTGATAAGACAGGGATGAACATTCACTTTTATTCTCAAAAGAATAGAAAAAGGAAAGGGGGAACTATAGTTTTTACATTATTGGTAAGACAGGGATGCACGATCACACGGATAGGGCAAATGTGGTTATTTTTTTCCCGATGCTAGAGGAAATGTAACTGGTATAATACGAGATTTGTAACTCTTATATAATAAGGTTGGTAACTGTTACAGGATTTGCTGGGTAGTTACAGTTGTCATGACGAGTCTGATGGTGGTGATTTGGAATTCGTAAGCCTCAAAGGGAAAGACGATGAAAAATGCATACAGAGCGAAAAAATACTCAAAGAAACAAGAAGATTGTCGTATTGACCGATTTTACTATGAATTACGATTAAAAGTAGTAAACAATATGAATTTTCCATACAGAAATCTCTATGACTTTACTTGGAACATCTTAAAAATTAATTTCTATATGGGATAGAACATAGAATGATGAAATTAAGGTGAGGAACTTATTAATTTCTAGTTTTAAAAGGAAAATCGTTTAATTTTGTTTTTTTTTTTTGATTAGACAGAACTTATTTATTTATTTGGTATGGAGAATTACGTAAGGATTGAGGCAGGAAAGAAAAGACAGGGTAAATCATTTCACTTTTGTAATGAGAATCATCTTTACCATCAATTTATTATTATTTAAAGAAATATGATTGGTCGTCATCGAACAAGCTGCAATTGTACACTGTGGCAAGGTTTGAGTTCAGTGGCGGATCCAAGGGGGGGAGCGATGGGGGCGATCGGCCCCCTCTCCTTTGTCCATTATCAATATTTTAGTATAAATTAAATAGACAAAATATATGAAATTATTTAATTTTCGTATATAAAATTAAAAAAAAATTAAATATGAAAAGTTTTGTACTGTCTACATTTTCACGCCTTCATGATTATTATTATTATTATGTAGAAATGTAGTCAATCGGCCCCCTCTTGACAATGCTGGATTCGTTACTCTTTGAGTTGAATATGTCATCTGGCATTCCTTGAGTCATGAAGAATGAGCCGGATGTGAAAATTAAATTTTTATATGAAACTTCTGTACAAAATAAATATAACGGGCAATATGGACTATATTGTCCATATAACACTACACTTTTTTTCTCTTTCTTTTGAGTATTTTTAGTTTATTTTTTTTCTTTACCCTGATGTTGTATCAGAATAAAGGTGAATTGTTTCTTTAATGAATGAAAATAAATTAAATGTTTTGTTTTATGTATTTTGAGTTTTATTTTAATTCACCTCCCTTACCCTATATTTTTCTATACTTTTCACGGGCAAAGTGTGTACGGTTTAAAATCAAGATGGGTAGAGTTGTCGATTGCTACATCTTTATAACTAAAGGCCATAAAGATTTGCCGATTACATATAAAGAAGCCTTTTCAAAATTTATATTGATGACTAAAATCCTTCAAAATTGTCTCGAGTTGAGTTGTTCTATCAAAAGTCCAGAGATATGTGCAATTTTAGATAGATTTCCATAAATATTGAAACAAAATGCCAGTTGAAAAAAAAAAAGAAATGAAAGAAAAAGATATTACAATAAAAAATTGTTTGTGTTACATATTACCGATATAATTTTCAATGCACCCAAAACGATCAAAAATGAACACTTTTTATTCATCTACCTCTTGTCTTAAGGAAGCTGCTATCCAGTGACTTAATGCGATTTTTGGCCACAAAAAAACACTTTAATGAGAAAAGCATGTTTCTTTTAGTAAATAAAACTATTTTAACCTTTCTTGCAAACAAAATAGTAGCACTATTTTAAAATTTTATTACATACACGAATCGCTATAAACATTTTCCATCGTCCGTTCGGTATTGACTCTGGTTGTTTTCGTACCATAAAAAATTTTTTAAATCGTATTTATATACGTTAAAGTAATTTATTGTTAAGTAAACAAACAAAATGAATTCATGGACTCATGGAATACGTTATACGCTGTACTTTTTTCATACTTTCTGGAAAAAAACACAAAAAAAAATATTGCAATGTATTCACAATTTTGCACACCTCATGAATATTTACATGAAGATTTTTTCAAGAGAACACTTGGATTTTGAAAATGAGATTAGTATTAATTTTAAACGCAAACGGTTCGGACCATTTCTGATTTATAATTCTTTTAATTTTTCCAAAGTTTTCGGTTCGCACACAAATAGATTTAAAAAATTTTATTATCATACGATAACTTAAAATGACTGAACAAAAACTGCAACAAAATACCAAGAATAATGAAACAGACAGTATTAAAAAGTCTATGGAATCAATGTCTGATGAGGAAATTATTCAGGAAAATCTTAAAGAAATATTAGAAAAAAAATCTAAAGTAAGTGATAAAAACAAAAAACAAATGAAAACTTACAAATTCCAATCTGTGTTGTCAAATTAAAAAAACAAGAAGAAATGTGAGTGAGAACTCTAATCGTAATGTTCATTAGAACATAATTTATATTTAGCTAATTTAAATTATTTAGACAAATGATCGCGCACCTTGAGTGAGTATCTATGAAAATAATCGTTCAAAACGCAACTCGGCGAAAAGCAATAAACAATTTTTCATGAACATTACAAGTAAAAATTTTAAAAGTGATTTATACTTAACGCAATAAACAACTGTAATTTCGGAATTCCATTCGGTGCAAGTACATGGGATTTAAAAAAAGCAAGACTACTTTTCTACACGTTAGGGATGATAATTTGCGATAAACTGTTCCCGGGGTTTTTGGAATTCTAGGGATCCCGGAATAGTGACGCAAAAATAACAAAAATAATTATATATAAATTTATACTTAAAAAGACCAAATCTATAATGTATGTATTAGTGGTACACATAAATAAATCAAAATAAAAATCAGTAACAAAACGATTAGTTAAAGCATTGGCATTCGTATTTCGAACTTGTAGGTACTTTGTAGGAACAGTGTTAAATGGACTGGACCAAATACTTATGCAGGAACAAATCTGTGGACTTTTGACAAAACAACCTAACTCGAGATAAGACAACTCAAATAGGTTGAAATATTCAAGCATTTCAAGAAAAAAAATATTTATAAATTGCATTTCACAAACCATCCATCGTAAGTTCAACTAAGCATCTGATTTTTCTCTTCACACAACATCTTCTCTTTTCCTATGTGGCAGTGTGGCAGTTTACATAACGAATCAATCGGCCACCCTTCTAGACAATGCTGGATCCGCCGCTGAGGGAAACGTTGCTTTTGCGACTCCTTCCACTTGCCCACAAACTCAATGAATTTGTTCAACTTGTTCGATTTTTATTGCATTCAAAATAGCGTTTCGTAAAGTTTTTTCTTTTTTTACAAAACTTTAATCACTGACTTCAATTAAAAATGCTAAGCAAAAATCATATTGGAACTTATCATGAATAAACATTTGCGAAAATGATTTTTCAAGCTGCCTTGCAGTCTCTATTGCAATCTGAGAAATAATTCTCGAAAATATTTATTCATTATTACCCCCATTAACAAATACATAACTTTCTTCAAGCAATGGACAGACAAAACTGTAAATTTTTCTGCTAAAAGCTTTGCGAATACAAAACTCTTTTCAATTAATTTTGAAGATACATAATCTTACTGAAAGGTTGTCAATTACTTCATTATCCCAGCAGTCTTCTTTTTCTTTTAATTTAATTCTTTTAAAATTACTATAAATATGGCGTTTTACAAAATCCTTAAGCCCCTTTAAGTAACTTCATTTGTCAAGATCAGAACAAATTGATCAGCAGCGAAGATTTTTCATGCAAATTATTTATTTAATGGATCCAAAAACTCCGGGATTTATAATGAAGGCGAGATTCCGGAAAAGCAACCCTAGTTCATGCATATATATGTATATGTATTTTTCTCAACAAAATTAAAATCACAAAATAAACTAAATAATTACCTTAAAATAATGCGCAAATGTTTATATTTAGTGTTGAAAAGAATGTTGCCTGTTTAATATCAATACGTGTATTGGTGATGAGATGTCCTACCCGTAACGTAAAAACTGGCAGTTGATTATATTTTGTATTATTTTTACTGCATGCACTTCTACGTAAAGTAATTTCCCTTCCGTATACAAATAATGAAATCAGTCTTAAGAAACGATATTTTTTAATATGAAAAATACAATCATCAGCAAAATGCTGCCACAGGATTCTTGCTCAAACTAAACAACATTCCACATGGACATGGCTACGTAACACATACTTTCATCTATAGTACAGAAAAATAAAATATTTATAAGGGTAAAATTGCTGCGGACTTGAAACTTGGCACTCTTGTTTATTGGACTATAATTACTGAAAAAAAAAAGTTCACCGCCCCCTTTTTGGGGGCTTAAAGATAAAAAAATATATTTTTTTTTTTGACAAATCGCGACCTTAGAGCAACGGAGTTCTATCTACACATACATCACTTTCGAGAAAGTTATGTTTGAAATTTCGGGTCGCAAAACTTTTATGAATTAATTTTAATCACAATGTTATTTATTGTATATTACAAGCATTTGGTTGGCGCGGGGATTTCATTGATACTAAAATAATTAAAATATAGTTTGTCTAGTTAATAAGGAATTTAAGTTTAAAAAAATCGATAGAACTTTTTTGCTTAACGATAAGTTACATAAAATTGTGAAACAAAGTTCTAACCACCAGATAGAACTTTGTGTTTCTGTAAGATTTTCATTTTTTATTTTTTCAGATATAACTTTGTGAACATTCTAGTGCAGGTAAATTAGGTAAAATCATGTAATTTTGTCGAAGAAGCATCGATTTTGAGCCGATATGGCTCATTTTGTTTGTTGTTGAAAATGGCCAGAAACGATTTTTTTAAAAAAATTTAACAATTCGAAACGAAAATTGTCATTAATGATATATTTGTCAACGTTGAATCCGAATCTGGCATCAGAGTCGCTATATCTTATATGGTTTCCGAGATATCATACCCCAAATGACTATTTTTTTCGAATTGTTCAATTTTTCAAAAACCGTTTTTCGACCTTTATTCCTAAACTTATTTCTTAGTCCAATTACTAACAAAATGAGACATGCCGGCTCAAAACCGGTGATTTTTTAACAAAACTACATTATTTTTCCTAATTTGCCTGCACTAGAATGCTTCACAAAGTTCTATCTGAAAAAGAAAAAATCTTACGGAAACACAAAGTTCTATCTGGCAGTTAGAACTTTGTGAAATTAATTTTATTTTGAATGTGTGTAGATAGAACTTGTGTATCCCAATTTCATTAATTATCTCATAAACTATACGAGATAGAAATATTTGAGTAGCGGTAATCGAAAGAGAGTGGTCTTTGTAGTTCGTACGAAGCAATATAAAACTAAATTTTACAAAAAAAATTCAGTTAGAACTCTGTTGTTCTAAGGTCGCGAAATTACTTAAAAACTATGTGTCAAACAAAAAAAAAAAAAAACTTCGATGAAAAATTTGTAGCTGATGTAATTCTGCACGTTTTCATTTTTAAAATATCCTTCTAGAATACGAATGGACTGAGATACATAAGTAATTTTTAAATGAGAGTCATTTCTTTTTCTAAAATAAGCGAGTACCTAACATATGTACTAGAAATTTAAATATTTCATTTTAATTTTAAACTATAACTCTTGTAACTATTTTGTTTCTTGACCGATCAGAAAAAGTTAAAAAGCAATTTTAAGGTTAAGATTGAGTCTCTTTAATTGAATATTTTTAAGTATTTCCAAAATTTAAATATTTCACACAAATTTTAAAATATAAATGCTTTAAATAAAATAACCGATCGGAAAAAGTCAAAAATATTTAATAGGCTAAAGTTTTTTTTTTTCAGTTTTACTATTTTTTTTCATATATGTTTTTTAACATGCATTTTTTAATTATTATTTTAAAAATTTTGAATTCGAAAAGTATGTATATGGTTAAAAGTATTTATTCTTTACTTTTAACATGTTTTTTAATCGGTCAAGAAACAAAAAAGTTATAGCCGTTTTGGAATTTGAAGTGGTTTCGATACATTTGAATTTAGGGGACACGCGCATTTTTGAAACAGAAAAAATGGTTGTACTTTAAAGTTATATAAATCGGTAAATTTTAACACGAGAAAGAAGTTTAAAAAATGAATTGCAGGATTACGTCAACTACGTATATAAATTTAGCATGAAACTATTTTTTTAGTTAGACGCAAAATTTTTACGTAATTCGTCAGAAACAGATTTTTAAGCCCTCAAAAATGGGGTTTAACCTTATAATAGCTTTATAAACAGCTATGATAAGTTTCAAGACCGCATCAATTTTTTCCTTTTTCCTGTGATATTTTAGTTATTTTACTGGACTACACTATTAAAGTACCATTAAAGATATAAAACTTCAAACCTATGCAATAAATATTTAGTGATGGCTAAGGAATTGAGTTGCAGTTATTAAATCTGTAAAATATTAGGGTCCGAAAAAAAAATTTAAGGTAAAACTATCAGTGGAAAGCTACGATAATAACAGCCTGATTCTGTGATTTCTTGATAAAATTTTTGTGAAGAAATTTTATCAAGATTTTTAAACGGTCAAGTTGGCTAAATTTTAATTGTATACGTTTTTATAATAATAAAATTTAGAAAATAGATTTTCAACATAACGCTTAGCTCAGATAATAGGATCGTCAACTAGCAACGCAGAGGTCGTAGGTTCAATTCCGCAGCGGGCTTGTTGATAAATATTCAATACGGCTTTTGTTATACAAAATTTTAGGCTTCCTGCAACCTTGTGTCGTAGTCTTGTGGATGATTTAAATAAATTTTGAATTTTTTATATTTTTATAATTTTTTTGACGAATGTGAAATTAATTCCATTAAAAATGTGCTACATAATTTTAAATAACAATAAAATTAATTAAAATTTTTTTGTATATAAATAGTTTTTCTTTTTTTTAGGAAGAAAGAAAAGCCAATGGACGACTTATTGCAGTAATAATTGCATCAATGATCTTTTTTTTTGCAATATATAATTTATGGATACGAAAATCTGGAGCTCTTGCTGGTGTACTGATACCTGCAATAATTATGGTTTCTTATGGCGGTTGGGTTGTCATATTGGCAAAACGTGATAAACAACGAAGAACAATTTTTGTAAGTATTTGATAAAATAAAAGTTTGTATTATACGCTAAAAATGTTATTCCTTGACGCAGCGACTATTTGCTTAACATTTTCTGAATTCAGAGTTACTCATTTCAATGTAGATCCAATCGTTTATGGACAATTTTGAAAAGTTTAACCATAGTAAAACGTATTTTTTCGTGATTCTTGATTATTTTACTATGTAAATATGTTTTTACGTAAGCGCTATAGTCCTATCTGGGAAATGCAAGAAGAATATTTCAAAGAGTGGTTTTTTAGGATTTGCTACTATTTTTACATAACGTTATATGCAATATTTTACCTTGCAATGAACCAAAAATGAGAGGGTTTGAGCTGCCACGCCCACTTTTTTAAAAATAAGAGCAATTTGGTTCAATAATACTCTAAAACGGCTCCAATGACTTCATGGTCATTATTCGGAAAACTCGAAAAAAGGCGTGGCATCGCTCACAAAACTTATGTACGAATAAACAAATTAATTAATCTTTCTGAAATTTACTATTGGTTGTCCACTTAAAGTAAGGTATATCCACCAAAAAAGGTTACAAAATGTTAGCAGTTGGTGTGGCACCTCCAATACAAGTAAAACTCTTTTAATATTTGAGACGAAAAAAACTATGTAAAGGAGATAGGGTTTTTTTTAATTCTCTAATATTGTGGTGTTTTAGTTTTTTTTGACATCCTACAGTTTTCCACTCGGTAAAAAAATCCACGAGTATACCATAGCTGCAAAAAATAGGGGATAGGACTGTAACGCTCTAAGGTATCGATACATATACAAGCAGTTTTACCCGGCATTGCACGGGTTTCGTTAAAATTTTTCAAGGGAGTTTTTCACAGAAAAACATTAATAGGACTCATTCAAACCGCGGAAAACACCACAGCGTTTAAAAATTTTAACTTATATGGGAAGTGTCACGCCCTCTTATCGAAATAGTACAGTAAAATTAAATATCTAGACAGAAAAAATTGCTGCGGACTTCAAACTTGTAACAGTTCTTTGTAAGACTATGGTTACTTTATAAAAAAAAGTCCACCGCTCAACGGGGACTCAAAGACAAAATAATTTGTTTTTGATGACCAACTTATAAACTATACAGCAAACAAAAAAGAGCTCTGCATAAAAATTGTATATAATGTTATTCTGTACATTTTTGATTTCTAAATATCCTTCTAGCATAAAAATTGACTGAGCTAAGTAACTTTGAAATAAGAATGCAGGGCAATATTTGCCACTTTATCACACTAATAGAATAAGTAGAATTATCTCATTAGACAGGACAAACATTCAGAGCACTGCTTTATAGGAAAGGGTGCCTCAAGATTGAGGCTTACTGACGTAGGAGATCTTTGTAGTAGTTGTAGGATTTCTGATGTCAAAGGGTCTGTCTTCATTGCCTTTGTGAATGCCCAGCGTGATTTGTATAGGTTGACATTAAAGTCATACGCCGAGAATACAATACTCCCAATTGTGAGCTAAGTTCTGATGGCAACTGGCATCGCCTTTGCTAAATTAAATTATTCTCTTGCAAATTACAAATATAAAAATGTTTAAAATCAGAATTTTAAAATGAGAATTTTATGCTTAAAATTATTTAAACTTTTTTTAACTTCCGGTTCTTGAAATTTTATTTAATTAGGTAGGTACCTACTTATAAAAGTTTACAATATACACTCAATCCAATAGAAAAATTAAATAATAAAAAAAATTAATAAATTTATAAAAAAAATTACAAATTAAATTTATAAATTTAAAATCTATTAATAAATTAAATTAATACCACTTTTAATTATTTTTTAAAGCAAAAACACATCGAAGAAGTTGCACTAAAAAATAAAATTGAACTTGAAGAAAGAAAGAAAAAACAAAATCTCGAAAAGAATACTTCGAAGAGCACTGTTGAAGAAACTACATTTCACATTGAAAATGAAATTCCATTAAAAGACAAACACGTAACGACTGCAAAGAAAACGGAATTGGACTCCGGTGGAGAGCATCGAAAATATCGAAAACACCAAAAACATCGAAAAGCTGATGGCATTGGTACATCACATGCAACTAAAGACTTACGTGCCAAGAGGCCCAGTTTCCGACAAAAACTATTTAGGCAAAATGCAACAGTAACAGCGATTGCAACAATAAATACACCAAACGATACAATTCTATTGTTACCACCACCCACAGCATTACCACCCAGCACTTTGGTTCAATCAAAGAAGAAAAAGAAGCTGCAACGGTTGAACGCTCTGACCACACCACAAATAGTTAGGATGAGTTCGGCACCTTAAATTGAATTGAACCATAAAAATGCTATAAACAGGAAATGATCCAAAATATATTGACAGGAAATCGCAAACACCCAATAATAAACAATAGAATGTACTCAACGTCTCGTCGTATATATGTGGGGCATGTGTGTATACATACATATATGTATGGCACAGTGATTCCAGCAACAATTTCGGTTTCTATGAAATTCGTTGTTAATTTGCAGCTTTATTTTTATGATTTTTATCTAAATAAATATAAATACACCTATATATATACTTACATACCTATATATTAATTTTTTTTTTTTATCCGCTATGGACTTATGTACACTTGTAGTTTAATAAGTGCAGTTGAATATTGTATTATAAAGCACTAAATACTTGTATTAAGTTTTTGCACAATCATTTACATTTAGGATAAATAAATTAACTTATAATAAGTATGATTACTTTTTTGACAATTAGTGACCACTATTGGATATCAACGGATGTGTACATACATTATACATTGTTTTATTCTCATTTATTTTAAGGTGTAAATATGATTTATTCATTGTGTTAAATTCTAAGTTCTAGAATTAAAATGTTTTTCGTAGAATTTTTAATAAAAATATATAGATTGGGTAAAATAAAATTGAAAAAATATATTTTTTTACAAAATGTGGTAATGAGTGGGCCATCTGATGATTTTTTTTTTAAACCAAATCGTTTTCGAAAACCGATATTTTGATTTATAAATCGTCATTAAAAAAAAGAAAATAATAGTCTAAGATCCGGCAGTCAATAAACCTTTTGATCGAGTTTTCAGTTAAAATCTAATTTTTACATATATTTAGGAATGGGGGAATGTATTTCTGCCGGGTTGCCTCTACAAGTAATTTTCATATATGTAAAAAAAAATTACCGTTTAAGAATTATTTATTAAACCCGATTTTTTTCACGCAATAAACAATAAACGTAAAAAAATCGGTTTTTAATAAATAACTCCTAAACGGTACATTTTTTTATATAGGGGAACGGTACCGGGTGTGGGCACCGTTTTGTTTTCGACTCATAACTTTTGCAGACAAATTATGCACACATATATATACGTGTCAATGGAAAGCTAAAGACCTTAGCTAACTATTGGTGAAGAAAGTAAATTGATTTCATCAGTTGGAAAAATTATATCAAAAAAATAGTGAAGTGATCATTTTTGACAAAAAAAAAATTTTGAGTCCGGTTGTGGGCAACCTTAGAAAATCGGCTAAAAATGGTGAAATATGAAGTAAAACGCAATCAAATGGAGAAAAATGCAAAATTAATTTATTCTGGACACATTGATTCAAACAAATTCATCATCTGAAGTGCATTGAATGCAAGTAAAATAGCTGGCTTGCATGTTAGCACACTTTAAATGAACGGGCCGATTGCATTCGTTACATTGTACAGAGTTGTTGGTGGTCAATTTGCGCGGCAACAGCTTAAAACAAATAATACAAAAGTCCAGGTCGTATTGGTCGCCGCTCGATGACGCTGAGTTGTCTGCCGTGGCGCGTTCAGCCGTGGATTTCTTGGAGCGCTTTACCGGAGGTTTGGCAAAACATCAATTTACCTGACTTGGTGGCACTCGTTGCCCGCATTTACGCAATAAGTCCAGCCAAATTCCATCGTCGACTGCTTCGAAGTCACCGAAATTTTTTTCCACGTTCTTCACGTAGGAAGAGTAGATCGTGGAATGGCAACCGCTTTAGCAGTCGATTTAACGGGGTCCTTCTCAACCAGCTTTGAGTAGCGCATTGAAATTAATTTTTTTGGATGTATACGATTTATTCGAGGTAGACATAGTATTTGTTAAAATTGGAACGCAATGTAACAATATATTTGAATCGAATAATGAAATGAAATGAATTTTTCACAAAAAACATTTCTAGCAAGAACTTCTTAAATGAAATTAGAAAACCAAAAATAAAGTTAAGTTGAATTTGAACAGCCACACTTAAGGAAAACACATTAATTAGATCCTAAGTTTTTTTTATTTTTTCCAGCAACTTTTGAATCAGTTTCTTCTGCGATATCTTCAATGGACTTTTTGGTTCTTTCCTCTCCACTAAAAAAGAGTAAAATGGCATAAGAATACCATTTAGATTAGTAACGTTGGCATCCTCGACGATATTTCAGTGAAACACACGCTTTAAATAAAAAAAGAGGGGTACCCACACCCGGACCTATTCGGGGCCCATACTCGGCTTTCATAGCCACTTTGAAAAGCAATGAGCAAATTTTGTTGTGTGAACATTTTGGTTGCATTCGGTCTTGAATCACAAAATATAATAAATTTACTACATAAATATAGATTGCACTCAGCTTTTCGATTGATTCACTTCGATTTATCGCACTTGGAAAATTATTGAAAAAAACTTTTGTGTTGACTTTTACTCATTCAGAAATTATTTTCTTCTCAGCTTCAAGCAAATGCGTCTGTTTACTCCGGTAAATGCACAAAAGCTTCGTGCTGTCATAACACGCACTTAACATTTGTCAGAACAGCCGCATTTGTTTTCTGTCAAAAGTTACGGGGGGTTGCCCACACCCAGACCCTGCCCACTGTCGGTATCCTTCCCCTATAATAAAAATTACTTGTAGAACATATGGCTCTCCATAAAAAAGATCTAGGCACTTTTCCCCATGAGACTCACTGTTCATAAGTTATCGCAATTTGAAATTACTAGCGGCCACATTTTGATAGGCAAACCGGCAAAAATATATTCCTCCATTCCTAAATATATGCAAAAATTATATTTTAACTAAAAACTACGTTTTTTTACTGCCGGATCTCGTACGAAAACGAAAACAAAAAAAAACTAGTAAGGGTGTAAATTTTGGCCTGGCCAAAAAATAAATACCCTACACTGCAGTATTTTGAAAAGTTTGCTTATATGGGAGGTGCCACGCCCTCTTTTCCGAGTACACCCAGTTTTAGTTCAGAGCTTGCATTTATAGTTTTTAGTGTCAGAGTGAAATTTAGTTGGATTATCTCAAAAAACTCTTTCAGTATAGCATTTTGAATCTTTTGCTTATATGGGAGGTGCCACGCCCTCTTGTCTGATTTCACCCAATTTATGCTGAGAGCTTTCATTTATAATTCTTAGTGTCTGAGTCAAGTTTGGTTTGAATATCTCAAAAAACGCTTTCAGTATAGCGTTTTGAAGCTTTTGCTTATATGGGAGGTGCCACGCCCTCTTGTCCGAATTCGCTCAAATTTTTATCAGAGCTTGCGCTTACAATTCGTAGTACTTATATGTATTGTGGTTGCATTGTCGTGAAAAATACTCCTAAAATTGCATTTTGAATATAATTTTTGTATGGGCGGTAGGCGTGTCCGTAGACCGATTTTGCTCATTTTCAATCCCCCGAGCTAACTTTGACGACGGAGGCAGTGTACCAAATTTCATTGAACTATCTTGCTCAGTTTTCCCAAAAAGTGTATTTCAACACACAGCCAGCCACCCAGCCAGCCAGCCAGACAGACGGACATGGCTATATCGACTCAGGAGGTGACGCTGATCAAGAATATATATACTTTTCTATATCTGCCACGCCTCCTTCTCTGCGTTACAAACGGAAGGACAAAGTGAATATACCCTGGGTGTAGGGTATAAAAATCATTTTCAATGTAAATTCCGATGTTGAATCCGACCTTAGAATTGCTACATCTCGTATGGTTTTCGAGAAATCTTACCCTAAAAGTTTTGTTTTTCCATATTTTTGAGGTTATATAAAAAAAAATTGAAAATTGGACAAATTTCTTGAAAAAGTGGAGGAAGACCGACACATAAGATGTTGCAACAACGCTACATAATCTGAGTGAAAAAAATCTTACTGACCGCATTTCAGTATGTGAATCTCTTCTGAATCGGAATGATCTCGAACAATTTTTGCTCAGATTTGTTAGGTACTAGTAACGAAAAATGGATAACGTATGATAGTAATGTGCGAAAAAGGTCATGGTCAGTTGACGCCAAGGAAGGTTTTGCTGAGAATTTGGTTGGACTGCAAGGGTCCTGTGTACTAAAAGCTCCTTTTGCGTGGCCAAACGATTAAGTCAGAACTGTTCTGTCAACAATTAACAAGATTGAAAAAAGCGCTCGAAGAAAATCGTCCGAAATGAGTCAAAAGAAAGTACATCGTCTTTCATCACGACAACGCTAGACCTTATACTTCTTTGGTGATTCGCCAAAAACTGGGCGAGCTTGGCTGAGAAGTTTTAATGCAAACTTTGGATTACCGTTTGTTTCACTTATTGCAGAATTATCTTGATGGCGTAAAATTGAATTCCTTAGTGGTCTTGACCGAGTTTTTCGAGCAGAAACCCCAGGAATTCTTTGAGGACCGTATTATGGTTTGCCCGAAAGATGGCGAGTGGTGCTCAATAACAACGGAAAATATTTGACTCAGTAAAGTTATTTTGATATATGGAATTTACGGCTATTTTCAGATTTAGTTCACGTTAATACACGATGAATGAGGTGAGTTGCGGCTTTATCTCATTTTAAATCTCCGGTGGAAACAGGATAAATTAGATTAAGTTGACGTTTAATGCTATTATATTAATCTTCGGTGGAATTGTGTTAATGTGTAATCTATCAAAATAATGCAACTATGATTGATACATGGCTGCAAATTTCATCAATATTTTTTATATCGTGTTTTGCAAAATATTTGGGAACTTGAACTAATTGCGTTCAAATTTTCGTAAGTCCAACATATCATGAGGTAAGTCTTGCCACTGGGCTTACTGGGTTCACTACTGTCAAGTATCTTCCCATAAATAAGTCAAACAAACCTTTTAACAGCTGATTTCTAAAAAGTTATGACAACCGCAAACCGGCCAAATTACATTACGTTTCTGGAATAAAAGTTTGATTGGATAATTTGGAAAAACAGGCAATACAATTTGTTTTTCTGCTTAAAAGTAACGAAAAAAATCATATAGTACAATATTAACCATGTCAAGGATAAAATTATTGACGTGTGTGACAAGTAGGACATTTAATTTGAAGCACCAAAAGCAATATGCATCGACATGGCTCTTGACGAGCAGTAGCGCCGGAAAAAGTACACTCTGCAATGAATATACAAAGGACTACAATTTCGCTCTCAGCAGAAATAAAACCACCAATTGTGCTCTCCCAGTTTCAGTACTTCATTATTTACATGGCTCAACGTTTAATCAGCTCAGGTATCGTTCAGTTTGCAATACGGCTTCACTTAGTTATAGTTTTAAGCAAAATTTTGCCACAAAATCAACACCAGATAATGCAGGCAAATCTGAAGCAAAATCTTCAGCTGTAACAACAGATGCTGCCATATTCGGTGATACATCGAAGTTGGGACTTTTTGCCAAATTTAAGCTAATGTATAAAAAATATTGGTATGTTCTCATCCCAGTGCATGTGGTAACTTCAATTGGTTGGCTTGGTGCGTTCTATTATATGTCCAAAAGGTATGTAATTGAAATATGTATGTATTTTAATTTACTACTTTTATGTGTAAAATTAAATGCAAACGTTGTTTCACTATCTTAAAATTGCGCAAAAAATCCAGCTAGCGTTCTTGAAGAGCATACCTCTGAATGTATTCTTGGCTGGGATTATAACCATGATACGGTTAATGTTCTTTTTTCGATTTGGTTTTATCGTAAGCATACGTTGGGCTGAGTATATTTTGGTATACCGGTTTATACCGGTAAAAAAATGACAAATATGCGACTAATAATGTTAATGTTGATGGTGTCTTAAAAGACTTACGCAATCAAAAATTTAATATGTATTCTACATTAGAAGTTTCGGTTAACTTGGTTAAGACATCCCATTGTCCTCTTCTAAATTTGACATACGTTCTTATGTGGCTTGCACAAGCTATTTCTAGTCAGGACCGTGCACAAGATTTTCTCTTAGGAGGTTTTTCATATAAAAAACGAAGCAACTTTGTACCATTATATACATATGGGTTGAACCCCAAAAAGCCCACGTGTGGACGGTCCTTTAACTAGCAGTTTTATTTGTTCTCCGAATTAGTCAAATACTATTGAATACGTCAGAGCTTGTACTAACCATTCCTAGCATTTTCTCGAAATTTAGTTCCTTTATCTCAAATAATCCTTGCATAGTTTTTGCTTTTGTCTGAATTCAGTCTGCGCAGTGGTTGTACAACTCTTCCTAGTATTTGTTTGAAATTTAGTTATACCATCTAAAATAAGGCTCTCAGCATAACGTTCTGAAGATTTTTCCTGTGTGGGAGATTTTGACGCCATATTTCATATATTTGAAAATTGGTTTGAACTCAATTTGCCATTAGTTGAGTAAAATTATTCTTTCGTTTGTTGGACATTATTATAAGCACTAAATAAATGCCTACAAGACTCGCTTGCTTAAGGGTGGGTGCAACTGTATTCAACAGCACACACTACTTTGAAAGAACAAATCGCAAAATGTACATTTTCTGCAATAAGGTGCTCTGCGCAAGCCATATATAAAGCGAATTTACAATTTTCATGGTTTTCAAAGCAAAAAATCACAGCAAAAACTTTTTGACTTATCTCAGGATGTTATTATATAAGAGCACGCATTATCGCAAATTGTATGTGCAAACGCTATCATAAAAAAAAACAACTGAGAATTGAACTATCGCACAACTATTCAGTTGAGTTTATAAAAAGGCTTTTAAAGTGAAAAAATAGTCTTCAAATTAATTATGATATCAGAGGTATGCTTTTGAAAAACGATCCAGCAGTAATTCTTTTCCCGAATCAGACAAAAGCTGTTGTTAAACGTATACGTTCATATTATATGTGATATATGCTTATGAATATTTCAGCGGAGTTGATGTTCCCTCATTGCTACAGTATATGCACCTTAGTGAGACTATAATCCAGAAGGTACAAAATTCGGATATGGGACATATAGCGATTGCATATCTTTGTTACAAGGTAGCAACACCCGTGAGATACGCAGTAACATTGGGTAAGTAAAAGAGTGCGCATAATGGTGTACTTTTATCTTTTTAAATATGATTATTCACTTTGAAGAATGTATTTTCAATACCGACTTTCAGCTATACCATTTTTTTTTTATCATAAAATTTCGCACATTTTTTAAGCTAAAGTTATAGTTTATGTGTGATTTTACATTAAAAGCGCATTTAATAACGAATTTACATTAAAATTAAGTGTACAGTAGAGCGATTATACCTGCTTCTGAGTGCAGGCTTACGCATACAAGTTAATTTGATATTAGATCAGATATATCACTTTCGCTCCTTTACAAAAATAGTTTTGGAGAGCGTTCAAGTAATACCCCTGCAGACAAATGGACTTGCTTAAGTACAGTTCATCAACTAGTCCTCTACCAACTAGTACTGGTCCGACTTTAACCCTTTTTACATATAAGCACTGTCCTTTTTTGTGTGGACATCAGTCCTACGAAATTTCAATTGACCACTTCTGGTATGAAGCAGTCATTTAACAAATATTCTTGAACCAGTTCGTATGTAGTCAACCTGTAGTAATATTTTTTTTCTTGATCTTACATTCTTAAAACAAATTAAATAAAATTAAATTACATTAACAAAAATTAATTCATTAATTTCATTCTTTTCCACAATTTATTTTACGCCCAATTCGTGTGAAAAAAAACACAAATTATTTCAAAAGCAAAAAAACGAAAAATAAAAATAAAATATCGCCCAATTTTTAAACGAAATAAAGCCCAAATTTTGGGCGTTATTTCCAAAATGATTATCGCCCAAATTTATATGAATATAATTATTTTGTTTTTGTTTTTGGGTGTAATTTCCTATCGCCGATTAATAGCATCCTTTCCACCTTCCAATGCCATCAAAAGTAAGAAAACATTGAACTCCCCATCCAAACATGTTTACGTAAAACATGAACGCCCTCTTGAGTTAAGTTTAAATTGCGAGGTTTTAAATGTAGACGTCTCAAACTGATTTTGTTTTTGTTTCTGTTCTGTTGAAGTTGCATAAATTTTTAAACGGAAAATGATTTTTCTTTTTAAGGTGGCACAACGGTTTCAATCAAATATCTTGTACAAATGGGATATATCAAACCTATACCTACAAAAGATGAATTTATACAAATGTACGAACAAAAAAAAGCGGATCGCGCAGCTGCAAAAGCTGAGAAAGAGAATGTGACGACTGGATCGAAAGAAAAGTAATTCAACTGCACCCAAGGTACCACCAATAAAAGATATGGAAATTTTAGTTAAACGAAAAAAACATTTTCAACCTGTTGGTTAACTAATATGCTTCTGTTTGTAACAAACGACGTGTCTTAATTAACCTTAACTATACGTTTTATTTATTTGTATTTTATTTTGTATAACTTAATAGGTACATAAATTAATGTTGAGAAATGTTAAAATCATGCTGGTGAAATAGGTGTAGGCAATAATCCAAAAAAGAATTGTACAAGTCTAGCCTCCATTTTAAGATGACACATATCCAAAAACTTTGAGCATTATGCAATTTTTCCTTGTTCTTTATTTTAGTATTCCTTATGATAAATCGCACAAATATAAGACAGGAAGAAACTACAAAAATATCTTCTGTAAAAAAGTATCAGCATTTGGGTAAATTTTCTATAAAAAAAAAAGCATGAGAAAGTTTCCACCCAAAATCTGACAATTCTTTTACAGACGTTTTTTAGTCAGTTTTTTCCCCAATTTTGGACCTTTCCTATTTTTGTGATGTCGATTTTCATAGGCTCAATATTTTTGGGCCGATAATACTTTGAACGATTTTGCCTACACCCTTATGAAATATTGTATTATAGGAATTGTAATATTTGTGCTTCAATAGTTTATGCAATAAAATTGCATAATTACTGTTTTGTAAACCAAAAAAAGAAACAATAATAATTTGGTGGGAAAAATTTGTAAAAAGTGGAAAATTGAATTAAATTTATTTTTAAATAATAATGTTTACAAAAAATAAATGCAAATATTTAATTGACTTTTAATAATAAAAAAGCTGTTTTGCTTTTCTCTTAAGGGGTATGAACACTGTAAACGCTTTAATTTCAGGTGGTTTTTATTTTATTATTTAAGAAAAATTGGCTTGGCATATAAATATAAAACTTTGTATATGTATTAATTTAAGTTAGTACTACATGAAAAAATTTGATATTGATACAATTTGTCTCTTCTAAAACTTTAAACGCCGTTTTTACGAAACCACTTTTTTTAACCGCGTTGACAGCATAACTTGAAGAGTTTTTGTCCGATCGCATTTTTTTAATTTTTTACTCTTTTTTTATGAACTATTATTTAGTGAAAATTTCATAGACGAGTTTTAATGGCTGCGTTATCTGCACCAAAACGAAAGTGTGCATTTTTGATTGGAATATGAAATTGGTTTTGTTATATGGGTGCGAAATGTGGCATGTTACCGAACAACTAGTGAACAAGCTGCAAGTATTCGTCAACAAGTGCTTAAGGCGCTTACTAAAAGTTTGGTGGCCTCGCACCATCTTAAACGTCGAGCTACACCCAAAATGCAGCCAGATGCCTATAGAAAACTAGATCAAGATATGCAAGTGAGGATGGATAGGCCATACTCTCCGGAAACCACACAGCGAAGTCTGCCGCCTGGCCCTTGAGTGGAATCCACAAGGCAGTGACCAAGAACCACCTGGAAAAGGTTGATGGAGAAAAAACCCAAGAAACGGGAATGTTCTGGAAATAGAAAAAAGTCATCGCAAAGGATCGTGACAAATGAGGACGTTTCATTTTGGGCCTATGCTCCTCGGGGAATTTTTATATTTATATTTAATATGCGATGGGACCAGATTTTGGATTAGTCGGTCGGACAAACTAGTTTTGGAATAGTCCGTGGTCCTGCAGGGAGGTATTTCAAAAACACACTTTAAAAAAAAAAAATTAAGCTTTCAAGTGTTGTATCTTCTCTTCCTATACGAGATAAAATTGTATGTACTTATGTATGTATGTTTGGAACGGGCAAAACTTTTTCTCGAAAACGGCTACAGTGTTTTTAATGAAACGTCGGATAATGTTAGATATTAGCATGCAATGAAGAATGAACAAGGTTTCATTTTTATAGTCGCTCACTAGGGGGCGGGGTTCCGCCCTAAATTTTTTAATTTGATCTAGTCATAACTTCCAAACTATTAAAGTTATTTTGATGAAATTTAGTATACAGCTACTGTCTATGAATGCCCTCTAATGGACAAAAAGTGTGTGGTATCGAAAAAGTCCCACGCCCACTTTTCAACCCTTGAAAATTTTGATTCAATATTACTCAAAAACGGCTCCAACAATTTTAATGAAAATTAAAAAGTTGTTACCTGTGTAAACAAGAACTAATATGTGATATGCCGTTATATTGGCAAAACTCGTTGAAGGGCGTGGCATCGCCCACAAAAATATAATACGGTATAAAAAGAGAACTAATTAAGCAATCATTCTGAAATTAACTGTGGGGAGCCTACTTGCTATAAGGCATCTCTGATCGTAAAGTGGGCGAAATATCACCGTTGCGCGTGGAACCTCCCATACAAGCAAAATACGTTTAATGCTATTTCTCGCAAATGTTACAATATATTTTATTGAAATTAGGTATGTACGTATTGCTTATCAATGCCTTATAATAACCGAAAAAGTGTGCGGTATCGAAGAAGTACCACGCCCCCTTTTTAACCATTGAAAATTTTGATTCAATATTACTCGAAAACGACTCTAACAATTTTAATGAAAATTATGGAGAAGTTACCACTGCAAACAAGAATTAATATGTGAAATGTGGTTATATTGGGAAAATTCGTTAAAAGGCGTGGCACCGCCCGCAAAAATATAATACGCTATAAAAAGAAAACTACTAGAGCAATCTTTCTGAATTAAACAGTAGGGAGTCTACTTGCTATTAGACACCTACGACCTGTAAGTGGGTAAAATATCGCTGGTGCGCGTGGAACCTCCCATACAAGTAAAACATATTAAATGCTATTCCCGCAAATGGTTTAATATATTTTGATGAAATTTGGTATGCGAATCTGCATCATGAGTATCTAAAGCGTAACGAAAAGTAGGCTTTGTTCAATAATTGCCACGCCCATTTTTATATCAAAATAAAAATTTTGGCTAGTAACTCAGGCACAAAAAAAAAAAAAATGGAATGAACTTTTTAATTCTGTATGCAGTCGTATGAACTTTTTGACGATGAATTCGCCTTCATCAGCAGAACTGTCATCATACCTGCAGGATTTTGAAATATCCTTGCTTGAAGTTGAACAAAACGCTGAGTTCAGTCTTAAAGAGTAGCTACAAGAAAAGATGAAATTCTTTTTAATTAATAGCATCGAATAGCCACACTCTTCCTTATCAAAATACCCTTTAGGATTTTTCCAATAAGACTATTATTTTTCGATTTATGATCCTTTGAAGATACAAAAAACGAAATATTTTGGGTGCGTGGCATATCCCATTTATTTATTTTAGGGCATTCTATTTCACCAAAAAAAAAAAAAAAAATTTGAGTTTTTGATATTTTTCTATTGTTTCCTATACCATTTGATACTTTCCGAGTTTTTTCTTATTATTATTCTCATCGGTTTATTTATCATTTTGAAAGCATGACTATTAGAGGTGAAAAGGTACAAGTTTGTTAACAAAAAATAGCTATGAATAAGAACACTGACTAAAATAATTAAATCAGATTGTTGACCGAGCAGGGATCGGTCTCCAGGTACTAACGCTTAATATTCCAAAAATGTGTTTTTTTTTTTCAAATTAAAAATTTTACGTTTTCTTAACTTAAAATCGTCTTATATCGATCCTAAACGACATTTTATAGATTGTTTTTTAAATAGTATCTACACAAATTCTCAACATACATATTTCTAAAAAAAATAATTATAGTCAGGCATGTTCTGAAATCCGATTCACTTCGGAATCGGAATGAAAGCAATCTTCAAGAGCTCCGTATTTCGATAATTAACATCAAATCGGATTTTTGTTTCTGTAAATCGAAAAGAACCATTAGCTTATTTTATTTGTTGGAATACAAATCCGATTCCATTTTATTTGTCGCAATGCAGAGCTCTTGAAAATTGCTTTCATTCCGATTCCGAAGTGAATCGGATTTCAGAACATGCTTGAGTAAGTTATTTGTTTTAAACAATAATATTTGTCACATAGTCGGAAAAACGTATTATTTTCTTCAATGACAAAAACTCTGACATGAACTTTTGATTTGAGAATTTTGATTTATACTGCATTATAGGAAAATATGTTCAGCAGTTCTGTGGAAAATTTCTGTTTCGAAAGTTGAATAGGTAATAAGTTATTGCAGTTTTATAATGCAGAAACGAATCAAATTAAAATAAAAAAAAATAAAATAAATTTTAGCTTATGAGGGCCACCCTAAAAAATTTCATCGCCTTATTTGTGCTTCATATGAATCGATTTAGCGGTTTTGGAGAATATGCGATTCAAATTCAAATAAATAGTCTACACTTTTTCAAGCTCAAAATGAGAAAGTGTAAAATCTTAATGAGAATGTGTAAAATTATAATGAGAATATGTATGTAAATTGATATTGGGAATTGTAAATTCATATTGAGAAAGTATAAATTGATAATGAGAAGTGTAAATTCATATTGAGAAAATAAAAATTAATAATGAGATATGTAAATTCATATTGAGAAAATATAAGTTGATAATGAGAAATAGGAAAATAATAATGGGAACCTGTAAGTTGATAATGAGAAGTGGAAATTCTTATTGAGAAAATAAAAATTGATAATGGGAAGATATAAATTCATAATGAGAGAATATGTAAAAACAAAATAAGAATAATTCGTATAACTGCCATACCTAAATTGGAGCGTCAGCGTTATTTTACTGTCAAAAATTTCTCATGTACATACAATTTGTATGGCGCATACCGAAATTGCCAACGCTCAACGCTGAGCTATTCGAATTTCCAATTTTGACAAAGCGTTATGGAGTGAAGTTAGCTGCAGAAAAGTAAAAAAAGAAACAACAATATGATTTTGACAAACGAATGACTTCAATGCAACGCTCTTTATTTCGGTATGGCGCTTGACGCTTTTGTGTAACGTTAAATAACGCAACGCCTGACGCTCCAATTTATGTATGGCAGTAAGGGTATCATTCACTACCAATACATGTTGTGATTGGGTTGGAATGGTCATAGAACGATGGCGAGAAAGAGACAATAATACGAGACTTAGTAATACATAGTTTGAAATAACGCCCTAAATCATTAAATAGAACACAGGCGCAGCCGTGGTGGAGCATTCGGCAGGAGAAGCAAAAGTTTTGTGTCTGGGTCCTTATTCGCCTATGCTCATTCCTACTGAGAACATTTCACAAAATATCAGCTTCTCATTATGAATTTATATCTTCTCATTATTAATTTTTATTTTCTCAATAAGAATTTCCATTTCTCATTATCAATTTACAGGTTCCCATTATCATTTTACTATTTCTCATTATCAATTTTTATTTTCCCAATATGAATTTACACTTCTCATTATCAATTTACAGGTTCCCATTATCAATATGAATTTACAATTCTCAATATCAATTTATATTCTCATTAAAATTTTACGCATTCTCATTATGATTTTACACTTTCTCATTTTGAGCTTGAAAAGGTGTAGATGCTAATGTGGTGTAAAATCCATCTAACTGAGAAACTGCTATTGAAAAAAAAGTTTTTTATAAATATGTATCCTAAAAAGAGTTTTTTATTCAAAGTTGTGCTCCTTTATAACGATAAAGCGGTCTTTGAGAAAAAGTCTATGCGCGTTTGTCATTTGGGACTCAATTCCGCGGACATTTTCAAGATCAAATAATGGTTTTAAATTTTTGTAGAAAGATCACCTCATAATTGACTTAAAATAATGAAAATCTTCAATTTGATTTTTTTCACACGTACGGTACATATGTTTTTACAAAACCGGTCACATGTATCCATATTTAATGGGATTTTCGTCCATATCTCCGTTCTTATTTCGAGAGTTTTTCTTACTTCTTAATGCCCTACTGTCCGTAGTACTTGTCCATTTTGACTTTCAATGTGTTAAACAAACTGAACATAAACAAAGCGTTGTCATAGGAATGTAAACAACATTTTTGATAAAAGTGTTTTTTTACTTTTCCATAAAAAAAAAAAAATATATTTACAAAAACAACCACCTAAAAATATATTTTGTAAGAATAATTAATAAAATTAAAATGGATCAACAAGATGATTCTCCGATTGACTTCAGTTGCTCCAGTGGCAGTAGTATATATTTTGATGAAGTCATTGGACACATTGAGGACATAGTTCTTGGAGTTGAGTTTGAGGTAAACAAAATTAAAAAAAAAAAAAAATAATAATAATTTTAAACGCATACTTTCTGAGCTAATTTTTTCTTAAATTTTTATTTAACAGACCTTGCATCAAAATTTTCTAGAGACACATTGGCATCACATAGAAGACACCGAAGAAAACAAACTTGAGTATATGGAAATATTTAGCAAATATTCAACATTATTTGAAAACTTTTTCATGCAGGAGCTTAGCAGTCGTATGCCCAATTTTGATATGCATCGTTTTACTGAGGAATTAGAGTAAGCAGAAAATTAATACACTTATCAGGCAATATTTTTCAATACATTTTTCATTTATAATTTTTTCTCTCTTTTCAATGGCAGAGCGAACAATGCAAATTTGACCTCTTTTGAAAATTGTGAAATTTTGGAACTGCTCCATTCTTTTACAAATTTCGAGACATTTAAAGGACTCATATTGGATTATCGCAACAAAAAGGAAGGAAATGTTCAGCACTTAGATTTTGATATTCTGATAACGAAGCCTATGTCTATGGAGTATGAGGAGCCTAACGCAGAAGAAACACTCCAGAACAACATACCAATGTAAAAAATGTTATTGTTTATTTTAACAGTCTTGTAACGTCAACGTCATATAAAACTATTTTCGGTGACATGTTTGTAAAATTAACTGAATAAATTCGACCGTTTATATACATACATAAATGTAAATAGCATAACACACAGGATTCTCTATTCAGGAACTATAAAGTCTGGAAAAAATCTAGTACTTTAGGTTGTGAACAGTTTTTAGCCTTCGGGAAAATATTGGTTTATTATCTGCTATAAGTTCTGAAAGAGTGCGAATGTTTAGCAATTCATTAAAGTTTTTTTTTTTTGTTAAATTTGTCCTTGCAACTAATCCAAAATTTTAAAAGAATATTCAGAATCGGTTTATTTCCTTTCAAAACAGTATTCAATTTTTTTTAGAATTGTTTACGAATGCGGCACCTCTTATTCACCATAAAATATGACATGCATTTTAAATCAAAGATAACTCGGATCTAATCGTGATGGGAAAAAACGGTTGCCAAATTCGGAATCAGCGACCCTGAATTAGTCAAAAAAAGTTATCGAGATCAATTTAAAATTATTTATATTACAGCAGTATAAGTTTTCGAAAACTTTTGGTCAGCAGCATTCAGTATATCATTTCGCAGTTACTGTCTGTCCAGTATTCATGGGAATATCAGCTACATATTTTGTTCTAGTGAAGTAATTAGACATCATCACATATTTGGCTGACTTGTTGTTTTGCTTTAATAGGAAAATTCCGGGCTCCATACCATAGACTGTTGTTTGGTTTCTAGGTCGTATTTTTCACTTGTCTCGATTATATTGAAGTTACTAGATCGTTTGTTTTCGAATTTTTTTTTGAAAATATTCGGCAAAACGTAAGATATTTACTCGAAGAAGAGTAGTCGACAAAAAAAATGGGCATAAAACGATTATTTTTTGACCAAAAAAAAATAAAGTAATACATTTTTTGAAGCTCAAGAATACCGACTCAAGGCTTAGGAGAATCTGACACGACGGCCACCCATGACGATCGGGCCTAAGAACGCAAATGCTTTTTCACCCGACATCCGCAAAAAAAGAAAAGAACCCCCAAATCCTCAGCAAACATTTATTGAGTCAATCGTGAATCTTTGTTAACTTAAGCTTTGATCAGCGCCATTTTTCTCATCGCTAGAAGATTTTGTCTGACTTTCTTGTGACTCGTCCTCTATTGAAAAAAGTCCAGTCTGTAATCTTTGAAACCACTTTTAAACAGATCGTATGCAGTTTGGCATTTGAAAATTTGTGCTGGCTTGAGTTGAATTCCAACGCTGTAAAGAATGGCATGACGAAATTTCCACTGCATGCAATATACATAAACCTATTTTTAACATTTAATAACTGTACGTTTTTTTTATAATTTCCACAATTATGCTTATAAACAAAGACTAGATTTATATGCGCTCTTTCACTGTATTTATTAATTTAATTTAATTTATTGGTTAATTTTGATTCACTGGTACTACAAAGTTTAAAACCTTATGCAACAGCACCAGCAGCATAGATGTACAGAACACAATTTTAAATTGCGGCCTCAATCCTATTTTTCTTGTACTAAATTTGGTCGTATGTAAATTTATCAAAAATTTATTGCCATAAAAATACATTTTTAATTCTTAAAATTACATTAAAGCTTAAAGCCGCATAATTGTAAGCCACAACCATAGATTAGAACAGTATCATCTGTGCATAGTTCCAGACCTTTAACATCTGGAATGCAAGTGGATAACTGCCCAACAATCTCTTTTGTTACTAAATTAAGCTTAAAAACCATCTGATCAACACCACTTGAATATGAATATCGCCCACAAGGTGATAATTGCGCCGCTGTCACTTGAGCCGTGTGTAAGCTATCAAAACGTATAGTTTCTATTACATTTGGTGCTATTTTTAATGCATTACTCCATGAAAGCCTCGTAAAGACAACATCTTGATCATCACCACCAGTTAAAAGCAGTAGTTCAGCTTTTTCCTCATTTAAATGCATATCGAATGCGTTAATGCCACTTGCATGATGTGGTAAATTGAGGTGCACTTGTGTTAAACATAAATTCGAAAATCTTATTATGCCATCAGTAGCTGCAACTAACAAGTAAATTTCATTTATAAGATGAACTTTTAAAATGCATTTTCCATAGTAGACTGCAGTTAAGAGACAAATTTCCCAATGAGAACTTAAATGATATTTACGAACAAAACCATCAGAGCAGCCAATAAAAATATGATAGCCATCAGCATCCAATGGCAATACATCTAAAGACATGATACGTGTTTCTGGATCCAAATTATACATTTTGGTATTGTTTTGAAAGTTCACTGAGGAATCATTTTGTGTTTTTAGAGTGAAATTAAGTAATTCTTCAACTAAAAATGTTTCCGTATTTAGTTTTGTGACACACAACTGCGCACGTCCACCGCCGCTGCAAATGAGGTAACTTTTTTCATCTATTTGTAAAATTTTTAATGCTCGGATATTAGAAATGTGTGCATATATTTCAGCCATTTGTTTTAACTCTTTTTCAAATTTTGTAAATTTGGAAACTTTAATTAAATTGTCATCACCAGCAGATATAATGATTGTATCAGCAGCCTTTGTTATGCATTTTAACACATTGCAAGCTTTAACATGCCACATATTTCTGATTGGTAAGCGGATAACGCTGTCTGGTTTGTTAAAAAGTTCAAGTTGATGCAATAAAACTTTTTTATTTTTTATAAAAACTAAATTTATTCGTTCCTTATTATTTGTATCCTCATAAATCCAAAAGTTCCAACAACGATGACCACCGCCACATGCCACTTGTAGTGAAAAATCATGAAACTTTGTCCAAACTGTAAAGTGATTGTCATTAAAGCCCAAAAAAAGTTCATTGTTATTAATTTGGGTTAAAGCTTCTATCCAAGCAATGGGAACTATTTGACGATTTACAAGCGATAACTTGGAATGGATTTTATCAATTTGTATCAATTTTAATGTGCCATCATGACCAGCACTTTTAAAAAATGTTACTTCCACGGTATCCTCTACTAGCTTTAATAAAGTGGCACCCAAGTTACCGTGCACATGTTTAAGACTATCAATTTGTTCGAATTGATTTGATGATTTCAACCATCGAAAAAGTATGATGCTTCCTTGGCGGTTGCTTACAACCAAATGGTTGTCTATTAACAAAGCAGTAGTCAACCATGGTTCCTTGCATTTCGGCAATATAATGTTATGATTTTCTATATTATAGTTTAATTTGTCGCTAGTGCTGGAAATATTAAGTAAAGTGCAATTACCACCATCGTCACATATGAGAAATTTACCATCAGCTAAAAAATTAAATGCACGTATAACTCCATTAAGTATTTCATTGTCGTAAAACTTTTCAAAGCTTAAATTAGATTCATTAAATTTGAACATTGTTAGGCGCTTGTAACCGCAAACAGCTATAATGTCTTTAAAAACTTCTAGCACAGTGCACTTGGATCCTGTGTAGCTATCAATTATATGCCAATTATATGTTTTTTTAATTCCATCTTTTATATTTACATAAGCCATACGATTCTGATTGGTTATACCAATTAAAATATTTTGAGTTAAAAATTTTACTTTAGCCATATATTCATCCTTGCAGTTAATATCAGGCATTATTGCAACACTTTTTGTTGGTTGAGTTATTTCCTCTCTTAGCACGTTTTGCAATCCATAGGCTAAGATGTTGCCAGTGGAGCCGACCGTGTACAGTGTTTTTGTTTCTTCATCGTAGTCAAAGTTCCAAATTGTGGCATTAAACTGTTGGCGGCATTTATGAATTAGAGTACCATTGATATGCCAAACACAAATGTATGAATCTTCCGCAACAGAAATGGCGTAAGGTTGATTTGCTAAAAAGAAAAAAAAAAAAATAGGCCTTTAGTTTTTCGTAAATAGCTCAAAATTTATGGAAATAGTACGGGAAAATTAGGTAAAAAAAAACTCTTGAAGATAGCTTTTATTCCGATTGCGAAGTGAATCGGAATTCAGAAATGCCTGATTGTAATTAGTATGTAAGATTTGTACAATTCTTAGATTGAAGTAAAAAATAAATAAAAATAGCCATGTATTTATTGATGCTGAATCCGAATTTGGCATATAGAGGGCAGCGCGCGCATCATACGCAGCAGAACACAGCGAATAACGCTTGTGTTGTTATATAGAACGCAAAACGGGCGCCTCTAAATATATTATTATTTCAATAGTTATTGTTATAGCATTGCTGCACTTCGCATATAAGTTTTTCTTACAAACTATTTTCTTTTTTAATTTATTCAAGCGGCGGCGAAAATTATTTACAAATAAAGAAATGTCCAACGCATCTGATGCGGTCAAACAGTTGCTCAAATCTACGCATTGAACACTGTGCGAGCGTTGTTCGCTTTTCTGTATATATCACTCTTCATAAGGAGTAGTGTTTTTAAATCAACTGTCAAAGCTTATAATGCGCGCTCTGCACGCGCTGCCCTCTAACTACCGGAGCCTTTAGTACTGTTTTTCCAACAGATAACAATTTCGGAAAAATTAGTTTTCCCATAATTTAAATTGGCTAGTTGGAGATACTTACATAATTTAATGATCCTACCCTGAAACACCCTAGCGATATGTCCATAGCCGCTAGCTAAAGGGCTCAGTTTTGCATTCAACCAATCGGTAGGCGTTTGTTGTTCTACGTTCCAAAATCTTATGGAACGATCATCTGAGGTGGTTGTCAGCAAATTTTCACAAGCATTATAATCAATGGAAAATATAACACCATTATGCGAAGGTATACGTTGTAAAAGTGGAGCTGCTGATCCCATCGGTTGCCAAATCAGCAACTCGCCAAATGCATTACCTGGTAAGAAAAATCAAAACTATAATACTTCAAAGTAAACTGTAATAATAATATAATCCATATACTATCTGACAATTTATAAGCCAATCCATAAGAAAAATAGTTAATTTGATTGCCAGGACTTACAAATATCTATGGTGTACTAGCAAGAACAAGATTTTTAAACCAATTCATTAGACCATAGCCGAAGTGCGGACGTGTTTGGACAATCTTATATCTTTAAGAGAAAGGCAACAGGAATGACATAAAATTTCCCCGAAATACTCAAGCAACTATTGAGGTTTTTAATTGATTACAAAATAAATTAAGTGAAATGAAGAAGTGGATATATGAAATACTTAAAAATATCTTACCGCCAAAAAATACAAGTTCACGCCATCTCTTCCCATGCACCAAGGAGCAGTAAAGAGTTGACTTATCAGAGCATGATGATTTTTCCAATACTCGACATGTTTTGTTATTATGTTCGTACTTCAAACGTATTACAATGCTATGCGCAGTAAATAGTATAAACTGATTTTCATCGAGAAGAAATTTAGCTGAGCTTATCCAATCAGTAAGATATCCACGAAAGAGTAAAATAAATTTGCCCTATGTTAAATAATCGATAAAAGATATTTAGTTTGAATGGTACAATTGAAATGGTGGATAAAGTTTACTTAAGCAACACCTGTCTGATTCCTTTTTTAGGGTTAGTAATTACAACAACCAGTGTCGCTCGGACCAGGTATAAGTTCGAAACTACTGGATGGATTTGAAAAACAAAAAAAAAAAAAAAAAAAAAAACAATTGGTGGCAAACGAATGGTGTTTTAACAAAATTGATGTATAAAACAATTAAATGAGGTACGGTTTTGTATATATAAGGGATTTGGGTAAATTTTGAACTTTTTTTTATTAGTAGCCCAAAGTTTTGATAACATTATAAAAAGAGTCTGTCTATACGGGGCGGCCCGCGTACGCGAAAGCTCCTCTCTCTCTCTCAATTTACTCAATAAGCGTACGCGAAATCCAGTGAAGTTTTTTCCCCCGGGACGCATTTTCGATACAACAGTAATTTTACATAAAAGTAGGGGTAAGTGGGCGGCCTGCGGCCGCAGCTCAGGATTTAAACCCGTCAGACATCCAACACCGGCTTCGCGGCGGCCGCGGATCAGTACATAAATAAATCAAGTTCCCCGGGGGAAAAAACTTCACTGGATTTCGCGTACGCTAATTGAGTTTCGCGTACGCTAATTGAGTTTCGCGTACGCTAATTGAGTAAATTGAGAGAGAGAGAGGAGTTTTCGCGTACGCGGAACGCCCCGAAAAAAGGCTAATGCATTTCCTTTCATCTATCGTTTGTACCTTGTATTTGCGTCATATCTCGAAAACCGTACCTCAAATTTAAAACTTCTGTACGGTAATTTTGTGTCTTGTTAAAATATCTTTCATAGGACATATATTTTTCAAATCCATCCATGGGTTCGCAACTAATATCGGTTTTTATGAAAGCTATATGCGGATTTTCTGATGGCTTTAAGCAGAAATAGTTTTTATCGCACCTGAGTGGACCTTTCCAAAAATATAAATTCCTTTTCACCATACACCAGCAATTTGTCAGCATTAAGTTCCTCTCCAAATTCAATGCCATGGATTTTTCCTCGTAATTTAATGGGTAACGTTTGGTTGGCGGTTAATTCATCACTGGTATAAAGATGCAGTTCATTGCCAATTCCTTAATAAAAAGATATTACTTGGATTACTTAAATCCTTAAAAGTAATTACATACCTGCCAAAAGCTCGTTTTTGTTTAAAACTCTAATTGCTATTGCATCGGAAATTATTAAAGACATGATTTCATGGAACAAACCGAAACAAGACCAAACGTCAAAGCACTATTGATAACAAATGTCAAACGTTGACGTTTCTTAAAACGAGTCTCGAATGAAATTGTACTTTGGTAGAGTTGTGTTTCAGTAAGTGTACTCTTTCAAACCGCGAAAAATTCCATGCAGCTAGAAAACTGAATCAACGCATATTAACATATTTTGTTCATCAACCACGATGTCCACTCAAACGACACAAACAACATCGCAACATCGTCTATTTATCTTCCGATTCAGCGACTACTTTTCACAATTTACACCAATCCAAGAGAACGCTATCTCTATGATCTGACTGGAGTAGGTAAGTGCTACCGGGAATATGAAACAATATGAAAATCTTGAAAAACATAAAAGAGAAAAAAATGTATACTAGGATTGTAACGGAGCTTCGCATCTGCAAGTGCACGAAATTGAACCTCCAGCTCCGCTTCCGCCTCTGCAAACATTGATGCGGTAAACGAAATTTGTAACATCCATTTTAAAGTGGAAAAGTCAGTGACGAAACTGGTTTGATTGTTTGATTCAGCTTTCCAGCTGCGTCAAATCTTCAAATCACGTAGTAGTCTTTGAGAAGATCAAGTTTTGAAACTTTGTTTACAACCCTAGGGTATACACATAACATGTTCTTATTTAAGATATGATGGGGTTTATCATGAATTTGTCATGAAACTCACTCTAGGGAATGTTTTTTTTTTTTTTTTTTTCACGAGAGGGAGCATTCGAAATCTTGAATATTTTTTTAAGATTAGAAATTCCATTTCTAGCAGGGATACTTTTTTCTTCCGATATACGGCAAAAAACTACTATGTGGCCCTGGTATTTTCCATTTGATTTGGCAAAAAAAAAAATTATAAACAATCAATAAAAATAATCAATAAAAAGTAAAAGTACAAAATTGTTCATGGGCTACGAGTTTGGCTAAATAAATCTCCAAACTGATCAAAAAAAAGTGACAAGTTTCTTGTGGATTGTGCTATTGTTTCTTACTGAGATTGCGTACTATTTTGTTTAATACAAAGCTTGGGCGATTCCTCCTAGATAGATGTATCAACATCTACTCGCATTTACACCTGGAATTTGAGCGCCTGTAATAAGTTCATTTTATGAAGCTTTTAATTCTAAGTATGAATATGTAACCAAAAAGCGTCGATCGGTTCTAGTTTCGAGAACATAGCCATCGTAATATCCTGATATAGCTTTTAGAAAAACCGGTATAAGTTGGAAACCTTTGGATGAATTTCAAAAAAATTGATGTCATATGTAAGGTAAAGTTTTTACTTTATCATGCATTACACAGGCACACAAAATAAAAAAAAAGGAATGAACTTTTGATCTGAATCCAAGGCCAGAAGTGATTATAAAGCTGCAGGATTTCAAGATGTTCTTGCCTGAAGTTGCAGAAAGCGCTGTTTTCATGCTTTTAATGCAGTTTCAGTAAAAGGTGTAATTTAATTTTTTAATGGCATCGAGTATGTTCCCGATAAATATGCTAAATTGGGAAAAATTTTCTTTGTATGTAAAAAGAGCTTTTACAAGCAAAAGTTTACATTTGAGGGCCCTTTACATAACTGTCGATATTTTTTGCAGAAGTCACACTTAACGAGAACTTAGTTTGAATCATTTTTTTTTTGGGCACAAGATTTCGCAATGAACTTTGCGTACATTATTTCTAAGACGTAAATATAGACAATTCCCGTGAAAAGTTCACTTGGATTTATTTCGCAGATAAAACTTTATTGTCTTGTTTATGCTGTTATAGCCTGTTTCCACCGGAGATTTAAAAAATGATTTAGCCGTAACTCACCTCTTTTATCATGCATTAAATGTCAACTAAATCTGAAAACAGTCGTTAATCATACTTTCACAGAATCAAACAAATATTGAAGATTATACAATTTTACATCATTAGTTCCAAAGTCGACTTAAATTTTTATTTTTCTTTTGTTAATTATGTAAAAAATCTGAAATATCAATGACAACCACATTTGAATTAATGTAAATATTACTATATAACGGTTTTCTAATGTGAAAGGTTATCAAAATGTTAAAAAAATCTCAACTTGGAACAGTTTTTGTATATTTTCCGTACAATGACAATTTGTAATTTTGTTTACATTGAAGTTCAGGGTGATTGAATTATTAAAAACGAAAACATTTTTTTTTTTTTTCTGAAAATATATACAAGCTCCTAATCTCATCAATTAATACTCAGAAACAATAAAGTGTATAATCCAGTGATAAGACTTCGTTCAAAAAAATATTCAATCCTTCATGTTTGTTTTAAAACAAATAACAAAAATGGACAGCGAAAAAAGTTTATTCAGGCTCAAAGGTCGCAAAATTCAGTTTTTTTACAAATAACTCGCTAACGGTTACATTTACAGCAAAATTTTATATCTAAGGAGATATAGTTTTCAAAAAAAAACTATAGATAAGTAATTTTTATTGTAGGTCGAAATTTTCGTTCAAGACATCTGAAAAACAATTTATATAAATATCGTCAACTGAAATCCAACTAGTAAGGGTGTTACCTTTGGCCTGGCCAAATAAATACCCTACACTGCAGTATTTTGAAAATTTGCTTATATGGAAGGTGCCACGCCCTCTTGTCTAAGTTCACCCAGTTTTTCATCAGAGCTTGCATTTATAGTTCTTAGCATCTGTGTGCAGTTTAGTTGGATTGCTTCAAAAAACGTTTTAAGTATAGCATTATATCGGAGGCGCCACGCCCTCTTGTCCAGTTTTTCATCAGATCTTGCGTTTATAGTTCTTAGTGTTTGAGTGAAATGTAGTTAAATTATCTAAAAAAACTCTCAGTATGGCATTGTGAAACTTTTGCTTATATGGGAGGTGCCACGCCCTCTTGTCCGAATTCGCCTAGTTTTTGTCCAGAGCTTGCGCTAACCATTTCTAATATTTATGTGTATCGTGGTTGCATTTTCGTGAAAAATACTCTTAAGTCGCATTTTGAATATATTTTTTGTATGGGCGGTAGGCGTGTCCTTTGACCGATTTCGCTCATTTTCAATCCATTGAGCTAACTTTTAAGGCAAATCCACTGTACCAAATTTCATCGAATTATCTAAAGCCAGTTTTGTCTAGTATTGCTTATAGTTTTAATTTTTGGCAATACTGACTTTAAAATCTAAAATATTTGGAGTTTTAAGAAATTTTTTGCCATGATTTTGAAAAAACTTCTACAAAACTCTAATGTAGTTCATTTGCGGGTGCCTTAAATTCTTTCCAACCGGCTTTGAGATGGTTTGGGCAGGCTCAACTCGTTTTGCCCATTATCTTTTTAGCACATTATGGTCATAGGCTATCCATTTTTCGTCATCAGTGCAAAACTGGTTTGAGATCATTCCGTTTCAGCAATGTCGCGATTGCTTATGTGTCGGCCTTCTTAATTTCGTCCACATTTTCGATAATGTCCACAAATTTTTCTGTGAGAAACAAAGTAAAATGTAACGAATTTTTTGCGACTCTGCACTCATTGTAAGGACGTAAAAATTTTTTATGATTCTCAGAAATAACAAATACCAACTACCTTTAGCAACAAAGACATGACAGATCGGACTTACAGAGTTATCGTACTTTTAACTTTGCACAAAGCCAAAACGACCACATCAAATAGAAAAAGAGAAAGAAGATATCTCTATGGCAGTGATTCTTAACCAATGTGCCGCTGCACTTTAGTGTGCCGTGAGATTTTTAAAGCGTGCCGCCACTGCCAGAAAGCAAATTTGCTGACAAGATTTTTTTAGGTATCTGGAAATTGAAACCTTTTGGTCATAATAGCATTTTACACCAATTTATAAAGTGTGATGTAATGATGTACAGACCATGTGGTAGAACCTAAAAGGAATGGTTGGGCTATTTTAAAAGCGTTCTTTAAAATATACACGGATAGGTCAAAATTGGATACATGTACTGGATCAGGAAGTTTTTCCGAGTATATAGAACTAACAAAATCGTACAGACAGCCAAACGACTGTAGTGTCTTTCAGACAGAGGTTGATGCTGTTCTCAAAGCCATGTTCATCCCTTGGATTTTGCCTAACTAAGCCTACATAAATCAATAAACTTATTAAAATTCTCTTGAAATTTTTGTTGTTAGTAAGCCGCCAAATTTTGATATTATTGGGTGTACAACTTAAAAACCGGAATTTGACGGTGGATGTCCGTACTAGCAAATATCGTGAGAGCTCGAACTTTGTATGTATGTCATTTTGAAGGTACATTTGACAGCTGTCAAAATCAGTCAACAAAACAATTTTATCTTGTGTGCATCATTATTATTTTTCACGATGAATAACTTCGAAAATTGGAGAAAAAGGCAGCATTTGCGGGTGTGTTCTAGTGGGTAATTTTTTTGCAAAGAAAACAGCTGCCGAAAGTCATCGCATTCTTGTAGAAGTTTATGGGGACTATGCTCCAGCTGAATCAAGCTGTCGTGAGTGGTTTAAAAGTGGTTATTTTGATGTCGAAGACAAAGAACGTCCTGGTCAGGACCAGCTAGGTGTGATCCATTATGAGCTGTTGCCAGGTAGCCAAACCATTAATGCTCAATTCCATCGTCAACAATTAAACCAATTGAAGCAGAAAATCCAGGCAGAGCGGCCAACGGATGCGACCAGATATGAGTCAATCATTTTCCACCAAGATAACGCTCGGCCACATATTGCTGCCCCAGTCAAAAATTACCTGGAAAACAACGGATGGGAAATTTTGCCTCACCCGCTTTATAGCCCAGACCTTGCACCATCAGACTACCAATTGTTCCGATCGATGCAGAATGCCCTATCAGGAATACGCTTCACTTAAGTTCAAGATATCGAAAATTGGCTCGATTCATTTTTGGCCGCCAAGTCGGCGCAATTTTTTTGGGATGGAATTCATAAATTGCCTGAAAGATGGGGAAATGTTGTAGCTTCCAATGGACAATACTTTGAATAAAATATATTGTAACATTTTTCCACAATAAAGCATCAAATTTCGCTAAAAAATTCCGGTTTTTAAGTTGTACACCCAATATTAAAAATGTGCCGTGAAGAAAGAAAGGTTGAGAATCACTGCTCTATGGTTTTCATCCAAAAAGAAAATGCTATCATTCTATTAAATTAAGTAAATATCATCCTAATTTTATGAGAAATCTTGAAAAACATGTGACTTTCTTTTTGGATGTAAACCATAGAGATATATTCTTTCTTTTCTTCTATTTTATGTGGTCATTATTCGGCCACCAGACTTTCTGTACGTGTCTGAAACACTGTTTAATGTACAATTGCTACTTGTTCGAAGATGACCCATCATATTTCTTTCTATAAGAATAAATTGATTGTAAAGTTGATTCACATTACAAAATAAAATAACTTACATGGTATTTTCTTCACAGCTTCAATCTTGCCGTCATTCCCCATCCAAAATAAATAAGGTACTGTCAAATCAAAAACAAAAAAAACCATTTGTTCAATTCTCTTCTTAAAACTAGAAATTAATAAGTTTCTCACGTTATTTAAATCATTCTATGTTATATTCCATATAGAAATGATGCGAAAATCTTTTCGAATTTTTAAAAGGATTTTCTAAGTAAAGTCGTAGAGATGATTTCTCTATACTTTATTTTTTAGTGCAATATTTTTTTAAGTTTTTTGTTTGTCTGATGTCTTATTACTTTTTCCTTATTCCTCTTTTTCTGGGAATGCCATTGCTTCTTTATAAAAGGTTGCCGTCGTGTTTTTTTTTATATAATGTTGATGGGGTTTTTCCTTGGGTTGGCTTACACGTGTGGGAATTTTATTGATCGGTGTATTTATACGGAAATATTAGTGGGGTTAAGTGAACAATATTAAATAATTAAAACATTTACAAGGAATGAGAACCAATTGTATTTTGAGATTGTTAAATAAAAACTTAAAAAAAAAATTATCTGCCGAATGGCCCCTATGACACATACAAAAAGAGATATTCCGCAAATTCACCACAGCTGCTTAATATTTATTTGTACCATGTAACATCAGCCCTAAGTACGTTTTCCATGACATTAAAGCCAGAACATTCTAAAGTTAGTGATAAGGTTTATTTTAATCTTGAAACGGGTTTATCTCTGCTAGACACAATATACTCCGTATGTAACTGAATTTGAATTTTTCTGTTTTCTATTAAAAATAAAACAAAATCTTAATAATTGTTAAGAAAGTTATTGACGTAGTATGTATTTGTTTATTATCTAATTTTAGATGCACATGATAGAGAGCATATAAAATATAAATTGTATGCGTCAAAAAAAAAAAAAAAAAAAAAAAAAAACGAGTATAAAAAACACGTTATCAGAAAACTTGTGACATTTAAATGGACCGCTCATTTTCTTTTATTTTTAATTTCTCATTATCGTGTGTAGGAATTCAAATTAGCGACGAAATCAGGGTGAACCAAAAAAACTTAAAACATATACTAAAAAACTAATGTTCCCATACATTGGCTCTTTTGCTTATCATTTAGGCTATGTTTATGACCGAGCGTATGCGAATCGCTACTTATGACAAGTTATATGAGCACATATGGAAGTATTTATGGAACAGCGATTTAACGAAAAGTGTTTTCAAGCGATTTAGAGCGACAAGAATTTGAAACAAAGTAGCGAATTAATTAGCTACCAACAAATCACGTGTCAAGTGTTTTTGTGGTGTGAGCTTACTGTTCTGTGTTTTGAGTAAAAACAACAAAATTACAAAAACAAGGCAAAATGCATAGGTAAAAAAACCCACAAAATTTTTTTTTGTTGGTAGGTTGGTTTTCGATACGTTCCACCCATAACCATATGGGATCTTCAGTCGAATTCACCTACAAACCAAGAACTCGACCAAGCATGCTTTATTCATTTTTTGCATAGATTAGACGAGAATCACAGCAAAAATTCAATGCAGCATATGCAAAGTTCTAATTTTTTGTTTTTCCCCCTGTTATGCATCGCCCCGCTGTTTGTAAGTCGTTGATATTATACTTTTCTTGCGAATCACTCAACTTTTATTTGAAATAACTATTACATGTTTTACATTACTTTCTTCATAGAATATTTTTGTGGAACACATTAACCCATTTTGACTCAGTTTTTGAAAAAGCAGTCAAAAAGTCCCATAAAAACATGTTATAATAGGTTAATATGTTCTAAAAAATTTTTCCTTGCGTGATTTTAAGGGAACTTTGGAACTATAAGTTTTATCCAAAATTAAGTTTTAGAGTTTTACAGAAGAATGAAATTTCGAAAATATGGGTATTATATCTAAAAAACAATGGGGGTTATCGTGAATAAAGATTCCCGGGGAATTTTCTTAAACTGCAATAGAGAATGCACGGCAGTGTGAGAAAAATCCTCGGGAATATTTTTCTCGATAACTTCCAATAATAGCCCACGAAAATAAGACGAGAAAAAAACTGCTGCTGTGCGAAATAATTCCAAGTGAATAAAAAGTTATTCAGACTCAAAGGTCGCTAAAATCAGTTTCTTGCAAATATCTCGCTTACGCAAACTTTTACACAAATTTTTGCCACTAAAAGGTTTTTTTTAAATATCTTCTAAACGGTTACTTCAATGTGTACATATATGGCTTACTTTTTGTAGATCTTGTGATTCCCTACAAAATTGATGCTATTGCTTTTTATCGTATGACTTACCGTTTCAGAGATATCCTTCAAAAACCAGTATTTTCGAGACCTTAACGGTTTTTGAAGAATATCTCTTGGACCATGAGTCGCTCCAAAAAAAATTTAACCGGTGTATACAGAATCCAATTATCTTTTGAATGGTTTTTTAATTTTTTTTTGTACGACTCCTCGATAAAGAGTATTCGCAATTTTAAAAATAAGATATTTTAATATGAACTTATGAGTAGCATTTACATATAAAAACTGTGCACAACTTTTTAAATTGGGTTATCTCCTAAACTATAAGCTACACGAAAACATTTTGTACATCTTTAAATAGGAAATTTTCTGTGTTACAAAATGCGTCAGCGAGATATTTGCAAAAAACTGATTTTAGCGACCTTTGAGCCTGAATAACTTTTTATGCGCACAATGGACTTCAATGGACTTTTTTCTCTTTATTCATCATGCTTTAATAAAGACAATTCCGGTGAGCACAGCAGCTCTTTTTTCGTCTAATTTTCCTAGGCTATAGGAAGTTCTTTGAAATCTAATCAAAAAATTAATTTGGCCAAAAGCTAAAGAAACCCCAAGGACCGAAAACAAAACTGCAGAGTTGGTCAATCACTTATGGTTTTTGAGATATCCTAGCCTAAAAAAATTTAACAAGTTTTTCTGTAATTTTTGATGTTATATAATAAAACCAGGGGCATGATTTTACGTCACGAATTGTACGTTCACGGATGCGACGATTCGACCCCAGGTAATTGAATCCATAAAACCTAATACGGAAGTTGAAAGCACCAGATTTCTTTAAAACTTAATTTGAATATATCAATTTTTTTTTGTTTTTCTCCAAAGTACCTATATTATCCTTAAAAAGTGGAAAAAGAGCAAAATTCGGTTTTTGGCTATATTTGGGGTTATAGTTTTGCTCGTTTCTAACATTTAGTACTATTCATAGTTTTTAAAATGAGCTATAGATAAAATGGCTTTTTTATTTTTTTTTTTTTTTTGTTTTTAGGCTAGGATATCACAAAAACCATACGTGATAGACCAATTCTTATTGTTTTCATTTCTTAAGGCTTTGGGCTAATTTATAATAGTTGTAATTTTTGACTAAATTTCAAAGAAATGCTTGTGATTTCGAAAACCTTTTTTTTATTCTGTAAGTGCTCCCGAGTAATCTTATACCTTTTTGTTTTGCGTCTTCGATGGCGTGTTACTGTATAGCATTAAAGAAAAAAATAAGTAACTTGCAAAACGGAGCATTTTTATAATCCTGAAATTATTACGAAAACATTCCCCTACTGCGATTTCGTTGTTATTTTCATAAAACTCAAATCAAATCTAAGCACAGTCTTCTACAATAGATAAAATAGTGAACACTTTCTAACGCTAGTCACGTCGCCAAAAAATGATGACCTTAGCAAGTGCTGAAACTTTCGAGGCATAACTTTGCTCTCAGTAAGGAAATACGTACAAACAAAAGTGCTTCTAAACAGAATGAGAAAAAATTGATACGGCCATCCGCGAAAGCAACAAGCAGGATTCCAGCGAAATCGATCATGCGTGGTGGATCAATCGGTTGAAATTTAAAAAAAAACTAAAATGGAATTGCTACAACATTAAATAGACATGTTTTCGAGCCGCCCTAATACAAGTGGGTATACGTAAAATAAATTTGAATGGAACTTAAATGTAAATGTTTATTCATGGCCAATGTGATATGAATTTTCAAGTATGTACAAAATCTATGTTATGTAGCTCAACGAGATGAATATTAGAAAAAAAACGCTATTATACATTTTAAATTATCCTATACATATGCATTTTTCCACAAAGATATAGATTTAAAATTAATAATCTATTATGACGCTGTGATTTGATTTTATTTTCGAATGGGTTGTCATGCTCGAAGAGATTGTATGGTCTTTCAGTTAATTAGTTAGCGGCATAAGCATTTGAGTTGGCGGTATCAACGGACTTTTGAAAATAAACTTGTAAATTTTAAAGTTTTTATTCGTACTAAAAAAATAGTTTTTCTTTAAATAATTTTTTTATAACGTAAACACATTATAGAAAATTGAATTCATAATAATAACAATAATAATGTAAGTTTAATTAATTTAGCAAAAATTAAAAATAAAAATTGAATAAAAATAAAATGCATATATAGTGATCGTTAAATACAATTTACACCTGAGCAAATACAAAAACAGTTGTGGACAAGATCTTTAAAAATATAAATTAGTGCAGTTTACGATACATTGTTTTGTGATGGCAAACGGATTATATTTGTTTATCAATAGCATTTCCAATGTATCCAGAGAGTGTATTGAAATATCTATATCAACAAAACAGACTAAAATATACCTATTAATATTAACTGTACAATACTTATTGATTGGGATTCCTTGGTAACGTTTCTTTTAATAGAATATTTCTGTGCAAAGATGGCAAAACTAGGTATCGAGCATTTTTTGTGAAAATGAGTTATGAAGCCCAGGGTATTGTTCTCGGTGAGATCTACAAGCTGGCAAAACCAGATTTGCTCTAGGACTTGTAGTTCTTTAAAAAACAACTTGAAAAACCGGATATTGTGAGTTGTTCATTTCAGCTTAAAATTTCAATTTGCTCTCATTAAAAACTATGAAAAAAATATGCGACACCTAGTTTTTTCATCTTTGCACAGATTTACTCTTGAAAATTTAATTTTGTCACGACAAATAATTTTGTTTTTTTTTTTTTGTGGCAATAAGCGGTTATCGATTTTTATCCCAGTATAAGGGTTTTTTTTGATTATTATTTATTAAAAAGGCGGAAAAGCATTTTAAATTTAGATACCATTTGCTTCGCGGTATTGTCCTATTTGTTAGTTTTTGACTAATAATAAAATAATCATAAAATAAGTTTATAAAAAATATTTCAGCACTAGCTGCTAGAGCCATCAGCTTTATATGCAAAAATTAAATTAAATTATAATCAGAAGTTAGTAGTAGTTAGTAATTGTAGCTTTGATAAAAATTTTAAAATTATTTTATATTAGGAGGGGTTACTAAGGAAAGCATAGAGAGAGGAATTCTTAAAGCAGGAGGAAATAAAGGAGGATAAGGAAGTGCAGTTGGTGAGGATATACGGAATTGTTAGAGGAAGGTTGTTGCAAAAATAAATATCATAAGATCTCATGATGGTTTTTTCAGTTTTATTTTCATTATTTTTGTGGAGGCAATGAACTTGTGCATGTATTCGGGATATATGAATCGACACCTTAGAGTTTTGATAATGGTTTGAATAGATTCTAATCCACTTTTAGCAAGCACGTTCTTCGTGGGAGATGCACGAAAAGCTCTGAATCTTTATCGAATTTTTTTTCTGACTTACGACAGTTCTGCATTCTTTTGCTTATTTCTTTGTAAAATTGCTTGAAAGTAAACATCATGTTTCAAAGTTTGTTGCTAGACAGTAGCCCATGCTGTCACCCCAAATTCAACTCAATTCCAGAAATACATAGCTCGGCCAATATAAGCACCGATATTTAACGGTGTCTTACAAAAAAACAAAATTCAACGTCATCATCACGATACGATTCTGTGATTAAGGTTTACCTAAAAGAATAAAACTTCTATTTAAGGTAAATTTGAAGTTATAGTAAACATTTAGGTTGTCATTTATGGCATCAGATAAAAGCATTTTTTTTTTCTAAAAATTTTATTTTCTGACTATTTTTACTTTCAAACCAAACTTTTTATCCCAGATTTCGCACATTTAAATAAAGGCATTTTGTTTTATACAAACATTATTTAGTCAGAGCTAATTATTTTGTATTTTAATGAATAATATGGCGGAAAAGAAGTATCCGTTTGAAAAAATTTTAGAACAAGAAAAATTGCAGCTATCCGAAGCCATTATCATAAATAAGATTCGCTACATGTTTCCTGTAAGTGTGAGATAATCTCAAATATACATACATTAAAAGCAGTGTTTTTTGTACTCTGAAACAGGATAATATCAGAAAACCGAAATAATGGAATTATCATATTATATTATTAGAAATCTGCGTATCATTTAAAATAAAGCATGATATATTTGCAAACCTACGTTTAATGATTTAAAATTAGTTCCGATGAATTTTTTAAAAATTTTATTTTATAAAATAACGTGTGACAAAAAACACACCCATCTAAATACGTCAATTAAAATACGGCATTCAGAGCATAACACATGCTCCTTTAAAATTTGGCATTTTATCAAAAACGCAATATACTTTTAGTAAAATATGCACATACAAAAAATATTATCATATACTAGTAAGAATTATACATTATTTCGATCCATATAAATAGATCTTTTCAAGTTTGAATCATTTAAATAATTTATGTTTTTTACGGTTTCGCTGCGCAAAAAAAAAAATTACTCTTAGTTTCTATGAAAATTAGTAAAAATTATTTGGAGTTAATTAAAACAAAGAACATTAGTGGGGAAATTTTTTTTTGCTGCTGATTCCAGGTTTTCTGGTGTCATATGAAAGGTATTTCAATAAGCTAAAAAATGTCGTAGAAATGTTTTTAATTTGTCATATAATCCCAACGGGAAGAAAGGAAGCTGCTTCCATAAAGAGCGCAATAGAAGCACATCTCTGGTAGCATACAAAATTTTTCAAATTTTATTTTTTTTATTGTTTATAAAAGTTAATAAATCCAGCAAAAGTTACAGAAAAAAAGTAATTTTTGCGAAATGGAACTTAAAATTTTGAAAAACTTCCACAAAATCGTATTTCATATGCTTCCACGGAAGCGTATTTCATGTGCTTCTGAAGATGTGCATCTCCGCTAGGACATGCTGTGTTAAAAAAGATAAGCAGTGAGAACAGCACTGGAAGCAGCTTCTTGCTTCCCTAGAAGCGCAACTGAAGTCGTTTCAATGCGCTTCCGTTTCCCGTTGGGATATTTATTTACGCTCCGAATTCCCTGTTTAAAAATTGGAGAATGAATATTGAAAAATTTCTTACTTCCCAGTGAATTTTGCGCTTCCAGAATTTTATTTTTTTTTTTTTGTGATTGTATGTTTGGGGGTTCTGAGAAAAAATTATCGAGAATATTTATTCATGATAAGGCTTTACAGAATAAAAAATCATCTACAGACATATTATCGGCAAAATGAAGCTGTGTCAAAAAATGTAGAAAATTATTTTTTCACTAAAAAAATATAATATGCCAAGGATTTTTTCGAGTGTACAATTGCTCCTAAATAAAAACGAACAAGCCTGTGATTTCGACAGTTTGATGACGTCACAAGCATTGACGTAGCAATCATATAAAAAAGTAAAAGGAAAAGTAGGTATTTTTTGAGCACGAAAATACATACATACTTTTTTTATTACCACACCAACACACAGCGAATTAATTTGCGTGTTGGCTAAGGCAGCTGTGTGAAGAACACGAGACCAACCTCCGTATTGTCGAGCCCCCTAAACTGGATTCCATATTCGAGTATGGCTACGAACGAGAACCACTACTAACGAAGAAAAGAACTGAATGACAAAACAAAGGCAAACGAGGGGTGTATCACACAAAAAGTGAAAAAAACCAGACAACTTTTGGAAGAGGTACAACAGACGGAAGAAGTGATATCGACTGGACTTGCGTACTAATTGCAAAATGTACAAAAAATGAAAAAAAAAAGAAAAAACGTTCAGCTGGAAGAATCGTATGTTGCAATAGCAAGTAAACGAATGAAATTCCATGAGTAACCAAAACTGGTATACGGAAAGCGGAATTTACGGAATACATCAATGGGAGTATGAGAATACCCAATGTTGACAGTGAGTGTATCATTTGTAGAGAAGCGGAGAACTTGGAATTTATGAGAAGCATATAAAAAGAGATAATGTACATACATATGTATGTACATTTCGTGGGTTTTTCCTCTGTGGAATTTTTATTTTTTCACTAATGCGATTTACAAAAGAAGGCGTGGCACCTATCATACATGATAAAAAACTTTACACTGCAGGCTCGTATTATCTTCAGCAGAACTATTAGTTTTTGAGAGTTTGCATCTGAATATGGATAACGTAAGAAACGCTTTATTGTTTCCAGTAATGAATATGAAATTATTGCGGATATCCAGTAGCTTCGGATATTCACATAAACTTATATTTTAAATCAAGGGTCTTTTACCGTTTGCCAGAAAAATTGTTATTACATTTCGATTTTGCGAATATATAATATACACATTTTCAAAGGTCAAGTTCACTATAAAAAAAATTCCACAAGCATCATTCATATAAAATCTTTTATGCAATTGTTTCCTTAGGTTTTTCCAAATTTCATGTTTTTTATTAATTCCACTGTTGTACTTTTTTGGTCATGAGGCAATCCAGCAAAACGTTTAGAGCACTGAATTTCTCGTAAACTTAAGATCAGCCTTTCATTCTTTTTGTTTAATTTCAACAAAACATTTAATTAGAATACAAAATTTTGCTACAATGCTGCCGCAATGCAATAAAATTGCCGTTCAAAGGTATATTCAAAATCGAATTATCAAACGTATCTAGTTTTGAACAGTTTGGACAGTATGTTGCGGACTCATCAACTTACTTGAGACAAGAAAATAACTATGGTAGGGACGGTTCGTAGGTATTTTCGATATTTTTGATTAAACCTATCTTATATTCAGAGTTTCTTTGAGTCAGATCTAGCCAATGCTGAATTCTTGGAGGTCAAAATGTCTAAAGGCTAGGATAAAAAAATTTTATAAATATTATCCTTACAGGTTGGGCAAATGCAATTTTTTGGTGAACAAAATTATGGTCGATCCCGGATTTCCAGCAGTATCTATTTTTAGGAGTCGCGACCCAAAGATTGGAAAACACTGAAATAAACTATACAAAATTTATGTAAATTCCAACGTATACGTTGGTAACTCAAGTTATCAACTTTTTACGGGACAGTGTTTTTCAATAAAATATACGTGTACACAGGCTGTAGCTTCAAAAATAGCTTACAGCTTTTAAAAATTTCAAGCTTGAGGTACCAAAATTTGACACAAGATGGAGTCTGATTGGCAGACTTCGAAAAATACTGTCCCATAAAAAGTTGATAACTTTAGTTACCAACTTATACGCTCATATAGTGTCAAAGATATACAATTTTTTGTAATATTTTTGATATTTTTTATAAACATTAACCCATTTTTATAAAAAAATAGAATAAACTGAAATATTTTTACTCTCTCTTATTCCTGTCGGCGTTTTAAATGTCATTTCTAAGTCGTTTTAGTTTAAATCATCAGTTTGGATTCTGGAAATTTATTGAAACGATGAAGAAGAGGCTTAATCAAGGGATTGGAAGAACGAAGCAATCACTCTTATGCAATACGATTGAAAATAAGACAGTCGTTTTAGTTGGCACAGATCTATGATGATACGGCTGATCATTTCGTTCCATCAGTGACTCGATAAACTGTCACGGTGTGCCTTAACCCGTTCTAAATCGGACGTCGTAGCACATCAAATTTTTTTCCAGATTCTGTTTACTTATCGTTCAAATGATGTATAAAAAAATTTTCACTCGTGACTCCTCGACTAAATTTTGAGATAATCGCTTTTCCAATTGGGACATTTTCCCATACAAAACGAAAAAAAATTTTTTTTAACTCTATTAAACAAAAATTAAAATAATCACAATGTGTTTTGCGATGCTAAACGCGAATCCGACTTCAGAATCGCTCTATCGTGTATAGTTTATGAGATATTGTAACCTAAAGACCAAAAAGAGTCGTTTTTTGCCATTTTTTGAAGCTATATAACTATGTAACATATCGTTTATTCGCCAAATGTGGTTTAAATGCTTAAAAGCCCCAATATTTTCCTTTAAAACCTAATTCAAATTATATTTATACCTTCATGCTTCTAAGAGATATCGTAGACCGAAATATTGTCAAATCGGGTTTTTTGCACTTTTGTGTCTTTTTAGCTTAGGATATCTTTGATGAAAACAAAGATATCAACATAATTTAAATTAGGTTTTAAAGGCAAAGATTAGGACTTTAAAGTTGCTTACCAGATTTAACGAAATTAAAATTTTTTTTCACATTTTAAACATGTTCAACGAACCGACTACTTCAAAATTCAGCCGTATGCCATACACGTAACAAGAACACTCGGGGGGTCAAACTGCTGAATTTAGAAGTAGTCGGTTCGTTGAACATGTTTAAAATGTGAAAGAAATTTTAATTTCGTTAAATCTGGTAAGCAACTTTAAAGTCCTAATCTTTGCCTTTAAAACCTAATTTAAATAATGTTGATACCTTTATTTTCCTCAAAGATATCCTAACCTTAAAAGACACAAAAGTGCAATAAACCCGATTTGACAATATTTCGGTCTACGATATCTCTTAAAGGCATGAAGATATAAACATAATTTAAATTAGGTTTTAAAGGAAAAGATTTGGGCTTTCAAGTATTTAAGCCACATTTGGCGAATAAATGATATGTTACATAGTTATATAGCTTCAAAAAATGGCAAAAAACTACTTTTTTGGTCTGTAGGTTACAATATCTCATAAACTATACACGATAGAGCAATTCTGAGGTTGGATTCGCGTTTAACATCGCAAAACACATTGATTGTAATTATTTTAATTTTTGTTTAATGTAGTTAAAATTTTTTTTTTTTTTTTTGTATGGGAAAATGCCCCAATTGGAAAAGCGATTATCTCAAAATTTAGTCGAGGAGTCACGAATGAAAATTCTTTTATACATCATTTGAACGATAAGTAAACAGATTCTGGAAAAAAATTTGATGTGCTACGACGTCCGATTTAGAACGGGTTAAGGCACACCGTGCTGTCTATATCGTTTCAATTTACCTATTTACAGAATCCAAATTTAAAGACGAGATGATGATAAAAGCTAAAACGACGCACAGGAGAGATTATTTGTATTAAATTATCTTAAATACAATATCCACATTTCGACTTTTAGATACGTGTAATCTCAACTTCTGATATTTGAGCACTGTTCAATTATTTCCACTTTTTACAAAATTTTAAATTTAAGTGTCAAAGCACTTGGCTTAGCCATAGCACATTATATATTGAGGGGATTCCTGAAAACGTGTAAAAGCCTCGTAAACTCGTAAATGTTGTCAAAATCAATACGAAATTTGACATTTTTAAGAGTTTACGTTTTCAGGAATCCCCTCATTATAAAAATTTCCAAAATGATAGCAATTATCATTAATCGACAAAATTTGTTTGGTTATTTCAGAAGCCATTTTTCGTATTTGATTATGTTATATGTACCTATATGTATATGTCCTCGATCCCGATACATAATGTTTTTACAGTATAAAGACTTGTAATTAGCTAGAGGGCTTTATATATTTGATTCGAAGTAACCTGTCAAGCTCGTTAACGAAACTTTATACTACAAAAATATTTTCTATCAGGATCGAGGACATATACAGATATAACATAATCAAATATTAATAAAATCGGAACAATAAAAATTTTTTACCTGTCGCTTCAAGTGGAATTCCCCAATTTACATAATTATCCGGAAAAATTGCGAGGACCTGTTTTGATATGTTGTATACACACCTATCCTCAATCAAAAAGTAGTTTAATGGAAATGCTTAATGAAACAGTTCACAACATCTGATTCCAGCTATTTCATAGTTTCGAAATCTTTTCCGATTGAAATCCTATCCTAGCTGATAGTTTTTTGAAATGTCCCAGCAAACCAAAGTTTCCGATTTCGCAACGAAATTGTTACGACGAGTCGGCAAGCTTTTCCGATTTCGATACTGAATTCGTTACGAAATCTTTACGAATTTTGTATGAGAGGGTTGACACGACTTCGTAACGCTTTTTCTTTACGAATTCGTAACGCCGCGCCGTGTCTTTACGAAATCGTTACGACGTGTCGCTACGAATTCGTAACGCCGTTTCTTTACGAATTCATAACGCCGTGTCTTTACGAATTCGTTACGAATTTTCGGAACAAAATCGTAACTTCGTGTCTTGTTCTTCCTATTTTTTGTTTATTTTTTTATTTCAGTTTAATTTAGTATGTAATATATAAATGTGTGTGTGTTTTTTTTTCTAAAGACATGCATGTATCCTTGTAAATTTCCCATCATACGTACATATTTCACGGTATTTTATAATAACAAAATGTTGTTATTTTGTCTGTGAAATATATATTTTATTAAGTATATGATTGAATATTGACGTAAAAATTTTTTCAAACAAAATGGAAAAAAGAAAGAAAGTGCTTAAATATTGTTTAGATAAATCTTAACGAAATAGTTACGAATTCGTATCGAAATGTCGGAAGAGTTCCGACTTTGTTCCGACAAGTCGAAAGAAAAATTGATATGAAAAATCTTTACGAAATAGTTAAGAAATCGTAACGAAATGTCGAAAGAAAAATTTTAAAAAATTATTACGACGAAACGTTACGAAATAGTTACGAATGCGTAACGAAATTTCGAAAGAGTTCCGACTTTGTTTCGACTGAGTCGGAATTTCGACAAAGTCGTAAGGTTTGGTTTGCGGGTGTGGTACATTTGAAAAAAATACAACCAAACCAAAATAGTAATTTTCTATGTATGTATTTGTCTCATAAAGATTTTGGTTTTAGTTTGTTGTGATTTCTTCAAATGTACCGTTTTTTGACCTCATTTTAAACGATCAGCTTGGATTTAATGCGGGATAGTTTTCGAAACTATGAACTGTTTCATTAGGCATTTTCATGAAACATCTTTTTGATTGGGGATAGGTGTATTAAGGGGAAAATTCTCTATATTGGAATTATCAGTAATATGGGTAGCTTCGTTTACTAGTCTATTGTGCCAAAGTAGAATTGAACTGATATTATACCAAAAGTAAAAACAATTGTACTGACATACTTACCTACTAAGCTTAGAACATTGCATTGATATAACATGATCAAACACTTAAAATGACACATGTAGGGTACCACCTTTATAAAGTCCAAAGTCAAACTTATACGCAGCAAATTTTACATTCTTAAAAACATACATATTTCTCTATATTACAGATTTCAGTCGATATCAAAACGTGGAACCATAGAACGTGAACCGCTCACATAAAGAAATACCAACTACAGCCCACGCTCAACATAGCAATCACACAAACAAACAAACAAGTTGTACGACGATATACTTACATAAGTCATACAGACATATATATGACACTAAGTGCTACTACGTCCGTATAGTGCATGAAATACAGTTATCGCACTTGAACTGCACGTATACGAAAACTGAACCAGGCTAAAGAAAAGTGAGCGCGCCGCACACACAGTTCTCTGGGCAGAGTGATCATACGTATACATGCAACTGTTATTGGCTTTCAATTGAACAAAAATAAGTAAATAATTAAATAAACATTAAATAAAAAAAAAAAAACAACAATTGAAAATCAACATCGAATTGCTGAGCAAAAGCACGTAAGCTACAAAAAGTTTAGTTTTAGTTTCAATTGAGAAGAAAGAGCGCAAGTACTGGGCAAGAGTGAGAGCATAGTGAGTGTGCACAGTTTGAAAAAGAGGCGCGCTCCAGCTACAATATAAACGTGCACCACCTAAAGCCTCCCAGCCCCCTACAACCCACTAATCGTCGTCGTCATAACGGCAAACAAGCAAGTCAGCAACCGATAAACTGGTATACTCTGAAAGGTACATACATAAATACCTACTCGCATAGGCAGGCAGGCAGAGGCAGTCAGGCCTGTTTGTAAGTATTTATTTGGTATACAACCAATGTGTTTTATTTCTCCGTATTTTGTACATTCCCCACTCTAATTGTCAATTTTGACCTTCAAGGTTCCTTCAAAGTACACAGACGGACGTCCAACATCGAATGAGAACGTTGAAAAAGGCAAGTTGCGAATTGATTCTGAAACAAACGTTTACACGGAACGGATCTACTTCGGAGCAAAAGACTCCAACGTGAAAAAAAGCATTTTGTGTGAAAAATTTGCATTTGAAAAAATTTTGCATTTAAACTAATTAGCAACAACAAAAAGTAAGCTTTAGACGCGACGAAACTACTGAAAATTGTTTTTTTTCTTTTTTTGGGAGTGCACCAGCTGAAACTTAAAACAAAATTAAATTTGAAAAAAAAGAAAAAAAAATTTAAAAGAGCAACTGCTTATCTTGAGAATTTTTGTCGCGCTCTCTCACACTCACGTAATTTTTCGGAAGAAAAAAACAAAAATGGATAAAGAAGCATTAAACAACTCGATGAAGAGCATTTCTATTAATAGTGCTGCACATAATAGTGTTGCACCGTCGTCGTCTTCGACGTCGTCAGCCTCAGCAGCACTTAATGGGTGCTGCATTCCTACAGCAACAAATTCAAGTATTCCCAACAACAACAGCAACAGTAAGAACACACACACCTCAGCCGTACCACCACAATTCATTTCACCGTCATCTGGCAAAGGTATCGGTGGTGGTAGTAGTACTCACGGCAGCGATATTGTTGACTGCGCAGCAAACGCTAGCAGCGCCGCTTTTGTTACATCCAGTTTTTCTACTTCGACTTCTTCGTCATTCTCGACTTCACTACAACAGTCAACGAAAACAACACAACAGAAACAGCAGCAGCAGCAGTTGAACGGTAGCTCCAATTCTAGCACCGCCACAGTATCATCGTCGTCAACTCCCGCTCCATACGCTAGTGCGAGTGTCGCGGAAAAACGTAAAATGGTTCATGAACAGTGTCAGCAATTAATATTGACAGACGAGCAAATTAACGAGTTAAATTATCGTATCTTGCATGAAATAAAAAAAGGACTACGTAAAGATACGCACCGTAAAGCGAATGTCAAGTGTTTTGTAACATACGTACAAGATTTGCCAAATGGCGATGAACGTGGCAAATTTCTCGCCCTTGATTTGGGTGGCACTAATTTTCGTGTGCTGCTGATACAATTGAAGGAGGATCATGATTTCCAAATGGAATCACGCATCTATGCCATACCACAGCATATAATGCTTGGATCCGGTACTCAACTGTTCGATCATATCGCTGAGTGTTTGGCCAACTTTATGAATGAGCACGATGTGTACAAAGAGCGTTTGCCATTGGGCTTTACGTTTTCATTTCCATTGACGCAATTGGGGCTGACCAAGGGTTTGCTGGTTACATGGACAAAAGGTTTCGATTGTGAAGGTGTTGTTGATGAAGATGTAGTTCAATTGTTAAAGGATGCCATCGCACGTCGTGGTGATGTACAGATTGATATTTGCGCCATTTTGAATGACACCACTGGTACCTTGATGTCATGTGCTTGGAAAAATCATAATTGCCGCATCGGCCTGATTGTGGGTACTGGCTCCAATGCATGCTATGTGGAAAAGGTTGAGGAAGCGGAATTGTTCGATGAGGCGGCTAATGGTAAACCGCATGTGCTTATCAATACGGAATGGGGCGCTTTTGGTGATAATGGCGCATTGGACTTTGTACGCACCGAATTTGATGAAGATGTCGATAAATATTCAATTAATCCTGGAAAGCAAACATTTGAAAAGATGATTTCCGGCATGTATATGGGTGAATTGGTGCGTTTGGTTATGGTGAAAATGGTCAAAGCTGGTGTATTGTTCCGTGGTCAAGATTCTGATGTGCTAATGACACGTGGTCTATTCTTTACCAAATATGTTTCGGAAATCGAAGCCGATGAGCCAGGAACATACAATAACTGCCGTCTTGTGTTTGAGGAATTGGGTCTAAACAATGCCACCGATGAAGATTGTGCCAATGTGCGCTATATTTGTGAATGTGTCTCGAAACGTGCAGCTCATTTGGTGTCTTGTGGCATTGCCACGCTGATCAATAAAATGAATGAGCCAAATGTGACTGTTGGTGTAGATGGTAGTGTGTATCGTTTTCATCCAAAGTTTCATAATTTAATGGTGGAGAAAATTTCACAATTAATTAAACCGGGTATTACATTTGATCTGATGCTTTCTGAGGATGGTTCTGGACGTGGTGCGGCATTAGTAGCAGCAGTAGCATGCCGAGAGGACAAGTCAGAGGACAAGTCAGAATAGGCAAGCCTCAAGAGCGAGGGAGAGAGAGAGAGAAAGAGGGAAAAAATGTGTAAAATTTGCACTAGAGTTTAAAATTTAGTAAAATTTTCGGCAAAAATTTAATGAGTTAATTAAAATGTGAAGCAAGCATTTGCTTTTAGGAATTAAGTAAAAACAGAAAGAAAAAAGTACATATTGTTTTGCAGCAGCAGGGTAGCGCAAAAGCGATAGAAACAAAGTTTGAATTTATAATTGTTAAAAAGAAAAAAAGCCAACTTGTTGAGTTTAATTCATTCGGAAATTTGTGAAAAAGTTTTTAGTTATTTATTATTTTTTCTAATTGGTACTTAAATATTATAAAAGACAAAATTTTATATCATAATTTCGTATTTTGTTTATGTAGTACATCAAGTTATTGTAAAAATTAAAGAAAAATAATATTAATTAAGTTAAGAAATCAGTAATTATTTACAGAGGAAGCGGTTACTTTTTTCAAGAAATGTTTATTTTCCAACATTGGATACGATACCACAACTCAAATGCAATTTTCAGTAAAATTTAAATCTACTTAATAAGCTTCAATAAATCATCTAATTAGTATTATTTTAATTGCTTTAATATTGTGTTAAATATTCTCGAATATTTTGAATATTCGAAATAATTTAACAATAATTAAATTTAATGTTTGATTCAGTTTAAATAATATTCGAACTATTATTATAAGTAAAACTAAAGCTAACTTAATTATTAATCTTAAAGCTTTAAATCAAGTAAAAAGTTTATTTTCAAATAACGAAACGAGATATTTAAATTTTTAAAACTGATCGAAGTTGTTGGATTATTGGCCTTTATTTTAAAATAAAATAAAATAAATTTATATACAAAACAGAAAAGAAAATATTTTCAAAATTTATTTTTTAAATTAAGTTATTTTAAACACGATCTGTTAGAAATTACTTGTACACAATAGAAAAGACATCATTGATTATTTAATTCAGGAGTTAAATGTATAATATATATTGTATTATATCTGTGTCAAAAATGAAAAAAAGCTAAGTCTACTGAAGACATATGGATCATAGCCAAATTTAGATTACTTTCGAGTGAGACTATTCTTCGTCCAGCTATTTTTCTTTTTGCCACAGATATATAAAAGAGACATCTTAAATTGACTTATATTAATCGATGACCTTTTTTTATAATCAATAAGTCAAGGTCAACAAAATCGTTATCGCTTTCTCATAGTTATAATAATTTAAAGTATGGAGTATTTTGTGTGTGAAATATACATACTAATGCTTTAAAAAGAAAAACGCACACAAATAATCTTACGTAGTTAACATATATAAAGAGAAAATAAAACTACTTTCTGTAATTTACCTATTATTTTTAGCGCGCATAGTACATAAATTTCTTTATTTTATTTTAGTTGTTACATTTCTTTTATACAAATTGGCAGTACGTTTAATATATATTATATTTTACTTGAATTTATACAAATTGTTTTTATAATTTAAGCAATAAAAAATTACTTAAAACAAAAAATAATCGCCTTAGTTTTTTCGTTACAAAAAAAAAAAACTTTAAAAACCCACGAAAGTTAATCAAAAATGAATTATAAACTCAACTCTGTTGTAATTTGTTTTTGAGACTATTAAATCGTTAATAAATAAAATACCTGATCAATGTATACAGGACGAAATTACGTTCAAAAAATATGCACTCGAAATTGTTTAGAACACAAGCGTAATGAGAGTTTTATTCACAAATGTTATGCAAATAATAACACAGATTTACGATTGTTTTTTCTTTTTTGTCTAAATCTATCATTCCTTATGTTAAATTGTGCGTTGAATGCTGCAAACAAAGAAAGAATTTCATAATACAAGGATTCCGAGATATTCTTTCCTCAAAATACAAAATAATGGCTTACTTTAATTTATCTAGCTCTTATAAGAAATATCGTAACTCTTTCTTTTTTTTTTTTTTTGCTAATGGCAACGGACAGCTGTAGCCTTTCTTAGTAAACTTTTTCGAAAGACTTTTCACACGGTACCATCTTTTTCGAGATATCATCTATCGAAGAAAAGACTGTATGAACTAAATTATATTTATATGAAATAAAATGTATTTAATGTGCGATACTCGTATCTCGCAAAGCTTAACTATTTATTTCTTATAAATGTGTGGTAGCTTTAAACAGCGTTTTTTTTTTGTTTAACTTTTAAGACAAAAATATGTCAGGATCCTTATGTGATAGAATTTCGAATGTTTTTCCCGGAATTAGCATAAAAATACAGTAGAAGATAAAAAAGAAAAAATGTTATTGTGAACCTGTATAATCAGTTTTAATTAAACTAATGCGTTACTGATCAAGATGTTATGATTATAAGTTCAAAGGCAACAATAACATCGTTAGAGTAAAAAAATGACAAATTAAAAATTGTAATATTTAAGGTGAAAAAATAAAAAAAAAAGTTAAATAATACTTGAGAAAACACTATAAACAATATTAAGAGAAAAAAAAAAAGATTATGCAATAAATATTTAAATTTAGTAAAATATTTAAACACATGTTTTTCTATCTTTAAAGTTTAATTATTAAAGCTAACGAACACTTTCGAGTATACAATATATTCCAATATATTCATATACAAAACGTATGTATCGTTCTGCTTTTAAAACAACTAAATTCCCATGTACTAACTTGTAAGGTATATTTGTTGTTTTTGAAAAGAATTCATATAGATTTCCCACCTTATTACAAAATTCTGTTTCCTAGAATTCATTCATTCGTTTATAATTGAAAAAAAAAAAAAACTAATTCTGACGTTAACTTAACGTGCCATCTTTATATTGCATTAATTAATAAATTAATTAAATTAAATTATACGGCACAACATTAATAATTTGTGGGCATTGCTCTTGAATGAAATAAAAACGTGTAAAGGTTTTTTTCTTTTTTGCTGAGCCCGGTATGATTTCAGCAATATGCAAATATAGGTCAAAAATAATCAATCCAACAAATTAGCAAATATGCTTCAGAAGAACAGTTGAAGTGCGGTATATCCAAGAAAACTTACCTTTTTTGTTGCACCCGTTACTTTCTTAAAGTATCAACTCTCATAAAACGAAAATAGCATGTTTGGAACGTCGCACCCGGTACTATCAGATATCTATATATATAAAAATGACTGTGTGTCTGTGTGTCTGTCTGAAGCATTATCACTCAGAAACCATTCGTCCAATTGAGCTGAAAACTTGGAAATGAGTATATATTAGGTATGGGAATGTTTTTATGCTATACACGAAGTTTTCCGAAGACCACCCGAAGGCTTAATAGTCAAAACGAAGAATATCTAGGTATACGAGAGGGAAAATATATATGGCAAGCTTTCAACAAGTTGTAACTGAAAGTTTTTTGGAACACCCGAAGTTTGCCGAAGGTCACCCGAGGGCTTCATAGTCAAAACGAATAATATCTAGGTATATGAGAGGGAAAAAATCTATTATGAACCATCAACAAACTTCAATTGATAGTTTTTTGGAACACCCGATGGTTCCCAAAGGTCACCCGAAGGCTTCATTATCAAAAAGAAGAATATCTAGATGTACTACAGGAAAAACATCTAAGGCAAACTATCAACAAGCCTTAATTGATGGTTTCCTGGGACACTTTAGCTATGCCATTGCCAATTTTTAAGATGGTTTGAAATGAAATTAACTTTCTCAAAATACTTAAATTTTTATTGGTGACGTGGCAGTGGCGTAAATCAAAATTTTATCTCTGAATACCTTCTAAGCTATTGGGAATCAAAAAACAAAACAAACATGCCTAGCGGAGCGGGCAAAGAAGGCTAGTAGTATATAAAAGCATTGAAATTAAATTTCGAGATCGGGAAAATTGACACTTCTAAAATTAAGAAACATTTCTGGCGTATTAACATACATTTTACTTTAAATTTGAAGTATTGGACAGAACCTGTCGGCCCCCGATACTATTTAAATGCCCAGTGGCAGAAAACAAAAAAAAAAAAAAAAAACAAATAAAATGACAAAACTCCACTCAAATGATGTGTTATATCATCTAAGTATTCATAACAAATATTGCACTTGGTTACCCTCCTGCTATGTCCACATTTCACACTTTCGTTCCGCAGCGTTAAATAAGTTTAAAAAGTCATATTTTCCAGATAGTTCATATATTTTGAATCAAGCATGACAACTCTTAAATGAGAATAAATATACATTAGGGTGGGCCGATTTGAAAACTGATCTCGGCTACCCCCCTCAATTTCACACTATCAAGTAAACTTTTCGCAAAAACGGAACCCAATTTTATTGATTACTGACAGAATACCAGCCAAAACATATTATGATATTACTTTTGTCTCTATAGGAATTTTGAAAATTAAGCATAAAAATAAATATTAAACGCAAGGTAAAATTTTCAATCGAAAATGCGCCGAACTAAAGTTGAACGTAGAGGTATGGTTCCCTGGGCAAATATTCATAGAATTGAATGAACTTTCAGCCTAGGTTGGAGTTTTGTTTGAAAAAATTCATCCAAAAATATGAATCGTTTATTTTGAAAGTCGGTCATAATAATCGGCTATTTGACCCATACCACTTTTTTAAATATATAGATAGCATCAATTCCACACCATCAAGTAAAGTTTTTATGTAAACATAACTCAATTTAATTGATTACTGACAGAATACCAGGCAAATCATATTATGACATTACTTTTGTTTTTATAAAAAGTTTTAAAATTTAGTATGAAAATAAAAAAAATATTAATAAAAGGTAACATTTTCGATCAAAAATGCGCCGAACTAAAGTTGAACGCAGAGGTATAGTTCCTTGGGCAAATATTCGTAGAATTGAATGAACTTTCACATAGGGGGGTAGCCGAGGTCGATAAAATTTCGTCCATACTATTTGGCCCACCCTAATATACATACATATATGAAGGTTAGGGTTGTCCAAAAAAAACTGCTATTTCTTAAATATTGCTTGTAACCCCTTTAAAAGTTACTTTTTTCCAAAATTATACACATTGCAAAATATTAGCTTATAAAAATATAATTTAGCGTTACTAGAACTCAAAAAACCGTGTTTTTACGGCTTATTTTGGAGTTTTTAAGTAAAATAGCTGTTGTGATTGCAAAATTCAGTTTTCAACCCTTCCCAATTTTTTATGTGAAGCTTTTATGCTAGACTATATTGGGGGGCTATCGTGAATCAAGTTTTGCGGGGAATTTTCTTAAACTGCAATAGAGAATGCACGGCAGTCCAAGAAAATTCCCCGGGAATCTTGATTCACGATAACCCCCATTATATAAGGTGCATTAAATGTATATTATTTACTTTAACCCCTTGAGACCGATGGGGTCACATAGGACCCCAAGCATATTTTCATATATCACTGTTTTAATTAAAAATAGTAACAAGGAGTACTCGAATGCTTTTGATATGCTCTAAAGAGTTGTTTTGTTTAGTCTTGGCTTCAATTTTCTTTTAATTGTTTGGCCTTAAAATGGTAAAATTTTTCGACATTTTTGATATTTTGAGGCCCAAAACCAAATTTTTTCGGGTTAGTTTTTTGAACACTTTCTATGCTTTAGTCCATATCTACAACTTCTTTGAAGATAAGAAAATAAAATCTCAAATAATTTGCAACTTATAGCCGTTGCAACTTTCAAAAAGCAGTGGAGTCAAACAAGCGAAACACAGATACGGTTTTACTTGTAGCATTACGCAGTGCAACATTTTTCAAGTCATTGACGGTGAACTAAAATCCGTTATAAGGCGTCGAAAGTACTCGCCGAAACAAGTAATTCTGCCAGAGCGTTTTGCAAAGTTGACTCATATAAGGATTTTATGGTCATTTTTGAGATTTTAGGGCACTAGATGAATTTTTTTCGGTTAAGTTTGTTCGGCATTTTTTTTCTTCTATTCAATAGCTACAACATTGCTGAAGTCATCAAAACAATATTTTCGGCTCGTTACCGAGATATAGCCATATGAAAAAATCGAAAAATCGCTCAAAATCCAATAATTATCCAGCTGAAAATTGCAACTTCCCTTCAAATTTCATAACTGTAAAAGTACCATTACGAAGTTATAGCGAAAGCAATTTTGACTTTTGCACTACAATGTATGCAAAGAAAATTCGAAAAAGCTTTTACTGTAAAATTTTTCGGTTGAGTCTTTTTGGCGGTCATATTATTATTATATAAGACGCAAACATTTTTTTTTTCCTTTTTCTGACATCGTACGATTTTTCTTTGCAGAGTTATAGCAATTTTAAGCAGATATCATGAAGCCCTTGAAAAGAGGTTATTAGTCTATACTCGGAACAGTGCAGTGCAGGAATTTTGAAACTTTAAAAAATGGGTGAGGCACTTTTTGATTTGCCACACCCACTTTACGGTTAGGACTCGATATGCGTGTATGTAAGTGGAAAGTTTTTAAGTCAGACATTCTGTCAAAATTTTGTTAATTTTGATTCACAATATTAAACACGTTTTTAAATGTTAATCAATATCATGACTTGTTTTGAATTGCTTTGATTTTGCTCATGAACTTGAAACTTTCGCGAAGACGCAAGTTATTGTTAGATTCTTTATTAAATTGAAATTTATTCAAATTTTGATCACTTTATTTCAATTGAAGAGCGTGTTTAACAAATAACAAATCTGTTTAAATTGATTTGAAATTTTATTAGGAGAAAAATCAAACCACAAATTAAAATGATGATGCAATTTAGTTGATAAAAATTAAATTATATAAGTTTGCATACAATAATTAATAACTCAGTTAAAAAATATCGCGAATACAAAAAATACATTCATAGGTACATGTACAATGTACATATGTAAGTATGTATGACGTCGAACAGTTTGTAAACAAAATAATAGGATAAATAAATCGCCATAATGTGGCAAAAGTAATGGCATACAGGTTATATGCCCTAATAATTGGTTATTTGGCCGAAATAATTTTTTCAACTTAATGGTACCGATTCCACACCATCAGTTAATTTTCCAGAGCCCAATTTTATTAATTTCTAACAAAATGTCGGCCAATTCATGCTATGACATTACTTTTGTAACTTGAATGAACTTATTCCACTTTTAAAAAAACTGATACTTATTTCTTACGCTATTTTAGGTCGTAAAGATTTTTTCTGCTTTGTTCTATACAGGGTGGTTGGGATTCGGTCGAACACCGGAAAATGTAAGATTCCTGAAACTATTCTGAACAACTTTTCTTAGTATCGAAATTCGCAAAACTGACATCTCTAGCCATAGGAAGATCAGGATATAGCTTTATGAAAACCGAACCCCATGATGGATTTTAATAACATTGGTGCCATATGAAAAATACTTTAATTTGATACAAAATTGTTGTACAAAAGTTTAAAATCCGAGTCATGATTTTCCTGATATGGCCAAAAGTTCATATTATTTTCAATAACATGATACCTCGATCACTGGAAAATTCCAAAAATTTACTGAGTTATGGCATTGAAATCTTAAAATGAAAAACTCAAGTTATTATCAATTTTTACAGGGTAGAGGGTTGGTAAGACCGCTTTAATTGGTATTTGTTATTAGGTTATCGACCTAAGCACTGAATTCCACCTTAAGTAAAGTAAAAACAGATAAAATTTACCCAATCTCTTACTTTTTAATTAGCTCTCCTGTAAAATTTTGCCAGTGAAGTTAAAGTCCCTTTTCCAGTGGACGGCCACATATATAAAAATAAGACTAGTGACTTAACCACATTTGTATGTCTGTCGAAATCATGATTACTTGAAAACGAAATAAGGTAATTTGATGGAATTTGCTACACTGGCGGGGTAAGAAATGATCGAAGTTGGTGCACCGAAACGCCTGCTTCGATAACAAATCTAACGAATAAAACGCTATTTAAAGACTGAGAGTAATATTAAAGGTAAAGAATCTAATTTTACACAAAACGTATCAGCAAGCCTTAACAAACATATATCTTCTCTTCTTATACGAGATAAAATTGTATGTTTGTTTTTTTTTTTGTTTCTTTGTACTTATTTCTGTGCCAATATTTTTTCTCGAAAACGGCTACAGCGATTTTAATGAAACTTGGAGTAATGTTAGATATTAGCATGCAATGAAGAAAGAGCTAGGTTTGAACTTTGTAAATGCCCACCAGAGGGCGTGGCACAGCCTTAAATTTTAAATTTGATTTAGTAATAACTCGCAAACCATATAAGATATTTGGATGAAATTTAGTAAGCGGGTACGGGTTAATAATACCTCGTAACGGACAAAAAGTGGGCGGGATCGAAGAAGTGCCACGCCCACTTTTTAGCCATTGAAAATTTTGATTTAATATTACTCGAAAACGACTCCAACAATTTTTATGAAAATTTAGGAGACGTTACTTCTGTAAACGAGGATTAATATGCAATATGCCGCTATATTGGGAAAACTCGTTGAAGGGCGTGGCACCACCCAAAAACTTTTAATTCGGTATAAAAAGAAAGCTAATAAAGCAATCATTCTGAAATTAACTGTGGGGAGCCTACTTCCTATAAGGCATCTCTGATCTGAAGGTGGGCGAAATGTCGCCGTTGCGCATGGAATCTCCCATACAAGCAAAATACGTTAAACGCTATTTCTCGCAAATGTTACAAGATATTTTAATGAAATTTGGTGTACAGGTACTACTTATCAATGCCTTGTTATATCCAAAAAGTGGGCGGAATCGAGGAAGTGCCACGCCCACTTTTTTGCCATTGAAAATTTTGATTTAATATTACTCAAAAACGACTTCAACAATTTTGATGAAAATTAAGGAGATGTTACATCTGCAAACAAAGATTAATATGCAATATGCCGTTATATTGGAAAAACTCGTTTCTGATCTGAAAGTGGGTGAAATATCGGCGTTGTGCGTGGAACCCATACAAGCAAAATACGTTGAATGCTATTTCTCGCAAATGTTACAAGATATTTTAATGAAATTTGGTGTGTAGGTACTACTTAGCAATGCCTTGTAATAACCGAAAAGTGGGTGGTATCGAAGAAGTGCCACGCCCCCTTTTCAACCATTAAGATTTTGATTCAATATTACTCGAAAACGACTACAACAATTATAATGAAAATTTAAGAGATTGTACCCCCAAAAATAAGTAATAATATGTTATATGTCGTTGTATTAAAAAAACTCGTCGAAGGGCGCGGCACCGCCCACAAAAATATAATACGCCATAAAGAGAAAACTACTAAAGCAATCTTTCTAAATTTGACTGTAGGGAGTCAACTTGCTATTAGGCACCTACGAACTGAAAGTAGGCAAAATATCGCCTGTGGGCGTGGAGCCTCCCATACAAGTCAAACACCATAAATGCAATTTCTCGCAAGTGGTACAACATATTTCGATGAAAACTTTGGTAAATAACTCAGGCACAAAAAAATGGAATGAAGTTTTTATTCCTTACATGCAGTCTTATCTAATTTTTGATGCGGAATCCATCTTTATCAGCAGAACTGTCACTATACCTGCAGGATTTTGAAATATCCTTGCTTGAAATTGAAGAAAACGCTGCGTTCAGTCTTACAGCGTAACTACAAGAAAAGGTGAAATTCTTTTTTATTAATGGCATCGAATAGCCACGCTTTTCCTTATCAAAATATCCTTTCGGATTTTTCCAATATGACTTTTATTTTCCGAGTTATGTTCCTTTGAAAATAAGATATTTCAGCCCCATACAAAAGACGAAATATTTTGGGTGCGTGGCATATCCCATTTATTTATTTTGGGGCATTCTATTTCACCAAAAAAAAATTTGGAGTTTTTGATATTTTTTTATACCATTCGATACTTTATGAGTTTTTTCTTATTATTATTCTCATCGGTTAGTTATCATTTTGAAAGCATGAACATAGAAGGTGAAAAGATACGAATTTCATCACAAAAAATAGCTATGAATAAAAACAATCGACTAAAATAATAAGATCAGATTGTTGACCGAGCAGGGTTCGGTCTCCAGGTACTTGTTACTAAATTAGACTGTTATACCAGGATATTGCTACTAAAATAGACTGTTATACCAGGATATTGCTACTAAATTAGACTGTTATACCAGGAATAGTTGAAGCAAGCCCTAGATGAAAGTTGTATCAATTAAGACAAGGTGTAACACCTCCCGTACAAGTAACAATGGAGCCTGTAGCAATGCAACCAAATTTCTCACATATATGTACTAAGGGCTAGCAAGGAACATGTCCAAACCAACTTTGGCAAATGAAGCAAAACATTTCAAAAAACTTAAGTTATTTGATTGAATTATTAGGAGGAAAGTAATGTGAATTCGTTTGAGATGATATGGTGATTTATTTTAATTGTTGACCAATTTTACTTTCCTCTTCGGGAAAAATGATTAATAAAGAAAGATCGGAGAGCAAGTAAATTAAAAAAAGTAAATTACTTATGCTTAGTAAAATTATATGTTATATTAGCAATGAAATATTTGGTAAAAATATCGATATTTTGGAAAAAGCAAAAATCAGTCAAAACTTTAGAAAAATTGTCATGTCTCGAAGGTAAAATCAAAACTTAGTGATTTGTTGATTTATTCATGCTTCAGTTGCAAAAACGCTTAAATTATCCCTCATGTCTTACATTACAGGGATGGAGCTATATTGAATTTCAGTAATATTAAAGATGTGAATTTAAATTGTAAACTGTGACAGGCGACGATATATTTTATTTTGACACATTTCATAACTCACAAGTAAATTATAAATCACACAATTATTGTTGCTATGGACAATAAGACCTTAAAAATACGATCTATTCAGTATAATACGTAACGAACGTGTTGTGAAAGTATATTTTTTTTTGGAAGATTACAAATCTGCTGGAAAATTTATATTAATAATATATTTTTTTTTATACCCTACACCCAGGGTATATTCACTTTGTCCTTCCGTTTGTAACGCAGAGAAGGAGGCGTGGCAGATATAGAAAAGTATATATATTCTTGATCAGCGTCACCTCCTGAGTCGATATAGCCATGTCCGTCTGTCTGGCTGGCTGGCTGGGTGGCTGGCTGGCTGTGTGTTGAAATACACTTTTTGGGAAAACTGAGCAAGATAATTCAATGAAATTTGGTACACTGCCTCCGTCACCAAAGTTCGGGGGATTGAAAATGAGCGAAATCAGTCAACGGACACGCCTACCGCCCATACAAAAAATATATTCAAAATGCAATTTTAGGAGTATTTTTCACGACAATGCAACCAAAATACGCATAAATACTAAAAATTGTAAGCGCAAGCTCTGAGAAAAAACTGAGTGAATTCGGACAAGAGGGCGTGGCACCTCCCATAGAAGCAAATGCTGAAAAACGCTATACTGAAAGCGTTTTTTGAGATATTCGAACCAAATTTGACTCAGATACTAAAATTCATAAATGAAAGCTCTCAACAAAAATTGGGTGAAATCGGACAAGGGGGCGTGGCACCTCCCACATAAGCAAAAGTTTCAAAATGCTATACTGAAACAGTTTTTTGAGATAATCCAATCAATCTTCACTCAAATACTAAATACTATAAATGCACGCTCCAAGGTAAAACAAGGCGAACTCGGACAAGAGGGCGTGGCACCTCCTATATAAGCAAAAGCTTCAAACGCTTTACCCAGAAAGGTGAACTCGGACAAGAGGGCGTAGCACCTCCCATATGAGCAAAATTTGAAAAATACTGCAGTGTAGGGTATTTAATGTTTGGCCAGGCCAAATTTTACACCCTTACTAGTTTTTTTTTCATGAAATATCTCAGTTGCAGTCACAGTGAACTCAAACGAATCTCTAAGTATACAGCAAGTTTCATGCCTGTTTGTAGATTAAAAAAAAAGAAACGCAAACCGGAAAAAAAGAAAAAAACAAAGTTTTTCGACAAAGTAATTTTCAGCCATCTCGTAATTAGTCTTTTCCTCCAAAATGCCTTTTAAAATTATGGCAAAAAACAGGGTTTTTCGTTATTTCTATTTGTAATATTTCGGTATTATCGATATTATTCAAAGTGGATTATGAATTCAGATTTTATGGCTGAAAGCTACTTTAGTTTGTTACAAAATCCTCTGAGATAACAAAAAGCTGGAATATTTTGGACTTGGAGCTTTGCAGTTAGATTCGGCTTCAGTTTCAAAAAAATATGTCAAACCGTAAACAGTCCTACGATTCTGACTTAAAAAACATACGATTCTGACTTAGAAAACTTTCTAAAACCGTAAAAAAGTTTTCAATACCAAATTGTGATGAGAAACTGTCCAGATGACTGGCTCAAAGGTTTCGGTACCGTGATCAGAAACTGATCAGAAAGCGGTATCAAGCAGCATGGTACTGTACTCAAATCAAGGGTATTAAGGTATGCATATCTGATCCGGGCTTGACCATTATTTGGAATACCTGATCTCATCTTTACGAAGGAAGTTGTAAAGATATTTTTTTGGGAAACTGGAAGTTTGCTCTTAGTCTCTACAAGATATTAAAATTTCAACCGAAAAAAAATTTTAAATAAAATTATTTGAATTCTTACTCCTAACTAAAGCAATTGAATGCTGAATTACGACGCAATATTATTTTTGACTTATAACACTTTGGCTTTCAGAGGCTCATCTTACAACAGAGACAATGGCATATTGTAACTATGTACAGCTGTATACATATAATTATACAATTATATATATAATTAAAATTACCTTAAATTTCGACTGTTTTTAATTTTTGCACGTCAGATATCGTTGATAATTATTTGTAAAAATAATTATAATATAAATTGCACTTCGTTTTTATTGTCGTATTTTGTTTTTATTGTCGTATTTGTTGATTTGCAATTAAGACGCAAATTGTTTAATTTTTTATTACTCCCAAATCTAATTGGATTTACGAGTATAACTTTTTCCACTTATTACAACGTCATGCTTCGCTTAAAGATTTTTTTGTTTTACTGAAGACTGTCTATCAACCTGTGAATTTATTTATAAAACATTATTGTCTTGTCATTTTCTAAAAAGAGTTTTTGTAAAAATTAATTTAAGACAAATAGAGCAGAGCGATCATAATTTCAGCCAAGTTTTTACACTATTTTATTTTGTCTATAATACTGTTAAGTAAATGAATAAAAGTTCTCAATGATTCCGAGAGTTACCATAATTTTATCCACCAGTTTTTAGATTTTCTAAAATTTGTTTTTTGTCTAAAAATATTATGAAAGCCAAATATGCCCAAGGAATAGAATATTTAAAAAACTAAACATCTCCGAAGAAAAAACTGATGCCCAAAGCAAAAGAATTCAGATTGAAAAAATGGAGCCTAAAATAAGCTTTTAGCAAATATCACGCTAAAAAAAATTTCTTATGGCACTAGATTGGTTTTTGTAAGCTGTAAGTTGCATGAAAACAATTTGAAGGCCATTTTGGAAATTTTGTAAGCTAACAATATTTTTCTCTTAAAATTATCGAGACATATGCAAAAACTTGAGATTAGGCGCCATTTTTCCAGTATGGCGGAGCAAGCGGACAAGATATGAGGTGGCAAAGTTGAATTTCGGAAAGAGCGCATTGTAATCTATTATCTATCTATTATCTATAACTTATTATTCAAAATCCCGGAAAACCTTCCAGGTAATCCCACTTTTTAAGTTCTAAATGACTGTAATATAAGGCACATATTCATTATCGAAAAAATGTCCGCAAGGTTCGGTTTAATTTAAAAGTTTGATTCGACCTTTTCTTTTTTTAATGATATGATAAGCTACATAATATGTGTATCAAAAACTTAAATCAGTAAAGATAAAAGGCCAAAAAATTCAAAATCGGTCCTATCCTGAAGCTTTAAAATTGGGAACATCAAAACTCAGATTGAAACTATACTTTCCTTTTCATACAAATTTTCTTATTAAAGCAGTTTAGTAAAAACATGGGAACTCTGTTTATTCTGGACCTCTTGGGTTTTGACTTTATGATGTCATCTTAAAGTAGATTCAGAAGGAAAAAAGGGAAGACTAGTGATGTATTTGATAGAAAAAAGCCGAAGAAATTTCGGCGTTCTTTTACATAAACTCAAAAATAACGAATAATCGTGAACTTTGAACTTTCGGGTTACCAAAACTCGAAATCCTTACGAGATAAAGCGATTCTGTCTTGATTATTTTTCTATAGATATGTGTATTCTTCCATCTAAATGTCGCGATGATATTTAGAATAAACATACATATTTATGATGACGAAGTGATTATTTTACGTGTCTTAATATGTTTTGATATGTGATTTAAAAGAAAAAGCGAAAAATACTCGAAAAACATTTTTTATTACATTTATTTCAGGTTCAATGTCGAGTTTTTTTCAGTTTTTATCTAATAAGATAGTGATGTAGGTGTGGCGCAGTTAATAAATAAATTTTTTGTTTCGTTTTCCTTCTCACACTTAGAAGTACATATATGTACTTATGTTTATATGTACATATTGTATTTTTAATTTCAATTCCGAGAAGTATTAATAGCTGACTATTTCTGTACTGCATTTATTAGATTATAAATGTCGTTGGGGTTTTTATATTTTGCGTTATTTATGATAAGTTATTCTACGTAAATTTAATAATAAATAAAAGAAAAACAATAATATGGGGAGGCTTATACAAAAAGGTTACATTCATAAGTGTAGCATTTTGATACGTTTTTTTTTGTTATAAAAAAAGTTAAAAAAGTTTTCGAGGGATTTAAAAGTATTGTGGAATACCCTGACTGTTTAAATTTCATCTTAATGTTATAAGCATAATTGTTTTATTTCTATCATAAATACAATATAAACGTTTAAAGTTACAAGCTTTGAGATTTAATCCAATGGATTTTACAGCAAATGAATTCAAATTTAACAATAAAGATTAACAATTATATGAAATAAATATCTTTTTAACCATGACTCGCACAGAAAAAAAAAAAATACAGCATAGAGGGTCCAATTACACTGTTCAACGGTAAAAAAAAATATCTGAGTTCGGCCTTTGTGATTATTATACCTTGCTATTGACATAATAGGACTGCATTTACAAAATTTTTCCATCACGTCTCAGTTTTCAGATAAAATGACAAATCCAAAATCACGATTTACATCTGCGCATAAATAAATTAAAAATATTAAGCCGTCAGAATTTCAAAACAAGAAATGTCTAACGATGAAGAAAACAGCAGGAATTTAAAATCTGAAAAAAAATTTACATCGGTCCGACAGATTTTTTTGTATGCCTGTTTTATTGAGAAAAAGTACTGAAAAATCAAAAACTACTTATCTTTACATGAATCTTGCTTGAAACAATATTAAATTTTTTGTAGGAAATCAACAGAGCTACAACACTGTGGACCAAAAGAAAGGAAGTAGAAGTAAGCGTTAGCGAATATAAAAAACCGATTTTTGCGACCTTTTGAGCCTGAATAACTTTTTATGCGTACATGTCAATGGATTTTTCTCACGTTTTCATACATTAATAGAGATTATTCCGGTGAAAAAAAAGTTCACTATTTAGCAGATATTTCATAATTTTCTTGAACTATATTGCTTCTAATTAATTCATTCATTAAATTTTTTAGTTTGTTTTAGTTAAAAATTTTTTGTTATTTGACCAGTGTAACTTGGGAAAATTCATATTTTTGTAAATTGCAGACGCCTCATTATTACTCAGCTTATAGGGGATTTTTCTTTCTGTTTACGTAATACTGTGTTATTACAATATATTAAACACATGTGTACGTAAACAACAAATATGAGAGGAAAAAGTCCCAGTAAAACAGTTAATTTAATGTTGATTTATCTGCTTTTTAATCATTAAGGGGTTTTTAATATAATTAGCATTGACAGACAAAACAAATTGTGATCGTTGATGTCATTTTCGCATTTTGCTCTGTACTTCTTGTCCAAAGAAATAACAAAAAAAAAAAAAAAAAACAAATGATGTTTTTTGTCGATGCAGCAAATTCTCTGTTGACATTTCTTAATAAGAATACGACAAAGAGAAAACAACATCTGGGCAGTTCACAAGGTGTTGTAAAGTCGTATTGTTTTAAGTTTTCAAACTGGTTAAAAAAAATGTGAATTGCCCAATTGTATAAAGTGGCAGAAACGTGGTTATTTTAACAACGCACGTTATATAATTTTTTATTTTTTTTTGTGTTTAATATTGGGGGAGATTTGAACTGGAACCTACCGTGTGATAGATGCTATGGCAGCCGCAGTCATAATTTTCCTAAAGGTGGACTGAAAATCTACCACGTTCGTGCTTTTTTAGACCATGTGGGGTTGCGCTTTTTTTCTTCGCTCTGTGTAGTATGTAGCCGTGGCTCCTTTTTAACATTATCGAATGCCCTGAGGCGAAATTGTTTCTAGTGCCCTTAAATATATCGAGCCCTAACCGCCAAAAAGACTTAACTGACAAAAAGTAAATTTTACAGGAGAAGGTTTTTTTTAAATATCTGTGCATTTAGTATAGCTATTACAATGAAATTAAGTATGTAAGCTATGTTTTGTGTTAGACATGCGATACAACTAGTTTCATTCACCTATTTATAATATAACGGCTATTTTTCAGTGTTTTGTAGTTAAGTCTTTTTTTCTTTTTCAGATTCCCCATCTGATCTTCAGGTTTTGTACCAAAAACCATTTGTGGTCACATATACTATTAACCCTCATCAAGAATTTTTAATAAATTTTCCTTTTTATTACATTATTTGCAAATTATTTTTGACACAAAAAGCAAAAAAGACTTAACCAACAAGTCGAAGTCACAAAAAAGATTAACAAAATACTTCGAATGTCGGTTATTTGCTATAACTCCGTAACGGTTCTTTTAACAGCTATGAAATTTGTAGAGAAAATGCGTATGGACACGAATTATAGGTTTTCATCAAAAAACGAAAATCCGAAATCGTGTCAGTTAAGTCTTTTTGGCGGTTAGGGCTCGATATGACTTGAAACATTTTTTTTTTAATTTTAACAATTGGTGAAGTGCTTGTCACAGTTTCAGTAATTGAACCGAAGAGCTCTGTAAATTTAAAATATTCTCGGTTTCAAAACCATTGAATCATTTCCATGCAGTTACAGTAAATCTAACCCTGATTTGCAACGGTTAGCCAATTTTAAAAAAACTACAGAAATTAGAGAAAACATTTTCTATGGCGGAGACCATAACAAATGTTTCCTACAGAAAATTTAACTACAATATATAACACAAATTTTGTGGTAATTTAATTTTTGCTATCAATTTTTTTTTCGTGTACATACACGAACATACATATGTACATATACATATGTGTTTTCGGCACAAATTTTTTAAGTTCAGCTTAGGTCTTTTTTGTAATTTTCTAAAACGGGCAGTTCAAAAAAATAAGATGCGTGAATTTTATGGCCGTTTAAAAAAAATTAGCTTAGGAGGGTGAGTACATAAGGAAATAATCTTATTAAGTGCTTTTTGTTAAAACCCTAATATTTTTACTACTAAAAAACAAAAGTAAGATCTTTAATACGGGACACTGACTCCAGGAGGCTGAGGTATTTCACTTTTCAGTCAATAAATAGTCATTGCAAGGCTCAACGACAAAATCATGGAATTCTACATAATAATGCTTTATAACCTATAACCTTTATAAGCTATAAATGTAATAAAAATTGCCTGATGATTAACTGGCCCCAACACAATTCACACACAAAACACGGCGTAGCGACTAAAATATCCACGATCCGAGACAAATGAAGGCGATTCTAAGATAACTTAACTTCGTTCGATCGCATCAATAAAGCAGCAACGTGATAGATGCGTAAATTCAATAAAATTTTTAAATTTTTTGATGTGTCAGGCGACTGAGGTAAAAGACGAGTGACAAAGTTCAATAACGTATTTTTTAGTAAAATTGAATGCTATTAGCAAAATTTGGCAATTGCAGTGAAACACTATATGTATAATAGAATTAGGCCGAAGGTGTGCATATAAAGGTGTTTCAAATGGCTAAATATTAAAAACATAAAGTACTTTGAGATTTCTTCATTCCTTTCGATTAGTTAAATCAATTATTTCCGCATGACTTTAAAAATCCGAAAAAATAATTTTCGCCGTGCTAATTCGAGCTAAAGCCCTACTAATTTTGTAAAATTATGAATTTGTCACACCCAGTCAGTATATTCGTTCTTGTTTATGAGGCACAGAGGTACTAACTTTATATTGAAAAACAAAAATAAAAAAATGTACGTACTTTTCGACACTGAATGCGAGCCCGAGTTCAGATATACCAATATACCTGCAGGATTTTGGGATATGGTTTCAGGATAACATTAATCTTCCTTATCATGCTACACTTTTCCAATGGGGCTCTTACTTTCCGATTTATCATACTTTAAAATACAGTTATCTCAACCTCCATACAAAGAATCAAACTAAATATATGTGTATCGGAAAACCGTTCATGTTACAATTTATCATTACAGTTAAAAAAAAGTGTTTTATGTTTAAAAAATATTTTTCAAATAAATCGATAAAGAAAGCACCTACATATTTTATCAGTTCCTAAGGCAAAAGCCAATGATCAATTATTTTCTTTGAAAAGATTATCTGAAGAGTTTCTTTAAAATAATGTTTATTCGTTGAGTTTTTAATTACATTTCTTGATAAGTTTATTAAGATTATAAATCATGTGGATTGTATTTTGCGCGCCATTTCAATCATGTACATTAGAGTGGTCCAAATTTTGTATGGAAAAACCAAGAGTGATAAAAAGTCAAGGTGCGCGCGACTTTTCTGAATCCTTGGATCCTGCTGATTACAAAAAGTGCTTTGGAACCAAAAAAAAAATTGCGTTTAGATATTCCGCAACGAGCTTGAAGGTACTTTTTTAGGAATTTTTGAGTACTTTTTTTAATTTAAACACTATATCTTTTCAACCAGATAAGGTATTTGCAAAAATTAAATTGCATTTTTGTAAGAATATTTTGACCCTAATTCTGCATTAATAATAATAAATCTAGTCTTTCCCAATTTTTTTTATCGGCACTTTAAACTTCAAAATTTGTTAATTTTTTGAGATGTTTGCACATTCAAGAACCGATTTTTTTCTTATTTTGCTCTAGCAAATTTAATTTTATATTATTATTTTTTTATGCATTAATTTATCTATCAAATGACTTTAACAACTAAGCTATAAGCTTCACTTTACTTACTAAAAACCGTAAAATATAATCAAATTTGGCCAAAAAAAAGCTTTGAGTTCAAAATTTTCGTGGTGAAACAGAAACAACATTAGTCATTTGCGATGTATGTGTTTATAAAAATTCTAAATCCGGTCTCAGAATTGCTCTATCTCACACGGTTTTAGAGATATCTTAACCTAAAAATGCAAAAAACACCGTTTTTGCTATTTTTGAAGCTGTTATATCACAACATGGTAACTTTCAGCCTGGTATGGAAGTTAAAAGTGACAGCCTTTTTCTTCAAAACCCAATTTAAATTATATCGATATTTCTTTGTTCCTCCGAAATATCGTAAGCAGAAATAACAAAAAAACGTGTTTTTTGCACTCTTTCAACTTTTTAGGTTAGGATAACTCAGAGAATAAACAAGATATCGGTATAATTTAAATTGAATTTTAAAGAATCAGACTGGCACTTTTAATCACTATACCACTTTTTGCGGTTGGAAGTAAACTTGACTTGTAATATCACTTTAAAAAGAGCAAAAACGGTGTTTCTTATACTTTTATGTAAAAATATCTCCTTAACCGTACAAGATACAGCAATTTTGAGACTGAATTCGGAATCAACATCAACCAATACATCCAAAATGGCTATTTTAGTTTCTTTTTGATTTATTTATTTTTTTAGTTTCCTTAGAAAATCTATGAAAACTATGTGTTAACCTATTTTCCCAAAAATAACATGAAGTGCCAAGGTTTCGATATTGCGAAGAATGTTGTTTTACTCAGAAGATTAGGAACTAAAGAATGTATAAGAAAAAAGAGGTACCTTACGTCATCCCATTAAGATATCTTATTTCAATGCCTTGAAAACATGAAAATTAATTTTTTTTTAAGCCCAATTTAATTATACTTAATTGTTTTAAGTGAGTAAAAGTGTTACTAAAAGCTAAGTTGTTGAAATTATTTTAAAGATAAATTGATGCTTAAAAATATAAAAATTTAAAAAAAAATTTGCTAGAGCAAAATAAGAAAAAAATCGGTTCTTGAATGTGCAAACACCTGAAAAAATTAACATATTTTGAAGTTAAAAGTGCTGCTTAAAAAAATTGGGAAAGACTAGATTTATTGTTATTGATGCAGAATTTGACTCAAAATGTTTTTACAAAAATGCAATTTAATTTTTGCAGATACCTTATCTGGTTAAAAAGATATAGCGTTTAAATTAAAAAAGTACTCAAAAACTCAAAAATTCCTAAAAAAGTACCTTCAAGCTCGTTGCGGAATATCTAAACGCAATTTTTTTTTGGTTCCAAAGCACTTTTTGTAATCAGCAGGATCCAAGGATTCAGAAAAAACGCGCGCACCTTGACTTTTTAACACTTTCGGATTTTGGACCACTCTAATGTACATAGATAAAAAAAAAAAAAACAAATAATGTGACTAAGAAAAATCGCTAAAGGATGATATACATTAAAAAACAAATAAAAAACTCAATTTAAGGAGCGAAAGTCCCGTAAACATAGTATATCAATATTGCAGTGAAAAATTCTTTATAAAAATGCCTTGGACTGCATATTATTGGTCTCTATATTAAATTCCTTATTCCCACTACGTTGGTTAACCATACCAAAATAGGAAAACCAAAAGCTGAAAGATCAGTGTTCGCACTGTGTTGTTTGTTTTTTTCTTTAACAAAAAATGCTCGATAACTAGTTTGTCATCTTTTAATGAAAAATATTACCATTTCTTTCAATGAGTCTTTTTTTTAATATCTTAAAAAATTCCATTGAGGCATAAGTTTTATGTGCCTCTGAATGCACATAAAAAAAATATTTTTTTTTTTTTTTCAGTTTGCAAAAATAATCTTATCAACAAAATGATAGGTGACTGTTTCCACTTGATTAATACAGCAAGTTACGAAAAAATGTCAAGTGGGAAATCACATATGCTTGAAAAGATTATAGATATATTTCTGTTACACTGAACAACACTTTACCGCATTACCGCATCCAAGTTGGCACGATCTAAGCATGCAAATATGTACTTAACTGTAAGTTCAACATAAGGTTGTTTTTTAAACTAAGCAGGGTGCTAGAAAGGGATAATGTTATGGTGCCGATGTTTTTGGGTTTTTTTTTTCCTCCCTCTCTTAAACACACCTTCAATATATTCAAGGAAAACAATTATTTTTGAACAGATTTTGATTTTGGAAAAATTAAATAAAGACAATTTCAGTGTTATTAGGGGTGCTTTCAATTCGAAAACCTCAGTAAAGATATCAGAAACTGTAACCAGAAGTTTTCTTATTACAATTTTTAAAAACTAACATAAGATAAATATTAACAGCCATTTTTCAGTAATTTATTTTGAATATGTCTGCTTCGTTACTGTTAGAAAAATTGGGTTAAAATTTTTTTGGACAGTGTAATCACTTGAATCATATCAAACTACGTCATAATATTAACCTGCAAAAGCGATAAAAACAGTAAAAAAAACGACACATGTGAAAATACTTACAACAATAAAAAAATTCATAAATTGTAATTATTTATCAATAACTCGGAACACTGTCGCAATTTAGAAGGCGACAATAATAGGAAAAACAGAAATTGCGCGTCAAATTGAAGCACGTGGATGGAAGGAAAGTGGAGGAGTGAGTAAATCGCTGATTGATACTGCTGTATTTGCTTTAATAATTGCAAAGTATTACTTGTAATCGGTCACCGCAATGTTATTTGTTTCTTTTTTTTTTGTTTTTGTTGGCTATGAGGGGAGAAAAGACTAATAATATTATCCAAATATTTGCCACATGCATTTACAGCCCATATAGATAGATTCACACTTATTTTCATACTCATTGTGCCAGATAGAATATAGTAAAATACATTCAAACATATGTAGACACAAAGAGCACCATACTGTTGGTGTCAATGTGATGCGACGTATTCGATGTTCCTTCACGATTGGTTCATTTCGTAGGAGTGTCAGTACGAAATGTTTTTGTTTTGCTGACTATTTGCAAAACAATAAACCAGAAGAACGAAAGTTACAAAATTAAAATGTAAAAAAAATTGAATAACAGGAAAAAAGAGATTAGTTTTGTTTATTTTAATAAATATTTCAAATAGTTCATTATACAGAATGAAATGCAATATGCACAAAATTACTTGTAATTCTATATGTCTATATTTCTAAAGACATATCTATAGGAGAAGATATGCAAAACTTAAGAACAGCATTTTTTCGTTTAGAATTATGCCACCTTTTTTTACTTCATATATCAGGAAATTCCTTTGGATACCCTTGAATTTGTCCTTTGCAATTTGCTTACACGTTGCGAAATTTGAAAATGAGGACAGAAAATAGTAAAATATTAAAACAGAAAAGAGTGCAAATAACAAAATACATATGTACATACATACATATCTATAGATTTAAAAACGGACAAAATTGGAGAATATCTTATGAAATCAACAGAAACTGCAGGAAATTGGTTTGCAGAAAATGATGAAACAGGCATTCAGAAATTATATGACGTTGCAGTTATTTTCAGAATTACACTACGTACTATGAAATTAAAAATAAATGTTTTGAGCTTTTCTCAATATTTAATATTAACAGGGTATAATTTAAATCGAACAATTGAAAGTGAAAGTTTCAAAGGCACTAAGTGGCATTTTGTTAGTTTTGAGTTATTAGCAGAGCAAAGGTTAATAAAGATATTTTTTACTTTTTTTAAACAAAAAGAATTAATAACGCAATTTATGATAGCTCAGGAAAATTAGACGAAAAAAGAGCTGATGTGTGAAAAAATTCCAAGTGGATATTTTTCACCGGCATTGCCTTTATTTATGCATGATAAACAAAGTGTGCAAAGTCCATTGTGAAGTCGCGGGCTCAAAGGTCGCCAAAATCAGTTTTTTGCAAATATTACGTTAGCGCTTACTTCTACAGAAAAATGTAACGCAAATTTGTAGCTCAAGAAATTTCCTATAAAATGGTACTGAGATTTTTTTCGTACAACTTGCAGTTTAGGAGTACACCAAATTTAAAAAGTGTTAAAATTTTGTGACATGTACAATAAATGCAACATACTATACAGGTGTATATCAACATATTTCAATTTTTAAGTTGCAATTACTCTTGAAAGAGCAGTCGTACCAAAAATGTGAAAAGACTTTTTTATTGAAAATTGTATTCTCTACAAACTATATATTTTGTTCTTTTCGTGCAAGTCATGGTTTAGAAGATATTTTTCAAAAACAAAATAAGTCTCGAAAAAACTGGTTTTTGAAGAATATCTCAGAAACGGTAGTCGTACGATAAAAAGTAATGGGACCTGTTGTATATTTGTACCATCTGTTTTTTATAGAAATCCCTTTTATGTTTAACAACTGTAAAAAGTACCGTTACGGAGTTGGACCGAAAGCAAATTTTAGTTTTGCTCAACACTGTATGCAAAGATAATTTAAAAAAAACTTTTTGGCAATTAGCGTTCGATATCTCCAGAATAGTGCAAGTTATTGCATTAAAAGTTTATACTTAGTTAAAATTGTTTTTAAAGGTATCGATTTTTAGGTAGTTGAAAAGTTTTAAGCCAATTAGTTTTTAGTAAAACAAAATTATATTATTCTAAAATTAACTATTTGTGCTGAAAGTACATACACATATCCTTGATTTTTCAAACTTATAAGTAATAAGTCAATAAGATAGCGTTTACCTATTTCATGGACATGTTTATTTTTTAACATTTTAGGGATTATAATATAAATGTAATGATTTTAATGAAAATGTTTCATTTAAATGCAAAATTTTATATAAAAATATTTAATTATGTAACAGTCGAACTCTTACCTAATGTGTTTTATTTTCTAATTATACTTCTTTAAACGTTACATGCATTTGTTTTTTGCTAATGAATTCGTTTTCTTTGTTGGCATCATCTTCATCAGTTTTTTCTTCATTTTGAATTTGCATTTCAATCAAAATCTTATCCACTTCGTCACACATTTTTTGGCCTTCATCAATTAATTTGCGCATATTTTTCATTTTCCCAATAATCCTAAGTAAATTTTATTATTATTTGGTTAAGTAAATAAAATAAGTTACTGAGATAACTTAATTGGAGCGTTATTCAAGCATCAGCGTTATTTAACCATTCTATCTGTTTCATGTCTTTACAATTTATATGAAGCATACCGAAACAGAGACGGTTAAATAACGCTGACCCTTAAATAACGCTCCAATTATGGTATGGATATTAATAATTAGTTTTGAAAATGTGTATTTAAAATAAGCTAGAATTAAGCAGAATATCGTGAATAAAGTATTCTGCTCTACGCTCTTCAAAATTGAAAATTCGGACAACAAAAATGTTAAAAATTCCAAAAATTATCGAAATTCGATGCAATCAATTCACATTTGCAAAAGTGCGGAACAATCTTGTAACGTGGAAAGTATTGCTTTTATATTTCGAAAAAACAAAGATAATGTTTAATGCACTGGAAAATTTGATTAATAAACAGACGATGTATTGTTTTCGTTCCAGCTTTTCCAGAAAAAATTACAGTCAAGCCGATTGTCTCTGAATGTCATGAAAACGCACCTCATTAAAAGAAATGGAAATACACCATTGCTTGGTGGCTTTGACCACAAAATGGACTCCAAATTAATACATAATTGCGGCCGATGAAAAAACATATGTGCTAACCTTTCGAAGATATACACGGTACAACAAAATTGAAGTTTTTAAAAATCCCAAAAGGTTTGGAAAGTGTTTTTAGTGTTTTTTGTATAAGTATTCATCGTTCAAGCTCAAGTACTCATACGTTCGAAACTAAGTACGTATATTACTAAACACCTATCCACAAAATTTCAGCTTTGCTAAAATGACATAGGTCTGGCGGGCCTGGAATCTTAGACAATTAGGTACAGTAACAATATTGCATTTGTCAATACGTTTTTATTGAAATTTCTAAATAGTTTAAGTTTGCGAAGCCCAGGAGCTTGTCTAATGCACAGCGAATTATTTGTCTACCGGTATGTGATGTTGGGTCCTTAGATTTTTGAAAAAGAGAATACCTTAGGGGCTGTCCATTACCTCGTGGTGCTGCAATTCGCTTATTCAACAAAATTCCAAACTTTTGACTTTTATCTGAGTTCGACATACCAGAACTGTATAAACAAAATTTTTCCATCACATCTGTTTTCAGATAAAACGGCAAATCTAAAATCACGAATTACATCGGCGAGAAAATAAAGGAACATTTTTTGTACTCAGAATTTGAAAAAGAAAATGCCAAACGACGCAAAAAAGTGAAAATTTTAAACCTGAAGAAATGTTTCAAATCGGTCTGGCAGATTTTTTATAAAGCCTGTTTTATTGAGAAACCCAACTAGAACCAAAATGAAATTAAAAAAAACACTTCACGCTTTTGTGCGCTACACTTCATTTTGACACCAAAAACTTAAAAATTGTATCATATATGTAGCTGAGCGAACGACGAATTTCGCCCGATGAATATTCGCTGTTAATAAGAATTCGGCAATCAGAGTGACGACGGCAATAGCTGTTTTTATTTTGAATTGTTGTTTATGTTTTCTGATGACAATTTTAATAAATAAATAATATATGAATTTCTTCTTAAAAATATAAAAATTTTACATTTAAAACGAATTTTTTCCGGTATGACAATTCAAAATTTACATAGTTTTATTGCAACGAATATTCGTCTCGCGAATTTCGTCGTCCAGTGCGGTTGTGTTCAATTTCATATACATAGCTACTCTTGTGTTTTTTATTTTTGCAGCAAATATTCGTCGTACAAAATTCGTTGTACGCTCCAATTGTGTTTAAGCTAATGCATGACAAACTTGAGTTTTTTTGAACGAAAATTTTCAATTCATTTTAGTTATGAAAATGCTTAGATAGGCTAGTTTACATAGACATTCATAATCAAAATAATCATGAATTTTTTTTCTTCATGATTAAAACTATATTTTGTTCACATTCTTCTGATTTTAGATTACTAGTACTATTTTACTACTTTTTAATACTTTTTTGTATTATTTTTTCATGCGACAAATTTGTGTCAAACTGTGAGTTAATTTTGTTTGGTCTCTCAAATTTTGTTGGTACTGATTCAAAGATTGCTATTAACAAGTTATTTCATCCATCTCGTAGATTTCTGCACGAAAACTGTATTATTTTACTCCCAAAAGGAACAAATTGTGAAATATTTACGTGAAGTGACATCGTTTGCTCATTCATTTCATGATTAAAATAATCACCAAATATATGATTATACGAGTACAGAGATAATTCAATTCAATGGCTTTTATATAACTGCCTGTATTTAATTTCTTTTCGCACGGTATAAATCGTGATTTTAGATTTGTCATTTTATCTGAAAACTGAGACGTGATGGAAAAATTTTGGTAATGCAGTTCTTTTATGTCAATAACAAAGAATAATAATTATATATCGATACCTTAGAGCGCTATAGTCCTATCTCCACTTTTTGCGATTTTGAGATTTTTGCAGTTATGGCATCATTGTGGGCTTCTTTACCATGTGGAAAACTGTGTGATGTCAAAATACCACTAAAATACGAAAATATTCGATAATTAAGAAAAATCCTATCTCCAAACTGTAATATTTTCAAGAGCGCTACTTTCCTATCTCCACTGAATATTCAAATAAGTCACATTTTTTAAAAAAATTTTTCGTTTTTTGCATTTTCTTCACGTTTCGTGACTATTTGCGACATTTTAGTGAACAAATTTGGTTACACCCAAGGCTCCACTCTTGTTTGTCGGAACCAAAGATTCAAAAATTCAAAAAAAAAATCGTTTTTTTTCGTGTTTTCTACGCGTATCATGACTTCTTACGACATTTTAGTGGAAAAAATTCAAAAAATGCACTAAATACGTTGTTTTTTTCAATAGTAGTGGAATTCTATATAATTAATGACACACTATAAATTGGCTGGGGTTTCGTTAGAAATTAAGAAAATTGGTTAAAAACATTAAATTATGTTAAAAAATACTATAGGTAAAAATACTGCATGTATCATTATATCAAAATAGCAGCCAATCCTAAATTACCACTGTTTGAAATCTTCTTTTTGCATTTCCCAACAATTGGGAAAATGGAGATAGGACTATAGCGCTCAAAGGTATCGATATACAATAGTCCGAACTCAGATAATTTTTTAGTGAGATAAAGGTGGTGCATATATGAGACTTGCAAATTACGTAAAATATTTGAGCGGGGACTAGAAAAAGTCAAGTTGAGAAGGCCCAACATTTTTTTTTTGGAACCAAATAAGAGTCTAACATAAAACAACTAAAAAAAGTGTCGCTCTGACCTAACGTCGAAGGTATAGCTATCGGAACATTCGGATATATCGTCGTGCAAACTATCCTATATTTTTTTTTTTAATTTTTTGGAAAGCTAAAATACAGCTTAGAACTCCATAACTACTGATGCTTGGAAAAATGTTTTGTTTTTTATCTATTTCATAGATCGCTATTCTGTTTATTCAATAGAAGATAAAAATTTATGCAAACTTAAGTAGAAATGGAGTTCTGAGCTGTTTCTTAGCTCTCCAAAAAATTATAAAAAAGTTAGGATAGTTTACAATTGACACGACGATATGTATGTACTATTGTATCTTTTTTATAAACATCTATAAATTAAGAACCCCTTAATGGATTTGAAAAATATTGGTGTTAAATGGAAGATACTTTAACAAGCTATAAAATAAATCCAGATAAGCAGATTTTTTAAGATTTTAAACGTTTTTTTCGAAAGAACAGGTATTTTTTTCCAAAAACACGTATAGTTTAGTTTATTTCATATCATCTGATATGTTCTGTAACTGAATTTGCCTTATTGGTGTTAGTTTTTAAAGGAATATAAAAAAAGAGCAAAACTTTTCATGAAATTTAGCAAATATTACAATACAACAAAAATTGTATAAAAGTCCATCCATCCAATGGGTTCCCAACTCACATATATCTGTTTTCATAAAAGATATATCCGGATCTTTGGATGGCTATAGATCAGATTGCATTCAAATTTGTTAGAATTGAAAACTCAAGTTATAAAGTTTGGTTTAAACAAACTCACGTCACAGCCGAAAGCAATGTAATGAAGTACTTCCTCTTTTCCATCGGGAAGTCATGAAATTTGTATTACCTTGAAAACTTCTTTCCCGCTTGCCTCAATTTTTCTATTTCCTCCTCCATGATTATACCTTCATTATTTTTATGATGAAAATCATAATTGTTTAACAGAAACTTTTCATTTTGCTGCAGTTCCTCAATTTTATCTTCTAAGTAACTTAGTTCGTTAGTTGCCATTGCCTAAATAAGACCAAATTAAAATAAACAATAAACTACATATGTACTTCCACAAGTTGGTTTTCTTTCTTACCTCTAATAATAACCTTTGCATTAATTAAATTTTCCAAAGTGTGCTAATTTCGCAAAATAAATAAGATTTAATTTGAAATTTGTCGAAAAAGCGGGTCAAGCTGTCAAGCTTTTCGAAATTATGACAAAAATGTCAGACCAGGATGTTCGAATAATCTATTACATATTAGGTATGTTCGTTATGATTTTCAGTAAAAATTATTCAGTAACTAACTGCCATACCAAAATTGGAGCGTCAGCGTTATTTTACTGTCAAAAATTTCTCATGTACATACAATTTGTATGGCGCATACCGAAATTGCCAACGCTCAACGCTGAGCTATTCGAATTTCCAATTTTGACAAAGAGTTATGGAGTGAAGTTAGGTGCAGAAAAGTAAAAAAAGAAGCAACAATATGATTTTGACAAACAAATCACTTCAACGCAACGCTCTTTATTTCGGTATGGCGCTTGACGATTTTGAGTAACGTTAAATAACGCAACGCCTGACGCTCCAATTTAGGTATGGCAGAAAGAAACGAAATGGTTCATTTTTAATTCCCGCTATGAAATTTTCAATAAATATTTTACTTTGCGACGACATGCTATATGTTCACTGCTAGAAATTTTGACGAAAATGACAAAATGTTGTCGTACAACGCCTTACACTACGCACTTGTTGGTAAACTTCGTACATGTTCATAAACTTCGCCATACATTACCAACATGTTGGGCAGCATGTTCACGGTTTACAAAATATTTCGTAAACCGACAACATGTTGGCGAACATGCCCATACACTGCTGATTTTACCCCAACACCAACAAATCAGACGAACAAATCACTAATGTATGCCCTGCTTAACTTAGTAACAGTCAAAAACAATTTGCTCGCAAAGAGGAAAAAATGCTTTGTGTAATCCAAACAGAATTCAATAACAACTATCCAGTAAAGACTAATAAACATTTGTTTTTGACACTTGGCAATATTATACATTAATAAAATATAAATTTTTTCAACGCTGAAAAGGTCACTCGGTGTCTTTTAATTTGACTAACTGAATATAAAAAATCGCAGCATGATGTTTATTTCATTGTTTGGAAAAATTGTTTTGAAAACATATAATTTTTATTTATGAAAAATATTGCTGAGTCAAAAATATGTACGTTTTTTTACTGGATAGTTTTTTGTGGTAAAATTTTCAGTAACATTTGTACAAATTATCACAACGCAAACAGACCTATTTATAACAAAAAAGAGTTCTTCAACTTTACAAATAAATCTCAGTGAACTAAATTAATAAAAGAAAAAACAAGCAAATCTCAATTAACAAACTTCCAACTTTCAACTTTATATAAGCAATAAGCACACCTAGCCTCAAAAACCAACTTTATACAAACCTCAAAGAACCAATTAACTACAAATCTCAAGGAACCAATTTTATGCAAATCTCAAAGAACTAACTCAATGAACCAATTTCCAACTTTTTCTCAAAGAACCAATTTTCAACTTCTAACTTTACGCAAACAATTAAACCAATTTTGTGCAAGATGCAATAAACCAATTTAATACAAACCGCAAGGAAAACATAACATAAATCTTTTTTTTTTTTTTTTTTTTTTTTTTTTTTATTGATAAGAACTCAGACAACTATACAGTTGGTATAAGAGTAATTTAAAAAAAGAGAAGTTTTAAGATAATAATTCAATAAATAAATAAATAACTTATTAATAAATATCGACAACAATTTAAATTTCCAAAGTTTTTACATAGTTTTTTAAGTTTTTTTTGAAATATTCTAAATTAGTACTGTTCAAGAGATTTGATGGCAACATATTAAAGGCTTCAATTGCAGTGTTAAGTAGACCATATCTGTTTCTATTGGTCCTTGATTTAATTGTTCTGATGTTAGTGTGTCTTCTTGTGTGGTAACTGTGAAGTTGATTTCCAATTGTAATTTCTGTGTTGTTCTTGATGCAGTTATTTTTGATTTTATAAATGTATTTAGCCTTTTCAATGAAAATAACTTTGTTGAGATTCAAAGCATTAGTTTTGCTGAAAACTTCAACCGTAGGAGTGTGGAAACCAATTTAATAAAATTTCATAGAATAATTTTTTTCAATTCTCAATTATAAAAATCTCAAAGTACCAATTTAATACAAATTTCATAGAATAAATTTAATAGAACAAATTTTATACAAATCTCAACGAACAAAATTTATACAAATTTCAAAACTCTAAAGGTTCGTCCATACCATGATTCAATAGTAATTCAACCATGGCTCACACGTACAGTGTTAACTGCGCAAGCCTAGTTCGTGCAAACTTTATTAAAACAATAAACACACCTAATCTCAAAGAACCAATTTTATACAAATCTCAAAGATTGTTGCAACACTGATCGTAATTGACATTTGACAGTTTATATCTATCGATTTTTTTCAGTTTGCGCTACATTTTAGAAAAAACACGTGTCGAAATAGTTTAATTAAAAGCGTTTAGAGATTCCAAAAGTAACTCTAAACCCAAAAAATAAAAACATTTAAAACAAAATGGTAATAATGGAAACAAAAGGAAGACTAGCTACTGATAACGATGATCCATCAGAAGAAAAGGAAGAAATACCGAAGGACGTTTTGGTTATAGCTCAGGAGATTAAAATTGTGCATTCGCTAGCATGCAATGATGTTAACAAGCGCAACAAACAAATCCGGAAACTACGCAAATGGTTAACTTTACGCTCACAAAGTTCCTTTACTTTCAATGAAGATGATTTTTTGCGCATTTGGAAAGGGCTCTACTACAATATGTGGATGTCGGATAAACCATTGGTTCAGGAGGATTTATCTGAAGAATTGGGGAAGCTGCTGGAATGTTTTGGTGATGTGAAAATTGCTGTTAACTTTTTCGGTGCTTTCTTGCGTACGATGTGCAATGAATGGTTCGGTATTGATCAGTGGCGTATCGATAAATTTCTTATGCTTGTACGTCGTATGTTGCGTTATATGCTTCGTGTGTTACATTCCAGCAAATGGAAAAAGGAAAGCATAGAATTGTTCAATCAGCACATTTTTCAATCGGTATTGGCAAACACAACGTCCACAGGCTTGACAATGCACTTTCTGGATATATTCTTCGAAGAACTTGCCAAGGTGTCGGAAGGTAAAATTGGTCCTCAGCAGGTGGGCACATTTGTCAAACCATTTGTATGGTTGCTAAAAACACAAAGTGATTTTAAGTTGATTTCGCATTGTCGCTCACGTGTCTTCTATCATTTACTTTATCAAAGTACGTTGGGACGTGAATACCAGGAGAAATACAACGCTTGGAAAGATATGGGATTTCCCACAGCTTCTATAAATGATTTGGAAAAAGTTGAAAGCGATCACGTCGATGATGAAACTGAAGAAAACGAAAAAAATATAAAAACCGATATTAAACATTTAGATCCACGTGCTGGCAATGTTGATGTTTATATGCCAGAATTGCCATTGGATGGCCAACTTGTTATCAACGAATTGGAGTTGGCGTTAAAAGAAGTAGTTCACCTAAAACGTAGGAAAATGTTGCGCAAATTATTGGACACTTTTCAAACCTATCAAAATGGAGAATTTCCTTTAGGTGTCAAAACCATGCCCAGATTTGAAGAAAAATCTGAGAAACCTTTAATAAAAGATAAAATATTTCAACTTGAGAATCTTGAAAATGAAATGTTCTCAACAGGGCGCAAACTAAAGCAATTGAGTAAACGCAAAAGACGTAAACTGTTGAAATCTATAAACTACGATAATGTCGATGAAGCAAATTTTGATCAGGTCGTTGAAAAATCAATACCCAAGCAATATTTAAAAGAACGCAAAAAGAAATTTTCATTATTAAATGGTTGGTTGGAAGAAGAAATATCGGCAGAGCCACCAAAAAAGTTACGAAAGACGGAAACTGGGGAAACTAACGATAAAGCGCAGCAGAATATCAAAAAATCTAAAAAGAAAGCAAAACATACTAAACAAGAAACTGACACGCAGAAAAATGAAAACGGCATCCAAGTCAGCAAAAGTGATAGTAGAAAAGAACCAGAAATTATTGATAAACCTACCGGATATAGAAATGATACCGGTACTATTAAAAAACAATCGGTGAAGTCAACACCAACCCTTTCAAAAGCAACTCAAAAAAATACAATAACTTCGTCAAAAATCGCTTTGAAAGCATCATCAGCAGGAGCCTCAGAATGGGATACACCTTTGGCTGAAGGTGAGATTGAATACTTCATACCATCGCGTAAAATACAATTAAAAAATGCACAAAATTCCTTATCAACAGAGTTAGTACGAAATCCATTTGTTAAGAAAAATTCTTCCGCATCAAAAGACACACCCAAAGTTAAAAAAATTGCTGCTGCTCTTGCTACCAATTCGCCTAAAACACCACTAAGCACCAAGCGTGTTAAAATTGCTCTAAAGAATAATACAGAGCAAAAACCATGCGAGTATATGAAACAAATAAGAAGTTCACCCAATCTACCTTTTGATGCAAATAAAAAACCCGGAAAGGGTTTGTTAAAACCTAATTTAATGCCCAGCCCGATAAATCCATTCTATAAAAAGAAAATTGGCTTGCGTTTGCTGAATGATACCATGTGAACTTTATTGAAAAGTTTTTCAAATAGTTAAGTACTTTTTAAATTATCAACTAAATGAATAGAATGAATAAAACAAATGTAACTGTATATACATTTCTTTTAGTAGAAGCTTAATAAATGTTATTTTTATTTATACTTGTAAATTTTTAAATATTTTCAAAAAAAGAAAATGATCTTTTGCTTTTTTGAAAAAAAAGTTATAATTTATGCTAAGTTCTAAATCACTGTATTTTAATTAAAATGAGTCTTAATAAAAAAAATATCGTATTGCTCCAAACTGCAGAAAGTTGTTTTATTGAAATTACGCAGTAAAAGTTGTTATTCTCGCCATTATCATAAAATGCATCCTCTTGTTCAAAATTATCATAAAAAAATTATTTTTCCAAGAGAAAATCGTGATCAAAATCGTATTTAGGAAAAAAGTGCTTATAAAAAAGTTCTACAGTGACTGCCGTACGAGCAAATACTTACCACATGCTCTGCTGTTTCCAAAGGACTGCTAGAAATCACATGAAGAATAACATAGTATTATTTCATGAGTGCAACCAACAATTGAAAATGTTTTGTTATTTTTAATTAGCAATTTATTGAAATCATACGTAATGGCCACATTTGTCTATGTTGTCAACAAAATGTTAATAAAAATAAGTGAAAATCGAACTTATGATAAGCTATAAAGATCTTTAATAAACCGACAATGATAATAGATTCAATATAATAAATGTAAAAATGTTTTAATATCTTTACAAAATTTATGCAGTATATAAGAAATGCAGTGGTAAAAAACAATGATAATTATTTTACATTAAAGTCGAACTAATCAAACTCGAATACGGGTTTTCCATCTGTATCCCATGTATTTTTGCATTTTTTGAAAGCACACACCAAATAAAGAGCTGTAATGATAATATAGAAATATTAAATAAATATTAAATTCAGAAGATCCATAACAAAACGCATTAATTCCACTTTTTAAGATTTTAGCTAATTTGCCTGAATTCAATTCTACATATTAAAATCTATGTAACCATTGTTATAAAACATAAACGTACCATACAGTGGTCGAAAAATCGAAAAAGCTGGCCAAAATTCTGAAAGTCGATAATAAGAGTTTTTTATGATGCTGATAACGAATCCGAATTTTGTATTTTTTATAAAACAATTTGACGGATCAACAATAGTGGTGTTTTTGATGATGCTGATTACGCATCTGAAATTCACTTTTAAAAAAACAAAATGGGGGATCCAAAATGGTGAACTAAATTCTACTATTTTATTCCGACCAAAAACGGCATGTGGAAGTTTTTGCTATTGGTTATAAAGTATCTGAAATCCTTTTTTTGAAATACAAAATGGAGGATCCACAATGACGAATCGTTTAGTGCAAAACTACATTAATAAACAAGAAGTCAGTGTATTGGAGTGATTGAGGTCGGTGATTAAGAATATGCAATTTTTTTATAACTAAAAATGGCGGACAGAATATACCAAATAGCATCTTTTTCTTCAAAAGTTTGGTTTTTGGAATCATTTATTACGAATATGAAATACTATAAAAAAAGCCCTAATAACTTTATTTGGGACACCTCGAGGCAGATACGGATTTACGGATTTGTTGAAAAATGTACTATGAATACGATGCATGTGGAAATCAAACGGATTTCTTCTGTTTCATTAACATTTGTCGTATTTGAAACCACTTCAACAAATTTTTTGTTATGCAATATTTTCCCGAAATAGTTGTCTAATTATATAAACAGTAAAATATATTATCTCGTTTGGATCTGAGAAACATGAGACGATTTATAATAAAAAAAAAAAAAAAACAATTCTTCACAGGAATATGAAGGTTAACTTTATACTCAAACGAAAAGAGTTTTTTAGGCACAGAGGTTTTTTCTGAATTCTGAAACGAACGAAGAGAGTTATACTCTTCCATTTGAAACAGTTTAAAGTGCTTATTTTTCGAAATTTTGTCAGCTTTTTTAATTTTCTGACCTGTGTGCAACGGTTAATAATTTAATTGTAACTCAATACCAAAATGGTTCAGGCCAATATGAAACATTTACAATACATATCCTGACTTAAATTACTTTTATTCGTTTGTGCAAAAAATTGTTCTGATGGAATTAATTACTGCGTTTTGTTATAGACCTCTTCAATTAGCCTTAGTATGGAAGACGAAACGAACCGAATGACTGATTTACATCTCAAAAGTTAAGACAAGAATTGAAATTTTTGATTATAAACTTTATTCTCTGAGCTAAAATGAAACGCTAAAATCAATGCAAATTCTTCTGGAAAAGTTTCAATCGGCTGATATTAACGATTGACATTCAGTCACTCGATTTGTTTCGTCTTCCATGCTAAAGCTATAAATGTGAAACATAAATTAAGAAAGTAAATTTCAAATCATTACATTCCCAGAATAATGAAATGTTTTCATAAATGAATTTAATTATAGATTCAGCGATAATAACACTATGAAATTTTGAACGAGATCTTGATAACTTTGCTGCTCTAAATGAACACATTTAAATGCAATAATTTGGAGTTGAGTTTCTTAGTTGACTTACTTGTTGCTTCCCATTCAGACTTCGAAAGTGAACCATAAGGTTTTGAAGATTTCGCCAAGCTATGCAAATGTGAAAATTGCTCATTGTTGCCTATTCTGTTTGGATAGACTGTTTCCAAAGCATTCATACGTTGAAGCAATCCTCGTCCTGTAAAAATAAATTCTTAGCGGATGATTCTTATTATAATGTTGTGTCTCTTTAATTTGTCATGTAGTCAGCCCTAAACTTTATATATAAAATGGTAAACTTTTATTTTTTTCTGAAATTTCCTTCTCCATTAGAGCCTAATGAATCTTGCTGTACCATTTTCGGTCATTCTCCTAATTGTTGATGTTGATTTTGGCAATTTTTGTGAAATGTTTAGTACTAAACATGTTTTAGGGACGCCAAAAAGAAACTTACCATTGTCGGCAGTCTCCTTATAATAATCAGCAAATGTTGTTTTGCGTTCCAGCTTAAGACCATGTTTACGGCATAACTTAACTAATGTGGGAAAATGTACAAGAAATTCAGGACAATCAACCACTCCTTCTAAATGAAATTGGTATTTAGCACCAAAAAGTGGCGGTGGGCTTGTATCGCACGTAAAATCAATATTGTATACATCATTGCCAAAGCTTCGTGAATTCGTTGACTGCTGCAATCGACGCATAATCTCAAAAGCGTCAGGTATTGTTGCAATAAAGTAGCCACCCGGATTTAAGCATTCTGCAGCATTGCGTACCATACAGTCAGCTTGTGAAAGTGACTCAAACGAATAGTGAAATGCAAATTGACAGCTGACAAGGTTTAATTTTAACGATGGATCGTTATAGCGCTCTCGTAAACGAACCAAAGTTGAATCGCAAGCAAAAAATTCGGCAGTGAATTTCGAACCAAATTTGGAACGCGTTTGCATTCCATCGTAACGCGTCTTACACTGTTCTACACTGACTTCCGCGATATCGGTACAGATGAGGTGCTTAATGTTCGCCTTCTCCCACTTAAGCAAATCGCCACCCTTACCACAGCACATATCAAGTACACGTAAAGGATCTCCTACGCGTTGTGTACCCTTGATTTTTCGCAAATACTCTGAAATCAATTGACTTTTAATCCAATTATTAAAATTGCGCATATGAAAGATTCGTGATTTAAATCGCTCCTGCCGACCGGATTCTTTTAATCCATTATAATGCGAGGCTACAACAAACATGTTACCATCACTTTGTGGCTCGTCAACCGATTGTTTTTCTTCCATATTTTGATCATCATCGCTGCTATCTGGTTCTTGTCGTTGTTGTTGATGGTCTATGTTAGCATATATATCATCGTCCTCAGAATCTTCAGTTTTGTTGCTTTCATGCAAGTCACTCATTTTGTTATTTATTATGTTTTTAGGAAAAATAAATTTATACTTCTCCGACAAGCCACGGAGATTAATTATATGTCAAAAATGTGACATGATATAAAATGTCATCATTTAGCTTTGTTTAATATTTCCAATTTCATAGTAACTTTAATAAACACACCTAATTTATAAATTTATTGATAAAATCATGATGCAATTATAGAGGTAGCGCCAAATTGTCAAAACGAGTAAAGCGGAGACAAAAAAGTTGCAAGTTCTGTCAATGATAACATAATAGAAACAGCAAAATTGTTGTTGTTTTGCTAGTTAATTTTGACAGAACTTCCTACAAAATAAGAAGAACAAGAAAGGCCCTCTGACGCTGGGGTTACCTTGGTAATTGTATCATGCATGTTTTGTTTGAGATCTTAGATCAGAGTAGAGCAGAGCAGCTTTTGAAAATAACTTATCCTGGATCGATTCGTATTACCTTTCCCCATTGGAAATTCAAATGATGAGCTCTCTGACTGACTCAGTGTGCGCCGTACCGCTTTTTTATCAGCATTCAGATCATGGCTTTAAGCATTGTTGTTTTTTGATAAACGCTTTAATTTTCATCTTTTGGACTTTTTGCGCTTTAAGACGCAAGATTTTTCCTGGACTATAATTTATTGTTTTTAATTTTTAAGTTCTAGTTTAGTTTTAAGTTATAGTCGTTATTTTTAATTTTAAGTTTTAGACATTTCATCATATCAGGCGTTTTATAACTCCCTGAGACTTAATTTAATTTGTCACTATATTTAATTTTTCTTTAAAAGAAAGAGTGCCTTTTAGTAAAGTCAGACGACGGGCACGGACACGTAGGGCACTTCAAGTTTGTGGGCAAACGGAGGGAAATGAAAAGCACCATTTCCCTCCGCTTGTCATAAATTCGATGTTTACATAAAAATCTAAAGCGGAAAAGAACAGCTTAGAGCGGACTACACTTTTCAGAGTACAATAGAGCAAGCTTGAGCAGAAAAAAGTTTAATCGAACACTTTTGACTGCTCTAACTTGTTCTAGAGACAGACAAAGCTTCTATGTGATTGATTAAATAAAAAAATCTTAAAGTACCAAATTATAAAAAAAAAAACACAAAAAACTAAATACAAAAAAACTTATTTTATCGAAATCACAAAGAACTTATTTGATATTTACAAACCTCAGAGAATCAAATTTAATAAACACACCCACTTTTCTCAAAGGACCAATTTTAATAAACAAACCTAATCTCAAAGTACTAACTGTCTCTCAAAGAACCAGTGATGTCGTTTGTACTCCTATGGGAGTATTTTACTCCTATTTGAGCAAGCGTACTCCTATACTCCCCTGAACCATTTTTGTACTCCTTTTCAATACTTGGTGCTTCATTGCAAGTTTTCAATAGCCGTATTCACGATCTTGTTGCAAATGCAAATTTGATTTAAAAGAAATTTTACTGAATAATTGTGCGTATTTAGAAAAAAATCACAATTTTATTAATTACATACAATGTGCTTAGTGCAAACATTACGAAGAAATCTTTGTTAATTAAATCAAAACGAAATAATTGAAATTTAATTGTATTTGTTTACATTTTATTTTCAATTTGTGACATATACGGTTGTCAAAAACATAAAAGTCATTAAGCAATTGTGCCAACCACAAATGAAAAAATTAAAATCAGTCACAATAGACTATTGGAAATCAATCGTGCAATAGGTTTTTGTGTTGCAAATTTGGTCTTGCTTACAAGACTCTTGCTTTTGAAAATTCAATAGAATTTGTTTTTGTAATTTAAAATAATTTTGCATTTGCTACGATGCAACAAGATCGTGAATACGGTTAATCAAAAAACATGTGTAATGCAAACTAAAATTTTCAATGCTGCTTAGCGCTGGTTCACACGACAGACAATTTAGTCTGTCTTAATGTATGTGCTGATTAATAATTTTGAAGTGCACATACTGCACATAGATTTAAATGTTGTCTGACAATATTTTAAATTTGTTTTTAATATTTGAAAAATTCGCAGTAAGTGAATGGCGATAGTTTGGAAAAGCCTTGAAAACAAGTGATTTTAATGAAATATGGACAAGTCAGTGAAAAAGTTTGAATATTTCTGCAATTAAATTTACGAATTCTATATATTTACAACAATTTTATAGTTAAAGCAAAAAAAGTAGCTGCGAACTCCACTGATGCTAGCAAATCACCAGAAACGAGGAGGTAAACGATATCAGACGTGCTGAAGTATCCAGGAACAAAAGAGCACAAAAATTTCGAACTGCTTTGTTGGAACGTTTTATTGCTCGAATCAAGAATGGGTCCAAAGAATGAAGCAAAGTCGTTTTGAAAATATTACCAAGTTTCGATTCCAACCAACGTAAGGCAATTGACAAGACATGAAAGTTCAAAATTTCAAACTTGTGAGCTCCAACTTGCTTGTTATATTTACATAGTGTATTCCTTGAAATGTGTAAATGCCTCCAAAATCTCGTAAAGCTGTCAAAATTCCTATTGGTTTTGACAACTTTTAAGAGGTTTTTGAGGAATTTAGTCGTTTTAAATATACCCTCATAATTTTGATAGTAAATCTGATTCTTATTCTTAAGTAATGAGTCAATTACATAAGAGAAGGAACTATACATACATATGAGTCTAGAATTACAATAATAAGCAATATTGTCAGTTAAAAACATCTACAATAAACAACTTGTAATTGATACCGTCATTAAAAATCATTTTATTCTGTCAGACGGTTTAAAAATGAACATGTTAGCATAGTACTCCCCATTAGCCCAAAATACTCCCCAAAAATCTAAAAATGAGTACCGAGATTTTTTTTGAAACGACATCACTGCAAAGAACCTTTAATAAACACACCTAATATCTTGCAGGTTGATAAGTATAAATAAACTTCAATACAGCGGCTTAATCTTTTGTTATTCTTTTCTTTTGTTTTAAGTGACGACATTATTCAATTCGGGTCCTAAAAAAGATCTTTAATTAATAACGCCATATTTCTCTGACAATTATCAAGTTAAATTATAAAACGTGAACGTTTCCCATCCCATCTCATTAGTTTATTTACGTGTTACTTGCTATTGATTATAGTAAATTTTATAAGAGATAACGAATTCTTTCATTGATAAGAGCAGTACTTATATTTTGATTGCGTGTATAGAATCCAAGTTCACTCATAGGTATGCAAAAATGTCCAAAGCGGAGTTGGGCCCGAACCTTAACTCAAACAATATCGACAAACATGACAAAGTAAAAACCTGGATAGAATCGTTGGGACAGGAGGATGAATATTCTGTTGTGGATTTAGATGATCTTGAATCCATGCCAGAATCATCGGTTGTCGAAAGCAGTGACAGTGAATTCGACAGCTACGAGGATGACGAAAGTACGCTAAGTCGTGGTGGTGTTAAAACAACAGAACTGGGAACTAAAATTGGTAGGTGTTTCCATATAAGACTTGTTACAGAATAAAACTCTTTCTTCTATTCGATAACTCACTATGGCAGTGATGGCGAACCTCTTTGATCCTGCTTATCAACACTTCAATTTATTATTTGTAATATGTCGTCTGCCACATAACAGGAAACCTATGCAATTGTACATATAAAATTAGTCTAATACCTTCATACTTTGAGTAAAAAGTCCGGTAAAATCCGATCACTGGAAAATTCCAAAAATTGACTGAGTTATAGCATTTTGAAATCGTAAAATGGAAAACTCAAATTTGTAGATATCGTTCAAAGTTCAAAGCTGTTCAATTTTCAATTTTTCAGGGTAGAGGTTCGGTAAGACCGATTTTATTTGTATTTGTAATTACATTATCGACCTGAAATCAGTTGTAAAATGTTCAGAACATGTCTAGGCACTGAATTCCACCTTAAACTGAAAACCGGTAAAATTGACTCTATCTCTTCTATTTAGCTGTACTGTTAAATTTTGTGAGTGAAGATAAGATACCTTTTCCACTGGAAGATTTTTTTTTTAATAGTAAGTACATTTTCTTATTATATTAACATAGTACATACTTGCATTTCCATTAATTTTACTTTCTTAAAGTAATAAAAAAACAAAAACAATCATTCAGGATCAAATACATGGTGGACAAAAAAATAGGTTCATTGCTAAAAAATCATGAAAAAGTAGGGAAAATAAAAAAATAATATTGCAGCAGCTACTATTTAGTAGCATTACCCTTATTATTAATTACTGCGCGATATCTTTTCGGCACTGAGTGAGTCCACCAAGGCCTGGCAAGTGCTTTTCGGAATATCGTACCAAGCTTTTGAACTTTTGCCCACAACTCCTCCCTGTTTTTTAGTTTTATTCTTATTTTCTTTTTAACTATTTTCCATAAATTTTCGATTGAGTTTAAGTCCGAAGATTACACTGGACAAGTCATTAATTCCACATTATTGTCCGGAATCCACTTTTTCGCTAGACGCGAAATGTGTTTTGGATCGTTATTTAGCTTAAATTATAATTTTAATGGCAAATTCCATTCAGCATATGCAAGCATAACTTTCTCCAAGATACGGACGTAAAAATTTGATTCCATTGTTTCCCTGATACAGAACACCACCATAAGAAAAATAAAATATTGCCACCTTTGTGTTTGAAGGTTTTGGTGATATAGCGAGGATTATATTCTGTATTTTTAGGACGTCTTATCCAAGTTTTTTATCACTATCAATTAAATTTACTTTTGTTTTGTCCGACAAAAAGGTTTTGAGTCTTTTTTTTTTTTCGTTAACTGCGACGTCCAAATCTGATTGTAATTTTTCGAATGCTAATCGGTTTTTCCTATGTTTCTTAGTCAGAATTGGAACATTCCGTGATGATCTCCAAAAAAGTTTTTTTATACCAAACGCCGCCTAACAGTTCTAGTAGAAACTGGAACTCCAAACTCTATTTGGACAACTACAGCAGACTAAAAGAATCCCGACATGATCCCTGCACGAAATAAATATCATCTTTTCAGTTGTTTTTCTTGATCTACGCAATTTAATTGTTGTTTTTGTGGCAGCATTTCATTTCAAACAAACTTTTGCGATCTTTCAATTAATTTTGCTATTTCCCGTTGGCTTTGGAACTCACTTCGCAGCTTCTTGATGATGCAACTCTCTTTGTTCGAGCAATGCCTTCTTCCTCAACACATTTTGTTCTAAATATTTTACATATAATTTTTATTTACAATGTCATCCATTAAGCAACCTATTTTTTTGTCCATTGAAAATTTTGGCGTTATTTTTAAATCGGTAAAAATGAGAATCGCTATCAATTAAAAATTTTTCGAGACTTGAGTTTTGAAAACATAATAGATTTGCATAATTGCTGCAAGCGGTCTCCCGAATTTTTATGGACGACATAGAAAAAACGTTTAAAACATATTGAAGCAATGGTTGACCCTATTATTTTGTTCTACACTGTATCTACGTAAGAATTAGGAAACCTCTAATAATTTTCTTTTATCTGGTATTTTTAGTGCTTTTCTTTACCTCATTTTTTACCGAATATTAAATTATGATACCAAAAAGAATTGTCTTCATGCCATAGTTTTGAACTGTTCAAGAAAAACCGTGTTCTCGGGCTAGAGATTTTAAAATAAAAAAATTAATAAAAAATATGTATATATTTTTTTATGTTTTCCCAAGATTTGGCTTGGGGCAAAAAAACATGTTATGGCAGCAGCTAAAAAATGTTGAATAAGATGAATATTACATTAATCTGATATAGCTGTCCTTTTGAATTACAAAACAATGTTGCAAATCATTGAGTTTTTTGTCGCTGAAAAAACTGTATTATTCGAGAACGCAACAAGCTTTACCTAAAATGATTTTTTCTCTTGAAAATAGTGCATTTCAATAAATTTGATTTCGTATAATATAGCACCAACCGAAATTTCTACCATAACTGAAAGTTTGAAAGACCTCTTCAATTCCATAAACAGCGTACAAACAGTTGGAAATGTTAAAATTGAAAATTCTACTGGTGTACATATTGGTAATATCACAAATATAAATGGCAATATACAAATAATACATGCGGGTCATCAGCGTAAACATAAAAATAACAACAAGGCTCAGTCAGAGGAAGAAGTACCACCTGAACGTCCACCTAGATGTAAAACGAGATTATCACGAACAGTTCCCGTAAAAGAAGAGCGCGAAGAACGTATTCGCCAAGATGCTTTCATCGATAAAATAAGTAACTAATGCATGATAACGATAAATTTGAAGTTTTATATAAATTAAAAATAAATATTTCAGAAGTTAAATTACCACAACTTTCCTATGAAGTAATTCCGCGTTGTACTTGGTTAGCGCAAAAGCCACTTGAAGATTATGATTTTTTAGAAGGACCAGTCGAATATGTTATCATTTGTAAGTACATATATTTATTTTAGTTTTTAAAGAGGTTTACTAACCAGTACTGTTCAATTGCAATCAAAACATTAACAAATTAAAATTTTTTGCCGACGTTTCGTCAAACATTTGTTGACATCTGCAGGGCTAAAATTTTATTATTCTAAAAAAACACAACATAATTAACATTATATACCGAAACATTTATAAATATTACACTTACTATTTGTTTAACAAACATATATTTTCATATATAAACATGTATATAGCCTCATCAGAGTCACTCCGGCTTTCTAATGAAAGAAAACGCAGTGCTTTAGCCATTACGCTATTGGACACGAATAAACTCTCTGTACAGGATCGCTTATATGCATAGACCATAAGGCTCACTAGCGCCGTCTGCTTGTGTCTTCTTTGAACTTCTAATATAATGTTTCGGTATATAATGATAATGTTGACTATTTGAAAATTATACTAATATCATGAACTTTAGATATTATTTGCCATGCATTTTTCAACTTAGAAAATTATGACAGTTAGGATAAGAGAAAAAACTACTAAACACGGCTATGGTGACATATGTTTCGGTTAGTTAGATGAAAATTGCGTTTTCTGATACTAAGAATATTGAATGCAAGCTCTTGTCAGAAACTTAGTCAATTCGGACAAGAATGGGTGGCACCTCCCATATTCTCAGTGTTCAAAATGCTGTAGAGCAATCGTTATTTGAGGTAATGCAACCAAATTTCGCACAAATAATAGGAATTGTTGTTAGCGCAAGCTCTGAGCAAAAACTAAGAGAGTTCGGACAAGAAGGCGTAGCACCTCCTACACATGCAAAATTTTTAAAATGCTGTAGTATTGGGTATTTAATTTTTGGCCAGGAAAATGATGGCAATCTTACTAGTTTCGATTCAATTCAATTTATTTTATGTAACACTATTAAAAATTGTTTGAATTTTTATAAAAACAACATAACATAATGATCTAAGCGCCTATCCATACTGATTTTTATTGAAATTGTGCGTAAGATTTTTATTCCTATCAGCTATTTATTTTATACTAGAGTTCGCCTTGTAGCTGAAATTCGACCATTTCGTTTTGACTATAAAGCAACCTTCCTTGGTCGATAAAACACAAAAAGCTTTTAATATTCTTCCTTATGGATCTGGTTATCTGCATTCATAAAAGTCGGTGCAGCAGCTTAGTTGAAATTGCGTGCTTGCCATTTAGAGGCGTGTTACTCCTACTAAAGAACAACAAATTTTTGATATCTTTCCATCCTGCTCATTCTATTCCCACACCAAAAATCACAAAAATCAAAGCCATGAGCGCGTGGCACCGCCCGCTTTAAAACATAATGGCCATATTCTCATTCCTTAGTGTTAGCCCTATATCTGTATACCCAATTTTAAAAAAATCAATGTAGTGACTTAGCCGTGAGGCGTGGTACCGACCTCTGAAAAGCATAATGGTTATATCATTCCTTAGTGTTAATTCTATCTCTATATCAAATTTCGTAAAAATCGCTGCAGTGGCTTAGCCGTGAGAGCGTTTTTTCTATTTGGGGGCGTGGCACCGCCTATTTTAAAAAATATATTGTCCTATGCACTGCTCCTTTGGTCTTCATCCGTTATATCCACCAAAACGAGAGTGCGCATTTTTGATTCGAATGTGAAATCGGTTTTGTTATATGGGTGCGAAACATGGCTTGTTACTGAACAACTAACAAACAAGCTGCAAGTATTCGTCAACAAATGCTTAAGGCGTATACTAAAGGTTTGGTGGCCTCGCACTATATCAAATGCCGAGCTACATCAAAAATGCAAACAGAAGGCTATAGCAAACGAGATCAAGCTGCGCAAATGGGGATGGATTGGTCACACTCTCCGGAAACCACACAGCGAAGTTTGTCGCCAGGCCCTTGAGTGGAATCCACAAGGCAGTAGAGGACGTGGTAGACCCAAAACCAACTGGAAAAGGTCGTTGGAAAAGGAAATCCAAGAATCGGGAAAATCGTGGCAAGAGATCAAAGTCATCGCAAGGGATCGTGACAAATGGAGAGATTTCATATTGGCCCTATGCTCCTCCTAGGAGTTAAAGGAGAATACATACATACATACATGCACTGCTCCTTCTCACAACCTTTCCAACAAAAAAAGAATCAAGTAAATCGGTTGAGATTTAGGTATAGAAACAGGGATTGAATCGATTTCGTTTGCCTATTTATACAATATATATATATATACATATATGGGGAAATCTCAGCAAGTGTGGCTTTTTCGAAAAAAAAAAGTTATTTTTCAAACATGTGGCACCCTTTTTTGGACTGCGAATTATTAATTTGAGATACACTAGAAGTATTTTACAGCCAGCGGTACTGACTTTTTTCGATCGCCTCCCCCAATATCGTCAAAAATCTCGCGTCACGGTGTTTGTGTTTGAACTCCTCTGAAACGGCTCGCCCGATTTTTATGAAATTTTTTATATGTATTTGGTAGATATGGAAATCGGTTATAAAGTATATTTCATTCCGCAAGAGTGTATATTTAGGGTGGCCCTCATACAAAAATATTTTTTAAATCGGATTTTCTCACATACCGGTTAATCGATTCACATTAATTCTACACCACGTGGTTTTTATATTAAGTTGCACTGCTTTAACTATACAACTTTTATTTAGGGTGGCCCTCACACAATTTTTTAAATCGTATTTTTTCAATTCACATGGAATTTGCCTTTTATATCAAGAGGCACAGCTTAGGTTAAAAAACTTTTATTAAGGGTGCATATTTAGAGTGGCCCTCATACAAAAAATTTTTTTTAAGGTTATGCTGCACCGATTTTCATGAAAGTAAGCATGGAAATTGAAGGGAATATTTCTGAAGAAAAAAATTTTGCATTTATGTATATTTAGGGTGGCCCCTAATATAAAAATGTTTTTAAGGTCATATTGCTGCGCCGATTTAGCATCGCCAAATACATTAAAAATTACTATTTTAATTTTTGCTTGTTGTTTTTTTTATTTCCAACTTATTTTTATCATTTCATAAGTTTTTAATATATTAAACAATTATATAATTCCGATACAGCTTCAAAAGGTTTCTGAATTTAAATAAAAAAAAAAAACAAAATTAAAAAAAAAAAATCATCAAAATCGGACCTTTCCTTGAGGACTTCCTCATTTTGCCAGTTTTAGGTCTTTATTGACTCCATGTCGGGTGACCTTCGGAAATCTTCGGGTGTCACAGAAAACTATTAGTTAAGGTTTTTTGATAGTTCGCCATGCATTTTTTCCTTCTCGTATTCTTCGTTTTGAGTACGAAGCCTTCGGGTGACCTTCGGGAACCTTCGGGTATTTTAAAAAAACTACCTGTTAAAGTTCTTTGACAGTTCGCCATCGATTTTTTCTTTCTCGCATACCTAGGTATTCTTCGTTTTGACTATCAAGCCTGCGGGTGACCTTCATCAAACTTCGGGTGGCCCAGAAAATTATCAATTAAAACTTGATGAAAGTTTGCCATAGATATTTCCCCTCCAGTGTACCCAGATATTCTTCGTTTTGACTATGAAGCCTTCGGGTGATCTTCGGAAACCTTCGTGTATAGCATCAACACATTTCCATACCTGAGATACACTCATTCCCAAAATTTTAGCTGAATTGGCTTGGTAGTTCCTGAGTGATAATGCTTCACACACACACACAGTCATTGTATATATAGATGAACCTTAAAAAATTTTACATACTAGCCATCGTTGAAGAATGTTCTGAGGGGCGATTTTTTTACATATTCATTGGCCCTAGGTCCAATGATTTCGCAAGGTTTGAGGCAATTTTGTGCCCTCAGATTTTTGTGCCCCTCAAAATACCATTTTTTTAGACGTAATTTCGCATGAAAAATCGACATTTGAGCTTCTTCTCAAGTGTGTTACCACCAAGGGTGTGGTGGCACACCCTTTTATCGCGACATAACTTTTAGTCATAACATTAAGAAATCATATTTCATGAGGAATATTGCGAAAAAATAATCGCCCCCAGAACAGCATGTTAGAAATCGAAAATTACCAGATTTTGGGTAAAAACCATTCACACAACTTTGGAGACCCATATCTAGCGTTCTACCTGAGGCACATCAAAAAGATGCAATTTTTCTTGCCGCCGATGTTCAAATTGTTATTAGTTCCTTATGTAATTTAATAGAAAAGTCTCAATAAATGAATTGAATTGAATTGAATCAGCTATTTTCTCTATATCTGCCAGAGTATGTAATCTATTGGTAGAATAGATCCATGGTATTAATTTAAGTAGCTTATTTTGGGTAACTTGTAGTTTTTTAAAATGGCAATAATCGCTAATTGACCAGACACGTGATTTGTTCTTTTATTTAACATATTTCTGCTCTTGTATTCTTATCATAAATTGAAAGCAAATCGTTCATTGTTTTTATACCCTACACCCAGGGTATATTCACTTTGTCCTTCCGTTTGTAACGCAGAGAAGGAGGCGTGGCAGGTATAGAAAAGTATATATATTCTTGATCAGCGTCACCTCCTGAGTCGATTTAGCCATGTCCGTCTGTCTGGCTGGCTGGCTGGCTGGGTGGCTGGCTGGCTGGCTGGCTGGCTGGCTGGCTGTGTGTTGAAATACACTTTTTGGGAAAACTGAGCAAGATAATTCAATGAAATTTGGTACACTGCCTTTATCGTCAAAGTTAGCTCGGGGGATTGAAAATGAGCAAAATCGGTCAACGGACACGCCTACCGCCCATACAAAAATTATATTCAAAATGCAATTTTAGGAGTATTTTTCACGACAATGCAACCACAATACATATAAGTACTACGAATTGTAAGCGCAAGCTCTGAAAAAAAAACTGAGCGAATTCGGACAAGAGGGCGTGGCACCTCCCATATAAGCAAAAGCTTCAAAACGCTATACTGAAAGCGTTTTTTGAGATATTCGAACCAACTTTGACTTAGACACTAAGAATTATAAATAAAAGCTCTCAGCAAAAACTGGGTGAAATCAGACAAGGGGGCGTGGCACCTCCCATGTAAGCAAAAGAATCAAAATGCTATACTGAAAGAGTTTTTTGAGATAATCCAACTAAATTTCACTCTGACAATAAAAACTATAAATGCAAGCTCTGAACAAAAACTGGGTGTACTCGGGCAAGAGGGAGTGGCACCTCCCATATAAGCAAAATTTTCAAAATGCTATACTGAAAGCGTTTTTTGAGATAATCCAATTAAATTTCACTCTGACACTAAAAACTATAAATGCAAGCTCTGAACAAAAACTAGGTGTACTCGGACAAGAGGGCGTGGCACCTCCCATATAAGCAAAAGCTTCAAAACGCTATACTGAAAGCGTTTTTTGAGATATTTGAACCAAATTTGACTCAGACACTAAGAATTATAAATGAAAGCTCTCAGCAAAAACTGGGTGAAATCAGACAAGGGGGCGTGGCACCTCCCATGTAAGCAAAAGAATCAAAATGCTATACTGAAAGAGTTTTTTGAGATAATCCAACTAAATTTCACTCTGACAATAAAAACTATAAATGCAAGCTCTGAACAAAAACTGGGTGTACTCGGGCAAGAGGGAGTGGCACCTCCCATATAAGCAAAATTTTCAAAATACTGCAGTGTAGGGTATTTATTTTTTGGCCGGGCCAAAATTTACACCCTTACTAGTTATTTATAAATATTACTCACAATAATAATATAATAGAGGTATTCACGATCTAGAGTAACGTCCTGAGTAACAGAGTAACAGGGTAACTGTGCACAACCACAACAACAAAATATACGTAAGTTACTCTGTTACTCTTTTACCCTTTTAGTCAAGCTATTTTCTAGTGTAAAATAATCTTACACTTTTGCCTTTTTTTTACTATTTCTATTTCTATAGAAACGTTTGAATTTGTTTATGATTGAGAGGCAATTTTCGTTCATCAAAAATAAAAATTTGAATGGGAGAAAAATATTCATTTAAAAAATTTTTTTTTTTGTTGTCAGCTAAGATTATTTTGAGAAACAAAAAGCAAATATACGTGCAAAGTATTGAGTATGCTCACTATTCAGAGTAACTGAGTGCACTTTTACCCTGTTACTCAGCTCGTTACTCTAGATCGTGAATAACTCTAATAATAATATGTGAAGGGTGCGCATTGTGCAGCAATCTTTTTATAAAATGGTTTAATAAATGGAATCAAAATAAGCACTTTACGGAGGGTTTATTGATCTAATGACAAAAAAAAAAAAAAATAACTGTGCCAAGCATCTGAGGCTTAACTCAGATCGAAGGCTTACTTGAAAAAATAATAAGTATTATAAAAAAACGGGAGTCATAAAACGTTAAAAGTAAAACGTCTTTACTGGCTGCTTGGACCAATATCGCAATTAAGTTTAGAAAACAAGTTGATGATTTACAAAATAATATTGAAACCTGTCTGGACTTACGGGATCCAACTTTGGGGTACGTTCAGTTACTCAAACATTGAAATTTTACAAAAATTTCAATCAAAAACATTGCGTCTGATTTTAAACGTTCCATGGTTTGTCTGAATTGATACTATTCATAGTGAAGTGAATATGTAAAGAACGAATCCGGATGATTTTTCTGAAAAATACTTGGCAAGACAATCCAATCATACTAAATTACTTGCTATTAAACTGTTAGATAAAACAAATGAATCAGTACGGCTGAAGAGAAATCATATCCTCGATTTGCCTTTCAAAAATGTTTAAATTGTACACATTTGATTCTAAACTTTGCATTGCACAACTGAAGTTCAATCTTACTATTTTGATTGTTGCTAGATTCAACAAATTTGCTTTTTTTATCTCTTGTCGATAGATTGTAAATAAAATTATTAAAATGTAGCAAAAACTTTAGCTACAATTTTTATTTACATCACGAAAGCTTTTGACATTGTTGATCACGCATTTTTGTTGGATATCTATTTGAAGCTTAGCTGACTTGCTTTATAATAAGAGACTAGAGGGTGTAGCACCTCCCATATAAGCAAAATGTTCAAAATGCTATACTGAAAGCGTTATTTGAGATAATCCAACCAAATTTCACTAAAACACTAAATACAGTAAATGCAAGCTCTGACAAAAACTAGAAGAATTCGGACAAGAGGGCGTGGCACCTCCCATATAAGCAAATGCTTCAAAACGCTGTACTGAAAGAATTTTTTGAGATAATCCAACTTAATTTCACTCAGACACTAAGAACTATAAAATGCACACTCTGAGCAAAAACTAGACGAACTCGGACAAGAGGATGTGGCACCTCGCATATAAGCAAAAGCTTCAAAATACTGCAGTGTAGGGTAGGTAGCTAGGTAGGCCAGTCCAAAGGTAACACTCTTAAAGTCACTTCAGACTATCTGAGAAGTCATATGCGTTTTGTTATGTTTTTCTGTATATTTTTTTCTCTGATTGTCAAATTTTTATTGTTTTTAATTTAGTATATTGTTGAAATTGTTTTAATTTTTTATTTTTCAAACAACATTAAAAAATTTGAAAACTCCTATGACTTCTCTTTTCAAATAGATTCAAATCTATTGCCAAAATAACTCATATGAGTTTTCTTCTGATAAATCATTTGTGTAATAAATTTACATTACGACTATCAGAGTTGCCACAATTGACAACTCATAAGAGTTTCTGTATGACTTCTCAGATAGTATGGAGTAATATAGTTGTCTCTTTTTAATTAATGTTAATTGGGCACATTAAAATAGAGAAAATGATTTGACATAAGCAGCATCTCAAAATCACAATTTGGCAGCACGTCTCACGACTAGAAACGAAACCAAAATTCATTTCAATGCGCAATAGGGGCCTACATCTTTCCTATAATATTTTAAGAAAATATGAGATTTGTATAACATTAAAACGTTAAAAATGTAAGTACGAGTAATTTTTAACTTAATTTTTAAAAAAAGGTGAAATTGCTTGGCATCAAGTTGATAGGTCTATGCATATCCTACCCTATGGTATTGAGTACCACATTCGTTTCACTATTCTCTGCGCTTCTAGTCATTCATATGAGGTGTGTGTGCAGCAATGATTTGTTTTTTTTTTTTTTTTTTTGTTTTCCGCTAAAATAAAATTTTTCTGATAAGTCTTTCACAAAACTCTAATTCTGTTCGGTGGTTGTTTCATGCAGAGATAAAATATATGTTTCGGGCCCTTCACATATTACGTAACGCAATTTTCGAACAATTTTGACCCCCCCCCCTCTCCCCGGTCGTAACAAAACGTACCACCCCCTTCCCCCTGGCACGTTCAGTAATATGTAAACGGCCCTTTTTCAGAAATATAATTTTGAGCTAATCAATTTAGTTTTTAAACCCGAACTTAAATTAGAATTAAAGTTACTTTACATAAAACTTTACTTTAAAATTTTTAGCACATACTGCAACTGAGAGCTCTGAACGACAAGCAATAAACATACGCACAATACGCGATATACAAGTAAGTTTCTTATAATTTTCCGGAAAACGTTTTTATGAAACCAATTTTGTATGCTCAATCATTATAGTGCTTTCACATTGAATCACGTGAGTGGAATGATATCGCCTATAACTTTTTAGTTGGCTGTGATGGAAATATTTATGAAGGACGCGGTTGGGGTGTTGTTGGAGCGCACACAAAGGGTTACAATACATGTGCTTTAGGATTTTCCTTTATTGGATGTTTCATGCGTGAGCTGCCAACACAATCAGCAATGAAAGCCTGCAAAGAATTACTGAAGAGGTAACTTTATTTTTATATATGTATGTTTGTATATGTCTTGAAACAGTAATTAATGAATTATTTTAACAGAGGTGTTAAAGACGGTCATATAGCAGCAAACTATAAACTGTTATGCCATTGTCAGATCAGTGCAACAGAAAGTCCTGGACGACGTTTATATGAGGAAATACAAAAATGGGACAATTTTTATAATCCAGAAGAATAAACCAAAATTGCTCAACACTTTATTTTGTCTATTAAGAAGTTTACTTTCAACGAAAAATTATAATAATATATGTTTTTTGTTGACGCAAGTTTTTACTATTAATTTTTTTATAATAACCAACTCTGTATTAATTTTGTGTTCAGTCCTTAGCATTGCTTTAAGAATTTTCTTCTAGTTGTGTAAAATTTTTATACGTATCTATTTTTCTGTAAAAAAACATAAATATTTTTTAATATAAGTGTTTACTTTTATGTATTAGCAGATAGGTGGCTGAAGCGAGTTTTTGTTAAAAAATTTAAATATATTCAATTGCCTTCGGTTTGTCAAAATAAGCAATAAATGAAAACGGTGTTACTAATACTTCAACGCTCTTGGTATTGAAACTGCAAAGAAAATAAAAAGAGATTTCGACTGAAATTTGTATAAAAGAATGCCTTTAGGTACGTATCATCACTAATGAAATTTCGTACATACATACTTATGTGAAATGGATCGCGACAAATAACATACTTTAGATAAATTGGTGATGGCACGTCCACTTTACAAGATAAGGAGAAGCAACGTACACATGGGAAATCATAGTTATTCGTCAGATTTTCAATTTCAAATTTGTATAGTGGAAAAAAATGTAACATGCGATACGTCCCGTGCGACCGTGATTAAAATTAAATTAAAACAAAAGTATAAATCATTTTTGGTAAAATCAAAACCATTTTTAAGAGACATCATCTAAAACTAGTCACATGGAAATACTGCTTCAGGTTTCCCTGAAATCGGCGTTTGAATTGTTGGCCGCAAAAACCACTTATTTTGTTTCTTGCAATTATCTTGAAAACGAAAAACTGCCCGAAATCAACATTTGCATCAATTATAGGGCTAATTAAGAGCTATAAGTTAAGCCTTGTCAAAATCAAAATCCGTTTTATTTTGACTTGTTTCTTACTTTAAATGTGTTCGACGGTCACGCTTGCACCAAGGAAATGCCCATATGTATTCTCCTGGAAGTTCTAGGTGGAGCATAGACCCAAAATGAAACGTCTCCATTTGCCACGATCCTTTGCGAAGACTTTTCTCTTTCAATAACATTCCCAATTCTAAGATTTCTTTCTCAATCGATCTTTTCCAGGTGCGCCTTGTTCATTACTTGTTTGGTAAGAAACCACGTTTCGCACCCATATAACAAAACCGATTTCACATTTGAATCAAAAATGCACACTTTAGTTTTGGCGGAGATAATGGAAAGTGACCACATTACATTCAGTTGAGCAAACGCGCCTTTCGCTTTTGACTTGATATCGTCTTTTGCTCCACCAACCCTAGAGATAATGCTGCCTAAATACGTCGGTTTTAATGTCATCATTGCTTGCCTTAAAAGTGATGTCATCTCAATGTAATGGAATATTTAACAAAACCTTCAAAGTAGGTATGTAAAACAATACTGCACTTGAACTCCAAGGTCGTGCCGCGTTTTCCCCTTTCTTCTTTATATTTCGATTAAATATTTAGCTGATGAACAGTTGTAATCTGTAGCTTCAAAACGTAATAACCCGCGTTGTCATTGATCCGCTGAACAGCAGAGCAGACCGGCCTGGTCGAAGTCGGTCGCCAACCGTGCATTACTCGGATGCGCCTTTCGGGCGGTTAGGCGGGTGATGGGATCGTCCGTAGCGTAGCCAAAAATTAAATACTCTACACCTAGGTACGATATCTAGCTGCGACTATTGCTAGTGTCTAAGGTTTGTTTGCATTTTCTCAAATAATGCATGAACTGTGGCATTTTGAAAAATTTGCTTGGGTAGTGCCACGCCAAATAGTTTTCTTTGACTATTTCTAGTGTCTGTACCAAATTTCGTGCGTTATCTAAAAAAACGTGAGTGCTTCATTTTGAAAATTTGCTTGTATGGTGGGTGCCACGCAATTTTGTTCGAGTTCACCAAATTTTAGTTCAGAACTTGCCATAAGTGTTTCTACTTAGTATGAATGTGTATTTTGGTTGAATTTCCCGTAAATACCGCTGTAAAAAGTTTTTCAAATGATTTTTTTTTTGTATGGATGGTAGGCGTTTCCTTTGACCGAATTCGCTCATTTTGAATCCCAAAAGCTATCTTTTACAACGGAAGCAGTGTACAAAATTTAATCGAATTATCTTGCTTCCCAAAAATATTAAAATGATTTCAACATACAACCTGCCAGCCAGATAGACGGACGTGGCTATAACGACTCACTCAGGAGGTGATGCTGATCAAGAATATATATATGTATGTACTTCTCCATACCTGCGACGCCTCCTTCATTGCGTTACAAACATAAGGCCAAATGAATATAACCAAGTTGTTTTAGGATAAAAAAAGATACTGATATATGTCAAAAAGGGTTTAACAGCAAAATACTGGTTTTATCCATTTCAGTATCAGGTTTTATGGCTAAGAATTAACTTGTCTTGTTAGAAAAACCTCAAAAATTACGAAATATCGTGTTTTAATACTTTTAATTCAGGATATCTCAAAAAAAAGTGAAAGTTAAAAAAAGTGCTTTGGTTTGATTTTATCAGGCCTATTCCGTAATCCGTGTGGTTTCAATTACTTTTCATTTAGAAGGTTTTTTCATAAAAATGATGAGTCACACGATACAAAATATCAGCTTCTTTTTTATGGGGAATTACATGTTCCACAAATAACATTGATTGGCATTAACGAAAAAGTAACCCTTTAAGAAATATTATTAAAAAACTGCAAAAAGTCGAAAAATACGACTTTTTCGAATATTTCCGAAACAGTTACTTTTTCGTAAATACAAATAAATATTATTTGTGGTTTTGTTATATGGGTGCGAAACATGGCTTGTTAATGAACAACTAACTAACAAGCTGCAAGTATTCGTCAACAAATGCTTAAGGCGTATACTAAAGGTTTGGTGGCCTCGCACTATATCAAATGCCGAGCTACATCAAAAATGCAAACAGAAGGCTATAGCAAACGAGATCAAGCTGCGCAAATGGGGATGGATTGGTCACACTCTCCGGAAACCACACAGCGAAGTTTGTCGCCAGGCCCTTGAGTGGAATCCACAAGGCAGTAGAGGACGTGGTAGACCCAAAACCAACTGGAAAAGGTTGTTGGAAAAGGAAATCCAAGAATCGGGAAAATCGTGGCAAGAGATCAAAGTCATCGCAAGGGATCGTGACAAATGGAGAGATTTCATATTGGCCCTATGCTCCTCCTAGGAGTTAAAGGAGAATACATACATACATACATTATTGATTTTATTTAATTGAACTTTTAGTCATATATTTGCAAAGATCGATTTACATATAAATCTATCAATGCATTTTTTAACACATAATTATGACAAATCAAGGAACGGATTAAAAACACGGCTATAGTCACATATGTTTCGTCTTTCGCCACAAAGACTCATCAGACTATTTTTGTTGTAATTATAATTATATTTATTTTACTAAATTAATTATAATTGAAAAATTGCAAGTTTGAAAACTTTTTGTGTTTTTGGTCTTGGCGGGAGACGAACCAAGGATCTCCAGGTTGGTAGCAGAAGTCGTTACCACTGCACCAGCCTTGCCCGGCTGCGAAGCGAACTTTTTGCCAGTTTTATTTGTGTGTTAATACGTATTGATATATCATAATTGTTGTTTTGTGTTATTTATTGATATTTGGTATAGTTGTTCTTTTGGAACAAATTCAATACCGATTGCAGGTGTTTCCACCTTATCAGGGCGTGTTCTCCCAAATAACTTTAAGAATTTTTTAAGTGTGTTACTTAATGACATTTTATAAATGCATTGATATATTTATATGTAAATCGATCTTTGCAAATATATGACTAAAAGTTCAATTAAATAAAATCAATCTTCAATATAAAATGTCATTAAGTAACATACATTATTTGTAGAACCTGTAATTTTCCACAAAAAACATTCTGATACTTTTTATCGTGTGACTCACCATTTTCATCGAAAAGCCTCCTAAGGCAAAAGTAGTTGAAACCACGCGGATTACAGAACAGGCCTGTATGTATAAGACTTTTTTTATTCCGTATGTGCTCACGAAATTTGACATCCTGTTTTTTGAGTCCACCACATCTTGGTTTAAATTTTTTCTTGGGTAGTCTGGACAATACATTTTTCACAAGGCTGATTGATTCAAAATAGTCGTCACTCTTGCATCTTTCCTCAAAATTTATTTATTTAAGTAATTAAGTCTATGAATAAAAAATTCTTACAGACTAGAGAAAGATTAATAAAATTTAATGAAAAAAAGAATCACAATATATTATTTAAAGCAGTCTTTAAAGCATTTTTGCTAATATCACTATCAAAATTGATTTTAATTAATATAGCTTTTGCTAAAGGAGCATTTGAGGCATAATTAGTGCGCATCATATCCAAATGAAAGTGAACATGATTCCTCAGAGGCCTAGAGGGAACATTAAAATTAATAAGACTAAGCAAATCTGGACAATCAACTGCCCCAGAAACAATATCATGAACAAAGAACACAGAACAAATATTTTTTCTAACATCCAAGGTCTTCAAGCCAAGCAATAAACACCGAGAATTATACGGCGGCAATTCACCAACAAAATTTAATGATTTTATCGCAAACCTGGTAAAAGATTTTTGGACTCTTTCACGCCTTAACTTATGCGATTGATAGCATGGACTCCAAATAATCGCAGCATATTCTAACCTAGACCTTACCAAACTAACATTTACTTACTGAATCTAATACTGTTTTTAGTAATATACTTTCTACAGTTTGTGCAATGATTTCCCATTTTTTATGATAAGTCGAAGAACTTACCTTCTGAAACCCGTTCAATTGCTTTTTGCGTGAAGTTCATTGGCAGTTAATGGTAGCAGTGCATTTGCAGTGTACAATACAATCATGGATATAGCAACATATATTTTTATAATGCTTTTGATTATAAAGTGGAACTGTTCCATCTCGTGGGGAATACTATAGTTTGGGCTATTTTGAGTTTTTCGTACGTAATATTGCTTTCAAAGAAAAATAACAATAAAACAATAATTTTATTAATTTGCAAACAATGGTTTCCAAATGAATCTTCCTTTTTCAGTTAAAATCATAATAAACCACTAGTTTAGGATAGCAGTCCGACAGTAGAACAACTATTCCATCTATTGTTTCGAAGTGTAGTTCTTTCTCCCTGATCTTAAAAATTGTTCAAGATTTTCCAAATGCACCTAAGTTTAGCTAATTGATTTAAATTTTAAAATCAAACTAATATTGTCAGGTGATTGCGACACAGAGAACATTTTTCAAGAAATTACAATATTACTTTTGTATTAATTGTTTTCGTAAAACACAAGTTCTTATCAAAAGACTTATACAACATATTTTTTCACAGGAATATATTGACTTTAATTTAAGTAAACATTCAATCGAAAATCATTTTACTATGTTTTAAACTTAAGATATTTGTGTTGTTGAGCTAAAGTTGAAAGCAGTTTTATCCAACTTCAAAGCCCTTTTCCATAAAATAAGTTTAAAGAGATAGTTCTGGTTTACCTGTAAAGAATATAAAATATATTAATGGTTTATACAAAATAAATTTTAAAAAAGAATTGGAGGTAGGAACTGAGTTATAAATTAGTACGGTTTGAAACAAAATTGTGAAATATGGGAACAATTTTGTATTGATATAAGCTTAAGAGAATCTTTATTTTTATGTAGGAACTAAATTAAATTGAGGTTTAAATAGGATTATTAGATTTTAAAACTTATGATCTAAATTCTATGAAGGCTTTGTCTGGTAAATGTTGATACAGATATTCATTCATTAGTTTTTTCTATTGTTTGGGCGTTAGTTCGTAATTAAAGGGTAGCATATTTTGACACTGAGTGAAAACACATTGCACACTTGCAGATGCTGGCAATTTTTATAATTTAGAGCATACAATTTCCAAATATGATTGTTATATTTTTCGTTGAAACACTTAAAAGGGTTTTCAAGCAAGGCGTTTTTTCATTTTTATCTGCTTAACTTACTATTGTCAGCATTTTTGTTTTTTAAGGACTATAACTCTTTGTTGCTTTAAAAAGTATTATATTCAAATTAAAAAAAGCAGAATAATCTACTTTTCATCTGTAAAATTGTATTTAAAAAAGGTAAAGTTCAAAATAATGTAGCAATAGTTTTTCCAAATTGCGTTAATTCCACGGTACTTACGAATTGGTTTTCCATTAACCCATGGTGTGAATCTAACGTGGCTCGAATCCCTCTTGGCAGCATCAGCACGAAGTTCTTTCTTTAGGGCCTGGCGTACAACTTTGGCACAGATGTTAGAGTATTGGATGTAGCTATAAATTTTGAAAAGTTATACAAATTAGTTTATAGACTTTATTTAATTTTATGTAAAAATATGATGTAAATTACGTAATATACAGGGCTATAAGAATTGCTTATAAAAATAGTGTTCTAATGCACTTTTTCTTTACTTACGTAAGACCTGCTTGTCTCCATGCGTTGGTCATTTTGGAATTTGTTTAATTTTTTTTTAAGTTATTAAATTTTTTACTTAAATTCGCAAAATTATGCACTTCACACAAAGAACCACAAGAAAACTCTACGAAAAATGTGACAGATTTTTTGACAGCTATATCCGACAGCGACTACAAGTTCAGGGCTACCATATAAAAATTATCCATACTTTAACTTAAGCTAGTACCGCACTGCAACAAAACTATACAATGCAATGCTACTTCGTTCAGCTCTTTGGTTAATTTTGGTGGCACAAATTAATAACAGCCAACCTTTTTGAGATATAGCAACGATATTCAGTATCTGAGGTGCTGTTGCTAGCATCATCCTATTTGATTTGGTTTGTCAAGTTTTTGTACTGACGGCTTTTTAATCATGAGTATTTAGCAAATCTGACCGAATAAGCACGCGTGCTTTAACGCAACGTACAAATGTTACCCAACTCTCAAGGCTCGTAAATAAAGAGCAGCGCATGCGAGTAATGCGTAGAATGTTTGTTACAAAAAAAATTCTTTAAATATACGAGAAATGGCCCTTATTGTATAAGTAGACATGCTCCTGCACTTCGCATATTAGTTTTCCTTCCATTTTAAAGATTCTTATTTTTTGATTTGTTTTACAAACTGAGAAAATTGTTTATAAATAAAGAACCGAAATGTCAAATGCATCTAGTGCGTTCAAAAATGTGTGCTGCACGCGCTGTCTTTATCTACAGGAGTCTTCAACTTTTGACGTACGTCGTGTGATTTGAAAATCGTCAAATTAATTTATTTAAAATAAATGCAGCCAGAGAACTATTTTTCTTTTTCAAAATAAGCTATTAATTGATCTTGTATTATTTTTCCTTAAAAAGTTTTGACCATTTGAAAGTGACACCGTGGCACAGTGCGTTGAGCCCATACAAGCAATGGTCAAAAATACAAGGAGTGGTTGGATATCGATGAAATTTGGAACTTTAAGTAATTTTGGGTCGATAAGCTCAAAAATGATCTCAGATTTGTTGTAAGCTTTATATTTTTGCTAAAAACCAGGTATTTAGGACGATTTTCTTAAGCCCCATGTATAACGATTTTTTTATTTATCTTTAAAATATACGTTTTTGTAATATACGTAGTAGAAATAATGTTTTTTGTATTTTTGAAACTATTTGTGTTAATAAAAACAAAAAAAATTTTTCAACATAAATTTTATATTTTATGTAAATTTTTCATTTTAAGCATTTAAAAAAAAAAAAAAAAAAAAAAAAATATTTGTAGGACGAAGTAGGAAAACCTATTTGCAGTTCCTGGTTATATAGAATCCGTACTAGAAGATTAAAAAAAGGCACTTAGTTTTATATGATTTGTTTTTTTTTTTTTTTTTTCATCGAATTTTGTCAATTTCTGAAGTTATTATTTGATAATATCAGATATTAAAATCACTACAATATACAGTTTGTCAAGTAATTCTTTGCAAAATGCAAATAGCCACACAAATTCAACTTTAAAATGAAATTTTATTGAGACAAGCACTACTTTAAAAAAAATTGTTTTGTAACTATTCTAAGATATGTATTAGAGTAGAACGGGGCAATGTCGTGCACTCAACTTTGACATGCTCGTAAAGCCGTACATCTCAAGCGAATGCGACGAGTAAACATCCGATCGAAAGATAATTTCGTTGGTTACATCCATGTGTAACAACATTTGTGTAGCGAGAAATCGTGTTTGTGTAAGTGAAGAAAAAAAAAAATGTGTACGATATTACCCCCCTCAAAATTTGTGGGGTAATGTCGTGCATTGTTTTCCGAGTAAAGTAAATGTACCAAAATGTGTAAAAAATGATAGGTAGTGGTTCTATTAGAGGAAATTTGGCATTATCATGTATTTATTCATTATTATACAAGTCTGAAGTACATAATATGCATATGTAATATGCACGACATTGCCCCACATCAAATGCACGACATTGCCCCAATGGTCGTTTTAAAGGTCAACTTCGATAACTCGGTGGAGCCCAATATTTTTTTCGAAAACCAAATACTTATTTTCTTTGGCAGGATATTTCGTTTCAGAAAACACTTACCTGGTATATTTTCCCGCAAGGAAAATTATTTTTCTGACCTGATCAAAAAACACTCTTATCGCCCCGAAAGCGTGCGTTTTGAAAAAAAGGTTACTCTGTAGAGACGAACTGGTGAAAATTGCTAGTATTATATGCATAAGCTCAGTAGGTCAGCAGGTCCCTACCTTACAAACAGTCGGTAAATTATTCAATTCTTTGGACTAAAACAGCCAGTGCACGACATTACCCCCTGCACGACATTACCCCGTTCTACTCTACCTATTAATATAACAAAAAAAAAAAAAAAAAATGATAAAAATCAAAACAAAAACATAAGAAAAACGAATAGAACCAAAAGGCAACAAATATGATGCTGTCAATAAATTCTTTGCAAAATGCAAACGCAAGTCGAGAAGTGACTCGAAGCTTACTAACGGTACATCAAATTGCAATTCGAATGAACACGTGTTGCTTTGCTTGCATTGCCCTTTTACATTAGTTCTCATTTTTGCTTCGAACTGCGCACATCTTATTAAAAATAGCGTGTTTTTGCAATGCCTGGCAAGCGAGTTGACGAAAGTGTAATCCCATTGGTTTATTTCAACTATTACAAAGGGAAAACAGTAAGAGAGTTGTCTTAAATGTTTAATATTAAGCTAAGGACAACATATAATATTATTCAGCGTGCAGAAAAAGAAAATAGACTGGAATTGAACAACTCTGGCGGCAAACCATCAAAGCTTTAACGGCGAGATCACTCAAAAATTTTAAAACAAATTAGTGACAACCCACAAACAAGCCTTAGAGAGTTGGCAAACATTATAAAAAGTGATTGCAACAAGACTGTGAGCCATGAAACCGTGCGAAAAGTGCTAAAGCTCCACCAGTACTCGTCGCATACAGCCAGGGAAAAGCCAATGCTGTCTGCTGTTAATATTAAAAAGCGCTTGAACTTTGCCATTTCTAACAGAAATAGGCCAGCGGAGTACTGGAATGATGTAATTTTTTGCGATGAGACGAAGATAATGATGTATTATCACGATAGACCCAGCAAAGTTTGGCGGAAACCAAAAACAGCTCTTTAACAGCAAAATATTATACCAACAGTAAAGTTTGGCAAGCTTTCAGTGATGGTGTGGGGCTGCATTTCATCCAAAGGCGTTGGAGAATTGCGTATATTCACTGATATAATGACAAAAGAGTTTTATTAAGACATTCTTAAAAACGAGTTGACAAGAAGCGCCCAAAAATTTGGCTTTGTTGATCGTGAAAACCCGAACAAATTAAAATAGAAGTTGTATCAGCACAACGATCCAAAGCACAAATCGCTGCTGTGCCGGACCTGGTTGCTCTACAATTGCAGCAAAGTAATTGACACGCCCGCCCAAAGTCCGGATCTTAATCCCATTGAAAATTTGTAGGCATTTTTAAAAAAAAAGAGTGGGAAAGCGGAACCCAACTAACAGAAACGCTTTGATAACGGCAATCAAGTGGGTAAAGATACCTGAATTGTATGATGTCAATGGACTTGTACAATCAATGTCACGGAATCTACAGGCTGTTATGGAAGCTGATGGGAAGTACACAAAATATTAGTGCAGTCCTTTATATTGTATTTTATATCCTTTTTGCAATATGTGTTTGCATTTTGCAAACAATTAATTGACACCTTCAATTTTGTAGTTTTATTTTGTTTATGGCTTATCTTATGTTTTTGGTTTTGTTTTTGTTATTTTTCTTAACTATAATGAAAGGGTATACAATTCCTTACAATACTGTAAAAAAAAAATCCAAAAAGTGCCTTAGTTAATAAAATTATATGTTAAAGTTGAATTTGTGTGGCTATTTGCATTTTGCAAAGAATTACTTGACAAACTGTACATCAAATTATTTGTTTTCTAAAATTTTTTAATTCTATTTATTTACTCAAATATTATTTATGATAAAAAACTTTACTTCACTAAGTTTAATCAAAACATAAATTTTTGATAATTATTTGTTTAAGAGAACCCAAACGAATTGAACAAAACATGATTTTTTTTGAAAAATATCTCAACTTTGAAGTGTCACAGCGTAGCCAAAACTGAGTTTTTCCCCTAAATATTTTCGTTTTATTTTATTGATACAATGACCTATACCAATATTGTTAGGTTTCGTGTCACAAAAAATTTTGATTTTTGTCCATGGACCAACGCAGTGTGCGTGGAGTAAAAAATCGAATGTAGATTCTCATTTTTAAATGGTCAGAACTTTTTGAGGAAAAATAATACAAGATCAATTCATACACTGAGAAAACAGTATGATTATATACATCAAAATTTGGTAATAATTAACAAATAATGGGTGCTATTATTGATTCCGTCGGAAAGCATTTTCCGCGCGGAAGCAAATTTTGCTATTCTTGATTCCGAAAAGTAGATACATCTGTCATCACTGTTCCGCAAAACAGATAAATTTGGCATTCTTGTTTCCGCAAATAATTTGACAACCTGACATCGAAGTGACGTTCATTTTTGTGTATTCTTGATTCCGACGGAAAGATATATTTCAGTATTTTCCTTCCGCGAAATTTTTGTGGCGGAAAGACTATAAAAAGTTAAAAATGTATGCTTTTTTGATAATTTTGCTCTTTTTATTGATAAGGAAATCAAGCTAAATATTAAATATCAATTTTAAACACTTTACTACTACACAATAGTCGGTTTAATTAAAAATTACAAAATTTATTTTTAAAATAAAACTCAAAGTTCATAAAACACATTTAATTTTATTTTATTAAAAAAAGAAAACAATTCATCTTTATTTTGATTAGATATACAACTCATATAGAAGAAGTCACTTTCACATCCAACCCTCGCTGCGGTGATCAAACGATGCAATGTAATCAATGGAAAAAAAAAATTTTTCAACAAACACTTTTTTACAAAAAACAACTTTATAGAAACACGCGACTTCACCGAACTCTAAAATGTATAGAGAATTAATCTTTAAATCGCACTGAAAAAGCTATTTTATCCACATGAAATTTACAAAAAATTATCAAAGATTCATAATTTTTCTTTGTTGACATTTTTATTTATTTTTTATCCTTTGTCATCTGTCAAAATGTTAGAGATGTTCTTATTTCAGGGTTCCCATTATTCTCGTTCGATATTCCTCTACCGTCGGAATCAAGAATAGTAATTCTCATATCGAACGATATTTCTTTCCGCGAAAATTTCCTTATCGAACGGAATCAATAATAGCACCCAATATATTGGCCGTTTATCGGCGCCTAACCAGTTTTTATAGAATAACTCCTAAAAGATATTTTTTTTTTTTAAATTTAAAATGAAAAGTTTTTGTAGAGAACGTGATTCTCCATAAAAAAGTTCCTAAGAGTTCATGAGTTATCGCAATTTAAAAATATCCACAATTGTATACACGCGTCAAAAGAAACACGGCTAATGTCAGTATATTTTTGAAGTTTTGCAATACTTTTTGATTTTTTTGTATGACTTTTTGTTTAAAACTAAAAGTAGATAGAGTTAGCTCAATGCATAAGACGTTTGACTGATAACCTGGGGGTGTAGGTTCAAATCCCAGACAAGAATGTTTTTTTTTTTTGATTATTTTATTTTTTAGAGTGCACTCGAACCCCAGACAAGGTTTTGTTTTTAAATTATAGCAAATATTTGACATTCCATCAAACAGATATTATTTTTGGCCTAATCAACAATATTTCAAGGACCAATTAAAGGCACATTAATATTTACCGAAATTTGTCAATTATTAACAAATATTTTCTAGAATGTTCATTCAAATATATTTCTGTGAGGGAAACATACTCTTTTCTCAGTGTAGCTACTTTTATGCTAGAATATCTCAAAAACCGTACATGATAAAGCAACTCCGAGACAGGATTTAGATTCAGCACCGACAACAACATCGATTGGTTTCTTTTGTTTTTTTAAGTGTACCGTTTTTCGACCTCTTTTTAAAAAATGGTTCACAAATTTTAAAAATAAATTTATTTTCTTGCTTTTTCGCAAACGAAAACAAACATGCAATAAAAAATGGGATTAAGTATATAAAAAATGATTTAAATCGAGTTTTCGATATCGTGATATATGCATGTATAAAGAAATAGTATCTCGAACTTAAAATCAACCATAAATTGTTTTTCTTGCTAAAATATCCACAAAAAAAGTATTTTCGAAATTTTGCCTTACTGAAAACTCGAAAACTACATTTTAAATAGAACCTGTCCCAAAATCATGATAAAATTACGCACGGAATAATTTTCTGGAACATTTTAGCACATTATTACCTTTACTTTTCGGTCTGTATGTCACGTTTTTCCAAAAACTTGGTTATTTGTTAATGGTTAAAGTGTTATACAAAAATATTGTTTGGAAAATTTCCCTAGGAGTCCCCAAAAACATGAAGCATCATAATAATGTTTAAATTTTTTATCAAAATATGGTAAATGAGTAGCAAAAAAATTTCTTCATCACTTTAAGACGTATAGTATACAACAACAAAATATAAATCAGTGAATGCTAAAAGGGTGGAAGTCATAAATGTTGGCATATTGGTTTTTTCCAAATCTTAATGTCAGAATGTTATAAGAGCCTAAAATATAATTCGGCATTTCATAACACAATTGTGCGTGCAATTTTCTATCTATTTCTGTCTATCTTTTTCTATCTTCTCTCAAATATAAATTCTCTTTCTTAAATTGGCCGGCCACTGGCTTAAACAAATTTACCCTATAGATTCTATAATATAGAACAAAATTCACTGAAGAAGAGGGCATTTTTTTGTTATTTTATTTTTTTGACACCTTTCAGATATTCGGGGTAATCGTGGAATTTCAAAAAATCTTTTTTTTTAATCGGCCTATCGAAGATCATGGAAAAAAAAAAAAAAATAATAAAAAAATATAAAATGTGGACGTTTTATAACTTTTTTATATTTCAGTTAATACAAACACCCCCAAAGCAATATAACTATAAATTTTTTAAGCTCTCAACAAACGCAGATAGATGATTGCCACGCTTAATATCTGCTAGAAAAAAGTACTCCAACATAAAAGGCCATATAAATTATATATCAAGATCAAATTTTCCACTCTTTTTTTGTTAGATAGTAGAGCTGCTATAAGTGCTCTCTTATTTTACAACTGGTTATAATAAAGAAGAGTCTGGAAAATTAAACTATGCGCATGTTGTAAACGGTTTAAATCAGATTGTCGAACTTTTGTTTCCTTTTGATTTTTTTTACGATTTTGACTTTGATTTTGAAAAGTTTTTTTAAAAATCAGTCAACTAGCTTATCGATTTTCAGGGTCGAATTTCTGTTACCAAATGGTCTTCACATTGTTTTTGTATCAAAAAAAAAAAAAAAAAAAAAGTTTTAACAAAAACTAACTAAAAACTGAGTATTAAGTAAATTTTTGTGAACAAATGTAATGCCCGAATCGTAGGGGTGCCCTCTTAGGAATTCATAATTCTAAAAATTTTAACGCAGCGATTGATAGGGAAAGCTAAAGAAACCCAACCCCTCATTAGTTTTGGGTCCAGTTTTTAGAAAAAAAAAAGAAAATTAAATTACAATTAAATTTTAAATAATAAATCGTCCCTATACAAGTGAAAAACGTTAAGTAGGTTTTTTGAAATTTTGAGTTATTTGGTATATATGGCCTTAGATATTATAGTCTTCAGACTGATAAGATCCATTCAGCCATATCGCCACCAAAAAGTGGTTATTTTTATCATGAACAAGCAAAACAACAATTTCCATAAAAAAAAAAAAAACAAAACTGATTTTCAAAAATTAAAATTCTCAAAACTTAAGAAACTCACGTAACATTTTCCACTTGTTTAGGGACGAAATAATAAAAAATAAATCAGGCCTGTACCGTAATCCACGTGGTTTCAATTACTTTTCACTTAAGAGCCTTTTTGATGAAAATGGTGAGTCGCACGAATTACAGTTTCTACAAATACTATTGATTTATATTTACGAAAAAGTAACTGTTTCTGAAATATTCGATAAAGTCGAATTTTTCGACTATTAGCGGTTTTTTATGAATATTTCCTAATCGGCTACTTTTTCGTTAACGCAAATCAATGTTATTTATAGAACCTGTAAAAAGATAAAATACTTTGTATCGTGTGACTCACCATTTTCATCAAAAAGCCTCCTTAATGAAAAGTAATTGAAACCACGTGGATTACGGAACAGGCCTGAATAAATCAAAATTTTAAGTCGATGTGAAGAATTATATTGGTGTGAATTTCGAAATTAGCCATGTTCACGATCCGGTGCAAATGGTCTTGCATCATAGCATTCGTAAATAAGTGTTAAAAAATTTTGCTATAGGTTTTGGTATGGCTTTTATGAAATTTGGAATTAGTGCAAAACTCAAATCTAATTTGACTGGTCTATCTTTGCTGATACGATTTTCTCAGAGAAATAAATTTTTTCATAGCTTGCAATTTTCATACTTTTGCTTACAATTGATTGGAAATTATTGCTATTTTGCTACTTTGCAAGTCTAAATGCTCATGATCGTGAATACGACCATTATAAAATGTGATTTTAGTAGTTCCAGTAGTTATTTACCATAGCACAATGAAATGTACCCCTTTGAATTTTTAACTTTACTAAATATTCCATAAAACAATAACATGTAACGATGATACTTATGACTCAGATTAAAGAACGACCACAAATATCAGTGATAACGTGATCTGTCTGTGATGCGTGATGTCTGTAAATTAAAATTAAGGCTAAGGCTGTTTCATTAATTTTTATTTACATGCTTGTGGCAAGTATTTATTTTCGGCTTTACTCTTTTTTTAAATCCTTTTCCTCAGAATTGTCTGATAATTTGTATACTTGACAAAAAAATAAAATGGCTGGATGGCTGGTAAACCTGCTATGCTGATATTTTGTGATATACGACAGTGAGTAAGTTCGTTACGCTGCCGTTAAACGCGTGTTTACATATTTTATTTAACTGGAATGTAAACAAAGAAGATTTTCTCTTACTTGCATATTTTCGGGTCTTAACTTGTATTTTTTGATTATTAAAATTTGCCACTTGTCATTTGGCTTATCAGCCGAAATTAAAAAAAAAAACTTTTGTATGTCAACATTTGTTTGTAATTTAATGAAGGTGCATAAATATCACTGTGCTACACTAAAAATCAAACAGACCCACAATACTGTGATAGCAGGCCTTTGGCGAAAATTAAAAATTTTTTTTTAATGCCCTTCTACAGAAAATAGCCCAGTAAAGAAATCCAGTGAATATTTTTGGAAATAAGTTTGATTTGTAAGTGTTACTGTCAATTGAGGGGATTGGGGATTTTTTTTTGGAGGAAATATGAAATAAATCTAAGAACGCCTAACAAAGCTTAAGAAAAATTTTAGAACCTCAATTGTAATAATCCTTGAAAAGTTCTCTGTTCGAAAATATATTGCTTCTACTTTATAAAAAATAGTTTTTTTTTATCGATTATATGAGAATTATACGGATTTTTTAAACATTAAACAAAAAAATTATAAAAGTGCAGAAATTGAAAACGAAGGCATTGAAAATAAAAAATAAATATCTCCGAATTGGAGAAACATGCTTAATCGAAATTCCAAGTTCCAGCTGCAATTTTTGAAAACTTTTTTTTATGAATTTTTTCCCATTATAGTTTTTGAATGGACAAAATAAATTCACTTGTATAGAACGCTATTATTGAATGGTTTACTGGCAATAAGTTCAAACATTATTATTTGAAAATTTGTGCTCAAAAAGCCAAAATCGAATAGTTTCGAAAACTTCGACATTGAAAATAAAAAAAACATATCTTAAAATTTTCGTCATTTTTAAATATAATATGTGACCAAGTATGTTTAATCGAAATTCAAAACTCCAGCTGCAATTTTTGAGAACTTATTTTTTTCCTATCATAGTTTTTGAGAGGAGAAAATATTTTTGTTTATTTATATTTTGCAACGTTTTGCAATAGTTTTATCAGTTTTAAGCTTTTAGTGTGCTCAGATTCGGAAGATAGTTTCCTTAGAGATAGAGTAACAGGTTAGAGGTATATTTCCCCTTTCAAACCCTATTGGGAATAGCTCTTTCTTAACTTGGACATAGAATAGTGAAACATTGTACCAAATCTTATAATTTCATTTAATGGCCTCAGAAAAATGACGAGTTTTATTTTTGTAGGGCGTGGCGCTGCCCATTTTTTTATTAAAAATGATTTCTCTCAATGCCCTTTGCCAAATATCACTTATTCGCGTCAAGCAGTTTCTGTGAAATGATGAATCGGTTTTTAGGAGGGCGCAGCACCGCCCATTTTACTAATGAGGATTATTTGTTCTAATGGTTCTTACATACCCAGTGTGCCAGACGGTTCAAATCTCCGCTTTTTTATCAGTTACGGATCCGTTACTGATCCGTTGGCGGGAGAGATTCCCAAAAAAAAAGGCGAATCGTCAAATATTTTCAGAGATATAATAAGTTTTTTTTTGAAGGCGTGGCCCCTCCCTTATTTTCATTGGACATTATTTGTTCTAATTATTTTTACATATTTGCTTAGTATGAGCTGTCTGCGTGACAGTGGCGGCGACTGCCGACGGCCTCGCGCCTGAGGGGGCCTCGCAAAAAAAAAATTTAAGTAATCCAATTTCAAATTCCATTATTTCCTTCAAACTAGGAAATTTTTTGAGCAAATTCGTCACAAATGGTTAAAGAAGAATGTTGTGACTGGAAAGATCTGAATCGTACATTGCAAAGACATGAACTAAGTCAAGGACACTTGGAGTGCATGATAAAATGGATGGATTTCTATAAAGGAATAAGACACGGAAAAACAATAGATCAATAAAATGCGAAATTGATTAGGGAATCGCAAAAGTATTGGTATAACTTGTTTGAAAGATTGATAGATATAATAAACTACGTAGCCTTACACAATCTTGCATTTAGAGCTCATTGAGAATCCCTTAACTTTAGTGATAGCGGAAACAGTAGCAATTTTATAAAACTTTTCAAATTATTAGCCAAATATGATCTGACACTTCGGGATCACCTGCAACGTATTAATGAAAAGCAAATTTATCAACATTATCTGAGCCATGACATCCAAAATGAGTTAATGCCATTAATGTCTAAATCCAAAAAAACATACTACGCCATCATGCTCGATTGCACTAGAGATGTGAGCCGTGTTGAGCAAATGTCAATGGTATTAAGATTTTGCAATTCTTCAACTGGAGCTATAGATGAGCATTTCGTTGGGTTTATAAGCGTAGCAGAAACAATGGGAGAGTATTTAACAAATGCGATAGTACAAGAACTAGAAAGAAATGGTCTAGATATCCAAAACTGTATGGGACAGGGATATCGTCGGCTGAGTATTATTTTGCCGAAAACGCCACTTCGTTGAAAAAGCAAAAGCAGATAACTTATGCTCGTCTCTACACAAGTTATGTGCTTTTGCTTTTTCAACGAAGTGGCGTTTACGGCAAAATAATACTCAGCCGACGATATGGTAACGGCGCCAATATGGTCGCCATTAATAAAGCTGTTAGAACTAGAATACTCAATATAAATCCAAGAGCTTTCTTCACGCCATGCGGATGCCACAGTTGGAATGTGCTTTTGATAGATGCAGCTAAATCTTCTACAATAGCCAAAACATTTTTCGGCTTTATCAATAAAATCTATTAGTACAGTCAATCTGGCATTTGAAAGTTCGAACGTTGACCGCCGCTCTGATTTTTTGTCAGTAGTGAGTGGTCTATTAGAAAAGCTTAAATTCAAAATGTCGAGCCCCCCCACCCCCCTGTTTTTGAGAAACTCAAAAAAGTTTTTGATTTGATTTTGTGGCTAAACCGTAGGCCGCACAGAAAATTTTGTTAAACAAAAAATGAAGACAATTAAATTGTCTATAACTTTAGGCATTTTTTTTAACGTCATTTTTAATAAATTTTTCAAAAAAAAAAAAAAAAACAATTCACACTTGTTCCTTGGATGATTCTAAGCATTTTATGCCATGTGCACTTTTTTCGTAAGATGCCTCCCTCTTGAGTAAAAAAGCGTTTTGCCTTTCACGGGGCTGCATCACTATGTTTCAAACGTTATATCATCGAGCCTGCTGGCCCAAAGAAGTCTTAACATGTCTTGTCTTGTTACATAGGTAAAAAGCAGTTGACGTAGAAACGCGTCAATGCCGCGCTGGGCACGAAAAACTTAGACACAGAAACGCGCCAATGCCAACAAAGGGGTTGAAATGCAATGTATCTCCTAAACGGTTCATGGTAGAAAAAAAAGTCTACATAAATTTTGTAGGTTTATTTATGCTCTTCACTGTGAAAAAATTTGCGATGGTAAAAAAGAATTATTTGACCCTCAAAAATGCAAAAAAGTGCAAAAAAAATGCATTTGTCGACTTTGGCGCCCTCTAACTTTGTTACAGCAAGTTTTAGAGCTATGTTAATAATGATTAAAGTTATAGACAATTTAATTGTCTTCATTTTTTGTTCAACAAAATTTTCTGTGCGGCCTACGGTTTAGCCACAAAATCAAATCAAAAACTTTTTTGAGTTTCTCAAAAATGGGGAGGTAGGGGGACTCGACATTTTGAATTTAAGCTTTTCTAATGGACCACTCACTACTGACAAAAAATCAGAGCGGGAGTCAACGTTCGAACTTTCAGACACTTTTTGATGCCAGATTGACTGTACTATATGTGCTCTTTTCAAAGTCAACCAAGCGTTGGGATATTGTAAAAACTAAATTACTTAAAATTGATTTTAAAATCTCTGTCTGAAACACGATGGGAGAGTAGAATCGCAACAGTAAAAGCGATATTTTTACAATTTGAAATACACGTGTGGTATGAGATTTTATTACGTGTAACTAATATAAGTAAACTATGGCAATCGGTTCAAGTAAATTTATTAGTCGCTATTGACACATTTCATTCGTTTTGTAGCTGGATTCAAGAATTCCGTAATACAGGATTGCAGATGCTCAATTGTTTGTAGAAAAAAGTTGTTACAAAATGGAGTCACAATACTTGTATAAGGAAAAAAGAATCGAAAAGAAAGAACGAATGTTCGGTTTTGAATATATAGATGAACCCATGTAATCTTCTGAAACACAGCATAGAGTAAACTTTTTCAATGCAATGGTAGATGCCATCAGAGTTGAAACCGAATGCCGATTGAAAGCGCTAAACGAATATAATGAACGATTTGGTTTTATTTGTGATATCAATTATTTGAAATCTATAACAAAAGAGGACCTTCTCCAGCATTGTAATGATATAGGTAAAATACTTCGAGAAGGTGAATACAGCGACATACAACCTTATGAACTGTATGAAGAACTCCTGATTTTAAGATCCAATTCACTCAACTCTGTTGCTGATGCAAAACTACTTCTGCAGTACATTTTAGAAAATAATTTGGAAGAATGTATACCTGAATATTTATACCAAGGGTGTCAGCGTAGAAGAAAAGTGAGCCAATTTTGGCTCGACCCAACAACATCAATATTTCTGTACAACAATTCCAACAACATCAATATTTCTGAACAACATTCACAGAAATAATTTTTGTTGTTTTTTTTTCACGCTCGTCAAAATTTCGCGTTTTTGTTGCTTTTTTTGCGCACTTACAAAATCAAACTCGAACCAACATAAAACAACAACAAAGACTACGTCGCATCAAAAACAACAAACAATATGGGTATTAATGCGTTGATGCGCAATTGCGAAAATGCAAGTCTTTTACGCACTAACGCCTGAACGATCAATGTGAATATTTCCATCTTGAGAAATTGCAAAAGTAGTACGAAATTTTCGCCAATATTTTTGTTATTTTACTAATATTAAACTTTAGCAAATTGCACTTTCGCAACGACGCAAGGGCATTGCGCATCAACGCGTGAGTTCCCCTAATTTTTGTGTGTCCTAGTCCTTAGAAATTTTGAAAATTGTTGAAGTATTATTGTTGTTGTAAACGAGGCATGAAAAAACAACAAAAAATTGTTTTTTTGTTTGTTGTTACTCGAATTTAAAGTTGTTGTAAAAGCAACGCTGACTGCGCTGCATGCGTTTGGCTCAGTGATTTGAAAACGCTGAAACCCTTGATTTATACAACAATCAGCATAATGCTTACAGTTCCAGTCGCTACAGCCACTGTTGAGAGAAGTTTTTCGAATTTTAAACTGATTAACACCTACCTAAGAAGCACGATGGGGCAAGAGAGACTATCTGCATTATCAGTTTTGTCAATTGAAGCAGAAATAGCGGCTGATGTTAACTATGACATAATCTTCAAAAAATATTTAGTGAGGTTAAAAGCCGAAAAATTAGTTTATTTTAAGTTGTGATTGGTTTTGTAGTTTCTGGTAACATTTGATTAAGAATAAAACTTGCGTAAATACTCATATATTAGTCTCAATCTATTTATCGTTTACTTTCTCGGATATGAAAAAGGCCTCGCAAAGCTGGATTCGCCGACGTCTACATTTGGTCTAGCGCCGCCACTGCTGCGTGATAGAGGTTTGGAGACACGATTTGTTAATTTTTAGTGGCATCGCCTATTTCTTTACGCTTTGGCTTAGCCCTTTTTTTATACTAACACGATGTAAAAACACCTTTAAAATCGGTCTGTTAGTTACCGAGTCAATAAGGAACAATTACACAAAAAAACCAAATCTCATTTTAATTAAGTTAGCCCACAATTTGTATCAATATCTCTCCACTGGTCTTAGCTCCGGACAATTTGGAGGATTGGCCTCTCTTGGTACAAAAACTATGTTATTACTTTGGTACCAATTCAGAACTTTCTTGCCGTAGAGACATGATGCCAAATCGGGCCAAAAATATGTGAACACATTGTGCTCTCTTATAAAAGGAAGGAATCTTTTTTTTAAACATTCTTTGATGTATACGTATATTTCGGTATTTATAGAACCCACTGTAACAAATGACTTGCTTCTTTTTCCGCAACTGCATATAGCTTGCCATACCAGGAATTTTTTAGGAAATTTTGTCTGCTTTTGGATTCTTAATTGTTCCTCGACATTTCCTCGAGCATCAGCAACATAAAAATTTTGACCCGGAAGCTGCGTCAAATCTGCCAGTACATACGTTTCGTCGTCCATTATACAACATGAATATGTTTGTATAAAATTCGATTTTAATTTCCGAGCCCTACTTTTGGCGTCTAAATTTTTGCAGCATTCCTGTGTGGAACTTTTTGGACTTTGTATGTTTTCAAACCTGCATTGGCTTTCACTTTTCGCACCAAATAGTCAGAGCACTGGGCTTAGAAATAAGTAAAATTTAAAACTTTTGTTTTACGGTTGCCTGCCGTTAGTAATTTTTGTAATTTGATATCTATTAATGAATACCCATATTTTAAAAAGATAGTACATATGTTGTGCTTAAGTACTAGTTAGAGTGATTTCTAATAAAAGGCCAATTAAATTAAAAACTTATTAAAACGATATGCATTTAAATACACCAATTAAAATGTAATAGAAGGCAATCTGTAAATCGCACTAATGTCGAATGGTGTTAAACTATTTAAATTAATTTGATCTCATTTAATGACACTTAGCACGCTTCCACATTTTTGCATATAAATTAGGGCCTATTTAAAAGTCAGATTTGCCATGAGAGTCTAACAACACAGCACCATGGCTGTACAACGTCAATTTTTTTTCCTAATCACATTATGCAGTTTCATAGTAATCAAGGTAATTCAAGGATTATGGCATACAAATTTTTCGAAAATTTACTGAGCGTACATGCATATCCTTTTTTGATTCCCAGGCAACTGATTACTTGGCAATTGGTGAGAGCGAAAATTTTGTGGATCCCTGCAGCAAGGAAGATGATCGGGGTAATACACCGTATGAAGATTTTTTGGACGTCAGTAATGTAGTACACACATATAGTGAAGATTGGGAGACTACCTACTGTAATGGTGACATAGTGGTAAAAATGGCATTGCCAAATGCACCAATAAAGGTAAGCTGTTTATACGCATAAATAACTGCTAAATAGATTCCTTAGTTCAAGGACTTATCCATTAATTATAGATTGAATCTGATATTTATCGCTGGGAACGTGGCGAATGGGTTAATACAGTATGGTTTTTACGTCGCGAAGATTTTTGTGCCAGCTTTGAAAGTCCTTTTGAGTTTTGGCACCCAATGGTAATGAAAATTCCAAAAGAACAGCGCGTATGCCCACCAACATTAGGCGTAAGTTTCACAGTTATTACTACTTATATATATAAATATATTTACAATATTATTTTGATGAAGGATATTTTAACTATTGATGAAATTCATTAGTTTTAGATTAAAGTTTATAGAGCAGTTAACATTACATTTAAGATTTAAGCGAAGGATAGCTTTGTATTTTTTTTTTTTCTGATTTTGGTAAGCGTGGCTGTACTGGATAGAAGCAAAGTCTAATATAATACTTTGGTTGCTATTGAAGTGCAGGTATCTTAACTTCATACAAATATAATTTAGTCCTTTGTATGGAGTTGAAATACCTTCAATGGATGATAATTTAAAAAGTAATAACTAAAAGCAAAGCTTAACAATTAAGATTATGAATATCTAATACCTTTGACAAAAATGATTTAAGTTATTAACTGTAAGCGTGACGGCACTTCAATTCAGTAAAATCCAACGTTATGCCCGCGGACATTTGAGCTTCTGTGCTTAAAATCTTCCCGTATACATATTCACTCACATATAAGCGTTTAACTGTGTTAGTAGTTGTGCAGATCTACGTCACTTTCTTGCAGCTTATGCAAAATATAAAAGCTTTCAATGAGCTTTTATACATTGACAAAATACGCAAGTATTGAGTTTGGATTTCACTGCTTCGAATATACTTCGAAAAAGCTCTTTCTACCCTTTGAAACACTTAGAATTTTGACGTGAACCAATAACCAATGAAAGCCGAAAATGGAAATTAATCGTTTAAGAAAAAGTGAAATCCGAGCCCTTCAGAAAATTCTAGGTCCGGGGGAACTCATTCCTTGCCACACAGACGCTGCCATAATATGTCAAATATGTACAAATACATAATACTTAGTTGTAATTTTTATTTAATTCCAACACTTCTTTTGGGCCCAAAGTGTATGCTTTGCTAAATTGGTTTGGTCCAGGAAAAAATAGTTTATGCATTAGGAAACAAAATTATGTTCCAAATTACCCTTAAGAGCTCATGCAAATTTTTTTATTATATGTATAAATTTTTAATTTTAGTCAAAGTATACAATGATTAACACCACCAATCATATTTTACTAAAAAATATGCCAAGTCGTGACTTAGCTGGAACATATAAAGCTGTTTCTCATATGAAAGTGGACAATATAACAATATGCACAACAATACTTATGACCATCAATAAGTTGTAACTATTTTGAGTTCTAATTTGAAAAATTTTAGTAAAAGAAAAACTATTACCTGAACTTTTCAGTTGTTGATTAATTTAATTTATAATGCTTTTGGTTAGGAAAAACCTATAAAAAATGTAAAAAAAATAATTAGATATAGAAAAATATTGCTACATACTTATACATCAATAATATACAATGTACATTATAAAAAAAATAATAAAAATTGCTGCTCAGAAAGAATTACATATGTACCCACTTTTAGGATCCATACTACCCAGTGTCCGACTAAATGTTCTAACTAAAATATGTGCGAAAATTAAACTATACTGTCAGTATTAATAGTCAACCTGCAGGGCTACTTCCAGAATCATTCTTAAATACGAGTCTACATGTCTATTCAAAAAATAATATGAACTCTGAAACCTACACTTAACTTTGTCTTTAGCAGCTGCAAAAGGATAAACTTAATAACTGCAAATTACTCTATACACGTGGGCCAAAAAGCAATACAAGAAGGACTTTTGCCCTGGTGGATCAAGACGGTTTCATGATTTTTGACCAGATCTCAGTTCTTACCACCCTAATGTTCTACCATAATAATAAGTACCTGGAGACCGATTCCTGCTCGGTCAATAATCTGATCTTATTATTTAAGTCGATGCTTTTATTCATAGATATTTTTTTGTGATGAAATTCGTATCTTTTCACCTCCAATTTTCATTCTTTCAAAATGATAAATTAACCGATGGGAGCAATAATGAGAAAAAACTTGGAAAGTATCGAATGATATAGAAAAATATCAAAAACTCAAATTTTTTTTGGTGAAATAGAATGCTCTAAAATAAATAAATCGGATATGCCACATACCAAAAGTATTTCGTCTTTTGTATGGGGGCTGAAATATCTTATCTTCAAACAATCTTAACCCGGAAAGTAAGAGGCCTATTAGAAAATCCGAAAGATTATTTTGGTAAGGAGGAGTGTGGCTATTTGGCGCCATTAATAAAAAAGAATTTCACCTTTTCTTGTAGCTACGCTGTAAGACTGAACACAGCGATTTCTTTAACTTCAAGCAAGGATATTTCAAAATCCTGCAATTATAATGCTAGTTCTGCCCATGAAGACGGATTCCGTGTCAAAAAGTACATTAGACTGCATATAAGAAAAAAAAAATTCATTCCATTTTTTCCAATATTTTTATTTTGGTAAAAAGTGGGCATGGCAATTATTAAACAACGCCCACTTTTTGTTATGCTTTAGATACTTATGATCCAGATTCTGATACCAAATTTCATTAAAATATCTTGTGACAATTGCGTGAAATAGCATTCAACGTATTTTGCTTGTATTAGAGATTCCTCGCGCAACGGCGATATTTCGCCCACTTTCAGATCAGAGGTGCCTTATAAAGGGTGTTTTTTTAGAGGTATAGAACTTCGAATTGAAATAAAACACAAGAAAATCGTTTTAATGTCCATCAATTTGGCTTTATTGGAAGGATAATTTTATGCCGCCGCGGCTGGCTCGAATAAAGCCAATTCTACAGGTCCAATTTTCAACCACTTTTTCGAGCATATGGGGCCGTATGTCGGCAATAACGCCACGAATGTTGGCATCCAAGTCCACTAACGTTTCTGGTTTGTTGGCGTAGACGAGCGATTTCACATATCCCCAAAGAAAATAATCCAATGGTGTCAAATCACACGATCTTGGTGGCCAATTGACAGGTCCATTCCGCGAAATTATGCGCTCATCGAATGTTTCCTTCAATAAATCGATTGTGACGTGCGCTGTGTGGCATGTAGCGCCGTCTTGTTGGAACCACAACTCATCAACATTCATGCCATCCAATTCGGGAACAAAATAGTCGGTTATCATGGCTCTATACCGGTCTCCATTAACGGTAACTGACTCTCCAGCATTATTTCGGAAGAAGTATGGCCCAATGACTCCACCAGCCCATAGAGCACACCAAACAGTCAGTTTTTGTGGATGTAATGGCGTCTCAAGGGTCTCATGTGGATTCTCTTCATTCCAAATGCGGCAATTTTGCTTGTTGACGTAGCCATTCAACCAAAAATGAGCCTCATCACTGAACAAAATTTTGCGATGAAAATCAGCATCGAGATCAATCGCATTTTCGGCCCATACACCAAAATCACGACGCATTGCATGGTCTCGCGGCTTTAATTCTTGCACAAGCTGGATCTTGTAAGGTCGCAAGCCAAGATCTTTGCGCAAAATCTTCCATAAAGTTGATGGACAAAGCTCCAATTGCTGTGCATGGTGGCGAATCGATTCATTCGGGTCCTCTTCAACATTTTGCTCTACAGCGGCAATTGTTTCTTCGGTGCGCACTGTTCGACGTCTCTGCGGATGCGTATTATCACATAGAGTAAACGTAGTGCGAAAACGATCCATGGTTAACCGAATTAATTGCTCTGATGGACGATTATGTCGACCATAAAATGGACGGAGCTTGCGGTAAACTTCGCGAACTGAACCATTATTTTCGAAATAAATTTGCACGATTTGCAAGCGTTGTTCTTTTGTCAACCTGTTCATGATGAAATGGCAAACCAAACTGAACATAAATGACATTAGAGTTGCCAGATTTGACCACAAAATGCCAGTTTTATCTCTATTCGAAAAACAAACCTCTAAAAAAACACCCTTTAGCAAGTAAACTCCCCACAGTTAATTTCAGAATGATTGCTTTATTAGTTTTCTTTTAATAACGTATTATTTTTTTGTAGGCGGTGTCACACCCTTCAACGAGTTTTCCCAATATAACGGCATATCACATATTAATCCTTGTTTGCAGAGGTAATATCTCCTAAATTATCATCAAAATTGTTGAAGTTGTTTTCGAGTAATATAAAATCATAAATGGTTAAAAAGTGGGCGTGGCATTTCTTCGATCCCGCCTACTTTTTGTCAATTAGAAGACATTGATAGTCAGTAGCTGTGCACTAAATTTCATCAAAATATCTTTAATGTCCGCAGCAGCTGAAATGACTCCAGAAATCGTCAGACCATTTCTAAAAGCCGGTCTAAGAAAGTACGTTACTAAAAAGAAAGAACGATAGATTCACGTATCCTGATTTACCGGATACCAGCGAAATTTACCGAAATGAAATAGTGGCAAAGCTGCCACAACCACAACAACTGTCGGAAACATCTCGATCAGCAAGTTATATGAAGTTTGAAACAACATGGACAAAAAGTATGTTATATTGGCCAAATTGTCACGATCCACGGTTCTCAAGATTTCGACAATACGTTTCTAAAAAGAAAGAACGATAGATTCACGTATCCCGATATACCGGGTACCAGCCAAATTCACCAAAATGAAATAGTGGCAAAGCTGCCACAAGCACAACAACTGCCGGGGACATCTCGATCAGCAAGTTATATGAAGTTTGATATAAATTTCTCCAAATACAACATGGGATAGCAGTTAATTTTTTATTTGTATTATTATTTGTATTACATCATTTTTTTCTTGAATAAACATATATCAGAACTCTTTCTTAACGTTTTTGTATGAATTATCAAGTTTCTTATGGTGTCCACATTAGCCCCCAGTTAAATCAATGGTTGTCCACACTAGCCCCGTATAAGGGGCTAGTGTGGACAAATGTAAGCTCTTTTTAAAATAATTTAATAAAGCATTTATGAAAATAAACTAGTAAGGGTGTTACCTTTGGCCTGGCCAAACATTAAATACCCTACACAGCAGTATTTTAAAAATTTTGCTAATATGGGAGGTGTCACTCCCTCCGAATTCACCCGGGTTTTTCTCAGAGTTTGCTTTTATAGTTCTTTGTATTTAAGTGAAATTTGGTTGGATTATCTGAAAAAATGTTTTCAGAATGACGTTTTGAAGCTTTTGCTTATATGGGAGGAGCCACGCCCTTTTGTCCGATTTTATCCAGTTTTTGCTTAGAGCTTGCATTTATAGTTTTTAGTGTCTGAGTCATATTTAGTTCGATTATCTCTAAAAACGCTTTCAGTACAGCGTTTTGAAGCTTTTGCTTATATGAGAGGTGCCACGCCCTCTTGTCCGAATTCGACCAGTTTTTGCTCAGAGTTTGCGCTGACATTTCGTAGTATTTATGTATATTTTGGATGCATTGTTTTGAAAAATACTCCAAAATTTGCATTTTGAAAATATTTTTTGTATGGGCGGTAGGCGTGTCTGTTGACCGATTTCGCTCATTTTCAATCCCCCGAGCTAACTTTGACTACGGAGGCTGTGTACCAAATTTCATTGAATTATCTTGCTTAGTTTTCCCAAAAAATGTATTTCCACACACAGCCGTTACCCAGCCAGCCAGCCAGCCAGCCAGACAAACGGACATAGCTATATCGACTCAAGAGGTGACGCTGATCAAGAATATATATACTTTTCCATATCTGCCACGCCTCCTTCTCTGCGTTACAAACGGAAGGACAAAGTGAATATACCCTGGGTGTAGGGTATAAAAATTATAACTATTGATGCAATTATGAAGGCAAGAGGTATAAGTAATCGCTAAAAATTACTTTATTACAAAAATGATATATTTACATATACAATATAATTTTGTAATTATATAAAAATTGTCCACACTAGCCCCCCCTCCCCTATATAAAAATTTTTTTAGAATTATAAATATGAACCAAATCTTCGAGTCGTAGGTCATGGCAGCCTTTAAATCTTTTTAAGTAAGTTAAATATTTTATATTGTATCTATGTAAATTTTGTAAATAAATAAATATCTAATCAAAATCTCATCCATGACGTGTCAAATTTTTCAGATATCTTGAAAAAATTTTGAAAAATTTGTTTTTACAAAAGCTATGTGCAATTATAAGTTGTTTTGCAAAGAAAGCCTAGGGAAAAAAACAATATTTCCCGAAAAAAAAAAAAAAACAGTTTATTTATTAATGCTAAATAAATTGAGAAGTGGCCGTACCAAAGGGCCTCAGTACCATTACGAGGGCGAATTTAAGCATTTTTTGTTTGATTCACTTTTTTCGTAAGAAGCCTTGGTTTTGAATAAAAACCGTTTTTCCGACCGCATAAACAAAGTTTGTATGTTCGAGTGGCCACATTTTGGTCAATTTTTAACCTAAGAAATTTTTTAATAAATCTTTCTAAGGGAAATTTTATATACTTTTTTTTATATTGCGCTATATCATTAGCTATCTCTGATCCTAAAAAAGTTATAGGCAAAAGAGCAGAAAAACACAAGAATTCGAAATTTTAGCTTTTTTTTTTTTGGTTTCAACACTTTTAGCGAAACCCATTTTTTTTAATTTTTTCCATAAGCTCGATTTTAAATTTAAATCTCTACAAAAAGTTTGCTGTAAAAAATTTTTAAATTTTGCTTTGTTCCCTAGATATATTGAAAAAACTGTAAAGGGTGCATTTTAACCCCCCTTTCCACCTTTTAATTTAATAGCACTCCACGGTTTTTCTTCTTAAATGACCCATTTACCGATTTCTGTAATAAAATGTAAATGCCTTTCTTCCATTTTTTCATGTTTTTTAGTCTATTACATTTGGTTTTTCAGTTGGTTGCAGTTATTCAATATAATTGAATCGTGACGCAATAAATACCAAAATAATTCATTGAGCACCTAAAAAATGCTTTGTTTTTTTTTTATAAAACTTTTACATAGCTCATTTAAGATACAAAAATTGACTCAATTTAATCGACACAATCCTGTTCATCAGGTTCGTTTGGCTTCTTACCGCATTCAGTCTGAGTACATACACTTTTAAAAGAAGATTGGCTAAGTTTGTGCTTTTGATTTCATCCATACTAAAAAATCTGTAATTACAAAACAAGGATATTCTTCGAGCGTAAAACAAAAAATTGTCAATCTCTTTGTTGACCAAACGCTTTAAAAGCAACAACTTCTTATTCAATCATAACACTGGTCGACAAATTTCGAAAAAAATTTCGACTGGAGAAGAGGATGATGTTTCTTAAGTAATTTGGGTGCGCTGAATTCGAATCTGCAATCGGTTTTTCTCTATCAGGTTAGGTTTTGAAGATAATCGACCTTTTCGATTTTTGAGGTTATAGCTCCATTTTTCAAACATATTTTGAGAAACCCAATTTCGATCGAATATGTTTTTACATTTTTATAGAGAAAAATTCTTAAACTTTCAACAAATGTACCAATATCTAAGATTTAATTCCAATTGGCTGAGTTATAGCAACGAAAAGTTCATTTTTATAGTAGTTTTTAACACTTTTTCGTGTTTAAGCCAAATTAAACAGGGTTTTTTTGCCAGTAGCTTATACAAATATATATTTTTTATATTTTAGTTCAATAGTGTATTTAATTGCAAATATTTGGAGTTCAATTTTAGTAAAATCGGATAAGTTTTTAAAAAGTTATTAAGGTTATAGTGAAATAAGAACATTTCGATTTTCATAGAAAACACAAAATATTTTTAAATTTTTGTTGAACAAATTCATTCAAAATCGAAATGGTCTTATTTCACTAAAACCTTAATTACTTTTTAAAACATGATCCGATTTTGCAAAAATTGAACTTTAAATATTTGTTATTAAATACACTATTGAATTAAAATATAAAAAATATATATTTGTATAAGCTACTGGCAAAAAAACCCTGTTTAATTTGGCTTAAACACGAAAAAGTGTAAAAAACTACTATAAAAATGAACTTTTCGTTGCTATAACTCAGCCAATTTGAATTAAATCTTGGATATTGGTACATTTGTTGAAAGTTTAAGAATTTTTCTCTATAAAAAAGTAAAAACATATTCGATCGAAATTGGGTTTCTCAAAATATGTTCGAAAAAATGGAGCTATAACCTAAAAAATCGAAAAGGTCGATTTTCTCTAAAACCTGACCTGATAGAGAAAAACCGATTGCAGATTCGAATTCAGCGCACCAAATAACTTTAGGAAAACTATTTGGTTGGTCCAGTCGAAAATCGTGTAGACCAGTGTAATTAGTAAGGGACCGTTTTATTTGCTTTGTAATGATGCAAATAGCGTTAACAATTATCCCGACAAAAATACAAAAATCTCTGCGTGTGAAAAATCACATTGTTTTGTTAATTTGTTATATTGTTTTATGAATACATAATCGTTTGTTAAAAGGTCCGCTTTTTTGTTATTAAACCAATTTAACATCAATAATTGCGTTAATAAGCGTTAATGGATTATTAAATCTGTTATTTGCGTGTAACGGCCCCGCCTCTGTTCCTGCACAGGCTGTTTTTGCCACTTGCTGTTGCACATAATTAACATAGCTGTAAATTTATTAACTCAATACAGACATTTGAAAAATATTAAACGCTTACTAAGATTGAGCTTAAGCAAATATTTACGAAAATTTCTAGAACTTAACAGCTATGCTCCAATACAATTTGGCAAATTATTGTATTTCCTCACACATAAATAAAAACATAAAAAATTTAAAGGAAGAATCAATAAACTGAATGTGAAATCGTAAACAACATTTTTAAAATTTTTTTATGAATATTTATTTAATCGGTTATTAGCTAAATAGTTTATTAAATTTCATCACCATTATAGCGTTAAAATTTATTGGTCCGTATCAGGTTTGCTAGATCTGAGAGCTTACAGTAGGAAAAATTTATGCCAAAGCTATAATCTGCTCAGTTTCAGTTTTATAACGCCAGAGTTGCAGATCAAGCGTTGTTATTTAGATATTGACAGAAGATATACATTTATCCTTGGACTTCAGTGGCGTAGATAGGATTTTATTTGGCAGCCCAACAAACTATTTCGTTCATAATAAAGAAATAAATGTTATTCATACGTCTTTTTGTAAGGTATTTTGAAAATTTTCGGTAGGCTCCCCTGAGCACCCCTTGAAGACGCCTCTGCTTACTTTGATGGCTTCTATCTAGTAAAGTAGAGATTCAATTGAAAAATGGTACAGAGTCAATCTTTGTGTATTAAGATTTGATCGATTAAGATTTGAGTTGACATCTCCGATTTTTTTGAAAATTGGTACGCTAACGTATAGGGTTGCCATCGTCTGGAATTTTTTTTTCCGTGGTCCCTAGTAAAATTTTTCATAGAACATTTTAGCACATTTCAAGCAAGTTTTTGGAAAAAGGGATCAAAAGACCATTAAAGATGAAATATAATGGGTTAAGATGTTCTTGCTTGATATCGCGTCCATTTATGTAAACATCTTAACTCATTGTATTGCGTTTTTATGGATCCTTTTAACACCTTTTCCTTTTTCTTGGAAGAGATGCAAAATAATTATAATAAAATTTGCTTATGAATAAAAATATTTTTAAAAAAAGTAAAAAGAGTGCACGAAGCCCCAAATTGGCTTTAAAAAGAAAAAAGCTTATTTCAACCTAAAATAAAATTTTTTCCAGTGTAACTTATACTTTTTTACACCAATCCTCAAAATCGAATAAAAAACCGAGAAGCTATGAATTTTCAAATACGTGAGTATCTAAAAGTTTTTAAGAAAAGCCAAAATAGAATGTTTTAACCATTTATATTTGCACAAACCCAAATCGTATCACAAAGTAGATATAAAACACTAAACGCTAACGAATGACACTTCCCATTTCCAGTTGATTAAATCCAAAAGATAACATTTTGAAACAGATCATAAAAAACTTCGGTGTTGGCTTAAAAACTTGGTCATAGTAAGAGGATAGGTCGACGGTAGTCAAAATGGCAATATTAATTTTGCATCATAGAAAAAATCGACTGTCTCATTACCGGAGGTGTCTCATATCCGGATACATTCCCCTATTTTTTTTTAAAAATGCCTAAAATCATGCAATAAAAAGATTCACATTATTGAATACGTCTAGAATCTAGATTTAAGTGTCGTCTGTCTGGAGCACAAGTGCTTAAAAGTTATCATCGGGGTGCCATAAATATTATATGAAAACTAACCCCCACCATACTGTTGCCTTTTCCAAATAAATGTTCATATGAGTCATATCTAATATTTTATAATTCATTTTAATCTTTGGCACAATTTTGTGGAACAAATGGATTAATTTTTGTTTTTTTTTTTTGCCGAAAGTGCACAATAAATCAAAGTGGTACTTTTTCTAAAAAATTTTTGTATTTAGGCAATCACGCGCTCTGTTATCATTTCACATAATATCAACATCTAAGTGCCGTATTTGTTTAAAAAAAAAATTACATTAAAGTACATACATATTAGGATGGGCCGATTTGAAAACTGATCTCGGCTACCCCCCTATGTGAAAGTTCATTCAATTCTATGAAAATTTGCCCAAGGAACTATACCTCTGCGTTCAACTTTAGTTCGGCGCATTTTCAATTGAAAATTAAGGTAAAATTTTCAATCGAAAACGCGCCGACGTAAACTTGAACGTAGAGGTATGGTTCCTTGGGCAAATATTCATAGAATTGAATGAACTTTCAGCCTAGGTTGGTATTTTGTTTGAAAAAATTCTTCCAAAAATATGAATCGTTTATTTTGAAAGTCGGTCATAATAATCGGCTATTTGACCCATATCATTTTTTTAAATATATAGCATCAATTCCACTCTATCAAGTAAACTTTTTATGTAAACAGAACCCAATTTAATTGATTACTGACAGAATACCAGCCAAATCATATAATGACATTACTTTTGTCTTTATAAAAATTTTTAAAATTTAGTATGAAAACAAAAAGAAATATTGATGAAAGGTACAATTTTCTATCAAAAATGCGCCGAACTAAAGTTGGACGCAGAGATATGGTTCCTTGTGCAAATATTCATAGAATTGAATGAACTTTCACATAGGGCGGTAGCCGAGGTCGATAAAATTTCCTCCATACAATTTGGCCCACCCTAATATATATACATTAAGTTTGAAATTTCAACTTAACCAAAGTTTCAAAAGTTTATAGTCTAAGATCCGGCAGTAAAAAAACGTATCGGTCGAGTTTTTAGTTAAAACCTAATTTTTACGCATATTTAGGAATGGGAGATTATATTTTTGCTGGTTTGCCTCTCAAAATGTGGCCGCAAGTATTATCAAATTGCTATAACTTATGAACCGTGAGTCTCACGGGGAAAAGTATCAAAATCTTTTTTATGAAGAGTCATATGCTTTACATGTAACTTTCATTATATGCTAAAAAAATTTACCGTTTAAGAATTATTTATTAAAAACCGATTTTTTTTACGCAATAAACAATAAACTTAAAAAAAATCGGTTTTTAATAAATAACTCCTAAACGGTAAATTTTTATTTACATATAATAAAAAATACTTGTAGAGCATATGACTCTCCATTAAAAAGATCTGGGCACTTTTTCCCGTGCGACTCACGGTTCATAAGTTATCGCAACTTGATAATACTTGCGGCCACATTTTGATAGGCAACCCGCCAAAAATATGTTCCCCCATTCATAAATATATGTAAAAACTAGATTTTAACTGAAAACTCGATCGATACGTTTTTTTACTGCCGGATCTCGTACTATTAACTCAATCGTGTAAGGTTAATTGAGGATATTGGCCTTTTCTTTGGCTAAACTTTTTCTAACGCGATCGAATTCAAGATTGCAAAAATTAGTGTCAGGCACAAATGAGATTTAAAAAAAAATTGCAGGTATTATTAAGAGCAATATTTTATTGAGCAAAAATTACCCTTTGCACAAGAGAGCAAGGCACCTCTCATACAAGAAAAATTTTCGATATATATGTAGACAATGATTTACGAAAGCTCTGAATAGAAATTTGCCAAAATAGTAGAAATGATTCGTGCAAACACTGAACCCTGAGATAAGAGGGCCTTACTGACGGAGTTATTTGATGTAATTGATGTACGGTAATCAATCTTTAGCAAGACGTAAGATAACGCTTTAGAGAACAAATAGGCTCCATAGAATATGATTTTTTATTTTTCGCCTCGACTTCCCGATCCTTAGATTTCCAGTTTTAAACTACATACTTTTTCCAGGTGTTCATTTAGTCTACCACGATTGATATTGGCTTGTGGATTCCTCACAACGATTTGAAGATAAACTTCATTGAGCAGTTTTTGGAGAGTGTGTCCTATATACAGACGTTCATTTCATTTGTTTGATTTCCTTTTGCTCTTATATTTAGTTTGGCATAAAAAATTTACTGTATTTTTCATATATTTTACAGCTCATGTTCAAGCATTGGACAAACTAAAAATTTAAATTTATTTTTCTTTTGCTTCAATGATTTTGAAACGCTTTTTGTTAAATTTAAAATTTTAATTTCTATATGATATGTTGCTGTTGTTTTTGCTGTCATTGCTTTCATTATAACTGTAATTAGCTTTGTTTTTGTGTGTTCAAGTACCCGTAGTGCTTAAAATATGAATTATGACATTTAAATTATATTTAATTCGTACTTTTCATTTATATTTATTTATACCTGTTTAAATTTGTTTATTTTGATAGGTACATACATATAATCTTCATGCATATGTACATATAGCTATTAGACTGCTCCAAAAAGCATGAAAAATCGGATCATTTAATTTTCGTTGTGACTGTGAGTTCTCTGGAATAAGTGAAATTACGCCTAGAATCGACACTTCTCCTGCATTTTGGATACGCTTCCCTCATGAAACGTTTGCTTCCGACTTTTGCAAATAGATCCTTTCTTTTCAAAATAACATTCACTGAAGACTTCTTATGACTTATGTACGCGTTGTTAACGCCTAGTTTTTATGTTTTCTTATGTTATTAATTAATATAAATAAATTACTTCATTTTAAAACAAAAAAAGAAAATTTTTTTCTTTTCGTGCTAACATTGTTGTGACAAAATTCATTGTTGACAGCTCAATGATATTTTCCTCTACCTGTCACTCGGAATTATTCATTAGTGAATCATACTGATATCGTCTGTTACGAGTCTTTAGCACACTGACGACTCAATTATATTATCAGCATAAGTCATCAGTGATTTTCGGAACATTTGTTCAAATAGTTCATGCAATATTAAAAAAGTTTTTCTAACAAGTTAATCTGTTAGCGTGAACAACTTTGAAGTCTTTTAATTCATAAAGTCACTTTAAAATTCTTTATAGACTACAAAAATTGTAAATAAAAACCAAAAAAAAAAAAAAAACAAAGAACAAAAAACCAAAATTTTTTCTTTTCTTTTGATTTAAAAATTTTTATTTATATAATATGCGAATGCATTTCGGAGACGGATTTATTTTTTGACCGACCATCATCAGCGTTATACGCGTGACTAATTTGAAAACAAAAAAGGTAAAAATCGATGGACTTTTTAGAAAGAAACAAAAAATCAAAAAATTGAAATAAAACATAATGAGATCCAAAATTACATTTACATCTTTAACAAAGAGAAATATGAAAATCTTACACGTATACATACATACATATAAAGTCATGCAAGTCGAAGAAATGTCTGCATCGTGACATAAGCCACCGGAATTTTCCTGATATCTAAATTAATTTTTCTTCCATCCGTTTTCATACTTGCAAAAAAACTTCTCAAAATTTTTGCATATTGGACCAGTCTAATCTTTGTTTAAAAAAATTCTTAAAATATACACCGGATCATGCTTTAATTTAAAGTACATGAAGATTACAGAAATATGAAGTGTTTTTTATTTCCCGCAAACTATGGATATACTTATGTACATTGTACGTTTATGCATACATATTTATGTACTAAAAAGCTTAATTTTTACTTTTTTGGGTCAGACATTGTAAAATTTCAAGGACACGTTCCATTTGTTTATACCTTTTTGGCAACACATTTTTCGACCCTTTTCCTTATATCCCGTTTAATCTCGCAAACTATACAACATATTTTTATAATAAGGGGTAGATATGGCCAAGCTATATAATAGAAACTTTACCCCAAATATTCAATCTAGGTATGCACAATAGAAGATTAATTAACAATTTTACTGTAACAGTTTTTTACAAGTACTGATTTTCTTATAATTTATCAAATACATTGAAGTTCCTTTACTCAACTTCTTAGTTTAGCACCATCTAACATCAAATCAGATGATTTTTCTAATATTAAAATATATTTACTTAAACTCAAATTCGCAACTAAGTAAGTATGTTTATCATTGCACTTTAAAAGTAAGTTTGCTCAAAATATTAACGTCTCTTATACTAGGATTTTCTAAGCTATTTCCATGCGAATTAAGCGAAAACTGTTATTATTTGACCAAAGATCGTCACAAAAATGGATTTTCACAATTTTCTCGTTTGTTAAAGAGTTTAACCTGCAGAATTCGGTATTTTCTTTTATTCATATATACGAGGGCCTAACAAAAAATCGCTTAGTTGAATTGAAAAAACTTTTAAATTTAATTTTTTAAATTTATAACTTTATTCTTCATCTATTTGCATTTTTTGAACGTAATCGCCATTTACTTTGATACATTTTTGAAGTCGATAAATCCATCTTGAAAAACAGTCTTCAAAATCGACTTTTTGCAGTTTTGCAATTTCATCATTAACCGCATTTATTATCTCCTCATTGCTGTTGAAGACTCTCCCTCTCAAACTTTTTTTTTATTTTTGGAAGCAACCAGAAGTCACAAAGCGCCAGATTTGGGGAATAAGGTGCGGGACGAATTTCTTCGATGCCTGAAAGCGCAATAAAATCGGTCGTTTTTTCAGCAGTGTGCGCTGGCACATTATCGTGATGTAGAAAGTAGCGGCGTAGCTCCTTTTTTTTGGCGTTTCCCAATAAATTTTGGAAGACTTCTGGTAAACAGGTTTCAGTACACCACTTAGCAGTAACCGTCTGACCTTCTTCCAAAAGAATAGCAGCTACAACTTTCTCTCTGGTGAAGTAAACTGACATCATTACTTTTGTTGCCGACTTTTTTTTGCTTTACTTTAACAGGTGAACTTGCACTTTCTGGGCTCCATACCATGGATTGTTGTTTGGTTTCAGGGTCGTACTTCTAAAACCATGCTTCATCACCTGTAACTATTTTCTTGAAAGTGTTAGACTCTCCGTTTGTGAATTTTTCAAGAAAATACTTAGCAAAACGCAAACGTGCCTCTTTTTGAGCATCACTTTAAATTTTAGGAACCCATCGTGCAGATTTCTTCGTGTATCTTAGATAATTTTTTAATATTCGTGATACAGCCATGGCATTCAAGCCCAGTTCCTCAGCAATGATTTCCTGTGTCAATCTTGGATCTTCGTCAATTTTAGACTTAACCAGCGCTACACATTCATAATCAGTCGAAGATTTTGGGCGGCCTTCTCGGGGTTCGTCCTCCACAGAAAAATGACCTGTCTGGAATCTTCGGGACCACTTTGAAATAGTCACGAGGAATGGCGCATTAACTTCAAATGCTATTTGGCATTCATTAAATATTTCCATAGGCCTGAGCTTACGTCGAAATCCAAAAAGAATAGCAAACCGAAACTCTTGCTGCGTTGGCATTGGAATATCTGCTGACATTGTTTCACGAATTTTACGTTTTCTTCTCTCCATTTTGACCGATCTTTCTGAAAATCAAAATGATATGACCTTAAAAGCCGCTTCAGACTATCTGAGAAGTCATACAGAAACTCTTATGAGTTGTCAAATATGGCAACTCTGATAATGTGAATGTAAATTTATTACACAAATGATTTATCAGAAGAAAACTCATATGAGTTATTTTGGCATTAGATTTGAATCTATTTGAAAAGAGAAGTCATAGGAGTTTTCAAATTTTTTAATGTTGTTTGAAAAATAAAAAATTAAAATAATTTGAACAAAATAAATTGAAAACAATAAAAATTTGACTGTCAGAGAAAAAATCAAACAGAATAACATAAGATAACGCATATGACTTCTCAGATAGTCTAAAGTGCTTTTAAGACTATAACAAATAATACGCAATTTTGTGATTTACTAAAAATTTATAACATGACACCAACTAAGCGAACCTTTGTTAGGCCCTACGTAAGACTACTTACTTAGTTGTAGAATTTGAACCATTGGATTTTTGTTATTTTTTGGGAGAGATGCTTAGCTAAAAGATTCACAGTTATTGACAAAAACAAAATCCATTTTATATGGAATTACACCATCTACATATAATAAAATCATAGTTTTTATAGAAATTTTTGATGATAAAGATGAGTAGTATTTTTGAGCAGTAAGGTTCTTACAGCCTTAAACATGTATTGTTTTTCAGGTTAGTGGTAGATAAAAGAACGCACACAGTTAAAAAATTAAGTCAAACACTAAACATTCGACAGCCCACTCGCTCATGAGCTCAGGTGGTTAGAACGTCGAATAATGATGCAAGAGACGCGTGTTCGATCCCCGTGAACATACGTTTTTTGCTTTCGTGAAGGGATACGCAGTCTTGATAGAATTTCGACTATTAGGGAACTTTCGTAAGTATTTATAATAAATTAAAGTACCTGGAGACCGATCCCTGCTCGGTCAGCAATCTAATTTCGTCGGCGGCTGAAATATCTTACCATCAAAGGATCATAACTCGGAAAATAAGAATCCTATTGGAAAAATCCGAAAAGATATCTGGATCAGGAAGAGTGTAGCTATTCGATGCTATTAATAAAATAGAATTTTACCTTTTCTTGTAGCTACGCTGTAGTACTGAACATAGCGTTAAATTCAAGTTGAAGCAGGGATATTTCAAAATCCTGCAGGTATAATAACATTTCTGCTGATGAAGACGGATTCAGCGTCAAAAAGAACATAAGACTGCATATAAGAATTAAACAGTTCATTCCATTTTTTTTTTTTTTGTGCCTGAGTTATTAACCAAAATTCTTATTTTAATAAGAAATCAAGCGTGGCAATTATTAAACAAAGCCTTCTTTTTGTTATGCTTCAGATACTCCCGATCCAGATTCGCATACCAAATTTCATCAAAATATGTTGTATCATTTGCGAGAAATAGCATTTAACGTGATTTACTTGTGTGGGAGGTTCCACGCGCACTTTCGATATTTTGCCTACTTTCAGGTTGTAGGTGCCTAATAGCAAGTAGACTCCCTACAGTTAAATTCAGAAAGATTGCTTTAGCAGTTTTCTTTTCATAGAGCATAATATTTTTGTGTGAGGTGCCACGCCCTTCAACGAGTTTTCCCAATATAACGGCATATTACATATTAATACTTGTTTGCAGAGGTAACAGCTCTTAAATTTTCATCAAAATTGTTGGAGTCGTTTTCGAGTAATGTTGAATCAAAATTTTCAAGGTTTAAAAAGTGGGCGTGGCACTTATTCGATCCCGCCCACTTTTTGTTTGTTACAAGGTATTATTAAGCATTAACTACATACCAAGTTTCATTAAAATACCTTGTAACATTTGCGAAAAATAGCATTTAACGTATTTTGCTTGTATGGGAGGTTCCACGCGTAACGGCGATATTTTGCCCACTTTCAGATCGGACATGCCTTATAGCAAGTAGGCTCCCCACAGTTAATTTTAGAATGATTACTTTATTAGTTTTCTTTTTATACCGTATTATATTTTTGTGGGCGGTGCCACGCCCTTCAACGAGTTTTCCCCATATAACAGCATATCACATACTAATACTTGTTTGCAGAGGTAACATCTCCTAAATTTTCATCAAAATTGTTTGAGTCGTTTTTGAGCAATATTGAATCAAAATTTTCAAAGGCTGAAAAGTGGGCGTGGTACTTTTTCGATCCCGCCCACTTTTTGTCTGTTACAAGGTATTATCAAGCCGTACTCGCACACCAAATTTCATTCAAATACCTTGAATGGTTTGCGAGTTATGACCATATCAAATTTAAAATTAAATGCAATGCCACGCCCCCTGGTGAGCATTTACAAAGTTAAATTCTAGCTCATTCTTCATGGTATGCTAATATCTATCATTATTTAAAGTTTCATTAAAATCGCTGTAGCCGTTTTCGAGAAAAAGTTTTGCCCGTTCCAAACATACATAAGTACATAAGTACATACAATTTTATCTCGTATAAGAAGAGAAGATAATAATAGAGATAAATTTCTAATTGAGAAAATAAAATTATAATTTTGAGGGATTGAAGTGCGTTAACAACTTAAGTGTTACATTTAACGAAACCATAATAATTATAGACTGAAGGTGATCAAATTATATTTGTAAATATCACAAAATATTGTTAAATTTTGAAAAGAAAAACTTTTTAACGCTAAAGTTAAAAGTTTTCCTTTGCTAATTTTTACACATATGTATAATCGTTATACAATTTGTGTTAACACTTTGTAATAATTTTGTTTAAATTTTAAATTAGTTCAATTAACAATGATGTTGTGTTGAAGATGACATTTGATACCTTGCTGCATTGTGTTTAATACTCAAAGCTTTGATTTTGTTAATTCGTAGGTTACTACAGGATTTCCACCCCAAGTTAAAAGTTTTTCATACCAAATTGATCTTTTTTCAATTCAATTTGAACTTTTTCGATATCAAAATAAACTTTTTCCAGATCAAATTTAACTCACGTTTTCATAAAAACTTTTTCCAAATCAAAGTAAACTTTTTCTAAATCAAATTAAACTTTGCAAAAAAACTCTTAAAATGATATATAAAAGCCGAATCCGACTACATCCTCAGAATTGTCAATATAAATACCATCAGGATTTCGAGGTATCCTTGCTTGAAGCGCTGTTTTTCTATAGGGGCTCAAGCTAATCGTAATAAGTAATTTAAATCAGAACGTACGGGTGTCTTTAAGAAATATTTTTTGTATTTTATCTTAGAAGTACTATTTCTCCAGATAGATAAATAGCTGCACTCGCTCTCGTGTATCAAAGCACACTTTTGACAGCTTTGCACTACTGTCAACTGTATAAACGCATAATATGTTGTAAATTTACACGTTATTTGCATAGTTGTTCCTAATGTTATTACCGTTATTTTGTATATTATTGTAATTTTAATTTTTTGCTTTTTTCGTAGCAAACAAATATATGTAAATATGTACGAGTTATACAATAAAAGCGCTTAAAATATGAATTATGATATGAAAAAACTTGAATAGATTTTGCATTTTTTTTCTTCTTTCGAATTACATTTAAGCTTCATGTAAATATTATGTTCACAGGTTTTGCTTCATAGTATATAGTAATATAGGAGAAGAGTGCCGCCTGCGGGCATGGTTCGAATGTGGGCATCCCCCGTAACTTTTGACAGAAAACAAATGCGGTTGTTCTGACAAATGTTATGTGCGTGTTATGACAGCACGAAGCTTTTGTGCATTTACCGGAGTAAACAGACGCATTTGCTTTGCGCTGAGAAGAAAATAATTTTTGAATGAGTGAAAGTCAACACAAAAGTTTTTTTCTATCATTTTCCAAGTGCAATAAATCGAAGTGAATCAATCGAAAAGCTGAATGCAATCTATATTTATGAAGTAAATTTATTATATTTTGTAATTCAAAACCGAATCCAACCAAAATGTTCACACAACACAACGTGCTTATTGCTTTTCAAAGTGGCTGTCAAAGTCAAGTGTGGGCCTCGAATTGCTTCGGGTGTGGGCACACCTCTATTTTTACTTAAAGCGTGTGTTTTACTGAAATATCGTCGCGGATGCCAACATTACTGATTTAAATGGAGTTCTTATACCTTTTTACGCTTTTTTAGTGGAATGGAAAGAACCGCAGAAAAACAGTTGTTTTCATTAAGTGTGGGTAAGGTGCAAAAAAATTTCGATATTGAGTTTCCAGTCAAGTGAACCGAGGAGCAGATGACATGGTTTGGTACAAAAAATTCATGCTTGTCAAAAGAGGAGTAATGTCTACAAGGGCTAGAAATTATGTCACCAAGCCGGCTTAGTCTGCAAAACAATTGATCTGGCATTGACGCCGATCCAGACGTTTTCAGTGACGCTGATCTTGTTGAAGCCGTTGAACAGAGTTTGTTAAATTTGTGTGAGTCAATGTTTCCAAAATAAATTATTTTGCTTTATTCTCCATTTAATTGCATTTTACTTCATATTTTCCCATTTTTTGCCGATTTTCTAAGTGCGCCCACAACCGAACCAAAAATTTTTTTTTTGTTAAAAATTATCACTTCACTATTTTTTTGATATAATTTTTCCAACTGATGAAATCAATTTACTTTCTTCACCAGCAGTTAGCTTAGGTCTCTAGGCTTCCATTGCTACTTATTTGTCTGCATAATATACATTTGGTCAAAAGTTATGAGTCGAAAACAAAAAGGTGCCCACACCCGGTACTCTTCCCCTACATACTTATATACACTAGGGCTGTTCAAAAAGAAAAAATTTTCCGAATTTCCAAGATATACTTTGGCATCACGATCTACATCATGACAGAATATCCCAAAAAAATTTTCAGATTTTTAAATTCATATTTAAAGGTGGCTCAAAGCAGAAATATATTTTTAATATTTTTTTTTTAGCATTAATTATAAAATGTTGTCAAACAACTTGAAAAATTTGTTTTAGAGTAACTTAAAAACATTCATTTTGTTTGTTTTTTAATGAACTTTAAAAACTACGTTGTAATTTTGCCAAAAATAATTTTACACTTCTTAAAAAACGAAAAACTGCCCTAAGAAGGCGAAATTTTACGGTTTTTCAAAGAAAAAAGTCATCGTGCTTTAAACGAAATGAACATTTTTTAATTTACAAGATCTTATTCAAAAGAGCTCTTAAAAACCTTCAAGACAATACATGTTAAGACATTTTTGGGCCAGCAGGCTCGATGACATAACGTTTGAAACATAGTAATGCAGCCCTGTGAAAGGCAAAACGCTTTTTACTCAAGAGGGAGGCATCTTACAAAAAAGTGCCCATGGCATAAAATGCTTAAAATTATCCAAGGAATAAGTGTAAATTGTTTTTTTTTTTTTTTTTACTTAATTTTAGAAAAAAAATTTTTTTTAACGTCATTTTTAATAAACTTTCAAAAAAAAAAAAAAAACAATTTACACTTGTTCCTTGGATATTATACACTTTGTGTTTATAATATAGAAATTTTTAATTCAAGGTATCAACATTTTCCCTTATTAGTTTGATATGGGTGTACGCGAAAAAAAAAACTAAACTACCTGCAAAGGAACATAGTATTGAACTCAAGACTTTTGTGTTTGAGGGCGACGCTGCATAGTGTGAGATTTTGCCATTCTAGGACGTCAAAATGAAAAAAAAACAATGTGCTTGAAAATCGACCATATTTTGTAGTTTGTTAGAAAAGACCCCAATTGTTACGAAAACAAGCATAAAAGAGAACAAAAGAAATGTCATTGCAATGATAACAGCTATCAAACACGTAAATATTGAACAGCATGCAAAAACAAATTTTCAAGCTTGCATCGAAAACAAAACTTTGAGCGATCAAATTGAAGTTGTGCGCTTTAGTTTTTTAGCAAAGAGTTTTTTGCATTAAAAGTCAATACTTTCACTAAAAATGTTTGCTATACACAACCCTTACATTTGCACTTAAGTATTTTAATCAAATTATTTTATAATCAGCTAAAAGGTAAGACATATTTAAAAAATCTTGAATCTTTCATAGACTATAACTTACAAGTTGAGCGTAGTTAGGCTATGACAAAGCATACAGGATGAGCATCCATACTCATAAAATAGACTTAACAAATAAAATCTTGCCCATTTTTTGCCCAAAGGCTACTTTTTTTACAATGACTGAAGCGTTATAATGAACAATTGCACTGAAATCATAAAAAAAAAAATTATGTTATCTTTCTTAATCACTCCCATTTTTTGACAGTAGTATTCAATTACCACTGAAATGGTAAATACAAATTTTCAAGTTGATATCTTCATTACAAGCAATTTCTTAAAATTTTTTTTTACAAAAAAAACGCACATTTGTATGGGAGGTGCAAGTAGATTTTGTTCGATTTTTCTCATCTCTGAATCTCCGCATGAAAAATTAAAGTTTATATACAAAATTTCGACTCGATATCTTTGAAACTACTGCTAAAATTTAATTTTTATGTCCTAGATTGGCAAAATCTCACACTGTGCGCTGGTCAAACATTTTTTTATAAGTATGACTTTCTTCCAAAATCAAATATTTTTGATCAAAAAAATGTTGCATGATAAATTTCTACATTCAAATAAATACCATCAAATTAAAAATAAACTCTAAAAAATTCGAACCATTTGCTTTAGATTTAACGGTTTTATGGGAAGTTTAATGGACCAGTTGCAAACATGTACTCAATTCTGCTCCCTACTGTATGTCAGTTTTTCATTGCATATGAGAGACATTTTTATCAGGATTAAATAGGATTTATTGGTTTATTTAGATCTGTTACTTTATATGTATGTAAATATTTCAACATTTACTAGATTTTAATGTAACTGACATTAAAAAAAGTAGAAAATGGAGGCACAATTTTATTATGAAGTACCTAGCCACCGTAGGTGTTTTTCAGATTGAACTTGAAACTCGAGCTGTATTGTTATACAATTCTAGCATTCTATACATGTATTAGTACAATTGCTTCTAGTTGTTACAAATGAAAATAAAATTTGCGTTTTTCTTTTATAATTTAATTGTTTTAACATTATTTCTTAAATGTTTATTTAATAAAATGCGCACATTTTATCGCAAACTTCCGTAAAACATCACAGCACAGCAGTAAAAACTCTTGATAACAATTTATGCAAAAAAGTGTTGATAATTTAAATCAATATTTACTAAGACAATTTTATTAACACAAATCAATTAAAAAAAAAAAAAACAATAATATTTTTTTATTTTTAAACATTTTTTGTTGTTGTTTTTAACAGCGTAACAAATTATCGTAAACACTGAACGAACGCATAACCATCGTCTTGTTAACTTGACTGTTAAATCAATAGAGATATGAAATAAATAAAGTCTGGTTTTATTAGTTGGGAAGCGCCTTATTATTTGAAATTTTAAAAAATAAAAAACAAGACGAAAAACATTCTGTCTGTCCTCCCGGTAATGACAATGAGAGTGGGAAGTAAAATAAAGAAATTTACACCGACACATTTCATTCAAATCATAATTAACTTTGTTTATTTTAATTGAATTAAATGTGTTGACCTTTATGGGGAAGAAAATGTTTTTATATGATGCTTTTTTAGTAGAAAATGTAAATGTAGATATCTGTATTTGCTTAAGCTATCTAATTTACAAAGTAAGTGTATGTATGTATGTATTCTCCTTTAACTCCTAGGAGGAGCATAGGGCCAATATGAAATCTCTCCATTTGTCACGATCCCTTGCGATGACTTTGATCTCTTGCCACGATTTTCCCGATTCTTGGATTTCCTTTTCCAACGACCTTTTCCAGTTGGTTTTTGGTCTACCACGTCCTCTACTGCCTTGTGGATTCCACTCAAGGGCCTGGCGACAAACTTCGCTGTGTGGTTTCCGGAGAGTGTGACCAATCCATCCCCATTTGCGCAGCTTGATCTCGTTTGCTATAGCCTTCTGTTTGCATTTTTGATGTAGCTCGGCATTTGATATAGTGCGAGGCCACCAAACCTTTAGTATACGCCTTAAGCATTTGTTGACGAATACTTGCAGCTTGTTCGTTAGTTGTTCAGTAACAAGCCATGTTTCGCACCCATATAACAAAACCGATTTCACATTCGAATCAAAAATGCGCACTCTCGTTTTGGTGGATATAACGGATGAAGACCATATTTTGTTCAGTTGACCAAACGCGCCTTTTGCTTTTGCTATTCTTGAGTTGATATCCTCTTTTGCTCCACCATCCATGGAGATAATGCTGCCTAAATACGTGAAGCTATCGACGTTTCCGATGTCATCACTGCCAGCTTTAAACGTGATGTCATTGCTTGCGTTGGATACGTTGATTTTTAGGCCGGCCTTTTGTGATTCCAAGACAAGGTCTTCAATTTTGCTTTGCATATCTGAATGTTTGGACGATAAGAGGCAAATGTCGTCAGCGTAGTCGAGATCTTCCAGATGTTCGGTAAAGTTCCATTGAATACCCCTTTTGGCCTTATTAAGAGCTTTATCTAGGATATCATCAAGAACGATAAGGAAGAGTGATGGTGATAGTAAACACCCCTGCCGTACGCCTGACTTAGTGGTGAATGTCGGTGACAACAACCCGTTGTGTAACACACTGCATTTAAGGCCTTCATATTGTGCACGTACTAAGTTTATGGCCTTTGCGGCAATACCTCTTCGTTGCAGTGACGCCCAGATGTTTTCTCGGGAGACACTGTCAAAGGCAGTGCTATAGTCAACGAAGACAAGTTGAAGTGCAGCACGCCACTCGCATGAGTGTTCGACAATTATTCTGAGCGTGTTGATTTGATCCACGCATGATCTGTTTCGCCGGAATCCTGCTTGCTGCTTTCGAATGGCCGAATCAAGTTTTTCGCTTACCCTGCTCAGAAGCACTTTCGTCAGTAATTTTGATGGAACTGAGAGCAAGGTGATGCCTCTATAGTTTCGGCACTCGCTTAGGTCACCTTTTTTCGGCAATTTGACTAACATGCCATGTAGCCAATCTTCTGGCAAACGCTCTTCACTCCAGATTTTGTTGAGCAGAGGATGGAGTAAGTGTATGTTGCCTTTAAAGGCGTGCTGCTGCCCACTAAAAAACAAACAAATTTGAATATCCTTTCGGAAGGCGCATTTAGCCCTAATAGGCCTGACATCCTTCTGGAAGGTTTTAGGACTTTGATCGGTATTTTGATGTTTTCTTCTTATTAAAGCTTGTTGGAGGACTTAAATTTGATTTCTAACTACTTTCAACATACCAATGGAAGAATAAAGGCCGCAGTTTTATTCAGTTGTCGGTTAACAAGTGAGCAGTGCGGTTAATATTCTATGCCTATTCCTTATCAGTGATTACCCCCGTTCATGGCTTTTTACCTATTAAACTTTTTTGTATATTGTCTTGACTGTCTTGTTATCTCAACTCTCTAGATAGTACAAGCAAAATAGCACAAAAAAATGAGCATCTGGCGATTTTTGGAAAGGTGCTTGAATCGTCTTGGTTATTGTTAAGCGTGTTAAGCTGAAGCTAAAACTCGATTTACGGGACACAGGGGGGTGTGCGATCGCCGCCATCTTGAAAAGAAGGGTGTAATGTTCTTTCTTCATTTACATGGAAGCCGTTCATTTTTTCGGAAAAACACATTGACACTTTTGTGTTGACAAAAAATAGATCTTCATTTCTTATAACAAATTTTTTACTCTAACTTTATTATTTTCCAAGTTATTAACGAAAAACTAAAAAATTTAAGGGGTTGTTTTTGTTCAACCTTGAATTGCCATCAAAGTGTTTATTTTACGGAAAATATGCAATTATGCTTTTTTGTAGAACAGTTTCAGACGAACAAATTGACATATATTTTGGTAAGGGTAAAGCGTTCATATAAATTTTTGAATGGAGTCTTTTTTTGCTTAACCGACCAAGGCTCGACTTGACTTCTCCGATTTGTATGAAAATTGGTGTAATGTTAGTATTTAATACACATATAACTGTGGTAAAATGATTTTCCAAAATTCCAAAAATTTCCAAGATGGCGGCCACACGAAGTTCGATACAACCTTTGGATACTCACACATTTGAAAATTCATAGCTCCTCGGTTTTTTATTCGATTTTGATGAAATTTTCAGGGTTTCTGTAGAAAAGTATGTACTATTGAAAAAAAAATAACACTGAAAAAAAAAAAATTTATTTTTGGTGGATAAAAACATTTTTTCTTTTTCAAAGCCATTTTTAGGGCTTGGTGCACTCTTTTTATTTTTTTTTAAATATTTTTATTTAAAAGTAAATTTTATAACAATTATTCTCCGGTCTTCAAATTTGTGGTATGTTTTACGGTTATCAAGTTATGAGTTTTTGAAGTTGTATAATGTTGTGTTTATCATGAGTCGTTGACGCGCTACTATATAGGGTTGCAACCGTCCGGACGGAATTTTTTTCAGTGAACCCAAGTGAAATTTTTTATAGAATTTTTTTGTGGAACATTTTAGCCCATTCTTTTCAAGATGGCGGCGATCGCACACCCCCCTGAATAGCAATCACCGTTTTGCAGAGATCAATCCTCTCCTGAACGAGATATGTAAGAATTTTTTGCTTCAGAATACAGAAGAAGACATAGGAGGAAGTAGTTTTTCTGCTATAACCCCAACAAAAAACTGATATTCTGAAAGTAAATACCGAAAAGCTTGAAGCTGAACTTAAATTTTCAGTATTCCAGAGTCAACTTTATTAAGGTTTTGATTTTGTCATTCTTTTCGACTCGATAAAATGTGAAACTAAGTTACAGATACTGATAATGATGAGAGAATTATGAACAAAAACGATAAAAAATTTACTTACATATTGCACTGACTGCCTTCTGAAAGGTTGTCCATTTGTGGCGTCGGCGAATCCAAAAAAATTCTAAAATCACCATATTCATTGTCAAACAACCTCTAATATACGATATATAGAAAAAAATTGGTAAATTTAAAAAAAAAAAAAAAATTCAGGTAAAAGTTGTTGCGGGGGTTAGCTATGAGAACGTATTTTTCATTCATTTAGGGGCGTGCCACGGCCTACTTAAAAACAAAGTTCTTATTATCCTCTATACCGAATTTCATAAAAGTTTAGCGTTTAGAGCGTATATTTCACCACCCACTTTTAAAAAATCTCACAATCTTTCCAACAAAAAAGAAATCAGAAAATTTTACCTTATAGTATAGTATATTCACTTTGTCCTTCCGTTTGTAACGCGAAGAAGGAGGCGTGGCAGATATAGAAAAGTATATATATTCCTGTTCAGCGTCATCTCCTGAGTCGATATAGTAATGTGCGTCTGTCTGGCTGGCTGGCTGGGTAACGGTTGTGTGTGGAAATACATTTTTTGGGAAAACAAAGCAAGATAACTCAGTGAAATTCGCTACACTACCTCTGCCGTCAAAGTTAGCTCGGGGGATTGAAAATGAGCAAAATCGGTTAACCGACACGCCTACCGCCCATACAAAAAGTACATTCAAAATGCAACTTAAGGAGTAGTTTTTACGACAATGCTATGTGAAATCGGAAAAAAGGTCGCGGCTGTGTAGGGTATTTAAGGTTTGGCTTGGTCAAAGGTAACAAAATTACTAGTTTCATTTTGGTTTTAGCGAGATTCATGTAATTAGAGAAAGGTGGTTTCTGGCTTTTTCAGTACATTTTCTCAATAAAACGGGCTTACCAAAAATCTGCCAAACCTATTTGAAAAATTTCTTCAGATTTAGAATTTTATCTTTGATGTGATTTCGAAACGTAATTTTGGATTTGTCGTTTTATTTGAAAAATAAGAAATTGAAAAGAACAGCACCTATTTGTATACAATATTACATAAACCTATCATTTAATTAAACAAATAAATACACAGTAAAAAGTGATAGTTTACTTTTGATTCCATTCGGTATTGATTTTAAACTGCTTTGGTATTAAATTCAAAATTTATTCCAAAAAAGGTTGAAATTTATTCCGGTAGGTTTTAATTTTATCACAAAAAATATTTACCTTTAAACCCTGCCGGCAAATGGACTAGTTAAAGAGTAGTCCATTAACTAGTCCTCTACCAACCAGTACTAGTCCGACTTCAATCCCTTTTGCATACAAGCAACTGTTCTTTTTTGTGTGTTGATGTCCTACGAAATTTCAATTGGCCCCTTATGCATTACTTCTACACCTGTCCGGGGCTAGTTGTGGTATGGAAGTAGTCACTTAACAACTAGTCTTGAACCAGTTATTTTGTGTGTAGTCCTCCTATAGTAATACACGTGGTATATAGTGAAAAACTCTGGACATTTTCAAATAATTTTGTTTTTATATTAATTTTTATTTTCTAAACATAAATTAAATAAAGTAAAATATCATTTAATACATTTTATACATATTTTTTAATTAGGAATGTATGGCATGCTCTTTAGATACCTTTCTAAAGTGCCTCTTTTTTGCTGCTTGAAACGTTTCATAAACTTGATTCTTGAGATCTGAGGGAGACAAAATTGCGTCTGGAGCTAGAGATAGAAATTTATATAACAAAAGCCATACATTTCGGAATATTATTTGATTTGAACTATACTTACAATTAATTTGAAAAAGTTTTTAAAAGTTTGTAGGCTGAAATTCTCTTTAACTCAAAAATTGCTTCCAAATATTTAAGAAAACCGGTCCTAAGCAGTTTTTTTAGAGCAGAGAACTACTGAGGAAAACAATGCATTTTTTGTGAATATGTACCATTTAAAAATAAAATTTCTTGTAAAATTGCTTACTTTGTTGTTTATCCTATTTCCGTATTTTATATTTATGCTGTTTTTTATGATTTTTCTTGAAAAGTTAAACACAATTTGTTTTGACGCAAAACAATTTGACAGAAAAAAATTATTTCAAAAGCAAATAACAAAAATTTTAATTTGTTTTCGTCACGATTAAAATTTCTCTCCGCTTACAAACTACAAACTGAGATCAAACTGGCCTCCACTGCATCCCTTTTTAACTAGTTTTGAGCTAGTAGTAACCGCGAACTAGTATTTTTTGTGGACTGCCTCATATTTTTACTGCAGGGTTATTTCTCAAAAGAGCATAAAAAAAGAACGAGAACAAAATAACAAAAAAAAAAAATTTTCTTTTTCAATTGTTTAAATACAAATTTCACACAACTACGTCAATACATTTGATAGTCGAGTGAGCTAAAGACTTCGTAATTTATGTACACAAGATGTTGTACCCTTGGTTCGAATCTCAGTGTGGTTGGCTTGTTTTTTTCTTTCAATTAAATTTAAAATTTTTTTTTTTTTTTTCATTTTTCTCCCTCTCTTTATTTATTCCAAAATAATTTAAAATTAAAACTTTTTTTGGCATTGTTCTATATAAATTCTTTTTTTGGTTTTAAAATTAAACTAAAGTTTTTACTGTGTAAATAAAAAGTTTTAATAAAATTATCAACAATGCAGTCATATCAAAGCCACGGACAACAAATTCAAAAGTGCTATTTATTAAATTCTTAGTGACTGCATTATCTACTTATCGTTATTTGACTACACTATATTAAATGTGGGCGTGCACCACATATTTAGTCATGCACGTATTCTGCGCAAGGTTTGTAGGTATAATAATAAATTATTTCCTTTAATTTTCATCACAACCTCTGATATCACAGGCCCACAGAAAAAAAAAGTACCATGCGCGAAAGATCGCTGAATCCGAATATGGTGCCAGAATAGCGAAGTTGGTTCGGGTTATTTCAGAAATCAAAAATAATGCTGAAAATTAGAGATTTTTCCTGGTTTCTGAAAAAACGCGAACCAACTTCGCTATTCTGGCACCATGTTCGGATTCAGCGACCCCGAAAACATAAAGTTCAGGTGGTCTGATCTTTCGCGCAGGGTACTTTTTTCTTTTTGTGGGCCTGTGTATTTGGCCAAAGTAATTTATGAGAATCTAACTTTTTTATCTCAGAAGAACGCTAAATGATTCAATATATTGTGAGTAGCTTACATATATAAAAACTTCTGTTTGTATAGCAATAAAATTTTCAGATTTGGATAAGGGTTGATTGATTTAAATCATCACAAACACTACGTAACAAAAGCAAATAGGGGTTTAGATATCTAACATAGTTTTCCTTTACCCCTTTAAAAAGAAATGCATCTAGGTAATTCGACCAAATATTTGTTTGTGTAAAAAGATAACAAAGTGTATTTATCTTTTTATAGTTTATCATTCTAATTTCACCATACATTCACTCTGACCGCGACTTAATAATATTGCTAAGATATTTTTTGTCATTGCAAAGTGCGCCACACGCAAAAAAGCAGCGTCTTGACTATTTGCAGGTTTTTGCTTCAGTCACACAGCAGTTTACCTTCATTGTCGAAATTCCGGCGAAAAAGTTCTTTAAACTTTTCCATATTTCATTTTTATTCATTTGACAAAGCTGTGCATAGTTATACGAACTCTGTGCATAAAAATCGGCGTTAACATTTTTAATACTTTTAATTTTATAATTGAATTTTTTATTTTAACCCGTTCATTACCAGTTATCCAACTGCTAACAATGTAAATTTAGTATTATATAGTAGTGTTTATTGATATTTGAAAATATGAAAATGAGTACAATAAAAACATATATTGTAAATTTGTATGTTATTTAGTTCAATACATATAGTATATTTTTAGTCCAAGAGCTATGCTGATTTGAGTCGAAACTTGATCTTGATATTTTGCATTTATACGAGCTAAAATTGTATGTATGTACCCAAGGGAAAAAGAAGTGCTTCAAGAAACCCTTCTGAAGTGCATCTGTTTCACCAATAAGCGCTTCCGATCCGTTAGAACTAATTTTTCTTTTTAACATTGCATGCCATAGGATGTAAATGAGTATAGCCTTACTTTAAAATTCCTTTTGAAGCGCTTATTTGTAATGATGGGGAAAAAACTGGCCGCACCAGGATTTGAATCCACGATCGTCCATGTGATAGATAGAAACAGATTACGACTCCAACAATTTTAATGAAAATTTAAAGGATATTACCCCTGAACTCAAGAATTAATATGTGATATGCTACATATTATACAGGAAAAATTCGTAAAAGATCGTGGCACCGCCGACTAAAACATAAAACCCTCCCTTGCAAGTAAAATACGTTTAATGGTTTATCTCGCAAACTGTATAAGGTATTTCGATGGATATTGGTACATGCATGTATACAAAATAATAAAAATTGGTTTTTGTTTGACCAGACAACCGTCAGTAATTATCTATACCTAAATTTTTCTATCACTTTAACTTTTGCTTCTTGGTCCACATTATCATCAAAAGAAACTGCTTTCCAAGAAAAGGGTACTTTTACTTTCAAAATGCACTGAAGCCGTTTTTAAACGTAAATTATCACCATGAACAAGTCCTTGGTGTGTGCTTTCAACTGAGAACTTCAGCTTTTAAATCGACTTTGATGTACTTATGACAGCCCATAATTTTCCGCAGTCTAAATTTTTGCTTCAAAGCTTTTCTGATAAATTTTGTTTCGCCAAAGTTTCCCGATAAGATTTATTTTTTCCAATATCGCGAAAAAAATCTCCTAATCTGAGAACCCTGAACCAACACCTGTCACGGCGTGCCTCAACCCGTTTTAAATCGAACGTCGTAGCACATCAAATTTTTTTCCAGACTCTGTTTACTTATTGTTCAAATGATGTATAAAAAAATTTCACTCGTGACTCCTCGACTAAATTTTGAAATAATCCATTTTCCAATTGGGGCATTTTCCCATACAAAAAAACAAAAATTTTTTTTTTTTTAACTATATTAAACAAAAATCAAAATAATCACATTCAATGTGTTTTGCGATGCTAAACTTGAATCCGAACTCAGAGTTGCGCTATCGTTTATAGTTTTTGAGATATTCTAACCTAAAAACCAAAAAAATCCTTTTTTGCCATTTTTTGAAGCTATATAACTATGTAACATATCATTTATTCGTTAAATGTGGTTCAGGTACTTAAAAGTCCTAATCTTTTCCTTCAAAACCTAATTTAAATTATGTATACATTCATGCTTCTAAGAGATATTGTAGACCGAAATATTGTCAAAACTGGTTTTTTGCACTTTTGTGTCTTTTTAGATTAGGATATCTTTGAGAAAAAAAAGATATCAACATAATTTAAAATAGGTTTTAAAGGCAAAAATTAGAACTTTCAAGTTGCTTACCAGATTTAACGCAATTAAAATTTCTTTCATATTTTAAACATGTTATGTAGCTTCAAAAATTGGCAAAAACAACTTTTTTTGGTTTTTAGGTTAGAATATCTCAAAAACTGTACACGATAGAGCAATTCTGAGGTCGGATTCACGTTTAGCATCGCAAAACATATCGAATGTAGTTAAAAAAATATTTTTTGTTTTTTTGTTTGGGAAAATGCCCCAATTGGAAAACGGATTATCTCAAAATTTAGTCGAGAAGTCACAAGTGACAATTTTTTAATACATCATTTGAACGATAAGTAAATAGAATCTGGAAAAAAATTTGATGTGCTACGACGTTTGATTTAAAACTGGTTAAGGCACGCCGTGCTGTATAATGCAGCAACTAAAATGTTTTCTTATTACCGTGTAACTTGTCTCAAGGACTAAGCTCTCCATCAATGTCAAAAAATCTTGTGGGTTGACACAGAAACATAATTTAAGCTCAAAGTTGCATCCTTTTCTTTTTAGCATCTAAATAACTAGATCGTCACGGCTTTGTCTGATCCTACAGAAATGTCTTTTCTTCCTCTTTTTATTAATTTAAGACCATCGCCGTGTGCATATTTAAATTATCGTGGGATTGATTCATGTCATTTCCTTTTAAGACTCTACAAACCTGATCTCCAGTTACAAGTTTGCTCCCACAATTTTGCATATACTCGTGCCTTATCCCAGTCATATATGTGACGCGTCATGACAGAAGTGATCTTATATTGGCATAGGTCAAATTTGATACCACTAGAAAAAAGATAAAATTTTGAAAAGAAGTCAGAAAAAATCACTCAAAAATATCTTAAATTGGCGAAGTTATGGCGTTTTAAATTTTAAAATACAAAAATGCTACTTTTGAAATAATTGAGGTTAACGTTTGGAAATAGTATTGTAGAGTTTGAAAAAATTTGATTTTTATGCTATCTAGCGGGTAAAAAAAAAGTATTACAAAACCCCAAACATGAAATTTTGACCTAAGCTCATATTTTGTTCTTTACTGAAAATTTTACTCTGGCAAAATACTAATGTCCCTTTTGTCACGACGCGTCACATAGCATACGTAATGTGTTCTTAGCACTGTAAGGGTTAAGATGATTCGCTTATTTTCTTAAAATGGTAAATTTTATGATGTTAGAAACTCGTTCAACACACGATAAGCGTTCATTGACGCGTATTGAATATAAAATTAATCAAAATCAACATGAGAACTAAACAAATAAAAAATTCGCTGCCAAAAGCGGAAGCTAAAAGTGCACAAAACAAATACAAAATATATGTGTAGATATTAAGATACAGAGAAAAATTAACAGAACTCATAGATACGTAGATACTATGACAAGAGTTTGGTATTAAAATAACAGAACATTCTCATGAAAAACATCAAAACTGGAATAATTAAAATTTGTATTGAAAACCAGTGGTGCTGTTCTTGCTCTGTCTGTTAATATATGAAATATTTAAAAAAAAAAACCATAAGCTTCGAGTTTTCAGGGTTAAAGAGCCAAAAAGTTGCTTAACACCAATAAAACGTGTAAACAGTTAACGAGTACTTTGATGTTGGTCTTGGAAGTAAAAATAAAAGATTAAAATCTGGCACCAATTTGCTTATATTCTAAGCAGTGTCGGTCAGTAACTAATCGTAATTTTCAAAAAACGGTTATTAAATCAAATTGAAAACAAATCAATAAACAAAAAACTTCACAAAAATTAAGTGCATTAAGGCATTATCACAATATATGAGATGCTCCATAAGAAAAGGTACCATATCTTCACAAAATCGAAAAGATTTTTTTACATTTTCTTAAAATAAGTAAGTGTATATTATTTGAAATAAAACTCTAGTTTGTAGATATCGAAGTTCAAAGTTTGTCAATTTTTACGCAGCTTTCCTGAAATATGAGAACCGAGTTCAGAAACGAAAAGCTAAAATTCTAATAGAATTGTGTAGATTTCAAATCTGTTACGAAAATTTATTCAGTACACGTGAAGGAAGTGGAACTTATGTTTGAAAAGAGGGCATGTCACTCATTTGATAACGTTCACTTATAGACAAGTATTTGGCTTATACGAAGGCTGTTTGATAAGTTCCAAGCGTTTTCGAATAAGATATAACTTTCTCAACATAATCTTTTATTAGATCGATACATTTTGTCCAGCATTCTTGAAATTTTTATATTCCTACCAAATTTCCTGTCATTTCTTCGGATTTGAAAAAAATAAATATTCGCAAGGGTCTAAATCTGGAGAATATACTAGATGGGACATCAGTTCGTAGCCCAATTTATGGGTTTTTACCGTGGTGGCTACAAACGTGTGCACTTGCACATTGTCGTGATAAAACAACAATTTTTTCTTCGCCAAATGTGGTTGTTTCTGCTTGCAATCAATATCGAATCTGTCCAATAGCTGGGCATAATATTCAACAGTGATTGTTTTACCTTTTTCAAGAAAATCGATCTAAATGACTGCGTGCATTCCATAAAACAGGGGCAATGACCTTTATTTAGTGAACGCTCTCCCGAAGAAACTCACTATCTTGATCGGTTTTTGGTCTCTGCTGCCTTGTAGGAACTCAGTAAATCACTTTTTAATCATTGAAATTGATGATGCAGAGTCTCCACAAAATTTTACAAGCCTTTTTGTGGTTTTGGGAATTATTACATGACGCAAAAAGTAATGCTTAATTAGCACGACAAATTCACTTTTTTCCATTTTCGTTAATATTCACGATGTCGTCTGCTTTCAATGATTTCAAACAAAACCGTGCGGAAGTGCCGATTATTGAATTTTCTTCATCAATAACCTTTTTCATGTAACTTTGACCGATTATTTTCTACTTCCTTGTGGATTAAAGTGCTGGATAATTTCACACAGACACAAACCGTGTCTGATCTGCTACCTTTTGTAGCTGGAGATTGGAAATTGTTACAGACCTTTATTATTTGTTCTTCGAGCACATGCAATCTGTTTATTACTGATGCTTTATCTGAACTACAGCTGAGAATTTTGTTTATGGTAGGAATAGCCCAATATCTACAGAATTTGTTCGGCTTACTTTCCATAGTGTCATTTGATTTGTCTCACTCGTCCATGAATAATAATGTACATCTTTTAACTTTTTGACGAAGCACAGGGTAATTTTTAATAAACCATCTTGATTCTGATTACATGAAAATTATTTCTAATTGTGGATGTTTTCACTACCTCCAAATTTGATCTGCGTGCTGTCAAGTAAAGTAAAATTTCAACAATTGAATAGTTAAGTTCGATGATATTTTAATCGTTGCTTTATTAGAATGTAGTAACTCAAGAGGAAAAATTTCTATCGCTTCTAATCCAAGCACTTTAAAAGCGCTTGTCTCCATAGAAATTTAGAAGCACTTACACAAAGGTTTTTCTGTAAGGCTGCAGTAAGAACTACATGGGTTCAAACCCAGCCCGGGTGATTTTTTATTTTTTTTTTGCTTTATTTTTTTAAAATATTTTTTATTCAGCATTTTTTATTTCACTTTTCTATTTTACTTTCTCTTATTTATTTACTTTTGCTTAATTGAATTGAAATTGATTATAAAATGATTCCATGTAAGGCTGCAGTAAGAACAACATGGGTTTGAAGCCAGGCCGAGTAATTTTTTTGCAACTTTTTATACCCTACACCCAGGGTATATTCACTTTGTCCTTCCGTTTGTAACGCAGAGAAGGAGGCGTGGCAGGTATAGAAAAGTATATATATTCTTGATCAGAGTCACCTCCTGAGTCGATATAGCCATGTCCGTCTGTCTGGCTGGCTGGCTGGCTGGGTGGCTGGCTGTGTGTTGAAATACACTTTTTTGGAAAACTGAGCAAGATAATTCAATGAAATTTGGTACACTGCCTCCGTCGTTAAAGTTAGCTCGGGGGATTGAAAATGAGCCAAATCGGTCAACGGACACGCCTACCGCCCATACAAAAAATATATTCAAAATTCAATTTTAGGAGTATTTTTCACGACAATACAACCACAATAAACATAAGTACTACGAATTATAAGCGCAAGCTCTGAAAAAAATCTGAGCAAATTCGGACAATAGGGTGTGGCACCTCCCATATAAGCAAAAGCTTCAAAACGCTATACTGAAAGCGTTTTTTGAGATATTCAAACCAAATTTGACTCAAACACTAAGAATTATAAATGAAAGCTCTCAGCAAAAATTGGGTGAAATCGGGCGGGGGGGCGTTGCACCTCCCATATAAGCAAAAGTTTCAAAGTGCTATACCGAAAGAGTTTTTTGAGATAATCCAACTAAATTTCACTCTGACACTAAAAACTGTAAATGCAAGCTCTGAACAAAAACTGGGTGTACTCGGAAAAGAGGGCGTGGCACCTCCCATATAAGCAAAGTTTTCAAAATACTGCGGTGTAGGGTATTTATTTTTTGGCCAGGCCAAAAGTTACACCCTTACTAGTTTTATTTTTTTTTTGCTTTATTTTTATACCCTACACCCAGGGTATATTCACTTTGTCCTTCCGTTTGTAACGCAGAGAAGGAGGCGTGGCAGGTATAGAAAAGTATATATATTCTTGATCAGCGTCACCTCCTGAGTCGATATAGCCTTGTCCGTCTGTCTGGCTGGCTGGCTGGCTGTGTGTTGAAATACACTTTTTGGGAAAACTGAGCAAGATAATTCAATGAAATTTAGTACACTGCCTTCGTCGCCAAAGTTAGCTCGGGGGATTGAAAATGAGCAAAATCGGTCAACGGACACGCCTACCGCCCATACAAAAATTATATTCAAAATGCAATTTTAGGAGTATTTTTCACGACAATGCAACCACAATACATATAAGTACTACGAATTGTAAGCGCAAGCTCTGATAAAAATTTGAGCGAATTCGGACAAGAGGGCGTGGCACCTCCCATATAAGCAAAAGCTTCAAAACGCTATACTGAAAGCGTTTTTTGAGATATTCGAACCAAATTTGACTCAGACACTGAGAATTATAAATGAAAGCTCTCAGCAAAAATTGGGTGAAATCAGACAAGAGGGCGTGGCACCTCCCATATAAGCAAAAGATTCAAAATGCTATACTGAAAGAGTTTTTTGAGATAATCCAACTAAATTTCACTCTGACACTAAAAACTATAAATGCAAGCTCTGAACAAAAACTGGGTGTACTCGGACAAGAGGGCGTGGCACCTCCCATACAAGCAAACTTTTCAAAATACTGCAGTGTAGGGTATTTATTTTTTGGCCAGGCCAAAATTTACACCCTTACTAGTTTTTTTATTAAAATATTTTTTATTCAACAGTTTTTTATTTCACTTTTCTATTTTCCTTTCTCTTATTTATTACCTTTTGTTTAATTGAATTGAAACTGATTACACAATGATTCTATGTAAGACTGTAGGAATCATTCGAATGTCAAAATCTGTTTGGACAACATTTGCTTAATATACAAATTTAATACCTCTTCATCGTATCGAACTATAGTGTAGCGGCCTAACGAGTTGGTAAATGGAAGTAAAAATAATATGTTTCTATCTATCACACGGACGGTCGTTTATTCTAATCCTGGTGTTGCCATTTTTTTTATTTTTTTTTAATTTTACTGAAAAAATGCTTACCGCAGCATTACAAATAAGCGCTTCAAAAGTCCTTTTGAAGTAATTCTGCGGCAAGGTTAAACACGCTTACATCCTATGACATGAAATTTTAAAAAGGAAGAATAGTTCTTACGGAGCGGAAGCGCTTATTGGTGAAAAAGATGCACTTCAAAAAGGTTTTTGAAGCACTTCTTTTCCCCTTGGGGATGCGATGAGCATATCTGAAAAACTGCTTGTTAATAGGCAAATTTCCTATGTCCTCCACTGCAAAACACTTACAATCAATTGTGGATGGTAGTTCACTAAAGAAGTGAATCTTGAATTTTGAAAAGGTGTTTGAGGGGTAATCAGTATATCGGTAAAATGTTCTTCCCATTGTCTTCAATGAACTTAATTTGAGTTAAAATTTATTGTTTTAAAATTTGTAAAGAATGGGCTGTAGAGTGGGTGATTTTAAGAGGCGTCTCATCGAGCTTAAAGCTTAAAAAAATTTGAGGATGATCGACAATTAGTCCCAAAGCTGTCTAGGTGTTGCCCTAAGAGGGGTGAAATGTAAGACAAGCACTTATTATATTTTCCTACTTAACATTTTCTACTAACTTATCGAAACCCTAACTCCACTCCTTAGGGGGCCTTCAACTGGAATTACCCTTTCATAAATTAGAGCTGAAACAATACACATTTTTTTCTAAATCAGTGTTATTCTTCAAATGCGTTCTAATGTCTGCTATTTCTGGTTTAAAATTAATCGTTGAACTTTTCTTTTAAATTTAATTTATAATAATTCATGCGGAAAATTTCCACAAACATCAAATAAAGACCTGTTACTAGTAGTCTTTGTCATATACACTGTAAATAACAACCAGTGGCGGATTAACCCTAAGGCACCAGTAGGTACCCGCCTAGGGCGGCAAACTTTTGGAGCGATAAAAAAAAAAGTTTTTATAATTTATGTATTGAACTTGATTTTATTTTACCTAAATGGTACTTTGAAAACATTTAAATTCGGCACTATACTATTTATGCAATACGAATGGACGATTTAACCAATTAAAAACAACTATGTAGTAAACCATACGGTTAAATTAAGACGATTATAAAAGAAATTTAAGAAAAGTTTACTCAATGCCCACGCTCAAGGGGCGGCAAAATGGATTGTAGTGGGCGGCAAAATGAGTGATTGAATTTGATATTGTTCTATAAGACCAAAGGACTATAAGCTAAAGAACTCTTATCAAATGCAAAATGGATTATAGGGGTTGCAAAATGAGTGATTGAAATAGATATTGTTTTATAAAACCAAAGAACTATAACCTCAAGAACTGTAACCAAAATGGACTGAAAGGGGTTGCAAAATGGACTGTAGGGGGCGGAAAATGAGTGATTGAAATAGATATTGTTCTATAAAATCAAATGACTATAAGCTAAAGAATTCTTATCACTGGAATTCGTGAGAATGAATTGTGCGGACACGAGCGAATACGCATTTAAAAAACCCAAGATAAACCCAAATTAATCAAAGCTCCAGAATATGCCAACCGCTTCACTATGTACATGGCATACTCTTCTGTCGGTATTAAACTTTATTTTGGGTAAATTTTTACTTATTTTTAACTGCTGAGTTCCACGTCTCGTGGCCGCAAGTTTCGTTACTACATTACCATCTGAGGCACCCTAGAAGTGGGCGGAGTAAATTTCAAAAAAATGCTCTTTTTGCAAGATAGCGCCTTTAACGGGCAGAAATAGGGCGTCATTATGTTCCAGGGAAAAGCTGAAAAGAAAAAAGAAATGAGGGTTATCTGTGACTTAAAAATAAAATCTGTGTCATATGTGAAGGCTCTGGAAAAATTTGGACGTCTAATTGATGTGGGAACCTTGGGAAACAATGAACTACGCGAAAAAGCAGAAATATTACGAAAAAGTTTTCCTGAAGATTTAGAAAAATCATTAAGCGACGAACTTCTCCAGTTCAAGTCTTATTTTGCTGAAAAAGCTTTAATACAAAATTTGCCTCGGGATTTGCTTTAAATTCTTCGGTGAAATGATCTCTGCACAGTGTTCCCATTGCATGTACAATGTACGTATGCACACCAATTTCCAATTCCACTGTTGAATTCCAATTTCTCTGTTCTGAAGCGAGTCAAAAATTACATAAGACCAACAATGGGAAGTAGATTGAGTGCACTTGCTATTTTACAATAGAAAATGTTATTTTGCTTGAATTAGATTGTGAGGATATTATTCACCAATTTGCACTTAACAAAATCCGAGGAAAAATTTTTTAAACGATGTATTTGAACATACAAATCATTAAAGAGTTAATGCAACCTATTTATTTGTTTTTATTGAAAGCTTCTTTTATTATAAAAATAGGCTGAAAGAGGGGGGGGGGGCGGAAAAATTAGTGCTTAGGGCGGCAAATTACTTAGATCCGCCACTGATAACAACAGAAGAACGAACTGTGGAATTCAGCATCAAATATTATTATTTTGACATTTTTATAACAAACATTTCGTATCTACTCGTACCACAGTGCGATAAAGTGGCACAGGTGTGAATTAAAAATTTAATGCAAACCAATTTCTTGTTTTTGTAGTTTTGCACGTTTCTAAAGAAATTAGCATGAATTAACATATATCAGCTAAATTTCAACATTTCTTAAATTTGCAGTTGATTTATTTCAAATGATTTGTTAAAATAAGTACAAAGTACAAAATTTTCATCATCATTATTTATGGTAATTAATAGGCAGACAATTTGGTTTCAATTGGTTGAAACTGCAATTTTTGTTTATTGATGTTGTTTTTGTTGTTGTTATTGTTGTCAATTTATCACTGAAGAGATGTTAATTTAAATTTTCCTTCTCAGATGGCATTAGTGTTTGGTCACTTTTTTTCTGAAATGAGTAATTATGGAGAGTTTCATCAAATAGATGCACTGCCTTATTTTTTTACGATTATCTAGGTCTCGTTTTTTTTTAGGGATACAAATTTATGGTGAACGCCTTCCGAATTTTAAATTTTTAGTTTCAGTTTTTTAAAAAAATTTTGTTGTTGTGCCACTATCCTCTGCTACAATTGGTGGACCGTTTGTCCAAACTTTTTTATAGCCTTTGTACCATTATTAAACGTTCTTCATACTCAGCAATTTTTCTGCTTTTGTTACAGTACTAGAAATAAATCTCTCGCTATCTCTTAGTCTTTAATTAAAAAATCTGTGATTCATTATATTGCTTATTTAATTATTTAATTTTTTTTTTTTTAAGAAACAAACTTAATTCTATCAGCTTGCTTCCGTTGCATTCATGCACCCAACCAACCAAACACCCTACCCCACCTAATTTTAGGTAGGTCACTGGGCAACAATGCATATGTCCTTGACGTGGTTCAGTTTAATTTATGTTAAAAATGCGTTTAATTTATGGTTTAAACATAAAAAAAAAACAAATTTACCTTCACTTTTAAGTAGTAAACGCTGTGCGCTAAGTACGCGTTATGAAAAAACCACATTATTCAATTAAATGTAACATTCAACCAATTTTATCGCAGCACGTTTAATTTTGCTCATCAACGTTAATCAACAGCAAGTAGCGCTGCGCATGCGCATTATCGGGCATGTTATCAAAAATCAAAAAGGGGGGTATTTCTGCTTTTACGAGCAGTAGTTTGTGGATGCAACGCGCGTGTCAATCACACACTTTTGATTGAATGTTTAACAACAATGTCAGACACAGCCAACAACATGGACATTACTACTCGTTTAAGACAGTGGTTCTTAACTTTTAAGTTTTAACTATGCAACTGATGTTTTCAGTTTTGAACGAAGTTTATGAGAACATTATTCAAATTATACAATAGTTTTTAATTTTTAATTGAAATTTGCAAAGATCGATTTTCATATGAATCTATCAATGTATTTTTTAACACATAATTATGACAAGTTAAAGAACGGATTAAAAACACGGTTATAGTGACATATGTTTCGTCCTTCGCCACAAAGACTCATCAGACTATTTTTGTTGTTGTTGTAATTATAATTATTTATTTTTATTTATAATTTCCGTATTGGGCTTTGACCGTAGAAAAAGTTTAGTTTATTTATTAACTATCGATCTTTGCAAATATATGACCAAAAGTTCAAGTAAAAATTAATTTTCATTTGATACATGTCATTAAGTAAGATACTAAAATTATATAATTTGATATTGGGGGTTATCGTGAATAAATATTCCCGGGGAATTTTCTTAAACTGCAATAGAGAATGCACGGCAGTATGAGAAAATTCCCCGGGAATATTTATTCACGATAACCCCCATTAAGTATTTCAAATTTTTTTTTGTTTTTTGATATTTCTTAAACTTTTCTAGATTTTCGGATAAATATCATCATGTCATCAAAATTTTTCGATTTTATCAAAGTTTTTTGTAATTAAAACTTCTCAAGTTTTTTAACATTTTCGATATTTTTTGGTACTATTGGACTAATATTTCTTTATTTTTAATTTTTCGATTTCCTGATATTTCGATTATTGCAGACTTTTTTAATGTTTTTTATATTGTTTGAAATTACTTCTTTGGACAATTTTAATAAGTTGTGACAAATACGACTTTTTTAATATTTTTCTGCATTTTTAAATTTTCCAATAACTTCTATATTTTTCAACTTGTCAAACATTGAGCTATTATCGATCGTACTCTTCAGATCTGGCTTTTTGCAGACCTCAAAAAATGCTCCAGGAAAAGAAATATGGCTCAACTAAAGAAGTGATAAGCATAAACTTTGGCGTATTTTGAGAGCAAAGGCTATTCGTTCAGCAAAATAGTAAAGGTGTTGCTCTTGACCTGTCCAAAAATTGGTGGTGCTACGCCTTCTTGGCCGAATTTACATAATATTTGCTCAGATCTTGCACTTACTAGTCTTAATGTCTGACTGAAACTTGGTTTGATTATTTCAAAAAAACACTTTAAGTAAAGTATTTTGAAACTTTTTTCTTATATGGGAGGTACCGCACCCTCTGGCCCGAAATCACCATACTTTGCACAGAGTTTCTACTTACTATCTTAAGTATTTATGTGTATTTTGCTTGCGTTATCGCAAATAATGATCAAGAATATATATACTTTTCTATACCTGCCATGCCCCATTCTCTGCGTGTATAAAAAAGGTATCGAAAGAAAGGAACGGGAACTTATAAGCTGATGTGCTAAATTCCCATTAAGCAATTTTTTTAGATAGTAGACCAGGAAAAATGAAACATGTCCTGGGAAAAATTCACATTCAAAATTTATGAAAAATTTGAATTAAAAAACAATATGTACTTAGGTGGCACAAGGATCTTGACCTTCCTAGTGAAGACCAAACCGAGACTGCGAAGGTGTTAATCTTGGATTTTGAGTCTTTTTCGAAATGGTCTTAATTTTGGTGTTGAAAAAAATTCTGAAGATTGTTGGGTTTTTTAAGATGCTCGATTTTGAACTAGAAGATGATAAAATGCTTGAAAAGGCAGCACCGTAAGTACGGGGGTTTGTCATATAGTTTAGTTTTATTTTATTTCAATATATTTCAGTCAATTTATATGGCTAAAATACCTTCCTGGGAGAGGTTGGAATCCCCAAGACCTACCCAGTGTACATGGGCCTGCGAAATGAAGTGTCTTTCCAATTTTATATAAAGAATAAAAAGCAGAAATTTTTAAAATCTACACAAAAAAAGAATTTCAAAAACCTTAAAAAGCTATTTTCTTAAAATAACAAAAATGTTGATGTCTAGTTATATTGTAGTTTTAACCCGACGATATGTTAAGTATCATGCTCTCTCGTCGGATCTCTACAGATTTTCATATAGAGCGTGCTCGAACCTTTCCCAGTACTTTTGTGAAAATCGTGTGCATTACATAAAATAACTTTATTACTGCAGCTTAACGATTTGAAGATTTTGTTTGCAAGAGGGGTTCAATGCATATTTATCAAATGTATACAATCTAACCGACACAATTCCATTTGTGTCAAAATTGATTGTTTTACCTCAAATAACTCTATCATTATAGCAAATTTAAATTTTAGTTTGCATAGAGTATGCCACGCCCTCTAGTTGAAATTTATCCAGTTTTTGTTGAGTGCTTCAACAATCTATCAAAGTAATGTGATATGTGGATTCATATTTACAGTACTACTTAAGTGTAATTCATATACATATATAATTCATGGAATGTAATTCCTGCGCATGCCAGGATTTAAGCCATTAAAGTGAAACATAAAGTCAGTTTGAGATACCCTGCTGTAATAAATTATAACAACAGCAATACAACTGTAGTCTAAGTCAATAACAAAATAATTCAATTTAAGGTAACACAATCTACACCCAAAATGGACGCTATTTCAGCAAAGTGTTTATCTTTAACTTTAAAAAACAATTCGGAATTCTATTAAATTTCCGTACGTGTGCGTTATTGAAAATGGTCATTTGTTGTTTTTGTTTTTAATAAAAACTGCTGTGAACTTTTTGCATTTACGTTCTCGTATTGTTATTAAAGATTCACTGCTATAAAATTTAAAATTTTTATCATTTGGCATGAATACGAAAACAGTTCCTTTTTTACTTTGCAATATTGACAACTTGTAAATATTTTCGAATTGCGCTGCAACGTACAGGGCGGAAACAATTCTACTTTTGTATTATTGCAAATTTTAGTTCTCGAAATAATGTCTTTGTTTTGAAGAAGTTCGACCTCCGTATGCCTTGCAGGCACATCAATTATTGAAAGAAAAGCAATTTAAAGTGAAATTTTACTACGACCTCTTAAAGATAAAAAAAAATTGTGAAATGGAGATTCTCCATTGGAGAATTTAACTTCAGGTAAGTTTTAAAGCAAATTGGAAAGATAAATAAATAAAGACGTCCATAAATATTTTAAAATAAATTTTCTTTAAAATCAATATCCTCTATTTCCTCGTTGTGTTACAGGTTAATAGCTTTTGTTATATTTTTAAAGGCTCTACATTAGGGGTGTTCGAAAAGACCAATATATCTTAAGATAATGAAAAAAAAAAAATGTGGTTAAAAGTGGTTAATGTCATATTATGTGTGAAAACTTAGAGGTTGCTCAACCCAGAAACATTGATTTTCAAGTAAAATTTTTGAAAATTTTTTTCATTAAGAAAATCAATATCGATACAATTTCAGTCCTTTATAGTTTTCATCAGAAATTTGGTTTGAGCCCCGCTTTTAAAGTCCTATTCATCTATGGAAGCCTGTGATTAAGAAACTGATTTTATGTTAGATTTAAGAAAACATAATGACAGATTCAAAATGGCGAATAATTTGCTTTAATATCCAGCCAAATTCGAGAAAAAGAGAGGGTTTTTAGGGTCGCTGATTAACCCGTCAGCAGGCGCGCTATCAGCGTTTTACACGCGCAAAACTTTGCTGCTATTGTTTTTTATTTTACTACAACGGCGTAACCTTCACAAATTCTCATATAAATGATCAGTGAGACATTCAAATTTGTCCGTGGCTAGAAAAGTACCTACGATTCTTATGAAAATTGGTAAAAGATCCTGTGGATAGAGAGCATAACCGTGGAAAAGCCCTCCAGCCTTCACGGAACAAAAACAGATCAATATTAAGCTAAAACGACAGATGTTGGTTGGATGTAATACCTCCCAGAAGGAAAAATTGGGACTCAAAATAAGCGTGTACTTTGTATAGTGAATCACTCTGCACCGAGCACGTGACATACATGTGCAGTATATGAAATGAGAGACACATATCTAAGGATCTTTTATGAAAGAATGAGTTGTTCCAATTTTCTTAGTGCTTATTTTTTATGATTTTTTTTTCTTAAAGTCATCCTAAAGTTAAGGTCAAAGTATGTAAAGTTTTTTGTTATTGAATAAAACTACTTCTTTTGCTACTTTTTTATAATATAACAGTTGAAGTACTAAATACTTAGTTTGAATGAAATGTTATTCTCCATAACAAAAAAAAAAACACTTGAAACAGCGTGGGTACTTAGATTCCTTTATCTTGGAGTGTTAGCTGTATAATAAAACAAAAATTTGATAATTTCGAAGGATCAATAGAAATTGACACTTGGCAAGCAATTTGAATTAAATCTTCCTATGGGCGCCTCAGATAAACTCAAACTAGAACGAGTATCAAGTCCCTTTCCCTAACTTCGTCTTACCAAGCTCTCGCCATTCTTCTGGTGTTTTTTATCGGCTCCACAAAACTCCTCCATTATGTGTGTTAACTCAATTATATACAACATATCCCCAATTCATGCATTTCTTGAGCCAATAGACTTCTCAACAATATCCTCGGGCGCCTTGAAGGTTCCATTTCAATGATTGATGATAGACTCCAGTTTATGAGTTGTGCAGTATGCTTGCTATCCATCCATTTTGCCATTGGATTTGCATAGTGATATAATTTAAGTCGACATTGAAAATGCCTCTGGGCCACCAAATCTTCAGAATTCATCGAAGGTAATTGTTAATGAACACTTGAAAGCTTTGACGCTATTGGTTGATCATGTTCATAACCTACAGCAGAACTGGTATTTCATTCATTTTTGAGTTGCTTTGACGTTGATATGAATGAAGGTCGGCAGACACTTTAAGTACCACCATCAGATAAAGGTTCTATACGTATCATAGTAATAATATTATAATAATATTATAATATAAGAGACTGTGACTAATTTTGTTTTGCTTAGATACTAATGACTGAATGACTGAGACTGTTCAATCATTTTTATTACAGCTTTTTATGGTTACCTTAATTATATGCATTTCGATATTTTATTCTGAAGGGCCAGTTAGACAACCTTCAGTTTTCAATAATAAATGTCAAGTTTAATTAATGCCCTATCTTATTTTGATGCAAGAAGAAATATATGTCAATTTATTTATATTTTCGTGTTTAGCGAGAAAAACCCCCTAAGAAGTTTTAAGTGGTAGCGTACGACTTGATAAAAAAAAAAAGCAATCACTAGACACTCGTGTGCTTGAAACAATAAAAGCAAAAATTTGATTAAACTGGTTTTGAATAAAAATAAAACTCTAATCACTTAAGCAAATAAAATATCTAAATATAAGATATGTAGCATGAGCCATTGTTATTTAAAAATAACTTTATCAGACATTAATAAGGAGACATCAAGTGAATTTTTTTTTAGGATGTTTAAAGATAATTAAGACGTAAAATTTTATGGAAATAGAAATAACAGATAAAATCTTTGATCACAAGGCACAGCTACAGAAGTCCTTTGCTTACAAAGCAAAATTATACATCTTTGCTGATATATCCTTCAGATAAGGTGTATTAGTGTATTCTTTCATTCGTAAAGCTTCTATTAAGGAATAGCAGAAACACAAATGTATATAAGTAATTTAGATCAAAGTTAATTTCTGTTTCGATTTTATGTATGTTATTCCTTAACCGCTTTTTAAGATTTATATGTTTGCTTGAAACAAAATCGCTGATTTCCACCGGAAAATTTTGCACATTTTTGGAACAAAAAGAGCAATACAAAGATGTTTCTAGTTAACAACTGAATTGGTGATTTTTCGAAAAAATATTCTGAGTTTATTTTCAAAAATCTTTCGTTTCATGCCTAAAACTATCATATTAAAAAAAAGAAACCCAACTAAATATTTATAACACTGTGCAATACGAAGTTTCAAATAAGATTTTGACGAATTTTTATGGTTAATTTATGAAAAATGTTTTTCTCTATTAGGCCTGTGATCCGAGTTATACTTGATCTTAAGTGCAGAAAACGGTTTTGACAGACGACTTGTGGTGATATGAGTGAGAATTTGTTAAGATGAAGTATGCAAGGACTCTTTTAATGAACGTAAGTAGTTAGACAGCAAATTGTTGATTTATCCTATGAATCACAAAAGCTACAAAAATATGATATCAAAAAGAGTGTCTTATCGTTAACTATAAAGAATGATTCTGAATTTACTACTTACGTATACTATGCCTCAACTTACCCTTCAAGCATGATAATTATTGCTGAGAGCGTGTTGTCGGGCATTTTCCTTTAAATATAAGTAAAATAAATTTTGTTTCGAAAATCGTGACTATTTCTAACCGCATCTAATTTAGACTAAACTTTCTACATAGATACTATGTATCTTCTCTTCTTATACGAGATAAAATTGTATGTTTGTTTTTTTTTTTGTTTCTTTGTACTTATTTCTGTGCCAATATTTTTTCTCGAAAACGGCTACAGCGAATTTAATGAAACTTGGAGTAGTGTTAGATATTAGCTTACAATGAAGAATGAGCTAGGTTTGAACTTTGTAAATGCTCACCAGAGGGCGTGGCACAGCCTTAAATTTTAAATTTGATTTAGTAATAACTCGCAAATTATACAAGGTATTTGGATGAAATTTGGTGAGCGGGTACGGGTTAATAATACCTCGCCCCCTTTTTAGCCGTTGAAAATTTTGATTTAATATTATTCGAAAACGACTCCAACAATTTTAATGAAAATTTAAGAGATTGTACCCTTGAAAACAAGTGTTAATATGTGATATGCTGTTGTATTGGAAAAACTCGATGAAGGGCGTGGCACCGCCCACAGAAATATAATACGCTTTAAAAAGAAAACTACTAAAGCAATCTTTCTGAATTTAACGTAAGGTAGTCTACTATTAGGCACCATTACGAACTGAAAGTAGAGAAAATATCGCCTATGGGCGTGGTATCTCCCATACAAGTAAAACACGTTAAATGTTATCTCACGCAAATGGTACAACATATTTTGATGGAATTTGGTACACAGCTATTGCTGGCAAATGCCTTTTATATAAACAAAAGTGGGTGATACCGAGAAAGTGCCAGGCCCACTTTTTAACCATTCAAAATTTTGATTCGATATTATTCGAAAACGACTCTATTAATTTTAATGAAAATTTAATAGATGTTACCCTTAAAAACAAGGAATAATATGCGAATTGCCGTTTTATTGGAAAAACTCACCGAAAATACTAAAGCAATCTTCGTAAATTTAACTGTAGGGAGTCTCCTTTTTATTAGGCACCTACGACCTGAAAATGGGCAATATATCGCCGGTGCGCGTGGAACCTCCCATACAAGTAAAACAAATAAAATGCTATTTCTCGCAAATGCTACAACGTATTTTGATGAAATTTGGTATGCGGATCTGGATCATGAGTATCTTAAGCATAACAAAAAGTGGGATTCGTTCAAAAATTGTCACGACCACTTTTTACCAAAATAAAAATTTTAGTTATAGTAGTAACTCAGGCACAAAAAAAGAATGGAATGAACTTCTTATTTTTAATATGCAGTCTTATGTACTTTTTGACGCTGAATCCGTCTTCATCAGCAGAACTGTCATTATACCTGCAGGGTTTTGAAATATCTTTGCTTGAAGTTGAAGAAAACGCTGTGTTCAGTGTTAACTGCGTGTCTACAAGAAAAGGTGAAATCCTTTTTTATTAATGGCGTTGAATAGCCACACTCTTCCTTATCAAAACTTTTCCAATAGGTCTTTTACTTTCCGAGGTAAGATCTTTTGAAGATATGATATTTCAGCCCCCATACAATAGACGAAATATTTTGGATGCCTGCCATATCCCATTTATTTAATTTTTTGATATTTTTCTATACCATTCCACACTTTCCAAATATTTCTTATTATTATTCTCATCGGTTAATTTATCATTCTGAAAGCATGAACATTGGAGGTGAAAAGGTACGAATTCCATCACAAAAAGTAGCTATGAATAATATCATCAACTAAAATAATAAGATTAGATTGTTGACCGAGCAGGGATCGGTCTCCAGGTACTATGTGTTAATACGCAATATGATGATTTTCTGAATAATATTTTACGCGTATGTAAAAATTGTTTGTAGTTTCCGCAAATAAGTATTATGAGCACAGTTAATTTTTGCAAATATTATTATTATACTTTACAAGTTGTACATTTTATTTACTAAATTCATATAATTTAATTTGTAGATCATTTAAAACAACAAGTTAAAAATGACAAAATATCATTTTAAGAAATTAACAACTTTCAACTAGTGATGAGCAAACCAAGACCAAGACCAAGACTATAGCAGTCTTGGTCTTGGTCTTGTTCTTGCACATTGAGTCTTGGTCTTGGACTTGGTTTTGATATTGAGTCTTAGTCTTGGTCTTGATCTTGCTCATTAAGTCTTGGTCTCAGTCTTGGTCGTGGTCTTGAAAAAATGTTCAGAGATAGTGAGTATTCAAAACCATATTTTTTCAAAGCAGTTGGGTTTTTAAGATGCCAAAATTTAAATCGAGAGATGATTTTATCTTCAAAACGGGCGTGAAACAAATTTTAACTATAAATTAGCAAGACTGAAAAGCAGTCTTGGTCTTGACAATTATCGTGAGCAAGACCAAGACCAAGACCAAGACCATGGCAGTCTTGGTCTTGGTCTTGCAAAAATATCAGCGTCTTGGTCTTGGTCTTGTTCTCGCAAAATTAGCAAGACCAAGAACAAGACGCAAGACCAAGACTAATTTTGCTCATCACTACTTTCAACTATAAGTTTGAGAAAATTTTTTTGTAATATTCATTAATTTGAAGGCAATTTGCATAGTAATTATTAATTCCGAATTCAGTCGAAATCTAAAAGGGCTGTTATTTCTTGTTTTTCAATCACATATATTAAATAAATTCATCTGTTTCAGTTTTCTTGATGTATGAATTGCATTATTTCACTCACTAAAATGGGTACAACTTCAGTACATAGTCAATTCATCTTTCCCACCTTAGGTAGGTTAGGTTAGGTTAGATCCGGGAGATGAACATGTTGTCATCATTAACTTAGGCCTCGAGAAAGGGCCCATTGTATACCCGATACTAAAAGCTTTAGCAGAGAAAGATTAAGAGAACCACTTGGATGTACATTAGGGTGGGCCAAATTGTATGGACGAAATTTTATCGACCTCGGCTACCCCCCTATGTGAAAGTTCATTCAATTCTGTGAATATTTGCCCAAGGAACTATACCTCTGCGTTCAACTTTAGTTTGGCGCAATTTTGATCGAAAATTTTACCTTTTAGTAATTTTTTTTTATTTTCATACTAAATTTAAAAAATTTTTATAAAGACAAAAGTAATGTCATTATATGATTTGGCTGGGATTCTATCAGTAATCAATTAAATTAGGTTTTGTTTAGACGAAAACTTCACTTGATAGTGTGGAATTGATTATATTTATTCCAAAAAATTATATCGGTCAAATAACCGATTTAAAAATAAACGAGTCATATTCTTACATAGATTTTTGGTATATTGTTCTGTAAAATTAAAAATATAATCAATTCCACGCTATCAAGTAAACTTTCCATAAAAACAGAACCCAATTTTTTGATTGCTGACAGAATACCAGCCAAAACATATTATGATATTACTTTTGTCTCTATAAGAATTTTGAAAATTAAGCATAAAAATAAATATTAAACGCAAGGTAGAATTTTCAATCAAAAATGCGCTGAACTAAAGATGAACGTAGAGGTATGGTTCCTTGTGCAAATATTGGTGTTTTGTTTGAAAAAATTCATCCAAAAATATGAATCGTTTATTTTGAAAGTCGGTCATAATAATCGGCTATTTGACCCATATCACTTTCTTAAATATATAGCATCAATTCCACATCACCAAGTAAACTTTTTATGTAAACAAAACCTAATTTAATTGATAACTGACAGAATTCCAGCCAAATCATATAATGACATTACTTTTGTCTTCATAAAAGTTTTTAAAATTTAGTATGAAAATAAAAAAAATATTACTAAAAGGTAAAATTTTCGATCAAAAATGCGCGGAACTAAAGTTGAACGCAGAGGTATAGTTCCTTGGGATAATATTCATAGAATTGAATGAACTTTCACATAGGGGGGTAGCCGAGATCAGTTTTCAAATCGGCCCACCCTAATGTACATATATACTTCCATATGGACTTAAGACAAAGCTCAGACAGTGCGTCAAGCGATTCCAAATTGAAATGACCAACATTCTTTCTACGTCTAAGCGCAAGCGCTGGACATTCACAAAAGAAATGAAAGACTGTTTCTTCCATATCAGGGTCTTTACAACTTCTACAAAGGTCGCCAATGTTTGAGAAACCTAAACGAGATGCATGGATTCCCACCTAAGGTAAAATATGTGGTAGAATTTCTAACGTTCGAAATACTGGGTTTTCAACGTGAAATCTAACAATTTTTTGTATATCGAGTTCGACAGTTCAAAGCACAAAAACAACGCAAAACCCCATACAGAAAAATATTACACTATAGTCACAGACAGTCGGAAGACAGGCTGTTCCTACCTAATTCGGGTACGAGAAGTTTAGTGGCATTAAACGTTTTGATTGATTGGTTCATAACCCAGATAAATGTTTCGAAAGAGAGATATCACTAAAAATGTGTGCTTTTCATTTAAAATTTCTAATTAACTTCGTTGATTTCTCAACGATAATATGGATTTGAATCCACGACCAACCGTGTGATAGAAACACATTATTTTTACTCACATTTACCAACTCTATATACCGCTTAACCATCGCCCGATACGATGAAGAGGTATTAAATATGTGTATTAAGCAAGTCTTGTCAAAACAGAATTTGGAATTCGAATAATTCCTACATTCCTTACATAGAATCATTATGTTGTCAGTTTCAATTCAATTAACTCCTTGAGGCCGAAGGCTAGACCCTTGTAGATATCGAAAAATGAAATTGAAATTCATTTTTCATGCAGTAAGTCCAGAAAAGCCCTTTATAGCCGGAAATGGCGGAGTCATATTACACAGTGCAACAAAAAAAAAATTCAAAAAATTTTTTGCTGGAAGCACATGATGATACTAGCAAAGGCCAATCTGTGTTTCGCTTGTTTGACACCAGGTCGAATTTTATAGTACTATAAAATTTGCTTCAAAACTGCTTTTTCAAAGTTGTCACGGCTATAAGTCGGAAACCGTTTAAATTTTGTTTTCCTATCTTCAACGAAGTTGTAGATACAGCCTAAAGGAAAGAAAGTGTTCAAAAAACTAACCAGAAAAGTGGATTTTGGGCCTCAAAATCGCAAAAATGCCGAAAAATTATACCATTTTCGGTCATAGCTATAAAACCGTTTCGTATTTTGCCAAACAATTAAAACAAAATTGTAGCCAAGACTAAACTGAACAGCTCTCTAGAGCAGGTCAATAGCATTTGAGCACTCCTTGATACTAATTTAAATTAAAACAGTGATGTATGAAAAAATGCTTGCATCGGTCTCAAAGGGTTAAACAAAAGCAAATAAATAAGAGAAAGGAGAATAGAAAAGTGAAATAAAAAAATGTTGATTAAAAAATATTTTAGTAAAAAAAATCAAGCACAAAAAAAAAATAAAAAATAAACAAAAAAATCACCCGGTTTGGGTTCGAACTCATGTTGTTTTTACTTTTGCCTTACAAAAAATCATTGTGTTAGTGCTTCTAAATTTCTATGGGGACAAGCGCTTTTAAAGTGCTTGAATCAGAAGCTTTACAAATTTTTCCTCTTAGGCTAGTATCACATATTATCATAAGTGTGCATAAGAAAGTATATTAAAGGTGATAGCTACATTCAAATTTATGAAGATGACATATGCGGCTTGTGCTTTATTTCCTTGAGAAATAATTATAAACAATACATACTAATATGTATACTTACCTATAACTTCCACTTAAAAAAATGTTACAAAACTGCATACTTACATTATTGTTTTCTCCATTTTAAATGCCAAAAACATTAAGAAAAAAACTGTCATCGATGAGACTGTAACAGCTTGGTCAATGAACGTCCTTGGCCTTCACTGAAATACTAGTACGGTAGATGGTACTCGTTTTATTTTTAATAAACTAGGTGGCGCACATAATGATACCTTTTAAAAGTAAATAATAAACTATGCATTGATATAAAATAAAAATAAAAAGCGAAAAAATAAAAAACACGCAAAATTAAAAAACAAATGTATTGGTATGAAATTAATGATTTCAATTAAAATAATTAAAGTCTTACTAAGACTTCAGATATAATGACCATTCACAAAAATTATTTTTGGCCGCGTAGTTTTAACATAGAAATTATAACTGGTTTCAAAAGCATGTTAGAATTCAACAAATGTAATTGTAAATTTTGTTAAATTTTTTTGTTATTTTATTTGATTGTCCATCAGAGTGTATGTTTAAGGTATTTCCGAAATATTTCCTTTTTCGATTTTTCGGCAGTTTCTATATATTTTTAGTTACCATTTTGTGAAGTTTTTCAATTTTATTTGCATGCCTTTGGGGCGTTTATTTTCACTACATGAAAAATTGACATATTATGATTGATATGATTGTTTTTACAGGTGAAAATAAGTGTTAGTTTTGTTACTTCTGTTTTTTTTTTTATTTTTGGTATATACATACCTACATATAGGTTGACCGTCTTTGTTGGCACTTCATACCCTTCCATTATAAAGGACGTTTTTTAAGGAATTATGGTCCATGTTCCTTTTTGAGTCCGAAAATATACCCTACTCTTTGTCAACTTTTGTACGATCTTATGTCACTTCTTTTTCCCGTCTGCAATTTTTTATGGACTTCCTCTTCTGGCAAAATTAGACCAATTTTATGTATAGAGATGGAGTATTCTTTTAAATTCCTTGTTATCTTTTTATTAAAAAACTTTTAGCCTATATTATTCACAAATTTTGTCACACTTTCGGCAAACTCTCTTCAGTTCAGATTCTCGAGAGCAGCGGATGTAGAAATTTGGTTGATGTCAAAGGGCATGCTAGCTAACTGGTCTCCTTCAGGAGATATTGAATTTTCATCCAATTTACTTGGTATTTTCTTCAAAAAATTAATTGTAATGACAATGTAATTTGAAATTGTAAAACCCGATGTGTCAATTGTCAATTAAAAGTCCTATTTTTTATCTATAAAGCACATAAAAAGTATGACATTACTTCTGCCTCGAAATGGTACTTAGGCCCTTTGGTACGGCCACTCCTCAATTGTTATTCATGATACAAACCACGTGTAAAAGATCAAGATTTTTTTATGGCATCCGATTTGGCTGAAAATGCATAAGTAATAGTAGCATAGTGAGAAAAATTACTACCAAATATTATTTAAAAATTTAAAAAAATGCCGGAGATATAGGACTTTGAAATTTTTGGGTTAGTTTTTTTTAGAAGCTATAACTTTAGTTGCATTTATCGAATTCTCAATTTTATGGTGTCAAATAATTTAGCTTGAAACATGCTTTAAAATAAAAACTAGCAAAAATTATATTTTTTTTATAGTTTACACTGAAAAGAAAATTTTAAATTGAGTTTCCTAGAATACATCATTTTTGATATTTTTTATTTTTCTTGTACAAAAAGCTACAAGTGTAACTTACCAGTCCACCAAAATTTGGAGTGGGACTGCCAGTGGTTCTCCAGAAAAACAATAAAATGTAGTATCTTTCGCAATTCTTCAGTACATTTTTTTAATTTAAAATTTTTATTAAATAAAATTTTCATATGCTGAAGTTAGTTTATTGACTGTTTTTTTGCTTGTATAGTACTCATGAACGCAATTTTTTCAAATTTAAATTAACGTTTAATTAAAATTTCAAATTCAAAAAAATTGTACTGAAAAATTGCGGTAGAAGCCACATTTTATTGTTTTTCTGGAGAACCACTGGCAGTCCCACTCCAAGTTTTGGTGGACTGGTAAGTTACACTTGTAGCTTTTTGTAAAGAAAAAAAAAAAATATTTGGTAATAATTTTTCTCACTATGCAACTATTACTTATGCCAATTTTCAGCCAAATCGGATGCCATAAAAAAAAACGGCAGGTGGCACTCGGGGAGTGGCCGATGATATTGGAAGCTAATGCTTATTATAAGCTAATATAATAAGCTAAAACTTAATATAGTTAAAACTTATAATAAATTGATATTTTAAAATTTGTTTATTATTAAGTAAGAGGTAAAATGTTGAACTGGAGTATTAAAAAAGCGAGCTTAAATACAAAAATATTTTTATTGCATTATTTTACATTATTATTTATAATATATGATTATTCTTTCGAAACTTCAGTAATTACAGTAGATATCCATATGTGAAATGTATATATCTATATATATGAGCGCCCCTCTTACGTTCGAAAAATAAGTGAGAGAGAGAGAGAGAGAGAGAGAGAGAGAGCATGAGCTGGTGCGCGCAATGTTTATAAACATATATATATGTATACATACATATATACTGTATACTGTACTTTGTATACAGTACGTCTCTATTTTTATATGTGTGACGCATTTTCGTTGCAAACATCCGTTACACTTTTTCGTTGCATGTTTTCGCTGTTCAGACTCTGCCTCTCAAAACGTCCGATAAGGAAGCATTAGCTTCCAAAAATCTTGATCTTTTACACGTGGTTTGTATCATGAATAACAATTAATTAGCAAGATAAAATAGTTTTAAGACTTTTCTGCATATTTTGCGGTCATGAACATTCAATACGTTAAAAAAAGTAAAAAATACATATATCATGAAACGAAGAAATTTGAAGAGACAGAAAAATTGATGTTTTTTGTGTACGAATTTCTCAAAAACCAAAGCAAATCGATAAAAATAACTGATATCATTGAATTCAGTGTACCTTCTTCAATATTCAGGTTATATAAAAAATTTTCCGAGCTTTCGATTTTCCATTTGATAAAATAAAACCAATTTTTTTACGATTTTTAAAATATTTGAAATATCATTCCATCATTTCTAAAGAAATTGTTTCAGCTGATCTAGGTATCATTTTCGTTATAGTTATTGTTTTTTAATTGTACAATTTAATGCCAAGTTAATAATCCAGTTTGTTTTATCGATTTCAATGTTTATTCAAAGCTATGTGCGTACAAGACAAGCTTTGAATAATTAATTAATGCAAACATTCGCATAATTAATTAACGTCATCAAACTCATAGACTGGCACTTAAAGCGCAGCTTCTTTTATTTTAATTCTTTTTTTTTTTTAATTTGGATTTTTAAAAGTTTTATTATTAATTTGTCTGCTGTTTTTTTTTTTTTTGTTTGTTTAACTATTTAGCAGCTGTTTAATATGCATAACGTTATACTTAATGAAATGACGTAAAACATATTATAAATATTATTTGTGCGATATTTTGCTTCGACGTCATTCTTTTATTCTTACCAGTTGTACTCGTTTTTTTGGGGTAATTTTTGCTCTTGTATGTAGTATACAGAACATATTTTTATCTTTGAGGCATTTTTTTTTTCTTGAGTACATGCCTGAAAATTGATACAATTATTACTTTTCTCGATTAAAAATTAATAAGAGTGTAAACTTTGGCCTGGCCAAACATTAAATACCCTACACTGAAAATTTTGTTTATATGGGAGGTGCCACACCCTCTTGTCTGAGTTCGTCTAGTTTTAGCTCTGAGCGTGCATTTATAGTCCTTAGTATTTGAGTGAAATTTAGTTGGACTATCTCAAAAAACTCTTTCAGTACAGCATTTTGAAACTTTTGCTTATATGGAAGGTCCTACGCCCTCTTGTCCGAGTTCACCCAGTTTTTGCTCAGAGCTTGCATTTACAGTTCTTACTGTCTTAGTGAAATTTCGTGGATTATTCAAAAAACGTTTTCAGTATAGCGTTTTGATGTTTTTGCTTATATGGGAGGTGCCGCGCCCTCTTGTCCGATTTTACTCAGTTTTTTTGCGCTTACAATTCTTAGTACTTATGCGTATTTTGGTTGCATTGTCGTGAACAATACTTTTAAATTTGCTTTTTGAATATATTTTTTGCATGGGCGGTAGGCGTGTTCGTTGACCGATTTCGCTCATTTTCATTCCCACTGGCTAACTTTAACGACAAAGGCAGTATACCAAATTAAATTGATTTATCTTGCCCCCTACTTGGTGTACTTGAAAAAATTTCAATATCTCAGATCACTGCCCACCAGCATGCTTTCAAATTTTTGAAAATAGAAAATCGTTTGCCGAGCCGATTTAATTTTCAACTTAAAATGTATTTAATTCTTAACCGGCGATTGGGTGACTCCAAACTCTGAATTTCTTTCTGTGGAACTGTTCCACCAAGTCTGGATTTTGTTATATTTTTCCTTTAAAGGTAAGGGCTGTCTTGAAATGAAATAAAATCCGAAGTTTGCAATGAAAAATCATAGATTACTATTTAAAAGCTAATTTTGAAGAGGAGAGCAGAAACACCACGTATGTAACCTTTAAATATAAAAACCGTGTTTTTTGCACTTTTAAGTAAGGATGTCTCGAAATCCACATAAGGTGGTGCGATTCAACAACTGGTTTTATATTCAAGACATCCATATATTACATCATTTGATGGCACCATAAATACAAAATTAATATTTTTCTCAAAAATAAAATATATCGTTAACGCAATCGTCAGAGTTTTCGAAAGCACCATTTTTTTTTGATACAGAATCAATGTAAAGACCATTTGGTTATCAAAATTTCACCCTCAAAATCAATTAACTCAATGACCAATTTAAAAAAAAAAAAAAACTTTTTCTTTATATTTGGACTCCGGTGAATAACTTTGCAAAAAAAACCTGGAGTGAGAAGACATCGAGGTATAATCGAGTTCAAACGACCCGTGCTCAAAGATATCAGAAGGCGGTGGAAGGAGTGTGCTGTTTTTCCAAGAGAATGCACCATGTCCCAAGTCGATGAAAACGATGATAAAAATTAATAGATTTCGTTTCGAATTGCTTCCCCACTCGCTCTTTTCTCCAGATATATCTCGCAGCGACTTTCACCTGTTCGAAAATCTAAAAAAATGCTCTCTAGAAAGAGATGTGGCTCAAACTAGAAGGTGATCGCCGAAGAAAGGCATATTTTGAGGCCAAATTGTTCTACAAGAAAGGTATCCAAATGTTGGAAATGCTATGGAATTATTGCATCACTCTTGAGAGGATCTATATTTATGAATAAAAAGTTTTTTTTTAGACCTCGAACTTATTAGACGATGTGATTGGATTCAATTAATCAAAAACTCAATGTTTAAAGTCGATTGCCTGTTTGCGAGCTGGCCTAAGTATTCCGAATAGATTTTTGGTGACAAATCATAATTTGATAGGATCCTTATGGGCAGTGACTAGTGCTATTTAAATTTTTTCAAGCTAGTTCTGCCTTCTACGAACATATAAATGCATGTATGTATGGTTACAAATGGAAGGATGAAATGAATATAAATATCCCTCGTGTAGGGTATAGTAACATTTAAGAAATTTGTGCCAAAATCTGTTGATTTTTTTTTTCGTCACGAAAATATAAACAAAAACAAATAAACTTGCGCAGATCAAGGTAAACAGAATTTTTAACGAATTCACAAACAAGTTGCAGTTGCAATGGAACCAATAAACCTGCAACAACGTGATGTAAATACACGTGCAAACTGTCAATTCAGACAGTTGCGCATGCCGTTTAGACGGTTTAACCACAAAGAGTTCAAAGCTTTCAAAGTTGTAAAACTGTTACATCAATACAGTGCGGAAGAGCGCAATAGTATAGAGAAAAATTATGAAAGAGAGAGAAAGAGCAAAAAGTAACATATGAGTAAGCTTTGGGAGAGCCGGCAATTGGTGTTGTTGTTTTATGTAAGAAAGCTGCCGGTTTAGACCAAATTAAACCGGAAACAGGCGGATTTCACGATTTCATTCAAGTTACCGTTTAACAAATCAACATTTCTGAGTAAAAAGGCAACAGGTTTGTTTGTACCCGCAATGAATTATGAATTATAATGATAAATACGAATTCAAACTGAAATGGATAAAAGTGCAAGAGCTTGTAAGAAAACATGAAAGCAACTTTGACATTGTAAGAGTTGCCAGCTACTAGGAAAATCCTTTCAAATTATATTTTTAGTAAATTTGTATTATAGAATTAACTAATTGTTAATGTTTTCTACATCTTGAATGGCTTTATGAATGAAAACAAAAGAGATTTTTGAAAGAAAATGGTTTATTTGAAAACTTTTAACATGCATAAGGCATACGTATTTTGGTCTTCTCCTACGAATTCATGTTCGAGAATTTAGGTGATCAAAGTGACGAATACAATGAAAGATTCTACTATCAAATGAAGTCTTTGCCCAAGGGGAAAAGAAGTGCTTCAAAAACCCTTCTGAAGTGCATCCTTTTCACCAATAAGCGCTTCCGCTCCGTAAGAACAATACTTTCTTTTTAACATTGCATGTCATAGGATGTAAGTGAGCAAAAGCTTACCGCAGCCTTACCAAAAAACGATTTTTAAAGCGATTATTTGTAATGCTGCGGTAAGCGTTTTTTCAATAAAATTGAAAAAAAAGAAAAAAAAGAAAAAAAAGAAAAAAACTGCCCGCGCCAGGATTTGAGTCCACGACCCTCCGCGTGCTAGATATTTTTTTCTTACATTTACCAACCCTTTAGACCGCTCCACCAACGCCCGATGATACGAAGAGGTATTAAATTTGTATATTAAGCAAATGTTGTCCTGCAGCATTACATAGAATAAAATAAAAAAACGGAAAAAAAAAAATCACCCGGGCTGGGTTCGAACTCACGTTGTTCTTACTGCAGCCTTATATGGAATCATTGTGTAATCAATTTCAATTCGGTTAAACAAAAGTAAATTAATAAGAGAAAGGAAAATAGAAAAGTGAAATAAAAGATGTTGAATAAAAAATATTTAATTAAAAAAAAAATAAAGCAAAAAAAAGTAAAAAAACGGAAAAAAAAAAATCACCCGGGCTGGGTTCGAACTCACGTTGTTCTTACTGCAGCCTTATAAAAAGTCATTGTGATAGTGCTTCTAAATTTCTATGGGGACAAGCACTTTTGAAGTGCTTGGATCAGAAGCGCTAGAAATTTTTCCTCTTGGGTGGATATTGACGTGAAGTAATGTATGTGTTAAATTTCTGCTAAGGGAATTTTTATAGTCTTTGAGCTTGCGAATATTTAAATGGGAACTCTCCTCTCCGAGTCATCACCAAATCAAATAAAAAGAACAAAATTATAAGTGTTTAAAATGCAAACATCTTTATTTAATGTTCGATGTTTAAGAGAGAGTTAGTAATTATTTAGAAATTTCGGCTTGTATCAAATATCTAGCTATTTTTCTCAAGCCCAGTTCTTCGAAATTATTATGAGAAAAATCGTTTATTTCTAGTATATAGTAATTGTTACAATGTTTCCGAAAGAATTTCCACATGTACAAAATTAAAATGATATGAGCATAGTTGGCAACCATTTACTTTGGTGATAATGAATTGAACGTTCAGGATTAATAGCTACTTGCTGTCACGTGTTGTGTCATGTGACTACTTAGAATATTGTTAAATGATAGAAAAAATCATGCATAATGTAATAATTAGTAAAAATCCCTTTCTCTTTTAGTACTCTATTAATTTACAAAAGTGTTCATTAAGTACGGGTAATTCAAGGTAATGCAATTCTTATATTTATGCAATTATGCACAAACATACATACATTTCTAATAACTAACAGAAAAAGCACCGAAGACAGAATGCATTCCTGTCTTTTACAAAAGTGAACTTTAAGTCATTCGATACATTCCCTTTATGCAAGACACGAATATAGCCAACAATTTTTTCTGAAACTTCTCTACGTCCTTAAGCAGACAAAAGTAACACAGTGCTATAGTGATGTTACACTTGTCATCGAACTTAAAATATATTTTAGGTCTAGTCAAATACGTAACATGCCTACACTTATCCCCTCGAAATCTTAAGTTATCTACACTTATAATACCGTTTTGGAAGGAGTTTATGGTCTTTCTTAAAACACTTATATACTGTCGTTAATGTACATTGGAGATAATTAAGAGGAATGTTGAAATTTGGAAAAAAAAAATTTTTGTTCATTTACACAGTTTGGCTTTTTTAAGCAACACTTTGATAGATTAGGCTTACATATTAGACTGATGTCAGAAAAAATTTTTCGAAATTCCACAAATACGCCCAAAAAGCTGAAAAATCTGTCAACAAAGTGAGCTGAGATTTTAAAAAATTTTTTTTTAAGGTCTTTTAGAGGTCGCGCAACATTGATTTATGAAAATCTTAGCTTTGATACGGTTTTTATTTTATTATGATCTCAAAAAGGCTCGGAATGAGTTATACGACTTAACTAGTTACTCGTTTTATATCAAAGAAGATATGTAAAGGAATAAACATTGGAACCTAAACTTAGCCACATATTGTTTTTTAGGCTAAAGTGCCCAAAAAAGTATTTTCGAAATTTCCTCCCACTGTTAAACTCTAAATCTTTATTTTGGTTAAAACTTGTTGTTGCAAAGTCATCATGAAGTCACACAAGGAACAATTTTCCAGAACTTCTTAACCCATTATATCCTAGTCTTATGGGTCTTATATGACATCCTTTTTTTAAAAAATAGATAAAAATAGGTTATAAAGTGTTCTACAAAAATATTCTAAAGAAAGCTTCATTAGGGGTCATTCTTCGTATTTATTGCATTTTTATTACTTTTTTAATTAATTATTCTGAAGTTTTAAGCATTTCTCACCAAGACCAAGACTGCTATGATCTTGGATTTGGTCACAATGGTCATTAAGACCGAGACTGCTTTTAACTCTAGGTAATCTAAAGTCAATAGGTGTGTCATGCCACTTTTAAGTATAAAATCATCTCTCAATTCTAAAGTTGACATCTTTAAAGTCCAACAGATTTGGAAAAATAAGGTTCAGCAATTTTTAATACTCAAGAATCTTTCAATATTTTTTCAAGTCCAACATTAAGGCCGAGACCCAAGATCAAGAGCATGACCAAGACTCAACAACAAAATCATGACTTAGACTTAATGTCCAAGATCAAGACCAAGAACAAGACTGCTATGGTTTTGGTTTTGGTTTGCTCATAACTAGAACTATCTAATCATTCATCTCAGAAACGTTAACTATTCCAGACATCGTTAATGTATGGCTATGTATATTAGGGTGTCGGTTATTAAAACACTCAAATAGACGGGTTTTATGACAAATATAAGGAAAAAAAAATTTAAAAACTTGAAATTTTGCATGCCTCTCGCGAAATTACTTTTTTCATAAAAAAATGTGTGGGAAAAAGTCTTCACACGGTGTTTTTCATCATACACAGTGGGCTCCTACGTGTTTTGAGTTTGACTTTGTTGACGACAAAATCGTGGTATGGGGATGTGTTTGTACTCATTTCAGGATTATAAAACTGCTTCAAGTAAAATCGGAGCTGATTGGTTTCGAAAGTTACAGCCAATTACATGGTTTTTTATTTTCTACTGTAAAGTACAATAACAAAAAAGTTTAAATCAATATGTCATGGATTCAACACGAAATCATGTAAAATTATTCGTAAGGACTAATGGAATCTAAAAAATAGGGTTCTGAAATCAAACCATTGGTAGTCCTTTGCAATTTTGTAAAGAAACGAGGTTTTTTGCAAATTGCCCAATTTGCCAAATTTAAATCTGAATCCGGTCGCAAAATTCCTCTATCTCATATAGTTTTTGAGATTTTCTAACACATAAAAAGACTTATGATGATTTTTCGTAATTTTTGATGCTAAATAATAAGACCAGATAATTGTAAGTCATAAAACTTGTTACAGAAGATAAAAGATCCATTCTTTATCTTTAAAACTTAATTTGAATTACATCAATATCTTTTGTGTTTTCCAAAATATCTTAACCTTAAAAGTTGAAAAGGGCTAAAAATCGGTTTTTGGCTATATTTGGGGTTAAATGTAGGACGAATGAAATTGTTATGCTATTTTATATTAATTGTATTATTTAGTACTATTCTTAGTCTTCATAATGAGTTACAAAATGAGCTCGTATTATTTTCCATTACAAAGCTATGATAATTTTAAAGAAGTATTAAATTTACATGCTCATGTAATTTTGTATGAGAGCCCCCCTAGGAGGTTGAGATAAGGGACGGACATTTTAGAAACAAATATTGAGGAGAGGAAAATGTAAGGAGTTGCTTATCAGTTTTTCCTTCATAGGAAACTAATTTATTATTTACTGCACAGTATAAAAGAAAAAAACATGTAATTGTTTGTAACTTACGAAATCGATCAGCTCCAATTTTACCTGAAGCAGTTTTATAATCCTGAAATGTGTGCAAACGCATCCCCATACTCCAATTTTGTCGTCAACAAAGTCAAACTCAAAACACGTAGGAGCCCACTGTGCATATTAAAGATTTGTAAAAATGTGGGAAAGTTCTAGAAATAAGGTTGTCATGCATACTAAAGTACCGTTGGATTCAAAATCATAGCTGCATCCGTTTTTGTCTTAAGACACCAAACAGTGGGCTCCAATGCTTCATGATTTGAAAAAGGACCTAAAGAAAAGTATGCAGAAAGTTGATTGCATGTCTGTAGAGTTAAAAAATGCACGTAAATGGTCCACTCATTCCATTTTTTAAATTTATTGAAAGTGTCATTGCTATTTCTCGCGGTTTAAAGTTTATCAATTTTGCCTCAACTCAACCTGAACTTTTTTTACAATTTGTTAGGAAATCGTCTTGTACCGGAAATAGCAAGTTTATCGTTTTATCTCTTATCTATTTGAATGCGTTGCCATCTGCCAAATGTCAGAATAATTTTTTGTTTTTATTTCAAATAACTACTTAGTCATTGCATTTCTTGAAGCTTATACATATCTACTCAAATTACAATACGAATTTTGTTAAGCGTGCGACTTTTGCTGACAACCTCATTCTACAGTACAACTTACTTAGTAATAAGAGTTATAGGATAAGGTCTTTCTGATAAGCGTGCTTGAAACTTGTAAATTTAAGGTGTTTTTTTTACTTTTATTATCCAACTATGATTTGCACTTGCGTTAAATTAATGGAGATACGAAAAAAAGATATACGATGCATGAAATTAATTGCAGATTAAAAGCATCGCAGTACGAGTAGATTTAGTACATTGCGGATTTGTCAGTTTAGGCGTCATGTTGGCGTTGTTTATTTAATGTTGTTTTTGTTGTTGTTGTTTTTCATCAAGTTCTATTCATATGTTTACTATTGGTAGATTTTTGTTTAACTAAAGTTATTAGGTGGCGGTTTCACTTGCCTGTAAATTTAAGGAGACTCTTCCTATCAAAACAAAAACATTTATTCGACCAAACGGAAGTCCTGGCAGAGAATTTAAGGTCTGAATTTTTTCCTTTTGATTTTAATTTTCTTTGTTTTTGCAGTATGAAGTTTAACAATGAAGATATGGTTTTTGACTTGCAAATTCATATCCACTCTACCGGATCGAATAGCTTTCGGAGTATACAACACGATAGAAGTTATCAACGCTGATCTTTGGCTTACCCTTTTCAAAGTAATTTTTTCTCAGATGAGCATATCAACATAACGTTGTCTCTTACCAAATACTTGCTTACATGGCATTACACCCTTGTTGGTACACAGAAAAAATTGAGTGACATAATTTTTACTCCACCAGAAAAATATAAGTATTACCATTTTCACTTTATAGTTCTAGTAAAAGTATTTAGCTTTAGACTGAAATTTGCTTCATATACAAATTTTATACCCCTTCATCATATGGGTCAGTGGTGTAGAGGTCTAACAAGTTTGTAATTGTAAGTAAAAATAACATTTTTCTATCTATCACACTGACGGACCTCTGTTCGAATTGTAGTGCGATCAATTCGTCGTTCTTTTTTTTTTTTGAACTTTACAATAATGTAAATACCACTTAAAATTTTAAAAAAAAATTGCTATCTATACTACAGGGTGGCTGATTCGAAGTATTACCAATTCAAAAGACTATATTTTTAGTTTCCATGTACAGATTTTATTGATCAAACGCTATAATTGTTGGGAAATGTTCAAATTTTAAGAATCTACTTGAGATTTTCGATATGGCCACCTTTGGCCTTAACTATGGCCCGTAGACGGTCGAAGAACGAGTCGCATGCTGCACGAATTTGATTTTGTGGGAGTTTGTGCCATTCTCGTTGAAGGGCCACTTTTAGCGCATCAACGCTCTGGTATTTTTTAGTCCTTCCTTTTTTAGACCTTCCTGTCCAACATACCCTAGATTGAGAAATCCAGCGGATTCGCATCAGGCGAATTTGAGAGCCATTGTTGAGCAGAAATGAAGCTAGGAACGTTTTTTTCTAACCATTCTTGATTCACACGAGCTTTGTGTGACGGTGCCGAGTCTTGTTGGAATGTCCATGGCTTGCGACCGAAATGTTTGCGTGCCCACGGTAGTAAAGCACCCTTTAACACTGATTCACGATACACCTGGGCGTTTACTTTGACGCCAGCGGCCAAAAAAACGAGTGGTGAGCGCCCATCAGCAGTCACTGCAGCCCAAACCATCACATGCGGTGGTGCCTGCGTCCTGGTGGCCAAACCAACATTCAAATTTTCGTAGGACCTCTCTGTCAAGTAAACCCGATCATTTTGTTTGTTTACATATTGCTGGATACAGTAATTTTTCTCATCAGAGATATAGAATGAACTAACATCATGCCAATTTTTAGACAGCTGTCATGTTCCATCTGTCAGATAAGTCTATCTGAAGTTGGTAACAGTTCGAATCAGCCACCCTGTAGATTGACCCAAAAAAACCAAAGGTGTTCCGATCTTAGGGGCTCAGCACTTAAAACATTCGGTAGGATCTCTAGGTGGCGCTGCCTTGACCGTACAAGAATGAGGGTCTTTTAGCCCGTGGAAATCGATAAAAAAGGATAGGAAAAATTTTTTTTTCTATCCTAACTGATGTTTTCGAAGTCGCTGAAGACGATGGCATGGCCAGTTTTTGGAAAAGATTCCAAGATTTCAAAGCATTCAAGATATCTCTCGAAAAAAAAAACGAAAAAATATGAGATTTTGTTAGATTAAATTCCATTAATCGTAGGAAAAATTTTTGGTTTTTTTTCTCGGACACCAGTCTTGTAGCCTAGGTTGTGTCGAACAAAATGAGTGGTTGCACAATATTTTTTGACAAAATCTTCTCGAGGTATCGACCACAGTCTGAATCACCGTCTAGACGTATTATTGTTCATTGCCGGTCACCGGGAGTATCTCCCGATTTTACGCGATTACCATTGGTTTTTGAGGTCCTACTTTATACTTTCGATGTTGCTGGAGATGTTGAAGCATTTATTTTTACGATAAAACGCAAATGTTTCAATACATTCAAGATATACCTATGATAAATTTTTCTGGTGGGATTTCCAATAAAATAAAATTTTAAACAGTTTTCGGTTCACTTTTTTGACACCCTCTTTCAGATTTTTGGTGGTAATCGTGGAATTTCTAAAAATCATTTTTTTGAATACATATCAGATACGTTTATTCAGAAAAGCGCAGCAGGAACGATTTTCCGGATTGCAAGTTTGAAATCTGGAGACAGTTTCGAAACACACTGCGTCATATTTAGGGTGGATCCACTTTCCACTTCAAGGCAACCGTGTACTCATTTTTTGTATTGTCAATATCTTTTGTTGATTTTATGTGTGTACATCACTTATATTTTGAATATTTGTTGAATAAGTATAAGGTACCTACTATTTTTATTTTCCTTTTTTTAAAGACCCGAAAATTAACAACCCTAGTACACACGTATGTCGGTATTTATGACGCAAATTTCGTTGCACTTAATTGCAAACGAACTTTCCACAGATTTTAATTTCTTAATTTTGTTTCACTTTTTTTTTGTCATTTCTACAGGTCAAGTGCCTTTTTTCTTATTAATGTTATTTACACCCAGCACCCTTAAGTAAATATATATTTTTTACAACTTGAGATGAATCAGTCCTATAACTGAACAAATTTCGACATGTTAATTGCTCATGGGATAAAATTACACGATAAAATACTCAAATTAAAAGAATGCACGTCACTTTGACTGATTGCCAGTAGTAGGAAGAAGCTTTTAACAACCTTTTATTTATGGTAATCACCGGAAACAAGAAGTACAGTACGATACGTACCTTCACGATGTGATATGATAATATCATGATAATATTTTATTTGTTCTCTTGTATCTTTTAAATTACTTGATTATTAAGAAATGTATAATTATTTGGCAAATTTTAAGTAAATGTTTGCACAAATCATGTCATTTGCAATGCTTGCACAAATCCTTAGAGAGAAATTTCACAAAAATTTTAAAGAATTATTAAAATGATAAGCATTTAGGTGTCATACAGAGATATTGGCGTAAATCAGACTTTAAAAAATGAAACTTTAAATCAAAAAACTGATATATTTTTATGTACTTACATACTTAAGTTGCAATATAAAAAACTTAGCTAAGGGAACTATTCAGTAATATTGTTACCTTTGGTATTTCCGAGAATTTGTTTTAGCAAATGTTTTTGAACAATACTACGACAACCATGTTTTCAGAAAAAGGGTCTTAAAGACCCATAAAAACAGGAATCCTGGGAAAACATTCTTTGTGTGATTTTATTATGATCTTCATAGACCAAGATTTATCAAAAACAAAGGTTTAGAGTTTTACAGTAGGGTGAAATTTCAAAAATACCTTACTTTTTGGGATTTCAGCTAAAAACCAATATTTATTTGGGGTATTCACGATGTTGTTTAAAGTAGTGGTTATCGATTTAAATGGTTAAAAGCTTTAATTAACGTTTACCCAAACAACCAAAACAGTAATGCAAACCATAAAATTAGTTCCGTGTTCTTTTGGGAAAAAGTGAGCATTGACACTAACCAACATGAGTTAGCATCACTGAAAAATCAGCTGTTCCATTTTTCATTGTTATTGTGCAGAAGAAAAGAAAAGTAAACAAATCATGAAGAATTTTAGTATTTTAGTAATTTATAAAATCACTTACTTGAATATATACCAAATTAATATGCGCAGATGTATTATAAAAAGCTGATTGAGGCGACAAATATCGATGCAACGTGGGATCTTCTAAAGTATAAAATGCGTTACCTAAAGCAGGGATTTAGCAAAGCCAAGGAATGGAGCAAGTCAACTGGCACTGGAGTAGACGATAAAGTGGGAGTTGAGACAGTAGAACGTAAACGATAGGCCTTTAAGAAAATTCAGTTGGGCTTAAGATTAATTGAGCCCCCAGAACCCTATACATTTTTGGCTTTGGGCGCTAAAGTCAACTTCTTCGTTCAATTGTTTTTACCAATTTTTTTTCTTCATTATGCTAAGATAAGTCCGTACTTCGACAAACTATTCGAAATAATAAAAAGTTTGGAAATTTTGCGCTCTTCGCTTTACTTCGGCATTTTTAAATTTAAATGAAGCAAAACAAAAAAAAAATCACCTAATATTTGCGTTCGCAATGTTGGTTAAAATAATGCACTTTTAGCTCGATAACCAACATTTTAACCAAAATCGTGAACACCCCTATTGTGTGCTATGGTCTTTTCGGTTTTTTTTTTTTGAAATATGTATTTTCACGAGGATGCACAGCTACGATTTCGGGCTTTGCACTTTTTTGACCATAAAACTAGCACAAATGAAATCTTAAGTGCCGATTTTTTCCACATTTTCACCACACCTATCGAGTCTACAAGACAACCGTGATTTACAACTTATAAATTAAAATTTTTAGAATGCTCAGTTAAAAATTAAAATTAGTTGTACAACAAATATAAGCAATCAAAAATAATTTGTTATTGAGGGTGCAAGGAATATTTAGAGATGAACGAAATTCTAGTAATATAATTTTAAGTTCTATCTATCCAATTTATATTTTGACGTTAGAAATTTGTTATGATTTACTCACATGCGTTTTGAGAAACTAAACTTTAATTTCTTTAATTTCTGGTAGATATTGATTTTTTCAAGTCTCAAATTAATACAGTAAAATTAAATATCTAAAAGCAAAAAATTTTAACTCCACCGCTCAACGGGGAGTCTAACCCCCATTTTTGGGGGTTCAAAATTCAAAATAGTCAGTTTTTGATGAATAGCTTAAAAACTATCTATCGAACAAAAAAGTTTCCAGACAAAAATTGTACTTGATGTAATTCTGCACAATCTTGTTTTTTAAACATTTTTCTAGCATAAAAATTGATACAGATAAGTAATTTGTAAGTACGAGTCCTTTTTTTCGTTTTCTAAATGCGCTTTTCAACCATATACTTTCAAAATTCAAAACTTTTAAAATAGTATTAAAAAATCGATTATGACCAAATTCCAAGCATCTAGCTTTATTTCTTTGGCTATAATCGTTATATAAACAGATGGCCGAATTAATTTAATAACCAAGAACTAGCTCAACATACAAGTCTGAAAAAATCATGGCGTAATTTTTTGGCCTCTTAACGCCTACTCCGATCCCATCAACTGAACACTTGCAATGTATGCCAGCAATAAAATTCCATTCAAAGTAAGGGATCGCGCGGGTGCAACCAATTAGAGTTCTGTTCAATATAAGGAGTGAGATCGAAAAAATCTTAACATATATTAAATTCAATAATTTTAAAACGATTGATCTTAGAGTCTTGATTTTTTTTTATTTAATTGATAATATTTTACAAATTACAGAAAAATATAACTTTTACTCGTGGACATTTTTTTTGGTAACCCTTCCATTAGAGATTTGATAGTTGTTTCAGACACCTTTTTGGAACAGTTTGCCCATCTCCTTTTAAAACCTTCAATATTTTGGGACACCTTTTTTTGTGCTCTTTAAGTTTCTTTTCACAAAATCCCAATATCTCTCCACTGGTCTTAGCTCCGGACAATTTGGAGGATTGGCCTCTCTTGGTACAAAAACTATGTTATTACTTTGGTACCATACTTACTTTGCAATCATATAAGATCTATTTGGCCATCATATAGTATAAATCGTACTAAGTTTTTAATAGCAATGGAGAAACATAATGTACGGATCTTAATCGGTGCTATTACTGGACATTGTGCCATGGGAATCCATGCATCTCGTTTAGGTTTCTCAAACATTGGCGACCTTTGTAGAAATTGTAAAGACCCTGATATGGAAGAAACAGTCTTTCATTTCTTTTGTGAATGTCCAGCGCTTGCGCTTAGACGTAGAAAGAATTTTGGTCATTTCAATTTGGAATCGCTCGACGCACTGTCTGAGCTTTGTCTTAAATCCATATGGAAGTATATATGTACATCCAAGTGGTTCTCTTAGACTTTCTCTGCTAAAGCTTTTAGTATCGGGTATACAATGGGCCCTTTCTCGAGGCCTAAGTTAATGATGACAACATGTTCATCTCCCGGATCTAACCTAACCTAACCTAACCATACCAGAGCTTTCTTACCGTAGTGACATGATGCCAAATCGGGTCAAAAATATGAGGACAAATTGTGCTCTCTTATGAAAGGAAGAAGTCTTTTTTTCGAACATTCTTCTATGTATATTTCTGTATTTATAGAGCCCACTGTAACAAATGACTTGCTTCTTTTTCTGTGTGGAACTTTTTGGACTTTGTATGTTGTGAAACCTGCATTAGCTTTAACTTTTCGCACCAAATAGTCAGCGCACTAGGCTAACCGGGCAGCTTTTCTAGCAGATGTGTTTGGAGATCTTTTCAATATGCTTTCAATGTTCTTGGCTTTTCCAATATTATGTGTTCCTTGTTTTCTTCCCGAAACAGGTTTCCCCTATCGATGGTCAAATTCTCCTGAAACTGTTTAATAACACTGAAAATAGTTTGACAGTTGACCTTCAATCCTTTGGCCAATTTTTTGTAGCACCAATTTGGTTTTTTTTGAAAATTTTTAATAATTTTAAGACGTACTTCTTTTTCTTCACTCATTTTGATCAAACTCACAACAAATCAACATGTTTGTCATTAAAAATAATAACTGACATATTTTTCAAAGATAACTAGATCAAAGAAATTTTTAAATTTTACACCCAAAAAAAATTATTAGGTAAAACGTGTGCAAAGATTTTTTCGATCTCACTCCTTATACTTCTAATTGTGATCAATTTAAGTTTCACTGTGATTTCTTCTTTCTTTTACAAAGTTTCAAATCGATAGCGATTTATACCTATGAGGAAAAACTATGCCTTTTCCTTCGCAGGTTCAACAAACTAAAATATTTAGTTTTGTAGTCATTAATACTTACAAACTGAAAGCAAATACTGATACATTTCGCCATGAGCGAATAATATGATGTTGTCACTAGCAATTAACTACCAAAATATAGTTTCAAACTGTTGGTGATACTTAGCTTAATTATGCATGTTTATCCAGTTAGTAATTTTCAGTTTGAACTGAAATTTAGAATGATTTAAATTCTATGAGCACCAAGCACTTAAGTATGAGCTAAAATCGAATAAAAATAGTTTAGAAATTCTCTTTCATATTGGCATAAAAAAAAAATCATATAGTGATTTAAAAATTTATATCGCGAATTGTCCGTCTACAGTGGAATTTAATTAAAAAAAAACTTAATTTTTCTACTGTCCTCTCATTAAATAAGCTTATAATTTTGATTCTAAGAGTTCGCTCATTGCCATTTCTATAAAAAAATACTTCGGTTTTGACAAATGTTGTTTGCATATCGTACATTTACAGCACGTTTTACAGTATTTTTTTAATTTGTAGTTGAATATAATGAATACCTACTTATTTGTTTATTTGTATATTTTTTTTGTTTAATTTTTTTTATTTTATTTTTTTTAATTAAAAAAATGAATTTACGTTTTGGCTTAAAAGTTGGCGCTATACTGCTGTTTAAACACTTAGTAGAATAAAAAAAAACGGCATATTAACAATAAAACTTTAAAATGTTTAACAAAAAAAAATATGCATAGGTGTATCGTCTATTGTTTATCAATAATTTGTTCTAGACGCTTCAATAACAGCTTAATACACACAACCAAAAATATTAGTTAAATTAGGGACAATAAACGTTTTCATTGAACAAATTAATTTTGTTGAACATTTCTGAAAATATTTAAAAACACAAAAACATGTTTTTTCTAATATGTATTGATTGGTCCTGGGTAGCGACAACCATTTGAGTAAGCTGTGTTCACTAATTTATGCAGCTTTTATGGTTTAGGTCTGGCTTGCGAGATATTCGAGTTTGAAAATCTTACATATTTCAAACATTTATTCAACAGGCACCTATTCAATTCGGCAGAAAGTGCATAAAAGTTTTAATAAGATGCTTTATTTTCAGGTTAACCTAATGTTACTCATACGACGTGTTTTAAGTGTTTATATAGAAAACATTGTTTAAAATGGGGGGTTCAAAAATATCTCACCAAATACAACCAAGGGGGAGGAGTTTTCCAAAACCTCACAATAACTTTTTATATAAAAAAATGCGTTATTCAAGCATGTCGTGAAATCCGATTGATTTCAATCACTTTTCATTTGGGAGGCTTTTTGATGAAAACGGAGAGTCGAACGATAAAAAGTACCAGCATCTCTTTTGTGGAGAAAAACAGGTTCTACAAAAGTATTGATTTGCATTAACGACAAAATAACCGTTTAGGAATTATTCTTAAAAAACCGCAAAAAGTCGAAAAATTTGATTTTATCGAATATTTATTTACTTTTGTAGAACCTGTTTTTCTCCACAAAAGAGATTCTTATATTAACTTTTTATTGTTCGACTCACCGTTTTCATTAAAAAGCCTCCTAAATGAAAAGTGATTGAAATCAATCGGATTTCACGACATGCCTGATTATTTGCTTTTTGCCACATACGCTACTGCTGCGGTTAAGGCTCGATATGTTAAGTAAAATTTGCAAAAGTAATATATTGCAACTCATTGAATTTTACAGCCACAAAAAAAATAAAAATAAAAAAATTAGCCTTTATGACAGCACCTACGTACTCCTACGAATAAAACCCATTTTTTTAAATTGAATCTGAGTTCAGAATTCCCATATAACCCCTGGAAACAGTGTAATTCATTTTTGAAATGTATCGGATAGCCATAATCTTGCTCATCAAACTATGTCTTTAAACTTTAACTTAACTTCCGAGTTATTGTTCATTGAAAGAATGGTAGCTCAATTCCATCCCGAGTAAAAATAACAAAGGGCTGAACATGGGCTGAACGTGGGCCTGTTGGCTTTTTTAAGGCCGTACGTGGTCTGTACAGAACTAAAAGAGCCCAAAAGGCTGTGCATGCGGCCTTACAAGGGCTGTACAAAGAAAAATTTGTATATAAAACAAATGGGCTGAACATGGGCCTTACAATTGAATTTTACTATTGAATTGGGCTGAACATCAGCCGTGCAATTTGTTTTTCTATCGAAATTTATTTGATATGATTTTGAACGAACAGAAAACAATTCAAATTTGGCAGACGTCGCACAGTGGTCTAGAATACTATTCTAGCTGGTCATAACTCTTTTCTGGTTATTTTTTATAAAAAAAAATATCAGCTTTTATGTTTTGGGGGTCGCTGACTTTAAATCTGAAAACTATTTTTTAAAAATCAAAATAGCGGATCCAAAATAGCGGACAATTTTCTTTAAAAATTGATTATATCACGACAAAATTCTGGCTAAGGGGGTTTTTGAGGTCGTTGCTTTCGGATTCGGTATCATCTTTTTTGTAAACAAACATATAACGACAAAATTGTGGCTAAAGGGGATTTGGGGTCGCTGATTTTGAATTCGGTATTATCTTTTTTGTAAACAAAATTGCGGATCCAAAATGGTAGACAATTTTCAAAAAAGGGGGTTTTTGAGGTCGCTGATTTCGAATTCGATATCATCTTTTTTGTAAACAAAATGGCGGAAAATTTTCTAAAAAACTGATTATATCACAACAAAATTCTGGCTAAGGGGGTTTTTGAGGTCGCTGATTTCGAATTCGGTATCATCTTTTTTGTAAACAAAATGGCGGACCCAAAATGGCGGACAAATCACGCCCATTTTCAAAGTGACTTAATGCTTTCTATACTAACTCAGATATTAATTATTATCAAATATTTACGAAGTTATAGCGACTTAAAATTTTTGGTTGTATGGGAGGTGGGCGTATCCTTGACCCGAACACGCCCATTTTCAACAAATAAATAGATGCTACTAATGCTATATCAGAAATCGAATTTTACTGTTTTACCTCAAATACTTTGGTTGTTATTAGTTTTACGAAACTGGCTCGTTGCAAGAATACAGAAAAGTCGCTAAAGAAAAACTCATCGTAGTCCAAGAAGGGATGTGATGGGGAAGTCAGATAAATGCGGAGAACCTTCAGAGAACCTCATACACACTTAAGTGATCTAGTCGTTGCAACTCCATAAAACATATTAGTTATAGTCCACAGAGTGCAAAATTCGTAAATTTGGGGAATGAAATTAGAGATTTTTTGTGATGATCCGGATATCCTTTTTTATTGAAAAAAAGTAACAGCTAAGTACGCAAATTTTCAGAAAATAGATTATATTATGCTCACCATAAGTTTCATGAGGTAAGACCACTCAGTTTTAAAGATACATTAATTTAAACTTTCACATATTTTAAGAGATTTTGGGAAAAAATTACCATTTTCTGAATTCATCAAGCTTAAGACGCGAAAACTCAAAAATGGCATTATTTCTTGGTATTCTGGTACTTGAAATATGTTATCTAGATATTTGATTTGTCCAAAAAAAATATTACTTTTAATACAAAAATTTTCGGAGTTATGACCGGCTAGCGCTCTTTAATAGACCACTGTGCGTCGTTAAGTTGTGCTACTCAGAACATTGATAGTCGGGGATCGAATCCCAAGGACGGCAAAAAAATATTTTTTAAATTAAAAAAATAATGAGGGGATTCCTGAAAACGTGTAAAAGCCTGGAAAACTTCGTAATTTCGTAAATGTTGTCGAAATCAATACGAAATTTGACAGTTTTACGAGTTTCCGAGGTATTCGAGGCTTTTACATGATTTCAGGAATCCCCTCAATATGCTATTTCAATTTTTAAAAAACCACCAATACGCCTGTTATATGTTAAATGTTAAAAAAAAAAAAATATTTTTCCGCCATCATTGTGTTTCAAAACCCGACAATCAATGTTCTGAGTCGCACAACTTAAAATCATATAAAATATATATCAATAGAAAAATTCAACTGAACGGCCGATGTTCAGCCCATATGAAGCAATCGTGTACAACCAAAATGTCCTGCAAAAACAAAATGTTCGGCCCTTTTACAGCCCAAACAAAATAATGAAGTTTTGCCCTTGTACGGCCGTAGTTTAAAAATTGTTTTGTTTACTCAGGATCAAAAGGACTAAATTATATAATATTTTTTAGGTGCTATGTGAAGATGTCTCGCTTTAGACACAAAGGAAATTATGGTTTTTAGGCTCAGCCTGTATGTTCAAGTACGTAGCGGTAAAAACGAACGTAATATGCTTTAGGCATGTAAAAAAAAAAAAAAAGTTTTTTTTTAACGATCACAGCAAAGAAAGAATCAATTTTAACAAACGATCATGTAAAAAATTAAAAACCATTGCGCAAATATGACCGTACCCACCCATCCATCTTCCCAAAAAAAAAAAACGAACGAAACGAAGCGAGCGAAACGAAGAGCGCAAAGAGGCGCTTCAAATTTTAGCCACTGCTGTACGAAATTTACATCAACCAATCCAGAGACGAAAAACGAATAACAAGTTTTATTTGTTTTTAAATATATAAAAACAACAAAAATTGGCGACATAAATAGTAAAGTTGGCCAATTGAGAAGCTCAGAAGACGGGAAAGTTTTGTAAGAGCAGCATCACACGAACGCAACTGAGAGTGAAAAGCAGCAAAGAAAATAGAAAATTTAATTACAAAAACTTTTCTAGAAGTAATCTATTAGTTTTTACTAAAATATTTTAATTTAATTAATTTAAGCTTTTAAAAAACAATACCCAACTATTTATGGGAGATAAAACTTTGATAAAAAAAGAAAAAAAAAAATGTTATGTTTAATGCGCAGCATTATTTAAATTTGAAATTTTTGTGGAAAAAACCGCTATACACCGCACAAAATGTAGTCATGTGTTGGAAAAAAGCGAGAAAAAGCGCACGATTGCATTTGTGAGAGTGAGAGAAAGCTATGGCATATAAAACTTTCTGTTGATTGGACAGCTCAAAAATCATCATCAAACTCATCACATGCATATTGTGATCTTTATGACCATCATCATCATCATCTTCTTAAGCAACATCATCAGCATGTTCCGCATGATCATTATAATCAAAATATCAAACATCATTATCGCCATCTTTCAAAATTCCGAACACTAAATTTCACGAGCGTAACAAAAACAACTGCACGAAAACAAAAAAAAGCTTCTTCTCTCAACGCGCGAAGTTGTAGATCGGAAAAATCCCAAAGAGCTCCATTAACGCGCGCGCGAGCTTACAAAAGTAAACACAACACAGGATCGCGGTGGCTGGCGTTCGAACTTGTTAACTCCGAACCAACTTACCATCATACAATCAACGCAGCAGCAGCAGCAATGCCAACAACAACAGCAAGCATGCAACTCGAACATGATACTTTGCTTGTTAACGACGCTGCAGCGCCAACTCTTGACAGGGTTTTGCTCCAGCAGACAGTCAGCTACAGCTTCTTTGTGTTGTTGTTGCTGTTGCTTCAAAAGTCGTTGTTGGCACTGCTGCTGTGCTGTTGTCACAATTAACTTGGCTAAAATAACACACTCGCACACACACAGCTAAAAAAAATCTTCTAAATTGTGCTGTGCGAATTATATGGACTCTAGCTGGTTAGTTAAAGTTAGTCTCAACTTTTAATACCGATCTGGCGGGTTTTCGAGTTGGTCGTGCTTTTTTTTCTCTCTCTCCATACAGTCTCTACGTTTGCGGGTGTGATTTTTTCGAAGAAAAAAAAAATTGATTTAATTGAAACAAAGAAAAAAGAAGTAACTCAAATTGCATAAGTTTGAAAATTATAAGACAAATTAACGGGAATATAAACGTACAAACATTTAATATACATATGTACATACATATGAGTATGTGCGACAATTAATATACAATAAATTTAATAATTTTATGCAAAAGTTGTGCAATATATTTATGCAAAAATTTTATTTTAATTATAATAAAATAAAAAAAAAATTTGTTTTAAATTTTAAATTTTATTTTTTAAATTTCCAGCGTCTTCTCATTTATATATAAAAAAATAAAAATAAAATACGTAACGGAAATGTAAACTATTCGCCCCAAGTTTGTTTCAAAAGAAAAGACATCACAGCTAAAGAAAGAAAACAAATTTTACAAAAAATACAACAACACAAAAATAAAATATTCCAATAAAAATTTTATTACAAAATAAAAAAGAGTTCAGTTCATGTCTGAGCTGAATACAAAATAAAACGTCAAAACAAAATACAAAAAACCAAACGTAAAAATTTCCATTTTTTTGGAATAAAAAATTTAAAAATCCTTCGCAAAAGTCATAAAATCCAAAAAAAAAAAAAATAAAAAATCGAAACCAAGTTTTTGCAACAGCAACAACGTTTGAGATATACAACAAGAGCGGGCAACAGTAACAGCGACAACCTTGCAGTTTTTTCCGGATTTTTACTTGTCCTTAATTGATTTTTTGGTGCAAGAAGAGCTTTACAAATAACTTGGTAAGTTTTGCATGGCATTGCAAATTTATGTATAATTATTTTTTAAATTACATTTTTTAAGTTTCATTACATTTCGTATGATTTTAGAATTTATGTTGAATTTTTAATGAACAAATTTTAATTAAAATTTTTTAATTTTTGTTTAAATTTTTAAGTTATTCATTTCAAATTATTTTAGAATTTAAATAATAATTGATCTGTATTTTTACTTAAAAACATTTTTTTGTGTTTCTTTTTTAACCATGAAATTACAATTTATAAATACATATTGTTTGGGAGCAATGCTCTGTTTTGAATGTTGTTTTTTTACAGTATACAACACATGTGCTACACTAAAAAAAAAAAAATCCTTTTTTTAAGCTCTCAAATATATGAACATGGTTCGTAGTTAAATCAATTTTGCAATTTAGAATCATGCGCTATTATCAAATACTTAATATTCGCCTTAATAAGATTTTATTAAAGTCTGTATTTTTATCAAAGTTCAGCTTCTCTTTTTTCGCAAAACTATAATGCAACTCCATTATTTGTCTTCAAATTTAGTTTATAAATACATGATCACATCATTACTTTAGCTAATTCCATGTTTTCACCCCTATAAGTTTGTTAAAAATCTAAATTTTTTTACGATCTTACCCACAGTATAGTTTTTTGCACTATATGAGCCGTTCAAAATGACAATGGTGCAACTCTAAAACGAGGCAAAAGTAATGTCATATAAGCTATGTGTCATAATGATCGTTTATTTTGTCGATATCAACTTTATCTCAACAATCATCAAGTAAATTTTTCGTGAAAACAGAAATCAATTTTATTCATCTCTAACGAAATGTCAGCCAATTAATATTATGACATTACTTATGCTTCGTTTTGTAATGGTGCACATTGTCATTTTGAACGAGTGGGGTAAATACTTATTACAGAAACGAGTTATGGAGAGTTGCTCGATTTTTAAAATATATCTCGTAAATGTTATAAAGCTTGTTTTAATATACTATACGTATAAGCGCCAAAATTGAGTCAACACCTAAAAAATTTTTTACTTTTAGAAATAATAAAAAAAATAGAAAAGAATTTTTTGTTAATGTAACAAAAACATTAATTTATCCTTTGTAAAATTATCATAAAAAAAACAAAATCTTAACGCTCTTATTTTTTATTACATAATAACAAAATCAAAAAAGTCCGTTCCAAAATTATATCAACACTTTCACATTGAGTTAACTAAACCCTTTCAGGACCAATAGGACATATATGTGCCATTTGAATTTTTCAATGTCAGACCCATATTTTCTTTGTGATTGGAGCTAGACAGGTCTTTGTCGATAGAGAATAGATATACATATTCAATTGTGTAAGAAAAATTTAGCTTTATATTTTCAGGACCTCACAGGGTGATCCCAAATCCAAAAAATTGTGGTTTTTTAAACTAATTTTCAGTAGATTTTATCTCGAATACTGTTACATAAACGATATGAAGCGTCGAAGTAGCAAGTGTAACAAACTTTCAGGTCTTTAGAAATGTCAAGGAATTTTCGATTCATCGGTTATTTTCCTACAGGGTGCTGAGATAAAATGGAAGACTCGTGTCAGGTCTTTAGAAATGTCAAGGAATTTTCGATTCATCGGCTTATTTTCCTATAGGGTGCTGAGATAAAATGGGAGACTCGCGTCCTGTTGGTTCGGAAAGGTAAAAATATAGGTATTTTTTTTCGCAAAAATTTAAGCTTAACTTTAAGTGTCTTTAATTGTACTTTTTGGTCTTTTCGAGCAAAATTCTTATTCTGTTTATTTGTTAATTTTGACCAAATTTGCGTCCGATTGAATAACGTCTATTCTCACACAACGTCCCCAAACCATGATGGTACCACTGCTTTGCTTACCGGACTTCTGATGTTTTTCTCATTTAGCTCTTCATTGTTCTTTTTTCATATTTTTCGATGATGATTTTCTCCAACGATAATCCCGAACATACTCTGCTCAGTGAACAGAACAGAAAATCATTGAAAAAAACTGGAGAATAAAATATTGGGACTTAAATGGAAAACATCCGAAGTACGGTAAACAATTAGGTTGTTCCATTACGGTTTGGTTTGTTTGATTTATAACATAGTTGAAAGGTTTTTCTTCCTCGGATTTTGTTATGGAATTTTGGCAACTCCTATTTGAAAATCTGAGCTTTTTTTTCCTTCTCCACAAGATTCTTGGAAAAGTCTATATTTGAGTTATATTCAAAGTTATATCACCCTTATAAAAAATAGTGTAATTTATTGTTGTCAAAGGCATCGCGTGGACATAATCTTCCTCACCTTCAGTCATTAAAGTAAAGGTGTTTCAACTTCATACCAATAGTTTTTTTTGATTTGTAGCTTAGAGTTAAGATACTTATAATAAATGTGGTTTCAATTAATTTTCATTTAGGAAGCTTTTTCATGAAAATGGTGACAAAAAGTATGCGTAACTTTTTTGTTGGGAATTACAGGTTCTGCAAATAGCATTGAATGGCATTAACGAAAAAATAACCGTTTAGGAAATATTATTAAAAAACCGCAAAAAGTGGAAAAATTCGACTTTATCAAATATTTCCGAAACAGTTACATTTTCTTAAATACAAATAAATATTATTTAAAGAACCTGTAATTCTGCACAAAAAAGATTCCTACACTTTTTATTGTGTGGCGCACCATTTCCATCAAAAAGCCTCCGAAGTGAAAAGTAATTGAAACCACTCGGATTACGGAACAGGTCTGAATAAATGTAGACTTTTTTTAACAGTTTTTTTTTTTTTTTGATTTTATTAATTTTTTTTTACAGTATGTATTATAATTTCTTTTATTGTTCTTTAGATTTTGTCTTCTTTTCTTTTAATGATTATTTCTATTCATTTACTGCCTTTTTCACTTTACTTGCAACAACTGTCTTTTTCAACTGCTCTTCATCAACTTTCTGTCCGTTCGTATTTTAAAGTCATCGTCTTGTCCTAATTCTTTAGAGTCTCGGTCGTTCTGTCTGTGCTACGAAATTTATGCTGGCATTTGTTACGCTATTGTTATCCGTCCGCTTCGTAACCGGTGTCCATCTGGCTCTTTTCCGCAGAAAAATATTTTTTTTTCTCAACATAGCTCACTTTTAGCCCGAATAGTCAATTACATTTTAACCACTCAGACATTTTTTCATGTTTGAAAAAGACAATAATATGAAGAATAGGATGCATAAGATGTAACGCCGAACACACGACTTTTACATCTTCACGAAGCTATTTATGTTTCATTGTGAGCAAACCCGATACCTATCTAAATTTTCCGACAATATGCTATGCCAAACACCTCAACTTCAAACTGTTATAGATTTTTCCCTTGGTTAAATTTGAATAATATCGTCAGGTTTCCCTCAATATTTTGTTGATTTGATATGGGTTGAGCTGCGACCTTTCAGATAAAAGTATTGAATCACATAACGAGGGTTATTTTTTCCCCTGTTTCCACATACAATGAACACACTGCCCACTGTTAGAAAGGTAATTTATCTGTCTTTCTAACAAATTCTTCACTTAAAGAATCGGACTAGACGTTCTCGTTACAGAACAGTTGAAGTTAAGGCAGACCTTAAAAAATATTTTTGTTTCCGAATACGGCAACACTGCATGAGCGAAAACCAATTAAAAATGAATCGTTCGAATCACAAGAATATTTTTCAAACTTATCTCCTTCAACGATGCTAACGGTACATATTTCAAGAATATAAAATAATATTTTAACCCTTTAATGGCGAAAATAAATGTTAGTTTGCAAATATCTCAGAATATTTACATCGGTAGCCCTGGTTTTTGAATTTCCAAAATGTTCTCCTAATCCTAACGGTTAATCCTGGATGGATATCATTTTCATCTTAACCCGTTCAAGCCTTCATTCACATACATGCATGCAAACAATTAGAAATTGAAATTGAGAAAAATTTTAATTTTGGTAGCTTCGCTTAATTGGTCATTACACCGTTATTTATTCATAGAGTTTCTACGTTTATACCTTCATATCTTCTAAATTTATGTATTTCGGATAAGAAAAAATTTTTGAATTATTTTTTTTTTCTATTTTTGCTTATGTATTTATTTAGTGAATTTCCGATTTTTATTTTGACCTAAAAAATCGACTTTTCTTCAAACAAAAACTTTAAAGTTTAAGTTTTTGTTTGAGGTTCAAACTTTGACAGGTTCAAAAGAATTCTTGATAAAATAATGCAAAAAATTTGCAACAGCTCAAAGTAATAAAAATAATGTACGTTTATATACATTTGATTTTCATATACATAAGTATATATGTAGATAAAAGCAACTGCTAACAAGTTCTATAAACAAAACTGTTGAATGTAAACTTTTTTGTTTTAGCTGCGCTTAAACATTCCAAATTCCAAACGTTCATATAGATTTAACAAAAAATGAAATATCAAAAAAAAAAAAGCTGATAACAATTCATTGAAGAATGTTCCAACTTAAATATTCGTGAACGTCATAACCACCGCAAACTAAGCAAATAGCCACCATTGAGACGTTATATAGATAAGCGCAAAAAAAACTGCAAAGATTTAATAAATAAATCATATGTATCTTAAAAAGATAAAACAAAAATCCCCTATCGCAAATAACAAAGTGCAAATTCAATATTTCAATTTGGCGCATTAAAGTCATAGCAGCAACTACTCGTAATTTTCCGGCAATTGAACAATTTAAGTTGCTATAAAAATAAAAGAAATCCAACTGATTAATTTCGTGGTGCTTAAATGTGTGCGTGTCACGTGCATCATTTATAGAGCACACGCATTTCGCAGATAAACAGCAGCACACTATTCTGTGTGTGTGCATGTGTCTGTGTTGCGCCCTCTAGTTGCTTATTTGAAAACTATACGCGTGTTGTCAGAGTTTTCATTTTTTCACTCATAAGTTGTATGTCCGATCTAAACGTTGTTATGCTTCGCTGTTATCGTTCAATGTCATTTCTAAATTTCATGTTCACATGAAGTTTTTTTTTCTGTGCAAACAATTAGCGGGAACAATTGTTAACACAGCAAAGAACGTAGATATATCTGAGTACATATTGAAAAAAAAAAAAAAAAAATTCGTATTTTTTTAACTCATTTTTTCACTTTTTTGACATAAATTTGCAAAGTTTGATTTTCAATATTTTTTAAAGCTGTTTAAATATTATTTTGATATAATGTCGCACTATGGTTTTTTTTGGACTAAAAAAATTTATTCATATATCACTCCTACGTTTAATGCGACTAACATTTTTAAACAGAAAAACCGTTTTTTTCAAAATTTATGAGATTTCGACCTCTGTCCCTGATTTGTGGATCAAATGCTAGAAAAAGCGGGCATCTTTTCAGATAGCTCAATGTATAACCTTTAATTTTGCATTTGATTTTTTTTAAAAAAAAGGGTCCTTGTAGTGAATTATTTTTGTGTGCGCTTTTTAGTCTAAAAAATACCATAGTGCGTCGGCTGATTATTATTTTTCCGTAAACGACACATTGTTGAAAAAGCAAAAGCACATAACTTGTGTAGAGACGAGCACAAGTTATCTGCTTTTGCTTTTTCAACGAAGAGCCGTTTACGGCAAAATAATACTCAGCCGACGATAAGTCTGCACTGTATATATTTTATTTAAAGGAAAATAAACTTTAGAAAGTAAATACAAGTGGTAAGAATATTATCACGTATTTATCTATAAAAGAAATTTAAAATATGTATAAGAAAATTTCAGAAAAACCAGCTATTGCTAATAAGCATACATTTGATAGTTTCCGATACTGTTTAATACTCTTGGACTTTAATTTACTACTAGTACTCGTATCGCTTAGTGTGCAAAATTCAATCACAAATAAATTTTTTTTACTTTTTGAACACATTTAATACCTGATTTTTTGGGTATTTGGTACGATATAGAAAATCTAATTTATCATCCCTGGTACGATGTAAAGCGAAACGTAAACAAAACAAAGTATTCACTGCATTGCTTTTTTGCCTTCCTCTTTTGTGCTTTATCCTTATTTTGCAGCTCTGTGTGTATACGTATGTATTTTTTTTTAATACGATTTGACACATTTTGACTCTGACGTTTATTGTCTTATTCGTTATTTTTCTACAATATGCATTAAAATTAAACCTTTTTCCACTTTTTTGATACTTTTTAAGCTCCATCCCCTTGAATTATTTTTTCTCAGACGTTCTGAAAAAAAAAAAAGACCCGAGATTCGGATTCAGAACGTCAAAGTCCCTAGGAAACACACAGTCTGGTCAAAACACCATGACATTTTTTTTTTGTAAACCTGTTTTATTATTCCTTAATGTTAACACTATCTGCATACCAAATTTCATACAAATCGATGCAGCGGCTTAGCCGTGAGCGCGTTTTCTTTATTTAGGGGCGTGGCACCGCCCACTTTTAAAAATAGGAGAATTTTGTACTCCTCACAACCTTTCCACAAAAAAATAAAATCAAGCGAATATGTTGAGATTAATGCATAGAAACAGAGGCTGAACCGATTTCGTTTGGTTTCATAAATTTTATAAAGATTACGCTTTTATTTAATTGAACTTTTTAGTCATATATTTGCAAAGATCGATTTACATATAAATCTATCAATGCATTTTTTCTAACACATAATTATGACAAATCAAGGAACGGATTAAAAACACGGCTATAGTGACATATGTTTCGTCTTTCGCCACAAAGACTCATCAGACTATTTTTGTTGTAATTATAATTATATTTATTTTACTAAATTAATTATAATTGAAAAATTGCAAGTTTGAAAACTTTTTGTGTTTTTGGTCTGGGCGGGAGACGAACCAAGGATCTCCAGGTTGGTAGCAGAAGTCGTTACCACTGCACCAGCCTTGCCCGGCTGCGAAGCCGACTTTTTGCCAGTTTTATTTGTGTGTTAATACGTATTGATATATCATAATTGTTGTTTTTGTGTTATTTATTGATATTTGGTATAATTATGTGTTAGAAAAAAATGCATTGATAGATTTATATGTAAATCGATCTTTGCAAATATGTGACTAAAAAGTTCAATTAAATAAAAATCAATTTTCAATATAAAATGTCATTAAGTAACACACTTAAAAAAAAAAAAATTCTTAAAGATTACGCTTTTATACATATGTAATGCTCCACAGTTAAGAAACCTAAACTCCCATGACAAAATTTTACGAGAAAGTTAAAATTAAGTGGTTATGTTAAGGTTCGATTCATTCCTCAGATATTTAAGTATGTAATGTAAATTCTACAATTGATTTTAAATTGCGTATTCAATTAGAAATGCTATTTTTTGGTTCCCTTTATATATCTAACAAATTTCATTCATATGCTTAGAACAGTTTCAGAAATATGTCGAATTTTGTTTCTAGACCGTGACACCGCAAGGCATAAACTTGTCCATCTTTTTTTACTATGTTAGAAATGGAGTACGACTTTAAATTATACACCATTAGAAAGGTTTTTATGTGTAGATGTGCACAAAGTTAAAATTATGTTAATATTTTGACTTTAAGCCAGGTAAAATTTAATACAAATTTTTCAATATCAACAACAACATACACGGTCACACAGAACTGAAAAAAGGATAAAGCACAAAGAGATAGACAGAAAACAGCACTGACTTGATGTTTTTTGTTTTGTTTACATTTTGCTTGAATTATATCAGATGTGATGAATGAGCTTTTCTATTTTGTACCAAATAGCAAAAAAAAGTACTAAAAGTTTCGAAAAAGTACCAAAATTATTTAATACATTTGTGGTCGAATTTTAACCATTGGGCGATTTTAGTACTTATTAGAATTTGAAAATGTATTTTTGGAAAATGATTTAATCCGGATTTTGATTCTTGGAATTTGAAACTTTGTTTTTTTGAGCATTATTTTTTCTTTTCATTATGTGTACGTAAAAAAGTTCACAAATACATATATTCAAGAATATTGTGTTAAATTTATTTGCTATAATTGACACTAACAAGTTTTCTTTGTGCGTAATATCTGTAGCTTCAACTGAGTATTGTACTTGACTTTGTGTACCGCCGCAAATCAGTCATAATTGGTAATATCTATTGCAAACTGAAAACTTTTGTAGCAATTTTAATTTTTATTTTTATTTTCATTATTTAATTTATTGTACTCTTATGAAAAATTCTAAATGAATGAATTGTTGACATGCAAGTTGCTAATTATTAAATATTTTGACAAAATCATACGGATACGGATATATAACAACAATAAATAATCTTTCAACTTAAATAAAATAATGAAAACATTTTGAAGCTCATAAACAGCAAAACAATATCATAACAATGACAATAATGCCTACATATATAACAAAGAAAAGTTAATAAAGTACTCTTATATAATAGCATGAAGGTACTTAGTAGTAGACATCTGTAGAACTTAAAAATTCCAAGTTTTTGCTTTGACTTTGAATTTAGCCATAATGAGAAGTTGGCTTATATTGAATTTGTACTATGGCTGTGGCCACTTTATAATTAATGATCGTGACATTAGAGTTGAATTTTTTTTTCTTCTTAGCCTCATGTTAACAACAAAAACGGCTTTGTGTCAAGATCCGTAAACTATCGAATGGTGGGCATTTTGGTTCTATTCATATTAGTGTAGTTTTTTTGTCGATTACAGTGCGGTTTTTTCTTTATATTCTACCTTAATTAAGCTTTGTGCGAAAATACATTCTTTATATCGATTAACCATACAGTTAGGAGTGGCTTTAATGCCTTGCAGCATTCTAGGAGTGTTAAAAATCTAGTGCTCATTTATATTTATTTGTTTTTTTTAAAAAAAAAAAGTTATTTAGTTTTTACTACAAAAAAAAAAAAATGTTATCTTAGTGTTTAAAATTTTAAAAGACCGGTTTCATATTTCTATTCAATAGAAATTCCCATGATTAAAGCCAAATACACAATGCCTTGGGGCTACTACCATCATAAATAGCGAAATTAATGACACACGGTGCCATAACGTACTTATAACGGTTATAAAGATAACGAGACATACTTTGTACATATTTACATATGAGAGTTGAACTGTTTCATTTTAGTGAATGTTTATATTTTCTGTACAAATTAGGTATTTGAACTTATGGCCTCTTAGACATTAAATGCTTAGATTTAGTCCAATCATAGATTGAATGCGTGAGCCAACATGTAAGATGGCTTAGGTGCTGAAAGCCCTCCATTTAGGGAACGCAATTCAAAAGAGAATCTCACATACATCACTTTTTAATAGCAACTGTTGCAGGTTTTTCAAGAATCTTTCTTATTTTTTATGGACAAAGGAAATTTTTTTTTTTTTTGATTTTAAATTATAATTTTTATTCAAATATTTTGTATTTTAGGTAGATAGGCAGAAACACAAAATTAAGTAAAACAAATTGTGCAATAAGCTTATGGTACCATTTAATCAGCAAACGAAAAGGATTAACAATTTTTACGATGTTAACATAGTACTTATATCGTTGATAAATGGTAGCTTCAGTTAATACCATAATCATAAAAACAAAAAAATCCAAAATTTTTGGGATAATAAGTTAAAAATAAAAACACAACGCCATGTAAGTGGGGTATTAAATTTTATTTGGTTTTCATTTCAGCTTAGTAACTAGCGCTTATCTTTGAGAATTTATAGCGCAAATGTAAAGTAAATATTATTTTGGCGCAACTTCGTTTGGCCATGACTTTAATACCATTACTTTCGAAAGCAATGTTTTTTGGAAATCTTAACAAAACAACTTTTGCTTGAGATAAATATCCACGTTACAAATGGCAATTCATTTGGTAGTTTTTGAGAAATATGGTTTAAGTACGATTTTTCGAAATAGATATATTTGGGGCATTACATAGGTTACTTATAGTGACTTAAATTTTTTGAAACGGACACAGTAAAAACTAACAAGCAAACTGAAACTTTTTTTGGTTGCTTTTTTGAAGAGCATATGATCAGGATTATTGACTTATACTTTTTTTTTAAATTTAAATTTTTTTAAAAGTTATAAGAATGTATATTTTTGTGTACGCCTTTTTTCAAATTGCGATTTCTCCTTAAATATTCAGCGAAAATTTATGGAACTTTTTTGATAGAACTAAAAATAATTCAAAATTTAGATGAAATTAACTTTTCATATACATTTTTAAAATTTCTTATAAACAATGCACTTTTTAATAAACAAATAGATATTAAAACAATACCTACCCATAAATAAAAGAAAAATTTTCACACAGAATTGTTCTCCGAAATCTGCACAAACTTTTCTGGAAAAAAAATTTGAGTAACTTTCATTAATAAAAAATTTTTTCGTACTTAAATGACGCTACATAGGCGCCTTGCCTATGCAATTCACAGTTTAACGCTCGCTGCACGTTGTTTTGAAACGGCATGCAGCGAAGAAATGCGAAAATCACATTGACAAGGCGCCTATGTAGCGGCATTTAAGTACGCGTAACAATTTTATTAATAAAGTTCCTCAATTTTTTATTTTTTTTTTTCAAGAAAAGATTGTGCAGATTATGGAGAACAAATAGTTTGTTTTATTAAGGGGAAATATTGCTTTATTAGTTTATTAAAAAGTGCATTATTTATAAGAAATTTTAAAAATTTTTATGAAAAGTTTATTTCATCTAAAGTGAGAAGAAAATATGTTTACCGAACTTCATTAATTTTTCCTCCCTACATTTATCTCGAGCATACTTACCCCTTTTTTCCACTCCTAAAGGGAGCTCCAATAAAAAAATTAAATTTTAGTATTAAAAAAATTTCTCCTTTCTGGGAGAGGGAGAAAATGTTCACTGTTAATGTTAATTCTGCCTCCCCAACATTTCTTTCTAACGTATTACCTCCTTTTTTTTCACTTTCAGCGGGCTCCCTTACAAAATTTAGATTTGAATATCAATTTTGTATGGGAGACCTCTTAAAGGGCGAAAAAAGAGGGGTCAAATGCTCAAGAGAAATGTTGGGGAGGAAAAATTAATTGGGGTCGGTTAACATTTTTTCGCTCTCCCGGCAACGTGAAATTTCTTTGATATTTTAATCTAATTTTTGTATTCGAGCCGTCTTAAGGAGTGGAAAAGTGGTTAGTATGTTCGAGAGAAATATAAGAGAGGAAAAACTAATTGCAGGTCGATAAACATGTTTCCTTCTCCCCGCAACGAGGATTTTTTATAGTGCTCTTTTACCCACTTTTTTGTTAATAAAATATGGATCCCATTGTTTGCCCATTCTAAAACGTTGAAAAAGAGTCCTTCACTTCTTCATCAAAGAAAACTTCTTACCACAAAGTTTTTTTTTTTTAAGTTTGGAATATGTAATAATCGCTGGAAGTCAGGACAGGACTGTAAAGTGGGTGAGCCAAAATTTAGAAGCATACCATCTGCATGGCGACTATCGCAATACGGCTCTTGTCAACAGACGCAATCTCGCTCAGAAGGAGAACACCTTTGGTCAATTTTCTCCTTTTTTTTTTTCGCTGATGACTGCATTGACATCCACCAAAAATTCAAGCGTAGTATTCTCCAGTTATGGAGACGCCCATACCTTTGCTATCAATAAGCAAGATCTCCTTTGAATCTCAAAGGGCTATCGCCATTATTTTCTCAGCCGGCTGTGGCACCTTAAACTATTTCAGGAGATGGTGTGCCACTGTATGTTTAGACATCTGATTGGAATCAGGTTCATTATGATAAACCCAAGTTTTGTCTCCAGTAACAACATTTTGCGCTAACTTTAGTCATATCAAGGTTATCATGAAATACTTGTTATTACACTCAAACGAGCAGTGTCTTGTTTAGACGGTCATCTTCCAGTATTTCCATTTTTTTGAATGATTTCCGGAGTGGTTACCTCGATCGGCCATCCTTGCCGTGGGTCGACTGCCTTGTTTAAAGAGGTTATGCCACTTGTTGATTATTGATTTATTCGGACAAGAGTTCCCGTAAACGGAAGAAATCTCTTTCAGTATGGTTTGATTTGATTTTTCCTGCTTGATAAGGAATTTTATAACAGCGCAATAATCAATTTGCTTCATATTTTAGATTTTATTCTGGATTGACTTGTTTGGTAGACGATAGTTCAAAGACTAATGGCGCGAAGCAAAAGAATATAAGTATTAAATAGAAAAAATTAATTTGTATTTTTATTTCCACTTCCACTTTATTGAAGTATATACTTTTCAGGATATTGAATAACATTTCATCACAAAATAATTTCTTGCTTTTGTCAGCCAAAAAAGTTTACTTTCTAAATATACTTATATACAAATTTGTTTTTGGCACAAATAAGTAATAAATTATGTTTATTGATATTTCGTCAAGCTTAATATTAATTTATTGATCCAGATTAAAATTAGTGCGCAAATTTTGTAATGCATTATTATACGCATTATAAACTTTTTTGTGTATTTTCTTTGAAATTTTGCAATAGAGATTTGTTGACTGACTAAAGATCAGATACCGAAATTTGTATTTTTTTTTTTTATTTACAGTGCTTTGTGTAAACATGCATGAAACATATTCATTCGTAGAAATTGCTATGCGATCCGGTTTTATCTGGACTGTGGAGCTTAATGCATTGTCATAAATTAACCATATCAAATTGTATTTCAAAAACAAAATTGTGGTGAAAACCGCATTTTTTATTGAATCTAGAAAAATTAATTTATTATCATACTCTATATATTGCACATTGTCTGTACTTACTTGCGCTAACACTCATTGGATTTTCCAGTTAACTTTTGTTAAGTAATATAATTGGCCGATAATCGATATTTTATGCTTATAAATCTAAATTTGTTTTCAAATCGATTTGTTTCAGTATACTTGTCCTGCTAGTGCATGGTTTTTATTTTTAATCTAGTGATATAATATGTAGAAGCTTCGCTATATCACATTTTGTCACAACAGTTTCAAGTGGATAGTGAGTGTGATAAGAATTGTTTTCTTTTGTTTTTAGTGAATTTTTTGGTTTTAACATCGAAAAGTGTTTTGGACATTAACGATTCTTTCTGTTAAATATTGTTTGTTATTAATTTTTAATAAATGTTTAAATTAAAACAAAAAAGATGTGAAAATATTATTTGTTTCCAACTGCATAACGATGCGAGACAATTTATTTCATAACGCCGTAACAAATTTTTTGCAGTTAAGTTTAAACAAATACCCCATACTCACTGTTGCTATACTTATGGCACTAACTGTAAATTACAGTTTTTTTTTTAAATTTTCAGATTTGAAAGATTATATGTATGTAAATTTTTATGGATTTTTTGAACTGTTTTCATCATAATGTTTTAAATGAATCATACTTTTTATAAAAAAAAAAAATAATTCTCCAAAAGTCTCTCCGGTTTTTTTTTTTTTTTTTTTTTTGTTTTGAGAATTAAGATAAATGTACCTAATTCCGTTAGTTGCATATTCCTTTTTGTTGAAAAATAAAAAAACTAAACGCACTTTCAAATATTTTTGAACCAAAACATGCTCCATACTTTTAGTTACTTAATGCAAAGAAATTAAAATGAAATTTTTTTATTAGTTAATAACTTTTTAATGATGTTTCAAAAAACCAATTTCCAATAACCTTGATTTCGAACGCGTATGTTGCACATAAGTGTAAGGTAGCATACAAATTTTTGTAAGGATTGCCAGGATTGCATGTTTGTATATTTAATTGAAATTTGTTAAATTAACAATTTAAGTTAACTTAAAAATCGTTTTCTAATACTTAATTTTAAAACAAAATAAACTATTTTTTATAAAGAAAACTATGATTTTATTTCTGCCGGAATTAGGTGCATAATTTTGTATGAGTGAACGTTATTCCGTGACTATCACGTAATTAGAAAAACAAATAAGTTTCAATTTTCGAAAAAAAAAAACTATTGATAGTTGTAAAATAAACAAACAATCTTTTCTTCACGTAATAAGTAAACGTTTCTGAATGGAGTGATGTTATAACGGCATAAGATTTTCTCTTTCAAAACTATAAATAATAGTAGTGTGCAATGTGAACAATTCTCTAACAAATTTCAGAGATGCTATGAATTTCTTACTGCCGGAATAACATGCATAAGTTTGTGCAAGTGAACCTAATTCCGTGATTATTTTTATTTAGTTGACTCTTTCATTTGTACCTAATATGAAAAACATATTGTAAACAAGACTATAGATTAATGAATTTGAAAATATATGTTAAACAAATTTTCACTAATGAGAAAAAACTTTTATGGGCTGTTTACAATAACTTATTTTTTTTTAATGTCTCCAGTGTTATAGCGAGTTGACCAAAGATTCTAATCCCCTTAACATTTTTGTTGTAACATATTTGTAGTAATTGCAAAAAGTAAAAAACATTTGGAAATAAGCCCTTTTGTTCTGAAACGTTTGGAAATAAGCCCTTTTGTTTCGAAATCACTCTTATTTCACCATTTGGAAGTTTATTTTGATGTCTATAGGCATGGTATGTAAGCACCTATATAGCCTGGGACATATAAAAAATATTAAAAGTTTTTTTGGCCACTATTCGAAATACGCCTTTTTGTATCAAACTTTAAAAATTTCTATGAAATTATATGGAAATAAGCCCTTTTGTTCTGAAATGCGACTTTTGATCACGATTTTACCTTGGAAAAAAGCATTTTTTGTGATGAATTTTGAACTAGAGGATGCGTTTTAGGATGGTAATGGCGATGGCATTCTTAGGTTTGTTTGAGGTTGGAAGTGGTTTTACGCCCTTTTGAAAAATCACTCCTCATATGAAATAAATCAACTTAATATTTAAGACGATTGTTTAAAGAAAATAAATCAAATTTTAAGTTAACACGGAGTTAGGTTCAACGCAAAATTTTAGTCCGGAATGAGTGGCAAATGCAGTGTTATGATGCACAAATTTAAATCAATCCTTATGAAAAATCATATGTCCGATCCCAAAATTGAGTTGTAAGGCTTGGCATCTTTCTAGAAGTAGAGAGTATCTTAACGTGTCGTAATTCGGTACATTTACCTTAAAGATGTTTTTTTTTATTTTGCTTTAAAAATACAGGCAACATTAAGGAAATTTCAGTAAATTGTACATATATGTGGACTTTTGACACAACAACCTAACTCGAAATTGGCAACTTTTTAAGAGAGCCTAAAAACTGATTAACTAATTTTCAATAATGTGGTTCAATTTTGTTGATGCAGCGTTAAATCTCCTCTTTCCATACACTTTTAATAATCTTAAAGTGTCAGCTGTCAAATTATATTTTTCTTTTGGTTCATAACACTTCACCGCACGAATGGCGCTAAGTTCAAATTTTGCGTGAACTATGGGACACCCTTATATCTGTCGAACAAGAAATTATAGAGATATGGCGATTATACCAATAGAAGCGCATTTAAATTTTATATTTATGACTAAAATCCTGGAGAATTGTCTTATCTCAACTTAGGTTGTTTTGTCAAAAGTCCACAGATATGTATATACGAGCACCTAGGATAGCGAGGTCATAAATGAGAGCCGCAAATGTAATCGCTAAAACGAAGCGAAACATGAATTCGCCACAAAAAATCAATTGCGCAATCTTCAAATTGCTTAGTAGGCACTTTTGCGGTAAAACAACCGCTAGAAAATCAATATATCTGTGAACTTTCGACAAAACAACCCAACTGAAGATAAGACAATTTTTCAAGACTTATGTAAGTTATAAACATAAAATTTAAATAACCTTCTTGTCATGTCTCTATGATTTTTAGTTCCAGAGATATGAGGGATTGCATAGTCCACGAAAGATTTGAATTTGCTGCCATTTGTGCGGTGCAATGTTGCCAACCAAAAAAATAAAATTATTTGACAGCTGACAGTTTAAGGTTAGCAAAAAGTACAATATTAAAGAAGGAGATTCAACGCTGCATTTACGATACAATTGAGAAGCAGTAAAGCAGTTTTCTCCTACTACTGAAAAATTTTCAATTTCGACTTAGGTTGTTTTGTCAAAATGCCACAGACATGATGAGCAACAACTTTTAGAAAACAGTGCGGTAAATATCATTGCTGTGGCGAAATTTACAATTTTGATAGGCACAGTTTCGACACGCGTTCATTTCATGAAGAAATTCTCAGGCTATTCTTATTCAATACTGCCTTGTGTAACCTATTCGCGGTGCTTCTATTTAAATATAATTCTTTAGAAAATCTATGCCGTGACGTATTTAAAATTTGACGCGCTCTGACAAAACCATACCAAATTTGATAAAGTAAAGCTTTCAGTACACAGTCAAAATATAACTTTAATTCAAAATATATATTTTTGGGGATTTTTTTTTTTTGGTGTCATATAACTATTTTCCATTTTTAGGGGTTCAAAATTAGAAATCGTTCCAAAAATTTGACTTTTCAAAATTATACAATTAAATTTTAGCCTGGTTTTTTTTCGCACATTTGCTTTCCATACTCGAAGGTGAATCGCTAAAAAAAAAACTCAAATCAAAGTTGTTGGACAGTGTTACTGAAAACATGCATGCATATACATACATATATATGCATATATATAACTGTTAATATCAATATTAAAAATACAAATGTGGCAGCTAGTGGGAACATTATTTAAACAGCAATTAACGGTAAGCATCATCGAATTAAGTGTGAAATTCAAGTGTTTCCGCAAAAAAAATTACCATACTTAATAAAATTCTGATTAAAACGAAGAAAAAAAATCAGTGTATCAAGTATAATATGTGTTAGGAATTAAAAATGTCTATATAAAGTATATAGAATCCATATACTTAGTATGCGATAAGTTAAAAGAAAGATAATTACCTCTTCCGGGGCGTCAGAAATAAAGAATTTCAACTGCAATTTTTTTCAAGTGACAAACAAAAAAGATAAGCTCTTCACTTTTAAGAGTGAAATGTCAAGTTTTCTGTCCCCAATGAAATTTAAAAAAATTATTTTTCATATTAAGTATCACCTCAAAAATTTGGCTTTGCCTTTGAGGAACTAATGTACCGTGTAAATCAAGGCTCACGTTAATTCACAATTTAATACAATGAAATTTTTTTCTTCTTTCAAAATTAACACAATAATTAGCAAAACAAAAAAAAAAAAAACATTGATTGATAACAAAAAATACAACAAAATGCGCTTCATTGGCTTTTGTTTACACAACGCTTACTCATCTTGATCAATATTTTCACTCTCATAACCATCATCATTATCATTATCATCACCATGAACACACCGTCATCAAAAGAGTAACAACATTATCGTTATAAGAACGACAGCAGCAACAACAACTTTCATCAAACACTAATAGTGATAATTGATATTGTTGATAATTTATTATCTAAATAAATAAAAAAGAAGCTGACCAGATGTATTATATTTTATTTTTACTGCAATGGTAAAACCTTATGCAATGCATCTGTAAAAAGATGGCAAAAGATGATTGTTCTTTTTTATAAAATTTTTCAGGAGACTGAGTATTTATGTCTTTTATCTCTCTGACAGCTGGCAGCTTGAGATTAATAAAAATGGAGCACTACACTACATGAAAAAACAATGCGTTTTCAATGTTGATCAATATTTCGTGATGCGATTAGTAACCACCAAGAGCATTTTGGTCCATTTTAGATGTCAAAAAGCTAAAAATCATCTCAAAAATGAAATGATGAAATTCCGAGCAACTTTAACTTCTGAACATATCGATACCTTAGAGCGCTATAGTCCTATCTCCATTTTTTCAATTGTTGGGAAATGCAAAAAGAAGATTTCGAACAGTGGTTATTTAGAATTGGCTTCTATTTTGATACAACGATACATGCCATAATTTTACCTATAGTATATTTTAATATAATTTAATGTTTTAAACCAATTTTATTAATTTCTAACGAAATGCCAGCCAATTTATAGTATGTCATTACTTTTGCCCTTATATAGAATTGCACTACTATTAAAATAAACGACACATTTAGGAAATTTTTTAAATTTTTCCCACTAAAATGTCGTAAAAAGTCATGAAACGCGTAGAAAGCACGAAATAAAACGATTTTTTTTTTATTTTTGGTTCCGACATACAAGAGCGGACCCTTGGGTGTAACAAAATTTGTTCACTAATATGTTGCAAAATGTCATGAAACGCGAAGAAAACACAAAAAAACGCAGAATGTTTTTTAAAAATGTGAAATATTTGAATATTCAGTGGAGATGGGACAGTACGCTCTTCAAAAAATTACAGTTTGGAGATAGGATTTTTATTAACTATCGAATATTTTGGTATTTTAGTGTTATTTTGACATCACACAGTTTCCACACGGTAGAGAAGCCCACAATGATGCTATAACTGCAAAAATCTCAAAATTGCAAAAAGTGGAGATAGGACTATAGCGCTCTAAGGAATCGATATGTTTTTATCGATTTTTTCTAGCTAATCAATAATTTTCGATTTTCAAAGATGTTTTTTAACTTTTCGACACCTTTTTCCGAAATTTAAAAGTTTTTTTTATTTTTTTAAATAAATAATTTCGATACTTTTAATGATTTTTTCAATTTTCGAAAATTCCAACCTTTTTCGATTTTTTTTTTTTAATTTTTTTTCGATACTTTTAAACCTTTTTGACAGATAAAACGTATATTTTTGTTACGTCTGTGACACTATTTGATACTTTTAATTATTTTCCCATAACTTTTGACTTCTTCATATGTTTCTTATATTTTTGATACTTGAGCTTTTTAAATTATTTAATATATTGATTTTTTTCAAAGAAAAGCACACAGCCGAGCAGAATTAGGTCTCCAAGAACTATAAATTATACATGCAAATAGCCTTAAAGTGAAAATCTGGTCAGCTTTTCATGAGCCGCAGACTGTCAGCAGACTCAACGACTGATTTGATATAATTAGCACCTGATATTAAGATGTTAAAATTGCCTTCCTTTTTATTATGGAAGCGTATCAACTTGAAATCAAAAATAGCTACTTAAAACAGGTATGGGCAATATGCACGTGCTGTGCTCTGATAAAAATTTAATTAAAATGAAGTGTTAGTAGTCAAAATTGTTCACTTTCGAATGGTTGCATAAGCAAAAATTTTACTTAGAATTGCTGCCAATAATTACTGAAAAATGGTATTGATATTTTCATACTTTGCAATACTAAATATTTCATATAAAACTATGCTTATGTACTATATGGCTATATGGGTAATTCCACTCACGAGGAAATATTCTACGATTCTAGTACGACACTGAATATTAACTCGATTCAAAAAATAATTCGTTCAAAAAATTTACTTTACAGTGTCAAATTCTCAGTCTCCTGGCATGTTTCTTTTCCGAAATTAAAGTTTTATGGCCATTTTCTCAGTGTCTGGTTAAGAAATAATCAGAACTTTAACTGATGGATTTCTGTGAAAAACTCTCTGTTAAAGTTCCTAGATCTGAACTCAAATGCAAAAAAAAAACTTTATTATGAAAAAAATGTAATTTCCTTACTTCTTGAATAGAATCACCTATAAAGTGCATTATTTCTATAAAGCTACCTGATAACAGATTTTGAAAAAAATGCCACCACATTTCATGCCAAAGAGTAGCACGTTATAGAAATTGTTTGGAGCGTTCTGTCATTTTATGTCCATTAAATGAAATGGAACGTGAATGCACTTTAGGCATTAGCGCTGTCAACTGACGTAATTCCAGTGTATCTAATTTATTTATTTATTTATTTGTATAACTTTATTATTTAAAATTATTAGTTTAAGTAACAAGCGTTAAATATTTTGCAAAAAAAACGAACTCATATTTAAAGCTTAACTAGAGAAGTTAAGTCATAAAAATGTATGACATGTGTGGATTCCAGTTAAAAACAGTTAAAAAATATAAATTTTACAATTTATATTTTTTAATAATACATGTACACGGCAAAAAAATAGTTCGTATTACTTTATGTCTAGTAAATTTTATTAGAATTTCAGCATGACAGAATGACAGCTCCCCAATAAAATAAATTTTACCCTACTGTTTTAGTAAATTCCGAATTTTAGAATAACCTTACAGTATAGTAATTTTATTGAAAAAATTTAAGTGAAATTTACTTTTCTATGAGGTACCTAAGGTTAGCTTACTGTAAAGTTCATACAAAAAAAAAAAAAAAATAAACAAATTAACCGCACCTAAGCAGATGTCGGTTCAAATAATAAATAAACTTTAAACAGTAAATAAAAGCTCTGAGTAAGAACTAGGCGAATTCAGACTAGAGAGCGTGGCATCTCCCATGTAAGCAAAAGTTTCAAAATGCTATACTGAAACCGTTATTTGAGATAATTCAACCAAATTCCACTAAAACACTAAGAACAGTAAAACAAGGCTCTGAAAAAAAAACTTGGCGAATTCGGACAAGAGGGCGTGGCACCTCCCATACAAGGAAAAGTTTCAAAATGCTATACTGAAAACGTTATTTGAGATAATCCAACCGAATTTCACTAAAACACTAAAAACAGTAGAACCAGGATCTGAGCAAAATTAAGGCAAGCTCGAACAAGAGGGCGTGTCACCTACCATATAAGTTTCAAAAGTTTCAAAAAGCTGTACTGAAAGCATTTTTTTAGATAATGAAGCCAAATTTTGTGCAGATACTTGGAATAGTTAGTGCAAAATTTAAGCAAAAACTAAGTGAGTTCAGTCAAAAAGGCGAGACACCTCCCGTATAAGCAAAAGTACCTGGAGACCGATCCCTGCTCGGTCAACAATCTAATCTTATTATTTTAGTCGATGTTTTTATTCATAGCTATTTTTTGTTATGAAACTTGTATCTTTTCACTTCTAACGGTCATGCTTTCAAAATGATAAATAAACCGATGAGAATAATAATAAGAAAAAACTCGGAAAGCATCGAATGGTATAGAAAAATATCAAAAACTCAAATTTTTTTTTGGCGAAATAGAATGCCCTAAAATAAATAAATGGGATATGCCACGCACCCAAAATATTTTGTCTTTTGTATGGCGGCTGAAATATCTTATCTTCAAAGGATCATAACTCGGAAAATAAGAATCCTATTGGAAAACTCTGAAAAGATATTTGGATAAGGAAGAGTGTAACTATCCGATGCTATTAATAAAAAAGAATTTCGCCTTTTCTTGTAGCTACGCTGTAAGACTGAACACAGCGTTTTCTTCAAATTCAAGCAAAGATATTTCAAAATCCTGCAGGTATAGTGACAGTTCTGCTGATGAAGACGGATTTAGCGTCAAAAAGTACATAAGACTGCATATAAGAATTAAACAGTTCATTCCATTTTTTTTTTTGTGCCTGAGTTATTAACAAAAATTTTTATTTTGATAAAAAAGTGGGCGTGGCAATTATTAAACAAAGCCATCTTTTTATTATGCTTTAGATCGTTCTGATCCAGATTCGCATACCAAATTTCATCAAAATATGTTGTATCATTTGCGAGAAACAGCATTTAATGTGTTTTACTTGTATGGGAGGTTCCACGCGCACTTTCGATATTTTGCCTACTTTCAGGTCGTAGGTGCCTAATAGCAAGTAGACTCCCTACAGTTAAATTCAGAAAGATTGCTTTAGTAGTTTTCTTTTTATAGAGCAATATATTTTTGTGGGCGGTGCCACGCCCTTGAACGAGTTTTCCCAATATAATGGCATATGACACATTAATACTTGTTTAAAGAGGTAACAGATCCTAAATTTTCATCAAATTTGCCGGAGTCGTTTTCGAGTAATATTGAATCAAAATTTTCAAGGGTTAAAAAGTGGGCGTGGCACTTAATCGATCCCGCCCACTTTTCGTTTGTTACAAGATATTATTAAGCAGTACCTTCGTACCAAATTTCATTAAAATACCTTGTAACATTTGCGAGAAATAGCATTTAACGTATTTTGCTTGTATGGGAGGTTCCACGCGCAACGGCGATATTTTGCCCGCTTTCAGATCAGAGATGCCTTATAGCAAGAATGCTCCCCACAGTTAATTTTAGAATGATTACTTTATTAGTTTTCTTTTTATACCGTATTATATTTTTGTGGGCGGTGCCACGCCCTTCAACGAGTTTTCCCAATATAACGGCATGTCACATATTAATACCTGTTTGCTGAGGTAAAATCTCCTAAATTTTCATTAAAATCGTTGGAGTCATTTTCGAGTAATATTGAATCAAAATTTTCAAGCGTTAAAAAGTGGGCGTGGCACTTCTTCAATCCCGCCCACTTTTTGTCTGTCACAAGGTATTATCAAGCAGTACCCGCCTACCAAATTTCATTCAAATACCTTGTATGGTTTGCGAGTTATGACCAAATCAAATTTAAAACTTAGGGCGGTGCCACGCCCCCTGGTGAGCATTTACAAAGTTCAAACCTAGCTCATTCTTCATTGTATGCTAGTATCTAAAACTGTTCCAAGTTTTTTTAAAATCGCTGTACCCGTTTTCGAGAAAAAGTTTTGCCCGTTCCGAACAATCATACATAAGTACATAAGTACATAAGTACATACAATTTTATCTCGTATAAGAAGAGAAGATACTGCAGCTTAGGGTATATTATTTTTTTTCCAGGCCAAAGATATCACCCTTACTAAGTAGTTTTATTTTGAACTCAATTATTTTTTTACTGCAAATTAACAACTACAAGTCTAATTAGTATAGGTATATTTTTAGTTTTATTCACTGACATACTCGTACAAAGGTTTATTTGCATGTATATAAGTATTAATGTCGGTACCCAAATAGAAATGTTTGAAGTACTTCTCAGGAAATGGTTCTTTGTAAGTCTGCATTTCACACTGCTTTTTCGTAAGGCTACCACGGTAAGCGCTTAAAACTAATGACATGAAATGCTGCATATGGACTTCTTGCTGAAAAAGGCGCTCTTTTTCCTCTTGGGTGTAGTCATAGTTACATTCAAGCATTATGTCTGCCTCAATATAAACTCCACATGTTTGTGCACAATTAGCATGCAATGAAGCTTTTCTTATCTAAAGCAAATCTTTAAATGAATGTCCACATGTTAATGCCGTAAATGTTATAGTAAAAATACAACGGTGGAGAAAAAACAAAAAAATAATGAATACAAATAAAAAGTGAAGTTTTTGCAAATAAAAATAAAAGTACTCATACTTTGGCATCATAAAAACGTGCGCTTTTGCGCATGCGTTGCTGCATGTCCTACTTAAAAGTAGAAATTGTTTACACAAAACCTCAATGAATAAGACAAAAACAAAAAACAAAATATTTGTAGTTTCAAGATCGAATTTACAGTTAAGAGAAATTATTCGCTAAGTGATTTTTTATAGGATATACATTTAAGCAAAGATTATTACTTAAGCTGAAAAAATTTAAATTCATAATAATCCTACAATTATGTACATACAAATATTTGATTAATAATAAATGACTTAATTTTAATGGAAATTAAAGATCTCAATGTGAAGTAAGGTCCAGTGAATCTCTTTAGATTTCGTATAAAAAATAAATGTTTATTTTATATGAGAGAACTTAATGGAGAAAAGTTTAATTAAAAAAAAAAAAAAAAATAATGCGAAGAAATCAAAATTACCTATTTCAAATGTAAAGAATCAATAAACTTAATATGTGACGTAGTCAGACTCAAGCATACCTAACTTCCTAAAGTAATATTTTCATACTGGGAAAAATACAAGTTTAAGTCTAAATTTCATATTTTGGGTTTTTTTTGTACACCAAACGATTCCTACATATCTTAAGGTTTACTTAAGTAGTTAAAGTTGATATATTAATCGGTAGTTAATATTTGCAAATAGTTTATCGTAAAAATTGTATAGATATTAAGCTGTAATAACTCAAGCAAATAAGTATTTTTTACCACAATCGTTACATATGACAAAAATTTGCTAATATTAACTACAAATAACATTTAATTCAATCACATAATTATAAAATTACTTAAATTACTATACATATATAATCATTTGCTTCCAATCGTTTCCTCAGTCATGCCGAAGAGGAAAAGAAGTGCTTCAAAAACTCTTCTGAAGTGCATCCTTTTCACCAATAAGCGCTTCCGCTCCGTAAGAACAATATTTTCTTTTTAACACTGCATGTCATAGGATGTAAGTGAGGAAAGCTTACCGCAGCCTTACCAAAAAATAGTTTTTAAAGCGCTTATTTGTAATGCTGCGGTAAGCGTTTTTTTCAATAAATTTTAAAAAAAAAGAAAAAAAAGAAAAAAAAAACCGGCCGCGCCAGGATTTGAATCTACGAGCGTCCGCGTGCTAGATATTTTTTCTTACATTAACCAATCCTTTAGACCGCTACACCAATGCCCGATAATATGAAGAGGTATTAAATTTGTATATTAAGCAAATGTTGTCCAAACAGAATTTGACATACAAATGCTCCTGCAGCATTACATATAATCATTATGCAATTAGTTTCAATTCAAGTAAGCAAAAGTAAATAAAAAAGAGAAAGGAAAATAGAAAAGTGAAATAAAAAAGGTTGAATAAAAAATATTTTAATAAAAAAAAAAAAATAAAGCAAAAACAAATGAAAAAAAGGAAAAAAAATCACCCGGGCTGGGTTCGAACTCACGTTGTTCTTACTGCAGCCTTATAAAAAATCATTGTGATAGTGCTACTAAATTTCTATGGAGACAAGCACTTTTGAAGTGCTTGGATCAGAAGAGCTAGAAATTTTTCCTCTTGTGTGGTTTCGGTTGCCGACACATACACGTACATAGCAATTATCAATGACTTACAAAACTCACATTATTGTATCTTTTACAAAAATATGGTAATCTTTACCAATTCTTTGACCCATTGATAAAATTCCCTTCTACCCTTTTTTTATGCAAAACAAAAATCTGAATTTAATCTCAATAACTTTATTTGACTTACTCACTCACGGTCGCAGATTCCGAATCTGGTAACCGTTTTTTTATATCAAGTCTGAGATCCTAGTAATCCTTGATTTAAAGTGCAGACACATGGTGTACATCCAGAAAGTAGTATAGTTTACATTTGTCATCTGCATTCAATGGCCCTGACCTTTTGCTTTAAACCATAACTTTAACTTTTCTAATTGAATCATTATTTTCCGAGATATCATCCATTGAAATAAAAGTATACAAATTTAATTTAGTCTTTTAAAGGGATTTGCAATACTTTTACGTCAATGGATGATATCTCGGAAAGTAATGATCCAATTGGAAAAGTTAAAGTTATGGTTTAAAGAAGAAGAATAGGGTTATTCAATGCCGCTCAAAAAAAAAAAAGTGAACTACATTACTTTCTGGATGTGCGGCATATGCGTGAAAATAGTATTTCCGCACTTTATTGCAAGGATAACTCGTATCTCAGACATGAAGGAAAAACGGTTGCCAGATTAATAATGAGCGATCTTGAATAAGTCAAAAAAGGGTATTGAAATAAAATTTAGATTGGTTTCCCTTCAATTTTTTGCACAGTGTAATAAGGAAAGTGCCAAAATTTAGTTTTATAGATATGTCCATATTAAAATCATTTAAAAAACCGTTAAAATAACTGTGATAAAATGATTTTCTGAAATTTCGAAAATTTCCAAGATGGCGGCCATAGGAAGTTCGATCCAACTTTTGGATACTCATTTATGTGAAAATTCATAGCTCTCCGTCTTTTATCCAATTTGAATTAAATTTTCAGGGTTAGTGCAGAAAAGTATGAGCTTTTGAAAAAAAAAAAAATAGAAAACTGCGAAAAAAAATTTATTTTATGTGGAAAAAAAGCTTTTTTTGGGGAAGGAGCACACTTTTTATTTTTTTTTTTGAATATTTTTATTTAAAAGTAAATTTTATTATAATTATTTTTCGACCCTCAAAATCGTGGTATCTTTTGCGATTATCAAGTTATGAGTTTTTGAATATAGTGTTGCCACCGACTACGGTATTTTTTTTTCGGTGTTTTCTTGTGAGATTTTTCGTATAGTATTTTTGTAGAAGATTTTAACCCATTTTATCCAAGTTTTTGGAAAGAGTGTCAAAAGACTCATAAAAACGTCCTAAATTTGGTTAAGATATTCTAGAAGGCTAACTTGTAATCGAGCAATGCACATCTTAATCCATTACAACGCCCATTATATCCCCCTTTTCCAAAAACTTTGTTATAATGGGTTAAAAATTTCGACAAAAATATTCTACGAAAAACCTCACTAGGAACTACCGAAAAAAGATACCTACAAACGGTGGCAACCCTATATAGTAGCGCACGTACACCAAAGACTCATGATAAACACAACATTGAACAACTTCAAATTCTCATAACTTAATAACCGCAAAAGATACCACGATTTTGGGGGTCGGAAAATAATTATATAATAAAATTTACTTTTAAATAAAAATAAAAAGAGAGCTCCAAGCCCCAAAATAAAAAATAAAAAAGAAAAAAAATTTTTTCCGCATAAAATAAAACTTTTTTTTAGTGTAAATTTTTTTCAAAAGCTCTTAACTTTTTACACTAACCCTGAAAATTGTAATCGGATTAAGAACCGAGGAGCTATGTATTTTCAAATATGTTAGTATCCAAAAGTTGGATCGGAATTTCTATTTTCAGAACTTCGGAAAATTATTTTACCACAGTTATATGTATTTTAAATGCAAACTTTCCCAAATTTTCATAAAAATCCGAGATGTCAACCCAAATTTTAATCGATTACGCAAAGATAGACTCAAATGCTTTCTGAAAGCAAAACAAAACTCTACTTCTTTAAATTGTTCTTATTAGCAGTGTTTCCTTCCTAAACTGTATTTTTTTTACTATAAAAATTGGAAATTACTTATCGAATATGTGATTCTCCATAAAAAGGACCCTTGGACTTTCTATTGTGTGACACACACGTCAAAAGAAACACGGTTATTATAGAAGCTAAGAAAAAGTAAAAGAAAAATGTTTCTTCTTTTGTAGTAAATTTTTAAAACTCATTTTTATTCATTTTATTTTTAATATTTTCGGACTTATGTGATTTTTTTAAATAAATCAAAATTACTTATCTCTATAAAAAGCGTTACGTTTATAATAAATAATAAAGTTAGTAAAATGGTAATCCAAAAAAAAAAAAAAAAAAAACCGAACTTATCATGCAAATATCACGCTTGTTTCTATTATATGGTTAATTTTATTACATTATGATTATTATTTATTTATTATTTTCAGTTGTTGGTAACTTTGTATTGTGTTCATAAAAAGAGAAACAAAAATGTGACGTTCGTTTTGTCGATTGCTATTCATAAAAACGTATTAAATAATTTTAATTTATTGTTAGCCGATTCCTTTTAGGTTAACCCGTGATTTTTCCACTTACTAATCTGGCGATTAAATGGAATTTATTGCGGAAATAATTAGATTAGTAACTGAGACTACAATGGTTAAAAAAGAGCTTAATGGATTTAATAAAGGCATTGCGCTACAGTACATAGATAGATAGATACTGAGGGTTCAGACAGGTGATATGACAAGCACGTGTTGGTCATTATGTTTGATAAGAACTTATTAAAGGAGAAGCAATAAATAGCACTAAAGTATTTAAAGAAATTCAATGTTTTATCTATATATATTTAAAGAACTTTATTCGGCACTACTACATGGTGGGTTAGGTTATAGTGGTGTGTAAAACAATTATCTAAATTTTTCAAAGTTTTTTCATAAGTACAATACCATCAAACTCTGTCTGAGCTTTGCTCTAGTGAGTGCAGAGTAAATGTTCCAGTGTCTCATCCATACACATACATTCATATAAATGTACACTAACTGTTACACTATTTCCTTTTACATTAATGTTAATTGCACGGATTACTCAATTATTGTTTCATTTAATTCAATCGTATAAATTATTATCATTTTTTTATTTTTACATAATTATCATTATAATTTCGAACTAACAGCAGCTTTTTTGCCAAGTTAACTAAATTATGTGAAAATTTGCACAGAAGCGCAAGTTCAGTAACCTGCGCAATTTGTATTACACGCAAAAACAGTTTTCTAATATTTTTTAAACCTTCAAAATGTATTTTTACTGTATTCTACTGTACTACGTAGCATGTTGCATTAAGGTTAATTTAATTAGCATCCAATCATTTGAGAAATCTACTTTTAAGCAAATACATAACTCATTTGTTAGTACTGCGAAATAAAATTTTAAAAAAAGTAATCAATTAAAAATAACTTCCGTAATAAGCGGTTTTGCAATAAAAACAAACAAAACTAATTATAATAATTGTATAACTGTTAACAAAAAAAAAAAAAAAACGTAGCAATAATTCAGTTTCGAAATCAACTAATAAACATGAATACATAGATTGATATAGATAATAAGACTACATAATTTGTAGTGTGCCATAAATTGCGTGATAGCTTATTGTCTACATATCCAGTGCATTTAAAATATCATCATTAAAGACATTTGTGTGTCTACTTGTATCACCTACTACTAACACTTTCTTTAAGGGCATAAAGTCTAAACAAATGATCTGTTACAAATTCTTTCCCTCTCTCGTTATATCACGTTGTGTCAGTTCGTTCTGGTCTTGGAAAAATTATTTTTCATCAATGTTCTTGATCTTCTTCTGCATCCGTTTTCCAGCGGGTTCAACTATCCTATCCGTTGCTATCATCTTTTCATAATCTCAGTCAGTGGTGGTTCAAGCATTGTCAAAAGGGGGTCCGATTGACTACATTTCTGGATAATAACAGAATGTTTTTAAAATCTTTACATATAATTTTTAAAAAAATTTAATCACTTGGTTTGAGAGGGGGCCGATCGCCCCCACCGACCCCCCTTGGATCTGCCACTGATCTCATCAGTACTTCTCAGTACCTATGTGTTCTGCTAAAGCGAGAATTACAAAACTAAGTAAGTCTTCGTCTCATTAGTGCTGCGAGGAAGGGGACAAAAATTTTACAAAGTTAGGAGTCAAGGTCTTTTCGAAAATTTACATTTTAAATGCTCCAAAAAGTTTTTAAAAATCAGAAAAAATTTGCCTATTCCTTTGGGAGCGAGGATGTGAAATTTAGTGAGCCAAAGGGTTTTATAATTGCTGTATTTTTGTGGACTTCTTTCGAGAATATTGTAAATTCAATAAAAATCAGGAACAACTTTGCAAATATGTTGCAATAAAATTAACTATTTCCGCATTATTTTAAGTATGTTCGGTTATCTTAGCACTGAAAATGACATGTCATCATAGCTATGGCCTCAGTTGTGCCCATTGTACTACCCGGTTAATAACTTCATTGTTGACCAATAAGAACCATTTCGAAATTTTTATAAACTTCAAAATGGATTTGGAACTCTTTACACACAAAAAAAAAGGGACATAATATTAATGAAAAATTTATTATTCCTAACGAAAAAATTCATCGAATATGAGCCGAGTACAGCATTCATTGATTATAAGTATTTTCAATCATACGTTAAACAAAGCATACGTACGCTTATGAATTATTCATAAAATGTAAGAAATTTTCTTAAAATATGAGAACAAAATTCGTAATTTTTTTTTATGAATTATTTTTAAAACGTAAGAACTCGTTCATAAAATCTAAGAACGAAATTCATAATTTTTTTTTTTTTTTTTTTCAAAATAAAAAATTTAATTAAATTTTTAAAATACAAATTTTACACAAAAACGTCAGAGGAGTCTGTAGCGTATGTGATAAGGAGCTAGTAATATTTCTCTGCGCTTTGGTTTCCGGGTTCGAACCCCAATGCGGGTGAAAGTTTTTTTTTTATTTTTTTTTTTTTATTAGGAGAAATGGAAATTGAAATGGAAACGGAACTGAAATCGAGTAGTGTGTCTTAAGAAAAGTAAGCGCTGCATTCTAAAGAACGCTTTTCAAGGCGCTATATTCCCTCTTGGGAAAATAAATACTTACCATAGTATACTTCTATGCCTAGAAGATCCAGGAGAATACACACACACTCATAGCATGTTGGTGTGAGCGACATAGAAAGGAACTTTCAACAATACTTTATTTGAAATTTATCATAAACTAGTATAGAACCAAAAGAAGAAGATGAAATACAACCTAAAAATAATAACTCAAATTGATGACACTTTTACTTAAAATTTATGAACGTTTTGTTTAATTTTATGTAAACATGCATAAAATTTGTATCTGTAGATTTATGAAACTTTGTTATTCGTACGAAAAAATTCTTAAAATTTAAGAACGGAAGTTCATAAAAAAATTCCTCATAGAAAAATCTTTATGAACTCATGTACTTACGACTAATGAATCGTTCTTAAAATCAAAAAATTTTAATGAAAAATTTTGATTTGAAAATCAATGAATTTCGGTGTATGAATGCCGTTCATAAATATTATGTTCAATATTTTTTTGTGTGTAGAGCGATATCTTCAAGAGAGTCGAAGAAGGGGCTTTCGAACACCTTGTATTATCGATTAGCCAGCGCTGAAAAAGATGCTCTTTGACGTCAGGTTCTTCACAACTTCTACAAAGTTCTCCTACGTCAGTGATCTCCAATCTTGAGGCGTTTCTTCCTATATAATAGTGCCCTTTAATGACAACAGTTCAAATTCTGAGGCTACGCCTATCTAATGAGATAATTTTAAGCGTTCTATTAGCTTTATAAAGTAGCCCTCAACGTAGAACATGTTAACTTTTGCCATCCTAAATTAACCTAGAAAATACATTTTGAGTAAAATTTGGCTCTAATTAATGCGAATGGTTTCATAATATAGGTTTTTAGAAATTGTGTCAGTTGAAGACCCATTCCTAGCAATGAAATTGTTTTGTCTGGCAACTCAACATATTGTAAAACTACATAGCTGCTCTACTTCACATAGGGATTTGAAGTAAGAACATATCAAAATTTAATTAAAGCCTATAATTACTCATATGAGACCTAGCGAACTTTTCCCTTTCCAAATTCAGTTTCAGTAATTGAATTTTGCCATAGAATAGTATCTAACTTCTTTCAAACTAATGAAAAACATTTTAGGACTTTTTTTCTAAACACACCTACCAAATTAATATATTATTATAGTTATTTTATTATCTGTTGTAGGAAGGAAAAACTGCTTAAGTCGACTTAAGCTCAAATAAAAATACATTCACGGATGTTCTGAAATCCGATTCACTTCGAAAATGGAATGAAAGCAATCTTCAAAAGCTCCGCATTTCGATAATTAACACCAAATCGGATTTATGTTTCGGTAAATCGAAAAGGAATCATTATCATATTTCATTTGTTGAAAAACAAATCCGATTCCATCTTATTTGTCGCAATGCAGAGCTCTTGAAGATTGCTTTCATTCCGTTTCCGAAGAGAATCGGATTTCAGAATATGCCTGAGTATAAATATTGTATAAAAACAAAAAGTTTATGTTGTATTGTTTTCTGATCAAAATCGACTTATATTTTTCCTTCCTGCCACAGATATAAATAAAGATAAATATTTTGTATGTACCTTTTCCTTTTATCTTTTTTATTATTTCCCTAGTGAAGTTATCATGTTGAAATTGCGCATATCACACAAACAAATAATTACTAATGATAATTTGTGTTAATTTTAATAAAATTGATTCTTCAAATATTGGACCCAAAAAAAAAAAAACAAATTTGTCTACAATTCTCAGGAGAAAAAAATAAACCAGTTATGAAATTACGCATCAAACTTGTCACATTTTTTGCTCCGGTAAATATTGACAAACATTTCAGTCCATAATGAAAAGAAAAAATAAATTCTTAAAAACCTTTTTTTTATTGTTAAAAATTAATCAAATTTTTTTTTGCATAGTATGTCTGGTAAAAACTTTAAGTTCTATTTCAAGTTTTTAGAAAAGTAAAAAAAATTCTAGATTGAAAAATTTTAGCATAATCATCATCCTGTTAAAACGCAAAAAAATCAAAATTTACTAATGATACTTCAACATTTTGATATATCACTTTACATTCTAGCCCAGTAAGCATTTGAAAGATTTTTGAATCTTGCAAATTGAGAACTCTTTCAATAGAGTCTCTTCTACTCTTCAGGGAGGTCATCGAAAATCAAATAATTTTTAATCCTCATTGCAATAATTTCGTAATTCTTCGTTGATATTATTTGAGCACCGTACTTAAGCGAATAGTATGATCAATTTAAGATCATAAAACAATTATTACGATATTATTTTATTGTAGTAGATTATTGTCTAGCGCCACACAGTGGCGACATCTGGCATTTCTCAGTGCAAAAATCATGTCTTCTGAACCATTTAAGGTATTTTAATTCTGTTTTCGGTTTTAGTTGCTATTACAATCTCAAATTTCATTTAGATTGCATTGCAGGGTGAAAAGCAATGTTTTGCTGAAGTTCCCGAAACGGTCAAATATTTCAGAAATTGGACGTTAAATGAAAAAATAAAAAAACTCGTGTCCAATAATTTTCAGAGATCTATTCATCGATATAAATTTTGACCCCCTCTCAACCCCCGACGGAGGTGGGTCGGGGAAAGTTCAAAATTTTAAATGGAAACCTCCATTTTTTATTGCAGATTCGGATTTTACGTAAAAAAGTACAAAAATTTTGTAAAAAAAATGTTTTGTTATCCTGCCTAGATGGCGCTGTTATCGACAAAAACAAAATCAAAAATATAAAGTTTTGTACTTAAAACTTCGTGAAATTAGCCTTTTTATCCATAGGTTTCGCCATAAAAGTTGCTCTTGAACTAAGGGTTGTAAGTAAAACCATACAGTTTTTGGAGCACAAGCTTAAAAATAAACACCAATTAGTTGTGTAGTGAGCCGAGCTTCACAAAAATCGAAGTTTTTTTTTAAACTGAACCCAAAACTTAAAAACTACCCTAAAAGCAATGCATTCAAAAAAAATTCATAAAAAATAAAAACTATTAAAAACACTTGGTTTTTTGCTAATCAGTTTTATCAGACAAGACCATTAATGCTTAAAGTGCAAGAAAAAATTAGTTTTCTTTAACCATTTGCCAAAGTATTCAACCTAAATATGAAAAATTTTTCTCTAAAATTAAATTTTTTCGCTAACTTCAAAATTTACTCAATTTTGAGAGGCTGTTAAAACCAAACCACTGGCCAGAATGGGTTTAAATTTTCAAATCTTTTAGCTTCTAACGTTTTTCTATCTGATGGCAATATCAGATTTGTAAAAGGGACCCACTCGAAATTGTTTTTTGCAAATCCTTTTCGTGAAATGACGCCATGAGCCACATGTTTCATGATGAAAATCGTAATAACTCATGTAGATGCAGCTATAATTTTTAAATTGTATTTAGAATTGTTGAGCCTATTGAGTTTTAGTAGTCCGTAAGATATCTTTTTCGAACATTTTTTTGAAATTCCATTCGAAGTTGAAAAAAAGGGTAAAAATAGTGTTTCAGAAAAGTACGTATACAGTCACCTCAGACATTCAAAATAGAAAAATCCTTTATTTTGAGTGTTACTTGTTAGTATAAGGATCGTTTATAGTATTAATAGAAAAAAATTAATTAATGCAGACAAATTAGAACCTCATCTTGAAAAAAAAAAACAAAAAAAAAATTGAAAAACCCTGAAAAACCATTGACTTTGACCAGCTCTACAAAGCGAACCATTTTTTCAAATAAATTAATATTTTATATTCTTGAGTATTGAGTATTTCTTTATCGAACTGCATCATTAGATTTGCCATCAGAATATAAACTCGCGAATAATTGATCACCATAGCGACTGAAAAAGTCTTTTTTGCGTTAAAAATTTTTGCTGGGAAACTAGAAATATTTTTCGCCATATCATTGTTTATATCCTGGTTTATTTTTTTTTTTCATAATACTCTTAAATAGAATTATTTTTGGTACACTTGTAAATTTTAAAAAATGAACAAGAAGTCAATGAATTTGCAATTTTTTTTTAATAGCGGATCTTTGAAATTGAACATTTACTGAATATCCAAAAAAAAAAACAACATTTATAAACGAATTTATATGCATTATCGCAAAATAAAGCGTTAATGGTATAGTGAAGGCATAACATAGCAACATTCAAAAATATGATTTAGATTTCAAAATACTCGATCATAATGAATATGTGGTTTGATTCATAAAGTCCTCGAAAAGTTTAATGTAAAATGTATCCATCTTAAGCCCGATATTTATAGAGATTGAGCTTTTAATTTGATCTATGCTCTTTATATACAATAACCAAGATTTCCACTACAAGTTGAACCTTTTCTACTTCAAATTAACCTTTTTCCGAAGCAAAATAAACTTTTTCCAATTCAAAATAAACTTTTCCAAATAAAAATAATAAAGGTTTAACTTGGAAAGGAAATCCTTTATAGACATAAAAGATATTAAATTTTTTTGTTGATAAGTATTCATAGTTATATAATTTAATATCTTTATTTATTTTAGAAGCAATCATTGGTACAATAAGAAATTCATTCATTTAGCATACAAATATATATACAACAATATACATATAATAATTTCTTTCATTTTTTTAATTTCAGCAAACTGTAAGTGCTAAAATTTATGATATCGTATACACCCACAAGTAAGTCTTAAAAAAGTTTCAATTTAAATTCATCACACACCTGTACATACTTTGTTTGAAATGTCAAATCCTCATTTAGTCAATAAATCTCCTTTAGAATATTTTTGATGAGAAAAAAAAACAAAGAAAAAAATAAAATTTTGAATTTATTTTTTGTCAATTTGCACAATATGTAATAAAACAAAAATCATTGTTCTCGTCAAAATTGTTTAAAAATTTGTTGATTTTTTTTCCTATGATTAATGTTTTATTTCTTCAATTGCACAATGAATTTTGATAATTTACTGTCAATTTTTTCTTTTTATATTAAATTTTATTATTCAAAGTTAATTGAAAACTTTCGTCTCATTAATAACAATGATGACATTTAATTTTATTTTTTAACAATAAATTTGCATTATTTAATTGCTTCACCCACAATTCTATTAATAAGTTTGAGTGTAATCTTTGGCCTTGTCAAAAGCTAGGTACCCTAGACTTTACATTTTATTCGAATTTCAGTTATTTATTTCGTAAGGACAATAGTCGATATTCAACTAAGATTTACGAATCTCTTTATAAACTTTTCTAACATCGAAATAATGATGAAATTATGTGCCTGGAAATAGTAGTAACATAAAAAAGTTATTGATTCTAAGCCGATGGCTTGGCTCGAAGAATATTAATAATTTTTAACAGAAGTTCCTAAGGATGTGCTCCACATCCTTTAAATTTCTTGGGTCACCCTAACATTTTAGAGCAAACTTTTTTACAGGAATCGTTTAGCTAATTGTATGAGCTTTCTTAGAGTGCATTCGGTTTTGTTTGGTATTATTTACTTTCCTACTTTTTGACTTTTATAATTTTTTTTTGGAATCCTTGTTAAATTTTCTTTAATTTGGTACTCAGAGAAAACAGTGTGATTTGGTGATAATTAAAAACTAATATATTTCGATTCGCCTATATAATCGAATATTTGATATTATTTAATGAGCGGCATATTTGAGCAATTTTATTGGTTCAGTCGTATATTTGTTAATAAATACCAAATATATGTTTGAATCTAAAAACCTTCAATATTTTTTATTTAGACTTTTATAACTATTAATTTCTTTATTAATTAGGAACTAATATGGCAATATCTAGGATCACGCTGACAATATAATATTTGGTATAACCCAGTGTGCCAGACGGTTCAAATCTCCGCTTTTTTATCCGTTACGGATCCGTTACTGATCCGTTGGCGGGAGAGATTCCCAAAAAAAATTCGAATCGTTTTTTTTTTTTTTTTGGAATTTCTCCCGCAAACGGATCAGTAACGGATCCGTAACGGGCAAAAAAGAGAAGATATGAACCGTCTGGCACACTGGAAAATTAAAAACAAAACTCTTCTCTGAAATTTGAATCCACTCGCCAAGTTGCAAAAAAAATTAAAAAAAAATAATAAAAATCTTTTCTGTGTGGGGATCGAACTCATTCCTCCATACTCCCTCAGGTTATCAGTTAAACGTCTTATGCATTCAGCTAACAGTCAAACAAATAGTCAAACAAAAAATTTGACAAGTATTGATTGTTTTTTATTACTTATAATAATGTCAGAATGTTTTTGAAGATTTTCAATACAAGTTGAGTTTTTTATATGAATTCTTGTTTAAAATTAATGTATGTAGATAAAGTTAGCTCATTGTATAAGTCGTTTGACTGATAACCTGGGGGAGTACGTTCGAATCCCAGACAAGAAAGTTTTTTTTTAGTTATTTTATTTTTTAGAGTGCATTCGAATCTCAGACCAGGTTTTTTTTCACATCATAGCAAATATTTGACATCAAACAGATATCAGTTTTGGCCCAATCAACCATATTTCAAGGTCCAATTAAAGGCATATTGATATTTAACGAAATTTGTTAACTATTAACAAATATTTTCTAGCATATTCAATCAAATATATATTTCTGTGAGGGAAACATACTCTTTTCTCAGAGTAGTACACTTATCACTCCAATTTGTTAAATTAAGGTCAAAAATTATTTGCCAGAATAAGCCGTTTGCGTAGTACTTTTTTCTGATCTCAAATCAAAAAATTGGTTTGACAAATGTACTTATGACCAAATTAAAGGAAATTTATTGATAATTCCAAAAAAAAATTATTAAACGGAATTTTAATAGGAGCTTTTCATACTAAAGTGGTCGCTAAGTTCAAAAAGTAGGAACAAAATATAAAATATCATCTTTAAAGAATCAGAACTTTGTAAAATACTTTTAAACCTTATGAACCAAATACAGTTTTTGAAACTCCAGACAATTTATTGTACTAAAACTCTAAAACCTTAGGGTGACCAAAGAAAAATTTTTTTATAAAACAAGTCAGAATAACACTATAAATAAATATTATCACTATAAATCCTCAGCGGTGAGTTTTAGACACCCTAACTAGGTGGAATTTTTAGTTATTCTAAGCCTCCTCTATCACCTCCCAGAAGCTTCGTTACGTCAACGTTAACACCCCATATAATTAAAATTAACAGATATAATCTGAAGATTTTAGTCGATTCTCAAATTGTAGTCATTTCGGTATGGAAAAGTGCATGAAAAGTTATCTAAATTTTACATGAATAACGAGCCTTGAAAAAAAAATGAAATTCGTATAAAAATACTTTTCATATCAATGATCAAAATAACACACACAAGAATTTCTAAGATTTTTATTTAAAATGATAATATGTAAACAATACAAATTCAGGAGTTAAAATAAGATTTGGTTTTTCTAATATATGCAATTATTGCTTCCTAATATGAATTTCCTATCTAATGTATATGTTTTAAATCTTTCCATCTTAACAAGTCAATTACATGTTAAAGTACATATATGTTATAAGTAGGGGAAAGTGGGGAATCGTGGGCCATGGGGAATCGTGAGACACCGCCACCTTTTGGCAGTATGTCGAGATAAATAGTTAAATGCAACTGTAATCGTTTTCTCTTAGCCTCAACTTATTTTTACATTGGTTGTTGACAAACGTACGCGTTTTATTTGCTTTGTACAATACTCGCCCAAAAAAAAGTATCTGCAAAACTTTATTTGCGTGTTTGATTTCCATCATTCTTGGACGAATTGCTACGACAAAACACAGGTAAATATGTTTTTGATTATCGTTAGACCTTTGCCTTTCAACATTCAAAAGTAATTTTGCATGACACTTCAACAAGTCAATTACACGCCGTTGTTTTGCAAAAAGTAGCTTGTGGGGAATCGTGAGCCACTTCGTGGGCCACCCGTGTTTTGACAGTTTTCGTATCAATACACATTTGTATGTTGTGTTTATGATGTTTTGTGCAAAATGGAGGCTGTGAATCAATAAATAAAACAATAAATACATATTTTGTATCAAATTTTCCTATTTCTTTGTTAAGAGAATGGGGATCGTGCATAACCCTTCTACTTCATTTTGTCGATTAAAATAACTTTACTTGTCACTTCAACTAATTCAATAAAGTTTTGCATCATAATTGTTTGATTTTTACTTAATTACGGCGGTGGCCCACGATTCCCCACCATTTTTGAAAATCGCAAAAACACTAATTTTTTTCAAACCACGAAAAGTCGGAAAAAACAAAAGAATTGTTAGAAAGTGTAATAGTCAAAAGTTACCTAACTTCATATAGAATAACATACCATATTACAATTTGCAAATTTTTTTTTTTTTTTTTGAAGATATTTAACAAAATAAAAACGTGGCCCACGATTCCCCACCTTCCCCTTATTTATTAACTACGCAGCTATTTAGAATTTTCAACAAATTACCCATTATCATATATGAAACTTTTAACAAAAAAAAAAAAACATTAACAATATGCAAACTCATCTTTTTTTCCCACAATACCACACTCAAGGTAATTTCATGTAAACTAAACAATGTGTAAAACAATTTTATAAAAATTACTATTTATATGTATAGCATGTATGTAATTTTTAATTTTTTTCCACCAAATGTTCTCCCAACAAAAAAAAAAAAGTTAAATTGATAGAGTTAAAAATGTCGACACATTTTTTTTTTTTTTTTTCTAAAGTACAACTTTCCTTTCCAGTTGTTTTTTTAACAAATTGTTATTAATTTTCCTGTACTACATACATATGTAAATATATATGAGTATACGAATACTACACATGTATGAGAAAATAAAAAGTTTATTGAATTCCATCTAAAGAACTTTAACGAAAACTCTCCCACTATAAAGTTATAGTGAATAACCGTTTGTGAGTAATATTTTCATTACATACTTATCTACATACACATATTATTTTCTACATTTATTTTTGGATAGCAATTTTAATTTAATGTTCTATTCAATTTTTTTTTTTTTTTTTTTTTTAATTTTTTAATTTTTAAATTAAGAATTTGCATGCAAACTGCAGCTGATATAATATTTTTCATATATAGTTCGTTGTATTTGGCATGTGTTTGTGACGACAGTACTCGTATTCGATTGAAATTAGTTTCAATCTGTTATACGAGTACTATTCACTGTTATGTAAAAGCTCAAAAACTTCAAGCTTTTGTCGTTATTATTATTATTATCAACGGTTGGGGACTTTAATTGCAAAATATTGTATAAACTTACTATATATATGTATGTAGATATTTAAGTTGTTTGATGAAGTTTTATATAAAATTATATATCAAATGTAATTCTTCAAAAAAAAAAAAAATGTGAAATCAAGTTATATTTAAATATTTGGGTAATAATTTCATAAATTCTGCTTCTTCTGTTTATCATCCAAGTCCCAGATAAGATAAGACTAAAAATGTTGCATAAATGCATCAATTTCTCTTTGTTCTCAAAAATGTTCTAAGTATTCGCTTCTTATTTCTCCATTTCGACATAAAGTAATAGCTTTTCGGATAATTTCATCTCTGGGCAACGTTCCGAATCCGTTTTATTCTTTGTACATATTTGTATTCTCCTATAACTCCTAGAATGAGCATAGCGCCTTAATGAAATGCCTCAAGTTATATAAATAACTGTGCGATAACTTTTATCTCTTGTCACGACTTTCTCAATTCTTGAATTTCCTTCTCCAACGACCTTTTTCGGATGGTTTTGGACCGACCTTTTGCGATTCCAAGACAAGGTCTTCAATCTTGCTTTGCATATCTAAGTGTTTGTAGGATTGTGGAGAGATGTCGTCAGCATAGTTGAGATCTTCTTGGTGTTCGATAAAGTTACAGCTGATACCTTAGCCATTGCCTTGTACTTTATGTATGATAAGAAAGAAAACTAGTGATTGATAATCGCAGAAAATAGTAGTTTTAGTGGAATCCTGCTTGTTGCTTTCGTATGACCGAATCAAATTTTGCGCTTACTTTGATTAAAAGCACATTTTTCTGTGCTTTTGATGGTAATGAGAGCAAAGTTATTCCTCTAAAATTTTGGCACTCGCTAAGGTCACTTTTTTTGGCAACTTGACTAGCATACCATATAGCCAATTTTCTGGCACTTGCTCTTCGCTACAGATTCTGGAGAGTAGAGAATGAAGAATTTTAGCTGACGTTGTTGAGAATACTTTAGCTGCTCAGCTGAAGTTTGAAAGTTACCGGCGGCCTTTTTATTTTTCGTGCCTGGGATAGCTGATTTTTTTTTTCACTATTTCATCGGTTGTAGGTGGCTATGATTGGATTCAACTATTACTGCCAGTCACTGCGCCAGTTGTAGTTGGTGATTCTGATTGAGGGAGTGTGGTAGGCGTGGGATTCAGTATTCCACAGAAATTCTCTTTTCATCGTTTTAGTTGATCATCTGAAGATTTTAACAGATTTCCGTTATTGTTTTTAATAGGGCGATTATGTTGGAGTTTTCTGTCAGATAATTTTTGAGCATTTGCAGCGCTTTCCGCTTCACTTGCGAGTTCGTTATACTTTTATCTTTTGTCTTGTCTCACTTCTATTGAAAGACTTCGTGAGAGATGGTGGCTAGAAGTCGGCAAGCTTTATGTGATATTGTTTTGTTTTATAGAGACTTTTGAAAAGCAAATTTGAATTCCACAAAAAAATCATTAGTCAATCTTGTACGATATTACTTTATCCAGGCATACACTCAGAAAAAAAAAATTGTTTCATATAAAGTGCTGCCCATCACTAAACACTAATTTCTCCCATCTATCTGATAGCGTATGAATTCCATTATAAATTACGCTTTGTTGATCGTAACTTGGATACTTAGATTCACGGATGATGTTGACGCATAAATCTGACTTTGCTCACGATCCACTTCGCTTCTGATTATCGTACTACATATGTCCTCTTTCTATCGCCAGTCAGGGTAAAATGCAAAATGCTGCTGTTGAACCAACAGTTACACCTACGAAAACGCCGTTTGATTTATTAGGCTTTAACTCATACTGCAACCAATGTTCGTGCTACTGTATCTTTTTTATTGCCGTAAGATAGATTGCTAATAAAGACAAGTACAAGCATTTCAACAATCATTTATTCTTCGTTCAACTATTTTGTTTCTAAATATTGTTAACAGTTTCGCTCTTGAAACAACAATTTCCATTCATAAATTTCCAACATTTTTTCTCTTTTAATACAACAATTTTCATTCTTATTCATTCAACAACTTTTTACTTAATTAAACAATTTTTCGTTATATATTATAGATAACAATTTCGTGTTTAAAACAAGAGCAAAAGTTGTTGGGAAGATTTCAACCAACATAAATTCTTGAATCAAAACATATAGTTGTTGGAAATACAATTTTTTTTTCTGTGTGTAGAGATAATTAATATTATCTTTGGGCTAAATTCTAAAGATGTAATCTTAAAAGATATTGAAAAATTTAGAAATATGATAATTTTTATTGAACAGTGAGCTTTTAGAAAACTCAACCCCAAACATATACACCTATATTAAAGTATCGCAATTACATAACATAACCCTGTAACTTTTAAGGGCGTTTTGTACAATCGATTAAAGCCCTTCCACACTATCTCACATTCTGTTTACGCATGCCAAATTTGTGGGATGCAAATTAAGTATAATACATAGTATGGAAACAAAGTTTGACAGTCGGTCTGGCAACACAGCTCAATCAATTTGACATGTCTGCATACAAAAAATTTTTAAGAACATTTCTATAACTGATTTCCATCACATTTTTGAAATGACATGTATTAACAGAATATGAGATAGTGGGGAAGGCCTTTTATACACATAAGCTATGATCTTTGTTTAAGCTCACAAACGCTATAATTTGTATTTCTATGTAATTTTTTTGAAATATTTATCATGCCGTTGTGTTTTTCCACAATAATATTACTTATTAAATGAAAATGTATTACTAATGTTGTAGAATTCTATGGAAGTTTTTGTGAAAAAAAAAAAAAAAATAAATAAAACAATTAACTTGAACTTCGTAGTAAAAATTAATTAATTTAGCCTTTATAATTCGTCTATAAATAAATTCATAATTTTAATCAAAGCCTTTTACAGTAAAAATATCTATTTATTTGTTTCTTTAATTTCACTGATAGCTATAATAATTAAACAATCATCGTATTTTCTATAGATAAACCAAGTCATGTGATCCGTATTATTTTTGGTCAATACTAAATCAAGTTATCACAGAATCTTATTGAATAAAAATGAAAATATAATATTTCACAAGACATTCGCGAAAAGATAAGACCATTTAATTGCTACTACAGATACTTTAGACCAGTCAATATGTAGAAAGGTTTTTTTTTTTGAAACAGTAGACATCGTAAGTTTAGAATAAAAGAGAAATGTTTGAAAAACCATAAACGTAAGGTGTTAAAAATAGCACTATTCATTCAAATAAGAGCACGTGATTTTAATAATTTGTTTTCATTGTTTTTTAGTCAACGAAAAGGTATAACCTTTAAACGATTTTTTTTTTTTTTCATTGCCTTAAAAGTCAAAATAAAGGTGTACACAGAAAAGTAAATATAAAATTAAAATTTTTTTTTTTTTTTGATTTAGTTTTGAAAATACTAAAAACCAACAAATATTCACAAAATAAAAAAATGTTAACCATACATATCGAGTCCTATCTCCACATTTTGCGATTTTGAGATTTTTGCAGATATGGCAACATTTTGAGCTTCTTTACCGTGTGGAAAACTGTGTGATGTCAAAATACCACTAAAGCACCAAAATATTTGAAAATTAAAAAAAATCCTATCTCCAAACCGTAATTTTTTCAAAAGCGCTACTGTACTATCTCCACTAAATATTCAAATAAGTCACATTTTTAAAAAAAAACCCCATCGTTTTTTCGCGTTTTCTTCGCGTTTCATGACTTTTTGCGACATTTTATTGAACAAATTTGGTTTCACCCAAGGCTCCACTGTTGTTGGAACCAAAAATTCAAAAAAAAAAAAAAAAAAAAAAAAATTGGTTTTTTCGTGTTTTCTACGCGTTTCATGACTTATTACGACATTTTAGTGGAAAAAATTCAAAAAATGTACTAAATACGTCGTTTATTTCAATAGTAGTGGAATTCTATATAAGGGCAAAAGTAATGACATACTATAAATTGGCTGGGATTTCGTTAGAAATTAATAAAATTGGTTAAAAACATTAAATTATGTTAAAATATACTATAGGTAAAAATATTGCATATATCGTTATATCAAAATAGCAGCCAATTCTAAAGAACCACTGTTTGAAATCTTCTTTTTGCATTTCCCAACAATTAGAAAAATAGAGTTGGACTATAGCGCTCTAAGGTATCGATATGTTGTCAAATGAAATGAATTAAATAATTCTGTAAATTTTTAAATTTTTTATACCTAATGAAATTAAAATACTTATCAATAATTCGAACAATGCTTTGAAGCTTAAAATTTTTCTGTTAAGTCCAAAATGTTAATGAATTTTTAAATTAAACAGCTCAACGAGTCCGGAATAAAAACTTAAATATTTTCCATAGTAATTTTATTACCAGTATGTACACCCTGGAATTCGTATCTTCTAGTCATATATTTTTTTTATTTTAAGATCGTTTGATTGCAGTGTACTTGTACTTGTACATTCCAGTTATGTATTGTCACTTAACATTTTGCTTTCATTTGATACCCTGCAAAATCCATTAAGTGAAAATTTTAAAAAAAGGTGGGACTGGTGTAATAAAAAAAAATGCTTTATCATCAGTTAGTTCTTTGTTTTTTTTTTTTTTGTGCATAGTTCTTGAGTGACTATAATAATAATTAATCGCTGTGAGCTAAAACCAAAGAATTATTGAGTCTAATGAGTCATAAAAGTAAAATGTTCTTAAAAGTAATGTAACTCAACTACTAAGGGCCGGTTTCACAATGTACAGTTAAGATATTTTTAAACTAAAGCTTACTAACGGAAGCTATGGGTATAAACTTTCCGTTAAATTATTTGGATTTCAATAAATTCCATTTTTTAACTTATGGTTAAATATATATTGTGAATAAATAACAAATTTCCCCTTAAAATGTTTTCAAAAAATGTAAACATTTCAAATGCTTTCATATGAATTTCAAAAAAATATTTGAATTTATTTCAATCTGCCAGTTAAATTTTAACTGAAGAAATTGTGCCAGTTAAGTTAACTGAACGTTAGAGTTTATTTTCCGTCAGTTAATAAATTACTTTACATTGAGAAAACAATTTTATTCAAACTTACTGTTAAAGTTTCAGTTAAACGTTAACTGGACATTGTGAAAACGGCCCTTAATCATATTATTTTATATATTTAAAAGTTTAAATATTAATGTTACCAAAAGAACCTTTCCAAAATGTAGCGTGAAGTGTGAACATTTTTTGATTAAATCATTCGAACATACAAGAGGCAATCTATCGTGTGATAAGATTTTTTTCAACTTCCTACTTTTAGAGACATAGGTACGTACATATGTGTGAATATACCACACACTACAATTTAAATATTTATTATTGATTTCTGTACACGAGCCTCTGTCAAGGTTCTTAAAGATTTTATCTCTAATGAGTACTAAGTTTTTTTTCTAATATGTATAGCATTTAGGCTAGGGTGTTGTGAAGAATGTTTTTTTTTCGAAATTTTACTCATCTGGTTTCCCTTATTTAATTTTTTTCTTTTTTAAATTTGATCTATGCATACATATAACATACATAAATTTAAATAAACCTTAAACCGTTCAATTTAAAAATTCTTAAAAATGTGTGAATTTATTAATATATTTAACATTAAAATATTGGAATATTAAAATATTAATCGGAATTTATAAATCTATCCACCTTTTCCGGGAATCCTGTCATTTACCTTTTTGGAAGAGCCGGTCCATTTACGCTTGAAGTCAGACATGTCCTGGGATAACTTTCCTGTGTTCTTCAATTCTCTATTCACAAGCGCCCAATATCTCTCCACAGGCCGGAGTTCTGGACTGTTGGGTGGGCTTGCCTCCCGTGGTACAAAATTTACATTATTATTTGCATACCACTCGAGGGCCTTTTCTCCATGGTGGCATGATGCTAAATCGCGCCAGAAATATGTAGGCACTCTGTGCTGTTTTAGAAAAAGTAAAAGCCGTTTTTGAAGACACTCTTTAATATACATTTCTGTATTTGTAGTTAATGATGTCACAAATGCTTGGCTTCATTTGACACAACTCCAAGTGGCTTGCCACACAAGAAACTTTTTCGGGAATTTTGTTTGCTTTTCTGTCGGGTATTGTTCTTGAATATTACTTCGTCCATCAGCCACATAAAAATCTTGACCCAGAAGTTGTAAAAAGTCTGCCAGAACATAGGTTTCATCATCCATCACACAGCACGTAAAAATAATAAAATTAGACCTCAATTTTCCAGCTCGTTTTTTTGCTTCTAAATTCTTGAACGCATTGCGATCTGCAACTTTCTGAACTTTATGCGACTTCAGCCCAGCATTAGCTTTGGTTCTGCATACAAAAAAATCAGAGCATTTAACTACACGAGCTGCTTTTCTGACAGAAGTGTTCGGAGCTCTTCGAAAGAGTTGTTCGACATCTTTTGCCTTACTTTGGACCTTTTCTCTTCCTGATCCAGGTTCTCGTGCAATGTATAAGTCTTCTTTATACTGTTTAATGGCTTTTGAAACAGCGTGACAATGAACCTTGAGATCTGTTGCTATGTTTTTGAAAATCCACAATGGATTTTTTTGAAAAGTTTTAACTATTTTTTCACGTACTTACTTTTATTTCGCTGTCTATTTTGAAAGAAATAACAGTTGAAAATGAATAATATTTACTGTTCATAAAAAATTTTGTGTTTTTTAATGGGGCGGAACAGCAAAGAATAACAAACATTTTTCATTGAAAATGGCTTTATTGTTTTTCAAAATATTCCTCTTGATGATCAATACACTTTTGCATTCGTTCAAACCATTTGTCATAGCAGTTTTCCTATTCCTCTTGAGACACCTCCAAAACATGTTTTTTGAAAGCTTCAACTGTTTCTTCGGCGCTCATAAATCGTTAACCACGTAGTTTACCTTTGATGTTCGGGAACAAGTAGAAGTCATTGGATGCCAAATCAGGACTGTACGGAGGATGAGTTATCAATTCGATGTTCGACTGCTCAAAAATTCACCTGTTTCACGAGATGTGTGAGAGCTCGCATTGTCATGATGGGGAATGATTCGTCTTCAGGGGTTGGTTTTGCGAGTTTCTCCGAAGACTTCCGGCAAACAAATGGTCGTGTACCACTCAGAATTGACCGTCTTACGATGCTCAAGCGGAACAGTGCCCACATGACCCATTCGGCCGAAGAAACAGGCGACCATTTGTTTCTCTCATGAACAACTTTTGTTGGATCTAGCTCGTCTTAGAATACCCACACGGTCGATTGCTGTTTTGTTCCTGGCTCATAGGCATATATCCTGTCACGATCTTATACACGTCTTTTGAAGTACCACGGTCGAATTTTTTAATAATTTCCTTACGGCAAACGATGCAAGCCTTTTTTTGAGCGATTGATAAATAATGGGGTTTCCAACGTTTTTTACAACTACTTAAGTGTTCATGCAAAATCGAATGTATTGGAGTGGAACTAATGTGCAAGGATGCCTCTAACTCACAATTTGCCACATGACGATTTTTTATTATCAGTTCATGCACTGCATCGATGTTTAGTAGCACAACAACCGATTTTGGACTACCTTCACAATTAAATTCACTATACCACCCATATACTGTGATTTTTGATGGTGCTTCATCGCCATACTAAGGACTAAGTTCATCGAAACATTCTTGTTACCATAATTTACGTCGAAAGTTGTGAAAAATAATCCAACGAAAACCTTTTCTTGAAATTTAAATTTTTTTGCCAAATTGATTTTCTTAACTCAATGGAAACAAAACAAATAGCACTTGTACATCAAAACGTTGTGAGTACGTTTATGCTAAAACATGTCAAACTTTATTATGGTGTTGTCAGATTTTAGCTACCATTAGTGTTGCCAGTTCCCGAAATATAAGTAGTGCCCCTCGTATATCTCAAAAAATATACTTATTTCAAGAATATATCATTCGTTAAAAAAAACTTTCTTGCAAAACTGCTACCCAAATCATATTTATTCAAAGAATATTTTAGCTTTCACATGAACATTTTTTTTCTAGTTTCATTCCACCCTAACATTGATAGGTACTACAATCGTAGAAAGTGATATCAGTCAGTTATTTTCCCTCAAAGTTATTTCTTTTAATTATTTATTCGAAGTTGTCTCAATATATAGAGTTGAAGTAATACAATAATTAAAAGTACAAGAAATGATAAAATCTATAGATTTTTATAATTAAAACGCATTTGGCGTTTTATATGTACATATTTTTACCATTATTTAAAAAAAAGCAGAAATAAGGTGATTCACAAGGTATATCGAGATAATGTTGTAAAGTTTTTTAAATCGCTTATTTTATCATAGAGTGATATGATGTAATATACGACTTTATAAGACCTCATGAATTACTCTAATAAATATCGACAGACCCGAATAGAACATTGTAGATATTCCTTATTTTGAAAAATTCTTTCTCTGAAAGATCATCTTCGGTCAAATCAATAACGTTTTGAACGTTAAATATGGTATATTCTGTATGAAATATTTTTATATTAAATATTGTACTAACACAAAAACTAAGCATACCACATACAGGTACAAATATTTGTAAATTTATATGTAACGCTTAAAATGATATCGCATAGAAGTTATTTTCCCACGAGGATCAGATATATGGTGATGCCAAGATTAGACTATTGATTTGTGTAAATAAAAAAATAAAAAAAATCCGCAAGCAACATAGTACACATGAAAAAAGTGAAATTTATACACGAAAAGTGGCCGTGGCACCAATTCCAAAAGGAAAAACTTTCCATGCAAATCGCCTCCGATATATCGTCACTATGTACGATGCATAAATCTTTCAACTGCCTGCCGCCCACAATTTAAACCTGAAGATCCCAAATAGAAAAGTCAACAACGCGACAGTTAAGTAGTTGCTCACAAGTTCCTTGATAAAACGGCACAATCACAATAATGTTATCACTGAATGAAAACAAAACAAAAAACGAAAACATTTTTCCCATATTCCCTCTAAATAACAAGTGTGACGCGTTATTTCATTGATCGCAACGCGTTTGTGGTACCTATCACAGCCATATTCAGTAATTATAATTGATTTGGACATTTATTACCAAATGAAATCACAATTGTTGACGATTAACAATGTCACACAATCGCCCATATTTGCCGATTGTTGATTATCGATTGTTGTTATTGCTGATATTCTTTCCGATAACTATTATGAAGTTACGTTTATGGTGATTAATTGTAAGAAACTGAATTTTATTGCTTTATTGATAGGTACCTTCGTTAATCAGGTTTTCTTTCTGTTCTGAATGAATAAAAAAAAACGTACAGTGTGAAAAAAAAAAAATGATTTTTCTTTTCATCCACTTTTTCTGGAAATTCCGCAATTACGCCAATGTTGTTTATCAAAATCAAAAGAATTTGCCAATTTTTTTTGCCGCTGCTGGTTAGCAACACTTTCCATATAAATATTGAAATGACAACACAAAATTATTCCCCTATTTTATCTTATCAATGCAATGATGAAATATTAAGTTTAATATTTCAAAATTCCGGTTATTTTGTATCATAATTGAAAGAAGTAATATTTTCATTATTTCAAGCAGAAATTTAGTATGAAACTTGAACTTTGAATACTGTGTTGTTGGAATTATTGTTTTTAGCTCCAGAAGTTAAATTGGAACATATCTGCACACTGTTAGATTCAAAATACTTACTTATAATAGCTAAAGCAAGAGCTCATCATCTCGCAGAAGTCTGTTGGTAATGCTGCTTTTACTGAGATACATAAGTACTTTGCACAATTTCAAATTTGATAGACTTTTTAAAGCCAAAGTTCTGCAACCGGCAGAATTGTAAAGTTTAACTATCGACACGAAGATTGTCGCCACCCTAGCTCTGAGAGATGACGGGAAGTGGTGTCGATATATTTTTGAAGGTTGCATGCTCATAGGTCCGAAGTGAATCAATTCTCAGCTTCGTAGTAGGTCGAAAACTGAAATCCAAGACATGGATTCTTGTGTATTTTTTCTCGTAAAATCGAATGGCATCATCAGTTTTCTGATTAGATGTCCATTTTTGGCGTTAAGTGAACTTTTTAGCTCCAAAAAGTCGAAATTTTTCCAAATCGCCTGTTTGAGCACTCCACAATTGAACAGAAAAAATCTTGGAAAAATTTGAAATGTATATTTTGTTAGGATTTTTTCTGACAAATCCAGTGGTACCATTTTTTTTGGGCTACAACATTATTTTCATTCATGAAAAACGAATTTTTGATTTTTATTATCAAAAAATATCACGAAATCGGACGTAAATATTTAGTCAACGACGGTTCCCAACGTCCGGACGGTTTTTTTTTGGTGCCCCCTAGTAAAATTTTTTTTAGAATATTTTGGGAATTTTTTTTAACCCATTATAAACAAGTTTTTGAAAAAGGGGTCAAAAAGACCCTTAAAAACGGGATACAATGGGTTAAGATGTTCACATAACTAAATGTAGAATCAAGCATGGAATAATATTTTAGAACATTTTAACCCATTATAAACAAGTTTTTGGAAAAGGGGTCGAAAAGACCCTTAAAAACGCGATATAATGGGTTAAGATGTTCACATCACTTAATGTAGAATCAAGTATGGAACAATATTTTAGAACATCTTAACCCATTATAACGCGTTTTAATGGTCTTTTCGACCCCTTTTTCCAAAAACTTGCTTATAATGGGTTAAGATGTTCTAAAATATTGTTCCATGCTTGATTCTACATAAAGTTAGGTAAAAAAAAATTTCCAAAAATATTTTTAAAAAATTTTACTAGGGGGCACCGAAAAAAAAAACCGTCCGGACGTTGGGAACCGTCGTTGACTAAATATTTAGATTTGATAGTTGTTTCAGACACCTTTTTTGAACAGTTTGTCCATCTCCTTTTAAAATCTTCGATATTTTGGGACAACTTTTTTGTGCTCTTTAGTTTTGTTTGTAGAAGAGCCAAATATCGCTCCACTGGTCTTAGCTCCGGACAATTGGAGGATTGGCCTCTCTTGGTACAAAAACTATGTTATTATTTTGGTACCACTCCAGAGCTTTCTTGCCGTAGTGACATGATGCCAAATCGGGCCAAAAATATGTGGACACATTGTGCTATTTTATGAAAGGAAGAAGTCTTTTTTTCAAACATTCTTTGATGTATATTTCGGTGTTTACAAAGCCCACTGTAACAAATCACTTGCTTCTTTTGCCGCAACTGCATATAGCTTGCCATACCAGGAATTTTTTTGGAAATTTTGACTGCTTTTGGATTCTAAATTGTTCTTTAACATTTCCTCGGGCATCAGCAACATACAAATTTTGATCCGGAAGCTGCGTAAAATCTGCCATTACATACGTTTCGTCGTCCATTATACAACATGAATATTTTTGTATGAAATACGATTTTAATTTCCGAGCCCTACTTTTGGCTTCTTAATTTTTTGCAGCGATCCTGTCTGGAACTTTTTAGACTTTGTATGTTTTCAAACCTGCATTGGCTTTAACTTTTCGCACCAAATAGTCAGAGCACTGGGGTAGCCGGGCAGCTTTTCTAGCAGATGTGCTTGGAGATCTTTTCAATATGCTTTAAGTTTTCTTGGCTTTCCCAATATCATGTGGTCCTTGTTTTCTTCCCGAAACAGGTTTCTTATCGATGGTCAAATTCTCCTGAAACTGTTTAATAACATTGGAAACAGTTTGACGGCAGACCTTCAATTCTTTGGCCAATTTGGATGTTTTTGAAAATTTTTAATAATTTTAAGACGCACTTCTTTTTCTTCACTCATTTTGATCAAACTCACAACAAATCAACATTTTTGTCATTAAAACTAATAACTGACATATATTTCAAAGATAACTAGATCAAAGAAATTTATGCAGAACATTACGAAGAATATTTTTGTATAAACCTTAACCCTCAACATGCCCCACAAATAGGTAATTTTTGACCATTTCTCAAAAAGGTACAAAAATTACCCCTTAAACGGCGGAATAATGGATCAACAGAAATATTTGCTATAAAATTTCGCTAATAGTTGACGAACATTATAAAGTCGAAAACTCACCGCGCAGGCCAAAAATTCGTCAATATCAAAAAAGACCACACACATTTCATGATAATAAATTTTTTTTACGTAGTATTCTTAAGTTTAAAGCATTTCTTGACTTTGGTGACCCCTAATGAAATTTTTTGTAGAGTATTTCAAGTAATATTTTAACCCATTATTGCCCGTTTTTGGGAAAAGAGGTCAAAAAGACCCACAAAAATAGCATACAATGGGTTAATATGTTTAAAAAATGTTTTCTGTGTGATTTTTCCCAAAAAAAAAAAAAAATAGTTATAATGGGTTAAAGAATTTCATCCCCATTCTACTGAAAATTTCATTAGGTATCACCAAAGTCAAGAAATGCTTAAAACATAACATGTGTGAAGTCTTTATTAATATTAACTATTTTTTGGCCTTCACGGTAAAGTTTCGATTTTTTCGTGTTCGGCAACTAAAAGTGAAATTTTATAGCAAATATTTCTGTGGTACATATTGATCCATTACTCTCCCGTTTAAGGGGTAATTTTTGTACCTTTTTGAGAAATGGTCAAAAATCACCCATTTGTGGGGGATGTAGAGGGTTAAAACTTTCCACAAAAACATTCCCCTCAATATCTTGTATAAGACTTTAGAAGACATGAAATACCTCTGATCGGAAAATCGAGAACACACGTATAACTTATTTTAAGCCATATTTTTAGAATATATTGGTTTTTTCCAGTTGTGCAAAATGGTGTCGGACGGTGTATCATGTTGGAGATGAAAATGATAGTTCAATAGATTTCAATTTGCTTTGTCTTTTGGATGCGACCATGAACATTGAAAATTTTAATTTGAGTTGATTTGTCAGTACGTTTAAGGCAATTAGACATACACTTATCACAACAAACAGATTTTTAGTCATAAGAATTTATCAAAAGATTTGATTTCTTGAATGCATGAATTACAGAAATCAAGTTTTTGAAATTTGACAGTGTTTCATGAGGTTCATATTTCACGCCTACGAATGTTTTTCATCTACCAGTCAATTTATCTCTTTGGAAAATGTTTCTTTTATTTGTCGAATTATTGAATGCTTACTATGGTTTCTTTTTCAAGATAATACATAACGTTTCCTCAATAATTCTTGTATACTTCGTTAATCATAATTTTATTTCTTAGGATTAAACTTTAAAAACTCGTATTGTACTTAAATTAATTTCATTATGTGTATTTTCCCACACTCACACACTGATACTCTCGTATATTTGCGAAAAGCGGCAGCGTGCGCGATATTTTTGCTTATCTTGGCTAATTTAAACGCGTATCTCGAGTGCTTTCCTGATTTAAAGTACCAAAATATAAAAAAATAAAAAATGAAATCACAGTTAAAACAAAAAGAAGGCAATAAAATCAAATAAAAAAAAAAAACAACAAAACAAAAAATCGCTGAAAAATTAGTTATAGAAAATTTATTTATTGATTTGATCGTCCCGTCTCAGCAGTCATATCTTTAAGAAATCGTTAAATTAATTTTTGTTTAAAATTCGCATTTTGTCGCAATTTCTTGGCATTGTGTTTTTGGCCAAGCAGCCGTACGGAGTGAGAGTTTCTTTTCTTGGACTTGTTTTCTGGTTTTAAAAACATCCGAAATTAATACGAAAATAATAATACAACAACAAAAAACAAATATCGCGTGTGCGCATATTAATAAAACCTATATATTTTGTACACTATATAGTGATACAAAAATATATATCGGTTAATTTGGTTCATTATTTGCGTCACTATTCGTGTTGTTTTCGGTGCTGCTGTTGCTGCTAATGTTGTGCTCTTAACTATTGGATTCATATGTTGAATGTAAATTTCAAATTTCACGATCCGTTTATTCATTAAAAATTTAAATTTTATATAATCGAATGAAATAAGAAAACCTAACAAAAAATCAACGAAAAAATATACCTGGCATATGTACAATTTGGTTGGTGCATACGAATATCCAGCAAAATTTTCGAATTTTGTTTGTTATATTAACAAGCTTTAAGTCAAAATTACAAAAATGTAAGTGTTGAGATTTTAAGGACTCTAGCTATTTATGTATTTGTTGGAGAAAATTGTTTTACCAAAACATTAGACAGATTATTGGTGCTTAATGTTTTTAAGTAGAATTTTTAAATAACACAACCATTATTATTAGTGTATATTCATAGTTCAAGACAAGAATTATGAATTTTTTTCTGTTTGTAAATTTTTAAGAAATTTGTACAAAATTTTCTAATTGATCAATTTTAATAGTCCCAAGTTATATATAAAATAGTCAAAAATGAAAAAAATGGTGCAGAATGGAAATTTTGAATTCGTTAGAATTTTAAAATTTTATTTCATTTAATAATTTTGTTTGTTTTAAATTTAATTCTGCGCGAAAAAAGATGATTTTTCTTAAAAAAAATTATCAAAATGAATTTAAGACCTGAGGGGCTATTTTCACAATATTCAGTTAAACTTTAACTTCTGGATAAATAAAAATTTTGTATGAAATTTAAAGTGCCAGTTAAAGTTCTAGTTAAGGCTTAAGTGAACATTGTAAAATCGGCACTTAATCTAATTTAAAATCTTCAGAACCAACTCTCCTCTTTATCTACCTCTTTTATATCATTTATCGATGTCATTGTATAATTATGTATGCATAACACTGTGTAACACAAAAATCTGAATGAGATTTCGATAACACCACAAATGCGGTGTCTTTCCCCTATTTTTGGAGTGAAATTGATATGCCAAAAAGTCTGTCAATTCCTACATTCTTGACGATTGAGGGCGCAATTTTTTTAACTTAAATAACAAATTCCCTTGAGCGCCTTTTGGGACATTTAAGAAATCCATTTTTGAGAATTTGGCCATAGCATGTAAACGGTCCAGAAAACTAACAAAATTTATTTGAAAAAAATGTCCGCCATTTGGACTCGATAATAGTAGTCGTCAACCATATAGAGTGTACTGATTTTAAGAAAAGAGGCTCCAAATGCAAAACTACAAGAAGACAAGAAAAGTTTGAAATTTGGATTCATATATTTTAAAAATGGTACACACTAGTTCACGCCTTCGATTACCCTTACTATTTTTCTATGTGGGACATTTTTTTCGAATAAACCTTTCTTTACCGTTTGCATGCTTGTGGCTAAATTCTCAAAAAAGAGTTTATAAAATGCCCCAAACAGGTAATAAGGGGTGTTTGGGAAAAAAAAATTCTTGATTCATTACTCCGAATTTTCTCTCGATTCTCAAGAATATAGGAATTGGTAGGTAAGATACCCCATTTGCAGCGATCTCAGACCTTACATGCAAAAAAATGATCGGCAAAAATTGATTTTCAAACAGCACAAAGTGATAATAATCTCATGAAAAATTACGGTTTGTTCCAGTAATTCAATTATTTTACTAAATTCTCATAAAAAAGTAATGGTACGAAAGTAATATATACGGTTTAAACTTCAAAAAGTACAGAGACAAACTGTAAAAAATGTTGTATAGAAAAGTAAAAAGTGCGCACATGAAAAAATACAATACAATTTGCAATATTTGCCTAAAATTATTATCAATAATTACGGATTGAAATTGTAAAAATTTTATTCAAATATAATTTAAATAAAAAAACTAGTAAGGGTGTAACTTTTGGCCTGGCCAAAAAATGAATACCCTACACTGCAGTATTTTGAAGCTTTTGCTTATAAAGTAGGCGCCACGCCCTCTTGTCCGACTTCGTCTACTTTAAGCTTAGAGGGTGCATTTATAGTCTTAAGTATTTGAGTGAAATTTAGTTGGATTATCTCAAAAAACTCTTTCATTATAGCATTTTGAAACTTTTGCTTATATGGGAGATGCCACGCCCCATTGTCTGAATTCACCCAATTCTTGTTAAGATCTTTCATTTATAATTTTTAGTATCTGAGTCAAATTTGGTTCGAATATATCAAAAAACGTTTTCAGTATAGCGTTTTGAAGCTTTTGCTTATATGGGAGGTGCCACGCCCTCTTGTCCAAATTCGCCTTGTTTTTTTTAAAACTTGCGCTTACAATTCGTAGTATTTATGTGTATTTTGGTTGCATTTTCGTGAAAAATACCACAAAAATTCCATTTTGAATATATTTTTTGTATGGGCGGTAGGCGTGTCCGTTGACCGATTTCGCTCATTTTCAATCCCCCAAGCTAACTTTGACGACGAAGGTTGTGCACTAAATTTCATTGAATTATCTTGCTTTGTTTTCCCAAAAAGTGTATTTCCACACACAGCCAGCCAGCCAGCCAGACAGACGTACATGGCTATATCGACTCAGGAGGTGACGCTGATCAAGAATATATATACTTTTCTATATCTGCCACGCCTCCTTCTGTACGTTACAAACGGAAGGACAAAGTGAATATACCCTGGGTGTAGGTATAATAAGCTATAGGAATGAAAATGCTACAGTAGCTCAGTGTTTAGAGCGTCACCAAGAAACACAAAGGTCTTAAGTTCGACACCATCAACATACATTTTTTTTTTTATTTTCATTTTTTTTTTAAACTTACTGCGTGTAGTCAGTAGAAAATACGGTTGCTCTTTACGGGCGCACAGTTGCTGAAGAAATCAGTAAAAACTACTGGGATTTTCAATTAATTTTTAGGGTTTTGTATTTTCCGTGTAAAGAAAAAAAACGGATGTCAGACTCATTTATATTATATTCTTCTCAATTTGTTGCACTATGTAATTGACTGTTATAATAATTTTAATGACGGTGTAAAAAGGTACTTTCAACGACTTGTGTGCGTCAATTTTTCCGAATGCTTTCATTATATCTTTGGCCCTATGGTCCTGCTAGCAGTTCCAGGAGGATACATATAAGACAATCTTTGTCAAAGCAGATTTTGAGATAAAAATGCTTTACCCGGCTTAAAATTTTCATTGCAACAATTACTTTACAGTGCCGTGATTTTTCGTAGCAATTATCGTGCCAGAGATAGGGGCTCAACAATTGGATCACTTTTTGGCCAATTGTCCAATTAGCATTTTGGACTTGTGAAGCATGGAGTTTATGATAACTTGAATAGTTTTAAGACAATTTTATTGTCTGTACATTTTTGTTAAAATGCTTCCCTGGACTAAATATTAACAAAGAAATCTGAAATAAATGCAACTCCTTGACAATTTAGACAATTTTTAACTACGTCAACTTTAGTTCAGTTCAACTGATATTCCATTTCTAAAATCAAAAAGTTATGTATATAATTTAATGAGTAGCATTTTATGTTTTAATACAAGAAGCGTGTACGCAAAACCTGACAAATATCCGCTAGAAATAATCAAAACACACCGTAAATATTTTGCTTTATTAACGTGCCATGTGATTGGAGTTTATTGTGCACGCTCGTCTGAAAACATCACATATAGCTTAACCGATTAAGTATAAAAATTTTTTATGACATAATAATACATCTGAATGTGTAATACTTACTTAAGTTGATACTATTAAGATTTACTTACCACACAAAGAAATTTTTTGATTCTCAATTTACAAAAAAAAAAAAAAAATAATGAGGGGATTCCTGTAAATGTGTAAAAGCCTCGAAAACCTCGTAAATTCGTTAATGTTGTCAAAATCTATACGAAATTTGACAGTTTTACGAGTTAACGAGGTTTTCGAGGCTTTTACATGTTTTCAGGAATCTCCTTAATAATTTTTCAACCGTGTCGCTATCTATAATGAATACTAATTATATATTTAGGGCATTCCTTAAAACGTGTAAAAGCCTCAAAATCCTCGTTTACTCGTAAAACTGTTAAGGTTGATATTGATTTTGACAATTATTACGAGTTTACAAAATTTTCGAGGCATTTGCATATTTGAAAGAATACCCTGATTATTATTATTATACTTATAGTCTAAGATCCGGCAGTGAAAAAATGTATCGATCGAGTTTTTGGTTAAAACCTTTTTTTTACATATATTTATATAATATATTTTTGCTGGGTTGCCTCTCAAAATTGCGATAACTTATGAACCGTGAATCTCTCGGGGAAAAGTGTCAGAATCTTTTTTATGAAGAGTCATATGCTCTACATGTAATTTTCATTATATACTAAAAAAAAATTTACCGTTTAAGAATTATTTATTAAAAACCGTTTTTTTTACGCAATAAACAATAAACGTAAAAAAAATCAGTTTTTAATAAATAACTCCTAAACGGTAATTTTTTTTTTACATATAATGAAAATTATTTGTAGAGCATATGACTCTCCATAAAAAAGATATGGACACTTTTTCTCGTGCGACTCACGGTTCATAAGTTATGGCAATTTGATAATACTTGCGGCCACATTTTGATAGGCAACCCGCCAAAAATATGTTCCCCCATTCATAAATATATGTAAAAACTAGATTTTAACTAAAAACTCGATCGATACGTTTTTTTACTGCCGGATCTCGTACTACTATCTACTTTTTTTTTTACCCAATTACCTCATATTCTATATTTGGAACATTAAAAAAATTTTACAATATATTCAAGCATTTCAATTAATACGCATTTAAAATGTCAAAATTATTTATATGATTGATGAAATTTTTTCGTGTCATTACTTTATGTATTGTACTTGGCATTCTGAAGTACACGTTTCTTGAAGACTTTCTTAAAACTCGGCACAATTGTTTTTTGCGTTTTACGTAAAGCACTTAAAAAAAAAAAACAAACTCTTTATACAACATGTTTATCTCATGTTTTGTGTACAAAAGTGTACATTGTACACTTAAACTTAAGAACGTGCAAACACATAATTGCTTCCATTTTTAATTTACAATAAGATAATTATTCTATTGATCATATCTGTTAGTATGAATATGAGTGACATTTTTCAAAAAAAAAAAAAATATTCGTATGTATATGCCATGTAAAAGGGTAGCTTTTTCGCAAAAAAATTATAATGAAACATCAAAGTTTTATGAATAGGTGGAAATGTATAGGCTTTCAAACAGCGTAAAACATTAAAACACAGATGTTAGTAAGTATTGTCATTTCAAAAACTAGAATTTTGTAAGTAATTTAGCAAATTAAAGAAAAATTTCAAGAGAGCGTTACTTTCCGAAAGATTCTATTAAGACTTTTAAGTAAATATAAATGAAACGCTACAAATGTTAAAATTTCTTGCTTAATTTAGAACTCATTAAAAACGAATTATGCATATTTATGTAGTAAATTAGCGTGATACATATTCTAAATAGATTTAATTACAAAATAACAAACAATTAATTACTTAGATAATAAATGTCAAAATTAAACTCTACAAATGTTTTGCTTTTAAAGTACACGCAACAATAACAGAATAAACATAAGCCTTTCTACTTGAACTACGAGTTTATAGTTTTTTCTTATTACAAAATGAATAACAATACTAAAATAAATCACAGTTTACTTAAAAATTTCAATAAGATTATTTTTGTTTTGCTTTACTTAGTTAAACGAACACTATTTAAATATAAAATCAATAGAATCCATGTTTCTTGGTATCGAATTTTGTGTGATAAATCAACCAAATCAAAAAATTTGTAGAAAGTACAATGTTAATTAGCATAGCAAATAAAAGGGATTCACCAATTTAATGTTAATTAATCACTCACGTTTATTAATTTTAAATAGATAAATGATTTATTTAAATAAAGAAATATTTTATACAAATATTTTTGCAAAGAAAAAAAAGTTATTATAATCAAGGCGAGTCATGCAAATTGCATGAAATATCAAAATTATCTTGGCACGTGCTTTAAAACAAGCAATTATTAAAATTAATTATTTAATAAATAATTAGACAATGTTATCATAATTTCTATTAGTAAAGAACGACTACCTAAACACCGTTTTCTTAAAATAAAAAATTTCAAATAAATTTATTATGCAGGCAGCTTACAGGCCATTTTGCTGTTTTGTTTCAAATGTTTGAAAAGTTTTAAGCAATTAAATACTTTTTCCTGAAAAGTAGATATGATTAACATCTCATATAATTTTTACATCATTCTCGCATTCTTTTAAGTTAAAACAAAAATATTCCGTTTTTAAAATGTTTTACCTACACAGAGCGAAAACGACTATATAAAACAGAACAAAAAAAAAGTTATCTCTACACACTAAAAAATAAAAGTTTACTTTTGTGACTTTTGATGACCTTTAGTATTAATTTTAAACTATTTTGTATTAGATTCAAATTTTTTTACAAAAAAGTTTACATTTTTTTCCAAAAAAAGTCTGAAATTTATTCCAAAAAGTTTTAAATTAATACTTTTTTTTTGCCATTTTTCTATATATAAACTTTTTGGTATTAAAATTAAACTATAATTTTTACTGTCTATGGTTTTCATCTAAAAAGAAAGTCACATCAAAACCATAAAGAAAATCTTATTAAAATTTTATTAAACATTTGTATGATGACCCCAAAATAGAAGGAAGAAACCTTATCGTTTTCAATATAATTTCTTCTTCAAACAATTATTTCACTCTATTGAAAATTATGTGAAAATCATTTTAGTTTTGTGAGAAATCTTCTTAAGAACAATAATATTACTTCTTAATACTTATGAGACTTACATAGAAAAAGATAGTTTAAAAAGATTTCTATAAAGAAATTTATAAAGTTCTGTCAAATCAGAAAAAAAAAAAGAAAAAAAAAACTAGAAAGTTATAAGTTTCTCATGTTACTAGCATATCTGCGGCACGAAAGAAAAACTGCTTAGGTCGATTTCAATCAGAAAACAAAGCGCTTGTGCTTTTACACAATATTTATGCTGTATTTTGATTTGAGTTTAAGTCGACTCAAGCAGTTTTTCCTTTCTGCCACAGATATCATTCAATGTTCTATTCCACACCGAGAAAATAGTATGATTATACTTATATATCAAAATTTGGTAATAATTATTGAAAAAATTTATTTGACATAGGCGAATCGAATATATGATATTATTTAATGAGCGACATATTTGAGCAATTTTATTGGTTCAACCGTATATTTGTTAATAATTACCAAATATATTTTTGAATCCAACGATCGTTTATTATTTTTTATTTAGACCTTTATTATTGTTAATTTTTTTATTAATTAGCAACTAATATGGCAATATTACGTCATAAAATATAACATTTGTTATAAATTAAAAAAAAAAACTCTCCTCTGAAATTTGAATGCACTCGCCAAGTTGCAAAAAAATTTTTTAAAAAAAATCTTGTCTGTGTGGGGATCGAACTCATTCCTAAAGGGCATTTTGTTCTTTGTTAGCTGCTACCATATATTTACCAGCTGCATTTTTAATCTTGGATCATAAATCTAATAAAATAATTAATGAAAAAAAAAAACTTTCTTGTCTGGGATTCGAACATACTCCCCCAGGTTATCAGTCAAACGTCTTATACATTCATTTATTAAACTCTATATATACATTTGCATTGATTGTTATTTTAAATTAATTTTAAACAAAAAGTCAAACAAAAAATTTAATAAGTAGGGCAAGGGAGGGAAATATGGACCAGCAATCTTTCTTTTTTAAATAAAACAAAAAATACATAAGACAAAACAATTAATTTTATGTCGTTCATCAAAGGAAACAATTTACCTTTATTCTGATTCACTTTTAGATAAATATCTCATCAGGATAAAGAAAAAAAATTAAAAAACTGAAAATACTCAAAATGAAGATACAAAAAAAGTGTAGTGTTATATGGACTATATAGTCCGTATTGCCCCACATGTTTATTTGGTACAGAAGTTGCATATAAAAATGTCACTTCCACATTCGGCACATTTTTCATGACTCTAAGAACTTCAGATTACACATTCAACCCAAACCTCTCCACGGCGATCTTCTGAGTGGAAAGTATTACATTATACGCATTTTTCATCTTTTTTTTTCCTTTGTAGTTAACGAATTACAAATAATGACCATGAGACTGGTCATGAAAACTGCAGCTAGATTCCTTATCTGAAAAAAATGATAAATACACTTGTTTTTGAGGCTTTTTGCTTTGGTGGTCCATATTACCCACAGCACGTGTTGGTGAAATAAATGGTTTTTTTTATCAAAAACACTTGTGGTTAATCAACTAATTTGTGCTGATAAATTATAAATGGTATTTACTGACTGTATATAACTAACCATTTATTTTAAAATGCGATGTCTTTAAAGTGAAATAATCAAATATACTCACTAGAAAAAAATTATCACTGATCTTTTTTTTAGAAAAATCAACTTTACAGAAACATACGACTTCACCGAAGGCTAAAATCGCTCTATTATAAGCTTTAGGTACTAGCGTTAAGTTTGAATAAGAATAACGGTAAATCCTATGTACGCAGTGGAAAATAACCGTGTGGTCCATATTACCCACGTAGTCCATATTTCCCTCCCTTACCCTATTGATTGTTTTTTATTACTTATTTAATATAAGTTATTTTGAAAATAATATCAGCATTTTTTGTATGGCTTTTTGTTTAAAATTAATGTAGATAGAGTAAGCTGAATGTATAAGACGTTTGACTGATAACCTTGAGGAGTAAGTTCGAATCCCAGACATGAAAGTTTTTTTTTAATTATTTTTTTTTTTAGTACACTGGAGAATGCATTCGAATCCCAGACAAGGTTTTTTTTTTGAGTAACACATTCATTTACCATCAAACAGATATCGTTTTTGGTTCAATCAACAATATTTCAAGGTCCAATTAAAAGCGTATTAATATTTACCGAAATCTGTTAATTATTAACAAATATCTTCTAAAATGTTCAATCAAATATATTTCTGTGAGTTAACATACGCTTTTCTCAGTGCATATAAAAATGATACGAAAATCTTTTCGAATTCTTTAGAAGATTTTCTATGTAAGGTTGTAAAGATTTAATTTTTCGATTTATATAGGTATATTCGATTAAATAGCTTGATATCAAAATCACCCAAGAAAATATAAAAATCTTAATCAAGCTTCCTTCAAAGGACTCTCCGAGATTATTTAAGAGATTTTATATCTTTTATTGCTTTTAAGTAAGGTTTCTTCTCCTAAGAATTTTTGATAAAAAATTAACTTTTTTGTTTTCGGGAAATATTCATTTTTCCAGAACTTTTCACAAACTTTTACTTTCTGCTATAATTGTCATAATTTGCAAAGTGCTTATTATCATATCTTGCACAAACAGCAACGATACATAAACTTGGCAAATTTCTGCGAAAACTGCACGAGCGCTATAATGGATTAATGCGAAAAACTTCAATAATTAATCATTCCAATGTATGTTTGTAGCTTAATTAATTTTTATAGTAAACATTTTTTTTTTTTTTTTCACTTATCATAAAATTAATTAATTAAAAATTGTCAATAAACTGCGCCATTTTCCAATGAAACCAAAAAAAAAAAAAAACCGGAAAATCCTCATTAATTAAAAAATTTTTCCCTTTTTATTTTAGCGCTTTGGCATTTGATTGTTTTAAATAAATTTGTTGTTGTTTTTGTTGTATTTGTTGATCATATCAGCTTCAAATGTGCCGCAATTTTGGAGCGGCAATAACCCAATAACAACAACAAAAACAATGGCAACTTACATACGTCAGTCAGTACCTAAACGTGTCACATGTGATGGCAACACTCACATATTGGGTGTTGACGATGATGATGATGATGGGAGTCTCAGGCAATTAAATTCTAATTACAACAAATACTAGTCACATACAATCGCATTCTCTCATGTATATTTCGATAATCCGAAATTATAGCGCGACACCCAACTAAATTGAAAATTTCTCTATAAAAAAAAACTTAACACGAGTAGTTGCTACCCAGTAGAACATTTTAATGATTTTTTATAGCTCAATACTTGGCAAGCGATTCTACAATGCTTTACAAAAAAAAAAAAAAAAAAACAGAAAAAGCTGCAAAAAAATTTTACACGGGGAAGGAGGGACTAAAATGTTCGAAAAGAATGACTTTTGATTTTGTCTTTCTGAAATGGCGCTCATTTTATAGAGTTTATTTATATTGAAAAACAAAAACCATTACTTGGAAGTATGTACTTAACACCATATACATAGTTATCTACTTATATATTAATACGTAAAAGAAAAATTTGTCCTACCTTTTTTACTTTGCTAGAAATGTAGCACGACTTTGAATTATACACCATTAGAAAGGTATTTGTGTGTAAATGTGCACAGAGTTAAAATTTTTGTATTATTTTGCCATTAAGCCAGGTAAAATTAAATGCAAATTTTTCAATATTAAAAACGAAAAAATACGCGATCACACAGAGCTGAAAAGAGGATGCAGCACAAAGAGAAAAACAAAAAGCTAACTGACACTGACTTCATGTTTTTTGTTTTCTTTTCGTTTCACATTTGTCATTATGATAAATGAGCTTTTCCATTTTGTACCAAATAGCAAAAAAAAGTACTAAAACTGTCCAGAAAGTACCAAAATTATTTAATTCATTTGTGGTCAAATTTTGACCATTGGGCGATTCTAGTATAAATGAGAGAATAATAAAGTATCCTTCAATGACATTGTCTATGTAAAGATCATGTAGAAAGTAAACGATAAAAAAAAAATTTATCGATTACTGGTAAGCGCATAGCATTTGCTGGGTATAATTGCCAGAGATAAAAATCATTTTTGTGTTGAAAAGCGTTAAAGTGACCAATTGATTATGTGCTATACGACGATTATTGTCAATATCTATGTGATATTGTTGCGTTTTGTTGTTGTTGGTGTTGTCGCTTAATAGCCAACCTATTCGCTGCTATTTCAATTGAAGTGCTTGGATTTGGTTAGATTTTTTTGCACTGATAATGCATTTTAATTATTGGACGAAAGGTGTTGATTGAAAAATTTCAAGCACTTCATATGTAGTATACATATTTTAATTTTCAAAGTCATGTTCTTTTCATTCCAGCGATGATAACCATATATAATTACGTGCTTATAGTATGATTCATAATTCTTTTTAATTAGAAGTTTCGAGTGTTTAAAATTCGTTCATTTTCTTTTTCGCAAAATAATTTGATATGCGACGGAAACTCTCAACTAACTATTTGATTTGAAATTTTTTCAATTGATTTATAGAAAGAAATAAATTATGAATTAAAATTATAATACTCTTACATAGCTTAGTAAAACTTACGTAAGATTTGCAAAGTTAGCGTCGAAATGTATCGATCTAAAAAGTTTTTGTAATTCAATGAATTTTTAAAATTTAGGTTTTTTTGTTTTTATTTAAACTCGTCGTGGAGCTTACATGCTCGTTTCTCAACAATTATTCGAGATCGATTCAATTTATTTTGTTACAATCTTTAGTAGAGAATGTCCCATAAGTCACGCAAGATTTAAATTTTGCCGGCATTTGTACAGTAAAGTATTGCCAAAGAAAAAAACGAAAATAATTTAACAGCTAAAAGCTAGAGGTTAGTAAAAATTTAAAACAAAAGAACAAAATTCAACCACATTTATGCAAAATGATCATGTAAAATTCGACAAAAGAATGCATACATATGTGCCATTTAAAACGTGTAGGTTACTGCACGATGTGCTATTTTTTATATAAAATTATTTTATCTTCTTTAGTCTTGCGATAAGCCATATAAATTGGTAGCTTGCCAGGGTGATTGTGTATCCAGGACAGTGCAATTTGGGATTCAGTCCAAAAGTATGATGCTTTATTCTGATAACCTAGGTCAAGCTTCACCCTTGCCATGAGTTCTGCTGCTAACAGGGCTGCACATAGCTCCAGGCGTGGTATTGTTTGGAGTTTAATTAGGGCTGGAGCAAAGAAGATTCAATTTGATTGTTTTATCCTTTAGTGTAGTTTTGATGTATACAGCTGCTCCATAAGCCCTTTCTGAAGCATCAGAAAATGCATGTAGTTCGACGTTTTCGAAACCTTGACTTCCAAATACATGTCTTGAAACCTTAACATTGTCTTAAGTTGTTTAGTCCATTCTATAGGATGTCCATTGCCTTTGAATTTCTGTGGGTAGTTCTTCATCCCAGTCGAGTTTTAATTGCCACCCATTTTGTAATTGCATTTTTCCTTTTACTAGGACTGGACCGATAAGCCCAAGTGGATCGTGTATGTGTGCTAGATCCGAACTCATCGTTCGTTTTGTTATTTTGTTATGTTCTTGTACATTGGCCTTGAAGCAGAACATATCAGACTTTGGTAAACCATAATAAGCCCAAAGTCTTGGTAGATTGGTTATTTTGAGAATTGAAGTGGAGATCAACCTCTTTATCTTCTGGTGCGATTCCACGTAAAAGTCTGTGGTCATTAGCTCACCATTTTTTTAGCTTTATTCCTGCTCCGTTGAGCATGATTATCAATTGCTATTGAATTTCTAATGCCTCATGTATTGTGTCTGCTCCAATCAGCCCATCATCCACATAAAAATCACTTTTTAGAGACTTGGCTCCATGGGGAAATTGGCCTTGGTGCTCCTCTGCTAGTCAGTTCAAGCAGCGCGTTGCCAGGTAAGGAGCTGACCTGGTACCGTATTTAACGGTATTTAGCTGATTAATTTTGATAGGCTCTGTAGGATTCTCTCGCCACATAATAAGTTGTAAGTTTCGATACTCTTTATTGACCCATTTTTGTCGGTACATTTTTTCAACATCAGTTTTAATAACGTACTGGTGCATTCTGAACCGAAGCAAGATTGAAAAAAGCTCACTTTGAACTGTTGGGCCATTGAACATTATGTCATTCAATGAAGGCCCTGTTGGCTTGTGTGCTGACGCATCAAACACAACTCGCAATTTTGTGGTCGAGCTGTCTGGGCGAAGTACACAATGATGTGGTATAAAATAATATGGTGATCGGAAATCAAAAGAGTTGATTTGTGTCATATTTCCTAGTGATTCATATTCTCTCATGAAGGGTATATATTCATCCTTTAGTGATTGATTTCTTGTGAGACGTTTCTCAATGCTTTTAAATCGTTCGTGTGCCATTCCTTTTGAATCGGCTAGTGCTGCTGCATGTTCTATTAGTGGAAGCTTAACCATAATGATCTCGATAAGTGTGTTGAAGGAAATGGGACTCGCAACGTAGTTCGTCTTCTGTGACCGGAATGCTTAAGTTTTAAAAAGCTTTTGAATTCTTTTTAAAAAAAAACCCCCCTTAAATTTTTTTTTAAAAGATTAATTTATAAGCTTTAAAATGATGTATGACTCAAGATGAGATTCGGTAGCTAGATAAGAGTTTTAGGCTTTTGAACACCCGCGGCAGGCAAAACTCTTTGTTTACTCAAGAGGAAGGTATCTTAAGAAAAAAGTGTTCTAGGCATAAAATGCTTAGAATCAATCGTTCAAGAAATACGTGTGAATTTTTTTGTCTAAAACATTTTTATCAAACTATAACACATTTTATTTGCACACCTTTATTTCGATAATACTTTTGACAATAAAAAAAAAACAACGGTAGCACTCTCAGCAATTAATTATGACAAAAACAATTAATTATCATTGTTGTTGCAAAAACCACAAAACCATTTGTGTGGTTATAACAAATTAGCAAACAAAAAAAAAAAAAAAACTCTTTTTGATGCTTAAATGTTGCTATAAAGTCAACAATAAACACTTTTTAGCATCATAAAATTACAGTGTATGATGTTTCAAAAAATAAACTTGTCATATGGTATGAAACAATAAGGCATGCTTTAATTTTAATAGGAATAGGAACAGGGTGGTTAAAGTGCGTGAACTGGCAAAAGTAATGTCATATATGTATAATGTGCCATAATAATCGGTTATTCGCCCAACATAATTTTTTTAACTTTTTTCGTGGAAATAGAGCCCAATTTTATTCATTTCTAAAATAGAGTGTCAGCCAAATCATATAGTCATATAACTTTTGTCCTTTTATGTGCGTATAACCAATATATACCAATAACTGCGTTGGTTTTGCGAATTCCGAAAAATGGCACCCAGAAAAGTTGTTGAGAATAATCCGAGAAATCATACATTTTCCGGTGTTTTACTGATTTCCAACCACCCTATATAAGAATATATATATTTTTTTTTTTTTTTTTTTTCATTCAGAAAATATAGAATTATTGTTTTTTTAATAAAAAATTTTATAAAAAGATTTAAAAAAATTAATTGAAGTTATACATATGTTAGAATGTACATTAATTATTTTATATTTACATACATACATACATATATGTATCTACATATGTGCGGTCAGCTAAAATAGCTAAAAAAAAAAAAAAAAAAACCACAATAGAGGAGTAACAATTTAATGATGATTATGGTCATTTATTTACTTTTCTATAGATTTACGCAAAAAAATAGAACTTCTGGTAATTATTTTTATTTTTTTTTTTCAATTATTTTCGCAACTAAGAAAAAAATCTTAATAAATTTTACGCTTCCGTGAAGATACTTTATTTTTCTATAAATTTTAAAAAATAATTTTCCTATACTTGAAATGACCTGAGATATTATTAGAGAAAATTATAGTACGAGTTGGTATGTACTTAAATAGATTATAATACAAATTAAGTATAGTAATCGCGCTTACGAGTATTTGACATGTAGTAAGGCTAACGAAATAACCTTGTTATTGAATGAAAAATTTTTCTTCATTAAGTACCAAAGGAAATAATTTTTTTATTTTTCTTATTTAGTAACTTTATCGAAAGAATACATGTAACTTTAGCAATCAAAATGCGCTGTTTTTCCTCAACTGTCTAATTAAATTTCAGAGATTGGACTTTCCAGAAAAAAATATACCCACCAAAACATGTATGCGTATCCATCTTCGAAACATTTATACGAAAAAATGTTGTAAGTGAAAAATGTATAACTATTTTAACAGCATCCTCCCCTGAAGCATTATTCTATGTTAAGTCTAGTGGAATATACATATTTAGTTTTATTCGAGAGTAACACAAATATCTTCCTGTAGAACTTTCAATATGCCACTTGGCAGCTGAGCACCTTACAGTCAGTCATACAATATTAAGACTGATTTTGTACACAAGCAGCTTTTTTGGAAAGAAAGCTTTTATCGCGGTGGCTTCAATTCAAAAATATATTTCGATACATCCAACGTATGTATAAGTTGGTAACTCAAGTTACGAGGGGTACAATTTATGTTTCGGGAACTGGCAACACTAATGTCAATAGCTAAAATCTGGCAACACCATAATAAAGTTTGACATTTTTTTGGCATTAACGTACTCACAACGTTTTGCTGTACAAGTGCTATATGTTTTGTTTACAGTGAGTTAAGAAAATCAATTTGGCCAAAAAATGGAAATTTCGAGAGAAGGTTTTCGTTGGATTATTTTTCACAACTTTCGACGTTGATTATCTCAACAAGAATGTGTCGATGAACTCAGTTCTTTATATGGTGATAAAGCACCATCATCGCTGATATAGTGAATTTAATTGTGTTCGTAGGACATCCAAAATGGGTTGTTGTGCCACAAAACATCGATGCAGTGCATGAACTGATAATGCAAGATCGTCATGTGAGGCATCCTTGCACATTAGTCTCACTTCAATACATTCGATTTTGCATGAACACTTAATTGTAAAAAAATTTGTTCTCTTTGGATAACCCATAATTTATCAATCGCACAAAAAAAGGCTCGCTAAATTGATTTCCTTAACTCACTGTAAATAAAACATATAGCACTTGTACATCAAAACGTTATGAGTACGTTTATTTAAAAAAATGTCAAACTTTACTGCGGTGTTGCCAGATTTTAACTATTGACATTAGTGGTGCCAGTTCCCAAAATATATATAGTAACATACGTAGAAACTTTTTGCAGGACAATGTTACCAACCAGTTACTTATACGTTGGATTTATCGATTTTTTATGATTCATTTTTTCTGATATATCACGTTTTGATAGAAATTGGAAGCTTAAAGTGTTGTCTGAATTTTGTTTTTATATAATAAATATTTAAAATTTTTTTTTTTATAATATTTATTTCAAATTAAAGCAAAATTTTTGCAATAATTTATTCCCCAAATATTTGGCATTTTTGCACTTTAAACATTTATTTGAAAATATGCGGCACAAATGATGCCAGTGATATAAAAAACTCTAATAGAGTTGATGATCTCATTTCATATTGATTTGATTTTTTTTTTTTTTTTGCCTATTTTACATAAGTGAATATATATACATAATTTTATTGGTTTTGTTTTTGGCAATAAAATAAGAAATCTACTACTAACTCATTACTATTTCCTGCATTTTTTTTCAAAAAAAATTTGGAGGATTTTAATATTGTTTTTGTTTTACTTTATAAATATTTATATCAATAATAGTTTATTACTTAATTAGTATTGATGTATTTTCGACGGAGTACTGAATTTAACATACCTGCTTGGGTTTTTTTTTTTTTTTGTTTTTCAAAGTTCGTACAACTGCAAACAACTCTAGTTATAAATTCATATCAGTAATTTCAATCAGCGCCAATTTTTGTCTTCTTTTTTGTTTCATTTATTTCTCCAATTAACACTATAATTATGCAAATATTTCGAGATTTTAAAACAGTCACCTACATAAGTATATAATTAAAAATAGAAACACAATGGAATTAAAAAGATTTATATCGATTTGATTGCAAATAAATTGAGCGTTGATGTTAAAATCTATTTCTGTATCATCATATGTATTCTCCTTTAACTCCTAGGAGGAGCATAGGGCCAATATCGAAATAATAAAAATTATATACCAAAACTACTACTATTTGTTGTTCCTTGATAGCTCTGAAATGAAATATCTCTAAATCATGTAACGCTAGAAGTATTTTATTTTCAAATTTGGATACAACATTGAAAAATCTAGCAGTTAAAGAACATCGTTCATAAATTCAAATGATCTTACGAATGTGCAGAATGGGAACTGTATGTAGTAAAATTTACGGTTAAAACTTCAAAAAGTACTGAGGTGAACAATAGAAAATACAGAAGAAAAACAATAAAAAGCTGACAAAGGAAATCAGTTCAGTAAAACAATAAGCAAACGACAACAAGATGACACAGTAGCTTCAGCTGGTTAGAGCGGCTGCAAGCAAAAGCGTCTTGAGTTCGATGCCGACGTTAATACGAAATGGCTCTCAAGAAGTTCAAAGCACAATTCAATTAATTTTCTCCATAAAACACAAAGTAGAGATAGCGATGAAATAATGTGCATTGTTTCTTTTTGGACTATGGCTGACTAAATTATTTTATTTTGATTCTTATAAAGTGGATATAAAAATTATATTCATCCGCTGCTTCTGAATTTCAGTTCAATTAAAATGGCTTCTAACATAAATTATGCATAATTCAATTGATAAAATATTTTTCCACTTAATAGAGTTAATTTATTTAAAATATATTAAGTTATGACTAAGCCAAGCAATTGCTATAACACTTAAATTTGTAATATATTAAAAAAGCGAAGATAATCGATTTGTGCAATGAACGGCTCATATATTTTTATTGTAAATTTGTTAAATTTTACTTTACACTGTATTATTTCATAGACACTCTATGTAGAAATTACCGTTTTGCCTTAACTGAATAAAAATTGATGGGATTTTTCATGAACTTTTACGGTTTAAGATCGGCGTTAGGAAATAACGCCCAAGGAAATAACGCCCAAAAAAAAAAACGAAATAACGCCCAAAAAAAAAAAAACGAAATAACGCCCAAAATATAAAACGAAATATCGCCCAAAAAATATGAAATAACGCCCAAAAACGAAAAACGAAATAACGCCCAAATTATTTTCATACAAATAAATTTTGGGCGTTATTTCCAAAATGATTATCGCAAGTAGCGTTGCCGCCAGCGTAATCGCTAGCGATAGAGTGTCTGTGATATTGCTAAATTGCAAGCGATTGAATTACTTATTGTACATATTGAACATTGAAAATTCCACAATTACCCCCAAAAATCTAAAAGGAGATGTCAAAAAAGTGAGCTGAGAATTTTTTAAAATTTTTTGAAGGTCATTTAGAGGTTGCTCATCGCCGTTTTATGCAAAATTTCGGCTTGATGCGATTTTTATTTTCTTTCGACCGTAAAAATGATGCGATATATCAAATTTTCGCCTTGAATCAATATATGTACCTATTTTTCACATCCTAACTCATTACAACATTTTTTTATTGGTCTTTTTGACCGCTATTTCCAAAAACTGAGCTATAATGGGTTAATGTATTCTGCAAAAATGTTTTATGGAAAATTTCTCTATGGGTCACCAAAGACAATAAATGATAGTTAGACTGGTTTAAATATTTAACTAATCAGGGTGTAACCTTTGGCCTGGCTAAATATTAAATACCCTACACTGCAGTATTTTTAAAAACTTGCTTACATGGAAGGCGCCACGCCCTCTTGTCCGAGTTCACCCAGTTTTTGCTCAGAGATTGCATTTATAGTTCTTAGTGTCTGAGTGAAATTTGGTTAGATTATCTCATCTTTTGCTTATATGGGAAGTGCCCTGCCCACTTGTCCGAGTTCGTCCAGTTTCAGCTCAGAGCATTCATTTCTTCTTAGTATTTGAGTGAAATTTAGTTGGATTATCTCAAAAAACTCTTTCAAAATAGCGTTTTGAAGCTTTTGCTTTTATGGTAGGTACTACGCTCTCTTGTCCGAATTCGCCCAGTTTTTTTTTCAGAGCTTGCGCTTATAATTCGTAGCACTTATGTGTATTTCGGTTGCATTGTCGTGAAAAATACTCCTGAAGTTACATTTTGAATATATTTTTTGTATGATTGGTAGGCGTGTCCGTTGACTGATTTTGCTCATTTTCAATCCCACGAGCTAACTTTGACGGCGAAGGCAGTGTGTCAAATTTCATTAAATTATCTTGCTCAGTTTTCCCAAAAAAAGTTTTTCCACACACAGCCAGCCAGCCGGACAGACGGACATGGCTATAGCGACCCAGGAGGTGATGCTGATCAAGAATATATGTACTTTTCTATATCTGCCACGCCAGCTTCTCTGTGTTACCAACGGAAGGATAAAGTGAATATACCCTGGGTGTAGGGTATAATGAAAAACAAAAATTTCCTTGGAATTGCGCTAGCATGGCACCAAAATGTTTTTCTTGATGCAAATAAGCACTACTTAGAATTTGGTCCACTGCAGAGAATATGTAATGCATCCCAAACCATAAAAAAACCGAAAAATGACCCTGATTATGGAAAAAAATTTTGTTTTAAAATTAAAGCTGTATAACATTTTATGTGGATTTTGGGCCACATAATTTGAATCTGCAATTTATTTCTCCATAAGTTGTGTTATTTTGGAGACATTGGACATTCCATTTAGTATCTTTATTTTCTACCTTAAATGGATAATATCTTCAAAACTATAGAGCTTACAGAGTAATAAATTGGAGCTTCGAATCTAGCGGCTCAAAATCCATATAAAAAGTGTAACAGCTTTAATTTTAAAACACAAATTTTTTCATATTCAAGCCACTTTTCCATTTTTAAAATGTTTTGGGATGCATTAAATGGACGAAATTTTACATGCTGTTTATTTGCATCAAATAGAACATTTCGGTGCCGTGGGAACGAAATAACAAAAAATTTTAAAATTTAAGGCCACACTATTGAGATGGTCCAAGGTACAATGACTATGAAAAAGAAATTGCGATGTTTTATTTCCATCTCTTATAAAGTATTTAGTTTATAATATAAGGCTGTGCAACGAACGCAGTTCGCTCGAACCAACTCGCAGTTCGAGCAATTTCAACAGAAATTTCTGTTTGATCAGTACACCGATCAGATCGAGCGTTCGAACAGTATGTATCGTTCGAGCGCTCAATTCCAATTTGTTGCATACAACCACGGCTGAATTAACAGAATGACGAAGAGAGGCCGCCACAAGAAATATTTTTTTTTTGTTAAGGAATGCAACGAAAAATACTTTGAGAAACGTGTTTTTAAAAAACCTAACATATATTTTAAGGGTTGCCACCTGATTATTTTCTGAAATTTTGTTAAAATCATACTTTTTTGACTAAATTCAAATTTTTAGTTTAGGAAACGCTCAGATAAACTTTATAAAAATTGTACAAAAACTTTAGGGTGCCATCTGGTTTTTTTTTTGTAAATTTTTCCTAAACCATATGTTTAAAAAAATATAAAATTTAATTTAAGTCTCAAAACGCTTATACAAACTTTTTAAAAATCCAGCATATATTTTTAGGGTTGCCAACTGATTATTTTCTGAAATTTTGTTAAAATCATACTTTTTGTGACTAAATTGAAATTCTTGGTTTCAGGAACGGGCAGATAGCTACAGATAATGGTAACAATAACCAATATGCATTTCCCCTACTATACAAAGAAAGAAAAACAAAACTAAAACAACACAACTCATCTTTAAACTTGAACTTAACGGTAACAAACAGAGTTAAGTAACTCTCAGATAGATGTATAGACACAAAAAGTGTCAACAGCTTTACAGTTGACCGCACTGTTGTTTACATGAGTGCCTTCAGATTGCACATGTTAAAGTGTATGTATGTAACTCTGTTTCAATAGTAACAGTGTAATTACAGCATTACTGACAAAGTTGAATAATACAAAAAAGAAAATAAAAAATATCAACTTTATAATGAATCTTTTGTAATATAAAATATCAACAGTATCTATAATTTTTTTCTTTCTATAGCGCTTTATTATTATTATTATTAATTTAGGTCTGCTTTGTTATAATAATGAGAAATATTTACACAATTTTGCATGCTAATAATGAAAATATATATATAATTTTGCTCTATAAAATACTAAATGGTATAGTAAGAGCTATTATAAAAATTAATGAATATTTAATAGAACGAAATTAAATTTTACTCTTTCATTTTTGTTTATCTTTGCAGTTATTAACATAAATATTTAAAAAAAAAAAACCCAAAACCTTAACAACAACAAATAAGCAAAATGACTGGAGTTCACAACGCAGCATTTGAAAACGATGAACCTGTGAAGGTGAGTTTTGAATATGAGAATTTTTTTCATTTTATATAGATAAGTGTTATAAGCTGATTAGCTACAACAGCATTTTATGAAAGTTCTGCTTAAGTTGAAAGTTTCTAACTTCCGTTTAAATATGACATCTGTTAAATGTTGTTTGTCCAGATTTCTACTCAAAATAGACAGTTATAAAAACGTTTCAAAAAAAAAAAAAGAGAACAAAAAATATCACAATAAAATAACAATTTCTAGCAAATTTATGCGTTTTTTTTTTTTTTTTTTTTTTTTTTTATACATGTAACTAACTATAAATAGCAACTACTTTAAAAATCTACTCTCTACGATAAAGAGTCAAGACTGACAAGCTGTCTGACAGATTTATTTAAACTGTCAAAAAAATCTCATGCGCTCAATATGTTAACTTTCAGTTGGAAGCGTAGTTTGTTTCCTCCTTTTTGGTTTTTGGTTTGCCTGATTTCACACTAGTTAACAGAATTTTCTAATATTTATGTGGTATTTCAAAAGGAAATATAGTGCAATGTCTTTTATTAGTTTAAGCTAGTTAAGAAAAATTCCAAAAATGGGCGAAATGCATCAACTCCCATAGATAATGTACTGAAGTTCTTTTACCCTTAAGGTATGCAACACATTATTTCTATAACCAATTACTTACATTGAAAACTCATATTGAAAATCACATGCCCTTTTTCAGAAAATTTATGAGTTTTCCAATTGGCTTGAATATGCTAAAAATGTTTTGACCTAAATTGCAAGATTAGATTCTCACCTTTAACTTTCTTATAGTTAGAATACGTAACTAGACGTAGCTTACTTCGTTATTTTCGAAAGAAAACTGCAAACACTGCATTTTGCGAAGCCAGTTTCGGCATAACTTTTAAATCATTCAAATAATTTCTCCATTAAATTAATTACAAAATACCATATCTATATATAATTACGCAGGACAGAAATTTGTCCTACCTTTTTTACTATCTAAGAAATGGAGCACGACTTTGAATTATACACCATTAGAAAGGTATTTGTGTGTAAATGTGCACATAGCTAAAATTACACGGAGAAAAAAAATAATACTTGCTGCTTTATTTCTCATAAATTTTACCAGAATTTTAAATCAGAACAGTGACAATTTCACACCGAAGTAAGATGCACCTTACTGTTTTAGTCAATTCAGAATGTGTGTTTTCTAGTAATTTTTATGAAAAAATTGTCGTGATATTTACCTTACTGTATAGTTCAAACAAAAAAAAAAAAAACAAAAAAAAAACTAACTGACCGCCGCTGGGGTACGAACCCTGGCCCTTCCGTATGATAGTCAGATACATATCCTCTGCGCTGCTTACGCATGTGATGTAGAAGCAAAAAAATTTGTATATAAAGAAAATGTCTGTCCAAAAATAGAAATTTTTGCTAAAATTATAAAAGTCAAAATGATTTTATATTTTTATGATGTTTACCTTACTCGAGTAAGGTGAAAAAAATAAAGTTATTTTGACTAGAATTATAAATTCAAAATGATCATACATTTTTTTTATGAAAGTATAAATTACTTTACAAAAAGTCAAATGTAGGAAATTCGCAGTAAATATTCCTTTATTATTTAACTACATTTTATTTGTAAATATGACGTTAGGGATCCATCATATAGTTCATACGTAAGGTAAATTATACTTGAAATTTAGTGTTGATTACTTTAATTTTTCGACTAGCCGGTGGAGTAAAAATTATGATGCGTATTTTTCTCCGTGTACTTTAATATTTTGCCATTAAGGCAAGTTAAATTTAATGTAAATTTTTCAATATTAACAACGACAAAATACGCTATTATACAGAGCTGAAAATAAAGTACAGCACAAAGAGAAATACAAAAAACTGACTGACATTGACTTCATATTTTTTGTTTTTGTTTTCTTTTCGTTTCGCATTTGTCATTGTACCAGGGATGATAAATGATTTTTACTATTTTGTACCAAATAGCAAAAAAAAGTACTAACTGTCCAAAAAGTACCAAAATTATTTAATACATTTGTGGTTAAATTTTGGGCGATTCTAGTTTATATAAATACACCACAGAGTTCCATGAAAAAGGTTAATCAGTTTCACACATACAACCTTTAAGTGACTATGGCTCATTTTTTCCAAAAAAAAAAAAAATAAATACTTTTTAGAAAAAGTGTTAACGGCATCTTTTAAGTGAAATTTAGTGGTCGAAAATTTTTTTTCACCAACATACCACGTGTTATCTCCCAGAAAGATCAGACTGCTTTAGATTGCATTCTAATGTATCACTTGTAGTAGGCACAGAAAATATATTTATCAGAAAATGTAAAATAAATTATATTAGAGAAAAGCTTCAAAAAACTAAAGAATATTTTCTCGAAAGTAAATTTTCTCCTAATCGAAATCTTAAACAAAACTTTAATGGACATAAGGTGATTTTCTTTAACGACGAAGATATATTTTAAAACAGTTAATTTAAGTTTTGAAAAGTAGTTTTGTTCATACTATGTTGAAATATCAAGCGAAGAACTTTGAAACTACCATCAGTTTAAGTTTTGGCCATGTCAAGTATTCGTAGAGGTCTTAAGAGTTAATGCATTATCTATAGCTTGGATATTTCTACATAACACCTCTATGCAACAAAGATTTCCAAATTAGTGTGATAACTATTACTTGTTAAATGTAGATGTATTCGGTGTAGATAAACAATAATCTAAAGACTTCAAAGACTCTTCCCCCATACTTGATGTGACACTAGCTTGTATGATACAATACATTTTGTTAAGTTTGCTTTGTTCTAAATACTAATTTTCCTACAAAAATACAAAAATTATGTTGACTTGTGATGTCTTATAGAGCGCTATTATTGACAATAATTTTGACAAATAGCTGTTATTAAAATGAAGAAAAAAAAATGTAACAATACCTATGTTAATACAACACAAATCAATTGTCATTTCAAACAATATAAATTATTGATAGCTAAAATGAGGTTTATTCAATATGTATTTGAAACTGCCACAGGCCTTTTTGTCAGTAAACTACAATATCTGAACAATAACTTAATGCTGGGAAATGCGTTTAGTTAGCAATATATTGTAATATAATGCTTTATTTGGTATTATTAAGTGGCAACAATCAATTTGTTGCAGGTACAGACACATAAGAGTGTTGCTATTTATCTAACCGGAAAATGGGTATCCTTTAGATAAAATGAAAGAAAAACGTTTAAGCTTAAAAATGTTTTTCCGTTACTTATTTAAATACAATTGGAGCTCAAGAAGAATCACTTACTATAAGTTAAGTTTTGGTATTAAAAATGTGCACGAGAGTTATAGCTAAGCTATATACTTATTTTCGTAACAGTATAGCAAAATCTCAAGCACCTTAAAAAACCAAATGTTTTGAAGAAATTTAATTTTGCAATTTTCCAAGACCATGGTTGTTATAATCTTGATCTTGGTTTGCTCATTACTATTAGCAACACTTGTATTACAAATTCCGGTTTGATGAATAGCAACCTGCATATATGTAAGTGTTTTTAATTTTTTTGTTGATTTGTTTTTCTTCTTTCTTTAGCGCTTAATGTCAACGTACGCTTTAGTTCACGCATTAATTTCTTGAAAATGTTTATAAATAAACACACATGTTAGAAATACTTAGTGTAATAACTACAAAGTAATTAATTAATATGTAATAGCAGTTCACCTTCGAGCGCGATTACTCGTAATCCATATGAGTAGGGTAAATATTTCATTTGATTTTTAATTGATGTGACAGTTTAAAGTTTTTCTATAAATTTAATAATTTTGCGCGATATAATTTAGATTCTTAACATAATTTTGTTTATTAAAAAGATTTTTTCATAATTTACGAGTACATTAAATTATGAAAATTATTTTCAAGAATGAAGCAGGCATAATATTGTTCCACTCTGACGCGTATCCAAATGCCAGCTGTCTCCGATTTTTATGAAATTGAGTATTATGTAATGTATCCTTAGGGGCACTTATAAGTTATCAAAATTCAAATTTTTAGTAAATGGCTAATCAATTTCTGAATAGAGTTCGAATTATCTACGTAAACTATTTCCAAATATTTTTTTTTTTTTTTTTGTTCTTAGAAATGAATTTTGAACTTTTGTGAGTGTAATCTTCAAGAGAATAGCATTTACCTTGGAAAGCCAGTTTGCTGGCGATGGCCATTTAAAAAGTAGTCAAAGCATGCTCTTCAATGTCAAGATCTTAACGACTACTACAAATATCTCCTACATCAGTAAACTCTATTCTCGAGGCATGCTTGTTTATAAAGCCCTGTAAAAGTTACTGTAAAACTGAACCGATTTGAATGTTTGAATATGGAATCTTTTTGTAAAAGAGAGTACTATCGAATCTCTACACTCAAAACTTGCAAAAAGTTATACTTTTTTGATAATTGTGATTTACTTAAAATCAAACTATTTCACAAAATCAGTTAGCAGTGGTTATGAAAAAGCCTAGAACTAATTTATACCGCGTCATATCGCCAAGATTTTTTTGGTTTAAGAAGATTGAAATCTTTTCTAACACATATAAAAAAATTGGGGTGCCTTTTTTAGCCTTTTTTGTTTGACACGAACTTTTCTGAGACACTCATAGGAAAATTTAACTAATATTGCTTGCCAAGTGTCAACATGTATTGCTCGCCCGAAATGATAAAATGTTTATATTATTATAAAGCTTATACTCTACGATAAAGGAATCTAAGGCCCATTTTTATGTAGAACAATTTACCATTGCACAAAACTCTGTGAAAGGTAATGTTTTGAAAAAAATTTTTAAATAAGATATGAAAATTGCGCATGTGTTGTTTTTGCCATTTCGAATCCGCCATTTTGTTTTTGAAAAATCTAATATGTACCAGATTCATAATCAGTGACCCCAAAAACCCCCGAGAAAATTTTTTTGTTGGATTTGGTTGAATATTTATATAAATCATCCGCCATTGTTTAAAAATCTAGCATCAGATTCGTAATCAGTAACTTCAAAAACCCCCGGGTAAAAAATTTCGTCTCAAAATTATAATGATTTCGACGTTTGGCCAGCTTTTAAGGATATTGAACCAGTTGTGTGACACCAGTAAAGGATCTGTTAGTATAAACTAAAGTTTCGAAACTGAATCCAGTTTTTTGAATAATGTGAACCCAAACCCAATAAAAAAATTCGGTTCAATTTTAATTTTGCATTGGCAACACAGGCATATACAAAAAATATCTTATGTATTTTTTGACGCTGACGACTGCATTTCGAGATGTCCTAGTTTGAAGTTGGAGAAAGCGTTGTTTTCATGTTTTCAGGCTTATGACGTAGCTAATAAGAAAAGGTTAAATTCTTTTTTTAATGGTATGGAATAGCCACACTTTTCCCTATCATAGACCCAAGAACTTTTCCAATAGAACTCTTACTTTCTGAGTTACGATCCTTTGAAGAGAAACTATTCCACTCCCATAAGTCAAAAAATACTTTGATATAAATCAGACCCACCTTCATGGACCGACCTAAATGGGCCAAGTAATGAAAATCACTTGATTACATGCACAATTAACTGTGAAACCAAAAATCTTTGTTGGTGTTATTAATACATAGTTATGAATAATTGAGGAGTGGAAGGACCAAAGATACTAAGTTCTATTTTGCTAGTTTTAAGCTATTAAGTGCTAAATTTTATGTCTACTGAAAAGTTTTAAGTACCTACCACAATAGGTTTTGTTAAGCAGAAGTATTCTACTCATAAGGCATAGCGCCATCTGCTATTTAATATTTTTTAACTCTACGAACTCATATCTTTTGTAGAATTGTTGATAATGGTACATAAAACGTTTCGAAACTAAAAACGACGAAAGCCATATATCGATGTATCGACACTAAGTGCATTAAATACTAAATACTACTCCTCAATCATTTCTTTTTTCTTTATTTTATATAGCGGGCCCTCTTATGTGAGGGGTAAACCATTTACTTTAGAAGGGCTAGCATGATATAAACTTTAAAAAAATTTTTCTGGTTCAAACTGATTCCTTGGTAAATTGTAAGGCCTTTCAGAAAATATTTTGATTATGTTGAAAAAAACTTTAGGTGGGCTGCCAACTTTTTGTGAGGCAAAAAAATGAATATCAGTCAGTTAACATTTTTTGGAAATTTTTTGTCCATTTTTTTTTTTTACAAACATTCTCAGGTTGAATTAATAACAATCTTAAATTTACAAAATATTTTTGAAAATTTTATAGTTTTCTAAGCAAGACTTTTGTGACATCAGGCACATTTTCAGGACCCTCTGTCACATTAAGTCACAAATTTGAGCACCTTCGTTTCCCTACATGTGTGGCCCCCTTTTCTTTTAACCACATTTAAAAGAAAAGGGGGCAAAATTTATATATTCGAAATTAACAGCATAAAGTGCTTAAAATAGCTTTATACAAAAGGAATATGCCTTAAATGACTTTTTGCTAAAACATAATCAAAAATCCGAATGTGATTGTAGGTTACCGGACATAATCCCAACGGACATAATCCCCATTTCGTGAATGGGGATTATGTCCGTGGGGATTATGTCACGGCACCGTGATTGTATTATGGAACTTTTACTTTATATTAACATTCATACTTTTAGGTGCATAAATACCTATGTGTTCATAAATATATCATATTTTAAGTAGCTTGAAGTTCACTTTCAATTTCAATTAAGAGTACCTTTCAAGAAACTAGTATTTTATGAAAGAATGCGGATTTGTTCTAATTCAAATGTTAAACATATCTCATTATGTAATTTATTATATGGAACTTATGGTTAAAGAATAAAATTTTTTTTTTTTTTGTATTTGTTGTATTTTTATTGGTTTGTTTTTTATAACTTTACTTTACATAATAGACACATGTACAAACAAATATGTAAGCAATTTGCTAATTAACCATTTACTATATAAATAACAACATGTTTTCTATAAAATTCCAACACTTGCTGCAATCGAACAAAAGAGACACGGGTAAAACAAAAAAAAAAAAAAGAAAACAAAAAACACCTTGAAGTTTATTACCAACGCATTTGTTGTAACTTTGGTTTTTTTTCCAAACGTTCATATATTAAATTCGATTTTTTTATGGTATTTTACAATTCGTTTTCGTCTATGAATAAGTGTTATAGGGTGTCCTTGAAAAAAATCTATTTATCAGATTTTAATGAATTTTTTTTAATATATATTATTTTTTTTTTTTTTTAATCGTGAACAACATAATTTTGAAATGTTCTTACGAAATTAGTTTACAAAATACAAGCTGAATCCTTTTGACACCGCACACTGGTTTGAAATCCTTAAAATCTGGCCGAAATTTTCTAGACGAAACTTTTTTTCGGGTATTTTTGGGGTCGTTGATTACGTATATGATGTCAAATTTTCAAAAAAAGAAAATGGCGAATTCAAAATGGCGATTGATTTGCATAAATATTCAACCAAATCCAATAAAAAAAGTTGCGCGGGGGTTTTTGGGGTCGCTGATTACAAGTTTGATATTAGACTTGTAAGCTTTCAAAATGGCGTACCCAAAATGGTAAAAAAATGACACTTCCACAATTGAGGCGCTGTAAACTATAACGCCCTAAGTCGACTTAGGGCGTTTATGCGCCCATCGCTTTTTTGAAAATTTTGGCTTCTCAAACATTGTATGTGCACATAATTTCAACTTCCAATTCCAATCACAAAATGTGATAGAGCAATATGTATGTATATACTGTTTGAAGAGTTGCGTGCAAGAAGGGCGTAGTGCGACTTGGGGCGTTATTGCATAAATCAGTTTGCGGTTGGAAAAACTGTTTTTACTCAAAACCAAGGTGCCTAACGAAAAAAATGTGTTTGGCAAAAAATGCTTAGAATTATCCAAAGAATACGTGGGAATTTTATCAGAATTTTTTAGAACATTTTAAAATTTTTCAAAAATTGGGTAAAAAAAAAGAATCACTCACATTCTTTGGGCAATTCTAAGCATTTTGTGCCTTATACATTTTTTTCGTCAGGCACTTTGGTCTTGAGTAAAAATAAAAATATTTACCAGGTGCAAATTTAGATGCAAATGTATGCATGCATTTTATAAAATTAGAATTTTAATGAAATAAAGCAAAACGCACATTTGTAAATGATTGAGATTAAAGAATTTTTCATTCCCCTCATTTTAAAAAAAAAATCATTAAAATCGATGCCGGTTTTCCAAACAAAATGCTAACGTTACCCCAGTGATATTTAGTCAAATGGATTTATGCAATAACGCCCTATAATTTAAATTTTTCTTCTTCGATAATTCTGTCAATATGCATTAGTATTATGTGTTAGCGGCAATCGTTTACTCATTTTGTAAGTGTTTATCGAATAAATTCGTTTTCCAAGGCTTAAATGATGGTTTGTTCTTTGTAGAGCATTTAGAAACTATATGAGGCTATGAGCGCAATAGTGGCCTAACCCTCACTTCGTTAAAAAATCAAAAGCAAATAACTTGTGTTTTTATCGACTCAGGATATGTGCTTTTGCTTTATCAACGAAGTAAAGGTTAGGCCACTGTTGCGCTCATAGCCTCATATGTAGATTGAATTAGCTCGAAATGTCATTCTTCGACCTAGGGCGTTATTGCACGCAACGCCTCACTTAAATAAAAAAAAAATTGCAATAAAATGGCATTCTTACAGTTGAAATCCGTGTGAGTGCAAAATGCTTCTCAAAAATTAATAAAAAATACTAGTGCCAGGATAAATTCTGGCTCACCAGGCTTAAATTATACCTATGACCATTTACTATCAATTCATGCAGTTTTACTGTCACCGGCTCCTGGACTATTTTATAATTTAAGGCGAGCAACAAATATAGAAACTTGGCAAGTTATTTGAGTTAAATTTTCCTATGAGCGCCTCAGAAAAGTTCAAGTCAAACAAAAAGCGGCAAAAATAGCATCTCAATTTTTTTATATCTATTAGAAAAGATTTCAATCTTCTTAGAACAAAAAAAAATCTTAGCGGTATCTTACAGAACAAATAAGTTCTAGGCTCTTTTCATTTTCATTGCTAACTGATTTTGTGAAATAATTTGATTTTAAGTCAATCACAATTTTTAAAAAAAGTATAACTTGTTACAAGTCATGAGTTCAGAGGCTCAATAGTACATTCAAATCGGTTCAGTTTTACCACATCAGTTAGACAATACAGCACATAAAAAGTTAATTTAAAAATCTTTCTTTTTCGACTTTTGACCAGCTTTTACGGGTTTTGAACCAGTTTGCACCGGATTCTTTTGAGTAGACAAAGTGCCGTGAATATTTTTTTTAAAAACTTTTTAAAGCACCCTAATAAACAACTAGTGACATACTATATAGACAAGCAAACAGCTATTGTGCTAGACAGGCAATAAGTTTGTTGGAAAACCAACAAAAAACAACAACAACAATGCATAGTGCCAATAACTGGGCAACAAATGCAGCAATATGCTGCTGTTGCTGCGAATTTATTAGAAACAGTAAGTTAACTTGGCTTAAAACCCAGTTAAGTTAAGTGCAGCTCAGCTGTTCGTGCTTTTTTTTTTTTTTGTTTTATTGTTTTTTCTCTTTGTGATTATGGGCAAAGTGTCAACAATAATAAAAATGAAATAAAATAAAACAAAATGATCGCTACTAAATATTTGCTTACTTACACCTTGCATTTACCAGAGATCGATTATTCGAGATATATGACGCGCGAATTATATTACTCAGAGTTTACTGTGGATTTTAGTAAACAACTTTAGTATATAGCGCGGCAGTATTAAATGTGACAAACAGACTGACAGACAGACAAACAAATATGCATGCCTGCCAAACACCAGCAATAATATTTTTAAATAGAAAAAAAATAAAACGGCAACAACTAAATCACCATTGAATATAACCGGCACAAACCAGTAATAACCGAAAAAAGAAAAATCACACATTGTACGCGAGTACCTACCAGGTAGGTATCGACGATACGAATACTCAGTCACTCAGCTGAAGAGTTTAATGGCAACAGAGCTATAGCTAAAATTCTTCAAATGAACACTACGAAATGTCATTGCACCAGCTCTGTGTCTTGTACTGCGTTTTTACTGGAGATTTATGAGGTGATTAAAGGCGGTTTCGAAATTTAGCTTTAAATCTCGTTGTAAATCACGTGATTTACCACACAAAAATAAATCTTACCGTTGACAATAGGCATTAAATGTCATTAAAAAAAAAAGAAAATGAAATATAAATACTAACGGAGTTTAATATTCACGGAGATTTATGAGGTGTTTTAAGGCTGTTTCAAGATTTACCTCTATATCGGTATAAATCACATGATTAACCATACGAAAATAAATCTATTTCCACAGAGATTTATTTTAACTCTGCCGGGCTACCGATTTTGGCTATTTTCGACCAAGTGGCACCTGTCAACTTTGACAATTAGCCTAAAATGTCATTAAACACAAAGCATATGGAAGATAAATATTGAGTAGAAAAGGAAAAACAACTTTAATTTTACTGCTTATGACATTTAGTGTCAAAAACAAAGCTCTTTTGGCCGATGTGACTTACAAATCTCAGCACCGCTAAATCTGCTGTGGAAACATTGTATTACTGTCAAAACTAAATCTCTTTCGACAGAAAAAAATGTATAGGATTTATTGACGTGTTTAATAGATCTCTTCACAGTTAAATCTCCGTTAGAAACGTACTTAGCATTACAAACTGCACTCGATCAATGTGTGCTCTATTGTAGCATCACTTTGAATTGCTTCTTTTTCCATTTTTCCACATTGGGTGGCTACTTATTAGAAAAACGTGATTATTAGTATGCAATATTTATAAACATAATCGATGGTCAAAATGCTGCATATTTTATTAAGTCGAGCTTTATGTTGGCATGGTACCACCACCACCGCACAGCTCAGCTGGGGTGATGTGGTTTCCTTGCTTGTTATGTGTTGTTTTTTTAATTTTTCTTGCTGTGTATTTGCCATATCCAAATATCTGACCGCAAATTTTGCTTGTAAATTGTAAAGTCATAAATTCTTGTTCGAGTTGTTGTTATTTTTTTTTTTTTTTGTTGGTGTCGCACACAAAAAAGTATTGACCAAATTGCCGCATTTTAAGCCAAGTTCCAAAATACAAATCAAACGAACCAAAGAGCTGCTTCACGTGCTTCAAGCACGAGAACAACACCACCATGAACAGCAGCAGCCATAACAGCCACACCAGCCAGCTATGGAGTTGTTGCTGCGCCTGCGCGTGTGTTTATTTTTAGGTTTTTGCAGCCTCCAGCAAAATATGCGCGCGCACAGTGTTTGAAATTGCGCAGTTCTCTGCGCTTTTACAAGTTTAACGAGTTGGGAGGTTTTTTTTCTTTAGTTTCTTTAATTTTTGTTAGTGGCTCTGACACAAAGAATTGATGATAATCACTTAAGAAATTTGGTGATTCTTAATGAGGTTATTTAAAGCGCCATTATTTAACTTGCAAAACCAAAAAACACAAATCTTTAATACAAATTAAGATTCATGGCTACTTAAAAAGCGATTGCTAAAAAGAGACTGCGAGAGATAAACCTTTTTGAATGATTTCTATCGCATAAAAATTTTTTAAACATTATTTTTAAAACTTGTATTGATTTTGGCAACTACCTACATACTACAAGTATTTTGAGGCATTTACAAATTTTTAGGAATACCCTTAATGTTTTAAAAGTTTCACAATTTTGTTACTAGTGGCATTGTCGTATCTTTCTTCTAACTCTAAGGCTGTTCACACACCGAGTCAGACAAAACGTTTCGTGGGGAAATAAAAACGCATTGCATCTTCACAAGAGTTTAAAACCCGCTTCAAAAAGCTTACTGCATGGCTTCTTTTTCAACCTGCAAGTATTTTGAAGAGCTTACTTGTAAGGCAGCGCTAAGCATTCTCTCAATTGAAAAAAAAGAAACATAAATCTGTATTGGGATTCGAACTCGGGGTCCATGAGAAAGAAATACATACATATAGAAACTTGTTAGCACATCAGGCCACCGACCTCTATGTTGTGTACGTATAAAATATGAATATTAAACAAATTATTTTTTAAATTTAGACGTTTTTATCTTTTAGTAAAAAAAATTGCCTAAATTTCGGAACAAAAATGTCACTCCAAACGGATTTTGATATTCGAATGCTTCCTGCAGCTTTACAAATAATCATTGTGTTTCAAAAAAACAAACCGTGCTGCGATTCGAACTCAGGGTACCTTTAAGCACATTAGTCTATAAACCTCTGTGATATAGACATAAAAAATTTGTATTTATATTGAACAAATTTTTGCTTTTTTTTTGTATTTTGTCGAATTCTTACTTAGTCTTGCAATCATTGTGTAAGCGCTTGAAATGTTCTTTGAGAAGAAGTACTTTAAAAGTGATTTCTGAAGAAGCGCTTGAAATGTTTCTACTCTGGTTTTGGGCCAACACACACCAAAGCAAAGGAGACAACAAAATGTTTGGAATGAAACACATTTTCTTGCTTCTTTAATAGTTAGAGCTTCCGCAAATCTATTATAAAAGTTAAGTGTAGTATTCTTGAAAGTTCTTCTGGCTGTCGGCAAGTGCGTCTGATGAGGTTGACCTATGGTGGGCCCCAACATGCGTAACACGAACCAATCTTCCAATATAATTTTTGTTTTTCTTATATAGATTTATTTTGCCTTGTTTTTGTAATTTTTTTGTGTTTTGCATAAGCACATTGAACAGTAAGCTCAAACTAACAATGTCATCTGATTCTTGCTTGTTGGTTTTAAATAAAAACGTTTTGTCTGAATTGGTGTGCGTTGAGCCTTAGTGAGCTTGGTGGATTGTTTGCAGTATTATTTACTAAAATCGCCCAATGGTCAAAATTTTAACAAATGTATTAAACAATTTTGGTACTTTCTGGACAGTTTTAGTACTTTTTCTGCTATTTGGTACAAAATAGAAACTCTCATCCCTGGTACAATGACAAATGTGAAACGTAAAGAAAACAAAAAACAGTCAGTCAACTTTTTGTTGTTAATATTAAAAAATTTTAATTTCATTTTACCTAGCTTAATAGCAAATTATTCAAATAATTTTAGCTTTTTGCACATTTACACTCAAATACCTTTCTAATGGTGTATAATTCAAAGTCTTGCTCCATTTCTAACATTGTAAAAAAGGTAGGACAAATTTTTGTCTCGCGTATTAATATATAGATTACTTTCAATTTTTTAGATTTAACTTTTAGAATAAAACGAAAATAACATAGTTTATTAATGATTGATAATGAATCAAGTTTTTCATGCCATACCACTTAAAAATTACACCAAATTTCTGCTTTACTCAAAAGTGACTAATATTTCATATTTTAAACATACTGTCCAAAGTTACCAATATGTTCGCTGTTCACTGACCATTCAATTGATATCAAATTATGGTACCTATAAAGTGTTAACTCTTCATTTTTTTTTTTTTTTTTTTTTTTTTTCTTTTGCTTTTCTTTAACTTTGTTTATATGACGATTTTTTTCAATTGACGCTTTTATTTGTTGTTAAGCTTGATTTGCATTACCCTGGGGCTGTTTGTTAAGTAAGATTCGCAATCTTAGGAAAAAAAACAATTTTAATTGAAGTTATATGTTTGCAGACATGTTGAACTTTGTATTTGTTATACATACTTAGATTCTTGTACCTGTTTTTTATTTGGTTTTGTGTGTTTAAGCCCGTCTTAGCAAAGAGTATTCTTGCAGCGCATGCCAATTTTATGATGGCTTAAAAGATGTCACGTGATTTGAGCGTGTTGGTTTTTTTTTATTTATTTCGATTTGTTTTTTTTTCTACAGATTTTATCATATTAGAAAGTTTTTTCACATACGATTAAAAACTGTTGATATTCATATCTGATTAATTTGGGTAACTTTGCAAAATTTTCAGAAGATTAATTACGTTGAATGAAGAAACTTGATATTCGATTTCTTTAATAATTTCTCAAGATTGTATAAGACAATATCTTCATGGTTTCAAGCTCGAATATCTGATTTCCTAAAAATTATTGCTTTAAGAATGGTATTTACAAATATTATACACAGTTCGATAGCGTTACTTTGCGGTGCTTTTTCTTTGTGTGTAAGCCAAAATAGTTCCTCAGTTTGAATAACATCCTCATCGCAAGACCCTAACACCTACAAATTGCATATCTATAAGAATAAAAGCCACTAACGAAACCAAAACAAAAGGTTCTCGTTTCATGTCACGTTCTCAGCAAAGTTTCACAGCTCTTGGGGAAAAAGGTAGTAAGTAATTCCTTTCTATACATGTGAACGCATATATTCCTCTGGTGTACTGGTGATCTTTCCTTTAGTGTGTTGAAAAAATATTCACTTATTCACTTTCCAAGATCATCGATATGAATAATGCTGCATACGTTCCAAAACACTATAGCCGTTACTTTGTTTCCCAGCAGAAAGAAATTCACTGTTTTGATGGAATTTTTGGTCATATCATTTTCTATATCTACCACTTTTTTCTTTTCTGCGTTACAAACTGATCGACAAAATTAATATTCCTTGAGGAATGTGACTCCAATCTTTTCCCAATAATTTAACTTTACCCCAATATTATTGAGGAGTGGCCATACCAAAGGGCCTAGGTACCATTACGAGGCAAAAGTAATGTCATACATATTTTGTGTAATAATAACACTGTTCGACACAAAAAAAAAAAAAAACACATGAGAAAATCCAAAAAATTCTTGAAGTAGACGTTAAAAATGTGACATGCTGTGGAAAAAACACGAGACACGGGTATTTTTTTTAATCGATTTTTGAAATTTGATTTTGCCCTTTTCTTAAAAAGGCACAGAAATATTTGCTATACAATTTCACTACTAGTTGTTGAACACTAAAAAAGCAAAATTTTATCCCGAAAGCAAAAAAATCGTTAAAATCGGTAAGCAGTTCTAACAATAAATATTTTCCAAATTTTACCCCACTGTAAAACTCTAAAACTACATTTTGGACAAAACTCGTTCTCATAACAAAATCACACAAGGTTCTTTTTCCTATTATATCCTGTTTTTATGGGTGTTTTTGACCCCTTTTTCTATAACTGAGCCACAATGGGTTAACAAATTTTGCAAAAAATATTCTACAAAAAATTTAATTTAGAGTAACCAAAGACAAAAAATTCTTAAAACTTAAGGTAAGCGCGTCAGGAATATAATTAATATGCAATTTGAAAAGTCCTAATTGATTTTAACGATTTTTTTAGTTTCGGGCTCAAATTTAGACTTTTACGTGTTTAGAAACTAGTAGTGAAATTTTATAGCAAACATTTCTGTAGCACATACTGACTCAATATTTCCCTGTTTTGGGTGTCATTTTTGTACCTTTTTAAGAAAAGGGCAAAAATGACCCACATGTGGGGGTCTACAAAAATATTCCTCGCAATATCCTGCATAAATTTGCTGAACACATGATACACCTCAGATCATATAGTTAAATTCATCGATATACAGTGGATAAAGTGATTGTTTGACCGGTATTATTTTTTTCAATATAATGCCATCAATTCCATACCATCAACTAAATTTTTCAAGAAAACAGAAAACAATTTTTATCATTTCTAACAAAATGTTTGCCGATTCATATTATGATACTCCTTTTGCCTTGTACTGGTACTTAGGCCTTTTGGTACGGCCGCTCCTCAATTTTGCTTCTTTCTATTCAGGCATTTTAATTGGTTTTTAATGTAAACAAATCCAAACTCTTGAAAATATTCGTTTTACTTGATTTTCTTTGACACCTGAAAGAAAGTTAAACGAAAATTGCTTAAACATTTCCGGGTCAACTACACTGCGAAAAAAAAAATATACCATAAAGTTAAAAACGATTTTTATTTTTAAATTTTAGATAACACTTGTCAACAACAATAATAATTTTTGATATCTCAACATTATCTAAAATTTTGCTGTATTACAAAATATATATTTTTACTTGCCTGGTTTATCGATCATTTTACATTATATACTCGTACACTCTTTGTTATCATTTGTTTTTACTTTTATCGTATACTCTGTGTTCTTCCTGCTGTTGACAATAAAATGTCATGACTAATGCAAACAAAAACAACATGTTCATCAAACTCGATCTTAAAAAATATACGAAGTACCTATCATGTAGTGAATGGTAGCTAGACTCTCATATTCAGCTGTCAAAATTACAAGCAAGATGAAGTGTCAAAATCAATGCATTTCTTGTATATATGGTTCTAAGCACATGATCCAATCAGTCAGCCAAAGTGATCTCTTATAAGACGCTGAAATTTTCTATATATAATTTATGCAAAATCTCATTGTAAAATATATATGATTTTCACAGCTGGATCCTTAAGAATCAATAGAGTTTTTATTGAAAAAACCAATAACTCCAACTACTTCATATGCTCGTATAAAGTTTGAAAGGTTTCGAAGCGTCTGTAACTAACCAGTAATACTTTTTTATTTATATGCGGGTATGAAATTGTGATGCGATCGAAACCTTAATTTGTTTCAAGTTAACTTTCTTTTTTTATTGGTAATAACTTTTATTTAAATTGCATCGTTGTCGATGTTATCGTTTCTTTTTTTACTGATAAACGTCATTTTATGGTCTTTTATTTTGTTGCAGTGTAAATTCGTTTTATTTGTCATTTTATTATTACTGCTACTGTTATTGTCATGGAAATTTCTTAAAGTGTATTCTGTTTCGGAACATTTTTTGTTCTTGTCATCATCATCATCAGCGAAATGTTATTTGTTTTTCAATAACACAATAAAAAAAAAAAACTAATTTGATTTATAAAGTTCTATAAAACAAGTAATGTATTTGTGGAACTTCTCTTCGAAGTACAATGATAAAAACATTTATCGCAACTGTTTATTGAATGTCAATGTTAACTTTCCGATGCTATGCCCAGTTGGAAAAGTTCTATTACATTCAATATCACTTCCCGTCTGGTATTTCTAGTAATTTCTGTACATTTCTGTAACATTTTGATGTGTATATTAGGAAGAAAGTTATTCTCCAATAAAATAATCCCGACTATTTTGCGAGCATATTCCTTTTCTTTCCCCGAATTATCTTTGACTTTTTGTTAGTAATGTACTTCGCTGCATGCCATTCTTGTTTATAATCAGTAGTTCGTTCTTAGAATTCCTCCAATGGGAAAATGCTAGAGTGATGCGATGAAGCAAACAATTTTTGAAGAAAATTTTTTTGTCCTGGAAAACAATACTATAACTACTTATTCAGTTAAAATAAAATGTGCGATTTTTCATTGAATATAGTTTAATTACTACAATGATATTGTATATCTTCAAAAATATTATCGGCATATCCGCCAAAAGATCCACCATGACCAAAATATTAAAAGTTATTAAAAACTTTTCATTTTACGATATTTAAATTTTAATAATGTAAGCAATTCACACATAAATTTAGTAACCATGATGATCAAACCGACTTCAAAGTTGCACAAATGTAGTTTTATTTTTTTAGGAATTTTTAAGTGGATATGTTTCTTTCTAGAATCTTCATTAAGAGGCATAACACATTATAATAGTTTTTCGAGAAAATCTCTCTTACAATATTAATAATATAAAAAAAATGAAAAGAGAACAATGCAATCCCGATTAATTGTCAATTTTTTTATTTTCTTTAATTCAATTTCTACTGTCCGGTTCGTCACTGAAAATGATAATTTGTCATCATTGCTTCTCAAATCAAGAGCAAACCAAGCAGCAAGTATTTCCAAAATTAAGTGCAAATATAGTTTAATAGACACAATCAAAAAAAAATTAAATTAAGGCAAAAAATAAAATTTAAAGCTATTTAAAGTTGGTCACGTTCGTCACTTTTGGCTCATTTTGAAATTTTATTCTACTGTAAAATTCTAAAACTATATTTTGGATAGATCTTGTAGTCCTAAGCTCATAATAAAATCATACGAGGAACATTAACCCATTATATCCTGTTTTATGGTTTTTTTAACATTTTTTAAAAAGACTTGGTTATAATGGGTTGAAGTGTTCTGCAAAAATATTAAACGTAAAATTTCACTAGCGTTCATCAAAACAAAGAAATTCTGAAAACTTAAGAATAATGCGTAAAAAAGTAACAAAAGTGTTGCAGTTGTGAGATAAGAAAATTTCACAACTATCACCAGCACAGCGTGCAAGATTTTTTCGCTGCCAAAACTGAATTTGACTTAAATCAACCTTACAACATAAGCTTAAAATACATTAATATGCAAATCATTACCCGAATGAAATAGAATGGAAAAATGTCACGTTCATATTGTCACATATTGATTCAGATTATGATCAAAACAAAGAAAAGTACAGTAGATATTTGAATGAAACAAAATATATTACAAAGTAACATTATTGCATAAGATTATAAATTTAGTCGCACTGAATTCTGACTTTCTTTGAATAGGCACGAAAACTACTTCTACTTTAGTCACGTTCGTTATGTGTATTTAAGTACCAGGACTTCGCCTACTGTTAACGTTGGCACTAATTATAGTGCAACCTAAAAGCTATAATGTAAAGTAAAAACTAAAATGAAAATATGTTTTGCTTCCACTTTTTTTGTACTTTAAATGTGTGCGATGATCACGTTCGTCACTTTTGGAATGCTCATATATATTTGTGTTTCATATTGCAAATCATTTTGGTGATATTCGTTTATATAAATTTGGTTATTTTATTTGATCTTTACTGATATATGAATATATTGATTTTTAAATGCTATGTTTACGTGGGGTCATGAGTCAATCCAGCAAAATGGTAATCACCACTGAATTCCTCGTACTTGAAGTAGGAAAGTAATATCTTTCGCATTTGTAGGTCAGAGTGCTACACATTTTTTATTTTTTTTTTTTTCCTCCATTTTTATTCCTCAGAACTTAATCATTTTATTTAAGTACCTATGTCCCGTTCCTTACACTTTATCATTTAGCTAAAAAGTCGTTGCATATCAGATGAGCATTTAAAAAACCTGTCTTCTTTTAATAAAATTATGCAAATTTATATAGCAATTTCGTTTTACTTTCTTACAAAATTTATATGTAAAGTTTCACATTAACTTTCTTTGTTATGTATTCGTTAAGTTTTTGACACTGGACTAAAATCCTTTCAAGTTTAAGATATTTATTACTATTGACTTCGTGCCATACAAAGTGCTCCTTCAGCATTCTGAGAAAAAACTTATTTTTAGCAAATTAAGGTTTTTCCCCCAGTTATAAATTTAGAGGGAAAAAAAGAACACAAAATCTTAAGGAGTCGTATTATCTTTACTTACTTACTTCTATTTTTATTTACAACGTGCTCAAATATTTTGAAAAATTTTTTGTTTTTAGGAATAAATATTTTTCAATATTCAAGTAAAGTCTCCGAGTAATCCCTCTTGTCAAATTAATTTTTGCTTCTGTGTTTTCACTATTTTTGACCATGTTATGCTTAAATTAAATCTACATAACTTCTTGGAAAACTTATTGTTCAAATAAATCTCTGAAAAAATTTTAAATTTATTCCAAAAAAGTATGAAATTTATTCCAAAATAGTTTAAAATTAATTCTTTTTTAGCATCGATCTATATACAGTTATGGAAAAAGAAAAAGCACGATTCAGATTATTTTTAATAAAGTTTAATTTATTTAATAAGTTGAAGGAATATATTTTGATTATTAAAGTGAAAAATTAATTTATGGTTCATAGTCTTAAAAAAACAACTAACTTTTAATATATTTTCTTGCATTTAGCCCAGTTCAAGTCGTTTAAACAATTGAAGATGCAGAAACATCTGGAAACAGAAATAGCACACTTGAGAAGATCTGTGGAAAAGGAAAGCAACCATATTAAACAACCTGCTTAAAATAACTTGTAATTACTTACAACATTAGTATTTTGTGGTGTGACCACGATTTTTGATAGTTTCGTGACATCTACGAGGCAAGCTCTCTACTAGTTTCTGGCATCTGCTTTTTGGAATGGAATACCAAGCTTCTTGAATTCCAGCCCAAAGTTCCTCTTAATTTTTGTAGTTTTTCAGCCCAATAATATTTTTGACATAATTCCAAAGGTTCTCTATTGGGTTTAGATCAGGACTTTCTTTTAGCTGCTAGCCAGTTTTTCACTAATTTTGCTGAATGCTTTGGATCACTATCCTGCATAAAGATCCAATTAACTGGCATGAAAGCAAATGCAAATGGCTCCATCGTGTTCCGGAATATGTTTAAGTACCCAAATTGGTTCAATTTGTCATCTATTTTGACTATTGGTCCCACTCCATGCCAAGAAAATGCGCCCCATACCATGACACTACCTCCACCGTGCTTAACAGTTTTGGTAGTGTACTTTGGATTGAACTCTTGGCATTTCGGGCGATGTACAAATGTTCTCCCATCAGATCCAATGCGATTTACTTTGGTTTCATCGCTCCAAAGCACTCTCTTCCAAAAATGGACGTCTTTATTTACATTGGCTTTTGAAAACTTATGCCGGGCTCTAACATTTTTTTTAGTAAGGAGTGGCTTTTCCTGCTGATGCGTCCAAATATTCCCGCTTCATTGAGTCGATATCTTATCAGTCTGCTCGAAATTTTCACATCAAATTCATCCTTTATCACCGTCATTATTACGCGTGAAGGCTTAAAAGGATCAGCTTTAGACTTATTGACGATGGCTCTATCTATGCGTAATCTAGTTTTTCTTGGAGGTGGCTTGCGAAATTTTTTTTTAGTTAGTAAATCTGGGTCCGCCTTCATCGATTTGATGGCATTGTACACCATTTTTCTAGAGCAATTCAGTATGTTGGAAATTTTAGTGGGATTTTCGCCTTTTTCTAAAAGTTCGAATATAATCGTCCTTTTTTCTGGTGTACAATGAGTGCCGCGTCCCATTTTTTTTTTTTAATAATTATATAATACAAAACTAATGTCAAACTGAATGACATACATTCACTAGCCTACCGACTCCAGAAAACTGATCACTCAAAATGAAGTGTGCTATTTCTTTTTCCATGTAAAATGATGTATGCAATGAGGAAAATTGGCAATAAAAACAACTGGTGGTTGTAACTATAAATTTTTGACTCTTAATTTCTTGGTCGAATGGAGTGCAATACAAAACACAAAATTTTTTATGGAAATTTCAAACAATGCAAGAAAAAAGTTATGCTAAGCAAAATATTATCAAATCGTGCTATTTCTTTTTCCATAACTCTAGATACTTTTTGGTTTTAAAATTAAACTAAAATTTGTACTGTGTGCGTGAACTATCCTTTTTTTTGTGCATTGGTGATATCACGTAAATGTCACAACCGTTATAGGATGGCATACAATTTACTTAAAGTTAACTTTTTGCCGAAAAGAAAATTCTTTGAAAATATTGATCAATTTGTTTTTACCTAACATGTGTGTGACACTTCAAGTGGAATCACCCACATTAAAAGAAAATTAAAATTCTTAATTTGAAATTCATAATGATGTACCTAAGTACATACATACATATTTGCTTGTACTAAATTTTGCCATGGTCGCTTGCTATGGTCAATCAAATATGCGTGCATAGATGGCGCCACTAGCTCAAGAAATGAATTGTGTTTGGTTAGTCAGTCAGTCTATGATAATGTGCTGTGATCATTTTTGTGTTTTTACAACCAATATCTACGTACTTATGCCAATTTCTGTCTCACATTCGTACACTGTTGTTCAAACTGTTGTTTTAAAGGCATTGCAATTTGGGTTTGGTTCTTTTAAATTTATTTCACGTAATTAAAATGCTTAGCTGAATTTTTATGTTCACACTTTATTTTTTGACTTTGAAGGAGACTGTAAAAGGTCTTTATTTTGCGTTTAATTCTTTGTCAATAACGCGCATTTTGAAAAAAAACTGGAGCTTAATTACTGTTATTGGTTTTGATAATATGTAACGGCATAGTTCCTAGTCTAAAGATGATATATGGGCATATTCGAAAATAATCTTCTCTTACATGACCCAGGTTTTAAGAACATATTTTTTTCATGTTTCGTTTTTACTCGGCATGGGAGGCTTACATCAAAAAAACATCGTAAACAAAGTCGATATATTTTTCATCAAGGAATTTGCTTGAATTTTTTTAGAATTTTAGGACCTGTTATGTCGGCGTGAAGAGCGATTTAGACTTTTTAACCCATTCTGTCACCACGACCCAAATACGATTTTTCTGAATTTTACTCAGGAATATTTTTTAGATATCCCGCTATCTTGCCTTATGAGTTGCTATGGTGTGCTCGACCGCATATCGCCAATAATCGCATTTTTACGCAAAATTTGCATTTTTTGTTTTTTTACTCGGCAGGCGGCGCTTAAATTAAAAAAACATCAATTTATTTTTTATCAAGGAACTTGCTTGATTAAGACATTTTAGCCCATTCTGTCGCCACGATCCACATACGATTTTTCTGAATTTTACTCCAGAATATTTGGAAAGGTGCCCCGTAACATATCTAATTTATTTATTATTTATTTGTTTAAAGTAGAGAAAATTATAATAAAACATATTGTTATTGCACAACTTACATAGAATCGGTTATACCTTACACATCTAAAATCTAATAATTTATAATAAAAAAATCACAATCTCATAGGAAACATAAATGACAAATAAGAGTAACATATCTAATACTTCTGTAATATGTGCTCTCACTTATATTTATTATCGGAAATTTCAATTTTCGATTTCGACCTCCTGAAACCCTCTCGGATTGAAATTTTTTTGTTCACCTTTTGGGAATTTCATTTTATACGTCTAGGAATATATTCCACCACATTTGGTTATTGAACATAAAAAAAAAATTTCCCTAAAACCTGGGTCATATAAAAGGTGATTATTTTCGGATATTCTCATATAATTTTTAAAAAAGTTATCCTAAATGATGATTTTATATTTAAAAAATATATATAACGTGCATTTTAGTGTAGACTTAAGTTTAAAAACACATATTTCGACTCTCGCTGCCTTTACGACCTTTACATTTAATGAATTTTTCAACATTAAATGTATGTTCAATAGGATGGGTCGAATGTTTTTACCGGTCTGGTTCAGCAAAAATCATAAAGTTTGGATAATTTGGAGAAACTTATATTTTCGCAGAAAATTCCGAAAATTCCTTATTTTCCTAAGCTTGGTAAAAATTTATAAGAACAAATCTTCTTTGTAATTATGGGGGGGAGGGGGGTAAACTGCACTGAAAATATGTATATAGTTTCTTTGGCAAGGTTTCTAAAAAATATCCAAACTACTACTATTTACTATTTTCACTGAGCCAGACCAGTAAAATAACCTTCCATACAAATTGGCCCATAGTAATGTTTAAGGTTTTGTGTCTTTACAATTTTCCAACTTTGATAAATTTTTCCAACAATTTTCAATTATTTTTGCTTTTGAAATTTTTCCAACTTTTGAAATTTATTTTAACATGTTTATCCTTTTTTTTGGACTCTCTCCGAATTTTTCACTCCAATATTTTTCGAATTTTTAAAACTATTTCACTTCTTAAGCATTGGTTGATAATTTCAACTTTTTCCAACAGATTTCAAGCTTTAAAAATTTCTCAACATTTTTAAAATGTTCTGAATTCTTCAATATAAATTTTTACATTATTCGACTTACTTATATGAAATTTTCTCGACTTTTCGCATTTTACCACAGTTTTAGACTTTTTCATCATTTTTTGGATTTATAAATTCGTTTCTCAAGTTTTGCAAACTATTTCTGGTTTTTGAACATATGTCGAAAGTTCCAATAGTTCTTTGAACTTTTCAACGTTCTCCGACTTTCTGATTTCTTAATGATATCATTCTCAACTTTAATTTATTTCTTTAAAATACTACAACACGAAATTAATAAAAAACTTGTATTTTTTTATTTACAGCCAAAAGCAGGTTTCGAACCAGACACAGCCTCGCTCAGAGAAAAAGTTATTCTCAATCCTGCTGAAAAATGGCGTATATTAAAGAATATTGGCATCATATCGCTCGCATTTATGGTGCAATTCACAGCTTTTCAGGTAATTCTTGACTGCTAACCCAACAATATTTTATCATTTAAATTAAAATTTAAACATTTTCTTTTTTAGGGTACCGCCAATTTACAGTCATCAATAAATGCCCAAGATGGTCTCGGCACAGTTTCGCTTAGTGCAATCTATGCGGCATTAGTCGTTTCCTGCATATTCCTACCCACATTGATTATACGAAAATTAACTGTGAAATGGACCCTAGTCTTCAGTATGTTGTGCTATGCACCCTATATTGCATTCCAATTGTTCCCAAGGTAAGCTTCAGGTTTTTTTTTTTATTGTATATAACTTAATGCAATTTATTTAATATCTTTTTTTTCTTCGTATAGGTTCTACACTTTAGTTCCCGCTGGTATACTAGTCGGTTTGGGTGCTGCTCCTATGTGGGCTTCCAAGGCTACTTATCTGACACAAGTCGGTCAAGTTTATGCCAAAATTACAGAACAGCCTGTCGACGCAATTATTGTGCGTTTCTTCGGCTTCTTCTTTTTGGCCTGGCAAACAGCTGAACTTTGGGGCAATCTTATCTCAAGTTTAGGTAAGCCACTTTTCGAATTCGAATTTTTTACGATGTATCTCTTTCAATGCATTACTTCCTTCATACATTCATACTCATTTTGTTAATTCTTTTTTTTTTTTCCTTTTTCGTTTGCAGTTCTCTCCAGTGGCGCTCATGGCAGCGGTGGTTCCAGCAATGGTACCATCAGCGAAGAAGATCTCCAATATTGCGGTGCTAATTTCTGCGTTCATGGCGGTAATGGTCATAATAACTTGGAGCGTCCACCAGATCATGAAATTTTCGAAATCTCTATGATCTATCTGTCATGTATTATTGCTGCGGTTGCCATTATTGCCTTCTTCTTGGATCCACTTAAACGTTATGGTGAAAAACGTAAGGGCTCACAGTCGGCACAAGAACTTTCTGGCATGGAATTATTATCGGCTACATTCCGCCAAATGAAAAAACCCAATCAACAACTCTTGATTCCCATCACAATATTCATTGGTATGGAACAGGCTTTTATTGGAGCTGATTTTACGCAAGCCTATGTATCATGTGCGTTGGGTATTCATCAAATTGGTTTCGTTATGATCTGCTTTGGTGTAGTGAATGCAATTTGTTCGATTCTGTTCGGTTCTGTTATGAAATACATTGGTCGCATCCCAATCATTGTTTTGGGTGCAGTTGTACACTTTACACTTATCGTTATTCTGCTATTCTGGCGTCCAAACCCAGATAATCCATTGATCTTCTATGCTATGTCTGGTCTATGGGGTGTTGGCGATGCTGTATGGCAGACACAAATTAACGGTCTTTATGGTTTACTCTTCAGACGCAACAAGGAAGCTGCCTTCTCGAACTATCGTCTCTGGGAATCAGCTGGTTTTGTTGTGGCCTATGCATATGCCACAACACTGTGTGCCCAAATGAAGTTGTACATTCTATTGGCTGTGCTGACATTGGGTTGCGTTGGCTATGTTGTCGTTGAGATTCTACATAGAAGAAAGGTAAGTTACTAAGAGTATATTGAGTGTATAATATACTATTATGGTATATAGAAAATGAGATTTTGCATAATGCAGTAGGTTGTAATGTCTTGAAGCAATTTTTAAACTGATTATTCATTCATATCTGTTATTCTGCATACAGTAATAAGTCAAAAATGGTCCTCAGCAAATCCTTGACGGAAGATACTTCTGGCTGAATTAAGTCATCGTTATTTGAATAAAATTAATGTTTCGCTACCTGGAAGTGTAGTTCGAATCCCAAATTCCAATCTAACATATATAAAAAAAAACCTTCCACCGAAATATAAATTTTAGTTTTAAGCGCCCAGGGGTGCTCGGACTGTTGAAGCTACCTTCTATTTCACCTACTACTATTTTTTGATGAGAAAAATTAGGTCAATATCAAGCAGCCTTGGTATCGGTGTAAGTCTTGGTCTTGAAATTGACTTTAGGAATAAAAACTAAAGAGTGCTTAATATGCAAAATTTTCGAAACTCAATCTTTCAAAATAGTTGAGTTTTTAAGATTCCATGTTCCGTATTGAGAGATAATTTTATATTCGAAAGGGGCGTAACATCAATGACCAATACCGAATAGTAGCATGCTAATTATATCAGAGTGTTGATCTTGTTTCCGAACAAATTAATAAGATCAAGATCACATCGTCCATACATATTTAGAGAATTCTTTCACAAGCACTGTTGAAACATTATTTCCTCGAAAAATTAAGAGAAAGTTGGTCGGATCTAAGGGGCTGTTCATAAATTACGTCACACTTTTAGGGGAGTGGAGGTTCACAAAATTGGGACAAAGTGTATTAGAGGGGGTCTTGGAAAGTGCGATGTCGCACATTTCGAAATTTTCAAGCATATTTTGTTCAATTATTTTAAGGTATAAAAGGTCAGACTGTGATGTTATAAATAGGGGGAGAGGGGGTTCGAAAATCGTGATATTCGTGTGACGTAATTTATGAACATCCTCTAATGTACATTCAAGACAAATAGTGAAATACCGCCCATTATAAAAAAAACATTTTCTTCTCTTTTTCAGCAACGCAAGGTCAAGAAACAAGAAGCCAGAGAAGCAAAGGAAGCTGCTGATAAGGAGAAGGAAGCTGCCGCCGTTGCTGCATATGAAAGTGGTCCAGTCGAAACTGAAGAAACCGATGATGAGTTGGATGATCTCGAAGAGGATATTGTTGTAACACATTTCTAAGCGCTAATTAAGCATAACGATAAGCGGCATAAAGCTGCAATTGATAATGAAAAAAGTGCGATAAAAAACACAAACTACTTTCCTAAGAAAAGTAAAAATAAAGCAATGCTTTTTCTCAGCCAAAATATATGAAAAGGTAGCCTTTTTTTTAAGGTACACCCCAAAATATTCCTATATATAATTTAACATTAAATGTTGAATGAGCTGCAGGAAAGCATGAAAGTAGTTTAAATTTTTAATGTTAGGATTTTTGTTCTGATTTTCTTAGTTTTTTTTTTTTTTTTGACACATACATACTTATGTATATGATCATAAGGCAAAATAGCATAAGCTTATATTTGTGATTTATGATATTTTGCCTAATGCTCATAGGAATATAAGAATGTATAAAATTTTCCAATTAATGCAACTTTTTGACTTTGATTGTGTTTTCTATTAAAAAAAAAAAAAACAATTGTACATAAAAAAAAAAACTTGAAAAATATTATACATACATACAATGTCTTAAAAACTGTTAAACATAAAGTTTAGTTTACACAAATTGTTCTACTTTAAAGTCATCACAAATAAAAAAAGTAACAGACGAAAAAGAACAGCAAATCAAATTTGTAAAAAAAAAATATTTGAAAAATAGTTGCAAACATATTATAAGCCTGTCCATGCCAGTTTAAAGAAGTGCCTAAAACTATGCCACGCGAAAAACAACACTCTCCTCCACACTCGTATAGTGAAAACTGAGATCTTTTTGATTGCAAAATTTTAGGCGCGCGCCGTTAGCAAAAATACGCATGCACAGACTTCATTATTTATTGTGTTTATTTTTCAAACTAAAGACAAAATAGTAAAAATAGTAAATTGAACACAAAACGATTAGAAAATACATTCATATCTATAAATATATACTAATGCTGTATAATACAAATTAAAAAAAAATGTTTTATTTTTTTAATTTAATACGAAAGTCTTAAAAATCTGCTCAGTATTATGTTAAATTTTAAGTGAGTTGCATCCTTAACTCTTTTAAACTTTAACTTTTTCAGTTCTTTTTTATTTCGTTTTACATATTCTTTTTTTTTTTTCTTTTTAATTCTGACCCTTTCTTAATACTTCATTTTCTACTGTCTTTAGTTTTGCTATTTTTACTTATTTTGCTCAATAAACCTTTTTTCTTAATTTTCATTGTACCATATATTTTTAATAAATATAATTCTTCTCATATTCTGTTTAGATTTCATTTGATTTGTATTATAATTTTTTTAATTTTTAAGTAGAGCTTCATTTTATTGCGTTCGTTGTGATCGAAATAATAAAAAAAAAATTATTATTTTATTTTATTGTATGTAGATTTCATTTTAATTTTAGTATATAAAATTATATTAATTCTACAAAATAGTAAATAAAAATTTATTTAGTTGTTAAAGAAACTCAAGCAAGGTTTTTCATTTCATCAAAGCCAGAAGTATCCAAGCCAAAATCTTCAATTGAGTCACATCGACCACTCGAAACTAGTCGAAAAAATAAAGATATTATGACCCCTAAAAACAAGAAGATTGTCGTATTAACCTATTTTACTATGAATTCCCATTGAAAATAGTTAACAATATGAATTTTCTATAGAGAAATCTCATTGACATTACTTAGAAAATCTTCTTAAAAATTCGAAAAGAATTTCACATCATTTCTATATGGAACACAACATAGAATGTAAGTAACTTGAGGAACTTATTAATTTATAGTTTTAAAGAGCAAATCGTATAAATTTTCATTTATTTTGATTTGACAGTACGTATTTATTAATCTATTTTGCATGGAGTATGACGTTAGGATTTAGGCAGGTAAGAAAAGACAAGGTAAGTCATTTAACTTTTGTTACAAGAATCGTCTTTACCATCAATTTATTCTTACAGAAATATACGCCTTAAATTTTTTTGAATCGGACACAGTAAAAACTAACTTGCTAAAATGAAACTTTTTTGGTGGTTTTTCAAAGAGTTTTTGATCAGGATTTTTGCCTTATTTTTTTACCCAAAATTTTTGACACTTAAAAATACTTTTGAATTTTTTTTTAAAAAATCCCACTTCGATTTTTTTTAAAAGAACTTTAAATTAAAGCATAATTTATAAGCTTTAAAATGATGTATGACTCAAGATGGGATACGGACGCTAAATGGGAGTTTTTGGCTTTTGAACGCCCGCGGAAGGCAAAAATCCTTTTTTAACTCAAGAGGCAAGCATCTTACGAAAAAAGTGTACTTGGCATAAAATGCTTAGAATCATCAAGGAAATAAGTGTGAAATTTTTTGGAAAGTTAAAAAAAATTTTTTTTTTTTTTGAAAAAATTTCAACAAAAAAATCCAAAACAATCTCACGTATTGCTTGGACGATTCTAAGCATTTTTTGCCTTGCACACTTTTTTTTGTAAGATGCTTTCCTCTTGATTAAAAAAAGATTTTTGCCTTCCACGGGCGTTCAAAAGCCAAAAACTCCCATTTAGCGTCCGAATCCCATCTTGAGTCATACATCATTTTAAAGCTTATAAATTATGCTTTAATTTAAAGTTCTTTTAAAAAAAATCGAAGGGGGATTTTTTTTAAAAAAAATTCAAAAGTATTTTTAAGTGTCAAAAATTTTGGGTAAAAAAAAAATTTTTGAGCTGGTACACTTGGCATGGATTGCTTCATATATAGAAATGTAGTGTGCGTGTGTTTGTCGCCTTATAACTTTAAACTTGGTACGTGGATAAATGTTTTACTACCAATTAACGTGCAAAAAGTGGAGTAGATTGAGTAAGGGGGTGTTGCATCCGTCATACAAAAAAATTACTTTAAATACTATATCTCTGTAGGAATAGCAGCTTTTGTTATAAAACTTGGTACATAAATACCACCATGATAAATCTCTGCATCTATAGCAGCTTTCGTTCAAATCGATTTTTGGATCCATTTTTCTAAACAAATTTACTAAACCAATTGACTGTGAAAGGTTGAAAAGAAATTTTCGGCATATCAAGAGTTTTCATCTTCTCTTTCAAAATACATTTTATTTATTACACCAATCGATAGGGAAAGGAAGAAGAAACATTTTGGAAACTGTCAGGGATGTTCTCGACCCCTATTAGGAGTTTTGTTAACTTTCTAAAAAAAAAATGTTTATTACACTAGTCGATACGGAGGGGTTTAAGGAACATTTTTTTTTTTTACTCCAGCTTACCCTGTAGCAACATCTGCACTTATTTAAAAATGCTATGATGAAAAACCATTTGCACTGGATTGTAAACACGGCTATTGTATTAAGGCTAAATAGCTATTGACGCTTTCTTTATTTAAATATTTATTTTTTGTATCGATTATTACTTTCAATAGAATAAAATATACATATTTGTATATGTGATGTTTTGACAGGATTTTATATATTGTAAGAGCTTAATAATAGAGAGAGCTTAAAATTTAAACTATTTTAAAATGTAAAAGTATCGAAAAATATATGTTTAGAGATATTTTTATATAAAAATTATAATAAGTCATTTAGATGATTTTTTAATATAAATTTTAGTAAAAGTTTCATATATTTTACTTAAAGAATTTTTAAGTGTGTTACTTAATGACATGTTAAATTAAACTTTTAGTCATTGATAAATTTATATGAATAAAAGTTCAATTAAAAATTAAGTTTCACTCAAAGCTAACACTGCAATGGCTCCAATTGACGACCGTCTTACGATGTAAATTGATAATGTTTTATATTGTGAGGATTAACGATATAAACGCTTTATCAACTGGAGCTATCACCCTACCTCATCCTAAAAAAATCACTTCCCTAATTGAAAATTACATGAAGGTTTTGGTTGAGTTAGGCGTTTTCAAAAGGTAAGTAGGTAACTTAACTGCTTATTAAATAAATAAAATTTGTATAAAATATTTTGCATTGATTTAAGGAAAATATTTTCTAATTTTTATACTCTACAGTCTTCAGCACTTTTCTGCACTTTTAAAACAAATAAGAAGAAAACACAAGCAAAAAATTGGCTTTGGTTTTCGACACTAGTTTCACTTGGTCATCAAACAATTCCTTCATTAGGACATAATTCTATGGGAATTTACACATCAAATAAAATACAATTTTGCCTTTTACTTTCGTTGGGACTTTTTAAAGCGGGATACCACAGGGAATAACTATGAAATTCGCTTTTTGATCAAAAGGCAGGGCAATATTAATTTTTTCTTTTTTTTTAAGCATAACACACATGCTGTTTTGCTTTGTGATCAAAGATCGACTTACCCACCCGTCAGCTGTACCACAGAATTCACTACATTTAAATAAATGAAAATAGTAAGTGTTATACGACTAAGTTTGCCAGAGCTAAGTTTTGAAGTAAAGCTTAGGGAATAAATATTATGTCTGGGCACTTTTATACTTAAGTAGAAATTTTAAAAATTTCGCAAACTTCAGATTTAAATTAATGTGTATAATTTTTTAAAACATGCTATTTACATCTAAATGGTTAATTTATAAATCAATCCTGAATGAAATAAAAAATGTTCGATTGAAGGAGCAATTGAATCGGAAATTACGATTCCTAATTCAATTCATTGGAATGAAAAAAAAAAATACATACAATTTTCAATTTTTAATTTTGATTACTCAAATTAAATAGAAAATAAACTAATTTTGTTTTTCCTACTATATTAAAAACTCGATTAAAAAATTTGGTTTTCAATTGAAACCCACAAACGTTAAAATTTTTTTGAGACTAAAGCAAGTAAGTCTATGCCAAATTACAATTTACTGAAATCGATAAAAATACATGCCTACTCAGCTTTGATCTGAGCGAATAGGATAAAACTTGGCAAATAGAAATTACCCAAATCAGTGTTACAGTTTTCGAAATTAAAAAGAAAAATTATTTGCGAATGTTAACAAATTTTGAATAATTTTGCCTCTAATACGTAAAAAATTAACAGTGAAAATATTGAAATGGATATTTCGCCATATAATAACAAGTCTCAGTCAAGCAAATCTTAAATATCCCTTACTAATTGCTATTACAATACGATTTCCTCCTTAAACTGCTTATTTTTGCGCCTACGGCTAGACTTAATTTTACTTAACACATTGTAGGCCTGTTGTATTTCTATGAAGCGCTGATTGGCAGCTGCACGTTGTGATTCATCCTTGACCTTATCAGGATGGAATTCTTTGGAAAGCTTACGATAGGCTGAAGTTATCTCCGACTGTGAAGCAGTTGCACTTACGCCAAGTACTTTATATGAATTACGCTCCCCATCCACGTCCATACTCTCGAATACTTCCTTCCACGTCTCGTACCAACCATGATGCTGACCATACTGATATGTGTCTTTAAGTGTCTGCTTTAAATCGGTCCACCATGCGGAAGCAAGAAAATTTTGAATTGCCTCATGAATGGGCACCTCACCGCCATCTTCATCTGCGATTGTGCCATTGAAATAAATAAAGCAGCCCCATAGCGAACAATAAATAAGAACAGCACCAGTAAAGCGTAACGTTCGCGCACCAGCTCCACGTCGAATAGGTGGCGTGCGAAGCCAACGTTTAGCAAATGAGTCAAAAGCGAAAGCAGAGACCAGCGCAGTAATGAGAAATGAATATGTTTCATCGTAGATAAAGAAACGCACCGGATAAGCTAGATACGCCGCTAACAGGCATTGCCAAATGTCACCGCATTCACGACCCACATTGCCTACTGTCCAGACGCCAACAGCAACAGCGGCTGGTATTAACCAATGCAAGAACGTCCAATCTACGCCAGCAAAAATCGTTTGTGGTATCGCCATTTGAATTAACTGACCAAATAGATAACCAATCATTATTTCGCCTATGAAACGTTTACTCGAATAAGGTGGTTTCTCATGCGTCCGCAGACGTTGTACAAATTGCGCCACAAAACGTGGATCTTCACTAGCATCGCGCACATACTCAGGTATTTGAAAAATTTCAGCAAACCAACCGATTCCAAAGTAACCGCCCAGTGTACACCACCATACAAAAGCATGACGATCCCGATTTAAATACAGATGATGCAATCCAAATATACCACCAAAGAGCCATAGAACGTACGCGATTATGAGTGATTTTTTGGGAGGCAGCGTATTGGATTCCTGAGGTGTTTTGCCATTTAACATTGGTGTTTTTGAATCCTTTAACATTTTAAGCTGCGTATGAGAAGAACATTTGCTTTAGTGATTATATTAAGTGTATAAAAATGTTCACTTACGTGGTTAAAAGATAAAATTCTTTATCAGTGGCACTTTCTCTTTTATGGTTCCCCGCACTAAGATTTATATTTATGCTTTTCACTTCTTGATTTACAATAAGTTTATTTATAATTTAAGTATTTTCGAAGTCCCGCTTTTAGATTTCCAGTTTAATTTTTAAAGAGTAAATAACTTGTTCCTTACGATTCAACAGTTGATTATTTTCACTGCAATTACTACCATTTCCTCTTTCTTTTCTTTCTTGACGTCTTGACGTGGTTTGATCGTTTAAGCCGTGTTCTGCATTTTAAGCCGTGATGTTTTGTTATAAATGGGGTCAAAAAAGAAATTTAAATATTGGTAGTTGTTTTTTTTTTCTCTGCTGGGAGGGATCATCCTAAACGTCAAAATCATTTTGACGGTTACAGTATCAGTTTTGGAAATCTTGGGGGCCGTCCATAAAGGACGTCGTGGTTTTTGCAAGGCTTTTTGACCCCTCCCCGCATGTCAAAAATAATCACTTTTTTCCAGATCAACTATCTGCCATACCTAAATTGGAGCGTCAGCGTTATTTACTGTCAAAAATTTCTCATACACATGCAATTTGTACGGCGCATACCCAAATTGACAACGCTCAACGCTGCAGCTGCAGAAAAGTAAAAAAAGAAAATAACAATATGATTTTAACAAACGAACGACTTCAACGCAATGCTCTTTATTTCGGTATGGCGCTTGACGCTTTTGAGTAACGTTAAATAACGCAACGCCTGACGCTCAAATTTAGGTATGGCAGTAAGTCAAGTCAAAAAATTTAAATCGAAAATTATACATCGTTGCGGTTAATAACGTCAATAGCATGTGGTAAATAAAAAGCAGTAAAAACAAATAGAATTCGTTGCTATTAATAGAAACATTTATTTATGATAACAATACAAAAATAATAATAAAATACAAGTCTGATATACCTACAGAATTTATCGGAATAGTTTCCGATTCTCCGTCGTCCTTCTTTTCCTTGGGAATATCCGCTAAGCCAGTCAAATCTAAGTAGTCCTCGTCCAAGGGGCTGTCCATAAACTCCGTGATGCTCCTAGGGGGGGGGGGGGGGAGTTTCGAGCAAGCGTCACGTTTGGTGTATTTTATTTATTTTTATATGAAACTAACGTCACATAGGGGGAATTTTATAGCGAATTTTAGCGTCACGGCGTTAATGGACAGCCCCTAACCAATCCACTTGATCGGTGGTTAAGAAGGCAATATATTCTCTTTGACGCTTTGCTGGTTCTCTGATGATTCGAATTTTCGGCAATAGATTACTCGACTTCTTGTTCGTCTTGTGCAAAACTTTGTGTGTCAGGAGCATTGTTTTTGAAGCGAATTATAGAATCAGATAGTAGCGCAACTATTCTGCCTGTCGTGTGAACTAGCTTTTAGCAGTGCCGAAATTGATATCTAGTTTTTTAGATCCTACCCGTTTGAACCGGCTGAAAGAGATTTATTTTGTTGATTTATAATGTTAACCTGTTCTAGTTTACAATAGATCAGAAAAAATGCAGAATTTTTATCAATAATGAGATGTTGGCCACACTTCTGCTAACTTCCGCCAAACTTTCGTTTTAAAAGTCACAAGAAATTCTAAACATTAACAACAGACATTGAAACGTAATGTTTTTTTTTCCAATTTTCTAGTAAATTTACGTATATTGAGTTTAAAAGGTAATTAAAATATTTTTTTTGGCTTAAATACAGTTTAGCTCACAATCGAAATTGATTATAAACCAAATATTTTCTTATGTGTTTTTGAAATCTAAGAATAAATATGAAATTTAAAAGTGTCACTCGGATCTGGTTTTGGAGATATAGACACCGGAAGTTGCGGATATAGCTTTTCTAAAAATCTATATAAGTTGAAAACGGCTGCATTGATTTCTAAAATATGGAAATCAAATGAAAGGTAATTTGACATGCTGCAATATTGATCAGAAAATTTTTGGAATCTGGCTCATAGTTTTCGAGACATTACGACTTTTCTGAAATTTTGACCGATTTTTTTTTTTTTTTATAAACCGTTATTTTTCCAAAAAATCCGTTATTAACCTACAGTTTTGTTAACATATTTATAAAGATCAATTCAATTCCTTTAAAATGATACCTATAACATTTTGATAAAAATTTTTGATACTTACCCTTTATAACCGAAAAAACTAAAAATCATTTTGATGAATTTTGAGAAGTATTTTAAATTTTTTTGATATTGTTTGGTCGGAGACCAAAATTTATAGCTTTCGCTAAATATCAAATACTAAAAATTCAAAGCGATACCTTTTTGAGTACATGTACCATACACCTGACCACGATCTGGTGTTAGTTACCCCAAGGCGAACTCCGTTGATGGGCTGCATTAGCGTTGACCAATTCGGATGATGGTGACACTGTTCCTTCAGATGACCATGGGTCAATCCTGTGGACTATGAGTCGCTATAGATTTCCGGGAATCTGCTACTGCTAAGATGCCCCTTTGAAGGGAAGCGATGTGAATGTGAATTGCTTTTTGAGCAACGAATAGTTCTTCCGCGACAATAATGAAACTCAAAACTTTATATTTTTAAATTGAATTTAGTTTTTATTCAACAGAACTTAGGATAATTATGTAAAAACTACTTAAAATGTACGATGTAAAAAAGCAGCAGTTGTTTGCGCTGTGGGTATAATCGAACGAGTGATCATATTTTCAACTTGCACTTTGGACTTTCTAAAGTGTCAAGTTGAGAATTTGGATTCAGCCATTGTCAGCCGTTTATTACGCATCAGAGTAAGCGAGACGGCAACACTCGTTAGGGTTAGAAAATATATGTATATACTTATAGAAAGCTTTAAAAGCAGCCTGTAACGAGTAGTTTCAGATTGTGGGGGGACAGTGTTGCCGTTCGACAAAGAATCACATTGCAATTTGGGAGTTAAAGTTTACGCGTTTCCCCGCGTAAACAGATATGATGTATTCTCTTTGACAATATGAGCATTTAAACATATTTTAAATGTTTATATACTTATATACTATATCAAGCATTACTGTGGCTATCAAGCTAGGTGTTGGACATATTATAGACTGATACGTGGCCCGTGTTGGATTTTTGGGAGTTTTAAATCCTCAGTTGCGGCCGCAGGCCGCCCACCTACCCCTACTCTTATGTAAATTACTGTGGCTAGCAAACTAGGTGTTGGATATACTATAAGATATAATCGTTTAAAACTCATTTAAATGTTCATATTGTCAAAGAGAACACATCATATCTAAAAAATTTAAAAAACTTCCCAAAATTCATCAAAATGATTTCAACTTTTTCGGTTATAAAGGGTTTATATCAAAAATTTTTGTTTAAGTGTTTTATCATTTTAAAGGGGATGAATTAAGCTTTATAAATATGTTAATAAAACTTTAGGTTAATAATCAGGAAAGTCGTAGTATCTCGAAAACTACGAGCCAGATTTCAAAAGTTTTTGTATTAATATTGTAGCTTATTAAATTACCTTTCATATGACACCCATATTTTGGAAATCAATGTAGTTCTTTTCAACTTATATAGATTTTTAGAAAACCTATACCCCCAACTTCCGATGTCTATATCTCCGAAACCAGATCCAAGCGACATATTTAGATTCTAAATTTATTCTTAGATTTCAAAAACACATAAGAAAATATTTGGTTTATTAATCAATTTCGATTGTGAGCTAAACTGTATCCCGACTAGAAAATTTTGTGTGGCGACAATTAGGGCCCCGTTGGTTTTGCCTAACCAGAACGTTAGGGCCAAACGCGGGAGCCTAACAAGGCCCTCATATCGGATGTAACGGTGTTCCCCATATTTTCCCAATAAGGAATGCCTAATGCCGGCCTAATTAGGTAGGCGTTCGTATTTAGGAAAATTTGAGGCTTACCAAACTAGGCCATCGTTGGGATTTCGCACTTTACCCTAACGTTCTGCTTAGGCAAAACCAATTGGGCCCTAATTCAAGCCTAACTAATAATAATCTTCAAATCAATAAAACGAAAAATAGCTCTGTATTTTTTTTAGTAATTTATTAAAAATATTTTTTATTTCATAATTTTTAAAGAATTTTTAATATGCTAAATTATAATAACTGATCACATTAAAGATAATTCAGGTTTATTCCGAAATCCGTGTGATTTCAATTACTTATTATTAAGGAGGCTTTTTGATTAAAACAGTGAGTCGAACGATAAAAAGAATTGGAATATTGTGGAGAGTTGCAGGTTGTACAAATAATATAAGTTCGGATTAACAAAAAAGTAATCGTTGGGTAATTTTTTTAAAAAATCGCAAAAAGTCGAAAAATTCGATTTTATCGAATATTTCCTAAACGGCTACTTTCTCGTAAATGTAAATCAATATTATTTGTAGAGCCTGTAATTCTCCACAAAACAGATTCTGATACTTTTTATCGCGTGACTTACCATTTTCATCAAAAGCTTCCAAAATGGAAAATAATTGAAACCACACGGATAACGGAACAGTCCTTATTGAAAATAAATACAATTGCAGATATATCTGACAATCCTTATTTAGTTTTTGAACCGTGAAATTTAATAAAATTGGGTTTTAATGAAACAATTGTTTGGAAGAATGAATGAATCATGTATGGAAAGGAAAACTTGAAGAAGTTGCCTTTAATTATAACATTAGCATGGAAGACGAAACGAATCGAGTGACTAAAAATCAATCGTTAATATCAGCCTATTGAAATTTTCATTAAAAACTTGGTTTGACTTAAGCTTCCATTTTAACTCAAAGAATTAAGTTTGTAAGCAAAAATTTTAATCCTTGTCTTAACTTTGAAGTTGTAAGCAATTGAAAATCAGTCATTCGATTCGTTTCCATGCTAAGTCTATTAAATATAAATGAATCAACATATCGGCACGAAAATGCAAAAGGACGTAACATGTTATATAAATAAGAAAAATTATAGAAGCGCACTCTGAAATGAATTTGAGTTATTTTGTTGTAACGTCTTTTTGCATTTAAAGTGACAATTTACAACCAAAAAATCAATAGTAAAACTTAAAAAAAATTTAGAAATAAAATCAGCTGCGGGTTTCAATTAAAAACCTTTTTTTATCACGTGCAGCACGACCACCATTCCAATCCCTGCAGTGATAAAGAGCTGATGCCAATGATTTTATGATGGTATGCTCACTAAGATCTTCTTTCGATTTTGGAAAAATTTTAGCGAAAGCATCTGTAAAGAAAAAAAATTAATATCATTGGACACTGTTCAGAAATAACGTGACAACCCTTGAAAAATGTTTTTGATGCAGTTCGATTTCAAATATATCTGAATATCATTGCATTTGTTCTTCCACAAGGAAAGAAAAACGTAATTATCTCAAAACATTTTTCAAGTAAGCTGTGCATTATTTCGTAAAAAAATTTTTAAGTATACGTACCCCTTCGGCTGCTTTGGTGCAGTTGAATTTAAGCGCCAGTTCGCAACTTAAAGCATAACGAAAATGCACCGGCTGACGACCAACCCAATCAGCGACAGTGAACTTACTTAATTTACTAGCAAGATGTATCAGAGCAACTGCAATCATCTCTGGTTCCCACTGTAGACAGGCGACAGTGCTTAAGCAATCATTTACGAAATTCCATGCCATTTGCACCATTTTTTGAAGTTTCTGCTGATCGCCTTTGAAGCATTTCGCATATTTGAGCAAGAATGCGTATGGATGTTCCACCTGGATATCGAATTTTATGGTTTGCAACAGAATACGCTCCAAAGTCATAACATCCTATAAGAGAATTTAAGAAAAATTTACTCAAATAATAATAAATTTAGTTTTCTACTAACGCACCTCCTTTGGATCTTCTCCGAATGAATAGAATTGCGTGTCCGTTAAACGTCCACGTGCAGTCTTTATTATAGCCCCGCATTTCATGGGCGTTTCCTCCACTTTGCCCGCCAAGAAGAGGCCACAGCATGCAGTGACATAACGCGGAAAGCTCTTAAACGAATGAAACATATAAAAGCGATGAAAGTACACCACTCCGGTAGCAATGATATTGTGTCCAAGGCCTATTTCGGTCCCACAACTCATGATGAAGCGTGCGCCTCCTTTGCGACAGCGACGTTCCGTGTCCAATGTTATGTCATCCAATACAGATGGTGTGTCTTTCAACTCTTTTTTGTCATAATAACAGCAAGGCATTGTCCCACTGTTGGCAGTGATACTTTGACTAGGATTTGGGGAGTTTTTTTGTTGCCGCGTCTGTTCAGAATCTGGCTCAGTTGTTGTAGGTACAGGCATTCCTTCATGAGAAAATGATTACGCTATCGCTTAAATTGATTTATTTATTAAAAGAACAAAAGCACTTACGATTATGTTTAGTCCAAGATGCAAAATACTTTTTTTGAACTACATTTTATTAGAATTTTATTCACAAACCGAACAACAAATTAAATGTCAGGGCTGCCGATGGATGATTTGATTCCTAACTCTATTTAGACAAGCGGTGGAGGTTAGAGTCCATGCAAATCCCGGGATTTATTAAAACTATTTTTTATCAAAAATATGAAATTAAGTTGAAAAAATTAAGTAAACATTATTTAATTTTGTTGAACAAGCACCGATTTTGATCCGACATTGCTCATTTTGTTGGTAATTGAATTTAGAAAAAAAGAAACACTTTAGATTTATGCAGTGAAAATTACTATTTTTGGTTAGAATTGTTCTATTTTTAAAAAAAAAACCGCATAAATTTAAAGTGTTGGTTTTTTTTTTCAATTTCGGGATTGCAATTTATAATCCCGAAAATCTCGGGCTCAAAAAAAAAGAAAATTCACAATGGAGTCCCTGGAAAAAAATCTATGACAGCTGTCATGATCTTAAGTTCGTGTGGTAATAATCAAGTTTTTAATAATATTTTATCTTAAAGATTAGAACAAACATTTTATTCGTACATTTACATTATTTAATTTTGGAGCAGCTTCAAATGTTCTCATTAATATCGCATTTCTTTTTCCCCAGATTTACCGAAATTCGGCAAATTCTCGTTTTTCATTATTACAAGCGCATTAGGCGTTCATAAGGTAAATCTTAAGCCATCCCAACTAGGCAAATGCTAGGCATTCCGAAACTAGGCAACTGTTCGTTTATCACTATGACCCCCGCGTTAGGCGTTCATTAGGCAAACCTAATTTAGGAATATCCTAAGCCTGCCTAACTAGGCAATTGTTAGGCATTCCGAAACTAGGCAACTGTTTGTTCATCACTATGACCCCCACGTTAGGTTTTCGTTAGGCAAACGAAATTCGGCAACTGTTCGTTTATCACTATGACCACCGCATTAGGCGTTTATTAGGCAAACTTAATTTGGGCAAACCCAAAGCCTACTTAACTAGGCAAGTAATAGGCATTCCTTATTTAGGCTAACCCGATTGCTTCCCAATTAGGGCCTAATGTATTTTAAGGCATGCCTAAGCAAATTTCTAGTCGGGATATGTTCCTTTTTTTTCCAACAGTTGGGATTTCTTTGCACCTTCGAATTTTACGGGCCAAAAAATTCTACATTTTTTGCATTTTGTATATAGCATTTGTTAGAAACGAACACGATTTGTTTTACAGGTTAGCATATTTTTTTTAGAAATGAACGGAAAAAATGCGACATTCAGAAAAAGGACAGAGAAAATTTTTTGGAGAAAAGAAAACGCTGAACGGTATCACACTCTTCGCAATTTTACTTAGCGTCGAAGCAGTGCGAAATTGCAGAAGTAGAGCGGAATTTGCGGATATGTGTTTGTTGTTGGACAAATGTCAAACTTTCACAATCAACGCATGAATATCCCTATGGTTTAAATTTTGACCATCAATTGGGGTGTACAGACTATCAAATTACAAAAATTTTTTTGAAAGTAGAGAGGAATATGATTTTTTGTTTTATACTATAAGGGTTGTTTTCATTATTTTGAGTAAGGTTGTGGCTAAAAGAAAGCTTAAATAATTTGATTTAATGATTAAATAACTTCTTAGCCGATATGCATATACATGTGTAATTTTAGATGCAGCTACTGAAGAAAAGTATATTTTTTTTTTGTAAAATAGTATCAAAATAATTTTTATTTATTTCTTCAATGAATGGAGTAATTTATTTCTGCAAATAAGATTTAATTTATGATATTTCCACTACATTTTAATAATTAGTTTTTCATCGACGCTTCAATTTTCATAGCCACAATTCATCCGCTATTGCGATGTTACCTCATCGGCGTACAAAGCAAAACTGAAATTTGGTGATGCCAAACAAATTCGAATTCATCAAAATAAAATCGACAAATTTTGATAGTGTGTACACTGCTTATCGCACTTTTGTATTTTTACACCCAGCACAAAAACTTATTCCTTTTCGCTGACAATAACCTCTTTCAAATTTCTATTACACTTAACAAAAATGTTGCATTATTGATATGCAAAACAATGACAAAACACTTAAATAGCCGAAGCAAGAAAGGCTGAGTATTGCGCGTGTGAATGCTGAATTACAGCTAACAGCTGAAGCAATACCTACTGAACGTACTCTCAAAAAACACAAGCGTTCGATAAACGTTGAGAAGATGGAGTTTTCTGCTGAACGCCATTTTTTTTTTCATGAACGCGAAATTTTGTGATTTACTGACGCAATATTTAACCGAAGGACTTGCTGAATGGTCTACAGACCAGAATTGTGAAGAAAAAATAAGTTTTAAAAATTTAAATAGAATAAATAATATTAAATAACTTTTGAAAATATAATAAAACGTGATTGTGATGAGTGATTCCGAAGATAGTGTACAGTGCCGTTCGTGCCTGAGCACAACGGCATCCGAGTATATTCACATGGAATCGTCAATGGCTAATGAATATTCGTATATAGAATGTTTTAATATCTGCACCAACTTGAATGCAAATCTGGACGATGGATTTCCAGACTTTATTTGCGATAAGTGTTCGCAAGATCTTCAAGTTTCCTTTAATTTTATCAACGAAGCTAAATTGGCGGATGCAGCATTGCGTAAAAATTTGCCAGAACAAAAGCATGAGGTAAAGAATTCTGCCCTGGATGAAAAGGAATATGTATGGACGGTTGAAGACGAAGAACACTTGCAAAATGAAGAAGAAACTTTGGAGACTCCACAAACTGAATTCATGGATGATGATTATAATAATGATGAGTATCAGGATGTAAGTTAATATTGCTTAGTTGGCTCACACATTTTTAATATAAGCTTTCGGAATACATTTTTAACAAAACTAGAGTTTGAAAATTCGACCACTACAATAACTGCATATTTTCTTTTAAGAAGCTTGGAACAGCTCAATATGAAACCTACTTTTATATCCTTTTTAATTTCCACCCTTAGCATTAAGCTTACCGTTATGTACGGGCGTGGCACCTCCCTCTAAAAAAGATCAACTTTTAATTAGCCTTCCTTTAAGATTTAAGTATGCTAACCATAAAACATGGTTTTAATGAAAATGTATAGTACAAACATCATCATAAGTTATCTATGAGTTGGCTTGACGAAATCAAGCTCTTCGGATTCAGCATTTAAGTACCTTTAGATAAAACGTGTTTGGGCTGATCTTTTTGCAGAATTAAACATAAAAAAAGTCATATTTTTACGCAATACTTTTAAGAATGACCACGAACTCATTTCCTCTGCTAATTAGATAGTTTTTATACCCTACACGCAGGATATATTCAATTTAGTGATGGCGAACTTTGTTCAACTCCAGTTGCTATAGCTAACGCGGTCTGCCAACTCGGTTGAACTCGGTTTGGATGAATTTTCAACTCCGTTTCGAATCTATACTAGTACAATCCATCAAAAAGCTTTATTTTACTATACTTTTACGTGCGATCACTATCCTGCTCCTTCTTTTTGATTAGCTAACCCAACCTAGCACACTCTAACTTTCTTTACATTAACTTCCACTAATCTGTTTACAATGTAAGCTTTACATTCAATATATTTATTATTTCTTGCCTATAAAATTGTATTTTATGTAAATTCTCCTTAATTAAACAATATTTTTCATTTTCAACTGGGATTCGATTATTTTCGAGTTGACACATCTCTTATTTACTTTGTCCTTCCGTTTGTAACGCAGAGAAAAAGGCGTGGCAGGTATGGAAAAGTATACATCGTCGCCTGAAATGCAAAAAGACCGATTCAAGATTTGAAATCTATTCCAATTTTTTCAGACGTTTGTCTTAATCAATTTTTATTTTTATTTGCCTCATTACAGTTAGAAACGTTTGAAGATGATTTAATATTAGAAGAAGATGTTAAAGTAGAGGATGAAGAAATGGCACAAACTTATCAGTTGGAATCAACGGAACAATCTGTCAAAGATGAACCAGAAGAACATACAACACCATTCCAAACATTTTCAGAAGATGAACATGAACAGAACGACGACGATGAGGAATCAAAGGAATACGATGAAAATGATAAATCAAACAATAATTTTGATGACAATATTGAGAGCACTAAAACGGGAAAAGTATATAAAGAACGCAATTACACATGTATCGTTTGTGGAAAAGGCTATGAATATAACGTGAATTTACGGAACCATATGCGAGTTATGCATAAGGAAGAGTTTAAAAATCAGATTAAAGGACCTGAAATGGAAAGTGTGAGATGCGAAGTTTGTAAACGGATTTTTTTGAAGAAAAATTTAGAAAAGCACATGTTAAAGCACGGAGGAAGTCAAAAAGGAAAAGAAGATTCCAACACTGAGCCAACAATGTTACTTTGTGCTTTTTGTCGTAAGTATTTTTTATATATTTTTTATTGAGAAAAAAAAAATAGCATTTTTGATTCTACAACAGATAAACATAAAAGAAAAATTTTGTAAGCCTCAACGTTAAATAAAATTTACTTGGTATGTTTTAATATTATTTCTTTATTTAAGATTTTTTTTTTTCAATCAAGTCTTCGTATAGATTTTTCATTATTGATAACACTGTACAACATGGAACAAAATAACAAAGTTCTGACAAAGGATTTTGGTGAAGGGGACCAAGAAAACACATATATGTTTCGGTGTTTTGAAAGTTTTCATCTGAATTTATTTTTATGGGTCCTCAGAAGTTTCCACCTTTTAACGCATTCTTGTGTTAAATTGACATATTAAACTATACGATCCTTACATTTCCCCGTTTCAAGCCGAGATTTTGCATAAAATAGCTTGGTTTTTATTATATTACAATCTCAAAAACACTCGGAACGAATCGTAAGATATCTCAAATTTTTCACCTTGAGTCAAGGTATAGAAAAGAAAAAATATCTGAAACTTTATATTAGACATATGAATGGGTTTTTTTGAAAGTGGAATAAGTCCACTTTTTCATAAACTGAGATATTAAAGGGTTTGCGTACGACTCAATTTAAAAATATTGGCAAGCGTTATTAAACCGGTGTTAAGTGTTTACCACTGTAAATTAATCAAATTTTGTTATGCTGTAAAAATTTTTACAAGTGTAATAGAAAATAGTTGAGTTTTTTTGGTCTGAATGGACTTATTCCACTTTCATTTATAATAAATTTTAAAATTTGTTATACTTTTGTATGACTTATTTCATTTTTACTCACAAAATATTTTGTAAATTAAAGCAAAGGAAAATTAAAACTTAGAAAAATTTTACTTTAACAACTGTTGTTGTTTCTTTTCTTTTCTTTTTGCTCAAGTAGAGCTCTGAAAATTAGTTACAACAACAACAAAAACAAAAAGTTCATGTCGGACCTACTTTCGGAGATATAGCCATCGGAAGATTGAGATATATCTTTTATAAAAATTATTATAAGTTGGGAACCCCTGAAAGGATTTTAATAATATTAGTGTCATACAAAAGATATGTTAACTTGCTACAAAATCAACCTGCTAAAAATTTTAATCCGGGTCGTGGTTTTAGAGATATTGCAAATTTTCAGAAATTTTGACCATTTTTTTTTTTTTTAAAGCACTATTTTTCCAAAAACTGTATCATTAATGCATAGTTTTAGTAACATATTATAAAAGCCCAATTTATTTGCTTTCATTTGGCATGTAATTTGTACCTGATTTCTTGCATTATCATATTTTTTTAAAGGAAAACAAAAAAGTGAACCAAAGAAATTTTCATGAAATATAGGAAAACATTACAAGAACAACAGTAATACCAGATTCAAAAATAACAATAACAGCAAAAAGAAAACATTAACGATGTTTTTAGATAGCTTTCGATTAATTCCGATTCCTGTAGACTCTTTCGATGTTTTCCAATAACATACTTTTTTGTTTTCCTATAAAAAAATACGTAGTGCAAGAAATCAAGTACAAATTACATGTCAAATGGAAGGTAATAAATTGAGCTTTTATATTATGTTACTAAAACTATGCATTAATGATACAGTTTTTGGAAAAATAGTGGATTAAAAAAAAAAAAATGGTCAAAATTTCTGTAAATTTGCAATATCTCTAAAACCACGACTCGGATTAAAATTTTTAGCAGGTCAATTTTGTAGCAAATTAACATGTCTTTCGTATGACACTAATATTATTAAAATCCTTTCAGGGGTTCCCAACTTATAATAATTTTTATAAAAGATATATCTCAATCTTCCGATGGCTATATCTCCGAAAGTAGGTCCGACATGAACTTTTTGTTTTTGTTGTTGTTGTAACTAATTTTCAGAGCTCTACTTGAGCAAAAAGAAAAGAAAAGAAACAACAACAGTTGTTAAAGTAAAATTTTTCTAAGTTTTAATTTTCCTTTGCTTATAATAATTTTTATAAAAGATATATCTTAATCTTCCGATAGCTATGTCTCCGAAAGTAGGTCCGACAAGAACTTTTTGTTTTTGTTATTGTTGTAACTAATTTTCAGAGACCTACTTGAGCAAAAAGAAAAGAAAAGAAACAACAACAGTTTTTAACGTAAAATTTTTCTAAGTTTTAATTTTCCTTTGCTTTAATTTACAAAATATTTTGTGAGTAAAAATGGAATAAGTCATACAAAAGTACATATAACAAATTTTAAAATTTATACTAATTTTATGAACTTTAGTCAATGTTTTGCAAGAATCGAAAATTCCATGCATTTTCCAACTTAGAATATTATGACAATTCTCAGCCAATGGCTGAGCCTTACCAAACAAACACAACATGAATGATGACAAAGGAGTATAGAGAATGAAACCACGCTACATGCATATAGGCACTTAAGCTACCAATTTTTCCGAGGGCACACAGCGCAGTCCGTTGATAAATGCGCTATGTAGAGAGATTGATTTCGAAAGGTTCATAGATCGATCCCGGCCTCAGACAAAAAGTTCAAAAATTTTTCAATTGTTATTTCATTTAATTTAAAATAAATTAAATAAAACATAAATTGGTCTGATGATGGTTACGTGGCGGTAACCGAAACATATGTCACCATAGCCATGTTCAGTAGTTTTTTCTCTTCTCCTAATTGTCATAATATTCTAAGTTGGAAAATGCATGGAATTTTCGATTCTTGCAAAACATTGACTAAAGTTCATAAAATTAGTATAATTTTCATATAGTCAACATAAACCATTTTAAGTAATCATGGAGAACACGCCAAATATGTGCAACTGGCAACACTTGTCAGTCATATAATATAACGGTATTGATTCTCAGCCAATGGCTGAGCCTTACCAAACAAACACAACATGAATGATGACAAAGGAGTATAGAGAATGAAACCACGCTACATGCATATAGGCACTTAAGCTACCAATTTTTCCGAGGGCACACAGCGCAGTCCGTTGATAAATGCGCTATGTAGAGAGATTGATTTCGAAAGGTTCATAGATCGATCCCGGCCTCAGACAAAAAGTTCAAAAATTTTTCAATTGTTATTTCATTTAATTTAAAATAAATTAAATAAAACATAAATTGGTCTGATGATGGTTACGTGGCGGTAACCGAAACATATGTCACCATAGCCATGTTCAGTAGTTTTTTCTCTTCTCCTAATTGTCATAATATTCTAAGTTGGAAAATGCATGGAATTTTCGATTCTTGCAAAACATTGACTAAAGTTCATAAAATTAGTATAATTTTCATATAGTCAACATAAACCATTTTTAAAATTTATTATAAATGAAAGTGGAATAAGTCCATTCAGACCAAAAAAACTCAACTATTTTCTATTACACTTGTAAAAATTTTTACAGCATAACAAAATTTGATTAATTTACAGTGGGAAACACTTAACACCGGTTTAATAACGCTTGCCAATATTTTTAAATTGATTTAAAAGCAAAATCTTCTGCATAGCAGTAGATGAAAAAATGGACTTATTCCACTTTCAAAAAAATCATTTTTGTAAAAATGCTTTTCATGAAAAGTTCTTTTGAGTAATTTTTGATGAAATCGTGATCTAACGAGTATGTAATTTTCAATATAAAAAGAGGACATATATAGCTAGCTATAACTACCATAAACTCAATTTTTCCGGAATTGGACTTATTCCACTTTCAAATAAACCCATTCATATATTGCTTTTCTTAGGCAAAATACGCACAAGAAACGTATTTTAAAAATTTCAACCCCACTGTAAAACTTTAAAACCATGTTTTGGAACAATAAGGAACATTTTTTAAACACTATATCTTGTCTCCTTCCAAAAATAAATATTTTATCATAAATTTCACTTTGGGTTACCCAAGATAAGAAATGCATAAAACTTAGAATAATGCGTAAAAAAGTGTAGTGAAAATGCACTATGAGAAGTCTTGGGGATGAAATTTCGACATCTGAGTATTCATCGACTAGTAGTAAAATTTTATAGCAAATATTTCCATATTCCCTCGTTTTCGGAGTAATTTTTTTTTGTTACTTTTTTAAGAAAAGAGCAAAAATGACCCATATGTGGGATGTACAGTACCCCGCCATTGAATTATGAACACTGCAAAAATTTAGAATTTATTTCGTGTTTCATTTAAATTACTAGTAAAACACTTTAAACAATTTGTTTTTTTTTAATTTCAATATTTTATTTAACATGTCTACTTTTATTAATAGGTGAAAACAAATCCAAAAATTTAGTATTTAGTAAGCCCGTGCTTGTAAGTTCGTGTTCTTACGAGCATATACCTTTGATTTAAGGAGCGCCCAACAGTTTTCTATAGGGTTAAGGTCCGGCGAATTACCTGCCCAGGGTAAAATAGAAATATTACTGTTATTAATTAAGTTCGTGCTTTTTCTGGAAGTATGGCAAGGGGCTCCGTCTTGCATAAAGGTGTAGGACAATTAAGGCTTTCCATATAAGGCAAAAGAACATTTTTAATAACGTTCATATATTGTACGCTGTTCATTCTACAAAATATATTGCGCCCGGACCTTCATCGCTTATACAGCTCCAAATCATTAAAGAGGGCGGACACACTCTTCGAAGAACCGTTCATTTGGCTTCCGCCGCACAAATTTCACTGATTCGGTTACAGCTTCCAATCGACACTCGTCACTAAAAATAACCTATGAATATATGAAAAAATACGTTATTGATATGCAACAAGTAAAAGTTAGAGAACTCAGGCATATGAAGTATCATAACTACCCACCTTCTTCCAGTAGTCCTTCTGGTAATTAATGTGGAGCTTTGCCCAAAGGAATCGCTGTTTTTTCATCAGATTCGTCAATTTTGGCTTCTTAGCTGGTCGTCGGCACTTTAAATTATTCGCAGCAAAAATACGTTTGACGCTTCTGAGAGAAATTTCAACGCCAGCATCGTTAACTTCTCGAACTATTTCTCTTGCTGGTTTTGCACGGTTCCGAAGAGCCAATCTGACCACTTTCCTGACTGTCCGCTCTTGTATTTTACGATTCCCACGACAGTTTTTCCTCTTATTAGTCAGTGAATCAGAATAGTTCTTGGTTTCTGATTTAGTTTTCGCAATATTGGCGGCAGAGGCAGCGCTAATTTTGACTTTTTCTGCAATTTGGCGATAGGATAGTGTTTTGTTATTCAAGTATGCAAAAACCTTGGCTTTTGTTGTTGTTGAGATTTCTTTTTTCTTTCCCATTTTAAATTAAAAGAGCTAAAAGGATTCTTTGTTAAAATCTCAGGCAAATTTTTTTTAAGTGGTAAATATTCACTTGAATTGTACTTACCTAAATATCTTATTTACCACAAAAATTATTATTAAAAAAAAAAAAAAACAAAAACACACGTTAGAGTTATTTAAAGTTAAACGATCAAAAGTATTTAGTTTGAAAAAACCTAATATTTGCATTTATATGGACTGCGTAAGCTAATGAGTTAATTTTTTTACCGGAATTTGTCGCAAATAGAATTCTGTTGAATGCCTCTAACTGAGAAAAATAAATTTGACTTCAAAATCAAACAACGCCTGATTGATTTAAAAACTTTGAGTAAAATGTAAGTGTTCATTATTCAATGGCGGGGTACTGTAGAGGGTTAAAGTTTTCCACAAAAATATTCTTCGTAATATCTTACAAAAGTTTTCTGGTATTCTACGTGGAAAAACGTAAATTTTGACCATTACAGTTTTTTATTGATTGTTTTTTTTTTTTTCAAGTTTTGGCTATTTGCAAAAATCAATGTAACGTGAATTACGCAAAGGCACGAAGGGCATTGTTATTAATGAGTCAAACTTTGCGGAATCGATTAGGGTTTGGGTTGACATCTCCAGTTTTTATGAAAATTGGTGAAAAGTTAGTATTTGGCATGCATACAACTGTGGTAAAACGATTTTCCGAAGTTCCGAAAATTTCCAAGATGGCGGCCATAGGAATTTCGATCCAACTTTTGGATACACATATATTTGAAAATTCATAGCTCCTCGGCTTTTTTCCGATTTCAGTGAAATTTTCAGGGTTAGTGCAAAAAGGTATGAGCTTTTGAAAAAACAATTGCACTGAAAAAAAATTTTTTGGTCCCCTTTACCAAAAATCCATTGTTAGAACCTTGTCATTTTGGAAAAACCTAAAATTGTTGTACAGTATAATCGTTTCTACTTAGTTTTTTATTCCATAAGAAAAATATTTCTATAAATGCTCTACTATCATTGAAAACTAAAGTATTGGTTAACTTTTAAGTTTTTGTCGGTTTTATGAGACAGCGCCAAAAAACGAAATAACTCCCAAACTATTTTCATATAAATTTGGGCGATAACACTAATTTACATCCAAAATGCCACTATTTTTTCCGATTCACTTTGATCACCTTAACTCAAAAATCACAAAAAAAAAAAATGTTTATGGATATGTTTTTTGAAATTTTAATTTTTTTTTTTTTGCTACTTTCGAAGGTGGGTTTTTTTTTAAGTCATATCTCATGTTATAAGCGTAAAAGTAATAAATAGGAAGGTAATTTATTTGCCTTTCAACAAATGCTTCTAATGAAGAATCAGACAAGACGTTCTCGCTACAGATCGGTTGAAGTTAAGTCACACCTTAAAAAATAGTTCGTTTCAAAAACGGCAACACTGCATGAGCGAAAAACAATTCACAATTTGATTTTTACTAATCACGGTCCAACTAATCAAAATCAAAAAGGAAATAATCATTTTGGAAATAACGCCCATAATTTGTTTATATTTCGTCTTTTTTTATGAAATAACGCCCAAAATAAAAACAAAAGCGTGATTTCGTTTTTTAAGTTAAGCACATAACAGATTCGAAAATCCAATAAATCACCTTAAATTAAATGATTAAACCAAGTTATAACTTAACCATATGTAATATACTTCCTCTTAAAACTTATCTAATCGTTGAAATAAAATGAAAAGGCTGTAAAACACAAAATTTGTTTGTAGAACCGAAAATGCTATTTAAACTAAATATTTAAGTATAAATAAATTTAAAATATGAGCTTGGGCTATGACCATTACTTCCCAAAGTTTGTTTTTATATTTAGTACTCTTATTTATAGCTTATCTAAAACTTTAAAAGTACTTCCATGATTATGTTCAATTTTGAATCTAATTTTTAGAAAATCTAGCCATCAGTTTCTACTGCGAACCGCTTCTTCGTCACTTTCTTCAAATTAAAAATTTTAATATCTCTTTCCACCTCATGTCCCCAGAGGTCTGACATGAATTATATTTATGTTTCTCAAAAGTAATAAATCCAAAAATATATCTATGAAGCACGCCGATTATGAACCTCCAGTTGCCTTCAATGATAATAAAAGCTTAGATGTTTAAAAATTACCAAATAACCCTTTTTATTTATTTATTTATTAATTAATGATTAAATCAACTCGAAACCCATACGAGGGCCATGCATTAATAGGAGATTTACAACGCTTTTTATAGTTTTAAAAATAGGGAATGATAGTAAATGGGGTTCAATATATTTGAATCTATATTAATTGAAGAGTGGAAGCACCAAAGGGCCTAAGTACCAGTACGAGGCATAGTAATAATATGAAATGGGTATGGAATTGATGACACATCATCATGAAGTATAGCAAAAATACAAAATAAATCAGTTACCGTGTTTTGACTACAAAATTAAATCAAACCTTAACGAAATTTTACCATATATGAGATGGTTAAAAGTTACTGAAAAATTACTCTTTCGAAATAACTTCGAACAAAAATACCCAAACATGGCTTTTCCTTGGATGTTTAGATCGTTAAGTTTCTCACGCCTTTTGTGAACCATTTTCAAATTTTTATAAATTCCAAAATGTATTTGGGATTCTTGGGCGATATCTTCAAGACAGTCGAAGAAGTGACTTTAGAATACTTTGTAGCGTCGGCTTGCCAGCGCTGGACATTCATAAAGAAAATGAATAATGAGCTCTTAAGCCGTTACCCTGAGGCATGCCTTCCTCTAAAATATAACCAATATAATAAATAGCAACTCCATTTTTGAGCCATCAGTTTATACTCCTTTGGAATTCAGAATCGGAGTCTAACCACTTATTTCAGGTATTTTCACTTGAATGTGGTTTTTATTGGCCAAGTCGCTCTACATAGTTTAAGGGCTGGGTGGAATTTGACCACTGGGATATTTTTGTGCACTTAATTTGATGTTATATAATTTAATTCTTTTTTTATATGTACATTAGAGGTGTTTTAAGAATGCATGGAGATCTTTAGTAACAACATTTTGATACTTGACACCTCTCAATTTTGTGAGGTTGGAAAAAAAAATGAGTTTGCAAAAAAAGTTTTGGGGGTGGGGTGAGGGTAAGGGTTGGCGCATCGAGTTCAAAGATGAGAGAAAAAGAGGAAAAATTTACATACAGCCCTACAAATGCTTAGGGGTCACCTCTAGAGGGGTCAAATCCAATCCAAAGTTACTGTTCTTATATAAAATGCCCCTACTGCCCTAACTGGCCCGAGGGTACCCCTAGAAGGGTCAAATATATGACCGACCCCCATTATTTTTTTCCGACCTATATTTTTCTCCCACATACTTACCCCCTATTTTCAACCCTAAAAGGGGCTGCCATACAACTTTTTTTTTTATTAATTTTCCTAGAAATAATGGGGGTTGGTCATACATTTGACCCTTCTAGGGGTACCCATGGTCCAGTTAGGGCAGTGGGTGTAGTTTTTAAAAAAACCGTAACTTTCTATGGGAGCCCCTTTAAGGATTGAAAATAGGGGGTAGGTAAGCTGTGAAACTTTAGAGGGGAGACAAGGGGGGTTGGTCATATATTTGACTCCTCTAGGAGAGACTCCTGGGCAGTTATGGGCCTATTTGACGATTTCCTTTCCATATTTTTTATGTCTATGACGTAAATTTTGTGTGGGATCCCCCTAATGAGCTAGAGATAGAGGGTAAGTATGGTGGGAAAAAATGTTGCGGAGGAAAAAACATTAGGGACCGGTCATACATTTGACCCTTCTAGGGGCACCCTGGGAGTGGTGTGGGTCGATTTCCTAAAAATGTCAATTTTGTATGGAAGCACCCTTAGGGGTTAGAGATAAGAGGTAGGTATGATTGGTAAAAATGTTGAGGGAGAAAAAATAATGTGGGTCGGTCATACATTGGAACCCTCTAGAGGTGGCCCCTCACAAAATTGAGGGGTGTCAAGTATCAAAATCTAAAATTCGTGCACTAAAACACCCCTAATGTACATATAACAATACGACTGTTAGATTTCAACTTATTTCTAAAAATATTACGAAGAAAAATACCGAACCTTAAACCTTGAAAAATTATGTTATAAAGATGTATCTTTGCAATTATACGATTAAAAGTGAATTAAAAACAATGTCCATGAGAAAAGTGGATTGTCAATTTTGTTTCTATACACCTCATATATACTACATATGTATGTCATTAAGTGTCACACTTAAAAATTTTTCAAAGTTATTTGGGAGAACGCGCTCTGATTGAATCTAATTCCAATGGAATAAATTACACAGCATTAATTGTGACATAGGCAAGGGTGTCAGTCAGCGTAGAACAAAAGTGAGCCAATTTTGGCTCGCCTACAACTAACACAATATTTTAATATTTTCCAAATTTCTCGGAATTACAACACCCATGAAAAATTGATAACATTGTGACCTCGTATACCCCGCCAGATCGTGATTTTGTCGTTTAACTAAACTTTGTTGGGCGCACAAAAGTATTTACTCTTGGGCCTTGCAGGTTAGTGAATATTTATATAGGTCTACTAACTATAAAAGCAAACTTTGAAGGCATAAATACATATAAGACTGGTCTACATTAGAAAAAAATTTTAATGTTGTTAATGTAACTTTATATGTTCTAATACAACCAAAAAAATAAAATCAGAAAAAATTATTGAAGATGGTACTACAAATTTTTTTTTTTTTTTTTTAATGTGCTAAATTAATTAATCCTATCTGAAAACACTATATATTTATTAATTTTGCATGAAATGAAAAATTATTGACTTGTGAAATTATTTACATTTCATTTGAACTAAAATAAAATACCACTTGTAACTTCAAAGAAAATTATAATTTTATATTAATGTTGAAGGCAAAGTTGGAACGATTAATAAAAGTATGTAATAAATTTATGGTTTTACTTCAAATAATACAACTTTTTACCTCTTGCAACGAGCCTTTTATAATTACTTATAATTTTTGCCAAATCTGGTTGCAGAATTGCTTTTACATATCAGAGTATGTTTTTTTATATAGTTAATAATATATTATTCTATTAATGCCTTGCGCAAATTTATTGTTTTTTGTATTTTTGTTTGTCGACTAGTGCATATAATAGAGTTAAGGTCCAAGCTCATAATATTTAAGTTTATTATATAAGTTATTAATTGTATATGTGCGTCTGAAGAAATCGCTATGCATTTTTACGTTTCTTTTTCGAAAGCCAAAAAAAGTTTTGACATTTATTAAATCTAAAATTTTCAAAGCTTCTTGACGGCTCAAAATGTCCGAAACACAGTTTGAGATATAGTTTTTATTATTTTTGGTTCGCCATATACTTTAGAACCTTGGCCTCTCACTTTTCAACTGACAAAATATGCTTTGTAACATATTGGTTGCCAGGGTTCGATTCCCAGTCCAGCAAAAACAATAAAACTTTAAAATCATTTATAAATAGTTTTCCCTCACGAAAGAAGCTGTCGTTGCTATGAGATTGCATTAGCCATGAACATATGTTTAATGCTCCTTTTGTACGCGAAAGTAAATTATTTTTTGGTGTAATTTCTATAAAAAAACGATATAATTAGTTATAATTTTAATGTAATTTTCCGTTTTTACATACTTCCCAAGAGGAGTGTAATATTTTTTACTTTGAATGCATTTTATATTGAAAAAATGTCAAGTGATAGAGACATATACATATATAATTGTCGTTTTTGGAAGGCCAATATACGTATAATAAAACGGTCAAACCAAAATGCAAAAAAAATCACTTTCAGCAGGTTGATTTTTAACTATTATGCAACGTCACATCTTCAGAACCATTGAAGGTTTGGCCAACATGAAATAACGGCTCCCGGAAATAACGCCATAGGAAATAACGCCAGAAAATTTTTAGGAAATAACGCCAGAAATTTTCTGGCATTAATTTTTGGAAATAAAGCCAAAAACTGATTAGGAAACAACGCCAGAATTTTTGAAAATAATGCCAAAGGAAATAACGCCATAGGAAATAACGCCAGAAAATTGTTTGGAAATAACGCCAGAAAAATCTGCATACAAAATTCGGGCGTTATTTCCATTTTGTTTTGGAAATAAAACCAAAAATTAACTATGAAATAACGCCGGAGAAGTTTTTGGTTTTATTTCCAAAACAAAATGGAAATAACACCAGAATTTTGTATGCCGATTTTTCTGGCGTTATTTCCAAACAATTTTCTGGCGTTATTTCCTATGGCGTTATTTCCTTTTTCTAAACTACATTATTTTTGGAAATAACGCCATAATTTTTGGAAATAAAGCCAGAAAAGTTTTTGGCTTTATTTCCAAAACAAATTGGAAATAACGCCAGAATTTTGTATGAAGATTTTTCTGGCGTTATTTCCAAAAAATTTTCTGGCGTTATTTCCTATGGCGTTATTTCAGGGAGCCGAAATAACATTTCCAAAAATTTTAATTTTATTTGTTTTTTGTTCTATTATGTAATTAAAGCAATGTAAATTTTTTAAACTTTTAAAGATGTGCGCTACTTTTAAAGGCTTTGATTAGGCATAAAAAAAATGTTAAAGGTAAACACTTATTCGACCACAACCAATAAATAAACCAGTGATTTACGGGGATGGATTCTATAAACAACGTAACCAACGAATACTAACTTTTTGTAATGCTTGCAATGCATTTTTGCATTTGTGGAAAGTACCTGTCACTTATCCAACAAGACGCGTCACAGCACTAACTTGTGTCATTCACTTGTTCATATGTGTGGTACTACGTACGTCCTTTCAAATTCTTTTTTGGTACTTTTTTGTGGTGCTTTTGCATGTATGTATTTATCAAATCTAATTCAGATCCGTGAAATAGTTTCAGAGAGAAGACGAATTTTTTTCAAAGAAGTGGAACTGCCCATTTATTTATTCTACATAATGAAAATTTAATCAAAACCGGGCGAATGATTTATTATCGGCATTAAGAATAAAATGGGGCTGTGGCAAAGCAGTGTGAGGGAAACGCAAATTCCCTAAGTATAAGATGGTAATAAAATTTTATAATACAATCATCGCTAACGGCTATCTAAATTATGAATGCGAAAGGAGTGATTTCTGCATATTTACGGATGGACCACTGATGGAGGGTAGAGCACTGCGATTAAGCGAATATTAGACATTTTTCCATTCGAAACTAATAAACGTAAAACGAGTTAACTCTGGTGTGGCTAAAACGACAGTTACTTTAGCAAAAAGTGGTCAGCAAAGCATTTACTGAGATCTCAACCAAGAGTTGATTGCTTTGGGCAATGGATTGGTAAAGAGTTTGGTCAGCGAATGAAATGACTGCTTCCATCACTGGAATTGGAGGAAAGCAAACTGCTGCCCATGACAACTTAAATATCACCTTCAAAATATGACGTTTGTGGAGCATGATGCAAGCAGGTTATGTGTTGAGGCGGCAGCCCAGCGTTGGCAAGCAGAAGGACCATTTTGAGACGAAAACGAAATGGGCTCTATAAGTTTTAAAGTTTTAAGTTTTATGCTTGCAATTACGCATGGTGTAGTTATGAGGAAAGAAGTCGAGGAATTTCGAAGACAACTCTCGGACGCAAATAGACCCAACATATGGCCTGTTTCGGCTCAGCAGAATCTTAAATAGAGGATTATTCGATCAAAAATCTGTATAAAAATGTTTGTCTTTATAACTTTATACTCAGTTTACCGTGTTAATAAAAAAACACTTTTCTCCCTTTATACTAGCGTTATCAAACCAAGCCCTACAATTATTTTGGTGCTATTCCATCTTAATTTTTCAGTTAACGTATTTAATCAACAAATGTATTTTTCTTCAGACAGAATTTTGTCCCGATCAGTAGTAAGCAATTTAATAAAGAAATCTGGTTTTTATGACATGTGATCTAGGATATCTGTATGTTGCGATGAAGGCATTTTGTGTATATCATAAAATTTAATTTATAGAACCCTCAGATAATATGTTTACTGGTTCTAGCGCTTTTTTGTCAAAGAAAGAGTGCTTCTGGCTAGATTTATTTTTTTTCGTTCAACATATTGAACATCACTCTCCAACCATTGTGCGCCGCAAGAGAAACTTTTTTGCTTTAGTATTCAATGTAAATCGAAACGATATATTTAAAAAAGCGATTTTTTTGGCGCACTGATGGTTTCTTTTCGGATTCTATATAATTTCCTTTTTCTTTTCTAACATCAGCCAAAACATTTAAAAATAAATACAATCTTTCGAGACACGAAAAAGTACATAGTCCAACTCGAACACGTAAATATGCTTGCGAACATTGTGAAATGAAGTTCTATAAAATGCAAAATTTAACGAATCACGTCAAGCACATACACGAAAAGTGTACTGACAGACCACATGCTTGCCCAGTGTGCGGTAAAAACTATAAAGAGAGATCAACACTGACTGCTCATTTTCAAAAGCATTTAAATATGCGTTATGAGTGTACACTGTGTAGTAAAAAATACGCGTGGCCACATGAATTAAATATACACATGCGTACTCACACCGGGGAAAGACCTTTTCAGTGTCATTTGTGTGACCAAGCATTTAGGATTAAGAATCAACTCACCATTCATGTGCAAAAGCATTTGGGCGCTGAACACAAGTGTACTGTTTGTAATGCACTTTTTGATAACCGTCGCAAGTTGCGTCTACATAAGTATGAACATACTGGACTACCGTATCGTTGTGAACTATGCCCTGATGCGCAGTATTCAAGAAGAATTCGGTAATTATTAAAATGTATTTCGCATAATTAACAGAGTTTTAATAGAATTTTAAGTTAATTGTACTCTATCTACCTACACATTGATGCCTTTGACTTTTTGAAAAAAACTCTTTTTTTTTAATGTTTTCGCCGTTTCGAATGCAATTCTTGGATTTGGAATTTATAAGGTTCAAAAAAATATTCTTTTAAGTTGCTCAGATTAACTATGGACCCTTGCGGTCTATGTGTGGCAATATTGCCGCCACCCTAACCTGCTCAGATTAAGCTTTCGAATTCTATTGGCTCATTCATTTCGTTATTTATTGTTGTTTTACATAAAACTAAAGAAAAAAAGGTCAGATTTCTGCGTTCACATCATCTCACATCAAAAAATTCATATTTAGTTTTTGCCCCAACCACATGTTTTTCCATGCGAAAACTTTTGGATTTACGATTTTGAAATTTTTCATTCAACTTTTGGGCCAGTCTAATTTGTATTAAAGTGTGTCGCCAAACATTTTTTCTGGTTCCTTAGCTTAATGTTAAACTTTTCACAAAATATTTTATTTACTTAAAACTGGTGACGCATTTGAGATATGTCACTATTTCTAAAATCAATGTACTGAGATAGGGAGCTACTTTCCAAACACTTGATGTATAACTTAAACATTTTTTATGTTCCCAAAAAAGTTTTCCTTGCAATTATTGTGTTTTTGTCCCAAAAAAAATTCTAGCCTTATTTAAGTTTTCACCAGAACCAACATTTTTTTTTTTTCGATTGATAAATTTGAAGTTTAAAATTTTTTCCCAGTATTTTGGGAGAAAAATAATTTAAAAAATATATTGCGAATTGCAGAATCCTTAATATTACAAAATATTATTAAGCTCATCATTTTATGGCATGTTACTTTTATGATGGATAACATTCAAAATGAGGAAGACTGACTCGACATTCTGTTACCAAATATTTTTTAAATCGATTACATGGAAGAGCTCCAGTTCAGAATTACACTTTTCCATGAAACTGAAATGTTAACAATGTTTTTTAGTATTAAAATACTTTACGCAATCTATGGGTACCAACCAAAACAAAAAGTCTAAAAAAACCAAAAGAAATGGCGGTGCCCTAAAAACCGTATGGTAGTCTTGGCCAAGATTTGTGCTAAATGGACAAACATAACAAGACGAATTATTGGTATACTGGCTAGAAACATTCCAATCTATTTTAAACTTGTATAAAAATCAATGCCCTCCCGACTAAATTATAAATATTTAAGAACAAGTGTTCTTACTCTCAAAGTCAAAAATTCGAAAAAATCGAATGAGAAGTCTTTTATCAACAAAAATTTTGCATGATATATTTCAGCACTCAAATTAATAAGGGGATACCTTTAATCTCGTAAACTCGTAAACCATGAAAAACTCGAAAGTTTACGAGCTTGTTTTCAGGAACACACATTTCTAAAAACGTGTAAGCAACGTATCAGCTGTCATATAATTAGAAAAATATTCAATTCAAATTCAATTTTCAAAACAAAAAATATTTTTTCAATACATTTATTTGACAACAATCGCTCTCGTACTTTTTCGAGGCTATTTACGCATAGAATTTGCCTCGTAAGTTTTCGAGGCCTGGTAAACTTTTTTTCATACAAATTTTTAAATTTTGTTTACGAGGCTCGAAAGTTTTCGAGGTTTACGTGCTTTTCGAGGCTTTTACGAGTTTAAAGGAATCCCTTTAATATCATCTGATAGTTCAATAGATAAAGAATAAACTTTAAAATATTCAAACCATATACTTTAGTATTAACAATTTTATGGGGAGGTTAATGGATGTATGTATCTAAGATGACAGTAGGGATATTTGAGTCTAAAAAATTGTTTATCACTAAAAAACAAACTAACATGTTGTCAATGTTTCCCTGAAGAATAATTTTGCCCTATCAATTCTTGAAATACATACATATGTATATGAGAAAAACAAACAAGATTTTGCAATATCATGATATCAATAAACTATTTCATATTCTTTGTCGTTTAATTTTTCGTGAATAATAAGTATCCTGGTATGACTAACACATAAATAAATACTTACGAACTTAATTTCTTGTCTGTGATGCCGATCGCTAAGTTTTCAATGTTTTTTTTTTTTTAATTCTTTATTTTTATGGTTCAAAAGTGTGAACTTGTGTATTTTTTCAGAAAAAGCAATTCTTTAAATTCAAAAACAATGATTTTGGGTCCCTTTTCTGCATTCCCATAAATGGTACCAGACAAGACACACAAAAAAATGTTGAAGTCAAATTTTACTGAGCTAAGAAAAAAGAAAAATAAAAATTAAACTAAGCGATTTTTTGGGCGCACTGACGGTTTCTATTACGATACTTTATTCATTATTATTACTTTCTTTTTCTCTAAAACAGCCAAGACTTTTAAAACTAGAGCTAATCTCATACATCACGAGAAAATTCACAATCCCGCTCGTGAACGTAAATATGCCTGCGATTATTGTGAAATGAAATTCTTTAAAATTGAAACTAGAGATAACCACGTCAAGTTCATACACTTAAATTGTACTGACAGACCACATGTTTGCCCAGTGTGTGGCAAAAATTATAAAGTAAGGTCAGGACTGAGTACTCATTTCAAAATTCATTTAAGTGAACGTTTCGAATGTACGGAATGTGGTAAAAAGTATCCACGTGCACACGAATTAACTATACACATGCGTTCTCACACCGGCGAAAGACCTTTTAAGTGTCATTTGTGCGACCAAGCGTTTAGGATTAAAAGTCGACTCACTCTTCATTTGCAAAATCATATGGGCGCAAAACACCAGTGTAGAGTTTGTAATGCACTTTTCGATAGTCGTTCCAAGTTGCGTTTACATAAGTTCGAACATACCGGGCTACCGTATCGTTGTGATCTATGTCCAGATGCGCAGTATACCAAAAGAAATAGGTAATTGAATTATTTAAATGTAAGGCTTAAGCTTAACTTATATATCCCTTTATGTGCTCCATTGTGCATGCTTATTTATTTTATTACACAGTGCGGACGGCTTATATTAATATTACATTTTATGTAGAACGTTCTGTATACAAATCGACCTCCTGGAAACCTTGAATAATAGTTACTTTTACTTTAAACAAATCCCCTTTTAATATTTTCGGTTGCTTGAAATCAAACCTTTGTACAGATATATCACAGGACTATAATAATAGCTGATGTCAACCTTTTGACCATCGAAGAGAATATTATACGACAATGCGATGGAATATCGAAAATTTCTTATAAAATCATAAACTTTTGTTGTGCAGAAAATCATTATTCTGAAATGTTTTATTGGAGAACATGTAAAATGTGTCGATTTTTTTAAAAGTGCTGTTTCTCCAGATACCCTCGATGTGATCGAGTCTTTTTAATTTACTTATTAACCGTATGTGCAGTTTAAGTTGCGAGTATATTAAGTATGTACGTGAAGTAAAATTCACTCTTGGCTTGTGGGGACTCTGAAACACATATAAATATTATGGCAATGTTCGAGAAAAAGGTCTAACACTAAAAACTAATTTTCAAAGATGGTATTTGCATTCAATACAACTTTTTCTTTTGTAAGGTGAATTTTTCTAAACATTTGTACACAATATTGATATTGAACATAAATAGAAGAAGTGGGTAATGTAAGCTCTGAGCAATCTAGGCTTATTCGGAAAAGAGGGTGTGGCACCTCTTATCCAAGCAAAATCTTCAAAACGCTACGCTGATAGCGTTATGAAAGATATTGGAAATAAATGATGGTTCGCGCAAGCTCTGAACAAAAACAAATTGAATTCGAAAAAGACTGCGTGTTGCGTAACATATAAACAAAAACGCTTTATTTAAAGAGTAAAAGTAACAACGAAACGATTAACCGGTTGCAAAAAAACATTTAACCTGAAAATAAAACATTTAGTTTTTCAAGCCTTCGAATTTCCTTGAAACATTTCAAAATCAAAATCTGATTGGTTTAAATTTCGATCATTTTCATTATAATAGCTTATTTCTGGCGAACCAAAGTTATCTTGAAAAAACTGAATGGACTCGAATTATAATGTGTTGTTGCATATGCCATTTCTCGAACGCATTTTATTCATTTGTTGCCAAAAATTAAGAAATTAATTTTCTATTTAGCCCAAATTTATAAAGGTAAACACTTCTCTTTTAAATTTCTTATATTCCTTACGCCAGCTAGAACATTTACGAATAAATACTATCTTAAAAATCACGAGTTAACTCACGATCCATGCCGTCCACGCCATTTTTCCTGCGACTATTGTCAAATGAAATTTCATAAAAACGGTGAAAGATTGTACCATATGCGAGTTGTACATAGCGACGAGCGACGATATAGTTGCCATTTGTGCAATAAAACATATAAAGGAAGGAATAGTCTGGGAGTACATTTAAAGATGCATTCAGAGAAGCGTTTTCCATGCCTAATATGTGAAAATAAATACACTCGCCAGGTGGATTTAGATATCCATATGCGTAGTCACACCGGCGAACGCCCGTATGCTTGTCATTTATGCGAAAAACGATACGCCATTAAAGTTCGACTTACATATCACTTGCAACGTCATATGAATGTAACGCACGTTTGTAAGATTTGTATGAAAGTCTTCAACAGCCTTAACCAATTGACTAGACATAAAGTTGTACACACTGGATTTCCATATATTTGCGAGGAGTGTCCCAATGGCAGTTTTTACAAAAGAGATCGGTATTTCTAACAAGCTCATTTTATTTTTCTTATTTAACTTAACTATAGCATTATTATTATTTACATTACAGTTTTCGCGCTCATATAGTGAAACACCATAAACGTACTCCCAGTGAGGAAGAGTTAGATGTAAATAGACAACGCAATTGTAATAAATCCACAAATTTAACAACCTCTCGAGAAAGCGAATAAAAGTGAAAATGCAAATTTTGAGTATCATGTCAGAGCCTTTTTTTATAATTTGGTATAACTTGGTTTTGAAGTTGAATTTTACATACACACCTCTTTTAAGCCACCGTTTGGATTTATATATGTATATTACGGTTATCCGGAATAAAATATGTTTTCGAATTCATTAACGCCTGAGAGCGGAAGAGTTGTATTTTGTTTAGAGCCGTGCTAAATTGTGTTGGAATTTAACAATATCTTCCTAATGGGGATGTTTTAATATTATTCTAGTAGGTCAAAATCAAAAGAAACTAGTAATGGCCTGACCAAACATTAAATACCCTACCCTATTTTAAAAATTTTGCTTGTATGGGAGATACCACAACCTCTTGTCCGCATACACATATGTAGTTTTTGATCAGATCTTGCACTTACTGTTCTCAGTGTCTGAGTTGAATTTGGTTGAATTATCTCAAAAAACGCTTTCAGTATAACGTTTTGGATCTTTTGCTTATATGGGAGATGCCACGCCCTCTTGTCCGAGTTTGCCCAGTTTTTGCTCAGAGCTTGGATTGATAGTTGTTAGTGTCTGAGTGAAATCAGGTTGGATAAACCGAAAAACGCTTCCAGTATTTTGAAGCTTATGCTTATATGGAAAGTACCACGCCATCTTGTCCGAGTCAATGAAAAAGGCAACGAATAGTTTGACAGCGTTCTTAAAATTTTTTTCTGTAAAAGCGAAATATTGCCAATCATGTGAGAAGCGTACAGTTCATACCTTAATAGGATAGTCTCTTAATTCCCATAACGAAAGCTGTATTCTTGCAGTAACCTAAGTAAGCAGTAATTAAAGTTGACAAAAGTTTTCTAACGCTCCTTCAGTTTTTAAATTACTGGATCGTATGAGAAGTGGAAGAGGCCATGGTTCAAAAAATTCAGAAAAAAAATTCATAGTTTTTTCATGTTCAGACCAAAGAAAATGTAAATTTTAGTGATTGATTAACTTATTCCGAAAACTATTTCTCAATAAGGTCTTGTTATGCAGGCATTAAAACTGCATTTTTTTTCTCTTATTTATGTTCTTAAAAATCTAAACCTGTTGAAAAAACTAAATCCTAAGAAAACTTGTAATTTTTATAGTACGTGTACCTCACTTAAAGGAATATGTAACTTGGAATTCAAAACTTTTTTTGTGTAAAAAAATTATGTGTTATGCATATGGCGTTTCTTGTACGTAAGCATCATTAATTCAATGGGTAGCTCAAAATTTATAAAAACAAATTTCATTTTGTTGATTCTAATTTACATTTCCTTACACTTCTCTTATAAATTTCATACACCAGCTAAGACATTTAAGGATAAATACTATCTTAAAGATCACGAGTCAAGCCACGATCCTTTTCGTCTTCGTCATTTTTCCTGCGATCTTTGTGGTATGAAATTTTTTAAGAACTGTTCCAGATTGTCTCATATGCGGGTTGTACATACTACCGAGCGACGATTTACTTGCCAAGTTTGCCATCGAACATACAAAGGAAGGAACAATCTGTCGACACATATGAAGATGCATTTAGAAAAACGTTTTCCATGCCTATTGTGTGAAAAGAAATACACTCGTCAAGTGGATTTAGATATCCATATGCGTACCCACACCGGCGATCGCCCATATGGTTGTCATTTATGCGAAAAACGATACACTAAGAAAGGTCAACTTACGGATCACTTGAATGTTCATTTGAATATCAAGTTCAAGTGTAGGATTTGTTACAAAGATTTCGACAGCCGTAAACGATTGACTAGACATAAAGTTGAACATACTGGATATCCATACATTTGCGAAGAATGTCCCAACGGGAGTTTTTACAAAAGAGATGGGTATTTTTTTAACAAGTTAATGTTGTTGTTTTGAAATTAACCATAGCTTTATGTTTTATATTTCTGTTACAGTTTGCGTACTCATATAACACGTCATCATAACCGCACGCCCAGTGAAAAAGAGTTAGATGAAAATAGGATACGTAACTGTAATTCGTATAAAACAAAAAATGAGATACCTCTCGAGAAACTGAACGAATGTGAAAAATGTTAATTTAGAATATTAAGTCTAAACGTATGAAATGGAATTGAATATACGGCCGACTTTTCCGATTTCTTTTTTTAATATTTTCTGGGTTAATATTGATGGAACAAGAGCGCATGCAAAATTATTTCGCTAATTTTTGCAATAATATTAAGAGATAATTTAACCTTACTTTTTTTCCAATAGGATCATTCTTTGAATATTTTTTTTTTCCTAATCGCTACCTACATATAAATATAAAAGAGGCTTGAGTTGATATATTAATCGCTAGTAAAAATGTATTTTTCGAACCTAACGGCCTTTAACCTGAATATTTGCGCGATTATGATGTTAATCTCTTCAGAATTTTGTGCTTAATACGATAGAACCAAAAATTCTCCCCACTGGCCAGCACTTTGACTTTTTTAAAAAGTGAGTTTTCTCGTTAAAAAATAAAATATTTTCATAGATATTTCGAGATAGTGAACTTTTTGCCACTTTTGTGGCAAACCAAGATTGCCCTTAAAAAAAATTTAATGGACTCGAATTAAAACGTTATGTTTTGTGCATTGGCGGTTTCTCGAACGCAACCAATTTAATTGAATAGTTGCTAAAACAAACAAAAATTTTATATTCTTCTTATACTAAATAGTATTTAAAATTTTTTGTATTTCTTACACCAGCTAGAACATTCAAAAATAAATACTATCTCAAGTATCACGAGAGAACTCACGATAAATCTCGTCACCGTCATTTTTCTTGCGATCATTGTGATCTGAAATTTTTTAGAAACTGTGCAAGATTGCACCACATGCGGCATGTACATAGCACCGAGCGGCGATTTACTTGCCAAGTTTGCAATCGAACATACAAAGAACAAAACGCTTTGTCTACACATATGAAGGTGCATTCAGAAAAGCGTTTTCCATGCAATCTGTGTGAAAAAAAGTTCACGCGTCAGGTGGATTTAGATGTCCATATGCGAAGTCACACCGGCGAACGCCCGTATGATTGTCACTTATGCGAAAAACGATTTGCTATGAAAGGTCAACTTACGGACCACTTAAAACTTCATATGAATATTAAATTCAAGTGTAAGATTTGTGATAAAGATTTCGACAGCCCTAAACGATTGACTAGACATAAAGTTGAACATACTGGATTTCCGTACATTTGCGAAGAATGTCCAAATGGCAAATTTTACAAAAGAGATAGGTATTTTCAACAAGTTAATGAATTATTGTTTTTAAATTGACCATAGCTTTATATTTTTATATTTCTGTTACAGTTTTCGTGTTCATATAACGCGACATCATAAACGCACGCCCAGTGAAGAAGAGTTAGATGCAAATAAGCTACGTAATTGTAATAAAAAACGGTTTTAACTACCTCTCGAGAAATTAAATAAATGTGAAAATGTTCTTATTTAGAATATTAAGTCTAAACGTATGAAATGGAATTGAATATAATCGTCGTGTCAATTGCAAACTATCCTATCTTTTTTTTTTAATTTTTAAGAGAGCTAAAAAACAGTTCAGAACTCTAATACTTTGAAAGTTTGCAGAAATTTGTTTCTTCTATTGAACAAACAAAATGACAATCTATTAAATAGAAGAAAAACATTTTTCCAAACTTCAATAGTAATGGAGTTTTAAGCTGCTTTTTTGCTCCATAAAAATTTAAGATAAAAAGAAAGGACAGTTTACAACTGACACGAAAATATGTATAGCCGACTTTTTAGATCTCTTTTAAAAAATTTATTAATATTATTAATATTTATTAATATTGATGGAATTTAATTTAATTTATCCTTAATTGTTTTCAATCTTGTATTGCACATAGCATCATTCCTTGAACTTAGATCCAAATACAAAATGCTGCATTGAAGATGAAAAATTAGTTTTTTGCTTATTAGAGTGCTGAATATTGCATCAAAAAAGGTGTTATGTTGACTAACTTTTACTAATTTTGATCACATGCACCAAAAATATCTTTTCAACATTGTATTATATTCTTTATAGCCGATATTAAGTACTGTCTTGGACATAAACAAAAACATGTGGTGACTAAAACAAGAAACTTACTCTTATCATCTTTTGATATATACAGTGGGAAGTATCAATATGTTTTCTGTATGAACAAAACGGAAGCTTAATCATCCCTCTTTTATATATGTGAAAAATTTCACCTAACTTAGCACCATAAAAATATAACGAGCAAAAAACCATTCAAAGAAAATGTGGACAGATTTGCACCCACATTAACATACAACATACCGATCTGGAACGCATACTTTTCTTAGCTTAGAAAGACGATTCTTACAGATCACAGTGTGCTTAATCCCAATCTGGCCCGCAGAATTTCTCTAACACTTCAGGATTTCGAGATTACCTGACCTAAAAGCGGAAAAAACACGCTTGTTCGCAGTTTTAAATTTTGTTCCATGACATAAAGATTTTTTCTGCTATGTTCTATATACTGAACTACATTATTCTACTCTTTTCCTTTGAAAAAAAAAGCTTGAGCGGTCATCTACGATTTTTCCTTGCAAAGTTATGGTCATTCTGAAATGACATTAAGTTACGACTATAACGGGTTTGGATTCATGCCATCCATCCTTTTGAAAAATTTGGCCAATAAGTACCTAAATTGCTTTTTATGAGTTTTGGTTTTTTTATGATGGGATAATGGTGGTTTTTTTTACGAAACGGTTCAATAAAGTTAAGCCAGAAGTATGAAAACGATATTTGAAATGGTTAGTAGCGAATGCAAATTTTATAAATCGAAAAAGCATAATGTTTATAAGTATAATTTTAATATTCTCCTATGCGAGTAGCTCATATTCAATAATTTTCACTTTTGTGAATCTTGGCCTACGAGTGACGATATATATTGTATATCTATACAATGTGGGCTGGAATCGGTAAATTTAAGACTGCTGGAATTATTCTGAACGGTTTTTCTTATATTCCATTTTTCGAAATTCACAAAACCAACGGAGATATAGCAGTCGGAAGATCGGGTTATAGATTTATGAAAACCAGTTTACTTTGGGAACCCCTAAATTGATTTTAATAATATTGGTTTCATATAAAAGGTATTTTCATTGCTCCACAAAAATTTAAGTGTTTTCATGATTTTCGAGACATGGCGAATTTTTGAAAATTTTGACCAGCTTTTTTTTAAGCACTATTTTTCCAAAAATGTCTTGTTAACCTGTAGCTTTAGTAACAAATTATGGAAGCCTTATATATTTCCTTTCATTTAATATGTAATTTGTACCTAATTTCCTGCATTAGCACATTTTTTTTAAGAAAACAAAAAAGTAAACCAAAGAAATTTTCATGAAATTTAGCAAAACATTACAATACACCAAAAACTCGCCATATCTCGAAAATCATGACTCGGGCTTAAAACTTTTGTACTCCGATTTTGCGCCTTTCATATGACACCAATAGTATTAAAATGTATTAAGAGGTTCCGAACCTATACCGGTTTTCATAAAGCTATATATCGATCTTTCGATGGCTACATCTCAGTTCGTTTTGCGAATTTCGAAAAATGGAACAAAGAAAAGTTGTTCAGAATAGTCCCAGGAATCTAATCAGGTGTTCTACCGATTCCTGCGCGCATTGTATATGTATGTTAGATGGGAAAACCATACTTGCCAAAACATAAGGCCAAGCTTATTTTTTTTTTTTTTTTTTTTTTTGTACCAAAGCTACCTTCGTATCTTTGGATTAATATTAAATTGGTTTGGGTTGATATATATTAATCGCTAGATACTATAAAAATCAATTTTTTTGAATCTAACGAACTATAACCTGAACATTTCCCTTTAAACTCAATAAAAATCAATTTTTTTGAATCTAACGAACTATAACCTGAACATTTCCCAACTTTAAACTCAATTATCTCTTCTCAATTTCAGGATTTAAATGCTATAACTTTATCGCGATTTTGATGCCAAAATTTTGTCCTTGAATTTTTTTTTTTTTTTTTTGTTAAGTGAGTTTTCTAGTATTTAAAAAAAAACACAACACCATACAAAAACAAAAGTAGTCATTCTTCTTGCATGTCTGGCTTTTGAGATATCCTAACCTAAATGTTTGAAAAACGCAATATAGCAGAATAATAGCGTCAAAATTTCATATCCAAATGGACTCGAATTACAAATATTATGTTGTGTGCATTAGCGGTTTCTCGAACGCATTTGTCTTAATTGTATAGTTGCTAAAATAAACAAAAACAATTTATATTCTTCTTATCCTTTTAATTCCTTGTGTTTCTTACACCAGCTAAAACATTCAAAACTAAACACTATCTCAACACTCATGAGAGAACTCACGATCCAAATCGTAAACGTTATTTTTCCTGCGATCATTGTGATTTGAAATTTTTTAAGAACGGTGCAAGATTATACCATATGCGGACAGTACATAGCACTAAGCGGCCATTCATTTGCAAAGTTTGCAATCGAACATATAAAGAACATAATGCTCTGACTACACATATGAAAATGCATTCAGAAAAGCGTTTTCCATGCCTACTGTGTGAAAAGAAATATACTCGTCAGACGGATTTAGATATCCATATACGAAGTCACACCGGCGAACGACCGTTTCCTTGTCATTTATGCGAAAAACGATTTGCTATGAAATGCGAACTTATGCGTCACGTGAACCATGATCACATGAATATTAAATTCAAGTGTAAATTTTGTGGTAAAGGTTTCGATAGCCCTAAACGATTGGCTAGACATAGAGTTGAACATACTGGATTTCCATATATTTGTGAGGAATGTCCCAATGGCAGTTTTTGGAAAAGATATGGGTATTATTGACAAGTTAATGAGTTGTTGTTTTTAAATTAACCATAGCTTTATGTTTTATATTTCTGTTACAGTTTGCGTGCTCATATAATGCGGCATCATAAACGCACGCCCAGTGAAGAAGAGTTAGAGGCAAATAAGCTACGTAATAAATACAAACTTTTACCTTCTTCTCCAGAAACTAAACAAAAGTGAAAATGTGCTAATTTAGAATATATAGTCTAAACTTACGACATGGAATTAAATTTATAACACATGGATTTTACCTGGAAAGTTTTTCGGGATTTTTAAAAAGCGCTTATTAATTATTATAGATTTTGGATCTTCCCGTATCACCTCGTATTTTTTCCGCTCGTGCCGCTATATTGAAAAAATGGCGCCAAAAAACAGTTTTTTCACAATAAATCGCTAACGGTTACATCAAGGGAAAAATGTTGGTCAAAAATAACTCATGAATGGTGGGTCGCCCTAAAAAAACAAAACTACCTGTTTATAGGGAATTGCATGCTCCATAAACTATAAGCCGTTTAGGAGTTATTCCATAAAATTGAAGAAAACTCGAAAGCGTTTTTTTCGTGTGACCCACCGTGCGCATTTTGAAAATCCACAAGCTATGCTTAGACAATTTTTTAATTGAGGGGGCTAGAAGCAAAGGGGTTCAAGTGTCAAATTACGAAAAATAGAGTTAAGTATGCGAATAGGTAATTACTCTATTTAAGAAAAAAACAATAACTTAACTTTTGAAGCCCTACCCTTCTATAGAGCAACATTAAGGCCAGTTCACAAAGTTATAGTTTTGCATAAAAAAAATTTGAAAAAAAATTTTTATAGTAAACTAGAGGGCTTTGCCCTCTGCTCGCTTCGCTCGGCAGTCCCTGCGTTACTCTTACTCTTTTGAATTTTCTCTCTTCCACTCTGCGCGAAAAGATTATTTCTTATCACCTTGTGTTTTGAAATTTTTATTCAAGACACACCTTCAAAACTGTGTTACTATTTTATTCCATACACAAACCCTCAAACTGTATTAACACAGTTCTTTATGAACTGTAACGAAAATTTTTTTCAGTGCTGCTCAAACTAAAATTACAGTTCATCTCAAACTGTGGAAAGGACTAATTGCTTCAGTCCTCCTCAAACTGTATTGACGCAGTGATTGTTAAATTGTGTCAAATCTTCTCTCTGCGCGAAAGACTTAATTAAGAAGCGAACGACGATTGAAAACTATTTTATATAACAGAACGATAAGAAGAAAAGTTAGAAAATTCTCTGTTTAAGGTATTTTTTAAATTTTTCTAGCGGTCCGCTTTTAAAAGTTATTAGTATTTTACTGAAAGCTTACCGCACTTGCACTTGACTAAAATATATTTGTTCTAAAATAAAAAATTACAAGTGCGGTAGGCTTTCAGTAAAATACTAATAACTTAAAAGCGGACCTCTATAAAATTTTTAAAAAATTTTAATTTTTTCTTTAGCTACATATGCTAGTTGCTACGCAGCTGTAACTTTACTTCTTTTTTACTACAAAAAAAAATTTTTTGAGTAAAATGCTGTTGGTTTTCAGTAAAGCAGAGCAAAAGTAAGCCAATTTTGGCTCGCCTACAAAAATAAGAATATTTCAATAATTTTTTAAATTTCTGAGAACTACAACACTCAGGAAAAATGTTTGTTGTTTTTTTTCAGCTCGTCAAAATTCGCGGAATTAAAATATTTATGAAAAATTGTTTTTGTTGTTTCGCATAAAAAAAAAACAACTAACATTTTTCGTGTGTGTTGTAGTTCTCAGAAATTTAAAAAAATTATTGAAATATTGTTGTTGTTGCAAACGAGCCACCAAAAAAACAACAAATAATAAGTTTTGTGATTGTTGTAGTTCGAGGAATTTGAAGTTGTTGTAAAAGCGAAAATTTTGCGCTAACTGCGCTTGGCTCAGTGATTTGAAAACGCTGACACCCTTGCAGTAAAGTACTAATAACTTCTCAAAGAAGACTCATAGAAAAATTTTGAAAATTACATTAAATGGGGCATAATTCAAAGGTTATATAACGAGCAGTGTTTTATTTTTTAACTCACTCAAGAATTTATACAGCAACGTTGACTTTAACTTTATTTTACTCATAATTTACTTTTTGTCAGTTGTACCCCTTTGCTTCTAACCCCCTCAATTAATAATATATTATATATCCTAAGCTATAAGTCGTACGAAAACATTTTTACAGGAAATTTTATAAGCTACAAAAAAGTCGACCAGCATTTTTTTCTAAGAAGTAACCGTTGGCGAGATATTGTCAAAAAACTGCTTTTAGGCGCCATAATTGCAATATGGCGGAACGTGCGAAAAAGATGAGGGTAGGCAAAGTTGGAATTCGGAAAGAGCACATTGATATCTAAAAAAATTACCACTTCAAAAATCCCAGAAAACTTTCCTTACCTCTTTTTCGAACTAAATGACTGTATTATTATATTTTGCACAAATTAACATTCCGTAGCTTTCAAAAAAAAAAACTCAATTTAAGAAATCGGAAAATGAGCGGATTTTATATTCAGTATCTAGCTTTTGTCAAAGGAAAAGAAACAACAGTAGTTATTAATGGTACTTCAAAGCGTGAAATAAAAATAAATACTTATTTAGTCGAAATTCTATTTGTAGTACTTAAAGCTTTTTTTTTAACAAGTAGCTACGTCGTCAAAGTTAGCTCAGAAGAATGAAAAGGAGCGAAATCGGTTCACGCACACTTCTAATACATAGTATTATTTGAGATAATCTAACCAAATTACACATATATACCAGAAATAGTTAATGCCAACTCTGAGCAAACCAGGCTAGCTCGGGAAAGAGGGTAAAATTTTTCAAACATAAAATTTCAAAATAAAAAATGTCTCAAAACATTCTGAAAAATTCACACCTATGTATTTATTTCTTGGATGATTCTAAGCATTCTATGCCTTTTACACTTTTTTCGTATCTTGCCTCGATTTTGATTAAAAAAAGCGTTCTGCCGACCGCAGGCGTTCAACAGCCAAAAATTCTCATTTGACGACCGAATCATATGTAGATTGTTTAAAAATGCATGCAATTTACAGTCTAGTACAATTTTGGAAAAATTGATATTTTGTGAGTTATATGGTTGAAAAACTAATAAAGATCGACATAGTATGTTGGGAAAAGCTACTTGTTGGACATTTAGCTACAATTTCAGTAAAATAAAATAACTGTTTCTGGAATAATACATAAAAACTTCAAACGATTTTTAACCGCCTCGAAATTTGCCACATCCATATGGTCTCTAAGAGTTTTTAGCTTGAAATTAAACGTAGAATCCGAAAATCGACAAAACCAGGACCGAAAAGTACTTAATTGGTGTCATCTAATGTATTGGGTGTATGCATTAATTTCCATCGTTTTTCAAAAGATGTCCCCATCAATACATGGTGACTTAAATGTTTGATCAGAAACGTCATATCTGAAGCTTAGGCATCTGTCAACAACTCTGCATCATTAGATTTGAAAATTTTCATCCGCATCATAAATTTTACTGTGCACCAAAATGTCCGAGTTCGTGCCGAAAAAGCAACATTTGCGGGAAGTTTTACTTCACTACTATATTTCAAAGAAAACAGCTGCCGAAAGTCATCGCATTTTTGTAGAAGTTTATGGGGGCTATGCTCCAGTTGAATCAACCCGTCGTGAGTGGTTTCGACGGTTTAAAAGTGGTGATTTTGATGTCGAAGACAAAGAACGTTCTGGTCAGGACCAGCTAGGTGTGATCCATTATGAGCTGTTGCCAGGTGGCCAAACTATTAATGCTCAACTCTATCGTCAACAATTGATCCGATTGAAGCAGAAAATCCAGGCAGAGCGACCAACGTATGCGACCAGACACAAGTCAATCATTTTCCACCACTATAACGCTCGGCCACATATTGCTGCCCCAGTCAAAAATTGCCTGGAAAACAACGGATGGGAAATTTTGCCTCACCCGCCTTATAGCCCAGACCTTGCACCATCAGACTACCATTTGTTCCGATCGATGCAGAATGCTCTATCAGGAATACGCTTCACTTCAGTTCAAGATATCGAAAATTGGCTCGATTCGTTTTTGGCCGACAAGCCGGCGCAGTTTTTCTGGGATGGAATCCATAAATTGCCAGAAAGATGGGAAAAAGTAGTGACTAGCGATGGGCAATACTTTGAATAAAATACATTGTACATTTTCTTTAAATAAAGTCTCAAATAAAAAAAAAAACGATGGAAATGAATGCACACACCCAATACATATATGTAAATTAGGCTGCTTCGCCCTAGGTGCCACGCCCTTAGAAATGTTATATCTCTGAAACTATTTAACGCAAATATATGAGATTTGGTACACATATAAAATGTATAGAGACAATTTACATCCTTTGAAAAAATTGGTAATGCCTCGCCTCCTGTTCAAGACAAGGTGGGGTAACGCACACTGGGAAATGCTAGTAATAGATAAAATCAATGGCTATCGATCGTTTCTATTGGCCCTATCATTGAAACTACTGGACCGATTTCAGAATTTTTGTGTTTTCATGCAATTTCCAGTCATTGCATTGATTTTTTTGGATTCGAAGTGAATGTTTTATTGTATGCATCAGCAGTTTCTTAAACGCATTTAAATAAATTTAAATTTCAAATTTGGCCCTAATTTATAAAAGCTTACACTACTTCTCTTATAAATTTCTTATATTTTAAACACCAGCTAGAACTTTCAAGAAAAGAAAACATCTTAAGTGTCACGAGAAAACTCACGACCCTTTTCGTCAACGTAATTTTGCCTGTGACCATTGTGATTATAAATTTTTTAATAATGGTGCAAGATCAGACCATATGCGGCTTGTTCATAGCAATGAGCGACGATTTACTTGCCCAGTTTGCAATAAAACATTTAAAGGTAGGAACAACCTGAACACACATCTGAAGATACATTCAGAAAAGCCGTTTCCATGCCTAGTGTGTGAAAAGAAATACACTCGTCAGGTCGATTTAGATATTCATATACGAAGTCACACCGGTGAACGCCCGCATCCATGTCACTTATGCGAAAAACGATATCGTATTAAAAGTCAACTTAACGATCACCTAAAGCTTCATATGAATATTAAATTCAAGTGTACAGATTGTGGTAAAGAATTCAATGCCCGTAAGCAAATGATGACGCATAAAGTTGTACATACTGGATATCCATACATTTGCGAAGAGTGTCCCAACGGCAGTTATTACAAAAGAGATCGGTATTTTAATTATAACAAGTTCATTTTGTTTTTTTAAATCAACCATTTTTTATTTTCCTGTTACAGTTTTCGTTCTCATATAAAGCGGGTACATAAACGCACGCCCAGTGAGCAAGAGTTAGATGCAAATAGAAAACGCAATTGTAATAAAACAACAATTTTAACAACCTCTCGAGAAACTGAGCAAAAGTGAAAAAATTTAAAATTAGAGTGTTAAGCCGAAACTAACGAAATGGAATTGCATTTTCATTCTGCTTTTCCGAATTGGTTTTGCAAATTATACTTTCACGATTGAATAACGTAATCGATTCACATGAAATTTAAAGCATCTTTAAATTAAAGGTCACTTCAAATTCTCTATAAGTTTTATGTAGGGCGGATATTTAGGGTGGCCCCAATACAAAAATATATTTTTAATAGCATTTTCTCAAAGATCGCTTGATCGATTTACATGGAACTTTACATTAAGAGTCCCTTACTAAGCTGCATAACTTTTATTTAGTTTGGATTTTTCGGATGGTTCTCATTTAAAAATTTGTTTTAAATCGCATTTTCACAAACATCGCTTCACATGAAATTTACACTCCATAATCTTTAAATTAAAAGGCACTGGAAAATACATTTATCTTACATCATGTAAATAAAAAACACTGAATTAATTAGGATTACAAACGGGTTTAATTTAAATCTCAAACCGAAAACTATCACTATGAATTAAAGTTGAAAGGTTGATATCGATTATTAAATAAATTTTAGGTGGTATGAAGTTCACGGGTCAACAAGTGAAAAATAAAAATGCATTTTTTAAGCAAAAAAAGTACTAAAAATTGCTTATAAGGCAAACTATTTTTTAAAATGTGCCACAAACAGATTCTCCAATCTATTTCCATAAAGTTATCACGTCTAAAATATCGGTAAAAGTCCATATGTATCGAAAAATATTGAAATACATCGAAGAAATCAGTAAAAGTCCAAGTGTATCGGAACATCTAAAATATCGAAAAAGATTTAAAAACATCTAAAATATCGGTAAAGGTGCAAGTGTATCGGAAAATATTGAACAACACCCAAAATATCGGTTAAAGTGCAAAAATGTCGAAAAACATCTTAAGTATCGGTAAAAGTATTGGGAAACACCGAAGGAATGGGAAAAACAACCAAAATATCGGAAAATATTCAAAAACATCTGAAAATATCGGTAAAAGTCCAAAAGTGTCGACAAATTTTTAAAATTTTGAGTTGTCACCACTCATAACATCAAATTCTATACTCTTTCTTCAAGAGTAAAAAAAAACAGGTTAATCTTTAAAAATCAAAAAAATTATGCAAGTTTGCTTCTTCGCACACGTAGAATGTTTTAAAAAAAATAATTTTTATTATTAATATTATCATGTAATTCGATTTCGATTGGAACTACATAAATCGAATCGAGATTTTGCTATCATATATTTTAATTTCCAGAATCGAAATCGAAATTTTTTCCAATCAAATTAGATGATTAGCAAGATTCGATTTGACTTGAAAAATTTTCGATTTCGATGCTGGAAATCAAAATATATTGTCTCGATTTGATTTAGTTCTAATCGAAGTCGTATAAGATGATATGGCTGAATAATTGATAAAACAAACTAAAAATGTTTTATTATTTGAAAATGTTTTACTTTACACGACTCGGGTTGGTTTATTCAACATTAACACCATTATACATATTTTGTAAGAATTATCCTGCTATAACTTGATGCTATTTTTTTTGTCGAAAAATTTCTTTTGCGGTTATTTGATTGGTGGTACCAATATTAAATTACAAACAAATTTTAAGGAAATATGAAATGTTGACTGAAATTGTTCTTAAAATTACAATAGATTTTTAATAGGGTGGAATACAAATAAATGATTTCTGATCAAAATGTGATAGCGTGAAAAGCGTGCAATTTAATGGGCGTGAGTAAAACAAGTTGAACCAGTGGTCGGAGATAGAATTTATGTTTGAGAGATAATAGAAAGAATATGGAAAGGCACAGACAGAGATAGATAGATTTTTGAGTGCACAGTTGTGCTATGGAATGCCGATCACTGAGCTAGATCTTAATCAACTCTTGCTTTCATACTTTTAGGTTAATATATCTCTGCGAGCAATTTAACTATTGCACTCTTCTATATATGATTTTATAAAGGATTTATATGGAAAAATACAGAAACTCAGCTTAATAGTAATAAAATGTATTTAAGTTGAAAATGGTTATCTTCTTTTTTTTTGTTGCTGTTTTTTTAATTCTGCGAAAAATAATTTTTTTTTTTTTATAAAAAGTTCGAAAAATTGTTAAAAATGTAAAATCTCATGAAAAGGTAGGATATTCCGGTTTAATTTTTTTAATCTACAAACATGAGAAAACTTTCTGCATACTCAGTTCTTGATCCATTTTTTTCAAACTTGGTGTAAACTTTTTCCGTAATTTCTATTGTTCAGTTATCAGTTGCTATTCCATATAATTATAATGAACAGAACGAAGGACGCTGGCAACTATGTATGTATGTATTCTTCTTTAACTCCTAGGAGGAGCATAGGGCCAATATGAAATCTCTCCATTTGTCACGATCCCTTGCGATGACTTTAATCTCTTGCCACGACTTTCCCGATTCTTGGATTTCCTTTTCCAGCGACCTCTTCCAGTTGGTTTTGGGTCTACCACGTCCACTACTGCCTTGTGGATTCCACTCAAGAGCCTGGCGACAAACTTCGCTGTGTGGTTTCCGGAGAGTGACCAATCCATCTCCATTTGCGCAGCTTGACCTCGATTGCTATAGCCCTCTGATTGCATTTTTGATGTAGCTCGGCATTTGATATAGTGCGAGGCCACCAAACCTTTAGTATTCGCCTTAAGCATTTGTTGACGAATACTTGCAGCTTGTTCGTTTCTTGTTCAGTAACAAGCCACGTTTCGCATCCATATAACAAAACCGATTTCACATTCGAATCAAAAATGCGCACTCTCATTTTGGTGGATATAACGGATGAAGACCATATTTTGTTCAGTTGAGCAAACGCGCCTTTTGCTTTTGCTATTCTTGAGTTGATATCCTCTTTTGCTCCACCATCCATGGAGATAATGCTGCCTAAATACGTGAAGCTATCGACGTTTCCGATGTCATCACTGCCAGCTTTAAATGTGATGTCATTGCTTGCGTTTAGCTTCATGCTTTTAGTCTTGGATACGTTGATTTTTAGGCCGGCCTTTTGTGATTCCAAGACAATTCAATTTTGCTTTGCATATCTGAATGTTTGGACGATAAGAGGCAGATGTCGTCAGCGTAGTCGAAATCTTCCAGATGTTCGGTAAAGTTCCATTGGATACCCCTTTTGGCCTTATTAAGAGCTTTATCTAGGATATCATCAAGAACGATAAGGAAGAGTGATGGTGATAGTAAACACCCTTGCCGTACGCCTGAATTAGTGGTGAATGTCGGTGACAACAACCCATTGTGTGACACACTGCATTTAAAGCCTTCATATTGAGCACGTACTAAGTTTATGGCCTTTGCGGCAATACCTCTTCGTTGCAGTGAAACCCAGATGTTTTCTCGGGAGACACTGTCGAAGGCAGTGCTATAGTCTACGAAGACAAGTTGAAGTGCAGCACGCCACTCGCATGATTGTTCGACAATTATTCTGAGGGCGTTGATTTGATCCACGCATGATCGGTTTCGCCGGAATCCTGCTTGCTGCTTTCGAATGGCTAAATCAAGTTTTTCGTTTACCCTGTTCAGAAGCACTTTCGTCAATACTTTTGACGGTACTGAGAGCAAGGTAATGCCTCTATAGTTTCGGCACTCGCTTAGGTCACCTTTTTTCGGTAGTTTGACTAGCATGCCATGTAGCCAATCTTCTGGCAAACGCTCTTCGCTCCAGATTTTGGTGAGCAGAGGATGGAGAAATTTAGCTGATGTTATGGGGCATGCCTTTAGCAGTTCAGCTGTTATTTGATCTATACCGGCGGCCCTGGCAACTATAGTTGAACAATATATTTGTTATTCATAGTATCGTTATCTCAATATTACAACTGGGTAACTCATAAATTATCTTTATTGGGATAAGTGCCCTATGATATTCATCTTGGTTTGATGCAAAATGGGCTCTAATCAGATGACTCAGTTATGTGCGAAGTTATAAGAAAAAAACAAATCTAAAATAGTATAAACTCAGTTTAAATTCAGATTTTAAAATTGAATTATCTCAAAACTAGAAAATTGTAGTTGTCTAGTTGTAGTACTAATGTGATGATATCATCATGAAGATAAACTAAACCAATGAAACATATTTACATTATTGAATATTAGTTTAAATTAATTTGATTACCTTGAAAAAACTAAATCTCGACTCGAAAACGTTATGTTGCATGCATATGCCCCTTCTCAAACGCATTCCATTCAATTCAATGTTTACAAAAGCTTAAACTTTTTTTTATACATTTTTTGTATTTCTTACACCAGCTAAAACGTTTAAGGATAAATACTATCTCAAGTATCACGAGTTAAACCACGATAAATCTCGTCACCGTCCTTTTTCCTGTGACCAATGTGATCTGAAATTTTTTACGAACGGTGCAAGATTGCACCATCTTCGCGTTGTGCATACCACCGAGCGGCGATTTATATGCCATGTGTGCAATAAAACATATAAAGAAAAAAATACTCTGAATACACATTTAAAAATGCATTCAGATATGGCTTTTGCATGCCTACTCTGTGAAAAAAAATTCACGCGCCAGGTGGATTTAAATATCCATATACGCAGTCACACCGGCGAACGCCCGTATGCATGTCATTTGTGCGAAAAACGATTTACTATTAAAGCTCGACTAACATACCACTTGCAATATCATATGAATATTAAACCGGAGTGTAAGATTTGTACGAAAGTCTTCAACAGCCTTGACCAATTGAATAGACACAAAGTTGAACATACTGGATTTCCATACGTTTGCGAAGAATGTCCCAATGCCAGCTTTTACAAAAGAAATCGGTATTTTTATTAACAATTTTTTTTTTTTTTAAATCGACAATTTTTAATATTTTTGTTACAGTTTTCGTGCTCATATAATGAAACACCATAATCGCACGCCCAGTGAAATAGAGTTAGATGCAAATAGACAACGCAATTGTAATAAAACAACAATTTTAACAAACTCTCAAGAAACTGAGCAGTGGTGAAAAAGTGCAAATTTGGAGTATAAAGTATAAACCGACTCAAAAACAAAAAATTTGTCTGTACATGATACTTCTTATATGCTGTCTTATTTACTTTTTGACACTGAATCGAACTGCATCAGAATTGTCAATATACCTTTAGGATTTCAAGATATCCTTGCTTGAAGTTGGAGAAAATGGTGTTTTCAGACTTATGGCGTAGCTACAGGAAAAGTTGAAATTCTTGTTCGGAGAAGAAAAAAAAAGGACGATGCCATGCTCTTAAAATATTATAGTAAGTTCGGGTAATGTGATATAGGCATTTTTGTTTTCTAAATTACACGTAGTTTTTAAAGCACAGCTGCTACCACTTTACGTATTATGTTTTATTGATGTATTGTGCAGTATATTATGATTTTGGAGTTCTTTAGCGTGAGCCAATCTTAAGCTATTTCAATAAAATTAAAAAAAGGCAAAAAAAGTTAAATAAAATTGGCGGGTAATGTGATATACTATATCGCATAGACCAACAAATTGTATTTTCGGCAAAAAGATCATCGTGTTATAAAGACACTTTAGTTGTGAAACATTTACTTCAGGTAATTAGTGATAAACATTACTGAAATCGCTTTTACAAAGCTTTAGCTCATTTTTCTTAAAAACTGTGACCTTTATATAAAAATGTTGGACCAACAAATTGTTAATAAGGAAAAACGTTTTAGATTTGGGCCAAAAGACTATCGTGCCAAGCATTTTGCATTGCAAGTGGAACATCAAATATTTTCGGTGCCAGAAGTGCACTATATCACATTACCCGAATTTCAGTTTTAAAACAATCATGTTTTTTTTGAAAAACACACTCCAGCAAATAAAAAATTCAATTGATTCATGGTTAGGTATATTCAACCACTAGCAGAATTTAATATTTCGGCTATGATATCAATTTTAGTTTAGGCTAGATCCTAAATAAAGTTTGTATTCACTGCTAAATCGATTTTACCACACTGAAGGCAGAATAAATAAAGGTGGGCGCTTAAAAACTTGCAGCACGTTTCTTTTTCAGTTACTGTGGTGTTGACAAAAAAATCATTATCGAGAGTTGTTTATTTAAGGAGATATGCTGGTATATCACATTGCCCGCCTATATCACATTACCTGAAGTTACTCTACATAATTCATTTTCAAATATTTTCGCACTGAAATTGACGAATTATGTAATATTCGGGGGAGCGTGGCATCGCCATTTTTTTCCCAGAGCCTATACCTTATTGACACTAATACTTTTCATAACCTGCGGTAGATTTTAACTCATTTTAAGTGTTTTTTTTTGGCCATAAATCAGTTTTTCGATAATAATATAAGTAAGTAATTTCGTCCTTTGTATAAAGGCTGAAGTACCTTCTCTTCAAACGATCATAACTCGGAGAATAAGGGTCCTATTGGAAAAGTTCAAAGGAATATTTTGATAAGGAAGAGTGTAACTAGTCGATGCTATAAAAAAACAATAATTTAACTTTCCTGTAGCTACGCCATAAGCCTGAAAACACCATTTTCTTCAACTTCAACCAAGGATATCTCGGAATCCTGCAGGTATATTGACAATTCTGAGGATGCAGTTCAGCGTCGAAAAGTAAAAAGACTACATATCGTCGGGTTAAAACTACAACTAGACATCTACATTTTTCATGTTTTGAGAAAAAAGCGTTTTAAGTTTTTTGAAATTCGTTTTTTGTAAGGGATTTTGCAGTTTTCTGCTTTTTATTCTTTGTATCAAATTGGATGGAAACTACATTTCAAAAAACTGACTAGACTGGGGCATAGAGCCGTTTTTTCTTTATGTTTCTGTATACTTAACTTAAAAAATCAATATATGTAGATGTCTAGTTGTAGTTTTAACCCGACGATATAAGAAGTATCGTGTACAGATAACTTTTTTTTTTTTTTTTTTGAGTGCCTGTGTTATTAATAATATAGTAGTGAAGATTAACTCAATTAATAAAACATTATTAACAATCATTCAATTAATTTTATTAAAGTGAATACCAATGATAAAAGTCCAAAACGTTATGTTGTGTGCATAAGCGGTTTCTCGAACGTATAAAGGTGATCCAAAAAAAAAAATGATTTTCTTTTCGACTCTAATCTATAAAAGCTTCTAAATTTCTTGTTAATCTTATACCAGCTAGAACATTTAAAGATAAATACCATCTAAAGTACCACGAGAGAACTCACGATAAAACTCGTCCCCAACATTATTCCTGTGATCTTTGTGACATGAAATTTTTTCAGAACTGCGGAAGATTACATCATATGCGTGTTGTTCATAGCAACGAGCGACGATTTAGTTGCCATGTGTGCAGTAAAACATATAAAGGTAGGAATAGCCTGAACACACATATGAAAATGCATTTAGAAAAGCCTTTTTCATGCCTACTGTGTGAAAAGAAATACACTCGTCAGGTCGATTTAGATATCCATATGCGAAGTCACACCGGCGAACGACCGTATGGTTGTCATTTATGCGAAAAACGATACATAATTAAAGGTGATCTTACATACCACTTGCAAAATCATATGAATATTAAACCGAAGTGTAAGATTTGTATGAAAGTCTTCAACAGCTTTGATCAATTGGTTAGACACAAAGTTGTGCATACTGGATTTCCATACGTTTGCGAAGAATGTCCCAACGCCAGCTTTTACAAAAGAAATCGGTATTTTAATAATAACAAGTTCATTTTGTTTTTTTAAATCAACCATTTTTTATATTCCTGTTACAGTTTTCGTTCTCATTTAATGCGGATACATAAACGCACGCCCAGTGAGGAAGAGTTGGATGCAAATAGACAACGCAATTTTAATAAAACAACAATTTTAACAACCTCTCGAGGAACTAAGCAAAAGTAAAAAAATCCAAATTTGAAGTATAAAGTATAAACCGACGAAATGGAATTACATTTTCACACAACTTTTCCGATTAGTTTTGCAAATTATTCTTCACGGTTCATACTGGTAGAAGATAATAATTTATTTTTTAAATTGATTAATTTTTTTTAAATTGATAAACTAAAATTGTTTTACTTTACACGACTCTGATTTTTACAAAAATAAAACAAACTCCTATGTTGTCATATACTAGCAAAAATAAGTTTTGCCACGAATGTGGGTAGTTTCAAAAATACAACATAAAAACCATTATATTTTTTGACTGAATTATCAAGCTATGACTTGGTAAAAAAAAAACTATTTTTCGTCTTATATCAATATTAACTTATAAAAATTTTTTTAAGGAAATTCGAAATGTTGACTGAAATTGTTCTTAAAATTTTCCGGGACAGGATTTTATAACAGAAATTGTTCAATGGGTCATTTTTTTACTCCCTCGAGTAGTCAAGAAATTAACACTAAATTTCAAACATAAATCACCTTTCCTTATATAATAATTTTGACTTTATAATTTTTTGCGCTTGAACTTTACAGTATGGTTAATATCATAAAAATATATAAGCATTAAGAACTATTTATGTTTGCACATACATTTGCTTAATCCACAATTTTTATACATACCTCTTCATCATATGGGCCAGTAGTGCAGAGGATATGTTTCTATCTAGCACCACGGTTCGAATCCTAGTGCGGTCAGTTCGTTTTTTTTTTTTTTTTTTGTCCTTAACCAAAATACAACTACGGAAATTCGGCGTACGCAGAATTATTCTTTATAAAAACACTAATTAATGAATGAAAATAAAAATTTCGTAACTGATCTTCTGAAGAATACATTGTAATTTTAATAAATTTTTTTTTTTTGTAAGTGGTTACCTTTTCAATTTGTTTTAAGTTCGAAAAATAAAGTAAAAAGCTGAGTATGCAGAAAGTTTTCCTATTTTAAAGTTATATAACAACACTTGGAAATTTTAAACCGAAAAATCTGGTATGGCAGCTGAAAGCCCTAGTTTTTTTTTTTCCTAAACACAAGCTGAACAATACCGATATCTTCTTTTTTGTCAGAGATACCTTAACCTTACAAGATATAAAAGTGAAAAAACACGATTTTTGGATGTTATATACAGAACGCACAAAATCTTGCTGCGCCTTTCTATAAGCAGAATCATAAGCCATAACTCACTTTAGCAATTGAAGACATCGATTATCATGCATTGAAAAAATAAAAAATATGACCTTCATATGTCGATAAAACAGTGCAATGAATTGAGGGGAACCAATCTGAATTTGATCTCGATAACTTTTTTCGACCAATTCCGAATCTGGTAACGATTTCTTCCTATCACGTCTCAGATCCAAGTTATCCTTAATTTAAAGTGCAGAAAACACTATTTTGAGACATTTGGCATACATCTAGGAAGCAGAATAGTGCACTTTTGTCAGCGGCATTGAATAGCCCTGATCTTCCTATTTAAAGCATAACTTTAACTTTTTCAATTGGATCATTACTTTTCGAGATATCCATTGAAGTAAAGGTAGCTCAAATCCCTGTAAAGGACTATATTAAATTTGTAATGACAATAAACATTAAAATCATTTAATTAATTTGATTAAAGTGATTACGCAAGAAAAAAGCCTTAAACGTTATGTTATGTGCATTAGCGGTTTCTCGAACGCATAAAAGATGATCCAAAAAAAAAAATTGATTTTCTTTTTGACCCTAATTTATAAAATCTTATCTTATAAATTTGTTGTATTTCCTTTACTAGCTAGAACATTTAAAGATAAAAATTACCTCAAGTATCACGAGAGAACTCACGATAAAACTCGTCCACGACATTTTTCCTGTGACCTTTGTGATATGAAATTTTTTAGGAACTGCGGGAGATTACATCATATGCGTGTTGTTCATAGCAATGAGCGACGATTTAGTTGCCATGTGTGCAATAAAACATATAAAGGTAGGAACAACCTTAACACACATCTGAAGATGCATTTCGAAAAGCCTTTTACATGCCTACTGTGTGAAAAAAAATACACTCGTCAGGTCGATTTAGATATCCATATGCGAAGTCACACCGGCGAACGACCGTATGCATGTCATTTATGCGAAAAACGATACATAATTAAAGGTGATCTTACGGATCACTTGAAACAACATCATATGGATATTAAATTCAAGTGTAAAATTTGTGATAAAGATTTCGTCAGCCGTAAACGATTGACTAGACATAAAATTGAACATACTGGATTTCCATATATTTGCGAAGAATGTCCCAATGGCAGTTTTTGGAAAAGAGATGGGTATTTTTAAAAAGTTCAAATTATATTTTTTTTTTTTTTAATTAACCATAGCTTTCTGTTTTATATTTCTGTTACAGTTTGCGTACTCATATGACGCGTCATCATAAACGCACGCCCAGTGAAGAAGAGTTAGATGCAAATAGGCTACGTAATGCTAATAAAGCAAGAATTTTAACTGCCTCTCGCGAAAGAAAGCCAAAGTGAAAATGCTCGTTTGGAGAACATTAAGTCTTAACGTATGAAATGATATTGAATTTTCACTTGACTTCTCCAAACTTTTTCAAACAAATTTATTTTTTTGAGTTAATATTGTTTGAACAGAATTACATTAAAAATTGTTCTTCAGAATTAATAATTTATAGGTTGAAGTAAACATAATTTATAAAAATATGTCTTGTATGAAATCTGTAAGCCGTTCTACTTTTTCTGTTAATACTTTATGTCACCAAGTATTGTATTGATTTTGGTTACATTTACTTGCATAAATTCTAAGAAAATTTGTCTAAAATCGATATTTACGATATTTTTATATTAAAAATATAACTTCTTTAGAAAACACTATTGTGTTATTTAAAAAACAAACAAAAAACCTATGTCATTGGTTTTGTCAGCTTTCTGTATATGTGTTTATCAAATTTTATGCTTAGAATTCATATATTCCAATGTTTTACCGAACACTTTTAAATATGTTGTTCAGCAAAAAGATTATAATCTTAATGTACTAATGTTTGAATCAATTAAAATTGAAAATTGAATTGAATTGAAATGAACAAATTTTGATATTCAGGCCGAGTTTTGAACAGGTTTAGTTTAAAAAATGGTTGAAAATCTTTCATTGAAAAAGAGTTTCTAACAAATAACTAGTAAGGGTGTAAAATTTGGCCTGGCCAAACATTAAATACCCTACGCTGCAGTATTTTTCAAATTTTGCTCATATGGGAGGTGCTACGCCCTCTTGTCCGAGTTCACCCAGTTTTTGTTCAGAGCTTGCATTTATAGTTTTAGTGTCTGAGTGAAAAACTTATTCAGTAAAGCGTTTTGAAGCTTTTGCTTATACAGGAGGTGCCACGCCCTCTTGTCCGAGTTCGTCTAGTTTTAGCTTAGAGCGTGCATTTATAGTATTTAGTATTTGAGTGAAGTTTGGTTGGATTATCTCAAAAAAACTCTTTCAGTATAGCATTTTGAAACATTTGCTTATGCGGGAGGTGCCACGCCCCCTTGTCCGATTTCACCCAATTTTTGTTGAGAGCTTTAATTTATGATTCTTAGTGTCTAAGTCAAATTTGGTTCGAATATCTCAAAAAACGCTTTCAGTATAGCGTTTTTAAGCATTTGCTTGTACGGGAGGTGCCACGCCCTCTTGACCGAATTTGCTCAGTTTTTTCTCAGAGCTTGCGCTTACAATTTTTAGTATTTATACGTATTTTGGTTGCATTGTCGTGAAAAATACTCCTAAAATTGCATTTTGAATATATGTTTTGTATGGGCGGTAGGCGTGTCCGTTGACCGATTTTGCTCATTTTCAATCCCCCGAGCGACGGAGGCAGTCTTCCAAATTTCATTGAATTATCTTGCTCAGTTTTCCCAAAAAGTGTATTTCAACACACAGCCAGCCAGACAGACGGACATGGCTATATGGACTCAGGAGGTGACGCTGATCAAGAATATATATACTTTTCTATATCTGTCACGCCTCCTTCTCTGCGTTACAAACGGAATGACAAAGTGAATATACCCTGGGTGTAGAGTATAAAAATTAGAGCCAGCATATTTTGATGGCATAAGTTGAAAAAATTATATTGGTCCAAAAATGGTTTATTATGGCATGTAATATGCCCTTGAACGGCACATATGTCAGAGACACCTTTTTGAAGTTAAATAAATGTGTTTCGCTGATAAAAAGAAGAGGAATTTTATACCACAGTAAAGCCATAAGTCAAATTAGATCCGAATTGATCAAAACTTGAGGACAAAAAGTTTTTCGAGTTAAAATGTATATACATATATTTTTGCAACGCTTTTAATCACGCAGAGCTAGTTAAATTGTCTATTTTAAAGTCTTATGAAACTTTCTGAACATGAAAGTACTTAAACTTGTTCCATATTCTATTTTTGTCGGTGATAACAAGCACGGTACAGGCATTTTGACAACTTCAGGGCTTCTGTATCTTTTTGCACAATACTTCAATGGCGACAGTAACCTATGTAACATTTAGAAAACGTTGGAAAGTAATGAATGATTTCATTTAGCAGTCAAATTTGAAAATTTTTTTATGGTGAAGCTTAGGGGGACGCAAAATTACGACTTTTTTTGTGAAATCGCCCAGATAAAAAATTCCAAAGTCGTATGATACGAAGTACATAAAGTTCAAACATTATATCAGTCGCCCAGAAGCCAATGTGGCTCAGTCTATTTTTTTGATATTTTCTGATTTTTGCTAATTTTAGTAGAACAAATAATATTCACCTTGGTTATCAAAGGATTTACTTATTTCTTAATTTTTTCTCGGTCAAAAAGCCCTTTTTCTGAAAGCTTCTGAACATTTTTTAACATAATTTCAGAAGAATTTTAGAACTAAGTATAATTAAAAACACAAATTTTCTCAATTTATGTTTTTTTTGGACTTAACCTTATTGGCTTCTTGAGCGGCGCATATCAAGGGTACAATTTCTATACAATTTAAATAATTTTTCAAAAATACATAAGGTACACCAGTCATACTGGCATATAGGGTCTTATCATGAATCAATATATGTACTTGAGGATTTTTCTCAGACTACAACGCAGTCATGACAACCCCATATACTAGCAACAAGAGTTAAACTCTACATTTGTAATTAATAATAGTCATGAGGATTAACGAAATTAATAAAACATTCACAACATTTAATTAAACAAAAACGTTATATTGTTTGCATAAGCGGTTTCTCGAACGCATTCAAGGTGCTCCAAAAAGAAAAAAAGTGATTTTCTTTTTGCCTCTAATTTTTAACAGCTTACACTTATCTTAAAAATTTCTTGTATTTCTCAAACCAGCTAGAACATTTAAAAATAAATACTATCTCAAGTATCACGAAGTACGTCACGATAAATCTCGTCACCGTCATTTCTCCTGCGATCATTGTGATATGAAATTTTTTAAGAACGGTACAAGATTATACCATATGCGAGTTGTTCATAGCACTGAGCGACGATTTACTTGCCAAATTTGCAATAAATCATATAAAGGAAATAACAGTCTGACAACACATATGAAGGAGCATTCAGCAGAGCGTTTTCCATGCCTACTGTGTGAAAAACAATTCAAGCGTCAGGTGGACTTAAATGTCCATATGCGTAATCACACCGGCGAACGCCCGTTTGCTTGTCATTTATGCGAAAGACGATTTGCTATGAAAGGTCCACTTACGGATCACTTGAAACGTCATATGAATGTACAATTCAAGTGCACGATTTGTGGTAGAGATTTCGTCAGCCGTAAGCGATTGAATAGACATAAAGTTGAACATACTGGATTTCCATACATTTGCGAAGAATGTCCAAATGGCAGTTTTTACAAAAGAGATGGGTATTTTTTATCAAGTTAATGTTGTTGTTTTTAAATTAACTATAGCTTTCTGTTTTATGCTTCTGTTACAGTTTGCGTACTCATATGACGCGTCATCATAAACGCACTCCCAGTGATGAAGAGTTAGATGCAAATAGGCTACGTAATTGCAATAACGCAACAATTAACAACAGAGCAAAAGTTTAAAATTCTTCTTTAGAATTATAAGTCTTAAGCGTATGGAATTGCATTTTCACTCGACTTCTCAAAATGTTTTATTTTTTTTTTTTAATGTATTTTCTGGGTTAAAATTGCTAGAAAAAGATATCATAAAAAATTTTTCGTTAAAGGATTCTTTTTTCAAAAGTTTCAGCATGTTAACTTTGTTGAAATAATAATAATTTTAACAAAACTTGATTTCAGTGTCGTAATTTACATAAGATTCCTTTAATTTGGATCTACTTAAGTGCCATTCTTCACATTGAAAACACAAAATAGAAGGCGCTTAGCAATGCGCGGAATTTACATGTAGATATAAGATTCAAAAAAGTTGTTTTATAGACTTACTGCGACCAATAGAGCCCGCCAAAATTTTAATTTTGGTACTTTTTGTACAGTTACAGTACTTATTTTGCTATTTGGTACAAAATAGAAAAGCTTATTTATCATCCCTGGTACAATGGCAAATGTGAAGCGAAAAAAAAAAAAAACAAAAAACATGAAGTCAGTGTCAGTCAGCTTTTTGCCTTTCTCTTTGTGCTGTTTCCTCTTTTTAGCTCTGTGTGACCGCGTATTTTGTCGTTGTTAATATTGAAAAATTTACATTTAATTTTACCTGGCTTTATGGCAAAATACTTAAATAATTTAAACTTTGTGCACATTTACACACAAATACCTTTCTAATGGTGTATAATTCAAAGTCGTGCTCCATTTCTAACATAGTAAAAAAGGTAGGACAAATTTTTGTCTATAATGCAACATTTTATTTTAAATTATTTTAAGCGGTTACTAACGTTTAAATAATTTGAGTAACTTGATTAAAGTGAATACCCTAAAAAAGAGGCCTAATTCGTCTCGAACGTAATATTGTAAGCATATGCTATTTCACAAACGCATTCAATTCAATAACTTGTAAAAAAACAAAAAAAAAAAATGTTTCTTTTGTTTTGTTTTTTGCTTTAAGTAATAAAGACTTAACTACTTTTACACATTTCTTGTATTTCTTACACCAGCTAGAACATTTAAGAATAAATACTATCTCAAGTATCACGAAAGAATTCATGATCCAACTCGCCAACGTAATTTTGCCTGCAATCATTGTGACATGAAATTTTTTAGGAACTGCGGAAGATTACATCATATGCGCGTAGTTCATACCACCGAGCGACGATTTACTTGCCATGTGTGCAATAAAACATATAAAGAACAAAACACTCTATCTACACATTTAAAAATGCATTCAGAAAAGCGTTTTCCATGCCTACTGTGCGAAAAGAAATTCACGCGTCAGGTAGATTTAGATATCCATATGCGTGGTCACACCGGCGAACGCCCGTTTGCTTGTCATTTATGCGGAAAACGTTACACTAAGAAAGGCCAACTTACGGATCACTTAAAAGTTCATTTAAATATTAAATTCAAGTGTAAGATTTGTGGCAAAGATTTCGACAGCCGTAAACGATTGGCTGGACATACAGTTGAACATACCGGATTTCCATTCATTTGCGAAGAATGTCCCAACGGAAGTTTTTACAAAAGAGATCGGTATTTTTAACAAGTTTTAAATTTTTGTTTTGTTTTTAAGTAACCATACCATTTTTTGTATTTTTGTTACAGTTTTCGTGCTCATATAATGCGGCAACATAAACGCACGCCCAGTGAGGAAGAGTTAGATGCAAATAGACAACGCAATTGTAACACTTCTCGATAAGCTGAACAAAAGTTACAATATAAAATGCTAACTTAGTGCATTAAGTCTAAACGTATAAAATAAAATTGAATTTTCAATCTCATTTAAAAATTATTTTTCCATGAATATGGTGTCGTAATTCGACTTATCTAAGGCACAATTGGTTAATGTTCACTCTCACCTCCAATTAAATGTTTCTAAATGCTTATATAGAAAGTATATGTATAATATAACACAGGTTCAAAAGTTAAAGTTGCTTGGAGTTTCGCACCACATAAATTTTGGTTCATTCCAAATAACATCATCGGAATCATTTTGAAAGCTGAGCTAAGCCATGCCCTCTTGTCCAAGTTCACTTTGTTTTTGCTCAGAGCTTGCACGTACTGTTCTTTTTGTTTGAGTGAAATTTGGTTCGATTATCTCAAAAACAATTTCAATATAGCATTTTGAAATGTATGGGAGGTGCCTTGACCGAATTCAATTTGTTTTTGCTCAGAGTTTGTACTTACTATCCTTTGTAAATAGTTATCGCTAGTAATGCTCTTAATATTTTTTTTTTTTTGAATATATATTTTGTTTGGGCGGTAGGCGTGTGCGTTGACCGATTTCGCTAATTTTCAATCCCACGAGCAAACTCTTACAATTAAGCCACTGTACCAGATTTCGTCGAATCATTTTGCTTAGTTTTCCCGTGAAAAAAATTTCCACGGACGGACAGCAAGATGTACTTGGATATGTAGACTCAGAAGGGGACGCTTATTAAGAATATATTTACCTTTTTACACCTTCGTTACAAACGGAAATACAAAGTGAATATACCCTGGGTCTAAAAATTGTTTGCTCTAAAATTTTAATTTTTTATATTAGCCCATTAAAATTAGACGAAAAAGGAGCTGCTGTGCGAAATAATTCCAAGTGAATTTTTTTCACCGGAAATGTCTTTATTAAAGCATGATGAATAAAGAGAAAAAGTCCATTGAAGTCCATTGTGCGCATAAAAAGTTATTCAGGCTCAAAGGTCGCTAAAATCAGTTTTTTGCAAATATCTCGATAACTCAAACTTTTACAGAAAAATGTTTCTCCACAATTTTGTAACACAGGAAATTTCCTATGCATATATGTAAAAAATGTTTACGTGTAGCTTATAGTTTAGGAGATAGCCCAATTTAAAAAGTTGTGCACAGTTTTTATTTGTAAATACTACGTATAATATATTAAAATATCTTACTTTTAAAATTGCGAATACTCTTTAACGAGGAGTCGTACAAAAAAAATTAAAAAACCATTCAAAAGATAATTCGATTCTGTATACACGGCATTAAATTTTTTTTTTTTGGAGGTTACGAAAATCAGTTTTTGGCAAATATTTCGCTAACGGTTACTTCGATAAAAAAATGTAGTACCATATTTTCGTAGCTCAGAAAATTACATGTCAAAAGATGTGAGAACTAGTTTCGTGCCACTTATAGTTAACGAGATATTCTAACTAAAGATTTATGGTGCGTACAAGTGTGAAGAGCAGTAGGAAAGTTGATTTTCAACATAATTCAGGAACTGTAAGTAATACGATTTAAAATTTTACGACTTTCTATAGAAAATTTAATGTGAGGATCAAGAGAAAAATGGGCCGTATCACGCCTTAAAAAAATTCAACATGCCTCAGAAACTAAATCATTCTGACGACAGCATTAGAAAGATCGTGTTTTAAAAGCTGTAGAACAAGTCTTAAGTCAAAATGTTTCTATTCGTATAACGAATGTAAACAATGATCACAATGACGAATGAAATGCTGCTCCTATATGATACAAAATGTTTGTTGGAAAGGCATAATTGATTGATAAAATTTACCCTACATGTATGGTAAGGCGATCGCAAAATACGAACATATTCTAAGTTTGAGTTGACCTTTTAACAAACTACTAATGATCAAAACTTTGCAAAAAATTATTGAAGCATTGACAATAATTTTACGCGAATAGGTGCCTTTAAAATAAAACTCTTTGTTTCGGTGTGTTTGTAGGAGCTGTGAATTGAACCCAGGCAGTACCAACCCAATTTTATTTTCCAAAGTAAAAAACCTAACACTTTCGAATAAAATTAGTTGCTTTTTTATCACACTATACTATAATTTTACGAAATGTTTTTTCAAATCTTTTTTGGATTTATCGTTCTGGATCCGAATTTGGGATATAATGTATGGGTTTTGAGAAAAATGGGTCAAATATGTTGAAAATGTCTAGGATTTACTGATACGAAAAAGGGAAAACTTTTTTTATATTCGGAACGTAACTGCCCCTATCATTTAATTCGATTTCGATTCGAACTAAATGAATCGAGATTTTGCTTTCATATATTTTGATATCCAGAATCGAAATCAAAAATTTTTTCCATCAAAATCGAATCAACCTTTCGATTCTGGAAATCAAAATATATGATAGCAAAATCTCGATTCGATTTAGTTCCAATCGAAATCGAATTAGATGATAAGGCTGAATATGTCTATACAGAAAAAACAATTTTTTTTTAATCCCCCGCACTACGCAGAGCAATTTTTTTAGTCGCACACTGACTATTCCTATATAAGTATGTATTATAAACCTGCATATCTTAATTTTGTATCTGTTTTTCAATATTAGCCAAGACATTTAATAATAAGAGCAATCTTTCAAAACATGAGAAACTACACAGCCCAACTCGTATACGTAAATATGCCTGCGAATATTGTGAATTGAAATTCTATAAAATGCAAAATTTAAATAGCCACGTTGAGTGTATGCACCTTAAAAGCAGTGAAAGACCACATGTTTGCCCAGTGTGCGGTAAAAATTATAAAGGAAGATCAGCACTAAGTACTCATTTTAAAATACATTTAAGTAAACGTTACGAGTGTACGCTGTGTGGTAAAAAGTATCCACGTGCACACGAATTAACTATACACATGCGCAGTCACACCGGTGAGAGACCGTTTGAATGTCATTTGTGTGATGAAAAATTTAAGATGAGGTATCAACTTACTACACACTTGCAAAACCATTTGGGTGCCAAGCACAAGTGTAGAATTTGTAATGCCATTTTTGACAGTCGTCGTAGATTACACCGTCATAAGTATGAACACACTGGACTACCGTATCGTTGTGAACAATGTCCGGATGAGCAGTTTTCTAAAAGAGATCGGTAATTATTTAATGTACTTTAAGAGATGAATTTTTGCATGGGTAATGACGCAATTTTTTAGTTTCTAAACTACGTATGGGGAAAAATTTCCGAAATCAAATAACTCCCATACGTCACACATTTAATTATCTGCTTAAGTTATCATATACAGATTAAGCAATTAAAGAAATAACTATGGCGAGCGGAAGCCCCTTTGGGTATGTTTATTAAGTCAGATATATACCTATACACGGCGGTGAAATAGCGCATTTGAACCAAACTTGCGTGCTCAGTTGAAATTTTGGCAGATAGTTGTCCTTTGGGGTATTCTGAACACTGAGAAAAAAATAAGAGAAATCCCATTTTGAAAATTATATCAAAATTTCCATATTAAACGAAAAAAAAATAAAACAAACAAACAAAAATAGTAATTTTGGATGTATTTTTGATGCCGAATCCGGCACCTAGCGCTAACTTATCAGGGGTCGAATCGACGCATCCGTGAGCGTACAACTTGTGACGTAAAGGATATCTCAAAATTCTGACAATTTAGCGCAATTCTGGTGCCGGATTCGGTTTCAGCATCTAAAAGTATTATGTAATTTTGTTTATTGGTTTTATTTTTTTAGCTTTTTTTTCGTTCAATATGGAAATTTCGATTTAATTTTCAAAATGTCCTCAAAAACGACCCTACGGATTTTTTTTTCTCTCAGTGTTCAGAATACCCCAAAGAACAACTATCTGCGAAAATTTTAACTGAGCACGCATGTTTGGATCGAACGCGCTATTTCACCGCCGTGTATATATCATTTTAGTCTTATTTCTTCGATATATCGATATAAAAAATCTTGTTGGAACCTTTTTAGCACAAACCTTCCCTAAGAAATTTTATATTTAGACTAAACAAGTACCTATACATAAAAATATCGGGATTTAATAAGAACCTCTTCCATTTAAAGTGCCCGGCCTCCTTTAAACAAATGTTATCGTAACGTTCGTAAAGCTTGCGAGCATGTTTTCAGGAATGCACTATTCTTCAAACTTGTAACTTGTGCGAAAGTGTTGTCTTTTATACTATTTTTTGTTACGATTAGCTGATAAGAAAAGTAAATAATAAAAAATAACTTGAACACCTTAAAACTCGAACGAGGTTCTTGGAGGGATTCGCTTAAATAAGTTTTAAGAGTAACCAAAAAATGTTGTCGACCGGTTCTGCAGCAAAGGATATACAAATATTTTGTCTTCAGTCTTACGACTCACAGCCTACAAAAGAAGCCAAAATTTCATGACCACAGGTACAATCAACAGCAAAATCTACATCAAGGAATGCTCACAAAAGAGGCTTCGACCATTTTTAAGAAACTATGAGATATCGTCGATTTTTTTGCCAGATCTTGCTTCATGCCACTACAGCAAAGCGGTACCAGCAAAATAACATAGTTTTTGTTCCCAGAGGAACGTACCCGCCAAATTACCCTAAACTCCGGCCAATCGAAAGATATTGGGCTTCAGTCAAAAGGCATCCAGGGACATTGCAGACTTTAGGCGCAAAAGGTGTGCTGTAAACCGAAAGATTGAAGAAGATACAATCAAAGCATTAATGAGAGATGTTCCCGAAAAAAAAATGGTTAATGTGTTTTTTAATCTTATTTTCTTTGTTTGGATTAAATTTGAGTTAATAAACTATGAACTTTTTGAAAATTGAAACTCTGGTTACTGAGATATATTTATTTCTTAATGTATGTACTTATTTCTAATGAGGCACTCTTTATAAACTTAGTCAAATTGGGCAACGATAGGCTTAACAATTTATGGGTTCAAGCAACGTTCGACAAGAATTTTGAACTTTATCATTAATTTACCAAATTTTGGAATATTGTTAATTAAGTCTTTGAAATAAATTAAATAAAATATTATTGGATACTTTGATTTTTTATGAAACTTTGATTTTTAGTGAAACTTTAATTAACTGATAGATATTATTGGGCACCGTGTGTATGTATAAGTATTTGGGCCTCATCATGAATAAAAATTCTCGAGAATTTTTTCTCAGGCTGATATGAAGACTGCAAGGCAATCTGAGATAAAATTTTCGAGAATATTTAAGTATTCATAATAAGGCTCATTAAGTATGTACTTGAGCTCTCTTAAGGGGTGGTGTGTTCGAGAGAAATGTTAGAGGGAAAAATAATGGTAATGGGGAAAATGGAATTTTATTTATTTCATTATTAATTTATTTATAAAATCAAATGTTCATGAAAAATATATAAATATCAGGTGTTCGCACTTAGGAAATTACACTATTGAATTTACACTATTCAATCGACGTGGAAATATTTCTCCATTCAAAGTGGCGTCACGTTGACATGATAAAAATTTCGTTTAAATACAAACATTAAAAAAAAACTACGCGATTTGCCCGATTATTAAGTTTTATCATTTAAAATAAAAACTGAATGTCCTTTACTAAGCGAAATCAAAAACTTGTAACCTGGTGAATTAATTAGGTCAAATGTCGTCTGGAGTATATGTTTGTATTAATTTCCATTTTCGTTCTTCAATTTAGATGCTTCATTTTCCACAAAATGTTACAAATAACCAAGTACTTACATAAATTATTTATTCTCTACTTATAGATTTCGACTACACATAATGCGTGTACATGATCGTACTCCTACTGAACAGGAGCTGGATGATATTTTTTTGCGCAATACTGGCAGAATAGTGCCCATTGAAGAGATAGACAATCGTGAAAACGACAGCTTGCTTCGAAAATTTTTAGCTGAAAATTGAAAATGTGTACATACTAATAAAGAGCATATTCTTTTGAGTAACTTAATATTTTTATTGTGTTTTAATTACAGCAAATTATGTCTACAGTATACCTTATTTTATGTCAAGACTGTTTATTTATTTATTAATAAAAGAGCCTGTTCAAGTCTACTTTGTTATGTTAAGTGTTTTTCAATTTATTAGTTTTGGAATTTTTCATCATTTTGAAATTTACTTATAAATTTTTTCATTTTTTAATTCAATTGTTCACGTACATCCAAACTATCTAAATCGTTTCTTAAATAAAATAAAAATAATTTTTCAATAAAAATCATTGGTCCTTTGAGCCGGATGTACACGTTCGATTCAGTTTTCTTTAAATCGTGAACTTTTTGCTATTCGCCGGTGTCGTTCGATCTGCGTAATATTAACTAAAACAAAATGGAAGTGCATAAGCAAACTCGCCAAACCATCAAGTCTGCGATAACACGTATCTCAAACTTTTGTTCGAGCACTAATGCATCACTGGCTGAAATCAAGATCCGAATGGACAAAGTTGAAGTTCTTTATAAGCAATATGAAGAAGCGCAGCTCCAAATTGATATCTGCACCACATCTGCACCCGATAAACAAATTGAAGAAGCATATCGTATTGATATGGAAAATAAATACTTTCAACTTAAATCTAATTATGCAGAGCGCCTAAGAGAAACATCTCCTGGATCTCATCCCGCAGAACAGGTATATTCTAATCCATCATCACACGACAGTCTCAATGCTGCTGTTCAAGTTCTCTTAGAACATCAAGGTGCAATGAGTACAATCATCCAAAGGATGTCTAGCAACGTTAGTATTAGCACCAATCCAGAATCTGTTCAATCTTCACCCCAAATTCAACCACTACCACAATTGCAACAACATGAACTACGCCTTCTAATTATACAAATACCAGACCATTTCGATTTTCATAGAAAACACAAATTGTTTTTTAAATTTTTGTTGAAAAAATTCCTATGAAAATTTAAATGGTCTTATTTCACTAAAACCTTAATAATCCGATTTTGCTAAAATTGAACTCCAGATATTTGCAATTAAATACACTATTGAACTAAAATATAAAAAATATATATTTGTATAATCTACTGGCAAAAAAACCGTGTTTAATTTGGCTTAAACACGAAAAAGTGTAAAAAACTACTATAAAAATGAACTTTATGTTGCTATAACTCAGCCAATTTGAATCGGATCTTAGATATTGGAACACTTGTTGGAAGTTTAAGAATTTTTCTCTATAATAGTGTAAAAACATATTCGATTGAAATTGGTTTTCTCAAAGTATTTTCCAAAAAATGAAGCTATAACCTCAAAAATCGAAAAGGTCGATTATCTCGAGAACGGCCCCTAGGAAAAAAAAAATAAATGCGATTTTCGGACTCGGCGACCTCAAATTAGTTTAGAAAATATGGTCTGCAAAATGTTACATTTTGTCTGTTGTCTAGTGTAATCACTGTCAAAAAATCAATAGTTTTTTACAGTTAATTCAAGTAATTTCGCCCTTGGCTCTAAATCGTTACTGATATCAACAGTGAAAGTTATCGTTTTTTCCCTGAGTGTATCTAATTCTACTTATTTTGATTGGAACATATTTTGGCCGTAAGACTTAGTTTTCGTACGAAGTTGTATCCAATGTAAACTAAGCCGTAAAGCATGTAAATAAACAGCTGATTTATAATTTAAAATTGTTTTTAAGCCTTGCTCATTAGACTTAAGTCATTTTTAAAATCAGTAAAATTCTGAGTGCAAACTTTTTGAGTTATTTAAGTGTTTCACATAAAATAATATCAAATTTATTATTTCCATTATTATTTAATATGTACAGAAAAATGTTTTGTGAATTCATATGAATAAATAAAATCTGTTATTGTATACAATGGTAAATTAACTTTTTGAATTCATTGTGGTAGCGCAAAATGTACAAATATTCGATCTCGATTGAGTTTCATGTGATTTGGACTCGAAATGTGGTGGAGCCTGTTGATGCTGTCTGCATGCGTACACGGAACAAGGTTTTTCCAAACTTCCTAAAAATATATAAGAAAAAAATATTTTTTAAACTCGTAAAACTGTCAAAATTCGTATTGATTTTGACAACTATTACGCGACACTTACACGTTTTAAGGAATACCCTCATTATAAAAAAGCTTATGTGAATTCTTTGGAAATATGTGAAGGAAGGGGAGGTGGGCATTATTTTAGCGTCATTACGCAGAAAATCTGATCGCCCACTTCTACACTAGCTAGAAATGGAAAGACAGTAAAGAATGCCGTTGATATCGGCTCCGGCAAACATTTTCTCGTCGATTCAAAATTGCAGGGCGAACTACCTACATATGGCAAAAGATTTGACGTGTTAAAACTAAAGATCGTCGAGGTTTGTAGGTCTTTCGCTCAATATGTGATGGGTGCATTGAATTGCCGTGACAGAGTTGCTTATTCTCATAAATGAATCCGTTGGAACTTTAAAGAACAATTAGAGGATTTCAATTTCGCTCACTACTATCATTCAGACGTTTAGATACTGCAAAAATAAATTAAAAGGCCAAATTGAACCGTCTCCATTTACTACAATCCTTTGCGATTACTTTTATTTTTCTCCACGACTTTCCCCATTCTTGGACTTCAATCTCTAATGAACTCCAGTTGATCCTTGGTCTTTTGGTCATTCAGACATGGCAACGTACATCCATATTAAGAAGTAAAAACTTGTGTTTTCAGTGGTCGTCGAACTACCCATTGTTTACAAAAACATGTCTAAAGAGATATATAATCAAGAGACGGAAGCGAAGGGATATAAATAGATTTTTTGGTTGAATTACGCTGCTGTTCAACTTCTAAATTCGTCAAAGCTACCGTTTATGGCTAATACAAACTCCAAAAAATTGCTCCAGTGCTTCTTAGCGTCTCTTGATTATATATCTCTTCGCCCACACTTATATCTTTGGTAGGGGTGGTTCTTAAACTTTTTGGCCCTTTTTTTTTTGAAAACTGATTATGGTGAACTTTTTAATTCATAGGATTTTCATGGACTTTTGACAAAACAACTTAACTCGAGATAATACGATTTTCCAGCAAAAATGCATTAAAAAACGCTGCACTAACGAAATTCAGCCACATTATTGGAAAGCAGTAGAGCAGTTTTTAGCTCTCCTGAAGGGTTGCCAATTTTGAGTTAGATTGATTTGTCAAAATGCCACAGATTGTAACTTGAAAGTGGCGTGAAAAACCTAATAACTATAAATTCGCAAAATTAAAAAGCAGTCTTGGTCTTGATGATCATCGTGAGCAAGACCAAGACCATAGCAGTCTTGGTCTCGCAATGATATCAGCATCTTGGTCTTGCTAAATTACCAAGACCAAGAATCAATACCAAGACTAATTTTGCTCATCACTACACTTGAAGAATAGCCAGATAAATGCATACATAGATGTCTAACTATAAATCACTTACCAGTTACAACAATAGCGTCCAAATGTGTAATATAACTTTTCGCCAAACGTAGTATTTCTATTTTAGATAATTTACGGTCATAGGGTTCGGTGGGTATTAGTGTTCTCAACGTATTAAATGCTGTATTAACGCTGTAAAAACTTCAATTGATGTATTACATATATTTTTGTTTTTAATATAAATTTTTTCTTTCTTTGTTATAAGTACCTTTGTGTTCGGCATCGCTCTCTGGCATTAACTTCATGTCTGGGCTTTGCAGGACCATTAGATGAATCGGATTCACATGGACTGATGCGATTATTTGAAGTGCTGCTGATTTGATCATAATTATGTGTACTATTGCTGAAGCTGCTATAAAAATCCATTGTATAGTCCTTAGTTGTAAAAAGATTATCGCAGAATGTTCTATCTGATGTCCGGGTAGTTTTATGTTTCTGCTAGTTATTCCAATAGTCATAACAGTACTTAACTCATAGAGAGATATTCATATAGTGAATTGCTAATTTTTGCGCATTTTCCACACGCGCGCGCTCTGCATTTGAAGGGGTCAAAATAATTAACAATTAATATTAATTTAGAAATATGCTCTTTATTTATAAATTGTGTTGGTATAATTGTATATGGGCATATCCATGCTAACGCTTGCAAAAGAAAAAAGCCAGAGATGAATACAAAATACAATTGAAATGTAATTAGAGAAATGTACATTAAGTGGTATTACAAAAAAAAAGTTCGCTACAAACCACCCATTTTGAAAGCGAATCTGAAATGATTTGATTCGGCCTACTAATAAGCAACTGAATGATATTTATACCCTACATCCGGTGTATATTCACTTTGTTCTTTCGTTTGTAACGCAGAGAAGGAGTCGTGGCAGGTATGGAAAAGTATAGGATACCGATATATATTCTTGATCAGCGTCATTTTTGAATCGATTAAAAACTCTTTGTGTTATAAAAGAACATACGTATTTCTTATTGTACGTGTACTGATATATATATTCAATCAATACAAAAACAAATACTAAGCAAGATGATACGATGAAATTTGCTATAGGAGAGATGTGAGTACCTTGGCCCGAGTGTACCTCGGTCCGAGTGCCGGTTGCTACTCAACAGTTACACGTGTACGATAATGTTCTTCTATAAAATTTTCCACTCATACTGCTGACTGATATTAGTAGACTTCAGACCGTCAATCTGTATGCGTGTATACAAAGTGACGGAAAAAGGGTTTTTGGTGTGTAAAAATTAGTTTTTGGAGAAAACTACGGAACGTTTTGTGAGAAACTTACTTGAAATATTTCAGTTTTGCAACATCAGGAAGAAATTTTAGTTATTGTTTTAAGCTTTTTGTGTGTTTTAGATGTTTTTATTAATGTATGTTATGGGTGCTGACAGTTTTTAAAACATGCTGTCTGTGTGTACCTTGGACCTATGCTTATTTACCAGAGAGCTTTTTTCGACGGGCAACCAGGAAGCCATAATCGCCTTTCAATATAATATAGTTATTATTTACGTGGTTAAAATATTTATTTGCAACCATTTTTGTTTAATTAATGATTTTTTTCTAAATGTACTTTTTTGTGTTAGAGTAAGTTAAGGTAATGTGGACTATGTGGGTATTGTGGTGCACCCTTTTATTTCCCATATATAACAATTCTGGCTACTTGTGAATATTAAAGCTCGAAAAACATATTTTTTTACGCTCTTTGGCTTTTCTGAAATGCTCCTTACATATGTGCAATTTCTTTATATAAGTTGTGAGGTCAAAATGACTTTTTTTAGTACGTACTGAATAGCTAAATAATTTCCTCAGAACTCTGTTTTCTAAAATTCAAATAACTCTAATGCATTTGCGGAGCTATTATTCAACGAAAAAATGCATAATCACGTTTGATTTTACATTGCTTTTATATATGGACACTGTTATGCAATAACGAGTCAACCCTCAAACAAATTTTTTTCGACTTATGAATACAGTTCGATCCTAAATATGAAGAAGCACCTATTTTTAAAAAACCGAACCTAAATATTGTTAATAAGAGGTTGAAAACAACAAAATTTGTTTGACATTTTCATATCATTTGTTCTACGACATCTACCCAAAAACGTAAGTATCTCAAAACTAATTTCGAGTGGGTTGACTCGTTATTGCATAACACTGTCCATATTAAATGATTATTTCAAAAAAGTGATGTTTTCGGGTAATGTGGCCTACCCCATAATATTTAACACTGATTACTATAACACCTTAAAAAGCTAATTACATGTGTGGAACACCCGAGTTTGAGTACTATGGTGTACTATTTTACGTATGATTCGGTATTTTTAATGTCTTATTCATTTGTTAGTACGAATTTGGTTTATCTTACAAAAAAATATTCTGTAATAAGCCTTTACAGCTATTTTATAGCAATTATAATCTAAAATAATACAACTCGACTTTAAGTCAACAAAAGTTGCGAATAACGGTACTACTTTAGGAAATGGACAGGGTGATCCACATTACCCAACACTTCTTTTTCAGCTATTTTTAGATACTGCCAATTTATCTGGCCTCACGCTTGAAGAAGTTAATATTTTATTTTATAAATAGTGAAAACAATAGAATAACTAATACTAATTAATTGACCAAACTAAACTACTACCATTACTTTGGTAGAAATTGGCGAAAAAGAAAAAAAGGTAACCACATTACCCTAAGCTACTCTATAATTTTAGTTTATGATTAATTTTTTTTTATTGAAAAAGATGTTACTTTTGATTACATAACAAATGGTTCTTTCATAATTTATTACCTATATACATTGTAATCTCTTTTATTATTTATAGTTCAAGGTACACTTGCATGGTGTACCTTGGACCGTTTGAGATTGGAATGGAAAAAGTAATATTTCTACTCAATGGTAAGACATAGAAATATCATTGTCACGTCATTTGATGCTGAAAGCATTGTAGAAATGTAACTTAATCAAAAAACTAAAGAAACTTTTTGGAAAATCCAGCACATTGAAAAAACTGAAAAGCGGACCAAGGTACACACATCTCCCCTACTGCCTCCCTCGTAAAAGTTGATTGAAAGTGGGATTGAAAATGAGCGAAATCGGACGACGGACAAACAAAAAAATATTCAAAATTCAATTTTTTGAGCGTTAGTCGCGATAAAGCAACCAAAATACACATAAATACTTGGGATAATAAGTAGGTACGTAGACTGCTATATATATTTCTGGCCTAGGCAACACTAATGTCAATAGCTAAAATCTGGCAACACCACAATAAAGTTTGACATTTTTTAGCATAAACGTACTCAGAACGTTTTGACGTACGACCATCATTTGTGTTGTTTACAGTGACTTGAAAAAATCAATTTGGCAAAAAAATGGAATTAACTCGTGAACATTTTCGTGCGATCAGTTTTCACAACTTTCGACGTGGATTATCTCAACAAGAATGCATCGATGAACTTAAATCTTTGTATGGCGATGAAGCACCATCCCATAGCACTGTGAAAAACTGGTTTAATGAATTCAATTGTGGCCGACGCTCGCTCAAAGACGAATTCCGTGAAGGTCGTCCAAAAACGGCCGTTGTGCCAGAGAACATTGATGCCGCGCGTGAACTGATAATGCAAGATCGTCAAATTACATACCTTGAGATAGAGGCATCCTTGGGCATTTCTCTCACCAGCATACATTCGATATTGCATGAACACCTGGCCGTAAAAAAGGTTTGTTCTCGTTGGATTCCGCACAATTTGAGAATCGCTCAAAAAAGGCTTGTGTTGATTGGTGCAAAGAAATGTTGAAAAAATACGATCGCGGTGCTTTAAAAGACGTTTATAAGATCGTCACAGGTGACGAATCATGGATCTATGCGTATGAACCCGAATCAAAACAGCAATCGACCGTGTGGGTCTTCGAAGACGAGCCAAATCCAACGAAAGTTGTTCATGAAAGAAGCACTTCGAAGCAAATGGTCGCCTGTTTCTTCGGTCATGTGGCGACTGTTCCGCTTGAGCAACGTAGGACGGTCAATTTTGAGTGGTACACCACAATTTGTTTGCATGAAGTCTCCGGAGAAATTCGAAAAACGAACAAGAGAAGACGAATCATTGTTCACCATGACAATGCGAGCTCTCGCCTTTTTGACCGGCCAAAACGTCGAATTGACAGGTCATCCACCGTACAGCCCTGACTGGGCACCCAATGACTTATTTTTAAGCGTTCTGTTGAAGCGTTCAAAAACCATGTTTTGGAGGTGTCTCAATCGGAGTGGAAAATGTGCTTCGACAATTGGTTTGAGCGCATGCAAAAGTATATAAATTATGCAGGAGAATACTTTGAAAAACAATAAAACCATTTTTGATGATAAATATTCGCATTTTCATTATTAGGCCAGAAATATATATAGCAGCCCGTATAAGCTCTGAGCAAAATTAAGGTCAGTTCGGAGAACGGGGCGTGGTACCTCCCATATAAGCAAAAATTTGAAAAAGCTATAGTGAAAGCGTTTTGTAAGATAATCTGAAAAAATTTCACTTAGACCTCAAGAATAGTAAATACAACCACTAAGCAAAAACATGATGAATACGGACAAGAGGGCGTGTAAGCAAATGTTTTAAAATGCTTTATTGAAAACGTTTTCGGACCAATTAAATTTCACTCAGACATTAAGGATAGTAAATGCAAACTCTGAGCAAAAACTTGGCGAACTCAGAATGTTCGAATGAACTTGAAGAGATCACCCATAGAAAGAGCCTCAACTACCGCGAGCGTCATGCTCAGGAGCAGCAAAATTTTTTTTTTTTTTTTTTGCTTAAGAATTAAGTCGGTGAAGAAAGTTTGCTCCGGGTGGTAAATTCTACGTCACTAATCACCAACTGTAGCTAGTGGACGTGCTTTCGAAAAGCGTTCGTATAGGCAAAAATTAATTTTTAATGATAGGACACAATGGTAAATCTTACCACAGAGTGTAACCTTCGTGGAAAGTTAAAAATAACAAAAGAGTATTGTTCAAAAAATCACTGTTACTTACGATAAATCTTAGGATTTACTGAAAATGTTTTGTTTTGAACAGCAACAGTTTTCCAATTTCGTTTTAAGTCACTAATGAAATTACTTAATTCATACACAGAGAAAAATATCACATTTAATTCCAATACCTTAGAGTCAAGTAAACATTTTTTTATTTATGGGTAGTTCTTTTTCAAAAAGGCCACCCCCACTGCCCATTTCAGTTTTGAAAAAAAAAAATGTTCGAGCATATGAAAAAATTGGAAATTTTCTCAATTTTTTGATGCCGTCTGGCCTTTTTCGAAAAAATAGCTTCCTAACTTCAAAAAACGTGTTTGAAGAGAAAGTGCTACTAAAAAAAAGATAAAAATCGCCGAAAAATGTGTTATACTGGTAGGAAATCTCACCAACCGACTTTCTGGGCGGGTTTTTGGGATCTCTGAAGAAGAAACTGTTGTCAGACTATAAATTCAAAATGGCGGATCCAAGATGGCGGACAGTGTGACATCAAAAAATCAATTTCTATTGACGGATTATCACAAAATACGAGATTTGGGGTTTTTGAGGTTGCTCATTACGATTATCGATTTCGATGTTAAATTGAATTGTTAAACGGAATTGGAGCCACCTTCAAAAAAGCAGCATACAAGGCAAGCCTTACAGCAAAACCATCTGAAGCAATATTAACTCCACAATCATTATTCAATTGGGCAAAAAAACATTTTAACAACATATCTATTATCTACTTTGATAAACTATTGTATTTCATGAAAAAATGAGACGAAAGCTAAACCAAAGATTCTTAAATTGCCAAAGTGTACCTAAAATTTCCAAAAATCATGGTTTTGTAGTTGTAGTAATGACATGAAAAAAAATGCAAACCACTGGTCACCAAAATAGAGTGAAAAATAATTTAATAAAAACTGATTACTGTGATTAACCGTAAACCTTGCCTCCTTACAGTCAACATAGAATAGAATAGAATAGAAGGAGGTCGGTTAGTGAGATTTCCTTCAATTAGTCCACTTTTTTCAGCGATTTTTGACTTTTTATTAGTTTTTTCTTTTAACTTACTCTTTTAACACGTGTTTTGAGGTAAGAAAACCATTGTTTTTTCGAAAAGGTGAGACAGTATCGGAAAATTTAACATCGAAATCGATAATCGCAATTAGCAACCAAAAAAAAAAACCCAAATCTCGTATTTTGTGATAATCCATCAATAGAAATTGATTTTTTGATGTCACACTGTCCGCCATTTTGAATTTATAGTCTGACAACAGTTTCTTCTTCAGAGATCCCAAAAACCAGCCCAGAAAATCGGTTGGTGAGATTTCCTACCAGCATAACACATTTTTCGGCGATTTTTATCTTTTTTTTAGTAGCACTTTCTCTTCAAACACGTTTATTGAGGTTAGAAAGCTATTTTTTCGAAAAAGGCCAGACGGCATCAAAAAATTGAGAAAATTTCCAATATTTTCATATGCTTGAACATTTTTTTTTTTTCAAAACTGAAATGGGCAGAGGGGGTGGCCTTTTTGAAAAAGAACTACCCTTATATAAAAAAATCTTTTCTAATTGTATTTTTTATAGTTAATGTTAACGCAAAAAAGTTAATGTATATTTTAATTCCACGAAATTCTAGTATTTAATTAACGTTATAATAAATTTTTATACAATTTTAAGTAAATGCTCCGTACACTTTGCTCATTCCTCAAAAACTAAATTAATTTGATTGTGGTTACTTTTACTTATGTGCCGTTCTTTGCTGTTGCCATTTATATTAATCCAACTATCAGATTTCTGATCTTCTTTTGATACCCTCTCATCTGGCTACTACTGGCTATACTATGATGATCGTCTTTGATTCAGTCAAACTGTGACTGTAAAATGCATTAAGTCATTAGCGATGACAAATTGTCCATAAACACCCTTAAGAAGCGGTAATTTCGTTGATGAGTGTTTGGGAGCGGGAGTCAAAACAATGAGCGCAAAGTGCTTAAATCATGTGTAACAAAAGAGCATTCCATGGAGATGTACAATATTCTTTGTGTATTCATATGTTGACATAGTATATGTATGTATTTAGCGATGGGACATATTTTCGTAAAGACTGGAGCAGGAAACTTTATCTCAATTTTAAAGGGAAAGACATTTCTATTGCAACTCTACGCCCCAATATAAAAAAATATTTCACGATAAGGCACAGTTTTTTTCAAAAAATCTAACTCGAAGTTAAAGGTTAGACACTCACCTATCTTTTAATGTACCACAAATTACGAAATCTAGTCCACAAAAATAGTGCCACGGATCGCAAGCTCTTGAATTTTGAAAAAAATTGATTTTTCGTCTAAAAATATTACTCACAACAAATGCTGGAATCTACACTCGTTCAATCCCACTCCATAGATAGAACGGCGCCGCCGAATAAGTATTACCTAACGGCGAAAAGTTTCTATACTCCGGTAGAGCACAAAATAATATCCACAGGGATGGAGTTGGATTTTTGTTAAGTAAAAATGCAGTAATGGAATGGAAACCTGTAAACGAAAGGTTCATTTGGCGCAGATTTCGAACCCCCGCAAGAAATATTAGCATTTTCCAAGCATACGCACCCAGAGAGAGAAACCAAAGATGAATTCTACAGCCAGCTCGCTGCAGCAATAAACAGTGTTCACAAGAACGACATCATAATGGTTATTGGCGATTTGAATGCCAAAGTTGGCTTGAGCACGTGACTGGAAGGCACGGTTTGGGTACGAGAAACGACAATTGAGAGCTTCTCATTGACGCCTGCAATACAGCCAGTCTTGTCGTTGGAGGTACGCTATTCCCACACAAAACATGCCATAAAGCTACAAGGGTGTCTCCAAACAACATCACTGAAAACCAAATCGACCACTTCTGTATTAGCAGAAAATAGCGAGGGAGTCTTCTGGACGTTCGAGTAAAGAGGGCTGCAGACACCGGCTCCGATCAGCATCTTCTTGTCGTGGTCATTCGACTAAAACTAGCCGCTATTAAACGTCCCAGTGAACAATCTGCGGCCAAAAAATTCGATGTGCTTAAGCTTAAGAACGACGAGATCCGTAGGTCTTTCATTGAAGATCTTAAAACAGCCCCTATCGATTGTGATGAAAGCAATGACACATCATTGAATGCCGCTAAGGGTTCCGACCCTTGAACAGGAAGCACTGGATGAGCGAGGAAATATAGTGTCTTGTTGAAAAAAGAAGAAGTGCGAAAAAACTGAGAGATGACGCTAAAACTAGAGCGCAAAAGAACGACGCCGAAAAAGTCTTTAACTCTCTCAATAAAGGAGTCAGGCGATCGTTCAGACAAGACAAAAGAAAAATGTATAACGCCCTTGCAAGCGAAGCTGAAAGCGCTGCAAATGCTCAAAATCTCAGGCAGGTTTACGATATCAAACGCCGACTATCTGGCAGAAAACATCAACAGATCCGCCCTATCAAAGACAAAAAATGGAAATCTCTTCACATCCGCGGACGACCAACTAAAGAGATGGAAAAGTATTTTTGTGATATACTGAATCCCACGTCTACCACACCCTCGCAACCAGAATCACCAACTACAACTGCCGCAGTGACTTGCATTAGTAGTCGATTAGTAACACACTCGCCAATGAAATAGTGAAAGCTATCCAAGCCCGCCGGAATAGATCGAATAACAGCTGAACTGCTAAAAGCATGCCCCATTACATCAGCCAAAATTCTTCATTTTCTGCTCTCCAGAATCTGGAGCAAAGAGCGTTTACCAGAAGATTGGCTACATTGCATGTTAATCAAATTGCCAAAAAAAGGTGACCTTAGCTAGTGAAGAAATTATAGAGGAATAACCTTGCTCTCAATACCCTTAAAAGTACCGACAAAAGTCCTTCTTACAGGGTGAGCGAAAAACATGATGCGGCCATCCGAAAGCAACAAACAGGTTTACTATCACCATCTCTCTTCCTTATCGTTCTTGATGATGTCCTAGATAAAGCTCTTTATAAGGCCAAAAGGGGTATCCAACGGAACATTACCGAACATCTAGAAAATCTCGACTACGGTGACGACATTTGCCTTCTATCGTCCAAACACTCAGATATGCAAAGCAAGATTGAAGACTTTGTCTTGGAATCGCAAAAAGACGGCCTAAAAATCAACGTTTCCAACACTAAAACCAAGAAGCTGAGCGCAAACAGGAATGACATCACGTTTAGAGCTGGCAGTGATGAAATCTATAGGTCGCTGGGAAAGAAAATAAAGAATCGGAAAAGTCGTGGCAAGAGATCAAAGTCATCGCAAGGGATCGCGACAAATGGAGACTTTTCATATTGGCCCCATGCTTCTCCTAGGACTTAAAGGAGAATACATACATACATACAAATGATGGAACGATAATGTTTTTGGAATGGAATGAGTGTGCCTTAGTAAAAAATATTTGAAGTTGGTTACTTGGCCATCTCTAAAATAACATTCGTTCTTCTTAAAAGAGGAACCATAGGATTTATTAAGTTTTTGTTGTTGCATTGTCAGATACTTTTACGTTTTGTGTACTTGGAATGACATCTGTGGTTGAGTAGAGGCCTCAAGCCGCGTAGTTATGATGGTTGGTCAAGTGCAAGAAGTTTAGTGAATGCTTGTTTGTCTACAATTCAATTAAGAAAACCGATCATCTGTTGATAAGTTAATTTGTTGGTTGCTACGTCACTTCAGTTGCCTCATATACACATACATATACATAAGTACTTATGTATCTCATATGTCACTTCCGATATTGTTGATTTATATTTTGTTCTTCCAAGTGTCTTATCGTTACTTGTTTTTTGTTTGGTATTTATCGATTAACTAATTAAATAATCATATGTATGTTATTCTTATGTCCGGAAGTAACAGTACTTAATATGAAACTGAATTGGGGAATAGTGCATAGGTTCATAAAAAATTAATTAATCATCCAAAATATTTTCAGATACTCTGAATTGACACTAGTTCTCCAGATATCCTTGATTAAAGTTGCGAAAATAGCTGTTTTGAAGCATATTTGAAGTTATATATGCATCTTCTTTACAGTAATGCAAAATACATTCAAAATAAATATTTTTATATATGTTTGTTGTGTTTTTTAATTAATTATTTTTTTTTATTTGATATGGGGGTTTGTATTTTTGCGATATTTTGCGGAAACGATCAGCTACGATTTCGCGATTTACATTTTTTAGACCACTAAGCTAGTACAAATGAAACCATATTCACAGATTTTGTCACACCTATCGACTGTTCAAGACTCAAAAATTCCTAAAAAAGCACCTTCAAGCTCGTTGTGCAATATCTAAACGCAATTTTTCTTTGGTTTCAAAGCACTTTTTGTAATCAGCAGGATCCAGAAAAGTTGCGCGCACCTTGACATTTGCACACTTTTGATTTTTCCATGCAAAATTTGGACCACTCTTATGTACATTAGGGTGGATGTTAAGTGCAAAGCTATGATTGATGCTTGTAAATCAGCTATGAATGTGAAAAAGTTACTGCTTGATTTTTTCAAATTTTTCTGTAGATCCCTGATTGCTCCTTTAAGCCTTATGGTGCATTTGTCCGTCTGCTTGTTGAAATTACGATTACGACCAAACTGATGAAACTTTGCGCATGAAATCAGGGCTCAACAAAAAAATCTGAAAAAATCAAGCAGTAATTTTTTGACATTTGCATGAAGTTGAAAAATCTCTATTCCAACAGATGATAACTGGAAAAGTAGTGATTGATTTGGAAAAGTTAGAAGGTAAAGTTTAATAAATAAGGCTATGGCTATCGGATGCCGTTACCAGATATTAACTAATTACGTGTCATGAGTGCCATATGACACTTAGAATAGTGATTCTACTTTATTGTTGCATTATCGTACGAATTTTTAAAAATTTTGCTTTTTATATTCACTTAATATTGCTAACTGGCCTTGTACTCAAAGCATTTGGCATTTCCATTGGCAACAAAAGCGATCAGTAAATGAGTGCAGTTTAGCTAATGTGCAAAAAAGCCTTTTCTATGACATTTAAAAAGTAATTCACAAAATTGTATATAATAAATTTATCATTCTAATAACAATTACCTATACATAATTGGAAAGAACATGACTTAGAATTTTGAACTGTAATAATTCCAAAACACTATTAAAAAGTTTTGAAGCTGATATTCGAGCAAATAAAATGAAAGTGCCATATGAATTTGTTAAGTTGTTACCATATTGCCTACATATTGATAATCTTTTTATGGGCGTGCCAATCTTAAACATCATGAGTATAATGCCACTGGTGCTTTTAGAGGAAGAAAGGCTTTCGAGCTCCGGTTCTTTACCAAAATAAAAGACTTCCAATACATAATACGGGGTTCCTAAGCCCATTCCACAGAATAAAATCGCCAGTAAAACGTTTGTCAGAAGCTTATTCTACGTTAATATTATGTATTTTTAAAAATTAGTTAGCAATTCACAATGCATTTCAAAACATTGTGACTAAAGAATTATTTTTGATTTGAAAATAAACCTTTGGACTTAAGCAAAGTCTTGACCCTCTCTTTGTGTCATGAGTGCCATATGGCACTCATACATGAATTCAGAAGGCTAAAATTAGTCTAGAAATTCAATTCAAAACGGTTCAGTAGAAGCCCGTGCGCTCTAATGGGTTAATTACGCATGTCATTTACTATAACAGTGATAAATGTAGCTTAAAAAGCACGATATCTTAAAATTCTGAAGTGACAGAAAAAACCTAATTTAGATTGGTAAAAAGGAGACCTCATTAGTCATTTGTCGTATGATATGGAGCAAATAGACAAATTGTACTCTTGCAAAAGAATTAGAAATTAATAGTTAACTCTTTGGCTTCGGAACCCATTTGTCTTTGAAAGTTTAAAAAAAAAAAAACACCTTTTAACGACCACCCTAACGGACATACATATGTATGTGTACGTGTTGTTTTTTATATTTTTTTACTTTGTTGCCGATTTTCATTCATTCATCTTGTAAAAATATGCACTTGATACAACTTATGGGCGTTCATGAAATTTTCGTGGAATTTTATTCAGATCATGGCCGAGTGTTACGCAAAATTATTGTTGAATGAAACATTTTTCTGGCACATTGCTCTTTTAACTTTTTTTCTTAAAAAGACTTCTTAAATATATTAAGCCCTATTGTTTGTTCTCGTTTTTTTTTTTTTTCAAATAATTTGCCAAAAAATTCGCTGATAAATTGTCAGTACATTCTTCTTATGGGTATTATAAGTATTAATTTTTTTTTAGCTACTGTAAGTTGGAAAGTTAGCGGGACCGCGTTTTCCTCCTACAAATCATAGCTTCGTATAAAATGCTTATTATTGTGTATCATATTTTTATTGATATATAAGTAACTAATCATTTCTTAGTTTTTTGCTATAGTATAGGTATTATTATTTTTTAAGAAAAGCCAACTCAAACACGTGAAATGTAATCTATTTTATTATTATTAATTAAAATAGAGATTTATTGTCGTAAATAAGTACTTAACCAAGAAAAATAAGTCTACATTTAGTTTACGGTAAAATCTCCACATCACTAGCAAAACCAGACGCAACGGCAACACTGCGCAACAGCTGTTTTTGTCGTTCGATCTGTTTTATGTCACAGAAACAGAAAAAAAATTTACCGCGGCACTGTGGGTAGTTCAAGGATCGCACAAACGAGTAGCCCGGTAATATATTATTTTTTCGTGGGTTCGATCTATGCAAATAGCAGAGTAGTGAGCGGAGTAAGGGGTATTTAGTCGCGTACAGAAGAGCATTGTAGTCAATAGCGTGAGCGCAGTTTAGGGGGATAGTGCTTGGTGACGGAAAGAGAACCACCACATTAGACGTGGGTGGCCCGATAATAAATCAGCTGTTCATGGCTAAAGTTTAAGTGGGGGTAACAGCCTCACGATCATGCCCGATAATAAATCAGTTGGTCCCAGGTGTGCTCTCTCTCTCTGAAGTACAAAGGAGATGCAACGAAATAAAGAACTAAAAATTAAGTAAATTATTAAAACTCCAAACCGTGATTTTGAATTTAATCAAGAGGCCGTCCTTTTCTTTCTATAAATTTTTGTAGCCGAACCCCTGGAGCAAAACCGCTGGCAAAAAGGTTCATTACAGTACGACGATGATCGACGGTAGTAGCTTTACACCTATCTATTTCATTGAAAGAGCTAATGTCTCGCAAAAAAACGTTTGTGCTGAATGTCCTTTATGCTTTCAAAACTTCAACACTATTCCGCTGTGCAGTCGTTCGCCATTGATTCTTTTGTACATAGTGACATTGGCTTAACAGGAAATTAAAAGTTGTGAGTATCTTCGAGACCCCTGGGTGAATAATTTTAGAATACTAATATCGGCATAAGATCTGTTTTTTTATAATACTTAAGGAGCTCCGAATCCGCGGTAATTGACTACATATTTGTACCATTTATTCAACAGATACCTACCTACTCAAATCGAGCATGTAATATTTTTGACATTTTCTTATTGTACTTTTTGAGTGTTAATATGAAAATGTATTTATTAATGATGACAAAAAGTTGCTTACGACATGTTGTACGTGATTAAATAGTAAATAATTTTCAAACGGCTATAACTTTTGCAAATATTACGTTAAATTTAAAGATAAAATTTTATCTCTTATCTACAATATAAAAATCAGATTTTCTTAGCTACCAACAATGAAAATACATTGATGGTTGGAGCTTACTGTTCAGTGTTTTTGAGTAAAACAACAATAAAAACACAAAAAACAAGGCAAAAATACACATAAATAAAAAAAGCAAAAAAATGTATCGGAAGGCTGGTTTGCGTTACTAGTTTCGGGACCCACCACAGGTCAAAATTGACTATAATAAGTCAATTCCTCATCAGACGCTTTGCCGACGTCTTATAGAATTCTGCAAGCATACTTTATTTAACTTTTAGCATAGATTAAACGAGAATCACAGCTACAAGAAAAACACAGCACATGCAAAAATTCCAATTTCTTTGTTTTTTCCCTTTATATGCATTGCCCTGCCGTTGTGAGTCATCGATATTATACTATTTTTGCATAGCGCTTCGTTTGCAAGGTTTTTTGCCGAGACAAAACGAAGTAGCAAGCGCATTCGTATGTGTATCAGTTGGCTCTCTGAGATTTTCTAATTTTTTTGTTTTTTGGAACAGATGATGATTAACATTCTTAGCTACCAACAATGAAAATACATTGATGGTTGGAGCTTACTGTTCAGTGTTTTTGAGTAAAACAACAATAAAAACACAAAAAACAAGGCAAAAAATACACATAAATAAAAAAAGCAAAAAAATGTATCGGAAGGCTGGTTTGCGTTACTAGTTTCGGGACCCACCACAGGTCAAAATTGACTATAATAAGTCAATTCCTCATCAGACGCTTTGCCGACGTCTTATAGAATTCTGCAAGCATACTTTATTTAGCTTGCTACTTCGTTTTGTCTCGGCAAAAAACCTTGCAAACGAAGCGCTATGCAAAAATAGTATAATATCGATGACTCACAACGGCAGGGCAATGCATATAAAGGGAAAAAACAAAGAAATTGGAATTTTTGCATGTGCTGTGTTTTTCTTGTAGCTGTGATTCTCGTTTAATCTATGCTAAAAGTTAAATAAAGTATGCTTGCAGAATTCTATAAGACGTCGGCAAAGCGTCTGATGAGGAATTGACTTATTATAGTCAATTTTGACCTGTGGTGGGTCCCGAAACTAGTAACGCAAACCAGCCTTCCGATACATTTTTTTGCTTTTTTTATTTATGTGTATTTTTGCCTTGTTTTTTGTGTTTTTATTGTTGTTTTACTCAAAAACACTGAACAGTAAGCTCCAACCATCAATGTATTTTCATTGTTGGTAGCTAAGAATGTTAATCATCATCTGTTCCAAAAAACAAAAAAATTAAAATCAGATTTTGTTTATTTGTTTCTAATAGACTCAGAAACATCAGCTATATATTGGGTGTACAACTTAAAAACCGGAATTTTTTAGCGAAATTTGATGCTTTATTGTGGAAAAATGTTGCAATATATTTTATTCAAAGTATTGTCCATTGGAAGCTACAACATTTCCCCATCTTTCAGGCAATTTATGAATTCCATCCCAAAAAAATTGCGCCGGCTTGGCGGCCAAAAATGAATCGAGCCAATTTTCGATATCTTGAACTTAAGTGAACCGTATTCCTGATAGGGCATTCTGCATTGATCGGAACAAATGGTAGTCTGATGGTGCAAGGTCTGGGCTATAAGGGGGTTAGGCAAAATTTGTATAGATTTCCCATCCGTTGTTTTCCAGGTAATTTTTGACTGGGGCAGCAATATGTGGCCGAGCGTTATCGTGGTGGAAAATGATTGACTCGTATCTGGTCGCTTACGTTGGCCGCTCTGCCTGGATTTTCTGCTTCAATCGGAACAAATGGTAGTCTGATGGTGCAAGGTCTGGGCTATAAGGCGGGTGAGGCAAAATTTCCCATCTGTTGTTTTCCAGGTAATTTTTGACTGGGGCAGCAATATGTGGCCGAGCGTTATCGTGGTGGAAAATGATTGACTCGTGTCTGGTCGCATACGTTGGCCGCTCTGGCTGGATTTTCTGCTTCAATCGGATCAATTGTTGACGATAGAGTTGAGCATTAATGGTTTGGCCACCTGGCAACAGCTCATAATGGATCACACCTAGCTGGTCCTGACCAGGACGTTCTTTGTCTTCGACATCAAAATCACCACTTTTAAACCGTCGAAACCACTCACGACAGCTTGATTCAGCTGGAGCATAGTCCCCATAAACTTCTAGAAGCAAACTATGACTTTCCGCAGCAGTTTTCTTTGCAAAAAAATGACCCAACAGAACCTCCCGCAAATGCTGTCTTTTTCTCCAATTTTCAATATATAAATGTCATTAAGTAACACACTTAAAAATTCTTAAAAAAAAATAAAATTTTCAAAGTTATTCATCGTGAAAAATAATAATGATGCACACAAGATAAAATTGTTTTGTTGACTGATTTTGACAGCTGTCAAATGTACCTTCAAAATGACATATATATAAAGTTCGAGCTTTCACGATATTTGTTAGTACGGACATCCACCGTCAATTTTTTAAGTTGTACACCCAATAACTAATTCATAGCTGCCCATCTAGAGTAAAATTATAAAAATTTGGCACTCGCATAAAAAGTCGTGGCCCCCATGTAAAATTAATAAAAAAGAAAACATAAATTTTTAAAAATTATTGAAAACAACAACCAGCAAAGATTTTTAAATTAACAGTTACTTGTGCGAGTGTTTTTTTTTTTTCGCAAATCTAAAAATCCTGAAAGTTCATAAAATGATCAAATTTGTTGTTGCCATTGTGTGTTGTTGTTTTTTTCTTTTCGATAGGAACCCTTGCGTTTTGTTGCAACAACCAAACACACAGTCCTGTGTGGACGAAAAAACAACAACAAAACACAGTCTTGTGCGGTCGCAAAAAACAACAACAAAATTTACGCATATGTTGTTGCTGGTGGTCGATCGCAATTCTTCAAAATTTCGCATATACCGTTACTTGTGTGTGCGATTTTCATTTTCAAAAATTAAATTTTGCTGTGGCACGTGAGATCAAGTGATTTTCAAATAATGGCACTTTGCGATGGCACGCGTGGGCGGCTATGAACTAATTTATCATGTCTCTGAGACTACATGATGCAGATAAATGACATTTGGTACATATCTAAAGAGCACCGGGACACATAATATTGTAACTGCGGGAAAATTGGGCGGTGCTATGCCCTGTAAAAGAAAACACCACGTTTTACTGAAACTATTTGACGCAGATGAATGAAATTTGGTATGTATATAAAAGGCACCGCGACAAAAAATATCCAATGAAAAATTGGATATGCCATGCATCTCAAAAAACTAATTCATCATATCTGAAACTGCACATGGATGAGATTTGGTAAATATTTATATAATTTATACAATATATTGGCAATGCTACATATGACCCCCATAAAAGGGAATGTCGAGCAACGCTCTCCGGAATATGCTAGTGCTTTTATATAAAAGGGACGTAGTATATAAAATAAACAGTTTCATTAAAATATGGTCCTTAACTTATTGTTAAACATCTCAAATTTTCGTTTGGGCCAAAAACACAAAATTTATATGTAAAACTTTTTTGTGTGTTTTTTATAACGCAGGAAAAAAATTCACACAAATAGAATATAAAAAAAGGGTGCCGTGACATAATCCCCACGGACATAATCCCCATTCACGATATGGGGATAATGTCCGCAAGTTATTCGGACATAATCCCCATTTTTTCAATGGGATTATGTCCGCAAGTGTTTCGGACATAATCCCCAGGAAAAAACGGACATAGTCCCCATAACGATATTTTGTTATTGACAACAGAAGCAGCTCAGGATTTACAACTCCCAAAAATTCCACAGTAATTTTACATAAGGGTAGGGGTAAGTGGGCGGCCTGCGGCCGCAACTCAGGATTTAAAACTCCCAAAAATCCAATACCGGCTTCGCGGCGGCCTTCGGCCGCGGATTAGTCTATAATATCCAACACCATATAAATTTTTTAAATGGATTATTGCAAAAATTTTGTTCAATCTTAATTAAATTTTTCGGACATAACCCCCATTGGGATTATGTCCGAAAAATTTGCGGACATAACCCCCATGGCCAAAATGGGGATTATGACCGAAAAATTTTCGGACATAATCCCCATTTACGAAATGGGGATTATGTCCGTTGGGATTATGTCCGGTAACCTAAAAAAAGTTATGCATCAAAAGTTTTTGAAAAGCTCCTCTCCGTCACAGGACATTGATTTTAGAAATAGAATAATGGGCATTAAGATACGCTTTGTTTTTATTAAGCTTCAAACAATGCAGAACAAGAAAGTATGCTATGTTTTTGTTAAATTTGTCCTACAAAACATATCGCATGAACGTGAAAGCATGCTTCTTATGATACATATGTACCTTAAACTGAAGCATATTTGGAGTTATAAAATAACGTAGCATATTTTCAGGCAAAATGTTTAACAGATGAGATGTTTGAAATTTGTGATTTGACACTGCAGTGAACTCGCGATAACAGGGCTCTATTTAGGCATAGGCTACAGCCTAGGAGCCCTGCACCACACAGGGGCCCTCACTTAAAAGAATATTATTTTAAGATTCAAATCGCTTACCGGACTTAGTCGGAAAAATATACAATTCGGGTAGATAAGACAACTTAAAAAATAATTCTCCTCTTAGAAAAAATCCAATTTCTGGTTGCGACATTTTTTCTATATTTCATTTCATTTTATTTCATTTCATTTATTTAAATTCAATACAAAATGTTTCAAGATAATAAATCTTATGATTAGCACAAAAATGTATAACAGTATTCAAAATTAACAGCAATGAAAAGAAGCAAAACTAAACTAAATAATTAACTAAAATTAAAAAGGAACTAAAAAATAATAATAAAATAAAAATTTTAATGTTGTTTAAAAATTTTAAATTCTTGAGAGTTTAATATTTCAAATTTTTCCATTGAGCTCAAGGAGTCAAACTGTTAATGAACAAAGCCCCGTCCGAAATTGCGTCGACGATCTGACCATTTGCAGTTCGATAGGAAGATTATTCCAAAGTCGAACTGCAGTGACAAAAAAAGAGCGTTTTAAAATTAAGCTTCTGTGTCTAGGTAGAATTAACCGTAAGCCTCTTCGGGATTGCGCAAATTGGAGCATCTCAAAGAGGTAGTTGCGATGGATAAATCCTGCATAAGTTTACTGAACTTATAATACAGCTCAAATGTAAGGATCATATAGTTAAATTCATCGATTTAACACAAGAATGCGCTATTTTTGTATTTTTCATCTACAGTGGATTAAAAAACTTCAAAAATCGACTAAAAAAAAATCTGACGTGCTGGAGAAAAACGACGAGATACGGGTATTTTTTTTTTTTAACACCTACTTTAAGAATTTTTTGGATTTTCTCATGTGTTTTACAAAAAGTTTTAATTATCGAACAGTTTATTACAAAAAAACGAAAAAAATAGGGAAAAACGCATTTTGGTAACTTTTCAATGAATTGTATACAACTTTTGCATTTTCCCATCGATGTTTTTAAGTGGTATCTTATTTTCTTCACAAATATATAGTCTATGATACAAAAACAAAAAAAATTATAAAAAAGTTATTTCTTCTGGTATAAATCTGCAGTTGATTTTGATTTTTTGTTAATTTTTTCGAAAAAAAAAAATGTTTTTTTAGAAATCAATTTATTTCGCCGAAACTAACAAACCAACCAAAAAGTGATTTGAATATCATTTGTAGGTAATTTAATTACCTTTAATATGACATATAATACATTTGAATACAAGCATTAGTTCTTGAGATATTTGTATTTAAATGGAACTATCTTTTTTTTTTGGTCCGAAAACCGAAAATGACCGATATCTCGAAAACCACACGAAAAAAAAGATAATGCGATTTTCGAAATCAGCAGCCCATTTTACATATGAAATGGATAGTGGCATTCACTGGGAGATTTAGCTGTTGCATAGTGTATTTAAAGGTGATTGAACTCCAAATACCTGAAGGTTTCAAATTTATAACTAAATTATGTAACAGCACCCATGTATTGTGAGTGGGGGCAATGCAAAACAGTAAAAAGGATTTCATGGTCAACAAATAATACAGTTAGCTATCGTAATGGCATTTAACGAGAAACAGAAACCGCAAAGAGAAACGTTATGCAATAACTAGGTGTTGCTGTGGATATGAATTAAAATATCTGCCATTCAATAAAAAAAAAGAGCAAAAAAAAAAAAAGCATTACCAAAAATTAACGTACTTAAGAAATTTTGGCTTTGTTGTCAACGTAATATTTGTCAAGAAATTTAAAAAAAAAAAAAAAATACAACGGCTTACGTGTATCTGGTCTCGTCTGTCAACCGGCAACCTTGACCAGTTAACTTAATTTCCAATATTGTTATTCCCAATTGCAATCAATAACGTGTTTGTTTTGATTGTCGTTGCGGTCGCTGTTTCTAGATTTCAGTCGAATTACGCCGAATTTCGCTGGCGTGACTTGTCTCTTTCATTTAGTCCATTACAAAGCGCGTCGTTTTCGAGTGTATACTGTCAAAGCCTATGTAGCTCCATTCATTTCTTCATATCTTCATTCATTTTGCGTCCATTCCGAAGAATTCTTTGGAAATGGTAAGGTAACGGTAGCGTTTAATCGCTAAAGAGTGTTACCCTTGAATTAATCTGCATACGAGTACATAAAGCTATTGACTTGAGCTTCAAAACAACTAAATAAATAATTGATAAATTCATTAAATAAATTGTTACACTCAACTGGGCATTGTGCTATTTATAAAAGTTTTCAATGAATTCTTACTAATTTTACTAGGAATATTTTTATTTGACGAATGACCAATTTTCTCACAAGGTTATCTGAGGATTTAGTCACCAATAATCAATTTTCTCTCTGGGATATGTGAGATGGACAAATTTTGATGACAAATTTTTTCGCTGGGATATGTGAGATGGACAATTGGGTTCGTTTTTTGCCGAACGAGAGGTCGTTTTTTTAATTTGCCTTCGTTTTTGCCGAATTTTGAATTCGTTTCAACTTTTTAGTTGTCTTTCTTTTATAGCAATCTCTTTGTAGTTCAGTGCGCTATCTATTGCTCTGTAGCAGCAAGTAGTGTACGACATCTACTGTTAAACAATAGAAGTTCTCATTCTCAAGTTGAGCAAAGAACAAAACCATCTTTTCATTGCGCTGCTGTTATTGTGAATGGGACTTAAAATGTACAAAATTATCGTCGGCAGCGCAGTTAACGTTGTGAAATGAATCCACCTCGCTATCGTGCCGCCGAGGTGAATAATAATCAAATCCACCTCGTTATCGTGCCGCCGAGGTGAATAATTATCAAATCCAACACTTTATCATGCCGCCGGATGTAACTCTTAATCTCAGATTTATTTTTTAAAGCGACGCCATATTTTGTGAGTAATATACGTTCTGATTCCGAATTCTGAAGGTTTTGACACGCTAAAAGCGATGCCGTAACCACGTAACCAATTTTGTTATATCACGACAGAATTTTGAGATATTCTTGTTTTAAAATGAAAAGTAGCTGTGTTTTGAGCATTTAGCTTTGAAGTGTGCAATATGGTCACTTGGTCATGGATTAAAGGAACATGCATGGGTTTCGATGAAACTAAATGAGATACGTAGAACATAAAACAGTGTTTGAAACCATGCATTAGTTTAGTGGAGCTTCTTTTTGCCAATGCCAGGATTTTATCCTTGAAAATAAAAACTTTTCATAGGTACTAAGAACCCAATATGGCCACTTGGCCATGGACCACTGAAAGATAAATGGATTCCAATGAAACGGGGTCCATAGAATATAAATTAATTTTTGAAACAGTACATCAGTTTTGTTCAGTTTTTTTTCCTATTACCGGAATTTTGTCTTTGAAGATAAGGACTTTTCATACCACTGAAATTGAAATTAATATCTGTCAATAACACTGTGGAACAATTTCGAACTTTTTTTAAAACACATGAGAAAATCCAAAAAATTCTTAAAGCAGACGTTAAAAAAAATACCCGTGTCTCGCGGTTTTTCTCCAGCACGTCACATTTTTTTTTAATCGATTTTTGAAGTTTTTTTTTCCACTGTATATGAAAAAAACAAAAATACCGCATTCTTGTGTTAAATCGATGAATTTAACTATATGATCCTTACATTTGAGGTGTATCATGTGTTCAGCAAACTTATGCAAGATATTGCGGGAAATATTTTTTTAGAAACTTTTAACCCTGTTTGACCCACACATGTGGGTCATTTTTGCCCTTTTCTAAAATAGGTACAAAAATTACACCCAAAACAGGGAAATATTGAGTCAGTATGTACTACAAAAATATTTGCTATAAAATTTCACTAATAGTTTTTAAACACATAAAGGTCAAAATTAGAGCCCTAAACCAAAAAAATCGTTAAAATCAATTAGGACTTTTCACATTGCATATTAATTACATCACTGAGGCGCTTACCTTAAGTTTTAAGAATTTTTCGTCTTTGGCAACCCTTAATGAAATTTTTTGTAGGATATTTTTGCAAAATTGTTTAACCCATTGTGGCTCAGTTTCAGGAAAAGGGGTCACAAAGACCCATAAAAACAGGATATAATGGGTTAATGTATTCTAGGAAAATGATCCTTGTGTGATTTCGTTATGATCTTGTGAGATCGAGTTTTGTCCAAAATGTTGTTATAGAGTTTTACGATGGGGTGAAATTTGGAAAATATTTATTGTTAGAACTGCTTACTGATTTCAACGATTTTTTTGCTTTCGGGATAAAATTTTGCTTTTTTAGTGTTCAGCAACTAGTAGTGAAATTGAATAGCAAATATTTCTGTAGTACATACTGACTCAATATTCCCCTGTTTTAGGTGTCATTTTTGTACCTTTTTAAGAAACGGGCAAAAATTACCCACATGTGGAGGTTGTGCAGGGTTAAAATTTTCTACAAAAATATTCCCCGCAATATCTTGCATAAGTTTGCTGAACACATGATACACCTCAAATGTAAGGATCATATAGTTAAATTCATCGATTTAACACAAGAATGCGGGGTTTTTGTTTTTTTCATATACAGTGGAAAAAAAAACTTCAAAAATCGATTAAAAAAAAAATGTGACGTGCTGGAGAAAAACCACGAGACACAGGTATTTTTTTTTACGTCTGCTTTAAGAATTTTTTGGATTTTCTCATGTGTTGTTTTTTGTGTCGAACGGTGTAATTGATAGACACAGGTATGAGTCAAAGTAAGTGTTTGATTAATCGAACGTTGGCCACCATAATTGCCAATTGCAAGACCGGGTCGATTATGAATGAAGCAAAATAAAATCATCCAGACACCAACTCAAAAGTTAGAGGGGGGTCTTAAAAACAATATCTGCATCATTTTCTTTTCATTCCTAGAAAAACCATTGGAGAACTTTTGATTCAACTGAAGGCGCATTTTGGCTAAAAAAACATGTTTTTTGGTCATAAATTTTTTTCATTACCCAAGGGACCTTATAAAAATGTTGGCGTTTAAAAATTATAAAAATATTCGCATCCCAAAACCAATTTTTTACGTTTTTCAATTACGTGGTCAAAAAACCTAACTTAAAAGTATGGCATCTAACGAAAAAAGTGTTCAAGGCAAAAAATGCTTAAAATTTTCTAAAGAATACGTGTGTATTTTTTCAGAATTTTATTTTTTCAAAAAAATTATCAAATTGAGTTTCCAGCTGTTAAGCTCAAGTTTGCCAGCAAAATGCTAGGTTTACTTAAAATCAAGGCATCTACGAAAAAAATTCATATGACGTAAAATGCTAATAATCCTTCAAAGAATTGGTGTGAATTTTTTTAATTTTTTTTTTTTTTTTTTAAATATTTAAAATATCTCAAAAAATTCTGAAAAACTTCACACGTATTTTCTGTACAATTCTAAGTATTTTATGCCGTATAAACTTTTTCCGTCAGACGTCTTGCTTCTGAGTAAACAATTTTTTTCGGAACTCGATATTAAAAAAAGTGAAAAAATCGAGTTTTGGAACCGAATATTATCTAAAGTACTCTTGGGTATCCATTTCCTAATGAAAAAAAAAAAAAAGTTATAACCAAAAAACATGTTTTTTAGACAAAATAGGCCTTCAGTGGAGTCAAAAGTGCTCTATTGGTTTTTCTTAGAATGAAAAAATAAAAAAATGATGCAGTTATCGTTTTGAAAAGTCCCTCTCACTTTCGAGACGGTTACGGGATGAATTATTATTATGAACAATTATTAGAGTGGTTCTTCAAAAAATAATAAAATGTATTGTAGCATCTTCCGTATTTTTACAGTACAATTTTTTTTTTTATTTTTTTTTTTTTTTGTTTTAAATTCCAAATTAAAAGTAAATTTGATTTTTAGAAAAGTGCTGGAGAAACACTGATGCTGTAGCTTTTCTTACAGTTCAAAAAATTTTTTTAAGTGCAAATCATTTCACATCTTGCATTTGAAAATGGTATAAAAGAAACTAAAGTTATATACACTAGCTTCTCAAGGAAATAACCTTAAAATTTCACAGTCCCATATCTCCGTCATATATTTATATTGGTAGTACACAGCAAAAAGTTTGCGTATAAAGTATAAACTTTGGATTTGTATTCATAATATTCTCAACTATGCGATTATTGTTTATGCCAATTTATGGCCAGATATCGGATTCCATAAACAAATATTAATGGGTTTGATATGGAATCAATCACTATTACTCAGATAATACTACAGTACTTCATAAAACTTTAGAATAGTTCCGTTTCATTGATCACCACCAATGCAAAATACATTTAAGTAATGTGGGCCGGTCTGTTGTTGTTATCAATTAAATTTTTCTATCTATTTTTTTTTAGATTCTGTTGACATCATCTTATTATTTATTATGATAATAAATCTAAATATATTACTTAAGGTGATATAATTAAAATGTATTTCAATTAAATTCAAAAGACGCATTTTTCATTATCAAAATACCAATTAACATATGCATAGTTTTTTTTTTTTTTCTAATGCATAAATATAAAATGATTTTTTTTAGGAAAACAAAAAAAATTCTGTATTGCATTTAATCTCAAATCCATTGAGTTTTTTATTTAAGTGTTCGTTATCATTTGACGCACTTCTTTGTTGAATGTAAGTAGCACGGAATTTAGAAAAAAAAAATTAATATGAAAATTTAAAATAATAAATTAAATTTAATTAGAAACAATAAAAAAAAACATTCGATTTGCATTTTTGCATTGAGCTGTGAAATAAAAAAATTTATTGCAACGCATTATGACATGTAGGGGAGATGTGTGTACCTTGGTCCGAGTGTACCTCGGTCCGAGTGACTGTTGCCACTCAACAGTTGCACGTGTACAATAATGTTCTTCTATGGAATTTTCCACTCATACCGGTGACTCATATTAGTTGACTTCAGATCGTCAAGCAGTATGCGTGTATAAAAAGTGACGGAAAAAGTGTTTTTTGTGTGTAAAAATTTGTTTTTGGAGTAAACTATGAAACGTTTTGTGAGATACTTACTTGAAATATTTCAGTTTTACAACATCAGGAAGGAAGTTTAGTGATTGTTTTAAGCTTTTAGTGTGTTTTAGATGTATTTTCAATAATATATGTTATGGGTGTTGACAGTTTTTAAAACATGCTGTCTGTGTGTACCTTGGACCTATGAAAGTGACCAGCGAGCCTTTTTCGAAGGGCAACCAGAAAGCCATAATCGCCTCTCAATATAATTTTATTATTATTATTTACGTGATTAATGTATTTATTTGCTACCCATTTTGTTTAATTAATTGTTTTTTACTAAATGCACTTTTTTGTGCTATAATTTTTGTTTAAGATTAATTTTTTTTTTATTGAAAAAAATGTTACTTTTGTTTACATAATAAATGGCTCTTTCATAATTTCTTACCTAAATACAATGTATTCTCTTTTATTTTTAATAGTCCAAGGTACACTTGCATGGTGTACCTTGGACCGTTTGAGATTACAACGGAAAAAGTAATATTCCTACTCAATGGTAAGACATAGAAATATCATTGTCACGTCATTTGATGCTGCAAACATTGTAGAAATATAACTTAATCAAAAAACTAAAGAAACTTTTTTGGAAAATCCAGCACATTGAAAAAACTGAAAAGCGGACCAAGGTACACACATCTCCCCTATACACATACCCAATGAAATCGAAACCAGTCTAAACTAGAAAATAATTTATAAAAAAAATTCTATTAATATAAAATTATTAATAATGTTTCATTGTGCATATATGTAGATTCTGCAGATATATATAAATATATATTTGCATTAATATATATAGTTGCGATTGCGGTAATAGGTAATACTGAGCTTTTCATAGAGAGTATGATAAGTACTTTTCTACAAATGAGAAAGGAATGGCAGAACAGTTTTACAGGAACTATATCCTTTATTTGAATTCATCTATTTATTATTAATAATAATGTCAATTTTTAATAATTTATATTTTTATATTTCATACACCTGCACACGATGCCAACTTATCTACCCGGCGGCATGTGCGTTCATTCTTTCATAAACAAGTTTTCCACGCTAGCACTCTTATTAGAAGGTCGGCTAATGAACCTCCCTTCATTAAAACAGATATTATATCGCAGAAAAGTTGTCTTGTAAAACCCCCTCGCTCAGCATGCAAACATTCGCGAATCGATTTGAGAGAAGAAAAAAAAATGGCAAATTCTTATTCTAAATCATTGTTTCATAATAAATTTTTTGCATACATTAAGTATGTATAGTAAGTATATTGGATTTGATCAAATATGCAAATATTTCTATTAAAAGTAAATATATACACACACACATATGCATGTAGATATATTAGAAGGGACCGAAAAAAAAAAGATTTATCAAAATCAATAACGCCTGAGATACCATGCAAAATTGTTTTGAAATTGAACATAATCATCTGAACAGAATTTAAGAAATTTGGACCATAAAACATAGGGAGTAGGCAATTCGAATATCATCTGCATACATATCGTCGGCTGAGTATTATTTTGCCGTAAACGCCACTTCGTTGAAAAAGCAAAAGCAGATAACTTGTGCTCATCTCTACACAAGTTATGTGCTTTTGCTTTTTCAACGAAGTGGCGTTTACGGCAAAATAATACTGAGCCGACGATATGTATATTAAAAATAAAAAATTTTGAATTTTTTAACACCAAAATTTTTTAAAGAACATAAGACACTATTTTTCAAGCAAATATGGGTTCCATTACCAAAATGGGGCGTCATTAGAATCAAAAGTTCTCTATTGGTTTTTCTTGGAACGAAAAAAACAAATGATGCAGATATCGTTTTTAAGATGCCTTCTAACACCGTCGGTTTTTGCTTCAGACAAATCGAACCAGTTTAATACATAGTCTTTAAACCTCATATAAGAGTAGGTACTATACTTTTTCGCCAAATCCTACTTTGAATTGTTTATTTTTTTATACTCGAAATTTTTGATATTTTATATCGACACCTCTCTAAAATTGTACGGACATTTTAAAATTTATCTTGCCAAATTTCGAAAACTTTACAGTCATTACTTTTGATAGTCAGGATTTATATGTATGTAACATGTCATTATTTTCGGATAGCTCGAAAAAAGGCGTGACATCGTTCAAAAAACTTATGTATTACAAAAAGAACTAATAAAGTGTAAGTGGCATTTTATAACTTTGTATTATATAACTTTTTTTGTACATATCGTCACTTTTAGGCCAGATTCACGAAAGTGCAAATTTTTCAGTTTTGCACTAAAGTGGTTTTCTTATACAAAATGGTTCAATTAAGTTATGCCAGAAGTATGAAAACCATATCTGAAGTGGTTTAGCAGCAAATTCAATGCATATAACATGAAAAAGCAAAATTTACATATAATTTTAATATTTAAAAAAATTTTAAATAGCAATTTCTCAAATTCAATAATATTCACATTCGTGTGTCAGACGAAGAGTGATGATATAACATATTTACTTTAAGATCATATACGGTTTTAAGCAATTGCAATGCAGTTATGACCTAATGTTATGTTAGCGCCACCTTTATTTCAGTTCCGCACTATTTATATTTAAGTATTAAAATAAATATTGATCAGGCAACGCTGGTTTTAAAATAGTGTCACTATTAGATTATTCTAGAAAGACTAAGCACGCAAATTTGTGTTGAAAAGATTGAAATAAAGTTTATTAAATTAAAAATACAAAGAACATTGCAAAAGTAATCTTTTTGAAATTTGCTAAAGGTGTTTACTTAAAGTAAGGTATCTCCACCATGAGAGTAGGCAAAATATCACCAGTGGATGTGGCACCGCCCGTATAAGTAAAACACGTTTAATATTATATTTAGTGAAACCTTTGAGCTGAAGGAATAATGATGAGATTTGATGTGAAAATACCAGTAACTGAAAACTTATGGTCAAAATTTGAGGCGAAAAGATACAAAATATAAAAAAAAATTAAATACATAGGAAATCGGATTGTTTTTTAATACTTACATATTTTGGTGTTTTAGTGGTATTTTGATATCCCACAGTTTTCCACTCGGTAAAAAAGCCTACAACGATACCATTACTGCAAAAATCTTGAAATCACAAAAAGTGGACATATGATTTTTGGGCTCTAATGCCCTATTCTCACTTGCTTGGTTAACCAGCTGAATGCTGATTAAGCACTAACCTGTATAGTTTTCCATGTAAAAAGCTTTTCGATTTGTATGGAAAAGATTAGCTTGTTTTTAAATAATTAGATCATTTAACCCAAAAAATCGGCAGGTCGCATCTCCAAATTCAAAAAGTCCCAGGGAAATTAGGAAATTTTCTTTTCTTTTGACAAATGCAAAATGTAAACAAATAAAATATTTTTAATAAAAAGCAAATTAAAGCTAAAATCAAAAATGTTGTTCAATCAATTGTTTTAACAAAATTTAAAAAATGAAATATATCGATACATTAGAGCGCTATAGTCCTATCTCCACTTTTTGCGATTTTGAGATTTTTGCACTTATGGCATCTCTGTGGGCTTCTTTACAGTGTGGAAAACTGTGTGATGTCAAAATACCATTATAACACCAAAATATTTGAAAATAAAGAAAAATCGTATCTCCAAACTGTAATCTTTTATAACAGCGCTACTGTCCTATCTCCACTGAATATTCAAATAAGTCACATTTTTAAAAAAACTTTTTCGTCTTTTCGTGTTTTCTTTGCGTTTTATGACTTTTTACGACATTTTAGAGAACAAATTTTGTTACCCCAAGGGGGGACTCTTGTATTTCGGAACCATAAATAAAAAAACGTGTTTTATACGCTTTTCATGACTTTCGACGACATTTTAATGGAAAAATTTCATAAAATTTACTAAATGTGTCATTTATTTTAATAGTAGTACCATTCTGTAGAAGGGCAAAAGTAATGACGTACTATAAATTGGCTGGGATTTCGTTAGAAATTAATAAAATTGATTAAAAACATTAAAATACAATATGTTAAAATATATCATAGGTAAAATTATTGCATGTATCGTTATATCAAAATAGTAGCCAATTCTTAATAACCACTGTTCGAAATCTTCTTTTTGCATTTCCCAACAATTGAAAAAATGGAGATAGGACTATAGCGCTCTAAGGTATCGATATACAAATATAAGGAGTGAGATCGAAAAATCTTAACACACGTTTTACCTAATTATTTTTTTTTGGATCTAAAATTCAAAAATTTCTTTGATCTAGTTATCTTTGAAAATATTTCAGTTATTATTTTTAATGACCAGCATGTTGATTTGTTGTGAGTTTGATCAAAATGAGTGAAGAAAAAGAAGTACGTCTTAAAATAATTAAAAATTTTCAAAAAAATCAAAATTGGTCTTACAAAAAATTGGCCAAAGAATTGAAGGTATGCCGTCAAACTGTTTCCAATATTATTAAACAATTTCAGAAGAATTTGACCATCGATAGGAAACCTGGTTCGGGAAGAAAACAAGGACTGCATGATATTGGGAAAGCAAAGAAAATTGAAAGCATATTGAAAAGATTTCCAAACACATCTGCTAGAAAAGCTGCCTGGTTAGCCCAGTGCTCTGACTATTTGGTGCGAAAAGTTAAAGCCAATGCAGGTTTGAAAACATACAGAGTCCAAAAAGTTCCTGACAGGAATGCTGCAAAAAAATTTTGAAGCCAAAAGGGTTCGGAAATTAAAATCAAATTTCATACAAAAATATTCATGTTGTATAATGGACGACGAAACGTATGTAATGGCAGATTTTACGCAGCTTCCGGGTCAAAATTTTTATGTTGCTGATGCTCGAGGAAATGTCGAAGAACAATTTAGAATCCAAAAGCAGACAATATTTCCTAGAAAATTCCTGCTATGGCAAGCTATATGCAGTTGCGGCAAAAGAAGCAAGTCATTAGTTACAGTAGGCGCTATAAATACCGAAATATACATCAAAGAATGTTTGAAAAAAAGACTTCTTCCTTTCATAAAAGAGCACAATGTGTCAACATATTTTTGGTCCGATTCGGCATCATGTCACTACGGCAAGAAAGCTCTGAAGCGGTACCAAAGTAATAACATAGTTTCTGTACCAAGAGAGGCCAATCCTCCAAATTGTCCGGCGCTAAGACCAGTGGAGATATTGGGCTCTTGTGAAATCATCATTGAAATGATAGATGACTCATTCAGGTAAAAGGTGTGAACGTGGTTATAGAGTTATCATGATTTTCTGATTTTATGCTGGTTAACCAGGCAAGTGAGAATAGGGTATAAGGTTTCGATATTTAGATATAAGTACATTGGACCATACCTCAAAAGAAAAAAGTTCACCGTATACCATCCAATCCGAAGCGTTTTTGCGAGGTAATTTCGAAGAACATTTCATTTATTTGTATTTGACCGTTCGGTAGGGATTGCGCATTAAAATATTTCTTCATAACTTCGACATTTACAGTCCGATCTTAAAGAATGATACATCAATATTTATGACAAGCGCAAAGCCATTGACATTAAATACACAGTTTCTACCACCCTTAGACTTTTCCAAAGGAAGTATTTCGATTACGCCATTAGAACTATTTTAAAAAATTTGTTGACCACTTTTTGTCGAACATAGGTCTCTAGACCTATGAAGAAATTTTTTATTTTTTTGACCGAACGTACGTGTCGCGCATTAACACATTTCTTCATATCTTCGTCATTTATTTTAATTTTTTTTATCCGAACGTAGGTTTCACCTCTTAAATTTTGATAAATTTTTTGAATAAATAAAATAAAAATTTAAAAAATAAATTCCAAAAATTCTAAAAAAATTCACACGTAGTCTTTGGATAATTCTAGGCATTTGTTGCCTAATACACTTTTCTCGTTAGATGGCTTGCTTTTGAGTAAGAAATCTTTTTTTTTACCGCGTAATAGAAATACAGTACCCCGCCATTGAATTATGAACACTTACATTTTACTCAAAGTTTTTGAATCAATCAGGCGTTGTTTGATTTTGAAGTCAAATTTTGTTTCTCAGTTAGAGGCATTCAACAGAATTCTATTTGCGACAAATTCCGGTAAAAAAATTAACTCATTAGCTTACGCAGTCCATATAAATGCAAATATTAGGTTTTTTCAAACTAAATACTTTTGATCGTTTAACTTTAAATAACTCTAACGTGTGTTTTTGTTTTTTTTTTTTTAAATAATTTTTGTGGTAAATAAGATATTTAGGTAAGTACAATTCAAGTAAATATTTACCACTTAAAAAAAATTGCCTGAGATTTTAACAAAGAATCCTTTTAGCTTTTTTAATTAAAAATGGGAAAGAAAAAAGATATCTCAACAACAATAAAAGCCATGGTTTTTGCATACTTGGATAACAAAACCCTATCCTATTGCCAAATTGTAGAAAAAGTCAAAATTAGCGCTGCTTCTGTCGCCAATATTGCGAAAACTAAGTCAAAAACCAAGAATAATTCTGATTGGCTGACTAATAAGAGGAAAAACTGTCGTGAGAATCGTAAAATACAAGAGCGGACAGTCCGGAAAGTGGTCAGATTGGCTGTTCAGAACCGTGGAAAATCAGCAAGAGAAATAGTTCGAAAAGTTAACGATGCTGGCGTTGAAATTTCTCTCAGAAGCGTCGAACGTATTTTTGCTGCGAATAATTTAAAGTGCCGACGACCAGCTAAGAAGCCAAAATTGACGAAGCGGATGAAAAAACAGCGATTCCTTTGGGCAAAGCTCCACAATAATTACCAGGAGGACTACTGGAAGAAGGTTGGTAGTTATGGTACTTCATATGCATGAGTTCTCTAACTTTTACTTGTTGCATATCAATAACGTATTTTTTCATACTTATATTCATAGGTTATTTTTAGTGACGAGTGTCGATTGGAAGCTGTAACCGAATCAGTGAAATTTGTGCGGCGGAAGCCAAATGAACGGTCTTTCGAAGAGTGTGTCCAAAAAAAAGGAAAGCATCCGCCCTCTTTAATAATTTGGAGCTGTACACACAAAAAAAAAGGACATAATATTAATGAAAAATGTATTATTTCTAACGAAAAAATTCATCGAATATGAGCCGAGTACAGCATTCATTGTTTATAAGTATTTTCAATCATACGTTAAACAACGCATACGTTCGCTTATGAAATACTCATAAAATGTAAGAACTTTTCTTAAAATCTAAGAACAAAATACGTAAATTTTTTTTTATGAATCATTTTTAAAACGTAAGAACACGATCATAAAATCTATGAATGAAATTCATAAATTGTTTTTTTTTTTTCAAAACAAAAAAATTCAATCAAACTTTTAAAATACAAATTTTACACAAAAACGTCAGAGGAGTCTGTAGCGTATGTGATAAGGAAGCCAGTAATATTTCTCTGCGATTGGGTTCCGGGGTTCGAACCCCAGTGCGGGTGAAAGTTTTTTTATTATAATTTTTTTTTTTTATTAGGAGAACACTCATGTTCCAATAGCAAGGACATACAATAATAAAATTAAGTAGTGCGTCTTAAAGAAAGTAAGCGCTTGATGCTGGAGAAAGGTTTATGAAACGCTAATGTCCCATTGGACAAATAAATACTTACCATAGCATGAAACTATGCTTAGGAGTCCCAAGAGAATACATAGCATGATGTTAAAAGCGACATAGAAAGGAACTCTCAACAATACTTTATTTGAAATTTACCATAAACCAGTCTAGAACCAAAAGGTGTAGATGAAATACAAACTGAAAATAATATTTTAAGTTGATGAAACCTTTTCTAAAAAATTATGAACGTTTCTTTAATTTTATGTAAACATACATAAAATATTTGATCTGTAGTTTTATGAAACGTCTTACGCATACGAAAAAGTTCTTAAAATTTAAGAACGGAAATTCATAAAAAAATTCTTCATAGAAAAATATTTATGAATTCATGTTCTTACAATTAATGAATCGTTATTAAAATCAAAAAATTTTAATGTAAAATTTTTATTTGAAAATCAATGAATTTCGATGTATGAATGCCGTTCATAAATATTATGATCAATATTTTTTTGTGTGTATAAGCGATGAAGGTCCGGGTCCAATATATTTTGTAGAAGGGACAATGAACAGCGAACAATATATGAACGTTATTAAAAATGTTCTTTGGCCTTATATGGAAAGCCTAAATTGTCCTGCAGATGGCTACACCTTTATGCAAGACGGAGCCCCTTGCCATACTTCCAGAAAAAGCACGAACTTAATTAATAACAGTAATATTTCTATTTTACCCTGGGCAGGTAATTCGCCGGACCTTAACCCTATAGAAAACTGTTGGGCGCTCCTTAAATCACAGGTATATGCTCGTAAGGACACGAACTTACAAGCACTTCGCCAAAACATTCAAGATATTTGGACAAATGATGAAGATTTGAGGAAAATAATAAAAAATTGTATTAGCAGCATTCCCCGTAGAATAAGGGATGTTATTATAAATAAAGGCGGGCTTGCTAAATACTAAATTTTTGGATTTGTTTTCACCTATTAATAAAAGTAGATATGGGCAATTCTCAGGAACCTTTAACCTATATATGTCAAAACTGTAAGTTGTAATTACTCAAAACAGTAATGATTTTTTGTGAATATTGGCCCGCGCTCATATTGTTCAAACATTAACAAGTATGTGCATTAAATTTTTTTGTAGAAATATATGGAATTCGCGCCAATTTTGAGCTCGACGTGCTACCATGTGCATTTTTTTCTATTTTTTTTCTTTTTTTTAATACTTCATTTATTTATTGAATCTTCTCTTCTTAGGAGACTAACAATAAGTTTAAAAATCTGAATCCTAAATAACATTATTATACATTATTATATAATATACAATATAATTTCATATTAAATGTGTCTCCAGAGTTTATAGGGACATTTGACATTCAAATGTAACTTCTGTACATGGTAGCACATCGAGCTCAAAATTGGCGCGAATTCCATATATTCCTACAAAAAAATTTTATCCACATACTTGTTAATGTTTGAACAATATGAGCGCGGGCCAATATTCACATATATAGGTTAAAGGTTCCTGAGAATTGCCCATATGTTAAATAAAATATTGAAATAAAAAAAAAAATTTTTTTAAAGTGTCTTACTAGTAATTTAAATGAAACACGAAATAAATTCTAAATTTTTGTAGTGTTCATAATTCAATGGCGGGGTACTGTATGTAAAAAATCGATTATGGGTTGCGAATATGTATTATCTATATCTCCAAAAAAAATTTATAATTTTTAAACGCCAAAATTTTTATAAGAGTTATTTCTAAAGCACACTTGGGTATCCATTTTGTAATAAAAAAAAAAGTTATGACAAAAAAGCATGTTTTTATGGCCAAAATGGGCCTTCAGTGGGATAAAATTGCTCCATTGGACTTTCTCGGAATGAAAAAAAAAAAAAAAAATTATGCAGATATCGTTTTTGAGAGTCCCTCTAACTTTTGAGATGGTTTCGGGATTATTTAATTTTGCTTCATACAAAATCGACCCGGTCTAATAGTAAGCTTTTTAAAATTGATTAAAATCGATTTTTTCCGCCAGAATACAATAGTGTGTCACGATAGATTCCCAGTGGATCTGCTATAATAAAATATATAACTTTTGTAAATAAAAATATTCTCAAAGTCTTAAGCTCGTTGCAGGTTTTTCCATAAACATCCACAGCTATATATAGATATTTTGAAAGGAAAATAAGTGATTAAGTTTCCGCAGATTAAAGTCCAATACTGACAAATCAAGTCAACAAATTGTCTGCGAGGTATTTTCACTTTTGTTTTTCCTTTCGTAGGACTTTGTTATCTTTATGTCATTTTAATTGATATATAAAAAATATTACAAATTCATATTTTACTGTCAATAAATGTTATTTTACAGCAGCAGCTTTTGATAACTCGTAAACATTTTTACAAAAACCAGACTTATTTGTTTGGCGCGCAAATGTTCGAGTATATTAATGACTTTTCAAAAAAAAAAAAAAAAAAAAAAAAATCGAAAGAAAGAAAATAATTCTTTCTGTTATACCGGCAATACTAAAATTAATTTGTAATATTTTAATTACAAAAATATTGAAAATTCGTTGATTACTTATGAAAAATAGCAATGATTACACAGATGTGGGTCAATGTCAAGGCTATGCTGTTGTCTGTGCTGAGATAAGGTGTAACCTACTTGATTCACGCTAATTACAAAACAATGGAGAAAGTACAAAGCTTCGTTGGAATATGAAAAGTCCCAGACAAAATTTTGATTATTATAGAATAACATATATAAACATATATACATACATACATATATGCGTGTACATTTGCTGACTCAATCGATTTACTTGGACTTTTCGCAAAATAAATTCTGAAAAAACAATAATAAAATGCAATTTACATGAAATCAAAACAGAAAAATAACTTTTTTGTGCGATTCCTGTCAAAATAACAACACAAATCATTTTCAGTTGATTGGCAAAATTTAAACAAATACCAAAAAAATAAACCAATTTTGTTTTCAAATATTAACCCAAACAAAAAAAAAAAAAAAAAAACGAATAATAATAATAATAAATATTAAACGTAGTAAAAACCATTGCAGTCGTCATCAAATCATCACACCCAAAGTGAATGACACCTTGTTGTCCAGAGTCAGTGCATATAGGTTGTTTTGTCGTTTGGTTTCCAATTCCAGGTGTATGACACTTACATTCGTTGTCATTCATTGTCGAAAAGTTTGAAGATTATTGGCGCACTATAGGTAGGTACTTACGAAGTGCTGAGTATCAAAATATTCGCATTTTTTGTTGTATTATTTTGAGACTCTTGGGAAAGGCAAATTGTGTTGCTTTTTTCGCCTTTTTATGAAAACTTTGATTTTTATATGTAATATTATATGATTAATGAAAAATTAAATTGAAAATAAAATATTGAAATATGAGCATATTGAGCGCAATCATGATTTTAGTTCATGCTAGTGCTATCAAGTTGAACTTTAAAAAGTGTTTTTTCAGGTTCAGGGAGCAGTTTGCAGTTTAGAGTTAATAATTATATAAAAAAAGCCTTCAATTCGGAATATATTCTATTGAAAATTGCATAAATAAGTCGATGGCGTAATTAGATTACAGCATAATTCCCTTATTCCTTAAGTATGCAAGCTCTAAGGCTCCATAATTAGCCATAAAGTACGAAAATGAAAAAAAGGTGCAGCTCCGTATTATTTGTAAGATTTCAAGAACCATTTCGATTTCTTAGTTTGTTTTTCTTTATCGTGACCTATTTGCTAAACATTTTTGTGTACTTAGTTAGAAATCTGTTGTCCTAAGGTCGCGTTATAGTAAAATTTATAGTAAAATTTATAGTAAAATTATGTAATCAGTTAATAGAAATAAATAAATTTTTAAAATTAATTATACACAGGGTTATTTTTATAAAAATCTACAATTGTGTGCACACACACACCACTATATGAGATGTTGCATTTTCTTTTCCCAATGTAAAATAAAGCACACGTTTCACCTTTAGACTCTGTTTTACGATTATTTACAATTTAAATTTAGTGCAATGCAGGCAGATATTTGAAATTGATAAGCTGCATTTAAAGCAAATTCGATTCTAGGAAAAAACTAGTAAAGGTGTAACCTTTGTCCTGGCCAAACATTAAATACCCTACACTGCAGTATTTTGAAAATTTTGCTTATATGGGAGGTGCCACGCCCTCTTGTCTAAGTTCACCCAGTTTTTGCTCAGAGCTTGCATTTATAGTCCTTAGTATTTGAGTGAAATTTAGTTCGATTATCTCAAAAAGCACTTTCAGCATAGAGTTTTGAAGCTTTTGCTTATGTGGGAGGTGCCACGCCCTCTTGTCCGAATTCACCTAGTTTTTACTCAGAGCTTGCGCTAACTATTTCTAGTTTTTGTGTGTATTTTGGCTGCATTGTCGTGGAAAATACTCTTAAAGTTGCATTTTGAACATACTTTTTGAATGGCGGTGGGTGTGTCCGTTGACCGATTTCGTTCATTTTCAATCTCTCGAGCTAACTTTGACAACCAAGGCAGAGTACCAAATTTCATTGAATTGTCTTGCTCAGTTTTCTCAAAAAATGTATTTCCACGCACAGACAGCCAGCCAGACAGACAGACAGCATGAACTATCGACTCAGGAGGTGACGCTGATCAAGAATATGTATATGGGCATATCCGAAAATAGTCTCCTCTTACATCACCCAGATCTTAAGAAACATTTTTTTTTTTTCATGTTCAATAACCAAATGTGGTGGAATATATTCCTAGACGTATAAAATGAAATTCCCAATAGGTGAACAAAAAAATTTCGACCCGAGAGGGTGTCAGGAGGTCGATTTATCAAAAATTTTTGGGAAAATCGATATTTCCGATAATATACGGGAAAGCACATATTTCACAAGTAGTAGATATGTAACGGGGCACCATTCCAAATATTCTGGTGTAAAATTCAGAAAAATCGTATGTGGGTCGTGGCGACAAAATGGGTTAAAAAGTCGAAAACACACGTAACAGGTCCTAAAATTCTGAAAAAATTCAAGTAAGTTCCTTGATAAAAAATAAATCGATTTTGTTACGATGTTTTTTTAATTTAAGAGCCCCCTACCGAGTAGTAAAAAACAAAAAACTCAAAATTTTGGGTAAAAAATTGGATTATTGTCGATATGCGATCCAGCACAACATAGCTACATATAAGGCAAGATAGCGGGACATCTAACAAATATTCTGTAGTAAAATTCAGAAAAATCGTATGTGGGACGTGGCGACAGAATGGGTTATAAAGCCAAAATCGCTCTTTACGCCCACATAACAGGTCCTAAAATTCTGAAAAAAATCAAGCGAATTCCTTGGCGAAAAATAAATTGACTTTTTGCATTCCGCCAAAAATCACGTTTTTTAGAGTTTTTCGTTTTTTACTCGGCATGGGTGACTTAAATCAAAAAAACATCATAAACAAATTCGATTTATTTTCCATCAAGGAATTTGCATGACTTTTTTCAGAATTACAGACCCTGTTACGTGGCCGTAATGAGCGAACTAAACTTCCTAACCCATTCTGACGCCACGACCCACATACGTTCCTTTCAAGTATTTTATTTTTAAAAATTTTCACTCCAAACTGCTGCGCAAAATGATTTTTCCACAAATGCAAAATTTTGTGTATATTCGATGATGGAGCGTTTTGACGTTTTGTCAACAGTTTTTATACAATTTTGGTATAAAATTTATAGTTTATAACAATTTTGGTTTAAAAGTTAAACGTTTTTGGTTTAGAATGACTTTATAGGAAAAAATTGTATAAATTAAATAAAAAAATTGGAATACTAAAGTTTATAAAAACAAAGAGTATAAATAAGTTTATACTTTATCCCTAAACTTTTTGCTGTGTGGATTTCCCGAGAAATCGGAAACAAGAAACCTCGGGAGACAAACTCTAAGCCAAAAAGTTATATCGGTTTAGGAGGTTACGCTGATCAAGAATATATACAGTTTCTATGCCTGCCACGGAAGGACGAAGTGAATATACCCTTGTCCAAATACTTTGCAAAGGAGGCATGAGATGTTTTTGGAAATCCAACTTAATTTAGTTGCATTTAATCTGATTTTTGGAAAATGGCTATTGATTGTTAAAAAAAAAACTTTTATTTAGAAGTATACATTAAGATCTCGAAAATGGCAGATACGATTTGAGAATTAAAGAAATCTTGAAAGGACAAGAGGTGACACTATCCACTAGTTCAAGTCCTAAAACTTTACACTGTATATCAAGAGCACATTTGCATAAGAATGCCAACAAAAACTTTTATATCCTTTTCGAAACTGCTTTCATCTATAACTAATTTCCATTTACGCACTTCTTTCAGCATAAATTTGCCGAATTATTCGAGCAATTCGTAGAACTTGTTAACACTTAACTTTTGCCTTTAGTATAAAGAACTTTAATTAATTCCCAATAGTCTTGGAGCAGCCGCCCAATAACAACGCCACTTAATCCTACACGAAATTTATTTATTATATGGTCAATGGACATTAAATTATTCTAATTGATCATTAAGACACAAAACAAGAACAACAACAACAACAATTATGGCATAAACATAACAGTTGGCAAGCGTGCGTGCGTAGAACCCGGTTCTAGGTCCGAAACAAATTACGTTTATTTCTTGATAATTTTACGCATACTACTAAATACTATTAGCCATAATGAACGTGTAGTTTTCATGATGATTGTTTTTACCGCCAAAAGCCAGGCTATCAACCTGTCAATAGAACAAAACATTATACACGATACATTGGTGCTACTCGTAGGCATAGATGATAGTATCGAGCATCGTGTTCCGGATATTTGTGAAGAATACGCAAATTTCTTTAAGATTTTAATGAATGTGGTGTGTGGGGTACAAACTGCCGCTGAATGCTGGTCGGAGATCTTTTGGATTGGTCCATTCGTCGCTTGTTTAGAATATTTTTGCAAAGTGGAATTCAAGGAAATGGTTTCGCTTTTTTTTACTTGTGTTTTATTGTTGTGGCTGGCTAATGGAAATGTGATTCTGCTCAATTAAGAATCGGTTAACGCGCGCCTTTTGGTTGATTTAAATTGGAGATATGTGATTTTATGGTTTTAAAATTGCTTCTTGATATTAAATGCTTTGATTTTGATTATGGAATTGGCAGTTGTGTATTTGAAATTAAGTTTTGAGTTGGATGTTATTTCAAGGTTACGGCCAATTTAATGTCCATTGACCCATTTGAAGATTACAAAATATGGCGACATTTTTTTAAGTTTTGATTGGCTATGTTTGGGCGAGAATTTTTTATTTTTTTGTTGAGAACCAACTCAAGAAATTTGGCGACATCTACACATAATGGTAAGAACAGTGGTCATTTAACGAAAACAGCAAAGAAATACTTTTCTAGAGATGCCGTGTGAATTTGTTTAAATGATAAGCGTGAATATGTGCAGCAACATTTTAATGGATTTTAAAAATGCTATAAAATATATATGTAACTTTTCATATCGATAATCCTATAAGAGTTGAGATTGAACAGAGGGCGTCACACATCCCATATGTACATTAAGGGTGTTTTAGTGCACGAATTTTGTATTTTGATACTTGACACCCCTCAATTTTGTGAGGTTGAAAAAAAAAAACGATTTTGCAAAAAAAAATTTCGGGTGAGGGTAAGAATCGGCGCATCGAGGTCAAAGATGAGAGAAAAGAAGAGACAATTTACTTACAGCCCAACAAGAGGGGCCACCTCTAGAGGGTTCAAATGTATGACCGACGCACATTATTTTTTCTCCCTACCTCTTATCTCTAACCCCTAAGGGGGCTTCCATACAAAATTGACATTTTTAGGAAATCGACCCCCACCACTCCAAGGGTGCCCCTAGAAGGGTCAAATGTATGGCCGGTCCCTAATATTTTTTCTTCCGCAACATTTTTTCCCAGCATACTTATCCTCTATCTCTACACGGAAAGAATTTTGAGCTAAAAACAATCCCAAACCAATAAATTTTGGGTGTGATTTTCAGCTTGTCCATAATTTTCTTGATATCAAGTAATAATGTGCTTGTTTATCAAAAAAATGAATATGCCCATTTGAGCTCAATTCAATTCAATTTGGGATTGTTCGTCAAAAATTTGTAAACGCATTTGTGCTTAATTTCAGCCCTTTTGTACTTGTTTATAAAAAAAAAAAATATTCCCATTTTTTCTTAATAATTTCTTATATATGAACATATGAATATGACCATTTTTGCCAAATGCAAGAAATATCATTCCATTTTCCAAAATCAATGTACCAAAATGTCCAAAGACACCTCAGTACATCGTATCATCCCATTATGGGATGTCAGGAGTATTTACTCTATTATAAATACCCAATTCGACTGTCGAGCAGGAATTATTTAAGCAGTAGATGACATAGTCATATTGAGAATTATAAACACACAGAATAAACACAAATGAAAATTTATTTTATGATAAACAATCTCAAAAGGGCTTGAATTAAGCAAAAAATGGGCTTATTTATTTTTTTTGATAAACAAGTACAAAATGGCATGCATTGAGTACAATTGGTCTTAATTATCAAAATTTATATTATGCCCAAATTTGAGCTTGAATTGCGAACAAGTTGGGCGTATTTTGGAATGATTTTATGCTATATTGGGCTTAATTCTGAATATTTAATTTAAGAACGATTTGAGCTAGATTTTAGAACATTTTTTTCTCTCCGTGTAGCTCTTTAGGGGGCTCCCATACAAAATTGACGTCATAGACATAAAAAATATGGAAAAGAAATCGTCAAATAGGCCCATAACTGCCCAGGAGTCAAATATATGACCGACCCCCAGCATCCCCCCTCCAAAGTTTCACAGCTTACCCACCCCCTATTTCCAATAGTTAAGGGTTACGGTTTTTTTAAAAACCCCACTGCCCTAACTGGACCATGGGTACCCCTAGAAGGGTCAAATGTATGACCGACCCCCATTATTTATAGGAAAATTTATAAAAAAAAATTGTATGGCAGCCCCTTTCAGGGTTGAAAATAGGGGGCAGTTATGAGGGGGAAAAAAATATAGGTCGCAAAAAAATAATGGGGGTCGGTCATACATTTGACTCCTCTAGCAGTGACTTCTGGGCAGTTGTGGGCGTATTTGACGATTTCCTTTCCATATTTTTCGTGTCTATGACATCTATTTTGTATGGGAGTCCCCTAAAGAGTCAGAGATAGAGGGTAAGTATGCTGGGAAAAAATGTTGGGGAGGAAAAAATATTAGGGACCGTTCATACATTTGACCCTTCTAGGGGCACCCTGGGAGTGGTGGGGGTCGATTTCCTAAAAATGTTAATTTTGTATGGGAGCCCCCTTAGGGGTTAGAGATAGGGGGTAAGTATGCTTGGTAAAAATGTTGAGGGAGAAAAAATAATGTTGGTCAGTCATACATTTGACCCCTCTAGAGGTGAGCCCTAAGCATTTGTAGGGCTGTATGTAAATTTTTTCTCTTTTTCTCTCACCTTTGACCTCGATGCGCCAACCTTTAACTTCACTCCACCCCAAAAATTTTTTTTGCAAACTCATTTTTTTTTTTCAATCTCACAAAATTGAGGGGTGTCAAGTATCAAAATGTTGTTACTATGGATCTCCATACATTCTTAAAACACCTCTAATGTACATCAAGGTGGATAATACCGAAAAAAAAAATTGTTTTTGGGTAACAACTGAAATATGTTTTTTGATATATTGTAAGGCCCTTTACAAAATAATTTGACTAAGATGAAAATTCTATATGACAGAACTTTTTGGGGCAAAAAAAAAAAAAATTTATATATGTAGGTATGAATCTTTTTCGTTTGGTTACATAACCTGGAAAAATTTTCAAAAAATTTTACATCAAAAAAAAATTTTACGTTTTCTGCTGTTAAATTTAAAAATATTTAAAATTTTCAAATATACCACCATTAAAGTATGCTATGTTTTTTTATTTTTGCCATTTGAAACAAAACAAACAAACAAGGCATATGGCGTTGAATTTTGTCGACATCTGAAGCAGAGTACTTCACTTATGTACGTTCAGCACTACATACTCAGAAAATATAAAAGTAAATTGACATACTTTCAGGGTCTATGTATTTTAAATAGGTGCACAGCAAATAGTGTTAAACCAAATTTTAATGAATACAAATCCACACCAAATTTGGTATAAAATCTATGCTACAATTCGGTATACAAACCGTTTAACCGTTCGTATAAAATTTATACAAATAAATTATTAATACAATTCACACTATTTTGGTTTAAATTTAATAGTATCATCATACAAAAATCTTTTATACTATTTTTGTATAAATTTTATATAGAAATTCATATGAAAATATTTTAAGACATTTTATACAAAATTCATATTGTGCTATATAAACCAATTTCCTCTGAGCTTTTTCGATAAAAATTTATTGAGAATTTATGAAACTTGGTACTGTTTCAGTCCCATTGTGCTGGGTACTAAATTATGCGCATTATGTAACACAACGATAAATGATGTTGTTTTTATCGTTTTTTTTTTTTGCGTCAGCGTCTCATAAAAAAATTTGCAAAGATTATTCCCATCTACGCAGTTTTTGCGAATTTTGAACTTTCTTCTTCTTTTTTTTTCAATCTTTAACATACCTATTAATAAAGATGATTATGTATACCTTTATGTTGTTTACGAAAATCTAGAATATTCTATGAAAATCTGTAAGATCCGCAGGCTCATGAGAGAATTGAAAACAAAAGCAAAAACATTTCACAATAGAAATATAGATTGATAATAAAAATGAAAATAACAACATAAATAATGCTCAACAATCTCTTTTCGGGGAAAAGAATAATAAAATTTTTGTTTTTTGATCGCAAAAAAATAGACGCTTAGAAGAAAGAATTTATACGAAACGCCATCATCATTGTCGTCACCGCGAACGCCATCACCATCACCATCAACATCATCATCATTAACAACCAATTCAATAAATCTTTGCTGCCATCCTTATGGCCTTGAAAGAAACATCGTACGACCAAAGATTATGTAATGTGTTATTTGTAGAAACGCAAAATGTAAACAAGATGATGGCGCAAAAGAAGCAGACGAAGAAATTAAGTGGATGAAATTGTTTAAGCCGAAGAGAATGGTTGTTGGAATGCGTATTGGTGTGACATTTGTTGGATTTAATGGTACTTAATAACTACACGTAAAAATACAAGTGAAACAGGTAAAAAAACAGATTATAAAAAAAAAAAAAAAAAAAATTGGTTCAAATTGGGCAAAAGGGCGCGCAGTGGTAGGTATTATTACTACCGTTAATAGTTTTTCTAAAAAATTATATTTTTTCTTCGAAATAATGAGCCAAAGTCACTTAAAGTTTGTACGTGTGAAACTGATAAGCTTTCTCATACGACTCAGTGTTGTATTTTTATAAACTAGTAACGCCGATGGCCAAATTTTGAGAATTCACCTAAATATAGATACACCTACTCCGAGTACCGTTTTGTATAAAAGAAAGCTATGAGTATGGACTGAACTCTATGCTTGTAGTTACCCCTTTTGGATGCAGAAGGCTTAGTGTATCTCTAAACCGAGTTACATAAAAATTGGTGTGGTGCTTAAGCCGTGATAGCCTATTTTCTTTTGGGAGCAAGGCACCTTCTACTAAAAAACAAAAAAAAACATGTTATTCCTTCTCGAAATTCAATCTATCTCCATTGCGTGACAATCTTTTTATCTCTTTACGATCGTGACACCGCTCAGATATAAGTTTTTCTTTAGTTTTTTTCCTCAATCCTTGGTCCATCGCTACACCAAATTTCATAAGAACCGCTGTTATATTTAGTCCGTTATGAAGACAAACTCAAAAATACCGTGAAAAAGTTCTGCCGATGCCATTGTATAACTGCATTCCAAAAGTATCGAAAATTATTGAATAAATCAAAGAATCCGTTACTGAAAGACGTCCAAATATAGGTAAAATTCCAAAAGTACCGAAAAACATCTAAAATATCGGAAAAAGTCTAAAAGTATCGAAAAGCATCCAAATTATCAGTAAAATTCCAAAAGTATCGAAAGCCATCTAAAAAATCGATAAAAATCGAAAAAAATCGAGAACTACCTTTAAAATCGCTTAAAGTCCTAAAGTGTCGAAAAACATGAAAAATATCGGTAAAAGTCGAAAAGTATTAAAAATCATCAACAAAATCGGTAAAAGTCGAAAAATATCGAAAAACATTCAAACTATCGGTGAAAGTCGAAAAGTATCGAAAACTATATACAAAATCGGTAAAAGTTGAAAATCAAAAACTATCTACAAAATCGGTAAAAGTCGAAAAGTATCGAAAAACATTTAAAATATCGGTAAAAGTCGAAAAGTATCGAAAACTATCTACAAAACCGGTAAAAGTCGAAAATCAAAAACCATCTAAAAAATTGATAAAAGTCGAAAAGTTGTAATAGATTCCCCTATCGATTGTGCCATTTCAATGCACTAATTGAAATAAGGGAATCTATTACAAAGCATCGAAAACTATCTACAAAATCGGTTAAAGTCGAAAAGTATTGAAAAACATTCATAATATCGGTAAAAGTCGAAAAGTATCAAAAATCATCAGCAAAATCGGTAAAAGTCCAAAAGTATCGAAAAACATTCAAAATATCGGTAAAAGTTCAAAAGTATCGAAAAAAATCCAAAATATCAGCAAAAGTCCAATATATCGGAAAAGTTCAAAAGAATCAAAATTCATCTAAAATATCCAAAAGTTTCGAAAAACTTCTGAAATATTCGTGCAGAACATCGAAAAAATACATCGAAAAAGGTTTTAAGAAGCAAGGAATACATTGATCCTGTTTTTAAATGCCTTAATGGCATCTTATGAGAATAATTTTTTGTTTTCAACATGTTAAAAGTAAAAAAATGCTGTCGGACAAAAATTTTTGGGCGTTTGACGAGTCGGACACGCCAAATATGCCAAAGTTTCGAAATAAAAAAATTTATTACCACAGAGCCATTTTTTGCAGATTTGGTCAATAAAAATATTCAAAATCAAGTGGTAACATTGTCGGACAAAAAATGTCATTTTAATTAACAACAAAGTGAGTGAACAAGCACTAAAATATTTTTTATAAAGAGAAACAATATATTTTTTGCCAAAATGGTACATAAGTAAGGGAATAGTGTCGCGTGTGGGCACCATTTTGATTTCGACTCATATATCTGTGGCAGGAAGGAAAAACTGCTTAATTCGACTTAAGCAAAAATTAAGTTAAGAACACCACGACGTTTGCAGTATTCAAAGGATCCCTGAACAAAATTTGAATAACATTGTATAATTTTTGGGAAAGTTATGGATGGGGGAAATTTGACTTATCTCATTAAGACGTACAATCTCATTTGGAATAATAACTTAAGTCGGGTTATGATTTGAGGCATTTCAAATTGTGTTAAGGAATAAGAGCTTAAAACAACTTAAGTTATTTTTCCAAATCAAAATATAGAGTTGAAATACTCATCAACAAACAACGCCAAAACAGCTTATATCGACATAAGCGTTTTTTCCAAGATACACAATTGACTGTGATATAAATTATTCTGAGATAAGTTATTTTTCCAGCGGAATTATTTTTGTTTACTAATTCTTAAGTGAGTTAAGTGGTTTTTCCAAGCAATTCAAAAGAGTAAATGAGGTTACTAAATGTATTGAAGATGTTTTTCTCTTTGCAGAATCTAATATTTATAAGTAGATAAGCGATTTTTCAGTAAGATATAGGAAATGAAAAGTGATATAAAAACATGGTTTTTTCTATTAAGTAGTTTTTATAAAAGGCAATTATGGACTTTTAATTTAACTGTACACGATGGCAAAACTAACGTTTTATATTGTTTTATGTGGCACGAAGCTTTGATCAAACGTGGAGGCAATGAAATTGCTTCGTGCTTGCTCAAACATTTGCAACTTTTAGTGGAAAAAGACAGTCAATCAAAAACAGTAATTTTTAATAGCGATTCTTGTGTGGGATAAAACAAGAATTCTTTCCTGAGCACTATGTTCATGAGTCATGAATCATGACATTCCTTCAAAACAGCAAGTCAATCAAAAACATTGAGCATAAGTTTTTAGTTGTAGGTCACACACATATGGAGTGTGATGTGGACCACGCTTTAATAGAACGAAAAAAAAAGAATACCAATGTCAAAATACACCATCTTCGCGATTGGTGTAATTTCGTTAGAAGCGTTGGGGTGAGAAATAAATTTGAAGTTGTTGACATGAGTTCAGAAGACTTTATAAATTTTTCTTCCATCAAAATTTATTTAGAGAAATAAGGACACAAATTCTGAAATCTTTACGTGGAAAGACGTGAAATGGTTGCAGTATTCAAAAAGAGCTTTTGGTAAGATACAGTTTAAAACCTCTTAAAGTCATTAATATTCTCAAGCGAAGTATTAATACTGGAAACCTCACCGAAATACCTAAACTACCTGCTGTAATAAAAATTTCGTCTAAAAAGAAAAAAGATCTTATTGATCTCTTCCTGTTCATTGAACCATGTTTTCATTCATTTTACAACAATCTCGTCACGGAAGGAATACCAGACATACATTCTGATTTAGTTGAAGATACAGTGAAGGGGTCAGAATATGCCCGAGGTAAGCATGCCTGTCGTAAGAGGCGACTAAAAGCGGGTGACCAGCCAGGGTGTGGAAGGGCATAGCGTTGGACAGCGTTGTGCCTTGAAAGAAAACCCACAATGCCCGTAACTGGCACTGACAAGGCGAGTCGATGCCGCCTTAAAATAAGCATCTTGTCAAAGTCAAAATCCTGAAGCGTCTGAACCAGAGTGGGCGGCTCCCAGGTCAGCGTCTGTTCCAGATTGGGCGGCTGAAATTAAAAGTGAATTTGGCCACTATATTTGCAGCGCTTGCCGGATCCAGCTTTAAGCTTATAACTTACTGTGTGGGGCGTTGCCGGGAAGATTATACTAATGAAGCATGGATCGAAAAACGATGGGAAATAACTCTCCAAGTGGTACCCACCAGAGTGTGGTTAATCCACCTGCCTCGGCAGCATGCACATCGGATTTGGAGGTGCAAGAAACATGCATAGTTAGGAATGATTCTCCTATAACTGGAACCAATATGGTTCCTCAAAATTTTAAAATCCTTTCGATGAAAACTCGAACACGCATCGGCTCTTGGAATGTCCGAACTCTAAATGAACCAGGCAAAATACACCAAGCCGTTAGAGAACTCCACAATTGGCCCTATGCTCCTCCTAGGAGTTAAAGGAGAATACATACATACATACATACATGTTTATTGAATATTTTTAGTTATTAGCTTTGAAAATAAAACTATTATTACTTAAATGAATTGCTTATATTTTTCATAATTCATTGAATTGCATTTGGAAAAACATCTTATATCCACATATCATGAAATTCAAATTATATTGAATTTGGAAAAACAGCTTATTTGGACATAGGTTGTGCGAAGTCTTATTCTTTTGTTTAGAAAAACCGCTTAAGTTTTATTTTCAGAAATAACTCATTAATTTGAGCGATTTACATATTGAAAGATGTAACAATTTATCCCTTAAACAACAGAGGCTCTGTGGAAAATGATAAATTTTACTAGGGGTTACACAATAATTTCAGAATTAACTTTAAAGCTTAAAAGTGATCTCCTGCAAAACGAAAAAATCAGACTTAAGCAGTTTTTCCTTATCACCACAGATATTTTCACCAAATGTATATTACGCAGACAATGGAAAGCTAGAGATTTTAGCTGACTACTAGTGAAGAAAGTAAATTGATTTCGTCAATTAGAAAAATTATTTCAGAAAAATAGTGAAATGATCGTTTTTGACAAAAAAAAATTTTTAAGTCGGTTGTGGGCACCCTTAAAAAATCGGCTTAAAATGGGAAAATATGAAGTTAAACTCCATCAAATGGAGAAGAAAGCATTGACTCACACGAATTCAACAAATTTTGCTAAACGGTTTCAACAAAATCAGCGACATTGAAAACGTTTGGACCGAATGGCATCATGCCTGTTGCCCTGAAACCAGACTTGATTGTCTTCGATTGTTTTGCAGACTAAACCGGCTAGGTAACGTAATTTCTAGACCTTGTTGACATTGCTCTTCTGCCAAGCATGACTTATTTTGCACCAATTCTTTTCCGCCATCTGCTCCTCGGTCCACTTGTCTGGAAGCTCAATACCGAGATTTTTTACAAAGGGGATGCCTCCTTACCTCCCACACTTAATGAAAACAACTTTTTTTCTGCGATATCTTTAACGAGCCTATTGGTTCTTTCCTTTCCACTAGAAAAGTCTATAAAGGGATAAGAACACCATTTTAATTCGATATGTTGACATCCACTACGATATTTCAGTAAATTACACGCATTAAATAAAAAAAGGGGTGCCCACAACCGACTTTGACAGCCACTTTGAAAAGCATTAAGCAAACTCTGTTGTGTGAACATTTTGGTTGGATTCGGTTTTGAATCACGAAATATCGCACTTGGAAGTTATTGAAAAAACTTTTGTGTTGACTTTCACTAATTCAAAAATTGTTTTCTTCTCAGTACAAAGCAAATGCGTCTGTTTACGCCGCATTTGTTTTCTGTCAAAAGTTACGGAGGGTGTCCACACCCGACCTAGTCCCTTACATACGGCTTCAAGCAAGTTAACTATAGCTTTTTTCTAGCAGTTGCTAATATGAAATGTTTCATACAGCATTTTTGCTGTTTAAAGTTACACTTTGGGCCTACCGTGTTACTAACCACAAAGAAAATTTCAAACTTTTATAGTTTTCTTTTTCGTCCCTACAGGAAATTTAAATGAACAACCATTAAATGAAGTTAAAGTATTTTGTTTATTAAGCAATTACTCGATGGTCTGACCTTTGTTAGCCATAACCCGCCGAAGTCTACAATCAAAATTGTTACCCATACATCAATAATAGCAGCTTTAAAGTCCTTCAAGCTTCTGTATCTGTATTCCTTGAGTCGCTGTACCATATATCCCCATATGCAGAAATCCAAAGAATTGCCATTCATCCTTAGGTATAAAATCTGTCAAATTTTGCTTACACTAGGCTTGAACCAGTTTAGCAGTGTGAGCAGGTGCACCATCCTGCTGGAAGCAATAATAGTCTTCAACGTACATCGCCTGAACACTAGGCTTCAAATTTTTCTGTAAAACTTCTTCCAGGTAATACTGAGCGTTTATTTTAACTCCTTTGTCAATGAAGACTAGCGACAATTTACCTTTGCTGGATATGGCACCCCAGACCATAATAGTGAGGCCATGCATTTTCTTTTTTTTTTAAAGGCTTTCATAATGAGGTCGCAACGCAAAAGGAGCTGTATAGATTCTCGTTTCATTCCTACATTTTTGGCCATCTTTCGAGCTGAACGGTCACAATTTCTTCGGATTCTTTCGCGTTCGCGGTACGGACGTTCCTTTTTCTCCCACTTTTTACGATCTTCTATGGAGACAGTATCAACAAACCGCTTAACGGTATAATATATATAATTCCTCTCAACTCCTAAATGTGACAACTCGCGGAAGATGGCTCCACAACTTAAACCACTTTTGAATTTATTTACAATTGAAGAGCGTATATCAACTATGCCGAATTACTTTCTACTCTCGCGTCTTATACGATTTGAATTTATATTTCCATATAACTGAAATATTACAAAACATTGTGCAATGAAAATTTTACTAATGCTACTATGTTTCCAAAAGATACAGTGCTTCAAAGTTTTGTATGAAGACATATTTGTCACACTGTAAATATTATCTGACGATTGCCGAAAAAATTTTTGAAATGCATAGCACTTTCAAATTTCACCTAAGTATTTATGGCCACGATTTGCCACTGTGTATCGCCATAATATCGTTTTAAATTTATAATTTTAATTATGATTTCAAAATATTGACTATTAATGGCAATGTCTTAATTTTACTATAATCACAATTTATTTGTTTATTTGCCCAAACTACCAGCCACATCATTAATTTAAGCATCGTTGTTTTTAACCACCACCACCACCTCCAGTTCATTCACTCGCACAATTTATGATTATTTTAAACATTTATTCATTAGTTATTTCTCACATACTTAGGTACCACCCGGTTTCAACAAAAACAATTTCATTCATTCGAACAACGTAATTCCCCACACGCAAAATATTCTCGAACGCTCTCTTCTCAACTTGAGTTTCGCCTCGAGAACCCCAAAGAAGAAGAATATTAATTGTTCTATGGTCATCAAACTAATCTGAGATAAACACAAAAAGTTTAAATTTTTTATAAACAAAATGTTGAAATGATACAACCCTTCTGCCGCAATAATAACTACCCGTAGAACTACTACGGTCAATGAACGTCTCAAGGTTAAGACTGAAAGAAACCATTAAAAACCAAATAAATAAATTTAATAAAATCAATTGTAGACAACTTTTCACATTAAGTTACGCGCAACTTTAAAAGTTCATTGCTTTTTTCTCCACTAGAACATAGCAACAACAACAAGAAAAAAAAACTAAAAATTTTATTTTACAAAAACTTTAAATTTATAAACAAAAAACAAATCGTGTAAACAAATTTATCAAAACTTTATTTGTCATTTTTATTTTTTACTACGTTGCCCTTCAACAAACCCTTCAGCTTGCGTACAGAACTTATAGAACTAAGCCAACGCACCGCTCCGTATGAATCAGCAATGATCCAACGCAAGCACTCTGATCATCTGAATATTCTCTATGACACCTGCTCGAAGTGGCGTTTATTAGACCCTACAACCTTTATATTGTGTACCCCTACTAAATACTATGATTTTTTAACGACTTTTTGTAGATTCTTTATGGATTGCTACTGCTGCTCGCGTGTGTCCGATGTCAGGAATTGAAACTGAAACCACGTGGTGATACGCTCCGCGCGCCGTAAACGACAACAACAACAATACAAAAACCACAATTCTTTAATGCTCGCACTGACTGTGGAATGTTGTTTTGGTTTATTAATTAATGAGGTAGGCGGCGGCATCGTATTCTGATGCTAAATTTTGTATTATTAAGTTTTTTTTCTCTTGTGGTATTTTTTTTTCAAAATTTTTTTATTTTTTGCATGTTTTCAATTTCATCAGAATGAAAATGAAATAATTTTTATCGATTTTTAAATCTTCCATTCACGGGTGGTTTAATGAACTCATTAGAATTTTGTATAGTTAAAGTAGTTACTTAGTAATAAGAAAAATAGCAAGCGCGTTTTTATAGTTTTTCTACCCAATAATATTTTTCACATAATTCCAAACGTTCTCTATAGGGTTTAGATCAGGCCTTTGAGGTGGCCAGTCCAAAACATGGATTTTTTCAGCCCCTACCAAGTTTTGCACTAATTTAGCTGAATGCCTTGGATCATTATCCCGCATAAAAATCCAATAAACTGACATGGAATCAAATGAAAATGACTCCACCGTATCCGAATTGGTCCAATATGCCATCAATTTTGACTAATGGTCCCAGTCCATGCCAAGAAAATGCGTCCCATACCATGCAATATCTCCACCGGACTTAACGCTTTTGATAGTGTATTTTGGGTAGAATTCTTGGCATTTGGAGCGATGAAACTATAATTAATCGCATTGGACCTGATGGGAAAACATTTTTGCATCGTCCAAAATGTTAAGAGTTCAACTCAATGTACACCACAAATAGCGTTAAGCAAGGTGGAAGTTGTGTCATGATTTGCAGCAGATTTTCTTGGCATGGAGTGGAACGATTGGTCAAAATTAATAGCAAATTAGACCAATTCGGATACTTTAGCTTACTCCAGAATATGATGGAGCTATTTCTATTTGATTCCATGCCAGTTAATTAGATCTTTATGCAGGATAATAATCCAAAACATTCAGCTAAACTAGGAAAAAAATGGGTAGGGGCTGAAAAAATCCATGTTTTGGAGTGGCCACCTCATAGACCTGATCCAAACCCTATAGAGAACGTTTGGAATTATGTCAAAAATATTATTGGGTAGAAAAACTATAAAAATTTGGAAGAAATTTGGGCGAGAATTCAGAAGCTTGGTATTCCAGTCCAAGGAGCAGATGCCAAAAACTTGTGGAGGGCTTGCCTCTTAGATGTCGCGAAACAATCAAAATACTAACGTTATAAGTAATTACAAGTTGCTCTAAGCAGATTATTCAATATGGTTGCTTTCCTTTTTCATAGGACTTCACAAGTGAGCTATTTCTTTTTCCAGGTGTTTCTGCATCTTCAAACGCTTAAATGGCTTTAACAGAGCTAAATGAAGGAAAATATTTGAAGTTTGAGGTTTTTTTAGACCTATGAATTCCAAATTAATTTTTTACTACAATAATGAAAACTTATTCATTCGTTATCTATATATATAAAAATGAAATGGTGTCCGTATGTAGCTTATGGACGCGGAAACTACACGGTCGATTTACACGAATTTTTTTTAAAATTGTTTCTTATGGTCTGTAGAAGGTTCTTAAGGGGGTGGGATGCTGCTGAGGGGGACGGGGAATGCACCCCCCATACAAAAAAAATACAAAAAATGCTATATCTCTGCACTTATACAAGCTATGATTATAAAAGTTGGTGAACTTATGCATAATGTATCTACCATTCACAATGCAAAACTTGGCGGATATTAGGTGTGGGAAAATTGCATCCTCTTTACAAAAAATATACAAAATGCTATATTTCTGCACATATGTCAGATATCGTTATAAAACTTGGTACATACATGGTTGTATATTCTATCTACCATTCACCTTGAACAATTTGGGGGGAGGAGAAGGGGAGTTGCAACTTTCATACAAAAAATATATAAAAAAATATATAAAAATATCTGTACATATGGGAGCTATGATTATAAAAGTGGATACATGGATCTTAAAATCCTTGGTGATTGGAAGAGAGGGACGATGGAGATGGACTTCATACATAAAGGGCATCGGGAACGGGCGAACGAAGTCGCAACCAGGCCAGCTAGTTCTAAATAAAATACATTTTTGTTAAAATAAACTCAATCGTGCTATTTCTTTTTCCATAGCTGTACCTGTTAGTGAAAATTAAATAAACAATTTTTAGACCAGTACAATACTGTCTGTAAATCATCACCAAAATTTAATGATGCAATTTTACAAATAAACCAGCAGTTGTTGGTTTTAGCTGCATCGTCATTCCCGATTATATAATGAATAATACGATATAATGAATTCGTTCTTTGAAGGGCGTGGCATCACCCATTTTTTCCAATGAAAATTAGTTGTCCCCGTGTCCTTTGCATATACATAATTCAAATTTAATTTATCTTCATGAAATATATGAAGCAAAACACGTCAAGCGTACTAGATGAAAATTTTTTTGTGCAAGAACAATAATCCGGGAGGATTTGGTTCCAGTACCATTTGTTGTTAAAAAAAAGGGTGTTGAAGCTGGCGTTTTTAGTCATTTTCATGAAAAGTGTGTTTTTCAAAAATTTATACCTTACACCAAAGTTTGTAAATTGATTTATTTAAGCAACTGATCCCATTCTTTTTTTTTTAAAAATTTTTTTAAAAATGATTCAAAGAAAAAAAAATTTTTTTTTTTAACTTTCTAAAAATTCCTTAAAATTGTACACGTATTTCTTGGACAATTCTAAGCATTTTATGCTTAGTACACTTTTTTCGTAAAATTCCTTCCTCTTGAGTAAACAAAAAGTTTTTCCTGCCGCGGTCGTTCAAAAGCCAAAAACTCTTATTTAGCAACCGAATCCCATCTTGAGTCATACATCATTTTAAAGCTTATAAAATATGCTTCAATTTAAAGTACTTTTAAAATAAATCTAAGGGGGGTTTTTTTAAAAAAATTTAAAAGTATTTTTAAGTTTAAAAAATTAAGGTGAAATACCGTAATTCGGGATATGAAAATTTTAATTTAAAAAGCTGTTAAATGGTCCAGTAACCGGTGGATTCCATCGTCCAGATCATAAGTAGTCTGAAAAACTCCTGACATCCACACGATGCCTCCCAAGCTCATATACAGCCGCAAAATCATGACGGAGGGGACATTTCATGAATAATTGAGCATTACGCATACAAAGCAAATCGCCAACTCTTGCTACTGGGCACAATCGACTAAGTTTGACACATTCTTCATTCCAAAGAAAATTCCACTTCTCACCAATATTTTGACCGTGACGGAGGAGACATCGACTTTTTTCCCGTACTGTTGTCATTTTGTTTCGACCGCAGCAAGTACATGGGAACATTTGGATAGAATTCCTATGTTATTTTTGTTTCTGGGATGTATGTACATTACTAAAAATGTTAATTTTGAAACAGTGTCGTGGTGGGATGGTCGAAATTTTACTTCTATCGCGCAAAACACCTATGGGACAGGTTTTTTTCGGCATTTCGTGACATTCATATATGGGTTGTTAGGGTTCTCTTATAAGGAAAATATAATTTAAAAAAGGAAAAAAAAGTTATACAAAAATTATTGGTCTTATTGTAGTACAGTAGGCTTAAAAAAAATGTTGGGGGTGTATAGGCTGGTCGCATTTTAAATTTTTTTTTTTTTGAGGGGTAGAATATTTCACAAACTATAAGCGATACAGCAATTTTGCGTCCAGTTTCAGATTCAGCACTAGCAAATAAAGGGTGTTTTTTTTGGGGTATAGAACTTCGAATTGAAATAAAACACAAGAAAATCGTTTTAATGTCCATCAATTTGGCTTTATTGGAAGGATAATTTTATGCCATTAATGTTTAAATATGATTTCAGGCATGTGACCGCCGCGGCTGGCTCGAATAAAGCCAATTCTACAGGTCCAATTTTCAACCACTTTTTCGAGCATATGGGGCCGTATGTCGGCAATAACGCCACGAATGTTGGCTTCCAAGTCCCCTAACGTTTCTGGTTTGTTGGCGTAGACGAGCGACTTCACATATCCCCAAAGAAAATAATCCAATGGTGTCAAATCACACGATCTTGGTGGCCAATTGACAGGTCCATTCCGCGAAATTATGCGCTCATCGAATGTTTCCTTCAATAAATCGATTGTGACGTGCGCTGTGTGGCATGTAGCGCCGTCTTGTTGGAACCACAACTCATCCACATTCATGCCATCCAATACGGGAACAAAATAGTCGGTTATCATGGCTCTATACCGGTCTCCATTAACGGTAACTGACTCTCCAGCATTATTTCGGAAGAAGTATGGCCCAATGACTCCACCAGCCCATAGAGCACTCCAAACAGTCAGTTTTTGTGGATGTAATGGCGTCTCAAGGGTCTCATGTGGACTCTCTTCACTCCAAATGTGGCAATTTTGCTTGTTGACGTAGCCATTCAACCAAAAATGAGCCTCATCACTGAACAAAATTTTGCGATGAAAATCAGCATCGAGATCAATCTCATTTTCGGCCCATACACCAAAATCACGATGCATTGCATGGTCTCGCGGCTTTAATTCTTGCACAAGCTGGATCTTGTAAGGTCGCAAGCCAAGATCTTTGCGCAAAATCTTCCATAAAGTTGATGGACAAAGCTCCAATTGCTGTGCACGGTGGCGAATCGATTCATTCGGGTCCTCTTCAACATTTTGCTCTACAGCTGTTCTGCTGGATCAGGCCAAAAACGCACTAAACGAAAATAATTGGAATTTTCGTGTTCACCAACCCCAAATTAGTTTAGAAAATATAGCTACCAAAATATTTTCTTATCAAATTAAAAATTAAGAAGAAATTCTGGCATGTTCTGAAATCTGATTTACTTCGGAATCGGAATGAAAGCAATCTTTAAGAGCTCCGCATTTCGATAATTAACACCAAATCGGATTTATGTTTCGGTAAATTGAATAGGAACCATAAGTTAATTTTATTTGTTGAAATACAAATCCGATTTGTCGCAATGCAGAGCTCTTGAAGACTGCTTTCATTCCGATTCCGATGTGAATCGGATTTCAGAACATGGCAGATTAATTAAAAAATTGATTTTTTTTTCTTAACTTTGAGATAGGCTCCATTTCTTAAAAATTTATATTTTTTAATAATTTTTATTTTTAATGATTCAACATTTGATTCTCTACAATATAAAGCTTTCAGAACAAATATTTCGCTCTTTGAAAATTACAAAAAAACAATTTCTAGAAAAAACGTCTTGAAAATTTTCTTAAAAACTTGCAATTTTTGTACCGACGCAGCAACAAACTTAATTTTTAGACCAAAACTTTCTAAGAAGGTAATGCTGGTCTAGTTATTCTCCACAAAAGTTGACTTAAAAACATCTCGAAAAAATCAACAGTTTCGAAGTAACGAGCAGTCAAAGCGATTTGCCCTTTTTAGTCCATTTTTCCACCTTTGATCGAAAACCGGCTTTGTTTTTTCCACTACAGACTCCTAATTTTTTTTTTTTTAAATCTAATTTTTTTAAATTCTGCTTTCAGGAAATGGACGGATAGCAACCAAAATCACAATTTCATGCATATGGGCACTCTAATACACATATGTTATATAAACAATCAATGGAAATCAATACAAAATAATTTGATATTTAATTTCCTTGACGCCACTGACTATTCTTTCAAATATCTTAATCCAGGAATATTTGCTTATATACAAAAGCAAAAGATTACAAGGACAAAAAGAGGCTTGATTGAAATAGTGGGCTTCTTTAGAAGTAAAACCTTTTTAAATGCTTTTGCCAACTAAAATTCAACGAAAAGTTACTGATGTGACATAATTTGGTGACAAAGCTTGCAATCCACAAAACTAAGGCATTAGCCAACTTTGAAATGCTATCCTTAGCTTAGCAATATAGCAAATTTCTCCATACTTCGTCGTATGGTAACATTTTTCATAACATGCTTTAACACGCTACAAAAACAACAAAAAACAAAAACTATGTAGTGAAACCTCTTCGCCGCATGATATTTTTAAGAATTTTGTCCAAAAGCAACAAAACTGTACTGCATCCAATTTTAAAAATTGATTTTAAAGTACACACGGATACGATCATATAAAATGTCATTACCCTCTAAGCAGAATTTCCAAAAACAAAAGCCGCTTAGATTACAATCTTCTCTCTCAAAGTAAAGATCATTTTCACAAAACAAATTGATCAGTTTTCGTTGGAAAAGAACTCTTATTCATTCATTGGGAAAAACAATCCCAAGGTTTGTTTACTTTGTATTGTACACTATCGATACAGATGGTGTCGGTGTCGGCGGTGGTGGCATTGTTATCGCCGACACGTCGGGGCGATTGCCTAAATGGTGGTCTGCATTTGTTGTTGTCGTTTAACGTCTACTTAGTTGCTATTCTGGGTGCTTGTTGTTATTGTTATTGATGTGCTGTCCTTTCTCTAGAAATTTGTACGAATTTTGGACCAATGACCTAAACCAAGGCCAAAGCAAATCTACCACATGGAATTTTTCCTTTTGTTCTCAAGTAGGTAACTAATAGCAAAAATTTAGTTTCACTCTTTATGTTACTCTGGTGGCTGCTTCCTGTTTCATACGGATACATTCCACTGTTGCATACCTACTCGGCGGCTCATCTCTTGCGTTCTTATTGGTGGTCGGTCTGTGTGTGCCAAGTGCGGCGGTTCCCACGTGTGTGCGTGCGTGGTTCCTGAAGTGCATATGGCCTTGTTATTGGCTTCGAGTAGTGGTTAGTGACCTTTTCGTTTTGTTGTTGCTGTTGTAACTGTCGCTTATTGTCATTGGGAATGTGCCTGATTCTAGAGTGTTCTTATTGGTTGGATCCGATTGTTTTCATTTTGTACGATACCACCACCTTTTGTAGTGTTCAATAGTTCAATGACTTTGAAAATTTGGCGGGAAAAATTTTGTTGCTCTTCTTGGAAATTTTTTTTTTTTTTTTTTTCGAAAATAGAATTATTTTGAAATTTTGGTATATTCTTTAATGAATAATGTTTTGTACAGTTTCATTTATATATTGTGAGGTGCGCTTTGTATTTTATTTAGAACATAATCTTAAACAGAACAGCTTGAACAGTTTCCGTTCGGCTGAAATGTGCTTAACCCTCTGGATTTTACAAACAAACAAACGATAGGAATTGGTTTTACTCAATTTGACCACATGTGGGAACTGAAAAGAAATTAAACTAGTAAGGGTGTTGCCTTTGGCCTGGCCAAACATTAAATACCCTACACAGCAGTATTTTGAAAGTTTTGCTTATATGGGAGGTGCCACGCCCCCTTGTACAAATTCACCCAGTTTTTTCTCAGAGTTTAAACTTATAGTTCTTAGCATTTGAGTGAAATTTGGTTGGATTATCTCAAAAAATGTTTTCATTATAGCGTTTTGAACCTTTTGCTTATATGGGAGGTGCCACGCCCTATTGTCCAAATTCACCCAGTTTTTTCTCAGACTTTAAACTTATTGTTATTAGCATTTGAGTGAAATTTGGTTGGATTATCTCAAAAAACGCTTTCAGTATAGCGTTTTGAAGTTTTTGCTTATATGGGAGGTGCCACGCCCTCTTGTCGGAATTCTCCTGGATTTTGTTCAGAGCTTGCGCTTACAATTCGTAGTATTTATATGTATTTTGGTTGCATTATCGTGAAAAAAACTCAAAAAGTTGCATTTTGAATATATTTTTTGTATGGGCGGTAGGCGTGTCCGTTGACCGATTTCGCTCATTTTCAATCCCCCGAGTTAACTTTGACGCCGAAGGCTGTGCACCAAATTTCATTGAATTGTCTTGCTTAGTTTTCCCAAAAAGTGTATTTCCACACACAGCCAGCCAGCCAGCCACCCAGCCAGCCAGACAGACGGACATGGCTATATCGACTCAGGAGGTGACGCTGATCAAGAATATATATACTTTTCTATATCTGCCACGCCTCCTTCTCTGTGTTACAAACGGAAGGACAAAGTGAATATACCCTGGGAGTAGGGTATAATAAAATTGAGCCCCTTTTTGCCATATGTTTTTTTTTGTCTCGGCAACCCGCAGACATGGGGGTCAATCTTTGTGTAATCGATTAAGATTTGGGTTGATATCTCCGAGTTTTTTGAAAAATAAAATAACTTTCCGAAATTCCAAACAAATCCAAGATGGCGGCCACAGGAAGTTCTTTGTAACTTTTGGATACTCACATGTTTGAAAACTCATAGCTCCTCAGCTTTTTATTCGATTTTGATGAAATTTTCAGGGTAAGTGCAAAAAGACACGGGTTTTTGAAAAAAGAAAAATAACACTGAATTTTTTATTTTAGACGAAGAGATATACATATTATCAAGAGACGCAAAGAAGCACTGGAGCAATTTTTCTTCGGTTTGTATTAGCCATAGACGGTAGCTTTGACGAATTTAGAAGTTGAACGGCAGCGAAATTCAACCAAAAAATCTATTTATATCCCTTCGCTTCCGGATGAGAAGAGATGTATACAGATTTTTTGGTTGAATTACGCTGCCGTTTAACTTCTAAATTCGTCAGAGCTACCGCCTATGGCTAATACAAACTCCAAAAAATTGCTCCAGTGCTTCTTTGCGTCTCTTGGTTATATATCTCCTCGTTTTAGGTGTAAAAAGTGCATTTTTTCTTTTCTTTGGGGCTTGAAGCACCCTTTTTTTTTTAAATATTTTTATTAAAAAGCAAATATTATTGTAATCATTTTGCGACCCTCAAAATCGTGGTATCTTTTACACTTTTCAAGTTATGAGTTTTGAAGTTGTTTAATGTTGTATTTATCATGAGTCGTTGGTGCACGTGCGCTACCATATGTAGGTTGCCACCGTCCGGACAGAAGTTTTTTTTCGGTGGCCCCTGGAAGGGCTATCGTCTCTTCTGAAATAGTACAGGAGCTATTGATCGAAAACTGAAGAGTCTTTAACAAAAACTTTACAGGTCGATAAAAACCGTTATGCAGCTAACTTTGCAAAACCCTTCGGGGGTCTTACTAAGCTATCGAAGGGCCAAGTCTTGTCCCTAATTTTGGTGATCTTCTTAATGTTAAAATCCTGCTCTTAAGAAAAAAAAAAAATGGGTTCCTAAAAATCAGTATTTGAGTGATATACATAGGGGAAGTTATCGTGAATCAAGATTCCCGGGGAATTTTCTCAGACTGCAGTGCATTCTCTATTGCAGTTCTAGAAAATTCTCCGGGAATCTTGATTCACGATAACCCCCATGAAAAAAAAAAAACCTTATATAAATAACAACAAAACTATCATTATCGATTTACTTGTGGCAACAAAATTGACTTAATACTAAAAAGTTTTATTTTGTTAGTCTGGTTTTCATCCGTCCTTCTGATGCAATACCGTAATAATTTAACAATTTCACAAGAAGATTTCATCATTCTTTGAAAACTATGTAGACACCATAGCACTCTGCTTTGCTCTGTTATACTGTCGATACCTTTATGTACAATAAATTGTATGGGGTTTTTCCATTCTATTTATAAACGCAAAAAATTTCAAAATCCTTCCTACATTCCTTTGCATCAGTTGTTGCAACAGCTAAGTCAGTGTATGGCTAAGGGCACTTGCTACAACCATGACTAATCATTTTGCTATTTCAACACAAAAAGTAAATCTTCGTTTAATATTGTCTAAAAAAAAAAATACAAAAAGCGAACCCTTCATCCAGTTCTTTGTAGTTCAGGTAACCAGTATGAGAAGATGATGCTTTAATATTTTTCCTTGAACACATTCTCAGCCTGCAATTTTTGCGCGCGTGTTCACAACTTCTTATCTCTTTTAGTTTTACTAGGAAGAACTCTACATTTTTTATGATTCACCGCAGCATCCAGTCATCATGCTACAATTCCTATACCTTTTTATTCGTTTGCACAAATTCGGACGGAAATAAAGACTAAAAATCAGTGGAGAGTATTTAGTTGGCATACTTTTGCGATCCTTGAAGGTTTTTTTTTTTGCCTTACCAAAATATTGCTCAATCAACTTGAAAGGTAACACAGCACAACAAGAGTCATCAAACAAAACCTAAGTATTTACTATAGTTATTTCCGCCCTTTTTTGATACTTAATGCAAAGGCGACCGCAGAATTGCTCACGATATATTAGTTTAAGCCCCGAAAACTGATATGTTAATTAAAAGCACCAGTACTAGTATTATACTTTTAAAACTTAACATGAATTATATCGATATCTTTCTTATGTTCATAGAAATATTTATCGTACACTCAGTTTCAGAAAAATTGTGTTTCTAAAGAACCATACTTAACTTGCTAAAGTAAAATATTTTCAGTATAGGCCAATATATGACATAGAGTCAAAATTTTTTGTTTAAGGTTTTTTGCACTAAACGCTTCCTAAAGATAGGGTTGCCAGCTCAAATTTTGGAAAAGGATGTTAGCAAGCAATAAAATAAGAGGACAGGCTAACCAATATTTCTTTATTGATTAACCCTTCGACCCGAAAAAAAAAACTGTGGGGTACACAATATTTGTGTAATTTAAGTAAAGTGTTTGACCGCCTCTAAATTCAAATTTTCACAGCCAGATACGCTTCCGGTACATACTTCGAACAGATGTTTTAGATTTGAATTTTTGGGATATAAAGTCCTTGGAGTGGTTATATTGGTGTACAACTTAAAAACCGGAATTTGACGGTGGATGTCCGTACTAACAAAAATCGTGAAAGCTCGAACTTTATATATATGTCATTTTGAAGGTACATTTGACAGCTGTCAAAATCAGTCAACAAAACAATTTTATCTTGTGTGCATCATTATTATTTTTCACGATGAATAACTTCGAAAATTGGAGAAAAAGACAGCATTTGCGGAAGGTTCTGTTTGGTCATTTTTTTGCAAAGAAAACTGCTGCCAAAAGTCATTTTTGCATCGGATCGTGACTGGGGATGAAAAATGGATCCATTACGACAACCCGAAACGCAAACATTCATATATGAAGCCCGGACAACCAGGACCTTCCCAGCCAAAGGCAAATATCCATGGTGCCAAGGTAATGCTCTGTAATGCACACAGGTGACCTCTATCGAACACAATAAATATGTTTGAAGCGTGCCATCATCGAAAAACGCCTGGAAAATTCGACCAGACACGAAGCAATAATTTTTCATCATGACAACGCTCGGCCACATATAACTGCCCCAGTCAAAAATTACCTGGAAAACAACGGATGGGAAATTTTGCCTCACCCGCTTTATAGCCCAGACCTTGCACCATCAGACTACCATTTGTTCCGATCGATGCAGAATGCCCTATCAGGAATACGCTTCACTTAAGTTCAAGATATCGAAAATTGGATAGATTAATTTTTGGCCGCCAAGCCGGCGCAATTTTTTTGGGATGGAATTCATAAATTGCCTGAAAGATGGGGAAATGTTGTAGTTTCCAATGGACAATACTTTGAATAAAATATATTGTAACATTTTTCCACAATAAAGCATCAAACTTCGCTAAAAATTCCGGTTTTTAAGTTTTACACCCAATACTATGAGCAGGGTCAGCCAAGCGCTGGCTCTACAAAGAATTATCCAAAGATTTATCCAAAATGAAGCTTTAGAATTTTACAGTAGCACACAGGTGCCAATCGAAGTACGGTTAGCTGCGAGAGATACAAATTGGAGAGTCATAGAGCTACAAAAAAGTACCACCTGCTTAGTACCACTCTAGCGACAATGGGGTCTTTTTGTCAAATGATTTTTCTATAATTGGTGAAAAAATTGGGTGCTCGTAGGCGCTCGTTTGTTTCCTATGCTTGCTGACAGTTAGAGATTCTGCCAGTCCGGATGCTCTTAATCAAATTGCAGTCGTAGTTTGAAAGATACCTTCTTGAAATTTAGTCATATGAAAGAATTTTTCTTTTTCTTTCCAAAAAATATATTTTGGAAGGTAAAAAAGGTGTACCTGTGCAGGTTTTTGTAGTTTAGTACTAAAATAGTAGTAAATTTAGTACTTTTTACCAAATACAAAAGATTATTTTGAGCTTATGGCCTATTTCAATACCTTTTCAAGAGTGGTCTGAACATGAAAATCGGTTAAGAAATGTCCAAGGTATTGACAATTATTTGAGGAGGGTTTGTCACAATTAACAGATTTTTCCCCACTTTGCACCCTTTCACAAGCCACGAAAAAATTTTTTTCTTGCCTTTTCTTAAAGATGTACCAAATTTCAGCAAAATCCGAAGGCGTGTGGCAGATTTTGTTACGCTAGGCATGGAAGGGCTGTATTGCATTTTAGGTTTTTTATTTATATGGGAGGTGCCACGCCCTCTTGTCACAGTTCGCCTAGTTTTTGCTCAAAGTTTTCATCTAATATTCTTTGTATCTCAGTGAAATTTGGATGACTAACCTCAAAAAACGCTTTTAGTATAGCATTTTTAAACTTGCTTATTTGGGAGGTGCCACGCCCTCATGTCCGAGTTCGCCTAGTTTTTGCTCAAAGTTTTAATTTAATATTCTTAGTATCTGAGAAAAATTTAGGCGGATTATCTCAAAAAACGCTTTCGGTATTGCAATTTTAAACTTTTGCTTGTATGGGAGGTGCCACGCCCCCTTGTCCGAACTCAACTTTTTTTTGCTCAAAAGTTGCACTTACTATCACTAGTGCCTAAAAACTGATTTTCAAAAGTTTACGTGCAGAATTAAATTTTTGGCCAGCTTTTAATTCGATTGGCACCTGTGTGAGTAGGGGCAAATTTTGGTGCCTTTGGAAACTCTAGCTAAAAAACAAAAACCAAATCATTGTTGATGCAGAGTTTGAAATATACATTACTTTTTCATATACTTTTAACTAAGGCAAATAATTTGCGCTATCGCAAAACTTACTTCTTAAAGACTTTTGAAAAAAATCTCTGCTTTTTCACTTACTTTATACCAGAAACAATGATGGGTTTTCCCAAATTAATATTTTTTTTTTCTTTAATCAGTCTAAAATCTATGCTTTAAAACTATACTTTATGCACGTGTCAGGATGCTGACACAATCTTGTAATTTCGATTTAATATAAAATATAACTTTCTTCTTAATAATATTTTTTCCGTTCTAATCCAAAACATTTAATAATCTATGTCATATAAGTAAAAGAAATAATCGTGTTAAAAACATTCCACCTCAAAAAAAAAAAAAAAAAAAAACACCAAAACGTGCTTAAAATGGGTGTGTCAGGCACACTTTTTATATTTAAAATTATCATTAATTATACAATAAATGAAACAATAAATAAATTTAAAAATATTATGAAATTGATTAGATTTTAAAATGAAAGTGCAACATTTGTTTACCAATGATAATAGAAGAATATAACAAAAAAAAAAAAAAAAAAAAAAAATGGAATAACCCCCAAAAATTAAGAAAATAAATAAAAGAATTCTTAGAAATATGACGTGTAATTTGAAGATTAAATTTCACTTCATCTTAAAACTTGTATTGTATAGCAAATAAATCGGCATAAGCTGGGTACAGTGAAAAATCGAAGAAAACTAGTACAAGAGGTACTTACATATACTCCGAGATATGGGACTTTGAATTTTGAAGACACCTTTTTATTAAAACTCAACACTTTTTATCCGATTTTAAATCTAAAGATGTTGAATTCATCATCAAAAATCTTATTAAATGAAGATTTAATTTTATTCGAAAGGAATGTAAATCCTGTTAAATTTCACACAGCTACTAAGAACTATAAATGCTACTTCTAAGCAAAAACTGGATGAACTCGGACAAGAGGGCGTGGCACCTTCCATATAAGCAAAAATTTCAAGTTACTGCAGTGTAGGGTATTTAATGTTTGGCCAAGTCAAAGGTAACACCCTTACTAGCTTTTTTTTTATAATGATCAGTAATCTACCCTGAACAATAGACCGTGTCGAAATTTAGATTTAGTTTGGCTAAAAACAATAAGTTTTTTGGTCATACATTTTTTTTTTTCATCAGAAAATGGATACCCAAGAGTGCTTTAGAAATAAAGATTATGGTCTTGCAGAAATTTTGGCGTTTAAATTTTTTTATTATTTTTTTGGGCTATAGATAAATAATATTCGGTTCCAAAAATCGAATTTTTTACGTTTTTTAATAAGGAAATCGAAAAAACGATTTTTTACTCAAAAGCAAGGCATCTAAAGAAAAAAGTATATATACGACAAAAAATGCTTAGAATTGTCTACAAAATACGTGTGATTTTTTTCAGAATTTTTTGAGATATTTTACAATTTTTCAAAACTTGGTCAAAAAAATAAAAAAAAAAAAAATTCCAGAAATTCTAAAAAAATTCACACGTAGTCTTTGAACAATTTTAAGCCAATTTCGGGAAGATTTTATTTTTCGTCATACAAAATCGTCCCGGTCTACTGAACAAGATTCCATAAAAAATTTCAAATGATGCAATTTAGTGGATGAAACTATTAAAAAATTTAACATATATCCATTGTAAATACAGGGGAAACTCGAACAGGTAGGCAATTTGAGTGCAGTCTAATTTCACTAAGAATATTCCATAAACATAAGTATGTATATGAAATGAATAGATAATCTTATATTAAAGAAAAAATACTTTAATTGTAAATAAAAAATTTGAATCACATGATGCGCATTTGACAGACGCATTGAAATATGAGCAGATCAGGTCATATGTCACATCTAAGAATTATATATTAATCAAAGCAGAATGCTAAAAAAATAAACAAAATCCCAATAGAATATTTCTAAGTAAAAAAAAATTTGAAATACTACTTAGAACACATAATTAATTATCAAAAAAAACCGAAAATGTAAGAACATTTAAGTACAGATAATCGAGACGAAGTTATTCAAATATAACGCAACAAAAAAGCACATCATATCTAAAGAATTATTATTTCGATTTCAAGGTCAAAAACGAAAAAATCCTGAATTGCATCATTAAATTAAATAAAAAAAGATTCTAAGCAAAAAGTTGTGTGTTGTACAAACATATTTGAAGTATCCAAAAGAAAAAAAAAAGTTATTTTTAATGATTTCACAAAAAAAAAAAATATAAAAAATTATAACAAAATTTCATACTTAACCCAGTGTGCCAGACGGTTCAAATCTTCGCTTTTTTACCCGTTACGGATCCGTTACTGATCCGTTTGCGGGAGAAATTCCAAAAAAAAAAACGATTCGCTTTTTTTTTAGGAATCTCTCCCGCCAACGGATCAGTAACGGATCCGTAACGGATAAAAAAGCGAAGATTTGAACCGTCTGGCACACTGGGAATGCATAAAATATTAAAACAAAAAAAAAAAAAAATAACAAGAATGAATTCGCTACACGTTTTCACTGCTGTTGATGCGATTTCATTAGCAACAAGAATGCAAAACACGTTATCGATGATATGAACAATATCTATGGCAACCACAACCGTCACTCTAAATTACAATCGAAACGCTTAAATTAATTGAAATTGCAAATGCAATAAAAAATACATATCTACATAAAAAAAAAAACACGAAATTTAAATGAAACATCGATATGTTTGCACATTCAAACAAAACACAAAATCAACTTAATGTACTCGTTGTACACGTTAAGCTTGATTTTGTGTAAATTTTGTATATTGATTTGGCAAATTCAAAAGTAGCTGCATTGAATGATTTCACTGAATTAAATGCAAAACGGAGAGTCTACGATGATTCGAAACGACTTTGTATAATACATCCATATGTATTCATTTTCATACATATGAAACGGATAGTTTTTCAAACTCTGTGTACATAAAGCTAAAACGACCACATACAATAGCAGAAAAGTAAAAAGATATCTCCATGGTTTTCATCCAAAAAGAAATCCACATCAAAATCATAGAGAACATTTTTTTCGACTTTCGAATCCCCAAAAAGAAGAATTAAACACCCCGTTGAGCGGTGGACTCTTTTTTTGTAAAGTTACTGTAGTCTAATAAATAACTGTACTAAGGTTCAAGTCCGCTGTAATTTTTGCTTTTTCCATTGTTATTATAGCTAAGTAGTTTTACTGTACTATACGGAGTTTCGTCCAGGATGAGGGTGTAATAGAACTCCTCATTAAATACTCAAGCCGATTCTCGCAAATTGAACGAGAAGCCTCTGATTGGATTGTGCACTGTGACAGTATTATTTTTCTAAGCGGCAGTATATAGCATTGCATCTATGTACTTTCATTTTTAAAAATACGAGTAAATCAAGTATTTAAATTTTTTAACTTTGTAAAAATTAGGAAGACCTAAATTGATTTGATTCAAATTATCTATAATAAAAACACAATTTTCTGAGTTCGATTGCACTTATTGTTGATCATGTGTACTTAAGTGCACGTTAGACCGGTTCGATTTTGTATGAAGCAAAAAAAACTAGTTAGGGTGTAACCTATGGCCTGGCCAAACATTCAATACCCTACACTGCAGTATTTTTGAAATTTTTCTCATATGGGAGGTGCCACGCCCTCTTGTCCGAGTTCACCCAGCTTTTGCTCAGAGCTTGCATTTATAGTTCTTAGTGTTTGAGTGAAATTTGGTTAGATTATCTGAAAAAACTTTTTCAATACAACATTTTGAAACATTTACTTATATGGGAGGTGCCACACCCCCTTGTTCGATTTCAACTAATTTTTGTTGAGAGCTTTTGTTTATAACTTTTAGTGTCTGAGTCAAATTTGGTTTGAATATCTCAAGAAACGCTTTTAGTGTAGCGTTTTGATGCATTTGGTTATATGGGAGGTGTCACACCCTATTGTCCGAATTCGCTAAGTTTTTTTTTCAGACTTTGCGCTTACAATTTGTAGTATTTATGTGTATTTTGGTTGCATTGTCGTGAAAAATACTCCTAAAATTGCATTTTGAATATATTTTTTGTATGGGCGGTAGGCGTGTCCGTTAACCGATTTTAGTCATTTGCAATCCCCCGAGCTAACTTTGATGACGGAGGCGGGGTACCAAATTTCATTGAATTATCTTGCTTTGTTTTCCCAAAAAGTGTATTTCAACACACAGCCAGCCACTCAGCCAGCCACCCATCCAGCCAGACAGACGGACATGGCTATATCGACTCAGGAGGTGACGCTGATCAAGAATATATATACTTTTCTATATCTGCCACGCCTTCTTCTCTGCGTTACAAACGGAAGGACAAAGTAAATATACCCTGGGTGTAGGGTATAAAAAAATAAATCATCCCGAAACCGACTCAAAAGTTAGAAGGATTCTTAAAATCAATATCAGCTTAATTATACCCTACACCCAGGGTATATTCACTTTGTCCTTCCGTTTGTAACGCAGAGAAGGAGGCGTGACAGGTATAGAAAAGTATATATATTCTTGATCAGTGTCACCTCCTGAGTCGATATAGCCATGTCCGTCTGTCTGGCTGGCTGGCTGGCTGGGTGGCTGGCTGGCTGGCTGGGTGGCTGGCTGGGTGGCTGGCTGTGTGTTGAAATACACTTTTTGGGAAAACTGAGCAAGATAATTCAATGAAATTTGGTACACTGCCTTCGTCATCAAAGTTAGCTCGGGGGATTGAAAATGAGCAAAATCGGTCAACGGACACGCCTATCGCCCATACAAAAATTATATTCAAAATGCAATTTTAGGAGTATTTTTCACGACAATGCAACCACAATACATATAAGTACTACGAATTGTAAGCGCAAGCTCTGATAAAAATTTGAGCGAATTCGGACAAGAGGGCGTGGCACCTCCCATATAAGCAAAAGCTTTAAAACGCTATACTGAAAGCGTTTTTTGAGATATTCGAACCAAATTTGACTCAGACACTAAGAATTATTAATGAAAGCTCTCAGCAAAAATTGGGTGAAATCAGACAAGGGGGCGTGGCACCTCCCATATAAGCAAAAGATTCAAAATGCTATACTGAAAGAGTTTTTTGAGATAATCCAACTTAATTTCACTCTGACACTAAAAACTATAAATGCAAGCTCTGAACAAAAACTGGGTGTACTCGGACAAGAGGGCGTGGCACCTCCCATATAAGCAAACTTTTCAAAATACTGCAGTGTAGGGTATTTATTTTTTGGCCAGGCCAAAATTTACAACCTTACTAGTTTTTTTTCGCTCCGAGAAAAGCCAGTGAGGGCTCATGTTTTTGTTCATAACTTTATTTCATTACAAAATGGATACCCGAGGGTACCTTAGAAATAAAGATTATATTCTTACAAAAATTTCGTGCTCAAAAATTATAAATTTTTTTTGGGGTATAGATAAAACTCGCGTCCCGAAATCGATTTTTTTACGTTTTTCAATTACGCGGTCGAAAAAACGATTTTTTACTCAGAATCAAGGCATCTAACTTAAAAAGTCTGTACGGCAAAAAATGCTTGGAATTGTTCAGAAGATATGTGTGCATTTTTATTTTGAGATATTTTAAAGTTTTTCAAAAATTTATCAAAATTAAGAGTTTTCAGCTGTTAAGCTTACGTTCGTCAGCAAAATGCTATGTTTACTCAAAACCAAGGCATCTACGAAAAAATTTCTTGAGACATAAAATGCTTAGAATCCTTTAAAGAATAGGTGTGAATTTTTTCAAAATTTTTGGAAATTTTTTTTTATTTCTTTGATCAAGTTTTGAAAAATTATAAAATATTTCAAAAAATTCTGAAAAAATTCACAAGTTTATTTGAACAATTTCAAGCATTTTTTGCCAATAAATTTTTTTTGTTAGATGCCTTGCTTTTGCGTAAAAAATCGTTTTTTCGATTGCGTAATTGAAAAACGTAAAAAAATATTTCGTTTATTTATTATTAATATTATCTATACCCCCAAAAAAAAAAATAATTTTTAAACGCCAAATTTGTTGTAATAATATACGCATAGTCTTTATTTTTAAAGCGCCCTTGGGTATCCATTTTGTACACAGCAAAAATTTTGGGTGTAAAATTCAAACCAAATTGCAAGGAATACAGACCCACATCAATGTTGGTATAAAATCTACACGGAGAGAAAAAAATGTTCTAAAATCTAGTTCAAATCGTTCTTAAATTAAATATTCAGAATTAAGCCCAATATAGCATAAAATCATCATAAAATACCCCCAAATTGTTCGCAATTCAAGCTCAATTTTGGACATAATATAAATTTTGATAATTAAGACCCAATGCATGCCATTTTGTACTTGTTTATAAAAAAAATAAATAAGCCAATTTTTTGCTTAATTCAAGCTCTTTTGTGATTGTTTATCAAAAAATAAATTTTCATTTGTGTTTATTCTGTGTGTTTATGATTCTCAATATGACTATATCATCTACTGCTTAAATAATTCCTGCTCGACAGTCGAATTAGGTATTTATAACAGTGTAAATACTACTCACATCCCATAATGGGACGTTACGATGCACTGAGGTGTCTTTGGACATTTTGCTACATTGATTTTTGAAAATGAAATACATTTGGCAAAAATGGTCATATTCACATTTTTTGTATAAATAAGAAATTATTAAAAACAAATGGGAATATTTATTTCTTATTTTTATACTATAAACAAGTACAAAAGGGCTGAGTTAAGCACAAATGAGTTTAATAAATTTTGAACAATCCCAAATTGAATTGAATTGAGCTCAAAAGGGCCGTTTTCGCTTTTTTTCAATCCCACGAGCTAACTTTGACAACGGAGGCAGTGTACCAAATTTCATGGAATTATCTTGCTCAGTTTTCCCAAAAAATTTATTTCCACTCACAGCCAGCCACCCAGCCATCCAGACAGACGAACATGACTATATCGACTCAGTAGGTGACGCTGATCAAGAATATATATGGGTGATTCTCAGATAACTGTACTTTATGTGTCCTCTGGCGATTTCACCTATACAGCAGGCTTTTTTTTCACAAAAAATGACGCTATAAGTTAGAAACTATGTTTTTCTAAAAGAGCGGATCAATTTTACCACCAAATAATTATTGGTCTACTGTGAAAGTTTAGAAATACACCCCAAATGTCACAAACGTGGCATGTCCTACCCCTACTTTTTATACACAAAACGATGAAAAACGACCTAAAAACGGAAATAGAACAGAAAGCAAGTTACTACACATATTAAGAAAATACTTAAGGCTACAATATTCTGAGCTCATCTGCAGTTTTAAATAAATTTTAGAGGGCACAATTTCGAAATGAAAACTGTCCTCTAGTTTTGGAAAAAAAAAATTTCTTGAAAGCATTATGCTACTACTGCATGGTACTACTATTTCAGTCAATAGATTGCAATACATATGCATTAATTCTGATCACTATCCATCACCCAAATGTCATCATGTCCAGACGCGTCCAAAAAGAAATCTGTTTGCGTTTTATAGGGCAGTTTATAAACAAAAACAGTTTTTTTTTTTAAAATTATGGCCACAAACGTGGCACTCGGCACTCCCAGGTAGTACATTTTATTTTATGCATGAAACAATTTTTTTGTAGGATTTGCATACATGACCCCAAATTCTTTCGGAAAAATCTTGAACTCAAACGCGTGCTTTACAATGAGCGATAAACTACAAAAATGTCACAAACGTGGCGCATCAAAAATGTCACAAACGTGGCACTTTTTATCAGATTGCTAAAAAACATATTTTCATATAAAATTGAGTATACAGATGTTTAGCTGAAGTCTATTAATTATGTTTTTAATACAAAAATTTTTCTACACCATCAGAATCCTGAGTTATCCTTGCTCACAAGTGAAAAAATCACTGTTTTGACATCTACTTAACAAAAACAGCAACAAGTAAAATTACTTTTTGTTAATGGATTCAGACAGCCAAATTTATTGTCAACAAGACATAATTTACCGTTTTTCAATTGGATTCCCAGCTTCCGAGTTATAAGTGTTTAAAGTAAGGATATCTTTCGATAACACACAAAGTATTTTTCGAGACCGAAAAGTAACAAAAAATCAAGTTTTATTATTTTTATCAATTACATATTTAATTTCAAAAATTTCGAGACCTTGCAGACCATAATCGCATGACAAATGACAGTTCTATGCTAGATTTAGTGAATGATCCTACTAAACTATTGCTTTGCAAATTATCAGAATCAAAATTTCATCTGTGCATTCACTAAATCTACAATAGATCCTTATTTTTTCATGCGATTTTAGTCTGCAAGAGCTTAAAATTTTCGTGATAAAATATATTTTTGATAAAAATAATAAAACTTACCATTTTTGTTAATTTTTCAGTCCAGAAAATCCTTTGTGTGTTATTGAGAGATATCCTTTTTTTAAAGGCTTATAACTCAGAAACTAGGAATCCAATTGAAAAACGGTAAATTATGTCTTGTTGTTAATGGGCCTTATCGTAAATAAATATTCTCGAGAATTTATTCGCTAACTCCCTGGTTTGCAATCGCAAAAAAAAATTCGTGGAAAGGGAAAATTCACTGGAAAAATTATGTAATCGGCAATAAGTTGGGAGCGAGTTTTTTCACTTTTATTTGTTAAATTTGCTCCTTAACTTTTTGCTAGGGAGTACTAAAGTATAAATGAATAATTATAAATAACGTTTGACAAATTAAAAACTTTAGTACAACAATTTTAAAGCTTATTGAAATAGCTTTCATATGACACTAAAGTTTTTATATCCATTCAAGCGTTTCCAATTTATACTGGTTCTGCCAAAACTACTTTTCACTTAAATTTTTTTTTTTCTTCGGAAAATTTTTGGTGCAATTTTTTGATTATTCAAATCCACAAAAATGATTAAAAGACTTTTACTTTAAAAAGCAAAGCATTCATTTAAATTTCACTGCATCAATTGCTTCTTTTTCTTCTTTTGCAATTGATGTTTCTTGTTTATCTTTTTTTATGAGTCAGCTGTCAAAATCCAGTGGAAAATGAAAAAAAATGTCAACGATTTATGGAAAAAGCGTTGCCACATGTTTTTTTTTGTGCAAAATGCCTACGAAATTGAAAAAAATCAGCGTACAGATTGGATGTTTGCGCAAAATGTCAAAGATATGGGAAAGACTCAGCGTTGCCAGATGTTGTTTTTGTGTAAAATGGCAACGCTCTTGGAAAAACACAGCGTTGCAAACTGGTTATTTCTGAAAATGTCAACGATATTAAAATAAAAAAAGTATCCCTGCACGAAGGGGAGTTTCCATTCATGAAATATTCACTACTTCCAGTGCTCCTTCCCCGGGAGGGAGCGAATGGAACTCCCTTCAGATTTACGATAAGGCCCAATAAATTTGGCTGTCTGAATCCATTGACAAAAAGTAATTTTACTTGTTGCTGTTTTTGTTAAGTAGATGTCGGTTTTGGGATGAATCTAAATTTTGACCCTATCTAGTGTACGTATAGTATACATTGCATTTTTGCATTAGTATTAAAGATTTATATTAAATAGAATTAGACCCTTGTATTCTACGATTTCTCGTGATGCAAAAACATTTCTTGTTTTCAAATCATCGCACCCGTTGTGCGAGTGCTAAATTAATCAATTTTGTGAAATACCTTTGTGATGACGACGGCAACGACGACGACAGTGATAACGATGCGATAGGAAATTTTTTAATAAATTTTTTTTTTTTTTTTGGTTTTTTGATTTGATTTTTGTGAATTTAATATGAAATTTTTGCTTTATAATTTGCATTAATATTAAAATAAAATTAAAAAATGCAGTTGTTTGCAAATTGATTAAAAAAATTACAACAAAAATAGCAAGAAATTGTGAAAATTTTAATTAGCTAAATTAAACAGATGCAAATAAGTTTATTAACCCTACTTTAATAACAACAATCACAATAAAAACACAAATTAGCTACAACAAAAAGTAATACGTCTATAAGTTATAAATAAAATAATTTGCATTTGGTAATTTTGTATATTGTTGTTATTATTGTTGTACCCGACTATAAAATAGTATTTTTATCAATATATAAAAAATTATATATATGAATTTGGAAAACAACATTTTGTTGTTTATAATAAAGCTGTGATTATGACGACAAAAGTGGCTTTTAATTAAATTCACTTTCTTAAAATTTGTTTTTTTTTTTTTTGTTTATGGTTTTTTACTTTTAAATTAATTATTTAAAATCTATGCAACGCCACATAATTTATGTGCATAATTTTTTTTTTTATTATTAAAATTATCTATAATGCGATTTATTTATTTCTTAAATTATTTTTCACTGATAAGAATTTATATACATACATTCATAAAAGTATTTCTGTTAATATTTTGTCTTCTACATACACATCGCATTACATATGAGAATTTTCTAAGGTTACGGTTTTTTAAGAAATAAAATCTTTTTTTGTTTTTCTTCTTGTATTTAATAATCACCTTCGAAATTTTGTCCAGCAAAACAAAAACAAAATATTTCTGTAGAATTTATACAAAAATGCATTTTTCATAAGTTTTTGGAAAAATCCAATGTTTACTTCGAAATTGATATAGTATAAATAACTAAATTTAATATATTGTAGCAAAGATTGGTTTGTATTGTATTTGATTGAAGGTTATGCTATTGACCTTAAATGCAAATTGTCTATCTCTAAAGCGTGGTCTTTGGTTTTTTCTTCTTCTTTTTTACACAAGAAATATCACTCTTAAATGTTCATTGACCATAATTCAATGCATACATACATACTTATATGGTAAGTATGGCCAAGATATGAAGAAACAAAGTTAGCAGTAAATTTAGATTTGTTGCTTCCGCATAAATGCGTTTTTCTTCTTGTCACGTAATTTGAGATTTTACGAAATCTGCATTTTGCGCATTGTTTTGCATTTTAACGTATAATGAAGCAGTTCACGCATATTTTGCGTATTGAATTTTAAGATTTAAATTAACACTTTTGTCTCTTTCAATTCAATAAATGCAGCTAAAATTCTATGGCAAAAAGGAAAAACCGCATAAGTCAAATTGAATAAACATTAAATCAAGCTCAATATAGTTGTACGTAAGCTTACTCTTTTGCTTATTCGATATTATTGCGTTTTAAATAAGCAGTAAAAAAGCCCAAAAACAAAAGTGTTATTTTATATCCAGTAGGGGAGAGGACTGGGTTGTGAACCATGCTGTGTAGTGAACCATTACACTGAGAAAACTACATTTTTATATGCATCAATATTTGGTAATAATTAACAAATAATAAATTTGATATAAGCGAATCAAATATTTGATATTTTTAAATGAGAAATTTTATTGGTTCAATCGTATATCTGTTAGTAATTACCAAATATATGTTTGAATCTAAAGACCTTTAATATTTTGGATTTATACCTTTATTATTATTAATCTTTTTATTAATTAGGAACTAACATAGCAATAGTGTTTGCTAGGACCACGGCAACATCATAAAATATAACATTTGTTATAAATCAAAGAAAAAACTCTTCTCTGAAATTTGAATGCACTCGCCAAGTTGCAAAAAAATTAAAAAAAAAATCTTGTCTGTGTGGGGATCGAACTCATTTCTTCAGGGCATTTTGTTCTTTGTTAGATGCTACCATATACATATTTACCAGAGATTTTTGGAGATTTTTTATTTTTACATATTCTAAATGGGCCAGTGCGTAAAAAGTCATACTCAAATCTTAAAATTTTAACTCAAAATTTTTAAGTGGTAATCTGATTCGTACCTATGCTGCGCAACACTTATAATTATAAGACCTATCATATGTTATAAGGCAAAAACTAAAAATGGGAAATACCTTACTCGCAGGGGCTAAAAAGTTTGCTATGGGTGTAAGTATCAAGCATAAAAATGTTGGTTCTTATCGGAAAATATTTAACCGTGCCCCCAGGCTGTTGAAGGTCGGAAAAACTCTATTTATAAGAAAATATGTGGCGTTTATCGAAAAAATTAGTTAATATAATAATAAAAATCACAATTTGGACACGTTTAAGCTCTTTTATTGACTTTGACGCTACGTAATATTTTTTTTTTTTCAAAACTTCAATGTCTTTGCAGCCTTACAAAACATTATAATGTCAAAAAGTACCATTTAATATTTTTTATTAAGTATATTATGGAGCATCTTTTTGCATGTGGCCCATTCCGAAAATCGCAAAAAAAGAATTTCGCTCCACCCTAATATATATTCAAAAACCAATATTTTTTGGCTATTGTATTTCAATCCCAGTAGGAGAAAGAGCAGTCTTATAGGCATGATTTTAGGCCTTTGTAGAGTGCCAGTATGTCTGCTGTCTTCCCTTCTTTCTCCGTTTCTTTTTTACACATGATGTCATTGGGCGCCAAGACCTGGCACTCTCGCTTCTAAAAGAAGACAGCAAAGCAGGCCTTCTACGATCGTTTCTAATATGAAAGGACAGAAACAGGCATGCTGCTTTCCCTTCTTTGTTTCTTTCTTTTTTACACATATTGTCATTGGGCGCCAAGGCCTGGCACTTACGATTCTACAAAGAAGGCAGCAAACCAGGCCTTCTACGATCGCTTCTGATAGTAAAGAACAGAAACCGGCATGCTGCCTTCCCTTCTTTCTTCCTTTTTTTACAAATTTTGTCATTGGGCGCCAAGGCCTGACACGCATGCTTCTACACAGAAGGCAGCAATGCAGGCATATTTCAATATTCGTTAATATCGACATGTCCTATATTGGATGTCATTGATACAGGGTGGCTGATGAATATTGCTACATAAAGAAAGTTAAATAACTTTTTTTTAAATTCATTTAGTTAATGTTTTATTGTTTTATTTGAAAGATAATACATTTTTATTTAGTTTAATTAAGAAGTTTTAAAAATTATAGAGTTTAAATGGCCTCCACGCTCGGTGATGCATGAGCGACATCTTAGTAAAAAGTTGTTCATAACTGTGCGAAGAGTTGCAGCAGGAATCGCTGCAATTATTGTTTGAATGGATTGCTTTAAGTTGTTCAAATTTGCTGGTTTTATTTTATAAACTTCCTGTTTGCAATAACCCCATAAGAAAAAATCAGGTGCAGTAAGGTCAGGAGACCTGGGAGGCCAACGGAATGGAGAGTTTCTGGAAATCAGCTTATTTGAAAATTTTCGCTGTAATTCTGTCATTACAGGCCGGGCAATGTGAGGAGTTGCACTATCTTGTTGAAACTACACAGATTTGATAGAGATTTTCTTTCGGCGTAATTCTGGGTCAAACAATTCTTTTAACATTTTTAAGTAACGGTCTGCAGTGACCGTAACAGTAGCACCGTTCTCTTCAAATAAGTAAGGCCCGACATTGCATTTTGATAAAACTGCACACCATACTGTGACACGTAGTGGATTCAATTCCGTCTCATGGAGTATGTGGGGATTATAATCACTCCATATTCGACAATTTTGTTTGTTAACATTGCCATTTAGGACAAAATGAGCCTCGTGAGACATAAAAATACAGTTTAAGACGTTTTCGTCCTCTTCCGCCATTTGAAGGATCATCTGGCAAAATTCCAAGCTAATCGGCAAGTCTGCTGCGTTCAGTTTATTAGACATTTGAATTTTATATGGAAACAAGTTCAAATCTTTGTGCATAATTGCCTGCAGTGACTGTCTGCTGATACTCATTTGGGCAGATAAGCTCCTTGTCGAAATTCTGGGATTGGCTTGTATGGCAGCAGCTACAGCAGCGATAGTTTCCTGCGTCTGAACTGAAGCGTTTCGATAATAAGGCCTCTTTCAATTATCCCGTGCTCGGCAAATTGTTTACGAGCCTCATTATAGTCCATCTGCTCGGAGGAGTGCCCCCAAACGTGCGCCTATATTATCTTTGTACTGAAACTACGGACTCCAATGCGTGATAAAGGCGGATAATCCAAATCCTTGTCTAAGTGTCCCAATCCTCGATTTTCGTTAAATCTTAAGATTAATCTGTAAAATAAAATAAAAAATGGAAAAGATCAATTGGTTAAAAAAAAAGTTATAACGCTTTTTTTTTGGTAGCAGCTTTCATCAGCCACCCTGTAGCTACTCTATCATAGAAACCCAAATTATGTACGGAACAAGAGATATTTAAGTAGTACTTTCATTAAATATATTGAGAATTATGATATCTGAAAAAAATCTCCAAAACAATTAAGCAATGTAGCCTTCTATCATAGCTTCTAATATGAAAGGACTGTCTTCCCTTCTTTCTTTATTTTTTTTTTTTACAAAAAATGTATTTGGGCAGCAAGACATGACAGTCCTGCTTCCACAAAGAAGGGGGCAATGAAGGCTTTCTACGATCGCTTTTAATATGAAAGGACATTAGTATGTTTAGAGAATCTATAGTAAAGAAATAGTCAGGCATTCTAATAGGCCTGCCCTTAGAAGGCTTCCGAGAATGTTTAAAAAAACTTAAAAAAGGCAAGAAAGAAGGCATTGAACATTCTCCGACTGGAATCATTCAATCAAATGAATACTTATTTAATTCTATAAAATTTCGTCGTTCCATAAAATATTTTCTACTTTTTCTAACCCATTGAATGTTCACGACCACAGAAAGTGCAGAAAAAAGTTAACGAGAAAATTTAAGTATTTTTCCATTTTAATTGAATGTAACTCATACGTCATGCTATGTGTGAATTAATATGAAATAATTTCGAAGTGGCTAGAACTTTCGCAAATATTGCAATACATTTCGCTTTTCGAACATTTTAGAGATAATCGAACTAAATTTTACTTAAACACTAAGTACAACAAATACAAGCTCTGAGCAAAACTTTGTGAACTCGGACAAGAGGGCGCGGAATCTCCCACAAAAGCAAAATTTTCAAAATACTGCAGAGTAGACTATTTAATGTTTGGCCTGACCAAAAATTTTTTTAGTAAATATTCTACAAAAAATGTATATATATATATGATCTGCAAATAGTCCGAATAAAGTCAAAGTAAAGATCTCATTTGAAATTTGTGCTGTACAGTGTAATCTTTAACTATCTAAAAAAGACATGATAAAATTTATTGATGATAAATAATACATTAATTATGCAACTTTTCAACAAATTATTATGAAAAAATTCAATGATAAAATTTAAATTAATAGAAAAAAGTTTTTCCCCCTACGAAAATGGGGAAACCCCATGGAAATCCATTATAATGATATGTAAAATTATTCTCAATTTTATTATTATTATTTTTTTTTTTTATAAAAAAGCTTAACTGCAACAAAATCACTCTCTGTTAGGCTGCGAGAACGAATGCATTTGTGATACGAACGTAAAATCACATGGCGTTTGTACAGAGAAACATCAAACTTTTTCACTGATAAGAATGTAAGCTCAACTTAAATTGAGAATTAAGCTGAAAAGAGAAACAGCAACAAAAAGAGACGTCTTATAAATATTCAATAGCACTCAAGGTGAGAGAACAAAACATAACACAACATAAAAAAGTTACAAGTTTGAACTACCAAAAGCTGCCGGAAAATATAAAAAACATAAACATTTGGTAGCTCAAACACGTTGGAAGTTTGAAACCGAGCATACACAGATTAAAAATGTTGTATCAGCAGCATAAAGCAAAAAGAATACAACAACATTAAGCCAAGAATTGTTGCAGCAGCGTTCTTATCAAAGCATAAGCTTAAGCGCCACTTACCAACCAACAATAGCTACATGCTCAAAGCAGCATCAAAAATTAAGCGGAGCTCAAAAGCACACGCCACTCTAGTGAGCAGTGAGTGCGGCACAACTCACGCGCTCTCGTTTATTCATTCACTCACTCACTCACTCAACGAGTATTGTGTTTTCGGTGTGCGACGCAACGTAAAAGCCATCGATCGTCGATCGTTACTTACGAGTATAACCAATAAGCCGAGCTGCTGCAGGTATCGTCTTTTTGTTGACTGTCTTTCTTTCGTTCTCGGTAGCGTGCGGCAATCTCCGTTTCGTTACCGATCTCGGCTCGGCTCGGCTGTGTTGTGTTGTGTAAATATCGAAGCTGATCTTGCTCGAACACTTCGCACGATCGCAGTGTACGACGACGACGTCGTCGAACGCACGGGCCGGCTCTGTTATAAAAGTAGCAAGGACATACGAACGAGCCATTAGTCGAAATCTATTATCGCAACGCGAAGTCACAACGGTTGCGAGCGCTCCCAAAAACTACAAAAATAATTTTTAAAAGATAAATAAATTTCTTAAACGCAGAGACAAAGCATAAATGTAATAAACATAAATTTTTAAAAAATATAATAAAAATATTTAGTGAAGTGTGGACTGTAAAATAAAATTTATTCAAAAAAAAACATTCTTATGATCTAGCAAAATTTTCTATAAAAAAATCATTTTACAAATGTTAGAAAAATAGCAAAACAATACATTCATATCCTTTTGAATATCTATCACCACCACCATCCAAAAAAGCGTGCAGCACTGAAAAAAATTACAATTTCCTTGCAAAAATATTTTAAGCGCAACAAAAGAACTGAAATTGAAAAAATCGCAAAATGATTGCCGATTCGTATTTAATCAATCTGCTGCTACGGCAGTTTCGCACACATGACGTGCAACATTTGCTGTTGGTCTTCATCAGCATTCTATCAGTGATAACTTTCGTACAATGGTTACTTAATCTATACAGTGAATTACGTAAATTGCCACCAGGTCCTTGGGGATTTCCGGTCATCGGTTATTTGCTCTTTATGGGCAATGAAAAGCATACGCGTTTCATGGAATTGGCCAAACAATATGGCACGCTTTTCTCCACACGGCTCGGTAATCAATTGACTGTAGTGATGAGTGACTATAAAATGATACGCGAGTGTTTTCGCCGTGAGGAATTCACAGGACGTCCAGATACACCATTTATGCAGACACTAAATGGATTTGGTAAGTTTGAAAATTTTGCATTTTAGTTGTATTGCTTATTGTGGTATTTAGAATGGAAACAAAAGAACGTTTACTTTTAGAGAAAAGCATTGAGCTACCAGCTATTTAAGACAAGAAATGATTTTGAGAAACAAAAAAACTAAATCTAAAAAAATTATTTTTATTTGAAAAAAAAAAAAAAAAAAACAACATTCTTTTAAAAAACCAGTTATTTTATTAACAATAAATTCTTTTACATTAAAACTTAAATTTTTACGCGTTTTTTAAGTTTAAAAGTACATTGATTCTCATAGTAATATATCAAAAAATTCTGCCTTATAGAAAAAATCGCAACGTTATTCGTGCAATAATAAACTATCTGGGCTGTTCCGTAATCCGTGAGGTTTCAATTACTTTTCACTTAAGAAGCTTTTCCATGAAAATCGTGAGTCACACGATAAAAAGTATTAGAATCATTTTTGTGGAAAATTAAAGGTTCTACAAATAATATTGATTTGTATTAACGAAAAAGTAAACGTTTAGAATATATATAAAATCGAATATTTCGACTTTTTGTGGTATTTTAAGAATATTTCCTAAACGGTTACTTTTTCATTATATATATATTTTTTTATGGAACCTGTAATTACACAAAAACGAAATTCTAACACTTTTTATTGTTCGACTCACCGCTTTCATCAAAAAGTCTTCTAAATGAAAAGTAATTGAAATCACACAAAGGTTTCGGAATGAATAATAAATGTTTTTTTTTTTATAAAAGAGATTTGTTTTTTTTTTAAAGCAAATGGTAACATATTTGTATGGCAGTGTTGCTCAAAAGAAAAAAATAATCAGCTGAAAAATTTTCCGTTAAAACTCCAAAACTGTGAGATTACACAATTTTCAGATTATTTCTTATTTTTTGCTTAAAATCAGAATTTTTTCAAATTTTGAGAGAAAGATCAAAACTTTTAATTGATTTAATTAATTCTTATATTTCGAAATATTTTTTTTTTGCATTTTTTAAAAGCTTTTTTTTTGCATTTTTTAAATTATTTTCGCATTTTTTAAAAGCTTTATAAAAACATTAGCCGCTAGCCCTTGGAATAAACCATTCTAGAACATAACCTTAAAATAAAGTTTTAGAAGACAACATGGCATTTTTAGATAGTGTTGCCAAATTTGTGAAAATATCGGTAGTTTCATAAAAATGAATATACATAATTGGTTTGTGTATGAGCTAATTTGTTATTTGATTTTTATGTGGTTTATGCATAGAATAAAGAAATGTTCTAGGTTGTTGGCGTAGTGATTTATACGTGCATATATATATATAAATATGTATATATGTATTAGACTGGTTTAAAGTTACAATATATGGAAAAAAATCAAGTTGCTTGGAATTGCGCTCAAACGGTAGCAAAATTTGGACCAAATCAAAGAATATTTTATGCATCCTAAACCATTTTAAAAACCAAACAATTGTCCTATATACATACATATATATATATTTTCCGGGTGACGAACGTGACCGTCATAGACATTTAAAGTGCAAAAAGAGTGGAAGTAGAAGAAGCGCACTTAGGTAGCGCTATAATTAGTTACAACTTTAATAGCAGGCGAAGTCCTGGTTCTAAGGTATATGCAAAAAAATGGGACACGAAACGAAAGTGACAAAAATAGAAGTAGTTTTCGCGCCTTTTCAAAGTAAGTCAGAATTCAGCGAAACAAGTCAGAACTTTTTGATGCGACTAACCTTAGAATCTTATGCAATAATGTTACTTTATAATGCATTTTTTTTTTGATTCATATATCTTCTGTACTTTTCTTTGTTTTAATCATAATCTGATTCGATACGTGACAATATGAACGTGACTTTTTTTCCACCATACAAATTTTAAATTGAAAATCTTTCAAAAAACCAGGGGCCTTACTCTGTAATGCGATGCGATAGGAAATGCGTTGCGAAAGCTAGATTCGATGCGAAAAATAATTGCCACTCTGTAAATCTTTCGCATTGGGAGTAGCGTTGCCAACTATGCCAATGCAAAAGATTTACAGAGTGGCAATTATTTTTCGCATGGAATCTAGCTTTCGCAACGCATTTCCTATCGCATCGCATTACAGAGTCCATATCCATCGCCCATTTTCTCAGAATATGGTAATTCCATTCTTATAATTTGTCCCAGTAAGTTTTATTAAGCATACGTATGCATTAAATGTAATAAACTTTATGTAGTTTGAGGTCATACATTTCTTTTATTTACTATAAATATTTCACATGACTTGCAGACACAGTAAACTACTTTTTTCTTTATTATTATTTTTTACTACCAACAAAGCAATTGCATATTTTCAAGCTTTTAAGCAAATTTTTAAGCGATTAAACAAAAATGTATTTATAATTGTTTTTAACATAAGCGATATTTAATTATTACTAAATATATTCGAGTGCATAGTCTTAATTTTAATAAAATAAAAATCACATAATAATTTTTTAACAAACTTTTTGCAATATTTTAATATTTTTGTTGTTAAATATTTTGATTTTACGCATAAAATAATTTCACTGAGCAAATCACGTTTTTATTAAACGAAAAATGTTTTTTTATCTTCAACTTTTTTTCTTTTGCTTTTTTTTTTGTATTAAATTAACAACAAAAGCAACAATTTAACATTCATGCCCTTTTTTACCACTTCGCACACGCTTTTTTTTACTACATTGTTGGTAGTTATTGCAAAAAGTAGGTTAAACCAAGAAATTTTTACCTTGATGTGAGTATGAAGTATGAGGTTTGTTTCTTTCCCATTTGGCTCTTTTTTTGTTTTGCGTAATTAACTCAAGATTAAGTTGATATTGCTTGGTTGCTGTTGATTTTTTCGGTGACTACCTCAATTAAAATATTGCACAAAAGCAAATAATGAAAAAAAAAATGAAAATTTTTTTGGCATTTTTTCGGCCTCTCTTTTGTGAATTTGAAATTGGACAATTTTTTTTTTTTGCAAAATTTTTCGGCCTTTTTCATTTTTTTTTTTTTTTCTTTTCTTTGTCATTAAGCGCAGTTGTGTTTTGTAATCTTTGTTATTTTTATGTTGTTTTTTATTATGCTTAATATTGCTTGAACGCGGACACGATCCCATATACGTTATTTTAATCCGTTCGTTTTTTTTTTTTTTTTTTTTTTTTAAGGGGCTCTTAATGTGAAAGAAATTCGAATTACATAAATTGTTGACCAGTTATAAAGGCAGGCATAAAAAGTACTCGAAAACAAAGTAAAAAATACCGCTTTTGTGTGGAAATATTCGAATGGAAAATTTTCGGCAACAATGAAATGTTTTTTTTTTTTTGGAGAGTTTTAAGGGATCTGCTTTTGCGATAATTGTAGTACTTAATCCTTAGGAAATTTTTAGAAATGTTTCAGTGAAGTTTTTCCGCAGATTTCTTGTAAACAGCTTGGAGATATGTAATTCCTAAGAAATTTTATATTTGAGAGTTTCGAGCTGTTTTGGGAAATGTTTTGATGTGCAAATTTCTAGAGAAGCTAAGAAGCAAATGCAGTTTTAAGTATTGTGAAAGTTTTCAAAGGGAATTTTGCGGCAAATAATGCTTAGAAACTAAACATGTAGTCTAGATAGCATCGATCACCATACAAAAAAAAAAGGTTAGCTGTGAGCCCCCATTTTGAACGTTTATCGGTTCTGATTTTCATGGAAAAAAAAAAAAATTTTTTCCAACCTCTAAATAATACGCTATTTGATTTTTCTACCACTCTAAGGTGCCAAGAGCACTTCATAGAATTAAAGCCCTTAAAAAATCATAAAATTCATCTCTCAAAAGTTTCCTCAAATTGTTGAAATTGAAGAAGTTATAACGAATCTAAAACTTTAGTACAAAATATGAAAAACTGCATGTTCACAAACGAAAATCGCCCCCTGAAACTATGCAAGATTATTTTTTTTATTTATTTGCAAACTGTTTGGAAAAGAATGTTGCATAGTTTTAGGGGGCGATTTTAGTTTTTGAACATCCCGTTTTTCATATTTTTTACTAATGTACTCGTTAAGTTTTGAGAAAACTTTAAAACTTTTTTTTTGGTTTTCTTGGAAAAAACCAATGTTTGAACATTTATTAATAAGCGCATTTTTCTATATTCCTATTTGCAGGCATTATCAATAGTACCGGAAAATTATGGAAAGATCAAAGACGTTTTTTGCATGAGAAACTACGTCAATTCGGAATGACCTATATGGGAAATGGCAAGCATGTAATGGAGAAACGTATAATGGTAAGTTATTCATTAAATAATGTTTATAATACTAACCAACAAATTTATTTGATTGGTAATTTGTATAAATATTCATAAAAAATTAAGCATTTGAAGTAAAAGCATTCGTAATTGTGGCGAATTTAATACGATATTTGTTTGAAATGTTTGAGAAAAATAATTTCTCTAAGCAGTTTTGCACAAAATGCTTTCACCAAACACATTATTTGGCAATTATTAACAAATAAATGTTTGTGACAAAGAAAATTCTGTTTCAATAAAAACTTCAATTAAAATTCCGAAAATGGTTAATTCTTTAAGAATAAAAAAGACATAAATGTTTCTACTCTTATTAAACAAAACATCTATTTTCCCCTTTCTTCTACTTCCTTAAACAGACCGAAGTTCATGAGTATATCCATAATTTACGCATATCTGAAGGTCAACCCATTGATATGACACCTGCAATATCTGTAGCTGTTAGCAATGTCATATGTAGCATTATGATGTCTGTACGTTTCTCTATTGATGATCCAAAATTTAGACGTTTTAATTTCTTAATTGAGGAAGGCATGCGTTTATTTGGCGAAATCCATACGGTTGATTATATACCAACGGTACAATATTTTCCCAGCATATTGACGGCAAAAAATAAAATTGCCAAAAATCGTGAAGAAATGCAAAAATTCTATCAAGATGTCATCGATGATCATAAGAAAACGTTTGATCCCACAAATATACGTGATTTGGTGGACTTTTATTTGATCGAAATTGAGAAAGCAAAAGCAGAGGGTCGCGGTGCTGAGTTGTTTGATGGCAAAAATCATGGTAAGTTGTACGAAAAACTTTTATTTGTAATTTCAATCAAATCAAGCCAACACGACACTTAGCAATGTAAACTAATTGTATGTTCTTTCAATTTTTTCTTTCCAGAGGAACAAATCGTTCAAGTGATAATCGATCTATTCTCTGCTGGTATGGAAACCATAAAAACCACACTTCTATGGATCAATGTATTTATGCTACGTAACCCTGAACAAATGCGTCGAGTTCAAGATGAATTAGATCAAGTTGTTGGCCGTCATCGTTTGCCATCGATTGAGGACTTGCAATATTTGCCAGTAACAGAATCAACAATATTGGAATCAATGCGCAGATCGAGCATTGTACCCTTAGCGACAACGCATTCTCCCACAAGGTAAGACACATTCGAATACTTCCTTCTACTCAGTAATCTGCTTCAAACACGCCCTCTCTCTGTCGTTTGCGCTCTTTAATGCGCTCATGTTGCCGTGCGTTGCAACACACTTTTCATTGATGAAATGAGTGGCATACTCATTGAAGATTACTGCAAGTTTAATCTCTTAGATAAAGTTCTTGCAGCAAAGCAAAAATCATCAATCGATGTTGTAACATTGTTGTTATTAATATGAAAACCAACAACAGCAATCAATTACTCAATTTTTCGCTCAATTACTTTGCTCCCTAGCAACATATTGCACTGCACATGTTGATCTTGCACTCTACCTCGCTCTCTCTCAACTACTTTTAAGTTCAATGAATTTTTCAGTGTTGCGCACGTCAATGTTGTCAGTCATACAAACTCAACTGTCCGCCATACAGTCAGTAAGTCATTCAGTCAATCAGTCAATCAATTAATCAGTTAGCGCATTTGTAATCTATCTCTTGCGCGTTTTAAGTGCGTAGTTTGTCCCAGTTTCGCGCTTGATTGCCAACGCACTTGATGATGCATGTGCGTCCGTCCGTCCAATTGTTTATTTATATATTTTCCATCTGTTTGTAGAGCCAAGTATCCATACATTCCATTGTTGGCAGTTCATCAAATCGCTGTTGACGATCATTAAATTTATGAGCGTGCTCTCTATTGCTTTGAGCGTTTTATTGTTTTTGTAAGCACGTGTTAATTAAATTGCAATTTGTTGATCGTACGATCTTTTCAATGCAACTTACTAGCTATCTAGCGCTAACAGAGTTAGACCGGCCGGCTTTGTACAGCGCTGTATGGTTTGTGTGGTATGTAGGCGTGGGATCAAACGATCTAACTAGCAGAACGCGCGCGGCAAGCGGCTTTATTGAATATGCAAATGTTTTGCATTGGGTTTAATGAACTTTTGCGCAAATGTATGTCGCGTTTATTGAACTAATGCCAATTTTACTTTTCAAGTTAACGCTATGAAACTGAAAATGACAGCGCAGTGATTGAGTTCTTGGCAAGCAAATAGTGTACTATTAATATTAACTTTCATTCTAAATCACTTTTATTAATTTTTTCCCTTTCATTTTCTTCTTTTTCTTTTACAGAGATGTCGAGGTAAATGGTTATAAAATTCCCGCCGGTTCACATGTTATACCACTCATCAATAGCGTACACATGGACCCAAATTTATGGGATAAGCCAGAAGAGTTCAATCCAAGACGTTTTATCGATAGTGAAGGCAAAGTACGTAAACCAGAGTTTTTCATACCATTCGGTGTGGGGCGTCGTATGTGCCTGGGTGATGTTTTGGCGCGCATGGAACTTTTCTTATTCTTTTCATCGTTCATGCATTGCTTCAATATTACGCTACCAGAAGGACAGCCATTACCGAGCTTAAAGGGTAATGTTGGTGCAACCATTACACCAGAATTGTTTAAAGTTTGCTTAACGCCAAGGCCGTTGGTTTTAGCCAGCACAGTGGCGGAACCACATCATATGCGTAATGTGGGCTCAAATTGAGTTTAGCAAAAAAGAAAAAAAAAAAAAAACAGAAGAGAAAACAGTAAACAGAGGATCGCAAAAGAGTATTAAAATGCTCCTGGGAAAACAACGCGTTTTGTTCATAACCAGAAAAGCTTTACAGAGTGAGCGAACGTACAAAAAAAGCTTTGCTACACAGTGCCTTTACAACTGTTGCACTACAATACACCACAAACTCCACAAAAGAAAACTCAAAAAGAGCAGCAGATCCAGAGCACGGTTTTGTTCCTACAGACGAAAGTCGTTAAAAACCACATTACAGAGAGACGAAGAAGATAGAATGAGCGGGAGAGCGAACGTAGTAAAGGAGTAGAGCTGAAAAGAGCTAAGTTTAATTTAAGAGCGCATACGTCACGTTAGTTAAATTAAAATTTTGTATTTTAAAAGATTTTCAAATTCCCACCCATAAATTAAAAAATGTTCTTCAAATTCATCGTTAGTTTGTTTAGCGAAATTTACAAAAAAAGAAAAAAAAAAATACAAAAAAAAAAAAAACATTTACTTGTAGCGGGTGTGTCCTTAAAACTTAAATATCTCGAAAACTATTAATTTGCCGAAAAATAAAAGCAGTCAAATATTGGCACATTTTTCGGAATGCTTTCAATAATGTTTTAAAATTTGACTTTGGGTAAAATTTGGCAAGGCCATCTATATTAAAGTTAAAATTTCTGCTTGAATTTGAAAAAAAATTCTTGGAAAAGTTGCAAAGTTTGAAATCTGACAAAAAATCTAAATAAAAATTAAAAAAAAAACAAAAAATTTCGACAAAATTCTAGTTTTCGTGTTATTTAAGTTTCTATCTGAAAAAGAGCTCCGATTAATAGAAATACGTACAACAAAAAAAAAAAAAAAAAAAACAAATTCTATTCTATCAACCCCAAGATGCTGTGTTCATTAATTTTTATTTTAAAATTAACAAAACAAATATATTTTTAAATTATTTTTAATTACAAACAGAACAAATTATTTAGTAAAAATCACACGGGTAATTTACCGCAAATGTACCATTCGTCACAGAAAAGCTTTGAGTTGTTGTTGCATAATCAAAGCTACATATTTTCCGTGACGAATGGAACATTTCAAATGAAATCACCCAAAACACCATAAAGAATGCAAACATATCATAATATCATAATACATAAGCTTATGCAAATGTAAATACATACATATTTATAGATATTTATATAAAAATGTCTTTAATTTATATACAAACAATCACACACACACACATACGTGATAAGCAATTGCAGCAAAATTCATTACTGTGCCAAGCTTAGAAATAATTTCAACAATACTTAGTAAAAAAAAACACAAACAAATTTTTGTAAATATTAGCGCTTTAATTTTCATATATTTTATATATATACGTAATTATGTAATATGTATCAATTCTATATATATAATATAAATGTTCAATGTTGTTTTGTTGTTATATAATATTTAATTTTCTAGCCATGTAAGCCAAAATACAAAAAAATTAAAATTTTTTTTTATTGAAAAAAAAAAAAAAATTAAAAAAAATTCTACAAATACATATATTGCAAAAATTAAATATATATCAAAAGAAAAATATAAAAAACGTCTTTTATTTTAATGAAAATTTTTAATTTTCAATTTCACTCAGCTTTAGCTTGTAAGCAACTGGCGTTAACGTTATACCACATTCACCCTCCATATTAATATCAGCATCAGCTGGCAGCTCCAATTTGAAATTTCGTAAAATAAGACCCGCATAGAGTTGCAGCAACATACGTGCCAATTCTTCACCAATGCACATCCGTTTACCTTAATGAAAATACACAAAAAAAAAGTCATATTTATATGCGAAATGTATCATGCTGACTATAGAGTTCCGATAGTGGTTTACCATCAAACTGTTTTTAGATTAGATCTATCATTAAAGAAATTTTCCTATAAGTAGATTTTGATAAGCTGAAACCGCGCCCATTCGGACTCGATTCGTTCACAAAGGAAGATATTAAGGGTGTGCAAAGGGCTGTTCGAACATGTTCGAGCATTCCGTCATTGTATCAAACTTAAAACTAGTAAGGGTGTAAAATTTGGCCTGGCCAAACATTAAATACCCTACACTGCAGTATTTTTCAAATTTTGCTCATATGGGAGGTGCTATGCCCTCTTGTCCGAGTTCACACAGTTTTTGTTCAGAGCTTGCATTTATAGTTTTTAGTGTCTGAGTGAAAAACTTTTTCAGCAAAGCGTTTTGAAGCTATTGCTTATAGAGGAGGTGCCACGCCCTCTTGTCCGAGTTCGTCTAGTTTTAGCTTATAGCGTGCATTTATAGTATTTAGTATTTAAGTGAAGTTTGGTTGGATTATCTCAAAAAACTCTTTCAGTATAGCATTTTGAATTTTTTGCTTATGTGGGAGGTGCCACGCCCCCTTGTCCGGTTTCACCCAATTTTTGTTGAGAGCTTTAATTTATGACTCTTAGTGTCTAAGTCAAATTTGGCTCGAATATCTCAAAAAACGCTTTCAGTATAGCATTTGCTTGTATGGGAGGTGCCACGCCCTCTTGTCCGAATTCGCTCAGTTTTTTTTCAGAGCTTGCGCTTACAATTTTTATTATTTATGCATATTTTGGTCGCATTGTCGTGAAAAATACTCCTAAAATTGCATTTTGAATATATTTTTTGTATGGGCGGTAGGCGTGGCCGTTGACCGATTTTACTCATTTTCAATCCCCCGATCTAACTTTGGTGATGGAGGCAGTGTACCAAATTTCATTGAATTATCTTGCTCAGTTTTCGCAAAAAGTGTATTTCAACACACAGCCAGCCACCCAGCCAGCTACCCAGCCACCCAGCCAGCCAGCCAGCCAGACCGACGGACATGGCTATATCGACTCAGGAGGTGACGCTGATGAAGAATATATACACTTTTCTATATCTGCCACGCCTCCTTCTCTGCGTTACAAACGGAAGGACAAAGTGAATATACCCCGGGTGTAGGGTATAACAAGCAGATAGAGCGTTCGAGCAGCTCGTTTGTTCGAACGTCCGTAGCTTGCAACATGTTTGCCAAATGCTTCGCTCTTGTTGCAGGTTGTTGCACAGGCTACTGTGTACGCAACCTTACAACCAACACATTGGTTTGCTTCTATCATACAAGTTGTGTGCAGGTCCGGATTTAAGCTTATTGTTGGCCTTGGTTAGATAAAATGTTCAAAAAGTAATTTTTGTGAATATTTTATCATCCTCTCTGACGCGTATCCTTTTGTCTATGGAAAAGTATTGGAAAACGATTCCTTACATTTATGGAAACGTTTTTTTAAAATATCCAACATATATTTTTAGGGTTGCCACTTGGTTGTTTTCTGAAATTTTGTTAAAATCATACTAAATTGAAACGCTCAGATAAACTTTTTAAAAATTTTACAAAAACTTTCAGGGTTGCCACCTGTTTTTTTTTGTAAATGTTGCTTACACCATATATACATAAAAAAGATTTAATTTTACCCAGTAACGGATAAAAAATATGAACTGTTTTGTACTCTGGGTAGCCTTAAAATGCTAAGATAAACTTTTTAAAGTTCCTACATATATTTTTAGGGTTGCCATCTGATTATTTTCTGAAATTTTGTTAAAATCACGCTTTTTATGACTAAATTGAATTTTTTGGTTTCAGAAACGATCAGATAAAGTTTTTGTGAATTGTAATTTTTGAATTTTGAATAACGAATGAAAAAATTTAGGGTTGCCATTTTAGGATTATTAGACTTTTTTGCGAAAATTGCCTTACTCCGTTAAGTTTCTTTAATGAAAAATCATATATTCGACCCAAAAACCCAAAGTAATTTTTTAGGGTTGCCATCTGGGTTTTTTGATAAAATCAAAATTTTCTATCAATAAATTGCTTAGATCATCACTTTTTTTCTATAAATTGACATCTTGGGCCCAAAAACAACGAAACAAAAATTCAGAAAAAGTTTATATAAACGTTTTGAGACTAAAATTAATTTTTCTATTTTTAAAATGTGTTGGGTAAGACAAATTTACAAAAAAAAAAAACCAGGTGACAACCCTTAAGTTTTTGATCATATTTTAAAAAGTGTATCTGAGCGTATCCTAAACTAAAAATTCGAGTTTAGTAAAAAAAAGCATGATTTTAACAAAATTTTAGAAAATAATCAGGTGGCAACCCTTAAAAAAGGTACATGTTAGATTTTTTAAAAGAACGTTTCTCAAAGTTTTTTTTCGTTGTATTCCTTAACAAAAAAAAAATAAATATTTCTTGTGGCGGCCTCATTTGGTCAATCTGTTAATCCAGCCGTGGTTGTATGGAACAAATTGGAATTGAGCGCTCAAAAGATACATACTGTTCGAACTCTCGATCTGCTCGGTGTACTGATCGAACAGAAATTTCTGTTGAAAATGCTCGAACTGCGAGTTGGTTCGAGCGAACTACGTTAGTTGCGCAACCTTAGAAGCTATACAAATATAAACTTTGTTTTGGGACACCCTTTATTGCATAGAGTTTCTTGATGAGAAATGGTAAAAAAAAATAGTTAAAACAATATTTTTTGATAGTTTTGTTATAAAAACCTCACTCCTAAATGAACATTTCTAATAATAAATGGAATATAAATGCCAAAATATATTGGAAAAACAAAATTTTCTTCAAAATAAGAATTGTTCAACACCTTGAATGGATTTTTTAATCTTTATCTGCATAAGTTCCGAATTTTTGACGATATTGTAAATATTAAGTGAAAAATTCAAAAAATCTTAAAATTTTTTTACTTAATATGGACAATTGATCCAAAACCACAGAACTTACGTTGAAATAAATGGTAAATTTGCATTAAGCGGATCAAGGTCCACATAAGACGTAGAATAGTTTTAATTTTAAAGATATTTTTTTTAAATTTTTGGCTTTTTTTTTATATTTGAGCCGCTTATTATGAAAGTGGGGCAAGCCCAAAACGAGGCAAAAGTAATAGCATGCACATTATGTGCCGTAATGATCGGTTATTTGACCGAAATAATTTTTTCAACTTAATGCCATCAATTCCATGTCATTAAGTAAACTTTTTGTGAGAACAGAGATCAATTTTATTAATTTGTAACAAAATTTCAGCCTAATTATATTATGACATTACTTCGTTTTGGACTTGCCCTATTTTCATAATTAACGGCTCATTTGACTTGCTATTCGTTGTCTCACTTTTGTAGCGGCGCCTTTCACATACATATCGTCGGCTGAGTATTATTTTGCCGTAAACGCCACTTCGTTGAAAAAGCAAAAGCAGATAACTTGTGCTCGTCTATACACAAAATAATACGGCAAAATAATACTCAGCCGACGATATGTACCAAACCTTATTCATCTGCGTCACATGGTTTCATAGCTATGATGAACTTTTTTCAGGTTTATATGTATATGTGCCAAATTTCATTTCTATGAGTCAAACAGTTTCTGAGATCTGTAGAATTTTGTTTTTCGGGCGTGGCACCTCCCATTTTTCTAAAGTGCACTTTACATACGTGCCAAATTGCATTTGTATGCGTTCAACTGTTTCTGAGATCTGTCGTATTTTGCTTCTAGAGGAGTGGCACTGCCCATTTTTCTAGCCTATGACCGTCGCTTGATCTAAACTAACATACTCAGAAAATTTTATCGAAATCGGTCGATTGGTTATCGAGTCCATAAAAACGAACACATAGACAAACAAACAAACTTTAATTTTTATATACATACATTGGATCGTGTAGATTTTGTATGAAGCAAAATAAAATCATCCCAAAATCAACTCAAAAGTAAAAGGGGCTCTTAAAAACGTTACCCAAGAGTACTTTGTTCTTACAAAAATTTTGGCGTTTAAAACTTTTTTTTTGATACACATATAAAAAACTATTTAAACTTTGATTGAATTACCTGTTTGGAATGGTACAAATTGCTGTGGCTGAAAGTATTCCCCATGCTCATTAAGAAATCGTGATGGATCGTATTTTTCCGGATTAGGCCAAATATCAGGATTCATATGAATTGCCCATTGAAGTGGTATAATCATGGAATTTGCTGGAATGACAAAACCATTTATCTCAACATCACGCACTGCACCATGTGGTATACCGAGTGGTACAACCGAACGTATGCGCTGCACTTCAGATATGCAAGCCTTGAGATAATCTAAACTATCTAAGACATCGATGTTTATATCATTTTTGGAAAAATTAAGCAATTTCTGTGTATGTGAAAATAGTATATGTTAATAAAACCAACAGTAGTAAAAGTCCAATATTCTTAACCTCTCTTAGCCGTTGCTGACACTTAGGGTATTTGGCCATATACAACAAAAACCAACGTATTGTTGTAAGCGTGGTATCAACACCAGCACCAAAGAGATCAGCCAATAGATGTCGTAACTGTTCAGGACGATAAAATTCTGCAGCCGTTGCTTTAAGTTTGGCATCACTGGATGAGCTGCGTGCAGCACGTTCGGCAAGAAAACACTCTAAAATTGAGTTAAATTCTAATTTTGTATCCTGAGTGTCGTCGCTTGTTTCTTGCTGTTTCTCCTCTAAACGCTTCAGACAAGCAGCCGTAATGCGATCGTAAATTTCATGTGTTTTCGCTTTGCCATCGAGCAGAAATTTTATGGAATTTTTATGAGCGGGTAAAAATCTGAATGATAGATAATAAGGCAAGAATAGATTGAGAGGAAAAGGTTAAAGATAAATATAAATGATAATATTCTACTATGTGTCGAAATAGGAATAACATTCTGTTAAACAAACAAAAAATTAGACAACTTTAAAAAAAATTCTAGTCATGAAATATTTGCAACTAAAAAACTCGTATACGATTTTAAAAATATTGTATATCATGCAATTTTGTTAAAATGTCTTGAGATTTTACATAAATCTCATCACGAGAATACGTATTTCTAATAATTTTCGGCAAATCTGTCGCAAGAAATAAAAATCGCATGCGACTTTTTGAAATATGAGTTGAGATTGCCAAAATTTTCAAATTATCAAACGACAAATTAAACAAATTTAAAAAAAAATCTAGTCATGAAATATTTGCAATTAAAAAACGATTTTAAAAATATATCATGAGATTGTGTTAAAATGTATTGAGACTTTACATAAATCTCATCACGAGAATACTCATTTCTAATAATTTTTAGTAAATCTCCCGCAAGAAATAAAAATCGCATGCGACTTTCTAAAATAATCTAATGAGATTTCCAAAATTTACTATTTATCAACACATTATACAAACTTTAAAAAAATTCTGCACATGAAATATTTCCAATTAAAAACCTCGCATGCGATTTTAAAAATATATCATGAGATTTTGCTAAAATGTCTTAAGGTTTTACACAAATCTCATCACGAGAATACATATTTCTTATAATTTTTAGCAAATCTGCCGCAAGAAATAAAAATCGCATGCGACTTTCTAAAATAATCTCATGAGATTTCCAAAATTTTCTATTTATCCATTTTTAAACAGTACCTATTCGATTAATACTATGTTTACATACATATAATTTTACACAACAAAATTCTCATGCGATTTCAATAGAAATGTCTGAAGACTTTCAAAATAATATGTATTTTTAGAAAAAACCCTCATTTGATTTTGTGAAGATAAGATTCCTTTTCCTCTGGATGGGCACGAATCTCATATTTAAACTAGTTCACAATGAATTTGCGACGATTAATGCAAGACCGTATGCAATCTCATGACATTTGCAAAATTTCATATTCGGCACTTATACATGAAATTCTCACCTCAAAAATGGTAAGAAATTTACAACACTTGAGACTCCGATTAACTTAAGACCCTCCTCTTGTATCTCTTGAAAGTAACGCCATGTATCATCGTTTGCTGCATATGTGACGCCAAATACCAGATCATTGATGATATTGCCCAAGGTATGGTAAAGAGCAGGCAATGGATCAAATTCTAACAAATTGGCAGCATCGGTGTGAAAAAACTGAGTCAAAAAAAAATTTTGGGAAACAGAAATTAATATAAACCATAAAAAAGCATTGCATGTCTGGCTGGCAACAAAATGAAATTAAAAAGATCCAGACATATCAATATCAAAAATAAAATAAAAATCGAAGCTGAAGGACATTCACATCATGTGCCAAATTTTTGTCTGGTCTTTTTCAGAGTCTAAACAACAAATTTTAAAAATATACATCACAATAACAATTGTCTACTTTGCCAGCCAGACAAGACACACACATGACACATGAATCATTTAGCGTTCATTTTTTTTATTGCGCTGCTGCCGTGCAGCTGTCTTTCTTTCTACCTGCAGACACTCGTCGACACCGCTGCGTATGCGCTCTTCAAGTTGTATGCGGGAAGCGCCTAATTTTTTCGTCATTCCTAAACGTTTCAGCCAATCGATGGTTTGTCGACGTTGATCCCGCCAAAGTGCACCTTCGGCACAAACAAGACCTGTGTGTGCGTAAAAAATTTTCAAATGTTCATGTTTGTTGCTTAAGTCTTTCATTTAACTTTTTCACTTTTATTTTTATACGCGCGTGTGTGTAGCGTGTGTGTACCTACCATAGCCGCCCATTATGCCATGCGTCACAAAAAGTGGTGCACGTGCTGTAAAATCATCACGACGCAAAAATTCGCGCACCAATGTGGCATCTGCCAGCACTATGGTATTAACATTACCAAGACGTATTCGATAGAATGGTCCATATTTTGCTGCCAATTGTTGCAATGTTTTGTATGGTGCTTGCACATTCAGGAACGCTAAATATCCCAACAGTGGCAGTCCGAATGGACCGGGTGGTTGTTTGCGTTGTTGCCATAGATAATAGGTGAAAAATGTGATAACTGTGATTAGTAGGCCGGAGAGTAGAAGCTGAAAAGACACCAAACGCATCAGATGTAGGTAACTCAATTATTTTGATATATGAAAATATTGTGTTTTTTAAAATCGCATGCATCGTGAGATTTTCAATGCTGCCGCAAAGAAACATATATAGTGTAGTTCCTAAAAATACGTTACAAACTTGGTAAAAACCCATCCGAGCTTAAAGAATATTTATTTAAATCGAACATTCGTTTTTTTTTTATTTAAGTATAACACGGTGCGACATAGTTTTTTACACATAAGAAAATCAAAAAAATTCTAGAACTAGTCGTTATAAAAAAATACCCTTACCTCGTAATTTTTTTCTAGCACTATAGATTTTTTTTAAAGTTTTAAAGTTGAAGTTTTTGAAAGATATAAAATAAATATCTTGACCTTTTAATGGCAAAAATAATGGAACACAAATATCTCAGAATATTTACATGGATAACCCTGGTTTTGGAATTTTCAAAACTTTCTCCCAATCTTTACGGTTAATCCTGGATGGATGTCATTTTTATCTAAGCCTTAGTTATCATTAAACATACATTCAAGATTTATAACAAATGATTTGCTTATATTTCAACTAGTAAGGGTGTAACCCTTGGCCTGGCCAAACATTTAATACCCTACACAGCAGTGTTTCAAAAATTTTGCTTATATGGAAGGTGCCACGCCTTCTTGTCCTAGTTCACCCAAATTTTTCTCAGAGCTTACATTTATAGCTCTAAGTGTTTGGGTGAAATTCACTTGGATTGTCTCAAAAAACTCTTTCAGTAAAGCATTTTAAAACTTTTACTTGTATGGGAGGTGCCACGCCCTCTTGTCCGAATTTGCCTAGAGCTTGCGCTAACTATTTCTAGTACTTATGTGTATTTTGGTTGTCGTTAAAAATACTCCTAAAGTTGCATTTTGAACATATTTTTTGTATGGGCGGTAGGCGTGGCTCCTGACCAATTTCGCTCATTTTCAACCCCTCGAGCTTACTTTGACGACGGAGGTAGAGTACCAAATTTTATTGAATTATGGCTATATCGACTCAGGAGGTCACGCTGATCAAGAATATACATACTTTTCATATCTGCCACGCCTCTTTCTTTGCGTTACAAACGAAAGGACAAAGTGAATAAACCATCAATGTGGTAGCCCTGAACTTTTTCATAAAAAATCCAATCCTTCCAACGAAGCTAACGGTATACATTTTCTGTACACAAAATAATAAAAATAACGCATTCTTGTGTAAAATCGCAAACTTATGCCCCACATATGGGTAATATTTACTCTTTTCTTAAAAGGTAGGGGAAAGTGGGGTAAAGTGGGAAATTTTTTTTCGAAGCTCCATAAAATGAACAAAACTTCTTATTTTTCATGTTTCAACTTCCTTTAATAAAGAAAATTAAATATGCTATATTTTTGCCGAAGAAACGAACCGAAAATATGGATTTTCTGTTGAGTACGACGCTTTGATCGAGGATGTCCAAAATGGCAAATATTAAAAATCGTGGGATAAAGTGGGAAACTTTCAAAACTCATAAAAACTAAAACAAATGTTGGAAAAAAGTTCTAATATCTTTATTGTAGTCAAAAAAGGTTCGAGGAACACATACATAGGAGTAAATATGAAAAGAAATAATGATTTTGCTGGAAAAAATATATGAAAAAATGTGTTAAAAAAAATTTGTGAAATAGTAGCTTATTCGTCGTTCTCTGATGAAACATTAAAGTCCGAGTCACAGTGTTAGTAATAAAAGAAGCTTGTAGTGAGATTATTGAGTATTGTGTCTGGTCTTGATTTCGGGCATGAGTTCCATGCAAATGGTGCAAAAATCAAGATCTTCATCTGAGCTAGAACCTCTTTGATTCTTCTTTGACGCTTTCTTTGCTGGTGGTGCTTTTTTGCTACTGGTACTCTATTTTTTGTGATTCGTTTCCCTCTTTCTTCCGTTTATTTACTAAACTTTTCTCAGCTGCTTTTTGCAACTCGCTTAGCTTTTCCGGAGTGGTTACTCACAATATAAATGTACAACACTTATTTGGATCATAAAATAGTATAATACGTTGGCAATCGTGAAATAACATTTCCCACTTTACCCCATAAAAAATTTTCCATTTTACCCCGTCAAAGAAGAATCAAAGAAATTCTAGCTCAGATGAAGATCGTGATTTTTGCACCATTTGCATGGAACTCATGCCCGAAATCATGACCAGACACAATACCATCAAGTGCAACCTAAAGGATTGTCAACGCCCATTTCACTTGAAATGCGTTAACCTCACTACAAGCATCTTTTATTACTAACACTGTGAATCGGACTTTGATGTTTTATCAGAGAACGACGAATAAGCTACTATTTCACAAATTTTTTGAACACATTTTTTCATATATTTTTTTCCAGCAAAATCATTTGTTCTTTTCATATTTACTCCTATGTGTGTGTTCCTTGAACCTTTTTTGACTTACAATAAAGATATTAGAACTTTTTTCCAACATTTGAATTAGTTTTTATGAGTTTTGAAAGTTTCCCACTTTACCCCACGATTTTTAAGTTTTGCCATTTTGGGCATCCTCGATCAAAGCGTCGTACTCAACAGAAAATTCATATTTTCGGTTCGTTTCTTCGGCAAAAATATAGCATATTTAATTTTCTTTATTATAGGAAGTTAAAACAAGAAAAAATAAGAAGTTTTGTTCATTTTATGGAGCTTCGAAAAAAAATTTCCCACTTTACCCCACTTTCCCGTACAAAAATATTCGAAATATTTCCGAAAGCCAAAAAATCATTGAAACCAATAAGAGCTTCTCACATTGCATATTTATTACATTTTTGACGCTTTTTTCATAAGTTTTCTGCATTTTTCGTTTTTCCCATTGCATTCCGGTTTTTGGAAAAAGAAGTGTCGTCACTTTTTGTCTTTCCCTTTGTGCTGTATCCTCTTTTCAGCTCTGTGTGACCGCGTATTTTACCGTTGTTAATACGCAAAACATAAACTTGTCCATCTTTTTTAACTATGTTAGAGATGTAGTACGACTGTAAATTGTACACCATTAGAAAGGTATTTGTGTGTAGATATGCACAAAGTTAAAATTATGTTGATATTTTGACTTTAAGCCAGGTAAAATTACATACAAATTTTTCAATATTAACAACATCAAAGTGTATTTCACAGAGCTGAAAAAAGAATAAAGCACAAAGAGAAAGAAAAAAGCATAGCTCTGACTTTATTTTTTTTTTTTTTTTTTTTTTTTGTTTGATTATATTTTACTTGAACTATACCTGGGATAATAAATGAACTTTTCTGTTTTGTACCAAATAGCAAAAAAAAAAGTACTAACATTGTCCAAAAAGTACCAAAATTATTTAGTTTATTTGTGGTTGAGTTTCGACTACTGGGCGATACTATCAAGTTATATTCAAATAAGAATGATTTACACTTTGATGTTACATCAGATTAATTTATGTGCATTTATATACCAATCTACATTTTAATATAAATCAGTTAGTATTTCACCATCTTTCTTCCAATTTATTTTCTCTCAAAAAAAAAAACTATTGTAATAAAATCATTCTCCCTTCTATACTTATATTTTTCATGCGATTTTTTTCTTCTTGGTTTCACTTTCGCAGGAATAAATGGTTTTATTGCAAAAAAAAAGCTCGCCAGCATGAACCATTAAAGTCAATGGAAGAATAAAATAAAAATGAAAGTGAAACGCCAAAAAAGTAATTGAAAGGATATTAAACGAAAAAAAAAAAAAAACAGTCTTACCATTTCAACTTATCCACCGTACAAATGAAGCTTAAAATTTTTTTTTTTTTCAAAATCAACAGCTGGTCCGGACAGTGTAGATATACCGTTTCCGGTTATAGTTCCCATAAATTTTTATATAAAATTATAAATAAAAGTTGAATTTATCTGTACACAATCCGAAATCACAACAAGAAGAATATGAATTTTTTTTTTTTTTTTTGAAACACCGGACGTAATACGCACCCTTGCAAAGTTTGTCAATAACTAAAAATGTCTTAAAGTACAAAACTCGTCTTGATGCCGCCGCTTTTGCAATTTAACAATCCACGTGAGAATACAAAAAAAAAAAAAAAAGAATTTTATACAATGAGCATTTTATTTTTTTTGGGATTTTGTTGCTTTTGTTTCATGTTTGTGTCTGGTTTTCATTAAGACAAAAACAAAAATATTCAATTAGGATATGCGAGTAGTGTTGCCAATTGTTGTATGTTATATTTGCAATTGAACAGTTTAAGAAAACTTTTTCGTTAGGGAATAAAAGTTATGTGTTGCTTAAGAATTAATTACACATGCAAAATTTGACCCAAAGTTGTAGATATTTGAAAATTATGTGTCCGATTCGAGCACAGTGTATTAATTTGTCCGACTTTTTGACTAAATTTAGAAAAATTTCCAGATTCCGGTGATACTGTACACGATCAGAACAAATTAAATACAAAATTGAATTGGCAACACTATTCACAAGAATATACTAAGTCTGTATGTATGCAACTATGTACCTGGGTATTTAAAATATGCACGCATCTAAAATGTAAGTACGCGAATTTTTAATCTTCTAACACCCAAAATCGGCTTGAAATTTTATATTTTCATTCAATTTTGCTTCGGACTCTATTTCGCTTAGTCAGCCAATGTTAAAAACTTGATCCGATTATTGAAGACTGACGACGAAGTTAAATAAAACATGACCAAAATGATCATGTAGCCAACCAAATGTTTGCCGTATCACGAAAATTTGATTTTCATTGAAGTATTAATTAATTCTTTTGGAATTTATATTTTATTTTTTGGTATTTTTACACCAGAATTATTTTTGCACACAAAAAAAAAACAAAAGCAAAAAAGGGGAAGCTCAGCAGATGTGAAGGAAGTGGAAGTTATATTTGAAAAGCGTCCATGACACTAAACTGATAGGTCCCATTCTTCGACCAGTATATGGCCACACACATTCGCCATCGACCTACCAAATTGCATTAAAATTGCTTGTATGTATTGCGAGATATAACTTGTTAAAGTTAGTTTATTGACTGTTTTTTTTTTTGCTTGTATAGTACTAATGAAAGTACCAACGTGCTTTTTTATACCCTACACCTAGGGTATATTCACTTTGTCCTTCCGTTTGTAACGCAGAGAAGGAGGCGTGGCAGGTATAGAAAAGTATATATATTCTTGATCAGCGTCACCTCCTGAGTCGATATAGCCATGTCCGTCTGTCTGGCTGGCTGGCTGGCTGGCTGGGTGGCTGGCTGAGTGTTGAAATACACTTTTTGGGAAAACTGAGCAAGATAATTCAATGAAATTTGGTACACTGCCTCCGTCGTCAAAGATAGCTCGGGGGATTGAAAATGAGCAAAATCGGTTAACGGACACGCCTACCGCCCATACAAAAATTATATTCAAAATGCAATTTTAGGAGTATTTTTCACGACAATGCAACCACAATACATATAAGTACTACGAATTGTAAGCGCAAGCTCTGATAAAAATTTGAGCGAATTCGGACAAGAGGGCGTGGCACCTCCCATATAAGCAAAAGCTTCAAAACGCTATACAGAAAGCGTTTTTTGAGATATTCGAACCAAATTTGACTCAGACACTAAGAATTATAAATGAAAGCTCTCAGCAAAAATTGGGTGAAATCAGACAAGGGGGCGTGGCACCTTCCATATAAGCAAAAGATTCAAAATGCTATACTGAAAGAGTTTTTTGAGATAATCCAACTAAATTTCACTCTGATACTAAAAACTATAAATGCAAGCTCTGAACAAAAACTGGGTGTACTCGGACAAGAGGGCGTGGCACCTCCCATATAAGCAAACTTTTCAAAATACTGCAGTGTAGGGTATTTATTTTTTGGCCAGGCCAAAATTTACACCCTTACTAGTTCTAAATTGAAGTATGATAATTTTATATTGAACTAATTAAACAGTCATTTTTGCAATTTTTCAACAACAGACGAAAGCAAGTGCTAACATGGAAATTGATTACATATGTTTCGGCTACTTCCACATACATATTTATATATTTTCATATATAAACATGTATATAGCCTCATCAGATCAGTTTTAGTTAAATCTTGCCAGGAACCGTACTCGAACCCGTGACTCCGGTTTTCTAATGAAAGAGAACGCGGTGCTTAAGCGATTGTGCTATAGGTCACGAGTAAACTCTCTGAACAGGATCGCCATTATGAATAAATCATAAGGCTCACTAGCGCCGTCTGTTGTGAAAAATTGCCAAATTGTTAGTTGGTAACACACTCTGGTTTTGAGACATGCTACGCTAGCTACAATTAAAAATACATAATACATAAAGTTCCGGTGGTCTAATCATTCGCACAGGGTACTTTTTTTTTTTTAGTCTGTGCACAGAACCGCAAAAAAAAATTACCTGCGCGAACGATCAGACCACCTGAGCGTTATGTTTTCGGGGTCGCTGAATCCGAATATGGTGCCAGAATAGCAAAATTGGTTCGAGTTTTTTCAGTAATCAAAAATAATGCTGAAAATTACAGATTTTTGCGGGTTTCTGAAAAAAACACGAAACAACTTCGCTAATCTGGCACTATATTCGGGTTCAGCGACCCCGAATACATAAAGTTCCGGTGGTCTAATCATTCGCACAGGGTACTTTTTTTTTTTTTGGTCTGTGCACAGAACCGCAAAAAAAAATTACCTGCGCGAACGATCAGACCACCTGAGCGTTATGTTTTCGGGGTCGCTGAAACCGAATATGGTTTCAGAATAGCAAAGTTGGCTCGCGTTTTTTCAGATATCAGAAATAATGCTGAAAAAAATCTCAAATTTTAAACGTAATTGCTGATTTCTGAAAAAATGCGAATCAACTTTGCTATTCTGGCACCATATTCGGATTCAGCGACCCGAAGACATAAAGTTCAGACGTGGTCTTATACATATGAATGTCAAGAGTTACGAGTCGAAAATAAAAAGGTGCTCACAACCGACACATTGAACAGGGGAAAAAATAAACTACCACATTCAAAAAAAAAACAAATCGTTTTGACCACCTTTCTTGGAACTCAAACCCGAAAAATCGAAAACGCAAAATTTATAAAACACTACAACTCGAGAAATATTCATCTAAATTGTTTGATTTTTTGATATGTAGAAAAGTTGCCTATTCAAGCTCTGTGGAACTTATTTTTTTCAAAATTCCCTCGACTTTGTCCGGAATAAAAAAATCTTAATAACTCAGGAACCTTTAACCTGATTTGAATGATATTTTGTATGGGTAGATATGTTGTCCGGTGGAGTTTTGTCCGGGAAACCTTAATAACTCGAGAAACATTGGTCCGATTTTTTTGTTCAATGCGTAGGTATGTTAGCCAGTGAGGTTTCGTAGCATTTATGTTTTCAAAATTACGTCGGCTTCGTCCGGGATATTAAAAATTCTTAATATCTTGGGAACCAATAACCTGATTTGTGTAATTTTTTGGGCGGTTAAATTTATTGCCTAGTAAATCCTATTGTATATTTTTTTCGAGGTTCCTTCGGCAACATCCAGGATATTAAGAAACAAAATAAATTATACCCCCTACTTAACTGTCCAGACGTTTCAACGTTGCAAAGCTTTTCTTGAAGATAAATTTTTTGAAAAAATAAATGCTACAAAACATCTCTGGGTAACATATACCTAGTATCTACGCATTCAAAAAAAAATCATTCCAATCGGACTAATGGTTCCCAAGTTATTAAGGTTTCCCAGACAAAGCCGAGGGAATTGAGAAAAAATATAATTTTGTAAAAAACACAAAAACACAAAAAATATAATTTTCAAGATCCCACCGCGCAACATATATACCCATTAAAAAAAATCATTCAAATCGGGTTAATGGTTGCCCGAGTTACTGTAATTTTTACTATCCCGGACAAAGCCGAAGGAATTTTGAATAAGTTTCACTGGACCTCAATGGGCAACGTATCTACCCATTAAAAGAAGAATCACAAAAGTCGGTTAGATGGTTTTCGAGATCTCAAGATCCAATGTTTATGTTTAAACGTACTACTTATATGTCATATTAAAGCTTATTAAATTACATATAAAAGATATTAACAACACTTTTTCGAAAAAGTTAAAAAAAAAATCATTTTGTTTTTTTTATAGTCTGTATGGGCAAATCAGAAAATAATCTCCTCTTATATGACCCAGTTTTAAAAAAAAAATTTTTTCATGTACAATAACCAAATGTGGTGGAATTTATTCCTAGACGTATAAGCTGAAATTTCCAATAGGCGAACAAAAAAATTTCGACCTGAGGGGGTGTCAGGAGGTCGTTTTATCTGAAAGTTTTGGGAAAATCGAGATTTCCGATACTATGTTACGGGGCATCTTTCCAAATATTCTGAAGTAAAATTCAAAAAAATCGTATGTGGGTTGTGGCGACAGAATGGGTTAAAAAGTCTAAATCACTCATTACGGCCACATAACAGGTCCTTAAATTCTGAAAAATATCAAGCAAGTTCCTTGATAAAAAATAAATCGACTTTGCTTATGATATTTTTTAATTTAAGGGCCCCCTGCCGAGTAAAAAATTAAAAACGCTAAGTTTTGGGTAAAAAATGCGATTATTGGCGATATGCGATCGAGCAGACCATAGCGACACATAGGGTAAGATAGCGAAATATCTAACAAATATTCTGGAGCAAAATTCAGGAAAATCCTATCCTGCTTTTTATGCCGACACTCAGCAAAATCTCGATTTTCCCAAAATTTTCAGATATAACGACCTCCTGACACCCTCTCAGGTCGAAATTTTTTTGTTCGCCTATTGGAAATTTCAGCTTATACGTCTAGGAATAAATTCCACCACATTTGGTTACTGTACATGAAAAAACATTTTTTTTAAAAACTGGGTCATATAAGAGGAGATTATTTTCGGATTTGCCCATATATTTCTGAAGAAAATAAGATTCTATTTAAGAAAATCGATTAAAAAATGAAAATTTATATAAAATTGAGTGAAAAATGGCCGAATCGAATTTTTGCCACTATCCATGATATAAGCAAAAACTACGCTTAAGTGTGAAATATGCCTGAAAACAGCAACTTTTGCTCCTTTGAGCAAGCATATCTTCAGATCTAGAGTCAATTCGGTGAACCTGGTATTATTTTCGTATACAGTGGACCATGACAACTCGACATCAATTCTGAAATCCTGCGCCGTAAAATTATTGTTCCCATGCCTTAATGTCCATTATCGAATTTTTAAATTTATATGATACTTTTAGGCATTTATTTATTTAATTAAAATTATTTATATACCTGTTTATCTTTACTAAGCCAATCTTCTCATTTTAATGATAAACGTCAGACAATATCTGCTTATCCTTTGCATATTCTTATATGAAAATATTGAAATAATTAAAACGAAACGAAACTATGCGATATTCTTTTCCACAAAAAATCTTCCACTTCAACGGTCCAAGCTTACAGAATCAGAACTAATAATGAAATGTGAATTTACGAACAGCAGGTACAGGATGTGTGACCAGTAAACAGACCGCCGACATACAATCGATTCGTAGAGACGCATAGCAACAGCGTAGAGAGCACAAACAACAGGACAGTAAATGCTATACAATTTTGCTGTCAAGTTCAGGGCCGTTAAACCAGACTTAACGAGGCATGCGTAAAATGTCAATGACATGCAAGTCGTCGTCGTCATCTCCTGAACCTATCAACCAAACATTCGTAAACGTTAATGTGCATCTTTCACACACACACACCGGTCGGCACTAAAACTTTTTAGTCCTGCGCGGCGATCTTGCGTCGATCGTGTGCGCGCTAAAAGAAGATTTACTCTTTTTCTTCTATAGATTTAGTGAAGCAGCAAATGGAATGGAACAGTCTAGAATATAGAAGGCAACGAAAGGAATAAAACTAAAGCAAGGGAAACAAACAACTAAGAAGTAGCATCATTCATTGACCCCTCACAAAATGGTTTCACACAACGTACGTATGCCAATGAACGACGACAGAATCGGAGTGCCGCAGGAATTGCGTCGTTCATTGGCCTATCTTGCCGATGCGACGTGATCATCGTCATACGCACGCAAGGCATAGAATAAAGACAAGCGGATAGATAAATGAATCCTTCTAGAGAGTTCAACATATATTTTTGTCAGACAGTACGCGGATGAATAAGAACATGGAAAAAAATTTTCCTTTAGAAAGAAATAAAAAGTAGAATCGATCATCAAAAAATCGTCTATAATTTTCGAATATATACTGGAAAGGCATGACATTTATGAAACTATATAAATATTTTTGAACGATACATTCCTTCCCCTGCTCATCAGCAAAAGAATTTTTTTCCGTGCCATAACGTTCAACATAAAAATAAACTAATTTTTTTTTTTTCGATAAAACCGGCGCTGTGCAATCTCCTACAAAGCTGCTCTGCATCGGGTCGATGATCTGACAACGTGCTCGTGTTCTAATCCCTGACGTGCGAAGGTCAATGTAACGAATTACGGCGCAGGAGTCAACGACTCCTTCTGTTCGATCGATCGACCGACAGACCGACCAATGACGGCCCTACACAGCAGTGGAATGAATGCGATGCGGCTAGGCAGCATCAGCATCGACATCGGCATCAGCAGCCAGCAATGCCTTTTAGAATGTTGCGCTCACAGTTGTTTCTCGCATGAGTTCAACATCCTCTTGCGGACTGAAATAGCTGCAACTCAGTGAGAATCGGATCAATGTCCTTTAGGCTATTCGATACTTGCTGTACGCGCAGCTATAATGGTATCCTAACCTTCTCGTGCGTCACAAAACCAGCAACATATGAACATAGCTCTCTAGAAATAACTGATGATTATGAGGACAACTTGTGTTGCCATGATGACTTTTTTTTCATTTTTGTTGTTTTTTATTTTTACATTGTTGTTGTTGTTTCTTCTTGTACTATTCTTATTATTGTTTCCTCAATTCCTTTTACATCCAACAACCATGCTCGAAACGGACAATAGGACGTGTTTTATCATCTTAGCATTTTAGTGTCTTTGCTGCTCGGGGTATTTAGGCTGTGAAGGGCTTTTCTTTGTCTCTCAGCCACCTGCATATTCTTCGGTTTGATACTGAAAAAAGCGTCGTCGTTGTGCTGTTAATGTCCAAAGTCTAACTTACGCATAGCGCAAAAATTGTTTCACCACCACCATGAGAACATTGTCGTCCTCCACCTTGTTTTTTCTGCAACCACTTAATTTATTCAAGTTGTAATGGGGTCATTGATCCTAAGGGACAACAGAGTTGCGATTATTTATCTACATGCGTGGAGTTTTCTGTTTTCAAACAAAGTTTTGCAAGTGAAAAATACATGCACTTACAAATGTGTCATTATATCGAGCATTAACCGGCAAAAGGACTCAAACGACAAAAAACAAAGAAGCTTTTTTTGAATTTTCTTTGCAAGCATTGTAGTGTGAAAGTCAAAACTGCTTTAGCTATAACTTTGTAATGGTACTTTTAATATGTATGAAATTTGAAGAGAAGATCAAGAAACGAAAATCTGAAATCGCGTCGCACAGTGGAAATTCGTGGCCATAAATAGGTGAAATTTGAAAGTGCTGTGGGTTTTAAAAACTTTTTCGGCAATCGTCAGATAATACTCGTATATGTACCAAATTCTATCTATCTGCGATAAACATTTTAAGAGAAATGATAAATCAGCTTTTAGGAGGGCGTGGCACCGCCCATTTTTTTAATTGGGGACTATTTGTTCTAAGTCTTTTTACATATGTACCACTATCTGCGTCAAATATTTTCAGAATAATATCATGAGTTTGTTTTCTTGAGGGCGTGGTACCGCCCACTTTTTCAATGAACAATATTTCTCCCAATGACTTTTACAAAATTCATCTGTCTGCGGCAAAAAAAAATTAATATTTAAGGGGATGGCATCGCCTGCTTTTTTAGCCTAGAACTTTCCAAGTTATTAGGAAACAATTACACAAACAAACCAAATCTCATTTTCATAAAGCTTATTTCAGTTTTTTTTTTCTTACTGTAAATTTTTAAATAAATATTGAGAAAATAGAGAACTGAAAGTAAAGAGAAAGAGGAGATGCAGTGTATTTTCAGCTCATTCAGCTTTGGTTTTTCGACAGTTAGTAATCGTGTTCTTTTTTTTAAAAAAAAATTTTGTAAAGAATGCAAGTGCTCATCATTCTCCGCGTAAGTTATTATTATATTACTAAATAAACATACTATTTTATCTTTACATAAGTAAAACAATAAACAATTACAGGAGCTGTCCAACAGTTTCAACTGTTTTTAAAAAACTGCTATTTTGGATGTGATATTACTGTTTTGCAGCATTTTGTCATTCTCCGTTTCATCATTCTCCGTTGTTTTTTGCAACATTTCATCATTTGCCGTTAAGTAACCCTCCATCTGGTTTTTTTTGTTGTTAGTTTTGCTTAAACTATTTATTTAAAAAATAAAAATTTAACTTTAGTCTTAACGCTCGTAAATAAACTTTTCAAATATCGACACAAATTTTTAGGGTTGCCACCTGGTTTTTGAAAATCTTATATAATTTCTTTTTTTTGACTAAATTGAAATTTTTGGTTTCAGAACCGCTCAGATAAGCTTTTATGAATTTGCACAAAAATTTTCAGGGTTGCTACCCGGTTTTTTTTTGGTAAGTTTTGTTAAACCAAATTTCGGTTCGATGTGTTTTTAACGATTTAAGCCTTGATCAACTTTTAACGATTATTTTTTAGTGTGTAACTATAATGGCGAAAGTAAGAAAAAGGAAGATTTAAAATAAATTTTCGAAAGCAACCATTTGGCAACCCTAAAAATTTATGTTGGATTTTTCTTAAGTCTATTTAAGCGTTTTGAAACAAAAATTTTATTTTAATTTTTTAAATATATTGTTTAAGCAAAACTTAAAAAAAAAACATATGGCAACCCTGAAAGTGGTTGTTCATTTTTTAAAAATGTTGCAGAGGATGCAAGCCACGTGGAAACGATCAAGAAATTTGTTCATGGAATCCGATTTGGCTGAAAATTAGCATAAGTAACAGTAGCATAGTGAGAAAAATTACTACCAAAAATTTTTTCAAAATTTAAAAAAATGGCGGAGATATGGGACTTTGAAATTTTTAGGTTCGTTTTTTTGAGAAGTTGTAGCTTTAGTTGCACTTATCCAATTCTCAATTTTATGGTGCCAAATGATTTGGCTTGAAACAGGCTTTAAAATAAAAACTAGCAAAAATTTTTATTTTTTTTATATATATTGTTTACACTAAAAAAAAAAAAATTTAATTGAGTTTCCCAGAATACGTAATTTTTGATATTTTTATTTTTCTTGTAAAAAAAGCTACAAGTGTAACTTACCAGTCCTCCAAAAATTGGAGTGGGACTGCAACTGGTTCTCCAGAAAAACAATAAAATTTAGTATCTTCCGCAATTTTTCAGTACAGTTTTTTAATTTAAATTTTTTATTAAATAAAATTTTTAAATGCTGAAGTTAGTTAATTGACTGTTTTTTTGCTTGTATAGTACTAATGAAATTACTAACGCACTTTTTTCAAATTCAAATTAACGTTTATTTAAAAATTTCAAATTCAAATTTTCAGCCAAAAAAAAAATCTTGATCGTTTACACGTGGTTTGACTCAGAGGCTAAAGTGATAATTTTCTTTACCTTCAAGTGATAAAAAAATAAAAAAAATTGTTGGGGACAAAACAAGCCATGTTTTGGCACATTTTTCGGAGATTGTCCAATACCTTGACTTAAAGTAAACTAGTATGGGTGTTACCATTGGCCTGGCCAAACATTAAATACCCTACACAGCAGTATTTTGAACCTTTTGTTTATATGGAAGGTGCCACGCCCTCTTGTTCGATTTTATTCAGTTTTTGCTTAAAGCTTGTATTTATAATTCTGAGTGTCTGAGTAAAATTTAGTTCGATTATCTCAAAAAACGCATTCAGTATACCGTTTTAAAGCTTTTGCTTATATAAGAGGTGCCACGCCCTCTTGTCCGAATTCGCCCAGTTTTTGCTCAGAGTTTGCTCTTACAATTCGTAGTATTCATGTGTATTTTGGTTGTATTATCGTGAAAAATACTCCAAAAGTTACATTTTGAATGTATTTTTTGTATGGGCGGTAGGCGTGTCCGTTGACCGATTTCGCTCATTTTCAATCCCCCGAGCTAACTTTGACGACGAAGGCCATGCACAAAATTTCATTGAATTATCTTGCTTAGTTCTTTATCTGTTATTATTTGAATTTACTGTAAAAAACTATTGATTTGAAGTTATTAAATTGAATGTGATTAGTATTCAAATCAGATAATTTGGCATATCGTGAAATCCAATTGATTTCAATCGGATTTTATTTGGGAGGCTTTTTGATGAAAATGGTGAGTCGAACGAAAAAAAGTATGGGATTCTCTTTTGTGGAGAAAAACAGGCTCTACAAAAAGTATTGATTTGCATTAACGTAAAAATTACCGTTTAGAAAATATTCGATAAAATCAAATTTTTCGATTTTTTGTGGTTTTTAAAGAATATTTCCTAAACGGTTTTTTTTTCGTTAATGCAAATCAATACTATTTGTAGAATCTGTTATTCTCTACAAAAGAGATTCTTATACTTTTTATCGTTAGACTCACCGTTTTCATCAAAAAACCTCCCAAATGAAATCCGATTGAAATCAATCGGATTTCACGACATGCCTGAATATTTTGTTTTGATTTAATAAACATTTGAGGTTGATTCAAAGAAAATTTCCTTTTGATTTAAAAAACATTCGCAGTAGGTTCAAATGCATTTTTATGTGTTTTATTTATTTGTTTTACATATTTTTTTTTTTTATTAATTTTAAAAGTTCCTGAAGTTCGTCATCCGGATAGATTTCTTCTTGAATTGCAAATACTGCGACCCTCTTATTCTTATTCACATTTTTTCGTGACTTACTACATTGTTAGAAGGCATAAAAAGAAGAAGACCTAGCCCTGTACGTCACGTCGTCGTATTTTCTTTGAACTTACCAACTTATTTTTGATATTGAATCAACAGTAAAGTAGTTGATTTTACAAACCAATTTTTTCGTGAATGTGACATTTAAAATAAAGAAGTAGGATGCTCCACCAGTAAATATTAATATCATGGGATTTCCTTACACTAGAATTACTTATTGTATCCTTTCAACTATAAAACCCGTTTGAAAGCAAAAAGTAAACAAACAAAAAAATTTGAAACAATCTAATGATGATGAATCGGAGGTGTCACTCATTAATTCTTAGCATTCCCAGTGTGCCAAAAGGTTTATATGTCCGCTTTTTTATCCGTTAGGGATCCGTTACTGAACCGTTTGGCACACTGGATTACTATGATCTTTCAGCTGCATATATAATCTGTATCGTATTGAAATTTTTTTTTTAATAAATCCATATTCTAATAAGCACAGTTCCAGTGAAGAGCCCTGAAAAAGGTTAGACTTTTCTCATGTAGAAACGTTTTTTCACAGTTCCGCCATTTTTTCACACATTATGATATCCATGCAGTTGAAACTGGATAATTCTGCAACATAATTACATATCAACCCACCAACACACACCAACGCTACCACTTAAAATAACAACAACAATAGTGACAACAACACAAATGGTAACAACTTTTACAAAACTACGTAGCACTTCGTACAGTGGCGCTGCACCCCAGCGCTGTCCATGGATTCGTTCATGCGCAAGGTTCTTCGAAACCCATTGCAGCGGTCGCCGTTGTTGTCTATGCTGCTGACATTTTACAAAGATCAAAACAACAATAACAACATCAAATTGTAATAAAATTTAATTTTTTTTTTTTTTTTGCATTAAAGCTGCATTTTATGCCACAAAATCTTTTTATTTTTAAATCACACTCAGCGTATTAATAGTGGCTGATACTGATGCTGTGCGCTGCTTTGGTGTACGCAGCCGCCGCCACCGCCACCACCAACTCAGTTAGTCAGTCATTCAATTCGTTAGTTGGACGGTTGGTGCGGCAAAAGTGACTCTAAGGTGCATTGCTCTCAAAATGGCTCAAAAGCCATTGAACTACGCTTGAGTTGCAGAATGTTTGCTATGCGGCACCACACACTGGCTACAAACATTCAATCCCACAACTACTTCCAAACATACAAAGGCACACACACACACACACATGCGACGCTGCAGCGGTAGCTGCGAAAATATTCAACGACTCTGTTGCAAATTATGAGACAATTTTTCTTTTATGCAAATTTTCGCACATAACTAACACAATTTTCGTCAGAAGGTATTTTTTGTATAACCCCAGCAGGAAATAAAGCTTGATGCAACATTTTTTTTTATTTTTTTATTTTTTTTAAAACTTGATTTAAGTTTTTTCTTGGGTGGCGGATTGAAATGATCAAAACATCTAAAACCAATTGTAGCCGCTATATTGGTAGAATTTCTTGTATAGGTGCGTAACGCCTCCTCTTAACCTTCTGCGACAAACACTTACGGAGATATGTTGAATTTTGTTATGTTGGAAATTTTTGTATCTCACCTACACGCAACAAATCGCAGCAAATACTATACTTTTAATAAATATTCATAGTGCCGGTATTCAAATCTCATTCATAACACAGGTCTACAAAATTTGGCGAAGTTCAGTATTTTACCAGAAACCAGACTTTACTTTTCCGATGTATTTTGACGTGCTAAATCCAAATCCGGAGTCAGAATTGCTCTATTGGCTCAGGATTCCCAGATATCCTAACCTAAAAGTGCTAAAAACACCGTTTCAGCCTATATTTTCGGTTATATATCATCGCCTATTGATTTTTACTCCAAAACTTCATCATCTTAAAGTTTGACCCTTAATCTTTTAAATGCCGTTGAGTTTGCTCAAATATCTGTTTTTTTTTTCACTGAGATATGCCACTTTGAGGTTTGCCTGTTTGGATTGATGGGTTTGTCTAAAGAGTTGCTTGTTCACATACATAAATTCATAAAGTTTGAATTTTTTAAAGTGGCATATCTCAATGAAAAAAAAGATATTTGAGCAAACTCAACGACATTAAAAAGATTAAGGGTCATACTTTAAGATGATGTATACAGGTTCTGGAGTAAAAATCGATCGGCGATAATATATAAGCGTAAATATAGGCCAAAACAGTGTTTTTAGCACTTTCAGGTTAGGATATCTCGGAATCCTGAGCCAATAGAGCAATTCTGACCCCGGATTTGGATTCAGCACGTCAAAATACATCGGAAAAGTATAGTCTGGTTTCTGGTAAAATTTTTTGTAGGCCTGTGTAATCGACAAATACTTAGTTTCAAAGATTTGTTGAGTGCTATTTTTGGAGGACGTGGTATCTCTTATCACGGTGTCGAGAACTTAATTTAAATCAATTTTTATGTAACCACATGTTTTATTGCATAAATGATTTCTTTTGAGTAAAAACTACAATACTAAATTAAACTGTTATTAAAATTGTCTGCATACCATTTTTTTAAAAGGAAACCGGTACACTTAAAAAACACAACATACAAATACAAAAAAAAATTATTTTCGATGAAGAATTGCTTTATCACGAAGGTTTTTTTGAGCACAAAATTATTTTGCTCCTTCTACTTAAAGCATTGCATAGAACTATTCTTCGTCTTAGAAAAATAAGCCATGAATTGGTTTTGTCAGATTTTTTCTTATACAATTTATTCATTTATTCATTTATTCATTTATTCATTTATTCATTTATTCATTTATTCATTTATTCATTTATTCATTTATTCATTTATTCATTTATTCATTTATTCATTTATTCATTTATTCATTTATTCATTTATTCATTTATTCATTTATTCATTTATTCATTTATTCATTTATTCATTTATTCATTTATTCATTTATTCATTTATTCATTTATTCATTTATTCATTTATTCATTTATTCATTTATTCATTTATTCATTTATTCATTTATTCATTTATTCATTTATTCATTTATTCATTTATTCATTTATTCATTTATTCATTTATTCATTTATTCATTTATTCATTTATTCATTTATTCATTTATTCATTTATTCATTTATTCATTTATTCATTTATTCATTTATTCATTTATTCATTTATTCATTTATTCATTTATTCATTTATTCATTTATTCATTTATTCATTTATTCATTTATTCATTTATTCATTTATTCATTTATTCATTTATTCATTTATTCATTTATTCATTTATTCATTTATTCATTTATTCATTTATTCATTTATTCATTTATTCATTTATTCATTTATTCATTTATTCATTTATTCATTTATTCATTTATTGGTTGATTTGGACAAGAGGTCGTGGCACCATCCATACACTCAAAATTTTCAAAATTCTGCAATGTTAGCATTATTTGAGGTGATGTGACAAAATTTTGCACAGATATGTATTAATAGTTATTGGATGCTCTGCGCAAAAACTAAGCGAACTGAAACATACTACCAATCATGTGCTTTTAATGCTCAAACTAATTACCACCACTTTACTCATTTCCAATTGGGTATATATATATGTAAACTGTATTACTTTAGTATTCACAATTAAGTGCTAAATTGTTTTCTGTAGTTACAGCCGCAGTTGGGCTGTGCAAAAAAATTGAAACGAAATCGAAATGAAATGCAAATCTGTTTCTACATCTGCGCGATCGAGCGACTACTCGTACATAGTATCTACATACATATGTATCTGCCTTTAGCTTTAGCTGTAGCTGTGAATACAAATTTTATAGTTTTTGATGTAGATTTTAAATTTGCGATTTTGTGATTTGCCTCTTAAATGCGTTGCAGTCCGATTTGTTGTTATTTGATAGTTGGCGCGTTACTACGACTGCAGATATAGAAAAACGAAAACTAAATGACTTGGATGGGTTAATGAACGCAAGCTTTGACTATGAAAGATGTCAAGGTATTTGAAATTGTATTTTATCACATAATCATTCAGATTAAACAGACATACATACATGACACAAACATACCACATTCATAGCTCATTCATGATTTTGACATCCCTTGTTTTTAACATCATATACATATGTACTTATAATGGATTTCTTAGTCTTATAGATAATAACTATCAAGGCGAAATTTTAGTTTTAGGTCCAACTTACTAATATACATATATGCTGGTATCGGAGTATCCACAACGTCTTGCAAACTATTTCTGGTATTTTTTGTGTGAAATTCAATTTTAAAACAGCTAAGTAAGGCATACTTAGCTGTTTTAAAATCTTATCGATATTCGTCAATCCTTCGTTTTTAGGACTTGCTTCTGGCACTAACCTCAATCCATCAGACATGGCCGGAATCTGGTCGATTCGACTGGATTCGGCCGGAAAAGTTACATCAAACATAAAAACATACCACTCATTTACTACAAGAATGGCACAAGTCAATTGAGGGGGTTAAAAGCAAAGGGGTACAAGTGACAAATTACGAAAAATTGAGTTAAGTATGAGACTAGGTAGTGGGAGCTATGATCTATTTATGAAAAAAAACATTAACTTAACTTTTGAGTTGCTAGCCCTCTTTAAAGCACCATTACAGTAAGCCAGTTCACAATGTTATATTTTTGCTTGATAAGTAGTACAATCACTTGGGAGAATAAAATGGGGTTTCCTGGAAAGTTTTCCGGAATTTTTGCAAGTAAGCTATTTTATAGATTTCGATGTGCTCTTACAGAATTTCAACTTTTCCACCTCGAATCGTGTTTGCCCGCGCCATCATATCGGAAAAATGGCGTCCAAAATCAGTCTTTTACAAATGCCTCTTTAAAGGTTACTTTAAGAGAAAAATGTTAGCGTAAAATATTGTAGCTTATTAAATTTTCTATATTTGAAGTGTTTTCGTACGATTTATAACTCAGGAGATATCCTAAATCAAAATGTGATAAAAATTAGAACAATTTTTTAACCGCCAACTGCAGCCCTAAGGAGAGAAGGGGATGGACCGAAATCATATTTTTCTGAAAGCTAATTTAACTAACTATAATATGGTATATAACATCAAGTTTCACTTAAATCCCGACAAAGAAAAAAAATTTGATGTTCGAAAACTCAAAGAGCGGCAGAAAATGGGTTTATAAAAGATCACATAGGATGAGTGAAAATTTCGTCCCTAACTAGGTATTGCAAAAATTGGCCCTCAGTTGACGTTAAAGCTCCTAATTTTTTTTTATTTTTTTTTGTTTTATATTTTCATAAATTTCCATGGTTTTATGTTTGACACAAATTAAATTTCATTCTTTTTTCAAATATTGTCATAGTCAGCAGCTTTGCAATGTACATATTCACTATAATATTGCATTTCCTACAATTTCCAAATTCATCAACCACCTTGACACAGTTACACACAAAATACAGAAAAGAAAGAAAAATTTTAAAACAAATATTATGTATCACAATCAAAACAACAACGTCAACAACGAAAAATAAAATTATTGCTGTAATTGTAAATTTATTAAATAAACAAATGATAAGAACTTCACACTGTTATTTGATACAGTGTTGCCAGATTTACATGTTGATAATACAAATGCGGTATTTCGTAATTTGCACTTTAGGTGTGTTCGTATGAGGTGGTAATCACAATTAAGAAAACATTTTGCTTGTGGAAGAAATACTGTAATAATATTTCTGCACATGCCAAACCGTACAGCATTTGGCTTTTGCAGCACTGATTTTTTTGAAACTTTGCTTTCTTAAGGCACTGGTGGTGAGCAGGCCCGTGTGCACGGGGGGGGGTTTTGGGGGCTCAAACACCCCCCCCCCAGAAAGATCTTTTACCCAAAAAAAATTAAATAAATAAAATAGAATTAATCTAATTAGTACACGTACCTATAATTACATTTAAAATATCATAGTCATTTTGACAATTTCTGTGAGTTAGCTCAATTTCAACGATTCATTTCCTAATAATAATCTTTTTAAAAAAACCTACTTTTCAATTCGCTTTTGTTGCCGAAAATTTAAAAAATCGAAGAAACGCTATTTGATTTTGAATACCATTTAGAAGCAGTTATGAAAGGAAGTAACAAAAAGTATAAATTTTTGGTCCAGTGATTAGTTTTCTGACCAAAAAAATTAGAACCAGCCATTTTTCAACTGGAATCGTTTTGTTTTGGTATTTTAAAACAAATTTCAAAAATCGATATCGAGATCATTCCCGCATTAAAAGTAATTCAGGCTCAAAGGTCGTAAAAATTAGATTATATTAATCGAATTTCGAAATAGCAAAAAAAAAAAGTGCTTTGCTGAACTAATTTTTTTTTTCACATATCAAAATAACTTTAATTTGTCTAATATTTTCCATTGTTATTGACCACCACTCACCATCTTTCGGGCAAAACCATAATACGGTCCTTAAAGGATTTTTTGAGTTTCTGCTCGAAAAACTCGGTCAACACTCAACACCATTTTGCAATCCACTGGGAATTCGATTTTACGCTTTCAAAATAATTCTGCAATGAGTGCAAAAAATGGTAATCCGAGATTCACATACTGAAAGAAGTCAATGAGTTTTTTTTTTTTGCTAAGTTTATATAGCGTTATTTCGACTGCTTTTGTGTTGGTCTTCCTCCACCTTTTCAAGAATTTCGTCCACTTTTTTACATCAAAATTTCCAGAGAGGAATCGATCATACCTGGATGCACGCCATATGTCTGAAAATAGCGTTTTTGCACTTTAAATCAAGGATAACTCGGATCTCAGATGTGATAGAAAAAAACGGTTAACGGATTCGGATTTTAGAACTAAAAGACTGGGGCTTCAAGCTCCGTTATCAGTCAGTACGATTTAAAACTGTATAATATACTCATCTATTCATTATTAGTTATTTTTGGATATTTTAAAAAAATTTCGTTTGTCGGAAGAAGGTGGACCTTAGTAAAATAAAATAAAAAAGTAAAAAAAAAAAATATTTCATCCAAGCAATACGTGTGAAATTTTTGGAAAGTTTAAAATTTTTTTGCTTTTAATAATTTTTTAAAAAATTTTCAAAAAAAAAAAGTATAAGAAAAATTTCAAAAAAACTCACACGTATTTCTTGGACGATTCTAAGCATTTTTAGCCTAGTACACTTTTTTCGTAAGATGCCTTTCTCTAGAGTTAAAAAGAGTTTCGCCTGCCGGGAGCGTTCAAAAGCCAAGGTTGTCGGAACGAAATATTCCAAAAAAAAAATTTTTCGTTTTTTCTGCGCGTTTCATGACTTTTTAAGACATTTTAGTTGAAAAAAAATGTTCTTCACCCAAGGGTTCCCTCTTGGATTATTCGTTTTTTTCGTGTTTCCAAAAAAATCATATCATATCGCTGAAAATATTTAACAGCATGGATGAGATTTGGTATATATATATTAAGAGTTTCGGCACAAATAATGTCCAAGGGAAAAATGGGAAGTACCATGCCCTTAAAAAAAACATCATATCTCTGAAATAATTTAACTCACATGCTTAGATGAGATAATTAACATTATTTGTTATAATTTAATGAGAGATGCCCCGCTCTTTGTACAAGAAAAGGTGCAGCAAAGCACACCGGGAAATGCTAGTATACATAAATAGGAAAAATTTACTCTTTTCGAATCAAAATTAAAAAAAAAAGATGCTTATTCATGCTCAACCGCTGTATGTTTAATGTTGTCGGCACATCTGATAATATTATCACCAACTTAAATTTTTTGGTAGTTAGAAAATATTTTTTAAATAAAATCATCCACATAGTAATACAAAAATCAAAAACAAAAAAAAAATACTCTAAAATCATTTGACCCACCTATTCATTGACTACCCCAAAAGTTTATTTAACCTGAATTACTTACTTATCAATATACCACCAGAATTTCAAACAAAAAACATTTTTCGAGATGACACAGAAATACATATTTCTTTTGGAGCAACACCATATGTTAATATTCAAGGTTTTGCAATGGTCAACGTCTTTGTCTACTGATAACGATTATTTTATTTGAATTTTTCTATTAAATCTTAAGCTGAATAAAATGTTAATCTTCCGATGTAAAGCAATAAAACGCAGATCAATGATCTGTTTCTTGAAATGATGTCTCTAAGCAAATTTATTAAAATCGTTGTTTTTGTATTTGATTTATTCTTGTTTTTGTTTATATCATTTGTAAATCCAAGGATTTTTACACTGGTTCGGTGCCTATTTGGACTAAAAATCAAAAATTTTCCACTTGTGGTTCAACGACATTTATTTTGAGTGTCAAGGCTTAGATTGAGCAAGGAAAGTCACTTTTGGTTAAATCTTGATGTTTCGGTGATGATCGTGCGTTTAGTTGAAAAATATATTTTTATATAAATTTTTTAATATTTTTTTTTTTTTATAATAGCTTGATGGACATTTCTGTTGTGACCTCTAAGAAATCACTGCATGCAAACATATAGTTTCTTCCGTTGATTATATTAAATTTATAATTATATTCAATGATTTTCGGACAAACGCGGTTGATTATTACTCGTACCTGGGAACTGTAAAATTATTATCATCAGAGAATTTTATTCACAGACAAAACTCCCCTATTACTTTATATATATTTTTGTATATTTTTGTATACCTCCATTTTTCTACTGGGACACTAATGAATGCACTATCACAATAAATAGACGCACACTGCGCAAGTGATCGTGAAATCCTTGAGAGTTGCATTCAAGTGATATCAGCAAATGAAATAATTACAATAGATACGAGTGTTCGAGCCCGCCAGTGCAGGCGCAACGTGACAAATTTACACATTATTGTTATTGTAATTGTGTTGTTGTTGTATACATTTTCATTGAAGGAATATATTTCTAATGAAAATCCTTGAACCAGGTTAAGTGTTACTAGTGACAAGAGCAACCATAAAATTTATTCAAATTTCACTGAAACAGAAAAAATGATCTTGTCAAATGATCATTGTAGAATGTTCATATATGTCACACGAGTACATTCGACAGTTGATGACATGTGTCAGTAGTTGATAAGTTTAAGTTTAAATTACGTGATTTTTAGATTGTGCGTTGAAAATGCAATGATTTCTCTGCTGAAATCTATGAATGTAATTAGACCTATCAAATTAATAAATACTTTTACTAACAAGTGCTGTTAAAAGTTTTGCTTACTATACTTTTTGAATATATGATCGTTTTTTTTTTTAAATTTTTCCTCTTCTTCACTGTTTCAATATGTTTCTTTGTTAATTTTAACATTTTTAACATTTTATTCGAAATTATTCAACTTTTATGAACTTTTCAATGTTTTATATCTCTTTTTACCTGAAAAGATAAATTCAAGCCAACCATGGAGTCAACCTTCACCATCTCATATCTAAATCAAATTTTAGGAGATCAATGTCAATCAATTCTGGTCTCCCTTCTTAATTCGGTTTCTAGATACAGAGCCATGAAATTAGAAAAAAGAATATTAAAAAATACTTACATCGAACTTTATGGACCTGTACTTTGAGAACTCAAAAATTTAATGAAGTTCAAAAAGGAATTCGGGGAAAGTCAGGTTTGAAAATAATTTCCCACCTACATTTCAAAAGTTTTCTATTCTTTCGATACTTTCTGACTATTCTCAATTACTTTCCTACACAGCAAATAGTTTGGGTGTAAAATTCAAATCAAATTGGAATCAATACAAATCCACACCAAATTTGGTATAAAATCTATGCTAAAACTTGTTATACAAACAGTTTTTACTTGTTCGTATAAAATTTATACAAATAAAGTATTAATACAATTTACATTATTTTGGCCTAAATTTAATAGTATCATCATACAAAAACCTTTTATACTATTTTTGTATAAATTTTATATAGAAGTTCAAATGAAAGTATTTTAAACCATTTATATAAAATTCATATTACATAATTTTCGAATAAATATTTCGGAATTAATAAATTCCATAATAAAAAAATGTCTTACAATAATTACATGGTTTAATCATATTAAGAGAAACAAATTTCATAAGTAAAAAATTTTCAATTACATATTTCCTTGAAGCATAAATGTACATTTTGTCATTTTTCTCTAACATCGTTTTGTAATAAGAAAATTGTTTAAGTTCATGATACATAAATTTTGGTAATAGAAACAATTTCTAACGAATTATGGAGTTTATAAATTCCATACTTCCAAAAGCTGAAGTAAAAACCATTAAATTGTACTACACACGATAAAAATCGTAAGAATATTCTAAATATAATTTATACATAAGTAGTTCAATATTCTAAAGTTTTCTTGAATATGTTTTTAGCCTGTTCTGGTAAAACCAATGATTTTATTCTTCAATATATCACATTGGTAACCCTCATTGTATATATTGTGTTGTGTGACTTTTATCGTTTCACTTAAAGCTATTTTCCAATTTTCTGCACTTTTCAGATCCGTGGCGTCACTTTTTGGTTGCATATTTATACCCTACACCAAGGGTATATTCACTTTGTCCTTCCGTTTGTAAAGCAGAGAAGGAGGCGTGGCAGATATAGAAAAGTATGAATATTCTTGATCAGCGTCATCTCCTGAGTCGATATAGCCATGTCCGTCTGTCTGGCTGGCTGGCTGTGTGTGGAAATACATTTTTTGGGAATACTAAGCAAGATAATTCAATGAAATTTGGTGTACAGCCTCCGTCGTCAAAGTTAGCTCGGGGAATTGAAAATGAGCGAAATCGGTCAACGGGCACGCCTACCGCCCATACAAAAAATATATTCAAAATGCAACTTTTGGAGTATTTTTTACGATAATGCAACCAAAACACACGTAAATACTACGAATTGTAAGCGCAATTAATGAGCAAAAACTGGGCAAATTCGAACAAGAGGGCGTGACACCTCTCATATAAGCAAAAGCTTGAAAACGTTATACTGAAAGCGTTTTTTTGAGTTATTCAAACCAAATATGACTCAGACACTAAGAATAATAAATGAAAGCTGTCAACAAAAATTGGGTGAAATCAGAAAAGTGGGCGTGGCACTTCGCATATCAGAAAAAGTTTCAAAATGCTATACTGAAAGAGTTTTGTGAGATGATCCAACTAAATTTCACTCAAATACTAAAAACTATAAATTCAAACTCTGAGAAAAAACTGGGTGAATTCGGACAAGAGGGTGTGGCACCTTCCATATAAGCGAAATTCGCAAAATACTGCAGTGTAGGGTATTTAATGTTTGGCCAGGCCAAAGGTAACACCCTTACTAGTTTTCTTAGGACTGGAATCTTAATAAAACAAACTGGGCTTAAAAAAGTTTTTTTTCGCAAATATCCCGCTACCGCTTACAGTTTGGTCGGGGGTTCAAATTATATTGTTTTTAACTTATATGTAAATATATATGCAAAGGAGAAATGCGAAATATCTTTTACTTCCGAATTGCTGTTCTCTTTGGAAATGGAGATGCTCTGCTTGACACGCAAATATGCGACAATGGACACGTTGATGTTCTTCGAAACACTGTGAGGTGGTTGGCAAATATAGTGGTGCCGATGACAATATTGGTGGTGATGGCAATGATTGGTGCAAGTGGCGTACTTGCTGCAAGCTGGTGATGATGGTTAAGTGCATCAAAAATTTACGTTGGTATACACAGTCTATTTATTTCACTCTTAATAAGTACTTATGCTTTATTTTCTAACACTACAATCCTTTCAAGTTTTTTTGTTTTTAACAATTTTCACTCCGAATTGCTGCGCAAAATGATTTTTCCACAAATGCTAAATTTTGTGTGTTTTCGATGACGGGACGTTTTCTCAAAAGTTTTTATACAATTTTGGTATAAAATTTATTTCAATTTCAATTTATATTAAGGATATTTTTCGCATAATAAGAACTTATGTAGTTCTTTTATAATACAACACTGATAGTCTTAATACAACATAAGCACATATATAAAAATATTAATAATACTATTTAACTATTCCATAATCTAATTGCGATAACGAAAAATAATCTGGAGGATCTTAGATAGTTAACTTTTGCTACAATGAGCATATGACAAGTTCAATTACAATAGCTTGTTAAAAAAATGCAGTTTCAGAAATCTAGATGGTTAGCTAGGTCGCAACCAAGGATGCTTTTTTTAATCTGAGATATTATTTGAAGCTTAAGCTGGGAACTGCAGTCGAGTTTGCTGTAAACTATCTCCGAGTAATTAATAATAGGAACAATTAGCTGAACCACTAGCTTACTTTTGGTACTAGATGGTGTAAAATTAGCTGACACTCTCTGATTGCGTTGAACATAATATATTTTTCGTACCACATTATTTGTAGGTATATGATCAGTGCATATCAGCGAAGAGTTTATATAAAATGTTTTAAAATCTAGCTCAAATCGTTCTTAAATTAAATATTCAGAATTAAGCCCAATATAGCATAAAATCATTCCAAAATACGCCAAACTTGTTCGCAATTCAAGCTCAAATTTGGGCATTATATAAATTTTGATAATTAAGAACAATTGTACTCAATGCATGCCATTTTGTACTTGTTTAAAATAAATAAGCCCATTTTTTGCTTAATTCAAGCCCTTTTGAGATTGTTTATCAAAAAATAAATTTTCATTTGTGTTTATTCTGTGTGTTTATAATTCTCAATATGACTATGTCATCTACTGCTTAAATAATTCCTGCTCGACAGTCGAATTGGGTATTTATAATAGAGTAAATACTCCTGACATCCCATAATGGGATGATACGATGTACTGAGGTGTCTTTGGACATTTTGGTACATTGATTTTGGAAAATGGAATGATATTTCTTGCATTTGGCAAAAATGGTCATATTCATATGTTCATATATAAGAAATTATTAAGAAAAAATGGGAATATTTTTTTTTTTTATAAACAAGTACAAAAGGGCTGAAATTAAGCACAAATGCGTTTAAAAATTTTTGACGAACAATCCCAAATTGAATTGAATTGAGCTCAAATGGGCATATTCATTTTTTTGATAAACAAGCACATTATTACTTGATATCAAGAAAATTATGGACAAGCTGAAAATCACACCCAAAATTGATTGGTTTGGGATTGTTTTTAGCTCAAAATTCTTTCCGTGTATAAGCGAATCAGGAATATCCTCAACAAAGGTTCTGTCTATCGATATAGTTACAACGGATTTCAAAGCATTCAGCTGAATGGTTTCGTAGTGCCCAATTACTTATCAAATCAAGATCCTCATTTAGCTTAAAAGTTAAGTCATCTAGGAAACCAATTTTATTAGAGAGATATATTTGCACGTCATCAGCATATGCATGCATGGATGAGCATTTACAGACTCTAAAGATATCATTAATATGTATATATCATAAATAGCAAAGAACTAAGTACTGAACCCTGGGGTACACCACCATAAACATTTTTGTTCTCAGAATATTTATCACCAACCTTAATTCGTTGAACTCTGTTAGACTAATAACTCTTTAAGAGAGTACAGTCACTGAAACCATACACACACTGTATGTAGTTACTGACACAGTATGGCGTGATTTACAGTGTCAAATGCTTTTGAGAAGTCAAGCAAGCAAAGAAGTGTTACTTATATTTCCTTCATCATATAGTGATCTTATATTAAAGTTCATAGCAATTTTGTTCATAACAATTTTGGCTAAGAAATTAAACGTTTTTGGTTTAGAATAACTTTATAGAATATAAAATAAAATAAGAACACATAAGTTTATAACAACAAATAACAGGTCATTCAATAAGTCCGTAGGATGACACATAGATAGCGTTACTAGAATTTTTTCCATATGATTTTTATTTAGAACTAACCTTCAAACGATACGTGTATAAATTTGACATCAATCGGACTATTGATTCATAAGTTATAGCATTTTGTGCGAAGCAACTTTTGTTAGTAAAAAAAAAAATGGAAAAAAGTGAATTCCGAGTTTTGGTAAAGCATCGCTTTTTGATGAAAAAAATACAGTGGAAACCAAACAATGGCTTGACAAACATTATCCAAACTCTGCTCTATCGATACAAATGGATTGCTGAATTTAAACATGGTCGTGCCAGCACAAATGATGCAGAGCGCTGTGGACGCCCAAATTAGGCTGTTATTCCAGAAAATATAAAAAAAATCCACAAATTGGTTATGAACGATTGCAAATTGAAGGTGCTCTGGCTAGCTGACATTGTAAAAATATCAGATGGTAGAGTTTTGACCATTTTACATGAACATTTGGGTATGCGAAGCTCTGTGCAAAGTGGGTGCCGCGTGAGCTCACAGTCGACCAAAACAAAAACGAATTGATGCTTCAGAGGAGTGTTAAACCGCTGTTAAACCGCAATAAAATCGAATTCTATCGTCGATATGTGACAATAGATGAAACATGGCTTCACTTTTACACACCAGAATCCAAAAGACAGTCAACTGAGGCCTATTTTGACGAAAAAGAGAAATGGTAATACAAAAGTGGTATCGAAAAGGTGGAAAGTCGCTATACTCGTTGTATCGCCCTCGAAGGCAACTATGTTGAATAATAAAATCGAGTTTTGTCAAAATTTTGTTTTTTTCTTACTTATCCTATGGACTTATTGAGTGTAAATAAGTTTATACTTTAACCCTAAACTTTTTGCTGTATAGTGAAATTTTATAGCAAATATTTCTGTGGTATATAAACACCCCATATTCTCGCATTTTCGGTTCCCATATGTGGGGGATAAAGAGGCTTAAAGTTTTCCACAAAAATATTCCTCGCAATATCCTACAAAAGTTTGCTGAACACATGATACACCACAGATATAAGGATCGTATAGTTTAATATGTCAATTTAACACAAGATTGCGTTAAAAGGGGGGGGAGTTTTGACCCCCATTAAAAAATAATTGAGTTGTGAACTTTCAAAACACCAAAAACATATATATTTTTTTGGTTCCCTTTACCAAAACCCATTGTCAGAACTTTGTTATTTTGGAAAAAACCTAAAAGTGTTGTACAGTGTAATCTGCGGTATGTTTGTCGATGTTACAATTTTTTGCTTCTATTTTCAAATCAAACAATTCATTAAAAAATCAAATATTCAATATAAACAGCAGAAACTCTGTTAAAAACAAAGCAAATGCACCCAAAAATTGTGAATGCATAAAACTTCAAATTACAGCAGCATCAGCGCCAATCCAATCCAGTCCAAAAAAAAAAACCATCACAATTGCAGATCAACAAGCAACACGACGACGCATTGCATAGCGGCGCAAATTTTAAGTTAAGAACAGAACGTGTTATTAAAGCCATAACTATCAGAGCGGCGACAACAGCATTTACACAACCTGCCCACCCCACATATTTAACGAGAAATATGAAAGCTTTATTTTGGTATGGGTTGGGTTGAGCGACGACTACTTTTTCGGGCAGCAAAAACAACACCAAAAGCAGAAAAAAAAACGCTTTATTTTTCATATATTTTTTTTTTTTTTCTTCATTTATTTCATACATTTTTATGATTTTAATTTTACAATTTGAATTCGTATGCGTTGTCGCATTCAAGTAGGTGAAAAGTCATTGAACTCAACTCAACAGTCGCAGGCAGCAAATGCGCACAGCATACAACGCTGCGGCATCGCCGCTACAACGAACGTCTGCGCATGCGCTACATACAAAAATACGCGCATATACGCAAGTAACGAGTATGCAGAACAACGCGCTCTAAATAACGCAGTAGCAGGCAGCATCGAGCAACAGCAGCAGCATAAATTGAATGTCGCTGCAATTAACACGTTGGGCATGCGCAATAATTTATGCGATATGCCAAAAATAAGCGCTAAAATAAAAGCAACAACAACAACGAAACGAACGCAAATACATAAAACTTGTAAGCCAAGCAACCAAGCAAGCAACCAACCACCAACAGCATCCAATGGCTGCTGCAGTTATGCTGCTGACGCTCCTGCTGCTGCTGCTGCTGCTGGCTCAATGTATAATCGAATTTTTATGCGAATCGCACGCTGCCAGCGGGTTCAATGCACTTGGTTTGGCATACATTTTCCTGCTCTCTTGAATTTGTTATCAAAAACTTTTCATTTATTTTTTGAGCGTCACTCGCGTCAGTCAGGCTGTTTGGTTTGATATTTCCCCCTTGCGTTTTATGCTGGTGGTTTTGTTTTGTTTTGGCCCCAAACTGCGCGACCACATTGTTATTTTCTTTATGCAAATTGCACACAAAAGACCGACCTACACGACGAAAACGCTGCAGAATTATAACCAACGCGCAGGCGTGCAAACGAAGTAGAACTTTTTCTTTTCCGCTTACATTGGAGATGTCTATCTCCCTCTATCATTTTGGATTTATTTTCTTTTTATTTTTATTTATTGTTGTGTTCCGCTTTTAAATTTTTGGTGAAATGTTGAACTACTTAAGTGGAGGAGAAATTTGGTTATGTAGTTTTGCTGTTATTGCGAGTCAATATTTACGAGCGCATTATTTGGTTGTTGATGATTTCTCGTAGTAGAAATGAACAAGAAAGCTTTACATGATTCGGTTCTAAAGTAATTTAGTTACCCAGTAAACTGTTATTAATTTTTACTCAGCAAAAAGTTTGGGGATAAAGTATAAACTTATGTATTCCAATTTTTTTATATAATTTATATGTACAATTTTTTCTATAAAGTTATTCTTAATCAAAAACGTTTAACTTTCAAACCAAAATTGTTATGAACTATAAATTTTATACAAAAATTGTATAAAAACTTTTGACAAAGCGTAAAAATGTATACCAAAATTGCTATAAATTTTATACCAAAATTGTATAAATTCTTTTAACAAAACGTCAAAACGTCCCGTCATCGAATGTACACAAAATTAAGCATTTGTGGAAAAATCATTTTGCGCAGCAGTTCGGAGTGAAAATTTTTAAAAATTAAAAAACTAGAAAGGAACGTAGTGTTGGCAAATAAAGCATAAGTACTTGTTATTAGTAAAATAAAAAGACTGTGTAAAATAAAAAGTGTTAAAGTTAAAAAAGAAAGGAAAATAATGCCTTTATTTGCCTTTTTTTTGCTTTTTTATACGCTACACCCAGGGTATATTTGTTTGTAACGCAGAGAAAGAGGCGTGGCAGGTATGGGAAAGTATATATTTTCTTGATCAGCGTCACCTTTTGAGTCGATATAGCCATATCCGTCTGTTTGGCTGGATGGCTGGCTGGTATTCTTGGTATTCTAACTCCGTCGTTAAAGTTAGCCTGGGAGATTGAAAGTGAGCGAAATCGGTCAACGGACACGCCTACCGCCCATACAAAAAATATATTCAAAATGCAATAATAAGAGCATTACTTGCAATAACGGAAGCAAAATACACATAAATACTAGGGATAGTAAGTGCAAGGTTTGAGAAAAAACTAGGCGACTTCGGACAAGAGGGCGTGATACCTCCCATATAAGCAACATTTTCAAAATGTTATAGGGTCATTTCATCTCAAATCGGCCAGGCAGTTTTTTTTTTTTTTGCATATAATTTTTTTTATAATTTCTACATTGAAATCGATGAGACACGTATTTTTTCCTTTTTTTTGATTTTGAGTTCTTTCGTCGTGGGGAATTTTTTAAAATTCGTCTACAAACTCGATTTTGCGCTATTGTGGCATGTCAATTTTCACGGAAAATGTGATAACTTTGCGAAAAAACGTCCGATCTTCGTAATTTTTGGTATGTTTGTAGCTAAGAGGTTCCTCTAAAAGAAAAAAATATGATACAGGGTATATTTCAAAAAATAATTTTTATATCGTCATTTGAAAAAAAAAAAATCAAAAAATTTTTGACTTGAAAAATTTCCAATTGCATCAGTTTTTTTTTTCTTCATATTTTTTTTTTTTAAATAGCCATACATATAAACAATATTATGTAACAGCCTCTATTAGCCCAAATTCGTTGTTTGGGAATTATGATTTTTTGAAAAAACAGTCCCAATTATTTAATAATTTTGGGCTTCATTCATGATATAAGTATGTTATCATTTCGTCAAAAGTAGCTCAATCGTTATGATATTTTGTCTGTCAACAGTCAAAGGTCCGTTCTAGAAGAAAAAATCATGAAGTGTAGTACATTTTTGGATATTTTTTTTATAACCGTCTTTAAAATAGAAAAAAATCAAATGACTTTTAGCCCAAAAATTTTAGCATTGCTACGATATATCCATTCTTTATTACTGTTTTTGTATATCAATTTGTAAGTAGACAATTTTTAGAAGCATACTCCAAATGTGGCTGTCAAATTACTTGAAGCTCGTGACGTACAAAAGTTCAGAAAGACCAAGAAGGCCCAGTGGAACAATGTTGCAGCAATAATCAAATAACTCGAATAAATGTACCTACTTGCATGGAGTTTGAAAAATAATATTGAATAAAAAACAAAATTAAGGTATGAATAAAGCTTCTGAAAATTGTCTACTTACAAATTGATATACAAAAACAGTAATAAAGAATGGATAAATCGTAGCAATGCTAAAATTTTTGGGCTAAAAGTCATTTGATTTTTTTTCTATTTTAAAGACGGTTATAAAAAAAATATCCAAAAATGTACTACACTTCATGATTTTTTCTTCTAGAACGGACCTTTGACTGTTGACAGACAAAATATCATAACGATTGAGCTACTTTTGACGAAATGATAACATATATCATGAATGAAGCCCAAAATTATTAAATAATTGGGACCGTTTTTTCAAAAAATCATAATTCCCAAACAACGAATTTGGGCTATTAGAGGCTGTTACATAATATTGTTTATATGTATGGCTATTTAAAAAAAAAAAAATATGAAGAAAAAAAAAACTGATGCAATTGGAAATTTTTCAAGTCAAAAATTTTTTGATTTTTTTTTTTTCAAATGACGATATAAAAATTATTTTTTGAAATATACCCTGTATCATATTTTTTTCTTTTAGAGGAACCTCTTAGCTACAAACATACCAAAAATTACGAAGATCGGACGTTTTTTTGCAAAGTTATCACATTTTCCGTGAAAATTGACATGCCACAATACCGCAAAATCGAGTTTGTAGACGAATTTTAAAAAATTCCCGACGACGAAAGAACTCAAAATCAAGCAAAAGGAAAAAATACGTGTCTCATCGATTTCAATGTAGAAACTATTAAAAAAAATAATACGCAAAAAAAAATACTGCCTGGACGAATTGAGATGAAATGACCCTATAGTGAAGGCGTTTTTTGAGATAACCCAACAACTTACACACAAATACTCAAATCAATAAATGCAAGCTCCGAAAAAAAGCGAATTCAGACAATCAAAAGTTCGAAATGTTATACTGAAAGTGTTTTTTGAGATTATCCAACTAAATTTCACTCAAACACTAAGAACATTAATTGCAAACTCTGAGCAAAAACGATGCGAAGTAGAACTAGGGGGGGTGGCACTGCCAATATAAGCAATTTGTTCTTATACTCTCCTAGGAGTTGCGGAAGAATAAAACAATTTTAATAAAAACTTGTATGTACAAGAATATTGCATAGTATATATCAACAAAGTGTTTAATAATATACTTGAAATGCAGTGTAGGGTATTTAGTGTTTGGCCAGGCCGAAGATATCACCCTTACTAGTTTTTTTTTGGAAATATGTAATTGAAAAGTTTTTATGTAATTTTGGAAATTTGTTTCTCTTAAAATGAATAAACACATGTAATTATTGTAAGATATTTTTTTATTATGGAATTTATTCTGCGTAAGTATCAAGTACCTGGAGACCGATCTCTGCTCGGTCAACAATCTAATCTTATTATTTTCGTCGACGTTTTTATTCATAGTTATTTTTTGTTATGAAACTTGTATGTTTTCACTTCTAACGGTCATGCTTTCAAAATAAACCGATGAGAATAATAATAAGAAAAAACTCGAAAAGCATCGAATGGTATAGAAAAATATTATAAACTTAAATTTTTTTTTTTGTGAAATAGAATGCCCTAAAATAAATAAATGGCATATGCCCCGCACCCAAAATATTTCGTCTTTTGTATAGCGGCTGAAATATCTTATCTTCAAAGGATCATAACTTGGAAAATAAGAATCCTATTGGAAAAATCCGAAAGGATGTTTAGATCAGGAAGATTGTAGCTATTCGATGCTATTAATAAAAAAGAATTTCAAGTTTTCTTGTAGCTACGCTGTAAGACTGAACACAGCGTTATATTCAAAGTCAAGCAGGGATATTTCAAAATCCTGCAGGTATAATGACAGTTCTGCTGATGACGGATTCAGCGTCAAAAAGAACAACAGTTAAATTAAACAGTTCATTCCATTTTTTTTTTTTTGTGCCTGAGTTATTAACAAAAATTTTTATTTTGATAAAAAAGCGGGCGTGGCAATTATTAAACAAAGCCTTCTTTTCGTTATGCTTTAGATACTCCTGATCCAGATTCGCATACCAAATTTCATCAAAATATGTTGCATCATTTGCGAGAAATAGCATTTAATGTGTTTTACTTGTATGGGAGGATCCACGCGCACTTTCGATATTTTGCCTACTTTCAGGTCGTAGGTGCCTAATAGCAAGTAGACTCCCTACACTTAAATTCAGAAAGATTGCTTTATCAGTTTTCTTTTCATAGCGCATTATATTTTTGTGGGCGGTACCACGCCCTTCAACGAGTTTTCCCAATGTAACGGCATATCACATATTAATACTTGTTTGCAGAGGTAACATCTCCTAAATTTTCATCAAAATTGTTGGAGTCGTTTTCGAGTAATATTGAATCAAAATTTTCAAGGGCTAAAAAGTGGGCGTGGCACTTCTTCGATCTCGCCCACTTTTTGTCTGTTACAAATTATTATTAAGCCGTACTCGCTCACCAAATTTCATTTAAATACCTTGTATGGTTTGCGAGTTATGACCATATCAAATTTAAAATTTAATGCGATGCCACGCCACCTGGTGAGCATTTACAAAACTTAGACCTAACTCATTCTTCATTGCATGCCAATATCTAATATTAACCGAAGTTTCATTAAAATCGCTGTAGCCGTTTTCGAGAAAAAGTTTTGCCCGTTCCAAACATACATAAGTACATAGGTACATAAGTACATAAGTACATACAATTTTATCTCGTATAAGAAGAGAAGATATCATTGTTTAATTCCGAAATATTTATTCGAACATTATTTAGAATTGGTTATATAGTTTTAAATTGAATGGTTTAAAATACTTTCATATGAACTTCTATATAAAATTTATACAAAAATAGTATAAAAGGTTTTTGTATGATGATACTATTAAATTTAAGCCAAAATAATGTAAATTGTATTAATACTTTATTTGTATAAATTTTATACGAACAAGTAAGTATAATCAGTTTGTATTCCAAGTTGTAGCATAGATTTTATACCAAATTTGGTGTGGATCTGTATTCATTCCAATTTGTTTTGAAATTTACACCCAAACTACTTGCTGTGCATTGTGCAATATTTTGGAGGAAAAAAAGATATCGGTACTATTTAAATTGGATTTTGAAGAAAAGGAATGATACTTTTTACTGCCATATCAGGCTATATGGATAAAAAAGTTTACTTGTGTTGTTATATTGACTCAAAAATGACAAAAAAGGTATTATCTTGTATTAGGAGGAATATTGATTACTATTCGATAGAGTATTATTCGACCGAATACCGATTGCAAGAAAAAGTGTCAGAATATTTGAAAACATCTCATGACTTTGGCCTTTGGTCTTTGTTCTTTGGCAGCCAATTCGCTTGTCAGTGGAATTTTTTATCTTATTCTCATCTCATCTTCATCGTATGCTGTATTGAAACACAAAAATTTCTCTTCCTCATTTGTTTATCGTTGCATCCGCTATGCAGCAGCAATACCAGCAACAACAACAACAACAACAACAACAATATTTCGTATCATTTTTCACAACAACAACAAGATTTTTCACAACATTCGAACGAGCGAAAGCATGACCTACCTTTATGAAAAAGTACTGCCATTTGGCTACAACAACACACAATTACACATTGAAAATTGGCAACATAAATATCAGCAATAACAACAACAGCAGCAACAACAGCAGCAACACCAGCAGTAAAAGTTCGTTTGGAAGTTCTAAATAAACGAGTGAACGGTAACTAACAACCAAAGTCGTAAGCGGATGAGCCAAACAACTGACAGTCAAATCGAACAACCAAACGAATGCATGCAAATGCAGCCAACCAACTTCAAAAGTTGAATTTCAGTCAAAAGTCTACCCCCTGCTCTTCTGTTGCCCGCTAAAGATGTTGCCATTGAAAATAACGTTGTTGTTGTTGCACCATTCGCTTTAGGAGGCAATGATAATGATGACTTTTCTTAATGTTACGAGTGTAGTATTTGCCAGTTATGGGCTTTCACTTCTTCCGATTTGCATCCGTGTTCAAACTAGAAACTGTGGTGCACTGTGTAGATTCTCCATTCCGCTGCCGCAAGAAATCACTTTAATTGCGTGGAAATCGATCGTGATGCAGTAATTGTTGTTGTTGTTGTGCTGCAAATGCGTTAGAAAACGTGTAACGAAATTGAGCGAGAGCGATAGCGAAATGCAAAAAAAAAAAAAGAAAAAAAACAATAAAAAATTTAATTTGATATTTTTAGAAGTTATAAACGAAAGTATGTGGGAAAAAAGACGCGCTGACCTAGTTGGGTTCAGTTTATGTTAAGTATTTTAAAGTCACACTTAAGTGAAAGGTGTTGTACTCATCTAAAGTAAAATGAAATCTGACGGATGAATAAGACAATGTAGTTACTTATACCATGAGCTTGAACACAACTACGATATGGCTCAAAAACGCCCAGAAAAACAAAACTTTATTATTAATAGCTAAAAATTGGCAACACCATAATAAAGTTTGACATTTTTTAGTATAAACGTACTCACAACGTTTTGATGTGCAAGTGCTATTTGTTTTGTTAACAGTGAGTAAAGAAAATCAATTTGGTAAGCCTTTTTTTGAGCGATTGATAAATTATGGGGTATCTAACGAGAACAAACTTTTTTTACAACTAAGTGTTCATGCAAAATCGAATGTATTGAAATGGAACTAATGTGCAAGGATGCCTCTATCTTGCATTATATCACATGACGATCTTGCATAATCAGTTCATGCGCTGCATCGATGTTTTGTGGCTCAACAACCGATTTTGGACGACTTTCACGGAGTTCTTCGGCGACCGTACTACGACCACGATTGAATTCACTATACCAGCTGTGGCATACTGTGGTTTTGATCGTGCTTTATCGTCATAGAAAGGACTGAGTTCGTCGACGCATTCTTGTTGAGATAATCCACATCGAAAGTTGTGAAAAATAATCCAGCGAAAACCTTCTCTTGAAATTTCCATTTTTTGGCCAAATTGATTTTCTTAACTCACTGTAAGCAAAACAAATAGCACTTGTACATCGAATCTTGGTGTTGCCAGATTTTTGCTATTGACATTAGTATTGTCAGTTCCCGAAATATAAATAGTACCATTATCATTATATATGAAATTATTGTTTAATAAAAAAGCTTATTAATATACTTGAAATGTAACTCATTTTATTATTATTAATTAAAATAATTAAATATTGTTATAATTAAGTAATTATCTAAGAGAAATACCGTAGAATAAGTTTTAGGGTAAAATACCAACCACGCCAATGAAGAACCTACCAACGGCAACACTGCCCATCAGCTGTATTTGACACGCAGCTTGTATTCGATTTGATAGATGTCAAAGAAACATAACATGAATTTAGACGCACTGCAGTGAATCGGGACAGTCTTTGCGTAGCCAGCGACCAATACACAACAGCAGCAACGAAAAAGGCGTCGATAACTTATACAAATTTTCCAGGCATGCAAGTGAGGTCTTCTCCAAATTGAGCAAGAGAAACCATGTGATGTGTGCCATTGTTGGAACCTCATAGGGAAAGGACAAGGAGACCCTGATCGCAACATATAAGGCGATCCAAATTAAACTACGCCGCCCCATCTCGTCCCCGGCACTCAGCAACACGCAGTGGAGCAACCTTCAATCAAGACAAAATAGTGCCCTGCGTATAACTATCAGCACCTTGCCAGTACGGTTATTGAACCACTGGCACTCAATAAAGTGCTCAATAGTCGCCCTCCACAAATTCACCACAGTAAAAAATCACTATCGAGGGAGGCAAGGTGCACAATTTTTCAACTTAATTCGGACTACTCCCTCATTTTGATGAGCTACAGAGCCCGGATCATTGAGGGCACCGCGGATATTTGCCCATTCTGCAGTGGTAGTCCGCACAACAGTTCCCACTTTTTTAACTGTCCTTCCCGTCCAACCAACCTCACTACGACTGCGTAAAAATTTACCGAGATAAGTAACTTTTAAGTAAAAGTCCATTTTATCTTTTTTCTAAAACTAAACGATTTGCTTGTAATTGAATTTTTTTTTTTCAAAAGCTTACTAGATTTTTCTGTCTGGTTCAATCTTAAAGTTTTTTATGTCAAAATGTAGGCGTGACCATTGCGCTGAAAAATATGATATTATTTGTTTTAAGCGCGATACAGGTAATAAAAGAAAGTCACTTAAGTTTATTTAATTTTTTTTTGTTTTCAGTGCAAATTGTTAATTTTTTCAATAAATCGGGATAGACTGATTTAAAAAATTCTTTCAGATTTGAAATCACCGTTATTTTCATCATCATTTGGCATTTTTTTGCTTTAATTTTGAAGGTGAAAAATTTCTTCATGTATGTATAACGTTACGACGGCCCAGATGTGTAAATTTTACTCTAGCTTAGGTCTTATATAATAGACAGTCTGAAGATCAACAGTAGTGAAGTATTTTTTATACCGTTTTAGAAAATCTAATCGATTTGCCTCGTCTTTTGACAAACCGAAAACATGAAAGTTTTCATTAAAGGTATCAGTTAGGAAATGTGTTGACACAAATATTTTAATAATAATACCGTTCGACACAAAAAAAAAACACATGAGAAAATCCAAAAAATTCTTAAAGTAGACGTTAAAAAAAATACCCGTGTCTCGTGGTTTTTCTCCAGCACGTCACATTTTTTTTTAATCGATTTTTGAAGTTTTTTTTTCCACTGTATATGAAAAAAACAAAAATACCGCATTCTTGTGTTAAATCGATGAATTTAACTATATGATCCTTACATCAGTGGTGTATCATGTGTTCAGCAAACTTATGCAAGATATTGCGGGGAGTATTTTTGTAGAAAATTTTAACCCTGCACAACCTCCACATGTGGGTAATTTTTGCACTTTTCTTAAAAAGATACAAAAATGACACCTAAAACAGGGGAATATTGAGTCAGTATGTACTACAGAAATATTTGCTATTCAATTTCACTACTATGTAGTTGCTGAACACTAAAGTAAACCTTCCTGCGAATTGCATTTTGTTGGAACGAAAGTCGACATGTTCACAGAGAAAAAAAAATATGTTGTTTACACTTCAGTGGAATGACACTTACTGAAAAATTAAGCTTAGACAATGTGCTTTGAAATGAATATAGTCACAGGTGTGCCCGATGCGATCTATTGATGGTTACGCCATCTCTTAGAAAACCTTTAAAACTAATTCCAACACCCAATAACAAAGTACAATTTATAGCAAATTCAAAATCTAAATGGTAAATCCAAAATATGATAACGCTTTAGGCTTTTGATTTCAAATGTTTCATCCAATAACACAGGACCACAAAAAAAAAAAAAGTCCTGTAGTAGAAAGTTGAGGCACCATACGGAATGGTTTTCAATGTGCTAAAAACGAATCCGAGGTCAGAATTTAGCCATCACCCTCAAATTTTGAGATATCCTTGCTTAAAGTTGCAGGAAGCTCTGTTTCCAGGCTTATGGTGCAGTTCCAGGAAACGGTGTAGTTCTATATTTTCAATGGAATCGAATAGCCATAATCTTCCTTGTAAAACTATACATTCTAATTTTTTCGATTGGACTTTTACTTCCCGAGATATCACCGTTTGAAGTAAACGTATCTCAACCCCCATACAAAGCACTACATAATATTTGTAGCGTAAAATCCATTTAACATATAAAAATGATAACCCTTTACTTCAAAGTAAGATAACTCTGAAAGTAAGAGTCCAATCGGAAAAGTTTGAAGGTATAGTTTCATAAGGAAGATTGTGGCTATTCGATGTCATTGAAAAAATGGAACTACCACATTTCCTGGAACTGCACCATAAGCCTGAAAATAGCGCTTTATGCAACTTTAAGCAAGGATGTCTCAAAATCTGAGGGTGATGGCTAAATTCTGACCTCGGATTCATTTTTAGCACATTGAAAACCATACCGTACGGTACCTCAACTTTCTACTACAGGACTTTTTCTTTTTTGTGGTCCTGTGTAATCAAATAGCAATAGCTAAGGGGTTAGTGTGGGGGTTGAGTCATTTCAAATATCTGTCGCTGAATTTTTTAATTTCTTCTTTGATGGTTGGGATACGGAGATCCTTGTGTGTATCTTGGTTAGTTATAAGCCATGGAGCTTAAGAAATCAGTCTCAGAGTTATTGATTGATAGCGCTGTAAAATTTCTATGTTCGAATTGCATGCTGTACCCCAAAGTTGAATAGCGTAAGTAAAGAAGAACTTTATTTTCTAAACTAAGTTTAGATTTACTCTCTACATTATTATATTTTATTGTACTTATATTAGTATAAACACACATACTACACATACATGTTTCATTTTTGTGAGTCTTAAGTTTTTGATCTTTAATTTTTTATATTTCTGATATGTTGTTCATAAACTTGGACATATAATGCTACTGTTCCCAATTCTTTATAGGGATATCCTTCCAAAAATCTAAGCACAAACTTATACGTGCCCAATGGGATAGCCAAATTACGAAAGCGTTTTATATCCAAACACAAGTTTTTCACAATTGCTTTTCCCTGAAAAGGAAGCAATTGTATTTTTTAATATTTGAAGTCAAATAATATGTCTTATTATATATTGTACGAATATGTATATGGCAAAGATGAAGGTTTGCAGTTGTATATTTGAATTTAACCTACCGTATAAGGACAGCTATGATTTAGATTCGAATATGCAGCCAAAATATTCTTTATTATCCTCGAGTAAATGTCATAATTTGATGTCCTGAAAACTTCGCAAGCGTTTTTTGTGATATTTAATAAAAATGGCGTGAATATATTTGCAGAATTTTGCTGAAAAACTTGGAAATGAATCTAAGAAAATTCCGGCATAATGAGAAAAAATTTAGTCCCTTGGTTAAACAAATAGAACTTACAGAACAATCTTTAACTGCATTTATTATTGTACACTCCATGTTTGCAATGGTCTTATGCCTATTAATGGCTTTAAGTTGGCATTTTGCATCAGTGATATACATTGGATTTGGTAAACAGTCAAGTTTTATTATTTTCACAATGAGTGTATTAAAACCGCCAATCTAATAATTAAAAAAAAGACTTTATTTAAAAAACCAACATCAAACAGAACTTACAGTTGCAGTTTGTCTTGTGAGCAATGCCAGGAACACAAATATGTACGCAAAAGTTTGTGCCGTCATTATGTCATCAAGAAGTCTCACAGTACAAAAAGATTCGTTGTAGAAATACTCCATTTAATATTATTCAAAAATTAATATCGAATCAAATATTCGATATTCATAAAACGATTATTGTAATTATAATACATTTAATCATTATTATGAAATTATAAAAAATTTTAAAACTCACAAGCGTAAAATTAAAAAATTAAAATAAAAAACTAATGTCTTATCGTTCAATCGTTAAAAAGTGTTGGCGGCACGGAAGGAATACAAGGCACTGACACAACAAGCGGTGGTTTTTTTGGCGAAAAAAAGCAATTTTTCGAAGGCTAAATTTCAGAAATGTAATGATGCAGTCTTGCAGCAAAATATTTCATTGTTCGAAAAAGTCATGTTTTTACTTTGAAAACATGAGCCAAAGTCACTTTAACCCATATTGGCCGAGAAGGGTAGTTTTCTACCCCTTAATTAAAATAGGGATTTATATGAAACTAGAAACTCCAGAAATTATTTGTTGATACATATCTCACATTTGAAATATTGGCTATGATTATTGTATAACGATGACCTTGAGTTCGCCACGCTCACACCACCCCCTCACATTAACCGAATGTCTTCAAAAAGAGAATTTTTGAAAAAAAAATTAAAAATATTTAAATGTTTAAATTTTTAAACCAAAAGATGGGATTTCCATGAGATATCCGATGTAAAAATTGCTGGGGTAGCTTACTACCCCTTGGGCTAATGTGTATATTAGACCGGGTCGATTAAGTATGAAGTAAAATAAAATCATCCCGAAACCGACTCAAAAGTTAGAAGGGCTCTTAAAAACGATATCTGCATGATCTTTTTTTCATTCCGAGAAAAACCAATGGAGCACCTTTAATTCTACTTAACCCCCATTTTGGGTAAAAATCGATTATCTTACGTTTTTCAATAACGAGGTCGGAAAAACGATTTTTTACTCAAAAGCATGGGAACTTACGAAAATCTGTATTAGGCCAAAAATGTTTGGAATTGTCCAAAGAATATGTGCGAAATTTTTCAGAATTTTTTTTTTGATTAAGTTTTGAAAAATTATAAAATATTTCAAAAAATTCTGAAAAAAATTCTCACATATTTCCGGGACAATTCCAAGCATTTTTTGCCTTAAACACTTTTTTCGTTAGTTCCCTTGCTTTTGAGTAAAAAATCGTTTTTCCGACCTCGTTATTGAAAAACGAAAAAAAAAAATCGATTTTTGGAACTGAATATTACCTATTTATCCAGTGCCGGATTAAGCCAAATGGGGGCCCTAGGCCGTTAAAATTTTAGAGCCCTCTTTTTTAAGTAATTGTAAAATTAATCTTTGCTTATGCATTTATAGAATTTAAACAGCTTATTCATATCATATAAAGTTTGTAAACACAATCAAAAAATCAAAATAGTTTTTTTTCCACCAAATTATATATATTTTTTTTTTTTTTTTTTTTTTTGATTTTACATAATTTACAGTATAGTGATTTATAAAATAATCTTTGGACATCTCTTTTTAATATTAAAACGAAGTTCATCTTTAAAAAACTTTTCTCCCACATTTCAGATCACTAAAATCATTAATGATATCTTCAAAATCAATTTAGCGAAGAACATCCGATTCAACGAACATCAGACTCAGCATGTCCTATCGTTCTTAACTCATAACACTTCCTTTGTCGTTTTTTATGCGTTTCAACTTTGAAAAAGAGCGCTCTGTTGTACAATTTGTAATCATAAGAGTTGAAAAAATGCGAAGAGCAACGTCCACGTTTGGGAAAACAGTTTCAAGATTATCTCGAATCAAACTTTCGTAGAGTTCAGAGTGAGTGAACTTAGGTTTTCAGGATAATCAGAAAATCAGAAAATCTTCCAAATCAATAGAAGTCAACTAAGCCGGCAATTTTTTTGCGGTACCCATTTTCTGTCAAACTTTTTTTCAAAGCATGCTAACATTTGCCAAATTTTGTAAGCTAGCTCTTTTAATTAGCCGATTAAATATTTTAGCTTTCAGATTTTCTTGGGGGCTCCTGCTCGTTGGGGGCCCTAGGCCATGGCCTAGTCTGGCCTAATGGATAATCCAGTACTCTTGGGTATTCATTTTCTAATGAAAAAAATTTTATGACCAAAAAACATGTTTTTTAGCCAAAATATGCCTTCAGTAGAATCAAAAGTGCTTCATTGGTTTTTCTCAGAATGAAAAAAATTTGCAGATATCGTTCTTAAGAGTCCCTCTAACTTTTGAGTCGGTTTCGGGATGAATCTAAATTTCGACCCGGTCTAGTGTATATTCTTTCCGAATAATTTTGACTTTTTCGAAAGCGACGGTATATTTTGAAGAGCTATTTATGTTCTGATTCCCAATTCTAGAGATTTTTGACATGCCAACAACAATTGTATCACGTCAAAATTTCGAGATATTCATGTTTCAAAGTAAAAAGCAGCTGTGTTTTGGGCATTTAGCTTTGAAGTGCACAATATGGTCATTTATTTGGTTACTTAATTATGGTCCACAGGAACATACATGGGTTCGAGAAAACAAAATGGGATCCATAGAACATAAAACAGTTTTGCAACAGCATATCAGTTTACTGTAGTTTCTTTTTTCTAATGCCAGAATTTTATGGTTGAAAATAAGGACTTTTCAAACTAAGTGCCCAACTAAGGGCTATTTGATCACCTGGCTATGAACCATTGAAATAAGTGTGGATTCCAATGAAACCAAATGGGATCTAGAGAACATAAAACTGTGTTTAAAAAAATATATCGGTATAGTGTAGTACATAGTTTCTTTCTAAAGCCAAAATTTTATCTTTGAAAATAAGCACTTTTTATACTAATGACCTTATGTGGTCACTTGATCACGTGATCACTGGCCACTGGAATATTAATGTGCGCTAATTGCACTGAGTGGTTACCAGGTGTGTGGGTTCCATTGATCACAGTATAACGTTTAAAACGACATATTAATGAAACTTTATAATTTTTTCAAATAAACTTGCAAAAACTTTAAAAAAACCAGTTTTGTTCCGAATCGAGTATTTGTATTGGCACAAGAGGTAGAAAACTATCCCAACCCTAACTCGAAAACCGTTTGAATTTCCAAAAACTTCCAACGGATTTTTCTTGATCAATCCCAAATAAGCCTGTGTTCTTAAATTCACAAAAAAAATGTCAACGTTATCGGGTACCGGGCCGTTATGGGTTAAATAATTATTACCCTTGAATTTGGCTTATTAAGCACATAATAAGTTCTATGAGTTTGAATATGGAATAGAACGTACACACGCAAAGATCTTGCAGGAATATTACAATCGACTAATTCCAACAAATGATGACAGTCAATTCTGTTCGATACAAGATCATGAATAAACAAAAGGGACAGAATCTTCCTTCGAGACTCGAAAGGCAACGATACCTCAAAATTTATTGAGCGCGGTGCAAACCTAGATCGCTATGAATTTTTTTGGTCTATGTGAAGCATTATAAAAATCCCACCACTTGAACCTAAGCCTAGAAAACGATTTTTGGATTTTTTCAACTCTATACACAGAAAAAAAAACTGACGGTAAAATTAACTATAAATTTTGTATTCTATAGTTTTTCAAATATTCTATAGGAAACAAAAACAACAATTCAAAATTTCGGAATCAGCTTTACTTTTCTACAGTTGAATTCAACTGCACATTTTGTATTCCATAATTTTTTTTTTTTTTATATGAATAACATTTTGAATTGAGTTTTTGACAAGTTCATAAAATTCTCACATTGTTCAAGAATAAATCAACATAAGTTTGCTAGAGTTATACTGATATTTTGCCATTTGAAATGGTGTCGCCGTAGAAGTTGTTTGCTACAATTTCTACGACTTTTTGGAAACGGCTAGTTACAGCCCTTCTGGGGTGCTAACTATTAAACCGTTTCAAAACAGTTTTAACTGTTTGGAACAGTTTATATTGTTAGCTGACCTTTTAAGAAGGTTATTTTTACTGTAACTGCGTTTGATAGTTTCTAAACCGAGTAAACTGTAAATTTACAGAGTTCTACGGTCAAAATACAAAAACTCCGAGTTGGTGCAATTTCTATCGAAAATCTAGGTTAAATTAACTGTTTTCACAGTACCTAAATATTTTAACAGCAACTGTACAGTGCTATTTTTACAGTAATTTTACTGGACTGCACAGTCAATTTAACCTTTAGAAATTGCACCAATTTCTATCGTTGAAATCGGTTGGATTGACCGATATTTTTTTTTCTGTGTAAGTAATTATTTGAAAAATAGAGTGCTTTCCATTAGAACGGAGCAAGGTTCCTCTGATCCTTTGTTATCCAACTGTGGTGTGCCGCAAGGCTCTATTTTAGGTCCTCTACTGTTTTCGCTGTATATAAATGATTTAACTAAAATAGTGATCAATAGTAAAATTCACCTGTATGCTGATGACGTACTTATTTGCCTTTCTAGCCCCGTTGGTTTATCTGAAGACTGTGTTGTAAACGAAGATCTATCACACGTTCAAAATTGGTCAACTAAAAATGGGCTTAAGCTGAATCCATTAAAATGCAACAGTATGATCTGCTCTAGAAACCATGTCAGTGCGCTTGATCTACCACCTATCGAATTGGATGGAACGATATTGCCTATGTCTAAAAATATTAAAGTACTTAGGTTACATTATCAATTCAACATTAAGTTGTTGTGATGCCACTAAGACAACGGTAAAACAAGTTTATTACAGCTTAAGAAACCTTAGGACGTCTGCGTTCACTTTACCCGATAATATGAAAATGAGGTTGGTTAAAAGCCTAATTTTACCATTTTTTACGTTTAACTGTTCGGTTTATCCATGTCCTGATTCCATTTGTCGGCGTAAATTGAATGTGGCTTTTAATGACTGCATTGATTCATTTTAAGCATCCCTAGATATGAAAGTGTGTCTCGTGTAAAGAAAGCTATCCTGGGCTTGGACCTCGACCAATATTATGAGTTTAGAAATTTGATTAAATTGCATTCTGTGATTAATAAAAACTCCCCTGACTATCTATCTGAGACACTTCTTTTTGCGCAATCGCAAAGAGGCTTAAAACTAATCGTGCCACGATGCAGAACTTCGATTTTAGAACGCTCATTTTTCATTGCTGCAATTCGCTTGTGGAATAACCTTCCACATGATTTGCAAAAAATTAGGTCCCCGACACAATTTAAAGCAACATTGCTTAGACATTTTTCTTCTTCATAATTTAGAGTAATCAATATTATATTGAATTTTGTAAACTTGTTTTTAATAATTTTTTAATAATATTTTTTTTTTTTTATTTTACATTAATATCGTTTCTTGTTAGTAATTTTTTAGTCTTATTTTTTATGCTTATTCATAAGATAAACAATCTTGTAGCATTTTGTAATGAATTTTTAAATAAATGAAATGAAAATGAAAAATGAAATGAAATATATAAAATGGGCTCCAAATGAAGGAAGCATACTTGAATCTTGACCTTACAAATGAATTATAGACCTTGGAGTAGCAATACATAGATTCTTTTCACTCCAAGATAACAGTCGATTAATATCGATTTGCAAATTTTCAGTATCAGAAATTTAACTAAATAATTTTAAATCTCAGCATAGAGAAAAAATTTTGCTGATTGAAAACATTTATTTATATCATTTATGAACAATGGACCAAGAATACCCCCTGGGCAACTCCTGAAGAGGCCAGAAAATAACATGATTTAACATGTTGATATCAACAAATTAAACTCTACCTTGTAAGTAAGACTGAAGCAATCTCAAAAAGGAAGAATTGCAACCCATTCCCGCCAGTGCAGAAATAAGAGAATTATGACAAAACTTATCAAATGCCTGGCAAGTTTTTTATCTGTCCATTTTGTTGCATATTTTTCAAAACTATAATGGGTGGTTCAAAACTTTAGTACCTACCCAGGTGAAAATTTTTTTTACAACCAACTAGGGACCACCAAAAAAAAAAAAACAAACAAAAATGTGTAAATAAAATAAAAGTAAAAACAAATTCAAGCCGCAAAGAGTCAAAAGCCCACACCGCCTAAAGTCAAAATTATGCAACAACAAAGTTTTTTTTTTTTTTTTGTATTTTTCGAATATAAAATTGAACACAAAAAGTTTGTTTTTGTTTATATGGCATGTAATTTTGTATTTTTTTTTTTTTTGTTTTTTAACAACAACAACAGCAAAAACTAAAACATTGGCAATGACAAATAAAGCCGCTGTTGTGCTGCAGCTGCGCAGTTGCAATCTTTTTTTTTTTTTTATTTTCGTCTTTTTCATTTGTGTTAAAATTATCGCATAATCAATTAAAGTTATTTACTCAATCAACACAAATTTTGCACAAAAGTCGCATTACATAATTTATGCGAATGACTTGAGGAAAAAATAAAATCCACATTTTGTATTTACAAATTGCAACACATTCGTGAAAAAAATAAAAAACAAAAAATGAAACGATTGATGAATTCACAAGCGACAATTGACAGCAGCTGTCCAAATGGAGGGAAGACTCATTTAGACTCGCAACGACTTTCTGTTTTGTTTTTTGTTTTTTTTTTTTTTTTCAAAAAAAAGCCAAAATTTTGATTTGATAATAGCGAAAATTATGGTCTTTGTACGAAGCCTAAATTGGTGGGGAACATCCAAAAGTTATCACTATAAATGTATGAAGAAAAAATAGAAGTTTAACTGGAAAATATTCTTTTTATTTTCCATACTAAATTATATTTTCAATCAAAATACCCACTGTTCCTTAACTTTGTGTGATAATGACGTGTTCAGTGGCATTTTGGGTCTTAAACCAGCTTCAATGCCAGACTCTGATGGCATTTCCTCACTGGTTTTAAAGAACTGCAATCATACATTGGTTGTTCCGCTGCTCTTTTTATTCAATAAATTACTGAGTTCTGGTATTTTTATACGCAGATGGAAATCTGCTTCTTTTACCCCTATTCACAAAGGTGGTAAAAAGAATGATGTCACTAATTTCAGGCCAATATCAAAATTGTCGTCAGTTGCAAAGATTTTTGAAAATATTGTCAAAGACAAACTTTACTTTGCAGTAAAAAAATCTATTTCTCCTTGCCAGCATGGCTTTGTGAGTGGTCGGTCGACGATTTCTAACCTGTGTTTTCAAATTTTTGTATTGACGCTTTTGAAACTGGTTTTCAAGTTGACTCTGTTTATACTGATATTTCTAAAGCCTTTGATAAGGTTTCGCACGCTATTTTGGTTGCTAAATTGGCTAAATTGGGCTTACATTCAAATTTTTTGGAATGGGTGAGATCATATCTTAGTGATAGGAATATGTATGTCGGAATTAATGGAGTAAAATCTGAACCCTTTGTTGCTACCTCAGGAGTCCCACAAGGTAGCATTCTTGGGCCTTTACTATTTATTTTGTACTTAAATGACATAGGTAATTGTATCTCGAACTCTGGGTATTTGTTGTATGCAGATGATTTAAAAATCTTTAAAAGGATTCGCACTGTCCTTGATGTTTTTGAACTTCAATGTGATCTGAATAAAGTCGTGCGCTGGCTTCAAAGAAGTCGTCTGTCCCTTAATATAAATAAATGCTCACAAATCTCTGTTTCAAAATCATCCAATAAATTTCCATCTTCGTATTATCTTAGTGGGAAAAATTTGGTATCTGTTGATAAAATTTTTGATTTAGGTGTTATGTTTGACTCTGCTTTTGCGTTTGTAGAGCATGTCAATTACATAATTCCTGAAGTTTATTCTATATTAGCTTTTATTAGGAGAAACTGTTCAGATTTTTCTGACCCTTATACTTTGAAGGTATTATTTACCTCCTTTGTAAGATCGAGGCTCAAATATGCATCATTTATTTGGAATCCTTTCTACGCTGTACATTCTGGTCGTATTGAACGTGTACAAAGAAAATTCTTGAAATTTGCCTTACGTACTTTAAATTTTTCTGAGCCGTTTCCATCTTATTCAGCTCGCTGTTTGTTGATGAATTTAAAGTCTTTAGAAAGTAGACGTATTATTCAATCTTTAATGTTTATCTACGATATTATTGGTGGCAATATTGACTGCGATGTACTGTTAGATAAAATTTCTTTTAATGTACCGTTGAGGGCACTGCGCAATGTTTCCTTCTTTTATACCAAGGTTCATAGAACAAATTATGCTCTCAATGAGCCTATTAATAGAGCTTTATTAGAATTCAATAAGCTAAGTACTAATATAATGGTTGATTTTTGTTTTAGTAAAGAAAAGTTTAAAAATATCTTATTATCTTTTTATACTTAATTTATCCTTTGTTATTCTTAGGTTATTTATTTGTAAATATAAGTCATACTCTGTTGCTAGTCTGTAAGGATTTTGTCCATAGACTGAATAAATAAATAAATGAAATGAAATGAAAAGATAACATGGCACTTTTCTACGCTTCAATGAACGTACGAGTCCCAAAATAAAATTTTAGTGTTCTTCTGCTCAGGATGTTATTTGTTTGTACAATGTAAAAAAAAAAATCCAAAACAATTATTTCGCACTTCGAAAAGTACAAAAAACCAAATTCTAGAAAAAAAGGTCATGAAAATTTTCATAAAAAATTTAAATTTTTGTTCCGAAACAGCAACAAATTTCATTTTTGGATCAAACCTTTTAAAGATGATAATGATTTCCAGTTATTCTCTACAAAAGTTGAATGAGAACATCACAGCAAAAAATCAAGAGTTTCGAAGTCACGAGCCGTTAAAGCGATTTGCCTATTGTTAGTCAATTTTTCAACCTTTAATCGACAAACGGCTGGGTTTTTTCCACCACCAGTTCCTAAATATACTGAGTGTAGGGTGTATTCACTTTGTGGTATGGAAAAGTATATGGGTGAATGTCACGAAGTAACATAATTTCGGGATATGAAAATTTGAATTTGAAAAGTTGTTGAAATGGTCCAGTAACCGGTGGACTCCATCGTCCAGATCATAAGTAGTCTGAAAAACACCTGTAATCTACACGACGCCTCCCATACTCAATACTCCAATATGGCCGTCAAAAATTCAATATGGTGGACTTTATTTAAAAATAAACTAATGTGAACCAAATTTCGTGCATGGGGGGTTTTTGGCTCGTTAATCACTAAACTAATCCGGGGTCGGATTTAATCGGTTGATTTTTGAAAATTTTGTACGCCATCTTGCATCAGGCATTTTTTAAATCTAACCCCGGATTCGTGATTAACGATTCGAAAAACTCCCATGCCCGAAATTTAGTTCACATTAGCTTATTTATAAATATAGTCCACCATATTGAATTTTTGACCGCTATATTGGAACTGCCATGTTGGGTTTTGTTAAAAACATGATATTATTGATAATGTATATGTGCTATATATAGTAGTTTCATACTACTTCGTAATTTCCAACACTAGAAATAAAAAAATGCAAAATCATGACGGAGGGGACAATTCATGAATAATTGAGCATAACGCACACAAAGCAAATCGCCAACTCTTGCTACCTGTCACAATCGACTAAGTTTGATAGACTCTTCATTCCACAATAATGATGCACCAAAGAAATTCCACTTCTCACCAATATTTTGACCATGACGTAGAAGACTTTTTTCCGTACTTTTGTCATTTTGTTTTGACCGCAGCAAGTACATGGGAACATTTGGAGAGAATTTCTCTGTTGGGCTTGGTTTCTGTGTTAATGGAATTGAAAAAAACCTGGCGCGGAAGCCCTCCAAGTCTAGCGCGGCAGAATAACCGCGGTAATTTAGAATAACCTTCGGAATATGAAAAATGCGTGGGACAATAGTGATAATACCACCAGCGAGCATCAAAGGGGCAGAATTTGGCTTGCTCCACGAAAAAAGCCTCTGCTCTTATGGAACTTAAACATGTCCACTCGCAGAGCATCAGTGGAATATTGCATTTGGCTTGATTGGCAAAAGAACCATGACGGAGGGGACATTTTCGGTAGTTTTCATGCGATTTAACTTTATCAGGACTTATTTTTAATTCTGGGATGTATGTACATTACTAAAAATGTTAATTTTAGGACAAGGTCTTGATGGGATGGTCGAAATTTTGCTTCAATCGTGCAATAGACCCGTGGGACAGGTGTTTTTCGGCATTTCGTGATATTCACCCATATATATTCTTGATTAGCGTCACCTCCTGAGTCAATATAGCTATGTCCATCTGTCTAGATGTCTGTCTGTATGTCCGTAGAAATAATTTGAATATTTTTTGGGAGCAAACTAATTCGATAAAATTTGGTTTTCTCGTCTTACTCAAAATGACTAATATTGGTCAACGGACACGCCTACCGCCCATACAAAAAATATATTCAAAATGCAACTTTAGGAGTATTTTTCACAACTATGCAACGAAAATACACATAAATGCTACAAATTGTAAGCGCAAGCTCTAAGCAAAAACTGGTCGAATTCGGAAATGAGGGCGTGTCACCTTCCATATGAGTATAAGCTTCAAACGCCATACTGAAAGCGTTTTTTGAGATAATCGAATTAAAGTTTACTCAGACACTAAAAGCCATAAATGCAAGTTCTCAACAAAAACTGGATGAAATTGGACTAGAGGGCGTGGCACTTCCCATATAAGCAAAAGCTTAAAAACTCTATACTGAAAGTGTTTTTTGAGATAATCGAACGAAATTTTACTCAGACTCTAAGGACTATAAATGCAAGCTCCGAGCAAAAACTGAGTGAACTCGGACAAAAGGGCGTGGTACCTCCCGCATAAAAAAAAAATTTTTAAAATACTACTGTGTAGGTTATTTAATTTTTGGCCATTCCAAAGATAACACCATTACTGGTTTTTTTTTTTTATTTACAAAATTTTTATTATATTTTTGCTTGAGGGTTAACTTAGCTATAGAGTTCGATATACATATGGATATTTCCACAGAAAAGTAAACCATGAGCCAAAAAATTAAACTATAATATCTCTGAAACTATTAAATGTACATGGATAAGATTTGGTACATATCTGTGGACTTTTGACAAAACAATCTAACTCGAAATTGGCAACTTTTTAGGAGAGCCTAAAAACTAATTAACTACTTTTCTATAATGTGACACAATTTTGTTGATGCAACGTTAAATCTCCTCTTTCCATACATTTTTACTAATCTTATGATGTCAGCTGTCAAATTATGTTTTTCTTTTGGTTCATAACACTTCACTGCTTGAATGGCACTAAGTTCAAATCTTGCGTGAACTATGGGACACCCTTATATCTCTGGAATAAGAAATCATAGGAACATGGTGATTATACCGATAGAAGCGTGTTTAAATTTTATATTTAGGACTAAAATCCTGGAGAATTGTCTTATCTCGACTTAGGTTGTTTTGTCAAAAGTCCACAGATATGTATGCAGTAGTGTAGTTTGACGTATTTTCTTAGATGTTTGTGTTATAAAAATGAATAAACATAGTAATTGGTATGTTATCTCCAGTAATTCTTTAATATGACAAAATAAGTTTTCCAAAATCACCTAACAATTCGTCGTATTTAACTTCACAAAACCACAAGATTCTGTTTCACTGGGCATATACAAATGTAACAAATGCTTCAGTGGGTCAGTAGTCAACGTTGTCATTAAATTTTAAATTTTTTTTTTTTTTGCAAAGTTAATAAAGGAAAAATACACAAAAATGAAGAGCAAACAAAACAACAACAAAATAAAAACAAAATCACAAAAACATTACAAAAGGCATTAAGTGTAAAATTTTGTTTTGTTTGCACTGGAATTGTCCATTAAACAGTTATTTAATCAGTTTCACGACGCGTTGCAATCAACTTTTGCCCATCACAAAAGCGCAACTCTTTGACTTTATAGGTTGGTTGGTTGGTCGGTGCGATCCGCCGTCGTACCTCAACTGAGTGGATTTGTTTCATTATTCGCTGCGGTGCAAAGTGAAAATTGCGATAAATCACGACAAGTGCAGATTCAGCAACAACAACAACAATGAGGAGCAGCTTTATCAATTTGAGTGATTGGAAAAGTCGGTCAAACACTTGCATTTCAAAATACAAATATTGAAATCTCCAACGAAAAAAGGAACAGACAAAATAAATGCAACAATAAAAACTTAAAAAAAATATCAAATTAATTATTGAAAAGAAGGAAGAAAGCTGACCACTTTTTCATCAAGCCTTCTTGTAGATTTTTCTTTGCTAGAAACGCCCAATGGTCAAAATTTGACCATAAATGTATTAAGCAAACAATTTTGGTACTTTTTGGACAGTTTTAGCACTTTTTTTGCTATTTAGTACAAAATAGAAAAGCTCATTTATAATCCCTGGTACAATGACAAATGTGAAACGATAAGAAAACAAAAAACATGAAGCCAGTATCAGTCAGGTTTTTGTCTTTCTTTTTGTGCTATATTCTCTTTTTAACTCTTTGTCGTTGTTAATATTGAAAAATTTGCTTTTTATTTTACCTGGCTTAATGGAAAAATATTAAAATAATTTACACTTTGTGCACATCTACACACAATTACCTTTCTTATGGTGTATTATTCAAAGACGTGCTCCATTTTTATACCCTACACCCAGGGTATATTCACTTTGTCCTTCCGTTTGTAACGCAGAGAAGGAGGCGTGGCAGATATAGAAAAGTATATATATTCCTGATCAGCATCACCTCCTGAGTCGATATAGCCATGTCCGTCTGTCTGTCTGGCTGGCTGGCTGGCTGGCTGGGTAGCTGGCTGGCTGGGTGGCTGGCTGTGTGTTGAAATACACTTTTTGGGAAAACTGAGCAAGATAATTCAAAGAAATTTGGTACACTGCCTCCGTCGTCAAAGCTAGCTCGGGGGATTGAAAATGAGCAAAATCGGTCAACGGACACGCCTACCGCCCATACAAAAATTATATTCAAAATGCAATTTTAGGAGTATTTTTCACGACAATGCAACCACAATACATATAAGTACTACGAATTGTAAGCGCAAGCTCTGATAAAAATTTTAGCGAATTCGGACAAGAGGGCGTGGCACCTCCCATATAAGCAAAAGCTTCAAAACGCTATACTGAAAGCGTTTTTTGAGATATTCGAACCAAATTTGACTCAGACACTAAAAATTATTAATGAAAGCTCTCAGCAAAAATTGGGTGAAATCAGACAAGGGGGCGTGGCACCTCCCATATAAGCAAAAGATTCAAAATACTGCAGTGTAAGGTATTTATTTTTTGGCCAGGCCAAAATTTACACCCTTACTAGTTAACATATTAAAAAAGGTAGGACAAATTTTTTGTCTTGCGTTTTAATATATAGATTTTAATTTAAACTAAAACTTGAGCTTAGTTAAGTGGGCTTACAACTACTAGTCTGAAGACTCAAAATTTTCTAAGCCTTCAGAAGCTCATTCAGTTCTATCACACTTTTCGACAAAATTAAACCAATGTATTTTGAAAATATGGCTAAAAATAAGTTATACGTGGGGCACTACTTATATTTCGAGAATAGCAAATAATAACAAACATTTTTAATTGAAAATGGCTTCATTGTTTTTCAAAATATTCCCCTTGATGATCAATACACTTTTGAATTCGTTCAAACCATTTGTCATAGCAGTTTTCCCATTCCTCTTGAGACACCTCCAAAACATGGTTTTTGAACGCTTTAACTGCTTCTTCGACTCTCGTAAATCGTTGACCACGCAGTTTACCTTTGATGTTCGGGAACAAGAAGAAGTCATCGGGTGCAAAATCAGGACTGTACGGAGGATGAGTCATCAATTCGATGTTTTGACTGCGCACTGTTATGATGGAGAATCATTTGTCTTCGGGGGTTGGTTTTACGAATTTCTCCGAAGACTTCCGGCAAACAAATGGTCCTGTACCACTCAGAATTGACAGCCCTACGTTGCTCAAGCGGAACAGTGGCCACATGGCCCATTCGGCCGAAGAAATAGCCGACCATTTGCTTCGCTGTGCTTATTCCATGAACAATTTTTGTTGGATTTAGCTCGATTGTTGTTTTGTTTCCGGCTCATACGCATATATCCACGATTCGTCACCTGTCACAATCTTATACACGTCTTTTGAAGTACCATGGTCGAATTTTTTAATCATTTTCTTACACCAAACGATGCGAGAATTTTTTTGAGCGATTGATAAATTATGGGGTTTCCACATGACGATCTTTCATTATCAGTTCATGCACTGCATCGATGTTTTGTGGCACAACAACCGATTTTGGACGACCTTCACGGAATTCGTCGGTGACCGAACTACGACCGGTTTTTGATGGTGCTTTATCGCCATACAAAGAACTGTGTTCATCGACGCATTCTTGTTGACATAATCCACGTCGAAAGTTGTGAAAAATAATCCAACGAAAACCTTTTCCTGAAATTTCCATTTTTTGGCCAAATTGATTTTCTTAACTCACTGGAAACAAAACAAATAGCACTTGTACATCAAAACGTTGTGAGTACGTTTAAGGTTAAAAAATGTCAAACTTTATCATGGTGTTGCCAGATCTTAGCTTTTGACAGTTGCCAGTTCCCGAAACATAAATAGTGCCCCTCGTAAGTGTCAGTCAGCTTTTTGTCTTTCTCTTTGTGCTGTATGCTCTTTCCAGCTCTGTGTGAGCGCGTATTTTGTCGTTGTTAATATTGAAAAATTTGCTTTTTATTTTACCTAACTTAATGGAAAAGTATTAAAATAATTTACACTTTGTGCACATTTACACACAAATACCTTTCTTATGGTGTACAATTCAAAGACGTGCTCCATTTTTAACATAATAAAAAAGGTGGGACAAATTTTTGTCTTGCGTATTAATATATAGATTTTAATTTAAACTTAAATTTGAGCTTAGTTTATTGGAAGTGGGTTGAGAAACTACAAGCCTGTAGATTCAAAAATTTCTAAGCATTCAAAAGCTCATTGAGTTCTATTACACTGTCCGACAAAATTCAACTTTTGGTTGCATAATTGAAAAAAACCAATGTATTTTGAAAATACTTATGGCTAAAAATAAGTTATATTTAAAGTCGTTTAGATTTTTAAAAAAACAGCACTTAGTGTGTCTAAATTTCCTGTTTAAAGGTTTACTTAATAAATTTTTTTGTGTAACTCAAAACAATTTATGAGATTTATTTGGGTCTTTTTTTTATTTTTCCTTTACTGTCTTAATAACAGATGTAACTTGTTTTTTGACCGCAATTGTCAACATATAAACATGCTGCAGGCAACAACAGCACCAACAACAACAACAAAAAAAGCATCATTGGTTATGTTCGGTCAGTGGCCATACGACCGACAAAATATTGCAAAATGTTGTCGACCCACTGAACCAACTTGTCAACGGACGACACTTGGTGACATTTATTTACTTTTTTTTTCGATTACAACGGGTTCATGGCGTTAGTTACATTTGGCTACAAGTGGTATTATGCCTGTTTTTGGTGGATTTTTAATGAAAAATGCTGCTGTTGATGTTGACACCCATTTTTTGCACTTGCTAAATATGGAATTGTTTACAAAAATAGCTACACAAAAAATTACAGCTTTTTTCAGTGAAAATTACAAACTTTATTTTTCAGCCAAATCAGCATAATGTTTTTTTCAATGCTTTTTCGTTTCTGCAGTAAACGTTACTTTAAAAGTTGATTATTCTACTTTCGCATGTAATGGACATGCTTTCATTGATTGCCCTTTTTGCACTTTTCGTGTTGGCCATGTTAATTGCCCATACTCAATGTTAAGGGGAATCTTTAGCTGCCCACAGTTAATGATGATGATGACGATGGATGCATTTTACGATAGCGACAAACACAGTCATACAGTGCAACATGATGGTCTTAATATTTTTGGGCCAAATGAAGGAATGCTTGTTTTTTTTTTCAAAAAATACATACATAGGTACATACATACATAAAAATCCAACAAAAAATTGGAAAATTAAGTGTAATTAACTGATGGCAACATTAAATTGGTTGCATTCTGTTGCAGAATTTTTATATTTGTAAAATAATTGCTTCATATACAGGGTATCAGCACCGTGCGCAGTATTTGGTCTTGTTGGGGTTTTTGATATAAAAAACCAAGCGAACACTATACTAAACACTATATTTGTACCATTATATATGGGTAAAAAATGTTACTGGGGAAGGGGGTTTGAACCCCCAAAACACCCCCAATGTGCACGGACCTACATCGCATAAAGTAACGAAGCTTCTGGAAGGTAATAGAGAAGGCTTAGACTAACAAAAAATTGCATCTGGAGAGGGTCTAGAATGTACCCCTGAGGATTTATTGGACTAAAACTGTTTTTCTTATTTGTTTGAAAAAAAACTTTTATTGGGTCACCTTAACATTTTTACAAAAAGTTTGAGTTAATTGTATGAGCTTTCTTAAAATGAACTTGGTTTAGAGGGTTTAAAAGGATTTCACAAAGTTCTGGATGTTTAAAATTGATATTATAAATTAAATTTTTTTTCCTAATTTTCGACTTTGGTTCCCATTTTAGTATGAAAAAAGTCCTATTAATATACCCTTATATATTTTTTTTTTGAAATTCTCATTAAATTTTCTTCAATTCGGTAACGCATTTATTACACCAATTTTTTGGTTTGAGGTCGGAAAAACATACTTTTCTATGTAACACACGCATGATGGAGCCTTCAAACAGATTTTACTTGAAAATTATTTTTTTTTCTAACCTCAATTGGTCATTTGTCACCGAATTAAAGGAAATTTAACGTGGATTGGAAAAAAGATTACAAAGGGGGATGTTAATAGGATTGTTTTTTAAACTTAAATAACCGGTTAAGTCAAAAAATTTTAAATATCAACTTTAAAGGTCCAGGACTTCACGAAAGCCTTCTAAACTCTGTAAGCCAACTACATTCTTAGAAAGCTCATGCAATTAGCTAAAATTTTTTCAAAAAAAAGTTTTCGCTAAAACAATGGGGGTACATTTTAGACCCCTCACCTCCAAGTGCAATTTTTTGCTAGGCTAGGACGCCTGTATCACCTTCCAGAAGCTTTATATCCTTATGCAATACACCCTGCTATAATGACGAAAGTCGGCACACCGATACAAATATGCCGATCTCATTTTTATTTATTTATTTTTATTTGATTATTTCATTCTTCCATTTATTTTTTATGAATATGCATTTTTATGTTAAATAAATACATGAATTCGTTAATTGTTAAGTTTAAGACATGAATTGTAATTAAATATAATTAGCGAACAAGCCTAATGTAGAAAATTTAATTTTGCTAATGTCACCCCTGGTACGTCAGTCTTGTCAGCAACAGCTGATCGAACGTGTGTACCAGTAGTACGAAAAATATATATAACAATTGTTCCCTGAAAAATGAGTCAGTCGCTCCCGAGGAGTACCGCGGTACGCAGCGCAGCAGCAGTCAACGACAGCAGAAGTGCAACAGAAGACGGAACCGGAGGAAACCAAGGTAGGTGTTAACCGTGGTCATAGTAGTAATGGCGGTTGTAGTAATTTGCTTGGCAAGAGTTCGTTTGTGGGGACTCGTTTAGTTAGCTGCACTCACAAACATGCAACTACACACGTCCGGTGCGTTTACATACGGAGACTCGCTTGTTTATGCTGTGTCTGTTGGTACACTATTTGAAATGTGCCGACTTGTTACGCAAACATAGGAATTCCGTACGTAGACTTATGGTGATAGCTTTCAACACACGAGGAGTGTTTCGTGGAAACTCGTTTTTTAGCTGTTTCCGTAGATTCAGGAGGTGCGGTATGCCGACTGGCTGCGCAAGCATGGGAATTCCGTACGTAGGCGTAGCGAAATATTTTTCAACATATGAGGAGTGTTTTTTTGGAAACTCGCTTGTTTCGCTGTTTTCGTGGATACAGGATTTGAAGTATACCGATTGGTTGTACAAACGTAGGAATTCAGGCCGTAGTGATACAAAATTGGTTGGGATACAAAGAAGCTCGCTTGTTTAGCTGTGTCCGTTGATCTAAGGTTGGGGGTGTGCAAACTTGTTGTACAACCTAGCTAGTAAGGGTGTGAAACTTGAGTCGAGGAATTGTCATTCATAGTCAAAAGAAAGCAGGAATGCCACTACTGTACTAGGGAAAGGTTAACAGGAAGGAGTAGCAGCGACTGACGTCACGTATAACTTTTGGTTGGAAGTAGCAAGGGATATAAAAGTATTTAACTTTAAATATTTCCGATCGAAGTCGGAATTAGAACATGTCTGATTATTTGGAAGAAATTAAAAAATTTTAAAAATGCCAAACTAACTGTATTGAGCTAAAAGATGATTATATTGGGAAATACAATGCTTTTTTGTCGGAAAAAAAAGTCTTTTTCAAAAAGTCTCGAACTTATCAAACTATTAATCCTTGGAAAATTCACATTTCTTAGCTATAATAAACTGCATCACAATAGCTCTGTTCTAAGTTTGTGAGCACTCTCTAACCGGATTCTAATACAAAATTCTGCCTCCTGCAAATACAAGCTTCATCATTGCACATATGCAAGTCAAGACATTTTGTGCAATCAAAGCAGCAATACCGTCGCCACCAACTGCACCATCCAAGAAAGAACCGCGCAAACTTCAACCATGAATGAAGTCACCGTCGTCGTCGTTCCCAACTAACAACTTCTAATGCTTGGCTTTCATGCATTAGATGCAACTTCAGCAAAGACACTGAGCTATAGTCATGGCAACAACAACAAAAACAACGACGACAAAGTTTCAAGTCAGCAGAAATAGCAGCAGAGTGGCTAACAACCAGCCTAACAACAACTCTGTAACTGTGGAGGCTTGTTCACTATAACGATAAAGTCAATGAACTCAGGCTTAGAGACAAAAACAAATTGTGCCACAAATGTTGGTAAACATTGGAGTAACGTCAGTACGCCAAAGTGTCCAATTGCCAATGTGACTTTCCAACAAAACGACTAAGCGTCTAAGAAATCTTAAAATAAAACCTACACGCGCGTTGACGCGGCCGTCGATATCTTTGCTGCGTCGTGCGCGTTGCATATTTTGGAAATGTAGGTAACCCAGTACAAGTCAACAGTTGAGCGAGCTGGTGGCTTTTTGCGACTACGACGACGACGATGACGGCGGGGTGAATGCATCATAGCTGAATGTTGTATATTCAATGGATCTTGGGAGGGCAGCGAAGTTGTGGTTGACTTGAAAGGTTGGATTTCATTTCTAACATCAACGGCGACGACGCCAACGCGATGTTTTCAAACTGAGAGCAGCGTTGCGGTATGTGACGACGCTGCACATGCGCACAAAAGTGCATTGACTTGCGAGGTTGTAGATGTGGTGGATGATGGTTGTTTGGTTGGTGGTGGTGGTGATGGTGCTTTGAATGGTCGCATGAATGGTGCAGTGGCTTTTGTAGATTGGCACAGTGGCCGGATAACTGAGTGACTTAATGACTGACTTTTGCTATTATGCAGTGAGTTGCTTTGATGTGCGCGATTTATCTTGAGATGTGTGTTGTTTACGTTAACGCGCGTTATTTAAGTCTTTTAACTTATTACACTCTGAAGTTAGAATGGTGGTATGACATTTGCGAGGTTATACTGTGTGCTTAAGGTGGGAACGCAAAATGCTGCGAAGAGGTCATTGACATCGTAAAGTAGGTTTCTTTTAAAGGAAAGTGATATAAATCTTCAAATTCTTGTTTTTTTTTTTAACTGGTTTACGTGTTCTTTCTTCGAAGTAGGCTGGGTCAAGATCTTAATTTTCTCTTTTGCACTTAACTAGACCGATGAAAATTTCAATCTAGATCCTTAAACATTAGGTTATTTTTCATGTGCATCATAAAAGCGACTGAAAAAATCTTTAAAAAAATTGTTGGGACTTAAAATATCAAATCGAAAAATTACAATTTCTTACAGGACTTCCAGAGGGCAAACTTTTCACTGCAGATCAATGACAGAATACTATAAAATGTAGGAAATTAACCTTTTTCAAAGATTAAGATTGATTAGTTGATTGGGTTTTGATTAAAACTAAGTATGCAATCTTTGCTGTAAGACCTTCTTCTGTGATTATTTTTGATGCACTCTAAAGTTCAGGCCTAAAGACCTTTTGCATTTCTCGTCTTATGTCTCTGAAAAGTGGGTAGTTCAACAAAACGTTTTTGACTTCGTCATGGCAGTCAGGAGAGAAGGGGTATTTTTGAAGCTTTAAGCGTTGGAGATATTTTTTAAAACATCCAGCTGTGTTTACGGTCTATCTATTCTTCAATATTTGAGATCATACTCTGCACCATCAACTTCAATGTACAAAAAGTAGTATACTGAGTACCGTTGTGGTCGTACATCACAAGTGCTAACGAACGTTTAGGTCGCCCAAAAGAAATCATCAAGCCAGAAATCGTCGATGATAAAATCCATGGAATAATATTGGATGATCCCACTGAACTGAATGGGCACATCACAATTTTACATGAATATTTGGACATGAAAAAGCTTATCCATAAGCGCAACATATGGTTACATAGAAGGAGAGTTTGGTGAAATCCATCACAATATACCAGAGATTAAGGAACAATCAAGGCAGGGTTTCATCGAGAGAACATGCACCAAAGAAGGTCAAGGTGGATCTGTAGGGCAACACGGTTTTTTTAGAAACACGCTGTATCGTTCTCAACTATCACGATGAAAAGGGTAACATGATCAGCAGCGAATATTATATAAAGCTTTTGGACAAATTCGATATTGATTTGAAGCAGAAACGACCGCATTTCTCGCAGAGAAAACTACTATTCCATCATGATCATTCCAATAACACCTATATTGTGCTAAAAACTGCTACACCATCCAGCAAATAATTCCAAACCTGAAGAAATGGCTGAGCAGTAAAAGATTTGGGTCGAATGAAACAAACGACTATTTCAAGGTTTTTTTTTTTTAATGGCTGTAGAACATAAGCTAAATGATCTGTTAATAAATAAATGTTTACGGAAGCATGTTGGATTTAAAGTTACTGCGTCACGTACATAGTTTCAAAGGCATGGGTTTTCTGTCATATTCCAGCCTATAACCTTCTTCTTACCTAGACTACATTCTAAGTAAATGAAATTTTTGAGGAATTTTAAGTGACAGCCATCCAGTGTTTACATCCTTAATCACTTATTATTTAATTTTCCAAATTTGTATAGTATTAACCCTTTCGACCCGGCTGGGACAATATATATATTTTATTAAAATTGGGATATATTATCCCAGCCGGGTCGAAAGGGTTAAGATTCATAATACGTTTTCAAATCAACTCAACAGCAATAGATTTGAAGACTTTCGACACCTGAGTGCATTATAAAAACTTAAGTCGCACAAAAGCAACATTCTTTCAGATTCATTTGAAACAAATGAAGCACATTAATCTAAATATTTCGTCGATCATTAAACGCGCAAGCAATTTTACATTCCAAAAGCGCAAAAAATTAAGCGAGCGAAACCCCACAACAGCACCATAAATTTTTTTATTTTTTTTTTTTTTAAGAAAAGTCTCCACAACGACCGTCAAATTGCTGGCAAACAACCTTAGTGTTTTGCAAGTCTTGCATTTGCTGCTGCTGCCATTTTGCTGCTGAAATAAAAGTCTCACAACATCATGTTCACGCTGCTGGCAGCGCTGTTTCGTCGCTGCTCTGCGGTCAATGACCGACCGACTAAAATGAATGAACGCAGAAGAAACATATTAGTGCGGTGTTGTGCTGAGTTGTTGCTGCAGCGACTGTTGTTGTTATTTCTTTTGTAACTTGGTATTGGCAACAGCACATAAAAATGTTGTCCACCAAAATGTGGTACCACAATGTTGCTTGCTACAGAGCAATGTAGCAGCAGCGCAACCCCAATTCATTCAGTTTTGTAAAATTTTAAATTCCTGTTTGATTCAGCACCACTATAAGGCATTTGAAAGTAGTTTCCTTTAGTAGTGTAGTTTTTGAATAATACTAAGTACTTGAATACACAATGTGTCTTCTTTAAGGCATTACATTATAATTTATTAGATCGTCTTAGGATTAACTATTGACCACTATTGTGAACTTATAGAGTAGTGTTGGAAAGTTACCCTATGATTTTTTTGAAGAAGAGTATTAAAAAAAAATAAAAAGTAATACTGGTACGGCCTTTTCAAAAACCATTTTCAACAAGAAATACTTCAGTCCGTATGTTTACTAAATAAGCACATGTACATGCATATATCCACATAAAGATCACGGAACATAGCCATCGATTACGCACACATATCGTCATAAAAACATACATACTTACAACCACCATCACCGTATTAAAAGAAAAATAAATAAATTAAAAAAAATTAAAAAGCAATATAGCGCCTGCGCAGCAATCGATGCGTCGCAATCGTACGTCGTACACACCTCTTCTTCTCGGCCATTAAACGTATAACTGTAGTTTTCGTAAAATTCTCACACACAGTGTTACGACGAATCGTTCTCATCGCTCGTCTTCATTTGCAGTCGTCGTCGAATTGCTCTTGTGCATATGTATATGTAGGTCTACGTCCGAGATTACTTTCACTTTCAGAGGTGTACGAACTTTTATGTTTACATGTGAGGCTTAGCGGTGGCGTTGGCGAATGATCGCTACAACGCTGGTCATTGATTTGCCTCTCTCTCTCTTACTCTTCTCTCACCTTTCATTCTGTTGATTCACACTCTTTGAAATTAAAACTCTCTTTTTTATCTTTGTTTTTTATTATCAATTAGTGTGAGTTGAGTAAAGAAAAAGTGTTCTTAATGATTCTGGTAGCCTTTGAAGTGGAGAAATGTTAACTTTTTCAAAGATTTTTCAGTTATTTAACCACTTGACTTTAGTATTTTGAAGAAACCTTTGCAAGGGTTTTCTGCAAAACATCCTATTTATGTATTTTGTTTGATATCAATCATTTGTTTAATATTAATCAATAAATTTGGTTACATAAACATAAATATATAAAAAATCGTGCCGTAAGTATCTTAAAATACGAAAGCCCCTGTTAAAACCTCAGGTTAATGTTCTTAAAATTGTATAAAGCCATCTACTACCTTGCAACCGAAAGCAAACAGCCACCTTCATGTGGCTTTTTATCTGAATATACTACTCGTATGTACATATGTACGACTAAGCCATACCTTGGATTTTAAATGCTGGGTTGCTGAGCTTTTCAGTTATGCTGTCCTCTTTGCTACTTTCTCTGCATATTGCTACATATTTAATTTGAGAGATGAGAGATGAGAGGTGAGAGATGAGAGATAAGAGATAAGAGATCAGAGATGAAAGATGAGAGATAAGAAATGAGAGATAAGAGATGACAGATGAGAGATGAGAGATGAGCGATGAGAGATGAGAGATGAGAGATGAGAGATGAGAGATGAGAGATGAGAGATGAGAGATGAGAGATGAGAGATGAGAGATGAGAGATGAGAGGTGAGAGATGAGAGATGAGAGATGAGAGATGAGAGATGAGAGATGAGAGATGAGAGATGAGAGATGAGAGATGAGAGATGAGAGATGAGAGATGAGTGATGAGAGATGAGAGATGAGAGATGAGAGATGAGAGATGAGAGATGAGAGATGAGAGATGAGAGATGAGAGATGAGAGATGAGAGATGAGAGATGAGAGATGAGAGATGAGAGATGAGAGATGAGAGATGAGAGATGAGAGATGAGAGATGAGAGATGAGAGATGAGAGATGAGAGATGAGAGATGAGAGATGAGAGATGAGAGATGAGAGATGAGAGATGAGAGATGAGAGATGAGAGATGAGAGATGAGAGATGAGAGATGAGAGATGAGAGATGAGAGATGAGAGATGAGAGATGAGAGATGAGATGAGATGAGATGAGATGAGATGAGATGAGATGAGATGAGATGAGATGAGATGAGATGAGATGAGATGAGATGAGATGAGATGAGATGAGATGAGATGAGATGAGATGAGATGAGATGAAATGAGATAAGATGATTGAGACGTTCACATGTTTTCTTGCTCTCATATTCATCCGAAAACGAAATTACATTCAATTCTGTTTGTTTTGAACACCTGTCTTATCGTGTTTTAAATAAAAAGTACTTGGACCCAAAATTTTTTACGGGAATATTTTAAGAATGACTCTAGGATGAAATATAGCCTTTTTTAAAACTAGGGCCAAAAAAGTTTGCAGAGAGAAAGGTTTTCAATCATGTAAAGTACTACTGGCACCAAATAGGAACGATAAACAAAACACAGCTGCTAAAACTCGCTCACGAAAGCTCTACGACCGTTTTGTACACAATTTTTGAATTCATTTTAATGGACGACGCAACCTACGTCAAGGCTGGCTTTAACAGCTTCCGGGAAAGGCGATGTTACGCCAAATTTAAAGCAAAATAAGTGGACAAGTTTGCAAATGCGATGTGAAAGAGTGCTAACAGAAACGTCTGCTGAAAACGATTCGCCTTTTTGAAAACCCTGTGCTATTTTGGCCAGATCTGGCGAGTTGTCACTATGGCAAGTTGGCCATCAATTGGTATGAAGAGAATGATATCAATATTGTACCGAAAGATGCAAATCCTCCGAATGGCCCTAAGCTCGGCCGATTGGGATATTCTGGGCTATTATGAAGAGAAAATTGCTAAAATCGAAGAAAGTTGTCAAAAATGAAAGGAAACTAAAACAAAAATGGATCAAGGTATCATCCCAGGTCACCCAAAGGGATGTGCATATATTTCAACCAAATGCGCAAACCTTTTCATTTTCTTCAAGAAATGTATTACTTTCTTTTCTTTGGTTAAAAAAAATAAACGTTTTCATTTTTTCTTCGACTACTTCTTTTCGAGTACATACCTTATTTAAATCAACAAGCATACACAGAGAAAACAACATTGTCAAAAGTGGCAGAAACGTGGTTGTTTTAACAACGTTGCGACCCAAATTTTGAGCATGGCTCATTTGTAGCAGTTTTAACAACGCGCGTTGCTAAATGAATTTCAACTACGTTCGTAAGTGATTTAACAACGCGCATTGCAAAATAAAATACAAAAAATATATAACATATATAGTTTTTATTATTTTTTTAATTCAAATTTTTTCCTGCCAACAACAATGAAACTGATATTAGCAGTGTTTCTTTTGACGCGTATATACAATTGTGGATATTCTTAAGTTGCGATAACTCATGAACATGGAGTCGCACAATAAAACTCCAAGGAACTTTTTTATGAAGAATCACGTTCTCTACAAAAACTTTTCACTTTAATTTTAAAAAAATTTATCTTTTAGGAGTTATTCTATAAAAACTGGTTAAGCGCCGATAAACGGCAAAAAATCACTTTTTTTAAATAACTTCTAAATAATTATGTTTTTTTTTCGAAAAATTAAAATTATTTGTAGAACATGTGGTTCTCAATGAAAAAGACCCTCGGATTTTTTTCGTACAACTCACCGTTCATAAGTTATCGCAATTTAAAAATTACCACAATTGTATATACGCGTCAAAAAAAACAGGCCTATTATTTTCTTTTTTAATTTTCAAGTTTTGCTTTTAATAAATATTTTTTTGTTGGCAACTTGTCGTGTGATAGATGCGGACGTTAACGAACTTAGCCACTGTCATCGTTATTGTGAGGTTGACTGAAAGTATATTTGTTTTGAAATTAACTTATATTACGTTCGTAAATGTTTTGACTACGTTTTGTAGCTAATTTGGATTTTACTACGTTTCGTGGTGTTTTGACCACGTTTTGTTGCTGATTTGGATTTAACAATGCTTGGCAACCAGAGTTGCTAAATAAGTTTCAACCACGTTCATGAGTGATTTAGCAACGGACCATACAAATATGGTCTTGGAGCGATGTTAAATCCAAATCAGCAATGAAACGTAGTTAAAAATCCCACGAACGGGGTAGAAACTCATTTAACAACGCAAGTTATGTTTTTTTTCTTCGCTCTGTGTGCAGAAAACTTTCTGCATACTAAGTTTTTTGATACAGTATTGTCAAACTTATAAGAATAGAGAAGTGCTAAAAATTTTTGAACAAATGATCTTTTCGTAAGTATTTGTACCATCTATCTGTATTAATTTTCCCGCGATATGCAGAATGCTTTTTTCATAGTATTAGTCTGTTTTTTTTTTTTTTTTCTTTTTTTTTTTTCTAAGTATATGTATTAGAGCCAGTAGAGTTTCTTAGTTTTTAGAATTCTTTAAATGCGAAACCCCGTTTGTGAGCGCGAATAAAGTTCATTGACCGACCGCGATCAATATGCCAAATATGCAACAAGGAACCAAACCAAAAGAAGTTTTTGTCTCTTAAAGTATTCACGTTCAAAACGTGAGTGAAGTGTGATGTGGTTTAAAAATTGTTTTTACTTAAAAGGCAACTTAACGCGATCCCACACATACAAAGTCAGCAAACGCACGTGTTCACGTTTAGTTGAAAACGCGTTAAAAGCGTACGCGATCGTTGGCATTTTTATGTTGCTCGAACGCTTGATCAGTTGCTTTTTTTTTTTTTGTTCTTTACTTGTGAGATCGCTGTTGTATCGATCAATCGAAGAATTTGATTTTTGGAAGGTATTCGTTTTGTTTTTTGGGGGGACTGATGACGATGAGGTGACGTAGTATATGGAATTTTTAAGTACGTGCAGAATTTACTCATTTACTACGAAAAAAAGCGCTTGATTTGTAACGTCTTTTTGTTTGTTTCTTTGTGGAGAGATCAATGAACGGACGAAACTTTTGTTTATATGCACAACAATTGGTTTTTTTCTTCTTCTTCTTCTTGTTTCCATATGCTATTTATAGTCCACATTTTTGATATTTTTGGCAAATCTTCCGGCTCACCGGAAATAAATCAATGTGACCTTTTTTGGTGTGTGGTTGTTATTGTTTATTGAGGTTTTTTCGTTGTTTCTTTTTTTTTTTGTGACTGAAATTTTTGTCGACTGTTGTGTTGGTTGGTTGGTATGGTTTGAGGTTGACAAACTTTTTGGTTACTGCAATCAGCTGTGTTGTTATGTAATAATTTTGATTTTATTAATTCAGCTGTTGAGTTGATTGACTCCGTTTGCTGTTATTCAATTAAAGAAAGTTGATGAACTTTCAAATGTTTATTTTGGTTGCTGTTACTGGTGCTGCCGTTGATTCACGTGAGTTATCCGGTTGTTGCCTCTTGATATCTTCGCGTAGCATACCATATTGGATTTCTTATGGGGTTTTCAACTCTTCTTACAGGTTTTAAGTATTTCCTTGAATTCAAAATGTTAAGGAAGATCAGTATTTCTTGTATAAAATTTGTATTTGTATTTTATTTTAATCGATTTTTTACCCTCTAATGTAAAATTGTTCGAAATTATTTAGGTGTTTTCGAAAAACTGCCGAATCTGGCAACCGTTTTTTCCTCTCAAATCTTGTCAAAATTTGCGAAAAACTGTCATCTCATTAAAAACCTTAACTCGGATTTAAAACTTTTATTACACTAATTTTGTAGCCAATTTAAATATCTTTCATATGACATCAATAGCCGTGTTTCTTGTGATGCGTATATACAGTTGTGGATACTTTGTAATTGCGATAACTCATGAACAGTGAGTCGCACAATAAAACTCTAACGAACTTTCTTATGGAGAATCATGTTCTCTACAAAAACTTTTCATTTTATTTTTAAAAAAATTTATCTTTTAGGAGTTAAGCGCCGATAAATGGCAAAAAATCACTTTTTTTTTAAATAACTTCTAAATTATTTTTTTTTTTTTTTTTTTTTCAAAAGATTAAAATTATTTGTAGAGCATGTGGTTCTCAATGAAAAAGACCCTTGGACTTTTTATCGTACGACTCACCGTTCATAAGTTATCGCAATTTGAAAATTACTACAATTGTATATACGCGTCAAAAGAAACACGGCTAATATTTATTATTAAAATGTATCAAAGGATTCCGAACTTATACCGGTTTTCATTAAGCTATATCCCGATCCTTCGATGACTATATCTCCGTCAGTTTTGCGAATTTTGAAAAATGAAACTAAGAAAAGTTGTTCAGAATTGTCCCAGGAATCTTATATTTTCCGGTGTTCCACTAAGCCCCAACCACCCTATACATAGAAGATAGAATAATTTTCTCAAGATTGGCCAAAAAAAGCGTAAGTGTGCCCGAGCTAAAGCATTGCTAGCACAAACACTAACGGAAGTAACTCCCATGGTGGCTTTTTGTAGTTTTAAGGACTGCCCCAAAAAAAAATGCACACTTTTATTCCTTAAGAGTTTTATTTATCTGATCATGGCGGTGGTCGAAATAGGGTTGATATTTTTCTTTATGTATAAGATGACGTTTAAAAAAACATAGAACACTTAGTACAAACGCTCAATCAAATAATACTTTAAAAACACCCTGTAGGACCGACTGAGTCAATTGTCTTAATAGTCCAATCTTTGAGCTTGTTTTTTTGTAAGTAGTCCATAACAGACTACACCTAAAACTAGAATAAATTCACGTAAATTATCAATTATATCAAATACTGTCCAAATGTAATGCACATTCGGTCAATTGTATCGAAAACGGTCTAAGTGTAATGCATAATCCGTCATTAGTAGGGTAAGGGAGGGAAATATGGACCACCCATCTTTCTTTTTTAAATAAAACCCAAAATACATAAAACAAAACAATTAATTTAATGTCATTCAGTAAAGGAAACAATTTACCTTTATTCTGATTCACTTTTAGATAAATATCTCATCAGGATAAAGAAAAAAAATTAAAAAACTGAAAATACTCAAAATGAAGATAACAAAAAAGTGTAGTGTAATATGGACCATATAGTCCATTTGGTACAGAAGTTGCATATAAAAATGACACTTCCACATTCGGCACATTTTTCATGACTCCAAGAACGTCAGATTACACATTCAACCCAAAATTCGCCACGTCGATCTTCTGAATAAAGGGTATTACATTTTATGCATCTTTTATAATTTTTTTCCCTTGTAGTTAACGAATTGCATATAATGACCATCAGACTCGTCATGAAAACTGCAACTAGATTCCCCATCTGAAAAGATGATAAATACATTTGTTTTTGAGGCTTTTTTCATTGGTGGTCCATATCACCCACAGCACGTGTTGGTGAAATAAATGATTTTTTTATCAAAAACTTTTTTCGTTTATGAATTTATTTGTGCTAATAAATTATAAATGGCATTCACTGACTTTATAAAATTAACCATTTATTTAAAAACGCGATGTCTTTAAAGCGAAATAATGCAATATACTCACTAGAAAAAAATTATCACTGATCTTTTTTTAGAAAAATCAACTTTACAGAAACATGCGACTTCACCGAACGCTGAAATCGCCCTATTATAAGCTTTAGGTATTAGCGTTAAGTTTGAACATGAATAACGGTTAATCCTATGTTTGCAGTGGGAAATAACCGTGTGGTCCATATTACCCACGTAGTCCATATTTCCCTCCCTTACCCTACCAAAAGTGGTCCAATTGTGCACACCTCTCCCCACGTGTTTTAAATAAAAAGTGCTTGAACCCAAAATAATTTTTCGGGAAAATGTGTAGAATGACTCTAAGATGAAACATATATAGCTCTTTTTTCAAAGTGAACGGCACTTTTTCAAACCAGGGCCGAAAAACCCATTTTTAAGCCTGGGACTCTGTACTAAATCCAAAAAAAAAGTTTGACTAAATTGGATACAAAAATTAGTATGCAAAAAGTTTTCTGCTTAATTGTAAATTAAAAACTGTAAGCTGGAAAATTCTATCTAATATCGTTTACGAGATATTGCATTTTTACTTAATTTTTTGACTTTCTATTAAAAAATTTAATTTTTGCGTACTAAAAAAATAATGATCAATATATAGAAATTAAAATAGCCAGTTGTAATGTATTTTTTGATGCTTAATCCGAATCCAAAACAAGTAAGGGTGTTACCTTTGGCCTGGCCAAACAATAAATACCCTACACAGCAGCATTTTGAACCTTTTGCTTATATGGGAGGTGCCACGCCCTTTTGTCCGAATTTACCAAGTTTTTTCTCAGAGTTTGAATTAATATTGTAGTTCTTAGTATTTGAGTGAAATTTGGTTGAATTATATCAACAAATGTTTTCAGTATAGCGTTTTGAACCTTTTGCTTATATGGGAGGTGCCACGCCCTTCTGTCCGATTTTATCCAGGTTTTGTTTAAAGCTTGCATTTATAATTCAGAGTGTCTTAGTAAAATTTAATTCGATTATCTCAAAAAACGGTTCCAGTATAGCATTTTGAAGCTTTTGTTTATATGAGAGGTGCCACGCCCTCTTGTCCGAATTCGCCCAATTTTTGCTCAAAACTAGCGCTTACAATTCGTAGTATTTATGGGTATTTTGGTTGCATTATCGATAAAAATACTCCAAAAGTTGTATTTTGAATATATTTTTTGTATGGGCGGTAGGCGTGTCCGTTGACCGATTTCGCTCATTTTCAATCCCCCGAGCTAACTTTTACGACGAAAGCTGTGCACCGAATTTCATTGAATTATCTTGCTTAGTTTTCCCAAAAAATATATTTCCACACACAGCCAGCCACCCAGCCAGCCAGCCAGACAGACGGACATGGTTATATCGACTCAGGAGGTGACGCTGATCAAGAATATATATACTTTTCTATATCTGCCACGCCTCCTTCTCTGCGTTACAAACGGAATGACAAAGTGAATATACCCTGGGTGTAGGGTATAAAAAGTTAAAAAAATGCACGAAAGACGCCATTGGCAACATTGGTTGATTTATTTATAAAAAGTTGTTTTTTTGGTTTTAGTACAGAGTCCCGGGCCCGGGTTTTTCGGCCCTGGTTTGAAAAAGAATTATATATGTTTCATCTTAGAGTCATTCTACACATTTTCTCGAAAAAACATTTTGGGTGCAAACACTTTTTATTTAAAACACGTGGGGAGAGGTGTGTGTGTATCGATTGTATTAGTGAAATTATAACGTCGCTGAGTACGTACTGTTTGACAGTTCATCAATTGTTAAGAACTGCAATATTGTATCGGTCTAATGACTTGCACACGTGGAGATGCTCGAGTTCAAATCCTCCACTCTGTGATTTACAATTCCAATTTTTTAAATTTCTATTAATTTGTAAACAATTTGTCTGAAGAGTCTTCGGAGCAGAAAATGAAACATTTGTTTAACATAAAAAATTAATTAAAAATGTTCATCCGCACTGAGATTCAAACCCGGAATACATTGTTCAGAAATATATAACAAACTGATTAGCACTTTCAGCTATGAAACCTTTTGACATTTTTGTGTTAAATTTTAATTTTAAATTAAATTTGTTGAATCGAAAAATAAAATACATAGATAAACAACACATTGGCCTTTTTCTGGTCCGAATGTAATGCACTAGGAGACAATTGGTTAAGCCCAATGACAAACAATGTTACACGTAAATAGAACTTTATATGTGATGGGACCAGAATTTGAACTTGTCGGTTTTTCGCATGGAGTAGTTTCAAACTAGTATTGGAATAGTCCGTGGAATGGGAATTTTATAATTTAAAAGCACTTAACATTTTTCGTTACCGAGAGGGAGAAAATTTCTCACCGATCCCCATTAATTTTTCCTCTTCAACAGTTCTCTTGAATGTACCATCTCATTTTTTCTACACTTTTTTATTCCCTTAGAGGGAGCTACCATACTAAATTTATATTTTTATCTAAATTTTGCATGGGAGACTCCTTAAGGGGTAGAAAAATTGGGTAGTAAATTCAAAGGAAATATTGGAAAGGAAAAAATAATAGGGTTACGTGAACATGTTTTCCCACTCCCGTGAACAAAGAATTTTTTTGTTATTTTTATCTAAATCTTATTGGTAGCACCCTCAAGGGGTGAAAAACGAGGAGCAGTATGTTGAAAAGAAAAATTGTGGAGGGAAAAATAATAGAAGTCGTTGAATATCGAGGAATTTTTTGATATTTTTATCAAAATTTTGTATGGGAGACTTCTTGAGGTGTGGTAAAAATGGATTCGAGAGAAATGTTGGAGAGATAAAATTAATGGGGGTTGGAGAAATTTGTTCACTCTTTCATCCACTTTATATTTATTTTTTCTACTTGCCACGCCTTTTTCTCTGAGTTACAAACGGATGAAAAAAGAGTTTTGGTGTAGCGTATAAAAAGGATGTTTCGAAAATACATCTCCATCAGGTTAATAAAAATTTATAAATTACATTTTTGTTATTCAATAATGAAGTGTTTTGCAAATCATAAAAATAATAAGCAGCCATAATGAAATAAACAACAAAATATCTCAAAAGTAGGCATACAACGAGCATATGCTGCGTATAACTCAAAAGTTAATGATAAGCGATGTCATGTAACACAACCCAGTGGCTCGAGCATTTCTTTAAGTTCAGTGAAAGTACACAAATATACAAACTTTTTCCTCCAACGCTTTATTTAACTTGGTTTGTATTTAAAAAAAAAAAAATTTCTTCGATGGTGCTTTTAGCACATTACTTTTTGGTTACAAATTTGTTTGGCTTTCGACTTTTTTTATGAAACACAAAAACAAAATCATGGAGTTTTAACGAATATTAATCTGAAGCTGGAAATAAATTTAAAAAAAAAACAACAAAAGTACAGAAAAAATCGTAAAGCATAAGCCTACATTTATTATGTAGTGCCAATGAGAGTGGACGATTGATATGAAAAGAACTTACATAAGTTTAAAACTTTGAGTATATCGCAAGACTGTCATAACTGAGAAAAAAAATCCCTTTTTTCTTTTTTTCAAAGTTTTGTTTTTTGAGATAAGACACATGGCATATGAAACGGGTTATTTTCTAATAACTTTTAATTTCTTCTTCTTTTTGTGCTTACTAGAGGTTGCTTCGTGGCCGAAATTCGACCATTTCGTTTTGACTTCAAAAAAACCACGCAACTGTCAACTTAAGCAAACAGATTCTCATTAGTAATAATGTCTGCACAGTTTCTCTTTAGGTCAAATTATCTTTCCTTAGTGAAAGACCTATCTCTAAAACGAATATCATAAAAATTGATGCAGTGCATTAACTGTGAGAGCATATCTTCCATTTAGGGGCGTGGCACCACCAACTCTAAAACAAACATGTTATATTAACGTTGCTTAGTGTTAACACTCTTTCCATAACAAATTTAATAAAAATCGATGGAGCGGTTTAGCCGTTAGAGCATTATTTTCATTTATGGGCGCAGCACCGCCTACTTTTATAAAAAGTAGATTTTTTAACACTGCTCCTTCTTGCGACATTTAAAAAAAAAAAAAAAAATCAATCGAATTAGTTAAGACTAAGGCATAGAAACAAGCATAGAACCGATTTCTTTCGCCTATTTATATAATGATTATGATAATAACCCTTCAGGCAAACGCACAGTGCGTTGAGCCCATACAATAGAAGGAGTGGTTAGATATCGATGAAATTTGTTATTATAAGTAATTTGGGATCGCTGAGCTCAAAAATGATCTCAGATTTGTTGTGAACTTTATAGTTTTGCTAAAAACCAGGTACTTAGGACGATTTTCTTAAGCTCCATATATAACGATGATGAAAAAGTAATGTTTAATGTTAACAAATGAAATATACGTAGTAGAAATAATGTTTTTTGTACTTTTGAGACCATTTGTGTTAATAAAAACAAAAAAAAATTTTCAACATAAATTTTATATTTCATGCAAATTTTTCTTTTTAAGCATTTTTTAAAAAAGAAAAAAATATTTGTAGGACGAAGTAGTTATTTGCAGTTCTTGATTATATAGTAGATTAAAAAAAAAACGGCACTTATTTTTATAAGATTTGTTTTTTTTTTTTTTGTCATCGAAATTTGTCAATTTCTGAAGTTTTTCATTTGATAATATCATGTATTAAAATCAATACAATATATATCAAATTATATATTTTCCAAAATTTTTTAGCTTTATTTATTTACTCAAATATTATTTATAATAAAAAACTTTACTTCGCTTAGTTTAATCAAAAGACAAATTTTTGATAACTATTTGTTTAAGAGAACCCAAAACGAATTGAATAAAACATGATTTTTTTTTGAAAAATATCTCAACTTTAAAGTGTCACAGCGTAGCCAAAACTGAGTCTTTCTCCTAAATATTTTGTTTTTATTTTATTGATGCAATTACCTGTCGATTGATTCCAATATTGTTAGGTTTCGAGTCACAAAAAATTTTGATTTTTGTCCATTAGCCAACGCAGTGTGAAACGGACTAATTTAAGAGTAGTCTATCAACTAATGTCCTGCCAACCAGTACTAGTCGGACTTCGATCCCTTTTACATATAAGCAACTGTAAATATGTTGTAAGCAACTGCTCTTTTTTGTGTGTTGATGTCCTATGAAATTTCAATTGACCCCTTACGCAGTACTTTTACACCAGTCCAGGGCTAGTTGTGGAATGGAAGTAGTCACTTGCGACGCCAATGCATGACATAAGCTTTGGGGCAGCACTGAAACGAATGACCGAGGTGATTAATTTTTCGAATTTATCATTAATTCTAGCACCTTTGTCTTTCCAAGTTCGGAAAATTTTGCGGGTTGGGAGGAGGTCCTAAATATTACACTTTTATCAACAAATACAGACGTAAAAGTTGAAAATTAGAAAGCCTTAGTCAAAAACTATTTCTCAGATCATACATAAGTGCATACTTTTCAATACAAACTTTGCTCCTCCACCTTTCAAAAATATTTGAAATACCAACTGGGTTCTATTTGAAAAAATAGTCAATTCTAAGCTCAGAAGATCACCACACTCCATAAATACTGCGACACGAGCTAGAGGGACACGTTAACTCCTTAGAAAATGCTATGCAGGTAGCATATAGAGCCTCTTGCCTCAAAATTCGTCGTAGAAAAAATTACCCACACTAGTGGAACAAAGATCTAAGTGACCTTAGAATGACTATAAGAAAATTCTTTAACCAATGCCATCAGCAAAAACTATGACAGCCCAATAAATATTGCCTTAAAAAGTACAAAAAAGCTATCAGGAATGCTAAAAATCAATCCAGGGAAACTTTCTGTGAATCTATAGATAAGACATTAAACCGCTTTTCACCATATAAATCAGCCGGGCTGGATGGCATTGCACCAATTACGATGTAAACGCTACAAAAAGTAATGAGCCCATGGTATATTCATAGAGATTTCTCTATAGCGAATTCATATTTTTTAATACTTTTAATCGCAATTCATAGTAAAATTGCTCAATACGACAATCTTCTTGTTTTTAGGTGTCATTATTTGCTCTGTGCAATATTCCGAATCGCAGGCAAATCCCAGGTCGTAACGCATTGGTTCATAATGTGGCTAAGCGTTGATAAAATATACGGGAAGATAATTTTAAGAAATTTAATTGGAATTACATTCACTACTACAGCATTAGAATTTATCCTCGGGCAGATTATTTTGAAACAATCTAATTTCCGCATCATCACTTGCTTACTATATTGGTACCACCATTCTCTAAAGACAAAACCTTATCAGGGTTTAAGTTACGTTCCTTTTTATCTTTAGTAAATATAGTTATTCCACTTGTACCAACACTCCTGTAGTCGTAAAAGGAAAAGCTAACAGGAGGTGGGGAGCGCTTACACTGAATACCAAAACAACAGATATATCAGACGCAATTAAGATCGATTCTCTCAGTAGTGGTCCGGTAGTCAAAGAATTTTATGTGTTCCGAAAATGGTTTTGCTGAGAAAAAATGTTCGTCAACACTTAAGATGGGGTTGACGAAATGATTACTTTTCTGCAGTTCTGGCACAGTAATAAGTTGCCGTTTTTTAAACTGAGTTTTTATGAAGCAACCTATGATGAATCTAGTTACCAAATTTGAAAGTGAACTACTACTTCCTTGATTAAAGCAAAACTGTAGATCTACGCAGTGTCTTGTAGCTGACTCCTTTTTGCGCAACCATTTCTTAATTTATTGGTTTGTTTTAGTGCAGCACTATTTCCAATGAAATCTAATACGTAACTAACTGAAACTCAACTAGAAATTAGGTCAAAATAAACGTGGGAATCTAAAGCTTAACTTCTTAGAAGTATGGAACAAATTTTTTTATTTTTGGGACTGCACTACTTAAAAACATCGAAAAGAAGTTTCGCTGTCATGGATAGCGAAAAAAAGGGGCTATTTATGCAAATTCCGAGTATATTCAAAAGGAAGTTAAACAAATCATCAACATCATTACCTGGCAACATCTACAACTTGTGAACCCTTCTCAATTTTTGCAAATCTATGTGTGAAGATGAAAGAAACCCAAGAATCATATTAAAGAATTCACTGAATTCACCGCTAAAATAAAACAGATAACCAAAAAAGTGAAAAAAGTTGCAAAAAAAAAAGGTTTCTCACTACGATTCTGTGCACTGAAAAATAAAAGTAGTTGAGTTGAATAAACTTACAAATCAAATGAAAAAAATCTTAACGTTTAAATTGTCTTCTTGAAGGCCATGCACTAAGGGGGCCGCCGAACTGAAAGGCGACTAAATGCGTCAGCTGTAGATGTTGGCTTATTGCACCGCAATTCCCGCAATATGACAAAAGAGTTGAACAAACTAATTATTGATTAAAACTGCTGCTTGTAAATGCGGCGGCGGCGGCATATGCATAAGTAAATCTACTCTAGGTAGTCATCGTTATAGGCCTCGTCCCTGTCGTTGTTACCCTGTCACAAGCACACAGAGCACCATAATCCCGCCGTCACTACTCAGAAGACGGTGATTTGCAATCGCAAAGAATCACAGCAAAGATGTGAATTCAGTCCGCACCACAGTAAATGTGGTAGGAAGGCATATGTTGATTTTTGTTGGATTTATGCTGTCGTACGTACATTGCTTATTGCTGATGTTGGTGAACCAAAAAAAAAAAAAAAAAAACAAGCAATAAGAGACACTAACTACTAAACAACAATACAATTAAGGTGACACAAAAAATCCGAAGTTGTTATTTCTTGCAAAAAAAAAGGGCAATACCATTGGATTCCCCAGCGTCAAAAAATTTACTTCAAGAAAGTAGTTTTACAAAATGTTCTTAAAACATATCGTAAATAAATATTCCCGGGGAATTTTCTCAAACTGCCGTGCATTCTCTATTGCAGCTTAAGAAAATTCCCCGGCAATCTTGATTCACGATAACCCCCATTATCATTGCCAAACACGAGTTTAAAATGCTGTTTCTTGAAGTTTTCCTAAAAAGAAAATTAGCGACATCTTAAAGTATAAAATTTGTTTCAAATATGCCATGAGAATCTATAGGAATATTTTAGTTCAGCTCAACAAACATTTGGTTTTTTTTTTGCACCCTTATGTATATATGCATATCACATGTTTCTATGTGTCATGTCAACGTATGTGAAATGATTCAATACATCTTCGACATACCGAAAAGTTAATAAAATAATTCCTGGTTTTCAGGGTCAAACTTAAATCCTGTGGCCTGACTTAATTTTTTTTATAAAAAAACTTATATGTTGTCAATAAAAAGAAGAGATTTAATTTGTTCGTATAGCGTGATACTTTTCCAAGAATGGTCAGTTTTTTTTTTTAATTTTCAAAAAACTATAACTTCCCCCTTCTACATAAGGTATGTACTCGAAAAAAAGTAGTCGCAGTAAACAAAGAGTGTCGCGTTAAATATAACAGTAACAGCAAGTGCAACAGATATAATCGTCTTAGAATTCTTTGCCCTAAATTTCTTCATCATTGGTTTTGTAGAATTTTGAATAGTTTTCAAAATAAGTTCATTGAAACATAATGTTTGAGATTTAGTTGTGCGCAAAAAACAAAATTTTCCAAAATTTATCTGATAAAAACTTTGCAAAAAGTATAAATATTGCAAAATCAGGTGCCGTGACACAGTCCCCACGGACATAATTCCCATTCACGAAATGGGAATTATGTCCGCCAATAATTCGGACACATTCGGTAACCGCAAAATCAACGGTAGCTTGCGTACTTAAAAACTTAAGTGTACAATTAACTACGGCAAGGAAAGTTGGAAGTGTTCGAAGAAAAGGATTTATTGTACCTCAGAGGAAAAAGTAAAAGAAGTGTTACGTGCCTATGAAAAAAATACTGTACTCTCCATTAGAGATGTGGCTAAAAAAATGCATATGTCACCCGGAAACGTACAGAAAGTTTGCAGAGAGAAAAGTTTTCAATCACATAAAGTACTACTGGCACCAAATAGGAGTGATAAGCAAAACACAGCTGCTAAAATTCGCTAACGTAGACTATACGACCGTTTTGTACACAATTTTGAATTCATTTTAATGGACGACGCAACTTACGTCGAAGCTGACTTTAACAGCTTCCGGGTTAACTTTTTTACACCACAAAGAAGAAAGACGATGTTGCGCTAAATTTAAAGCAAAACTAGTAAGGGTGTAACCTTTGGCCAGGCCAAACATTAAATAACCTAGACAGCAGTATTTCGAACTTTTTGCTTATATGGGATGTGCCACACCCTCTTGTCCAAATTCACCTAGTTTCTTCTCAGAGTTTGAATTTATAGTTTTTAGCATTTGAGTGAAATTTGGTTGGATTATCTCAAAAACGGTTTTCAGTATAGCGTTTTAAACTTTTTGCTTATATGGGAGGTGCCACGCCCTCTTGTCTAAATTCACCCAGTTTTTTCTCAGAGTTTTAATTTATAGTTCTTAGCATTTGAGTAAAATTTAGTTTGATTATCTCAAAAAACGCTTTCAGTATAGCGTTTTGAAGTTTTTGCTTGTATTGGAGGTGCCACGCCCTCTTGTACGAATTCTCCTGGTTTTTTTTCAGAGCTTGCGTTACAATTCATAGTATTTATGTGTATTTTGGTTGCATTATCGTGAAAAAAACTCAAAAAGTTGCATTTTGAATATATTTTTTGTATGGTCGGTAGGCGTGTCCGTTGACCGATTTCGCTCATTTTCAATCCGTCGAAGGCTATGCATCAAATTTCATTGAATTAACTTGCTTAGTTTTCCCAAAAAGTGTATTTCCACACACAGCCAGCCAGCCAGCCAGACAGACGGACATGGCTATATCGACTCAAGAGGTGACGCTGATCAAGAATATATATACTTCTCTATATCTGCCACGCCTCCTTCTCTGCGTTACAAATGGAAGAACAAAGTGAAAATACCCTGGGTGTAGGGTATAAAAAGTGGACAAGTTTGCAGAAAAATATTTGGTTTGACAAGCAATTTGTAAATGCTGATTTAAGAACTCAGTATTTGTCACAATTGGTACAATTAACCACCAAATTTATGTGAAAGAATGCTAATAGAAACGTCTGCTGAATATGATACGCCTTCACAAAAATTCTGTGTTATTTTGGCTAGATTTGCCGAGTTGTCACTATGGTAAATTGGCCATGAACTGGTATGGAGAGAATGGGGTTAATGTTATACTGAAAAATGCAAATACTGGGCTATAATGAAGAGAAAATTGCTAAAAACGAAGAAAGTTGTCAAAAATTAAAAGAAACGAAAACAAAAACGGATCAAAGTATCATCCCAGGTCACCCAAAGTGATGTGCAAATGAGTAAACCTTACCATTTTCTTCAAGAAATATGCTTGAGCTTCAAAAAATTTATTATATATTTTTTTTTTTTTTGTTACAAAAAGAAACGTTTTATACCCATTTTTTGTCGACTCCTTTTTTTCATGCACATACCTTAACTCTTTTGTTCTGTGTTTGGTAACTCTTGGCATGAATGTTTTTGATTGTCTGTGGCCTAGAGTGTCGTTCCAGCCTTCTTGAACTTTTTTGTGGAGCCAATAGTTTAATTTGATAGAATTTCGATGCGGGCCTCAGAATGGAGTAGAACTTACAAATTGTGTTGATGACAATTATTCCTAACGAGCTCATATGCAGTTTCATTGCCTTCAATTCCACTGTGTTGAGGTACCCAAATGAGATGAACCTTATTTTGGGAGGCAAGTCTGAGTAGTAGTTTAAGGCACTCCCAGACTAATAACGATGGTTGTTGTCTGATAGAATATAAATATTTTTTTCATTGGGAAGCCTCCCTTCATATTCCCTCAGACGAAGCATGATTGCATTTACTTCCGCCTGAAATACTGAATTTTCTCGACTCATGCATGCAAATGAATCTGTAAATGTTAAAAGGGCGGAAGTCATGAATTTTGACACATGGGTTTTTGCAAATTTCTTATTTCTTCATGTTTCTTTGTCTGTAGAGCCTTTTAAAATATCGGTTTTTTGTTAAAAGGGCAGAAGTCTTGTCTATTTATCTTCATGAACTTTTAACAAAAAGCAAACTTCATTCTGCGAACAGCTGACTGGCTATAATTTGGGCTTAGCTATAGTGTCATATTGAAGAAAATTATCACCACATATTTTTTAAAAATTTCCAAAATGGTGGAGATATAGGACATTGAATTTTGTTAGAAATATGGTTTTTTTTAAAAAGCTATCAATGACTTTAGTTCTATTCATCCAATTTCAAGATGTCAAACGCTTTGCTTTAAAGTAAATTTCATATAAACCAAAAATTCAACAAAAAAAAAAAAAAAAATTTCCCAAATTTTGCACTTAAAAAAATTTTTTAGATTACATTTTTTAAAATAGCAAATTTTTATTTTAAAATTTTTTGTTCAAAAGTCAGCTTTAATTGTGGTCTTTAAATCCTGCAAGTTTCAGCTTGGAACCACCTGTGGTTCTCCAGAAAAAAGAAAATGTAGCTTCTTATTTTGTAATTTTATTACTGTACTTAAAAGTACATCAAGTAGTCTATTTAGCTAAAATCTCCCTTAAGGCTAATATATGAAGGACTTTAAGCCCTGCAAGTAATATAAAATAACTTGAAATATCCCGTTAAATGTTAAAAGGGTGGAGTCACATGTGTTGTAACGCTAATAACTCCAACAAGAGAATGAAAACCAAATAAAAAATTTGTTTTTTGGACCATTAGGATATTTGCTAAATTTTAAGACACGAAATTCTCCATTTATCACAAAAATATAGCAATAATTGTCATGACTTCCGCTCTTTTAACATCCCAAGAGGAAAAATTTCTAGCTCTTCTGATCCAAGCACTACAAAAGTGCTTGTCCCCATAGAAATTTAGAAGGACTTTCACAATGATTTTTTATAAGGCTGCAGTAAGAACAACATGGGTTCAAACCTAGCCCGGGTGATTTTTTTTTATTTTTTTTATTAAAATATTTTTTATTCATTTCATTTCAACATCTTTTATTTCACTTTTCTACTTTTCTTTCTATTATTAATTTACTTCTGTTTAATTGAATTGAAATTGATTACACAATGATTCCATGTAAGGCTGCAATAAGGACAACGTGAGTTCGAACCCAGCCCGGGTGATTTTTATTTTTTTTTTTTTTTTTTTCTTAAAATAATTTTTAATTCCACTTTTCTATTTTCCTTTCTCTTATTTATTTACTTTTGTTTAATTGAATTGAATGATTCTATGTAAGGCTGTAGGAGCATTCGTATGCCAACTTCTGTTTGGACAACGTTTGCTTAATATACAAATTTAATACCTCTTCATATCATCGGGCATTGGTGTAGCGGTCTAAAGAGTTGGTAAATTTAAGTAAAAATAATCTGTTTCTATCCATGACACGGACGGTCGTGGATTCAAACCCTGGTGTGGCCAGTTTTTTTCATTTTTTTTTTAATTTTATTGAAAAATCGCTTGCCGCAGCATTACAAATAAGCGCTTCAAAAGGCCTTTTTTGGTAAGGCTGTGGTAAGCTTTTTCTCGCTTACATCCTATGACATGCAATGAAGAAAGAATAGTTCTTACGGAGCGGAAGCGCTTATTGGGGAAAAAGAGGCACTTCAGAAGGAATTTTGAAGCACTACTTTTCCCCTTAGGATTTGTCGATTCAAACATATTTTTATGCGATCTAACGCCATATACGCCATCTCCAACTTCCTCATTCATTTTAGAGCCATCTGTGTGCCATAGATAGTAATCACAAACGAATTGAGATCATCCCAGGCATTTCTGCTGGGAAATATAACTTGGAAATACTCAGAAAAACCTTCCTTGACGTCAGTTTCGAAATATTTACTACTGATTTTAAATTATTAACGTGTTGCCCAGTGACTTTGGGGTGGACTTGGTATTATTCCAATTTTTTATAAAAATTAAAAAAAAATCAACGATGCATTTCGAGAGAGCTGAAATCGAAAGCAACATAGCAACAGTTTCAATTTGAAAACTTTATTTATATCATGAATATAATTTAGAAAATTAATCGCCTTAACCCCATTAAAAGGTCAATAACCGTCTCAAAAGTCGCGACACGTTTTTCAGATTTATGTTGTTAATAGGCATAACTCCAGATTACCACATCATCATTATCGATCGTATCGGTGCACTTCATCAAAGTCACTTCAAATAAACGAAGGAAATAAAATTAATTTTATATATTGACTATAAGTATAATGAAATGATGGTTATATGGTCAAACAAAGCAGCTTATGAAAATTAATGTTAATTTTTTTTTTTTTGGTAGCAGCAGCTGATTGTAGTTGGGCATTGGGAAATTTCACCAAATCGTTATGACTTGTTGTCGCCGTGACAAGATATATGTTGGCATCTGTTATATTTGTACGTTTGTCATCAACTGTTGATGACCCTTACATAAAAGTGTACAGCTTGCCCTTTTAATCAGGCGCCAAGCAAAGTCACCACAAATACCTAAATAAAATTCATCATGAGTTTGTTGCTCCGATTATGTCAGCAATTTATTTGGATGATTACGAGAAAGTAATAAATTACTTATGGTATGGAATATGCTCGTATATGAAGGGACTAACAAAACTTCGCTGATAGTTGGCCGGAAGAATAACAGGAGAAATATTTTTGTTTATTTATTTTTAATCGTCAACTTTTTTTTAATAACACTGTTCGACACAAAAAAAAAACACATGAGAAAATCCAAAAAATTCTTAAAGTAGACCTTAAAAAAAAAATACCCGTGTCTCGTGGTTTTTCGCCAGCACGTCACATTTTTTTTAATCGATTTTTGAAGTTTTTTATCCACTGTACATGAAAAAAACAAAAATACCGCATTCTTGTGTTATATCGATGAATTTAACTATATGATCCTTACATCTAAGGTGTGTCATGTGTTCAGCAAACTTATGCAGGATATTGCGGGGAATATTTTTGTATAAAATTTTAACCCTGTTTAACCCCCACATGTGGGTTATTTTTACCCTTTTCATTAAAAGGTACAAAAATATCAACTAAAACAGTGGAATATTGAGTCAGTATGTACTACAGAAATATTTGCTATACAATTTCACTACTAGTTGCTGAACACTAAAAAAGCAAAACTTTATACCGAAAGCAAAAAAATCGTTGAAATCAGTAAGCAGTTCTAACAATAAATATTTTCCAAATTTCACCCCACTGTAAAACTCTAAAACTACATTTTGGGCAAAACTCGTTAGCACAAGATCAAAATGAAATCACACAAGGATCATTTTCCTAGAATACATTAATCTATTATATCCTATTTTTATGGGTCTTTTGACCCCTGGTTCTAAAACTGAGCCACAATGGGTTAAAAAAATTTTCAAAAATATCCCATAAAAAATTTCACTTAAAGTTACCAAAGACGAAAAATTCTTAAAACATAAGGTAAGCGCGTCAGGGATGTAATTAATATGCAATGTGAAAAGTCCTAATTGATTTTAACGATTTTTTTGGTTTCGGGCTCAAATTTCGACCTTTACGTGATTCGAAACTAGTAGTGAAATTTTATAGCAAACATTTCTGTAGTACATACTGACTCAAGATTTCCCTGTTTTGGGTGTCATTTTTGTACCTTTTTAAGAAAAGGGCAAAAATGACCCACATGTGGGGGTTAAACAGGGTTAAAATTTTACACAAAAATATTTCCCGCAGTATCCTGCATAAGTTTGCTGAACACATAATACACCTCAAATGTAAGGATCATATAGTTAAATTCATAGATTTAATACAAGAATGCGGTATTTTTGGTTTTTTCATGTCCAGTGGATAAAAATACTTCAAAAATCGATTAAAAAAAATGTGACGTGCTGGCGAAAAACCACGAGACACGGGTATTTTTCTTTAACGTCTACTTTAAGATTTTTTTGGATTTTCTAATGTGTTTTAAAAAAAGTTCGAAATTGTCGAACAGTGTAATCTCTACATTATCGCAAGTCATTGCAGTGGTGTGTAGATTCCACAAGAAGAGGCACTACTCACACGAAATTTTTTTCCACAAAAAAGCGGATTATGTAATTTCTATTGGAAGCTCAACTAAATTTTTCCAAGTTTATAGATAAGCGCTTATAGCATTCAAAACAAACTTTTGGCCCACTTTATGTATTTTAACGTCACTCATACGCCATGTTGTACTTTGATTTAAAAACATTGAGTGTAATATTAAAACTGACATAACTTTTGCTACAATTGCAAGAAATAAATAATTTTAGCAGTATTTTCAAGATACAAGCCTGTACTTTCAAAAACCAAGGAAAGCTTTTAAAACTTCTTTTAGTAGCTGTGCCGTTATGCTACATATACGAAATGGTGTAAATTTTCTGATTTTCGGTTCACCTTGTTTGCATTTTTTTGATGTATTTTTTCGCTTCACCTTAATATGCATTAGATACTATATCATGGATATTTACATAGGCTTAATCAATGATGTTTTAACATAAATTAAAGATTTTACATTCTGCCCGTACATACAAAAAATATTTGTTGTTATTGTGGGTAGGTACTGAAATTTCGAATGTGCAACAAAGCACAAAATTACCATTTAACTGATTTGAATCACTTAATCAAATTTTAATTTGTTCGATACGCGGTTTTTTTTTTTTTTTTTTTTTTTTTTTTTTGATTTTGCATATTAATTCGTATGTTAAAGTATATAGGGTAAGGTGGAGTAGATTCGAACAGTTTTGACTAGAAAACTAACATCTTAGTCAAAATAGCTAGCAGGGAGTGTGTCATTTGAAATTAGTACATTGAAAAATCAAAACATCTCAGTAACTAGAGTTTCAATTTTCAAAAGGTTTATAGTTTTGTGAGGAGAAAAGTTGGCGGAGCCGCGTTATCATCCTACAAACCATCGCTTCATATAACATGCGTATTATTGTGTATCATATTTTTATTTATATACAAGTATCTAATCATTTCTTAGTTTCTTGCTATAATACTTATATTATGTATTATTATATATTCAAACACATAAAAGGTAATATATTACATTATTATTAATTAAAATAAGGATTTACTATCGTAAATAAGTACTTAGCTAAAAAAGAAAACCATAAAAATAGTTTTGGGTAAAATTCCCACCACATCACTATAAGAGATCATACGGCAACACTGCGCTGTAGCTGTTTTGACACGCAGCTGTCGTTCGATTTATTTGCTGTAAGAGAAATAGCAAATAATTTTAGACACATCTCAGTGAATCGGGGCAGTCTTTGCATGGCCGGCTACCGGTGAACAGCAGCAGCAGCAGCAGTAAGCAGAAGCAGCAGGCAAGATGGTAAGCAGCAACCGAGAAGGAAACAAGGTATTTGATGAGTTACTGCTGAAACAGAATGTGTAGCTGAAGCTTGAAGTACGAAGTAAGCGACGAACTGTCAAAAGTAGACTACACATATTTAAATACGCGTCAACACAATGTGAAGTTAACGCTGTAGCTGAAGCTTGCGGTGTAGTACAAAGTTCGAACATTTCAACTTTGTCGCTTGCTGCATGCCTTTTGACAGAAGGACAATGTTACCGAATGGATGAAAATAAATGTGTAAACATTTTTTAATGATTTTAAAGGTTGATTTATCGCAAAATTCATGCAAATTTTATAAGAAAAGCAGAGAATAAACTTATAAAAAATATTTTAAGTTTCAAGAGGTTATATCATTGTAAACTTTATGCAAATTTTATAAAGAAATGAGATCGGCAACTCTATTCCATATGAAGCGAACTTCTCCATTCTGTTTATAGAAATTCTCGAAGCGCTTCATCGTCTGCTACACTTCATTTTGTACTACAGCGGCATTCTACAGCTTCATCATTCTGTTCAGCTCTTTAAAGTAGTTGTAGTAGCGTAGAGACCGCGGCACTAAACACACGTAGGCCGATAATAAATCAGTTGTCTGTTATTAGTACGAGGGTGAGGAGTCGCACAAACGAATATCCCGATAAAATATCAGTTATTCGTGGAAGCGATCTAGTCTCAAATGAAGGCAGATATGCAAACAGTAGCATAGCAATCGAAATAAAGGAAATTTAGTCGAGTACAGAAGAGCATTGTAGTCAATGACGTGAGCTTAATATAGGGGAAAAGTGCTCGGTGGCGGAAAGAGAACCACCACATTACATGTGGGTAGCCCAATAATAAATCAGCTGCTCACGTCTAAAGTGCAAGTGGGAGGGAACAGCCTCACGATCAAGCCCAATAATAAAATAGTTTGTCGCAGATGTGCTCTTTCTTCAAACAACAAAGGCGATACAGAAGGGTAGACAATCGCGTAGGGCGGAAAGGGTAGCCATTGCAGTAAGGCGTGAGTAGCTCGATACTATATAAGTTGCTCACGACTAAAAGAGTAAGTTTCAAGATTACGCACTTTATATTTCACGTAGGTCTTGGTAGGGAGGACAGCCTTGCGATTTAACCCGATAAAAAAATCAGTTTGTCGTAGGCGTGGTCTCTCTCTGAGGAACAAAGGAGATGCAGAAGGATAGATAATAACGTGGGGTGAGAAAGTAGCTATTGCGTTAGGTGTGAGTAGCCCAAAAATATATAAGCTACTCACCACTATAGACTACGCGTTCAAAAGAATACATTTCGAAATTGGGGAGGGGCAGCTAACTACTACTACACTCAACTAGGCCAGGGCTAGCGGCGGAGAGAGCGACGCACAGCAACCGAGAGTGATGGGGAGTAGAGAAGCGTGTTTTATTTATCATATTATTATAGGTATGTTGAGAGAAACCGAATAAAGAAATATTTATAAATGAAGTAACTAATTATAACTCCAACCCATGACATTGAATTTAACCAAGAGGCCGAACCCCTGGCCACCGGCGAGCAAAACCACTAGCAGAAAGGTTCGATAAAGTTTATTAATACAAATTTAATCCAAATAAAACAAATAAGTTTAAAAAACCACCTCTCATTAATGCTTTGATGATATCTTCTTCAATCTCTTGGCTTGCAGCACATCACTTGCCACATAAAGTATGCAATGTTCTTGGATGCCTTTTCTGTAACCTTTAATTGCCTTTTGATTTCTTTCGATTGGCCAAAGTTGAAAGCAATTTGGTGGGCTTGTTTCTTTGGGAATAAAAATGCGGTTATTTTGTTGGTACCACCCAAGACCCGCTTTGCTGCAGTGACCTGACCAAAAAAAGGACGATACCTCAGAGTTTCTTAACAATAGTCAAAGCATTCCTTGGTGTAGATCTTGCTTTTTATTGTGCCTGTTGTCACGAAATTTTGGTTTCTTTTACCACAGCTATAAATTGAGTGGCAACAAGGTGTTTTAGGAAAATTTTGCTCTTATTTGTGTTCTAAATTTTTTCAAGGCATTTTCTTTATCATTGGCAATAGAAAATTCTTGGCCCGTCCAAAATTGAAAAGGACATAAGTTTCGTCACCCATAAGAGAACATTCAAATTTGACATACAAAATGTTTATTAAGTTTTTGCTTCACAATTTTTTTGAGCATTCTGATCCGGCACTTTTTGAACTTTGTAGGTCTTTAGTCTAGCCTCTGCTTTCGCTCTTTGCACAAATAACTCGGAGCAATCCTCTACCGAATGTGATCAGATACTTTTATCTGCCAGTTCTTTGCTTACGATTGGTGCTAAGGTTTGCCGATACCATATGGACATTTCTCAGAAACTTTTAACCTATATATTTGCATTTGAATGTCAAAAGTGTAAGTTGTAATTACTCAAATAGTAATGATTTTTTGTGAATATTGGCCCTCGCACATATTGTTCAAACATTAACAAGTATGTGGATTAAATTTTTTTGTAGAAATATATGGAGTTCGCGCCAATTTTGAGCTCGACGTGCTACCATGTACAGAGGTTACATTTGAATGTCAAAAGTGTAGGTTGTTATTACTCAATTACTATTGAAAATTGATTTAAAAGCGGGGGCGTTAAAAACTTCAATGTTCAACATGAAAATATGTATAATTGAGCCAAAACAAACATAAAAATTATGAATATTGAATTTTGAATTATCGAAATATAGTAAGTAAAAGGTTCCTGAGAATTGCCTATATGTCGGCTAACTTTAGCATCCTTTTCAAACCTTTGAAAAGTATATTGCAGACATGCTAACGTCTTTAGTTTTCCGAATAAAGCCACTGTATATAAATGTGCACTTTGTACGAATCTACCCCACTTTACCCTATATGTGATTTGTATAATTTTTTACTGCTACCACTATTAAGTTTTGTATGTGGAATTTTTAATGTTTAATTTAAAAAAAAAAAAAATAATTAGAATTTCAAATTTTCATACACAGAATATTGCCCAAGGGGCAGCCCTAAAATCACATATGGCACAATCATATGTAAGCAAATGGGATTGTGGTATATTAATAAAATAATAATAAACGCAGCTTGTTAGACATGTTTAATGAGTTTTCATGCATAGGCACTTTATGATTATGCAAATGGGGAAAACACTGAATATGATATTTTTTTAATTGAATTTAAAAATACATATGGGGAGTTTTTTGTGTGAAACCTGGGGTGGCCAAAAATAACGTGGAATAAACACTTTACAATGCGGTACTAATTTTAGGTGAGATTGTTTACATTTGCTTAAAGAGTGGCCTTTTGACAAAAACTTAAATGGCGTGTGCAAAATGATAGCTCAATGAGCACGACCGAAAATTTTTTTTTCTAAATAAAGTAAAATAACTTTTATAAGTATTTTATTTTGATAGAAAGTGTTAAAGCTCAAATATCTACATCAAAAATATTCTGTAAAATTACTTAGTGAACCAAAAATCAATTGCATGCAAACTTAAACCCTCTTGAATACCACACTATATGTACTATATATGAGAGATAGAATATTACCAAAAAATATCAAAACTTATCTTTAAAATGTTAAAAAAATTTTCAATTTATCTTTATATTTGCAAAAGTTATAGCCATTTCATAAGTGTTTCCTATTAATTCAAGTATAACATGTCGTATGAGTAACATGAAATTATCATTACATGGCATTTCCATGGTAAAAATCAATTTTTCTTTTTCGTCAAAAAATACACAAATTTTATTTGAATTTTTTTTTATCTCTCGTTCTCTCACTATTTAAATTGTTTCAAAAAATCTATCAAGTGCCGTAGCATTTACTACACCAAAATTCCATTGCATATTCAAATTATCCTTTTGACAGTTATCAACATATAAATCTTTCTGGTTTGCCGCAGCCTCAAGACAATACTTCAAGTCTTTCCCACTTACAAGCCATTTATTGTGTCGATCATAATACCACAACTGATTTCCACCAGTACCATGACACAGATATAAATATACGGGGGCATTTTTTTGCAAACGATCATAAACATCAAAACAGAGTTCTGGATTATGATGTCGCAGGTCATGACGAAATGTCAATGAAAACTTTTGAGCATTATGTGGATTCGTTAAATTGCTGGCACATTCATAAAGACCAGGACTTTGACCCGTAGTATGAAGTAAGTAATCAATGCACATCCTTGGAAATCCAACACTTTGTATTGCACCATATGCAAAATCTGGCGGTTCAATAGGTGGATATAATTTTAATTGTACATAAGCCACATTCTCCAAGTACCATTTAAATGATTTGCACTGAAGTTTTTCGCGTAAAGCTTTTTGTTTGGACAAATCACCCGCATCGTATTTTTTATAGATGCCATTTGAATTCTTATAGATGTGTTGCTTGTACTCATCCATCCAGACTTCAGCAACACGTTTATAATTCTGAAAGATAGACATACATATATAAATAACATATGGCGCTGTAAAGTTCTAGAACAATGATATTTACCCTGTAAACATTGCTGTAGACATTCTTTATGGCCTTCGGTGCTCTGTACAGATGACCCACTCTTGAGCATGGCACATCGAGCAATTGACCACCACACATCCAAATCTTAAAACTCAATTCATACTGTTCGCCACCCCAAATATTAAGACCTTCATCGTAGCCACCTAGTTCCCAAAAGAACTCTGCCGATATGGCAAATAGACCACCATTCATAACAGGATTTTTAAAATTTTGTGTTCGATCTTTTAAGTATTCGGGTAAAAGATCCACTTGTACATATAAAAATGACCAATCAAAGGCACCAAGTCCATTGCCTTCATGGCGATATTCAAAGTTGTCGCGTGCAACCTTATCAATGCTTGGACACACCACGGTGCGTTTATTGAGCACTATAGGCTCCAATAGTGGTGGCAGCCAATTGTGTGTGACCTCGATGTGTGAATCAAAGACGACCAATACCGCTGCTGTTGCTTTACGCAAACCAGCCATACGCGCACGTATTAATCCCGAATGTTCACGCAAACGTACAATTTGTACCTTCCTCGGAAAATGTTTCGTCACATATTGATCCAGCTCCGAACCAAGATGTTCACGATCACTAAAATCGTCAACCAGTATTATTTCCGCAAGTAACTCTGAGGGCGTACGATTAATCACACTGTGTACAGTACGTAATAATACGCTTAAGACTTCATTATGGAAAGGTATGACAATGCTAACTGCCGGCAAATCTGCAAGATATTTCTTATGCATGCAACTGTTGGGAACAAAGTGGAGATGTCATTAGATTGTAAATTACTGCGCGTTCATTAAGGTAATAACTTACCCTGGGAAACGATATAAAGGCACAGAACGATTAACTGATATCGTATCGGACAGAAGTGCATTAAAACCATTTTCGTTGAACATATGATTTTCCAAGGCACGGTTTACATCACCGGTCAACATGGCAGCTTTGCCTTGCTCTCCAAGACCTTTACGTATACCATCGTGATATATTGCTTTGTAGTTATGCCAATCTTTTTTCAGCGGCCGAACTTCTTTTGACAAATCATTTTCGATGGATAAAGCTGGTAGTCTCACATACATGTAAATGTAATATATTCCGAAAGTATGTAATACAAAAATCAATAGCACCAAAAACTTTTGACTACATGGCAGCATTTGGTAATAAAAAGTAGAGTTATGTTCTTTTGAAAATCGTATCTACTCGTATGTATCATATAAGACGTTTTAGCCAACCTTCCGTTGCAAATGCACGTAACTTACTCATGCATTCGCTATAGAAAATATTACGAGCCAGAAGTGGAAAAAAAAGTCTGTGCTAATGAACCATAACTATTAGAGTAGTTTGAAAATAAAAATTTAAAAATTTGCTTGTCAATAAAAAACGGCTGATGTCAAAGATGGAATATGAAATTATTAAAAATCAAAGACACTTTTTCTTTAGTAAATAGGACCTCAAAATTTTCAAAATATGAGTATTTTTTTTTTTTAAATTTTAAGTCAAAAGTCTTATTTCAAAACGGTTCAAGTTTTTGAAAACTTTCGCACAAAGTTTTCTTTTCTCAGAAAAAAAAATAGAGTTTTCTGCCTCGTGCGAAGGCTTAAAAAATTTCATATTCTTTACTAAAATTTTTAAAAAGTTATTGGAATATTTTGTTCTATTCTTATTTAAAAAAAGGGCAACATTTTATCAGGGTAGAAAGCAAAACAAAAAAAAATGTTACACTTCAAACAGGCAACATAACTTTTTTTAAAAATTTTTTTTAAGTTCTCTTTTGCATGAATCTTGTTTACAATTTGCAAACATGAATTTTTGAGCCACCTTAATATTAAGGTTGAATTTGCATTGAATCAACCAATTTGACAGTGACGAATTCCTAAATGCATGAAAACAAAAACTATTTATATTATATTCGAATTAATATTATTCAAATTAATACGTAATTTTTTTTACAAATTGAATTAAGAAAGTACCCAATCAAAGTTTATTATACCCTACACCCAGGGTATATTCACTTTGTCCTTCCGTTTGTAACGCAGAGAAGAAGGCGTGGCAGATATAGAAAAGTACAGGGTAGCTGATTCGAAGTGTTACCAATTCAAAAGACTATATTTTTAGTTTCCATGCACAAATTTTATTGATCAAACGCTATAATTGTTGGGAAATGTTAAAATTTTAAGAATCTACTTGAGATTTTCGATATGGCCACCTTTGGCCTTAACTATGGCCCGTAGACGGTCGAAGAACGATTCGCATGCTGCACGAATTTGATTTTGTGGAAGTTTGCGCCATTCTCGTTGAAGGGCCACTTTTAGCGCATCAACGCTCTGGTATTTTTTAGTCAAGACCTTCCTGTCCAACATACCCCAGATTGAGAAATCCAGCGGATTCGCTTCAGGCGAATTTGAGAGCCATTATTGAGCAGAAATGAAGCTAGGAACGTTTTTTTCTAACCATTCTTGATTCACACGAGCTTTGTGTGACGGTGCCGAGTCTTGTTGGAGTGTCCATGGCTTGCGACCGAAATATTTGCGTGCCCACGGTAGTAAAGCACCCTCCAACACTGATTCACGATACACCTGGGCGTTTACTTTGACGCCAGCGGCCAAAAAACGAGTGGTGAGCGCCCATCAGCAGTCACTGCAGCCCAAACCATCACATGCGGTGGTGCCTGCGTCCTGGTGGCCAAACGAACATTCAAATTTTCGTAGGACCTCTCTGTCAAGTAAACCCGATCATTTTGTTTGTTTACATATTGCTGGATACAGTAATTTTTCTCATCAGAGAAGACAATTTGTGACAGATTTCCGGCGGCGTGCAAGCGCAACAACTCCTTGGCTCTATCGAGCCTAACTTTTTTTGAGCAGGAGTGAGATCATGCGCCTTTTGGAACTTGAAGGCCTTTAGTCCGAGCTTGTTTGACAATATGTGTTGCATTCGTTCACGCGATATTTTCAGCTCGGCAGCCATTTGTCTGCCACTGCGTCTCGGATTTCGCTCAATTCTGGCCTTCACCTATCGAACCATTTCTGGTGATGTTGCAGTTATTTTCCGACCACCACCATGTCGTTTGGCAACGCTGCCGGTACCATTGTAACGTGTTATGGTCCGATACACAAACATTTTATTCACTTTTAAATGTTTCAGCTCACGAAGAATTGCTGGTTGCGATTTTCCAGCCAAATAAAGAGCAATCACACTATTACGTTTGAATTCCATTTCGAAAATTTTTTATTTTCAATAAATTGACGCGCAAATGCTTTTGGTTACTTGTTGACAATAGAATGAACTAACATCATGCCAATTTTTAGACAGCTGCCATGTTCCATCTGTCAGATAAGTCTATCTGAAGTTGGTAACAGTTCGAATCAGCCACCCTGTATATATTCTTGATCAGCGTCACCTCCTGAGTCGATATAGCCATGTCCGTCTGTCTGGCTGGCTGTGTGTTGAAATACACTTTTTGGGAAAACTGAGCAAGATAATTCAATGAAATTTAGTACACTGCCTTCGTCGTCAAAGTTAGCTCGGGGGATTGAAAAAGAGCGAAATCGGTCAACGGTCACGCCTACCACCCATACAAAAAATATATTCAAAATGCAATTTTAGGAGTATTTTTTACGACAATGCAACCAAAATATGCATAAATACTAAGAATTGTCAGCGCAAGCTCTGAGGAAAAACTGAACAAATCTGGACAAGAGGGCGTGGCACCTTCCATAGAAGCAAAAGCTTATACTGAAAGCGTTTTTTGAGATATTCGAACCAAACTTCATGCAAATACTAAACACTATAAATGCACGCTCTAAGCTAAAACTAGATGAACTCGGAAAAGAGGGCGTGGCACCTCCTATATAATAAAAAGCTTCAAAACGCTATACTGAAAGAGTTTTTTGAGATAATCCAACCAAACTTCACGCAAATACTAAAGACTATAAATGCACGCTCTAAGCTAAAACTAGATGAACTCGGAAAAGAGGGTGTGGCACCTCCTATATAAGTAAAAGCATCAAAACGCTATACTAAAAACGTTTTTCACTCAGACACTAAAAACTATAAATGCAAGTTCTGAACGAAAACTGGGTGAACTCGGACAAGAGGGCGTGGCACCTCCCATATGAGCAAAATTTTAAAAATACTGCAGTGTAGGGTATTTAATGTTTGGCCAGGCCAAATTTTACACCCTTACTAGTTTTAGCGTTAACATGGTTAAGTTATTTATTCAGTGGAGTGCCGTGGTATTTTCAGCAGAATGTGTGGTTTCAATTACTTTTTATTTATGAGGCTTTTTCATGAAAATGGTGAGTCACACGATAAAAGTATTAGTATCTTTTTTGTGGGGAATTACAGGTTCTACAAATAACATTGATTGGCATTAACGAAAAAGTAAGCGTTTAGAAAATATTATTCAAAAACCGCAAAAAGTCGAAAAATTCGGTTTTATCGAATATTTCCGAAACAGTTACTTTTTCGTAAATACTCATCAAAAAGCCTCCTAAGTGAAAAGTAATTGAAACAAAGCGGATAACGGAACAGACCTGAATGCAACTAAAGGGTGATCCAGTACAAGATCCCTTTTCCAACTGGGTTGTTTTGACAGCTGATATGTGTCAAATGACTTGATCATATGATCTTTGTGTTCAGTATTCAATACGACTTAATCATGAATAGACTTAGTTCTGAACAACGTTTATTAATTGTGGAAACTTACTAACAAAATCAGTCATCAGTTAGAGATTATTATAGAGTTCTTCAACATCATTTTGGTCGTTATGAGCGTACAACTGAGCGCACTATTCGTAACACCATCACCAGATTTCGAAGCAATTTTATACTATTGGACATTCATCATTCAATCAGAGTGCATAGAGTCCGTTATTTAGAAAATATTACTGCAGTAGCAGAGTGTGTTTGTGAAAACAGTGAACAATCTATTCGTCGCCGATCTCAGGCTTTGGGTATCTCTTATCTTGAGGCGTGATCTTAGTCTGAAGGCCTATAAAATACAACTCGTACAAAAATTTATGCTGGCTGATCTTGGTGTACGTTTTAATTTCGATTTATGGGCCTTACAACAACTTCAAATTGATCCATTATTTTATCGAAAAATTGTGTTTAGCGATCAAGCTCATTTCTGGTTGAACGGCAAGCAAAATTGCCGTATTTTGGTCAATGAACAACCAGAAGCAATCCAAGAGCTTCCAATGTATCCCGATAAATGTACTGTTTGGTGTGGTTTATGGGCAGAAGGCATCATCGGACCGTAGTTCTTCAAAAATGCGGATGGAGGCCATGTTACGGTCAATGATGCTCGCTACAGAGCAATGATCAAACAATTTTTGTAGTCAAAAGTTCAGGATATTAGTGTAAATGACCTCTGGTTTCAACAGTATGGCGCAACATGCCATACAGCTGGATAAACAATCGCTTTATTGAGGAAAACATTCGATGAAAACTACATCTAAGAAATGTTCTTGTTAATTGAGCACCAAGATCATGTGATTTGACGACATTGGATTACTTTCTTTGGGGATATGTTAAATCACTTGTTTATTTCGACAAACTCGAAACTATTGACGCTTTAGAAACCAACATAACTCGTGTTATTCAAGGAATACCAGCCGATATGCTCGAAAGAGTTGTCGAAAATTGGACCCACAAAATGAACCATTTAAGAGCTAGTTGTGGGCAACTTTTGAACAAAATAATTTCTAAACATTAAGTTGTAGGAACCGAACTATCAATACAAATAAAGATTTGCATCAATACATTGATTTTTATGCATTTTATTTAGAAAACAAAGTAGGAAGCTCTTATTGGATCACCCTTTATGTTTCAATTCATACGGACTCCTCGAACCACGGAAGCACTAAATTGTTCCTTGTTCTCGTTCGATATTTTTAGCCCAGATTCGGTGTAAGTGTGAAAGTGTTGCACATTTCATCTGAACCGGGTGAAACATCGTTTATAACATTCGACCTAACAGAATCTGTCGTATTCGAACCGGGGAAGAAATCCGTCGCCAATATACTATATGCACGTATATGTCTCCGCACAATGTAAAACTTAACCCAAGAAAACGTGAAGAAATTATTCAGATGAAAGCCCTCCAACTTAAGAGAAAAAAGATGTATTTGATACCAACAACAACAACGCATGTGTAAATGTAACCCAACACAAATACAGCAAAAATCGTTTTCTTCCATTGTACATACATAGATACAAACAAAGTACATGGAATTACAATAAAAAAAAAAAGCAAAAATAAAAGAAGAGAAGAAATTATGTACGAACAGGCATGGAATCGAAAACAACAACAACAAAATGCTGCTTTGAAAAAGTCGGTGACTGTGGCACTAAGTTAGTAGTGCGTTAAGTCAATGATCGCGGTCGCTGCGAACGCAGACCTAACTTGGCGGCTGGTAAAGTAGCATAACCATCATAACTCAATGGTCATTTGGGCTCAGCTGTCTGTCCGTCTGTCTGTCTGTCTGTGGCCCAAGCGCGAACAAAGGTGGCGCAACGATCGTCATTTAAATTAGCCTGAGGGCTTTGGTTTTTTTTTTAACAATTCGGAAAGCAATTCAAAGCGCATACCCGTTACCGCCCCAACAGTGCAAACATTAACGCCACCGCCAACCAGAAGCAGCCCGGATGGCCAGCCAGTTACCCGATCATCAAACAGCTGCCACCAGCTGGCTTTCACATAGCGGCAGCGATCGTAACGTTGTCTTTTTGAATGCGTCGACGCATCGCATCGCATACAAAAAATATATCATTTAACTTCTTTTTTTATGTATTTTTTAGCAAACCTAAAGTTTATTGAACCTTTTACCGAAAATGAAGTGAAAAAAAAATAGTTGACTTAGTCTGTTGTGGCTGCAGACTTTCTCCATAGTCTTCGTCCGTCATCGTCGTCATCATCATTGGCCATTGGCAGCAGCAGCAGTAGCAGTAACCAACATCAACATACATTTCCATATCAATAAATGTAACGCTATATAGAATGTAAAGCTATCGATCGCGATCGGCTGTTTTATTGTTGCCTGCAAGATTGTAGATATTGATCGCAGCGATAAATTATGTTGACGTCGAACTTTGAAAAATTGCGGAAGGCAAAGACATGGATGGTAGTTGTGAAAGAACTTTAAAAGAATATGTAGCATTTTAGGTTGAAGATATACTTAAGTACAATATAAAGTACTTTACTTATAGTCAGTATTTGCAAAATTTTATAAGGAAGTCATGCCTTTTCTCACGCAATTTCAAACTAAAACTAACGCACCAAACATCACATATCCTGCTATCAAGTGTGATTATCCTTCTCATTTATTTATGTATACCAGAATTTGCCTTGTGGCCGAAATTCGATCATTTCGATGTGACTATTAAGCAAAAAGTTTTTTTAACCTTCCTTGGTCGATAAAACACAAAAAGCTTTTAATATTCCTCCTTAGGGTTCTGGTTATCTGCGTTCAAAAAAATCGGTGTAGCTGCTTAGTGGCAATAGCGTGCTTGCCATTTAGAGGCGTGTTACTCCTACTAAAGAGCAAAAAGTTTTTGCTATCTTTCCGTCCTGCTCATTCTATTCACAAACCAAAATTTATAAAAATCAATGCCGTGAGTGAGTGGCATCGCCCACTTAAAAATATAAAGGTCATATTCTCATACCTTGTGTTAGTACTATCTCTGTAACTACCCAACGGGAAACGGAAGCGTATTGAAACGACTTTAGTTGCGCTTCTAGGGAAGCAAGAAGCTGCTGTTCTCACTGCTTATCTTTTTTAACACAGCATGTCCTAGCGGAGATGCACATCTTCAGAAGCACATGAAATACGCTTCAAATACGCTTCCATAGAAGCACACATTTGGAAGCATGAAATACGCTTCCGTAGAAGTTTTTCAAAATTTTAAGTTCCATTTCAAAAAAACTATTTTTTTTCTGTAAGTTTTGGTAGATTTATTAACTTTTATAAGCAATAAAAAAAAAATAGAATCTGAAAAATTTTGTATGCTACCAGAGATGTGCTTCTATTGCGCCCTTTTTGAAAGCAGTTTCATTTCTTCCCGTTGGGTAATTTCAAAAAAATCAATGTATGTAGCGGCTTAGCCGTGAAAGCATTTTTTCCATTTAAGGACGTGGCACCACCCACTAAAAAATAAAATGGCCATGTTATCGTTCCTTAGTGCTAACCCTATCTTCATACCAAATTTCATAGAAATTGATGCAATGGTTTAGCCGTGAGTTTTTTTTTTTTTCATTTAAGGGAGTGGCACCGCCTACCTTTTAAAAAATATATGATCCTATGCATTGCTCCTCCTTACAACTTTTCTAACAAAAAAAAAAACAAAGCAAATCGGTTAAGATTTAGGCATAGAAACTGAGACTGAACCGAATTCGTTTGTCTATTTTTGTATCGCCCTATAATCAAAATTTGACCACAAATATACTAAATAAATTTGGTACTTTTTGGACAGTTTTAGTACTTTTTTGCTATCTGATACAAAATAGAAAAGCTCATTAATCATATCTGGTAAAATGACAAATATGAAATGAAAAGAAACAAAAAACATGAAGTCAGTCAGCTTTTTGTCTTTTTCTTTGTACTGTATCCTCTTTTCAGCTCTATGTGAACGCGTATTTTGTCGTTGTTAATATTAAAATACTTACATTCAATTTTACCAAGCTTAAAGGCAAACGTTAAAATAATTTTAACTTTGTGCACATTTACACACAAATATCTTTTTAATGGTTTATAATTTAAAGTCGTTCTCCAATCCTAACATAGTAAAAAAGGTAGGACAAAATTTTGCCTTGCCTTGTATGGATACATATGTAAAAATTTGAAAATTTTATCAAAAATTTAAAAATATTGTACAGCATTAATTATGCACATTAAAGCCTATACAATATTAGATTTCCCCACATGCTAAAATTCTAGAAAATATCTTGGGTTCTTTTTTTCTCTTTTTTTTTCTCGATGGCGTTATCTCGGAATTTAGATCCGATCGACACTTTTTGATTACATATTCTTTCTTTGAATCGAATTCTCAACAAACTAAGATAGGCTTTAAGGAAGATTTTATCAAATGCGTCGAAGAAATTGAGTGTTATGAGCAACTAAGCGACCAAGATATTGTAAATGAAGTTGCAATGAACTATGCCAATGATTCTTTAGAAGGCAAAAGTCAAATTACCACGAGGCAGGTCCCAGATATAATCGAGGCAGTCAACGCCATCGAGCTGTTGAGAGATTTTTTCTAACGAACTGCAAAAAAATGGACAAAGGCTGAGTGCAGTCTAAAATAACAGAATTTTTTTTAGCAATCTAGAATTTGAATCGCTAAACTAAAAATTGATATTATTATAACCTTAAATATTCTTTAAAGATCAAAATCTTGAAAAAAGGCCTAGTGCCATATAGTCTGAAGTGCCTTTTAGCTACGTTGTGTCTTTCAAAACAACCATAACATACCATAAACAAGTCAGGAAATCAGTTTAACCATATAATTCTTCAGGAGTTCATTTTAGACCCCCCATATATCATACAATTTTTTGTTAGTCTAGGCCTCCTCTATCATCTCCCGGAAGCTTCGTAACCTTATGCGATACACCCTGTATATAATTATTGATTTATTGGTATTTAAAATTACTTTAAAACAAACTTATCATATTATTACATATCATTTCAGTCTTTTTTAAAGGTTATACCTAAAGCAGCCAACTTATTTAGAGTTAATTTCAGAAGATTCCTACCTAAATATTAGGAGTTTGATATTTAATTCAAAACACGTAAAAATCAAACCAAAATTTCCAGTTTTCGATTTTTAAGCTATTGAAAAAATGTTTAATAATGCACATATCTGAACACACGATGTAAAGCAATTGAAAACTTAATGAGTCGTCCTCAATTGGCATTACGCCTGGAATTTTTTGAACCAACATTGATCTTTTAAAGTCTTTTTTTCTGAAACTCGGTCTTCGGCCGAAAATCAGGAAATAGTGCAGGAGCAGAGTCAATCAGGAGAACATATCAAAAATCAGTTGACTCCTGAAAAACTCATCAGCAAATCCATCAACAACAACTCTAATAAGAACTGAATTTGTCTATTAAGTGATAATCTTACTACTCTAGATCTATTACTCTTGCCTAAAGTTTACGACAAATTTTAGTTAAGATTGGCTTTCTGTAGTCTTTCAAAACTGTGTGCCTTGAAGGATTTAAACTATTTGAAGATTTAGGGATATATGAGCGAAGGCTTCCGCCATAGAAGCTATCATAACGTTTCTATAGCAAATCAAATAAGAGAAAATTACCATTTTTTTACTGTATTACTATATTTCAAAGAAAACGTTATCGCAAATGTGATTTGAACAAATGTTCAATTCGTCAAACGCCATTTGTTGGAACTCCACTGATGGCAGCTTCAACAGCTTGCTGTTTCTCCATCAAGCAGCAACTGACAAATGAAACCAAGTTACAGCCAGCAGCAGGCAGTCACTTACAACCGCATTGCCACCAATAATAGTCCCTCTTATTCTCTTCAATAATTGTGTTTGAGATCAAATTAAATTGCATACTGCTCAAACATAGGGGGCGTATGAGTGATATGTGTGCAGTGAGAGAAAAAAACTCAATAAAGACTAATACTCTCTCAGCCAAAAATAAAAGCTTTTCTCAAGCGAACACATCGCGCTCACTGCAACTCAAACCTCAACGGGAGTTTAATCACTGGCTTAGACAGTCGCTCATTTTCTCCAACTCAAATAGCATTCAGTAAATTTCAATGCAAGAGAGCACAACACGATCGTGCTGATGCTCGTGTTTCTGTTGTGTTTACAAATTCAACCGGCAATGAAGCCGAGTCCGCCGAGCCCGCGACCGACCATAATAAACACTGTGATTGTGGTTGACGCAGCAGCAGCCATTGCTGCGCTGTTGTTGCCATTGCCGTTGCTCTCTGTTGCAGTTGACGACGTCGCACGGTCATTCAACTCGTAATCAATGCCCCACCATTTGACCCATATATTATGAAAGTGGAACAGTAGGTGACAGCTGATCGGAAATGTATGTATGTATGTATGTATATAAGTGTGGTTGTGTAGTATGAATGTGGTTGTGGATGTTGCTTGAATGGGGTATGTAGCATTTGTATGTGCGCATGTATTGCTGTTTTTGTTGTTGTTTCTCGAGAAAGAGCAAGAGGTGGAAAACGATCAAAAGATGAAAAAGAAAAAAAAAATGTTACTTTGTACGTTGCGATCGTTGTTGTTGTTGATGTTGTGTACAGCAGCAGCATTGTGTTAACAAAAGGAAAGGAAAAACATTTTGATTCACGTGATGGATGAATAAATGAAAAAAGCATGAAGACGGACAGACTGACAGATAGTCAGTCATACGAATAAACGAAGGAAAAGACAAACTGAGGAGGTTGACTTTGTGACACACAGACTTTCTGTCGCTTTTCCGATACCTATACACCTATGTATTTATATATAAAAATTCAATTGTTTTTGTTTTGCTTTTATTGTTTGTTTTTATCTTGTTGTTGTTGGTTTTTTTACTTTATTTTTTTGTTGTCATCTCTGTCGATTTGTTTTGTACATTGCATTGTTGTTTTATGTTTACGTAGCATTCATTGCCAATTGAACGTTTGATTTGAAATTAAATTGGAAACAAAAAACAAATCACGGGCTTGACTTTGATTTGGGCTTGGCTCAGCTGTTGTTGATGTTGTTGTTTTTGTTACACAGCAATTATAGCACTTCTTGAATTGGTACTTTTTATACACTACACCCAGGGTACATCCACTTTGTCCTTCCGTTTGTAAAGTGGAGAAGGAGGCGTGGCAGGTATGGAAAAGTAGATATATTCTTGATCAGCGTCACCTCCTGAGTCGATACAGTTATGTCCATCTGGATGTTTGTCGGTCGGTTGAAATCATAAACTTTTTTAAAACTGTACAAAAATTTTCAGGGTTCCCATATGCTGGTTTTTTTTAAGTTTTGCTTAGATTATTTATTTTGAGAACAAAATAAAAATTTAGTCTTAAGACACTTAACTAAACTTGTTAAAAATAGAGAATAAACTTTTGGTGTTGCCACCTATTTTTATTGTTTTTTTTTAATATTTTTCTTATGTAAAGAATCAAAAATTAACAACAAATGTGTTTCATTTTCGAAAATAACCAGCGTCTTAAGACTGAATTTAAATTTTTATTTCTATAAAAAAGTGGTTTAAGCAACAACAAAAAACCGGGTGGCAACACCGAAAGTTTCGTAAAATTTTAAGAAAGTTTATCTGAGCGCTTCTGAAACCAAAAATTTCAACTTTGTCAAAAAAGAAAGATTTTCGAAAATAACCAGGTGGCAACCCTTAAAATTTATGTTGGATTTAAAAAGTTTATTTAAGTGTTTTAAGACTAAATTATATATTTTTTTTTAAATAAATAGCAACAACTGACAACAAAAAAAAACTAGTAAGGGTGTAAATTTTGGCCTGGCCAAAAAATAAATACCCTACACTGCAGTATTTTGAAAAGTTTGCTTATATGGGAGGTGCCACGCCCTCTTGTCCGAGTACACCCAGTTTTTGTTCAGAGCTTGCATTTATAGTTTTTAGTGTCAGAGTGAAATTTAGTTGGATTATCTCAAAAAACTCTTTCAGTATAGCATTTTGAATCTTTTGCTTATATGGGAGGTGCCACGCCCCCTTGTCTGATTTCACTCAATTTTTGCTGAGAGCTTTCATTTATAATTCTTAGTGTCTGAGTCAAATTTGGTTTGAATATCTCAAAAAACGCTTTCAGTATAGCGTTTTGAAGCTTTTGCTTATATGGGAGGTGCCACGCCCTCTTGTCCGAATTCGCTCAAATTTTTATCAGAGCTTGCGCTTACAATTCGTAGTACTTATATGTATTGTGGTTGCATTGTCGTGAAAAATACTCCTAAAATTGCATTTTGAATATAATTTTTGTATGGGCGGTAGGCGTGTCCGTTGACCGATTTTGCTCATTTTCAATCCCCCGAGCTAACTTCGACGACGGAGGCAGTGTACCAAATTTCATTGAATTATCTTGCTCAGTTTTCCCAAAAAGTGTATTTCAACACACAGCCAGCCACCCAGCCACCCAGCCACCCAGCCAGCCAGCCAGCCAGCCAGCCACCCAGCCAGCCAGCCAGACAGACGGACATGGCTATATCGACTCAGGAGGTGACGCTGATCAAGAATATATATACTTTTCTATACCTGCCACGCCTCCTTCTCTGCGTTACAAACGGAAGGACAAAGTGAATATACCCTGGGTGTAGGGTATAATAAATGGAGGGTTACTAAACGTAGAATGTTGCAAAAAACTACGGAGAATGTTGGAACGGAGAATATTGAAATGTTGCAAAATCAGTATGTATATCACAATGAAAATAGCAATCTTTTTAAAAAAAGTTGAAACTGGTGGATAGCCCCCCTAATTCTTCATTGTTTTACTTATATAAAGATAAAACTAGTAAAGGTGGTATCGTTGGCCTGGCCAAAAACAAAATACCTTACACTGCATTTCAACAAATTGCTTAAATGGGAAGTGCCACGCCCTCGCCTCCGAGCTTACCTTGATTTTGCGTAGAGCTTGCATTTACTGTTCTGAGTTAACCTAGATCTTGCTTATAGCTTGCATTTATAGATCCGAGTGTTTGAGTGTAATTTGGTTAGGTTATCTTAAAAAACGCTATCCGTATAACATTTTGAAGCTTTTGTTTATATGGGAGGTGCCACGCCCTCTAGTCGGAATTCGCCTACTTTAAGCTCAGAGCTTACAATTAATGTTCTTCGTATTTGAGTGAAGATTGGCTGCATTATCTCAAAAAACAATTTCATTATATAATTTTGAAACATTTGCCTATATGGGAGGTGCCACGCCCTCTTGTCCGAGCTTACCTAGATCTTGCGTATAGCTTGCATCTATAGATCCGAGTATTTGAGTGTAATTTTGTTGGGTTATCTCAAAAAACGCTTGCCGTATAACATTTTGAAATTTCTGTTTATATGGGAGGTGCCACGCCCTCTAGTCCGAATTCGCCTAGTTTTTGCTCAGAGCTTATACTTACTTTTCCTAATATTTATGTGTATTTTGCTTCTGTTATTGCAAATAATGCTCTTATTATTGCATTTTAAACATATTTTTTGTATGGGCGGTAGGCGTGTTCGTTGGCCGATTTCGCTCTTTTTCAATTCCCCGAGCTAACTTTTACGATGGAGGCAGAATACCAAATTTCATTGAATTATGTTGCTCAGTTTTCCCAAAAAATTTATTTCCACACACACCCAGTCAGCCAGCCAGCCAGACAGACGGACATGGCTATATCAAACGGAAGGAAAAAGTGAGTATACCCTGGGTGTAGGGTATAAAAATTGTTCGAAGAGTTAACACAGAAAAACAGTAGCCGAAATATATACACAAACAATGTCGTATAAGTTTTTTTAGAAAATAACGTAAGATGCGAATCGGGCAAATCAAGTGCACTAAGAAGCGGTTAGGGACAGCACGGAGAATGACGTATTAACACTTCATGTTATAAATTCATAGTAAAATATTAAAAATCTTTTTTTTCAAGCAATTCGTATAGAAGCTCTGGTTAAGTATCTGTTTTAAATTGTTAAAATATCAAATTTCAAATTTAAACATGGTTTTAAGCCCCGGGACATTAAATGGTAATTTTTTTGGAGACTCACCCACATTCGCTACCATAGAGGGTTACCACCGTCCGAACAATATTTTTTTTTTCAAAATATTTTTGTAGAATATTTAAACCCATTATAACAAAGTTTTTGGATAAAGGGGTAAAAAAAGATCCATAAAAGCGGGATATAATTGGTTAAAATGTTCTAGAAAATTGTTCCTTAACTCATTACATCACGTTTTTAATCACTTTTTTGACCCCATTTTCCAAAAACTTGTTTGTAATGGGTTAAAATATTGTGCAAAAATATTCTACAAAAAATTTCACTAGGGGTCACTGAAAAAAAGTACGGTCCGGACAAATTCTAAAACTCATAAATTCATAACCGTAAAATATACCAAAATTTTTAGGTTCGAAAAATAATTGTAATAAGATTTAATTTTAAATTAAAATCGCCAGGCTCTTGAATGGAATCCACAAGGCAGTAGAGGACGTGGTAGACCCAAAACCAACTGAAAATAAGCCCTATGTTCCTCCTAGGAGTTAGAGGAGAATACATACATACAAACCCTAAAATGGCTTTGAAAAAGAAAATAGGTTCTTTTTTGCCAAAAATAAATTTTTATTGCTTTTTATACCCTACACCCAGGGTATATTCACTTTGTCCTTCCGTTTGTAACGCAGAGATGGAGGCGTGGCAGATATATAAAAGTATATATATTCATGATCAGCGTCACCTCTTGAGTCGATATAGCCATGTCCGTCTGTCCGTCTGTCTGGTTGACTGGCTGGCTGGCTGGCTGGCTGGCTGGCTGGCTGGCTGGCTGGCTGGCTGGCTGGCTGGCTGGCTGGCTGGCTGGCTGGCTGGCTGGCTGGATGTGTGTGGAAATACATTTTTTGGGAAAACTGAGCAACATAATTCAATGAAATTTGGTGCACAGCTTCTGTCGTAAAAGTTAACTCGGCGGATTGAAAATGAGCGAAATCGATCAACGGACACGCCTACCGCCCATACAAAAAATATATTCAAAATGCAATAATAACAGCATTATTCGCAATAACAGAAGCAAAATACACATAAATATTAAGGAAAGTAAATATAAGCTCTGAGCAAAAACTAGGCGAATTCGGACTAGAGGGCGTGGCACCTCCCATATAAACAAAAGTTTCAAAATGTTATACGGAAAGCGTTTTTTTAGATAACCCAACCAAATTACACTCAAACACTCGGATCTATAAATGCATGCTATACGCAAGATCTAGGTAAGCTCGGACAAGAGGGCGAGGCACCTCCCATATAAGCAAATGTTTCAAAATTATATAATGAAAGTGTTTTTTGAGATAATCCAACCAAATTTCACTCAAACACGAAGAACATTAATTGTAAACTTTGAGTTTTAAGTAGGCGAAGTAGGATTAGAGGGCGTGGCACCTCCTATATAAGCGAAAGTTTCAAAATGCTATACTGAAAGGTTTTTTAAGGAAAACCTAACCGAATTTTACTCAAACACTCAGAACAGTAAATGCAAGCTCTACGCAAAATCAAGGTAAGCTCGGAGGTGTGGGCATGGCACTTCCCATATGAGCAATTTGTTCTTATACTCTCCTAATAATATACTTGAAATGCAGTGTAGGGTATTTAGTTTTTGGCCAGTACAAAGATACCACCCTTACTAGTTTTTATTTTTTTTTTTTTTTTTTTTTTTTCAAAAGCTCATATTGTTCTATAGTAATTCAGAGCTTGTTTTTATTAAAATCGGATAAAAATCTGAGGAACTATGAATTTTCAAATATGTAAGTATCCAAAACTTTCCACCAATTTTCATAAAAATCGGAGATGTCAAGTCGAGTCTTGGTCGGTTTCGCAAAGAAACACTCACTAACTTTTAAAAGGTAGCTGTAAAAATTTGATGATTAGGTATCTGACTTTTTTTCAAAAGTTAGAGTGGTTGCAGTGAAACAGCTTTTGCTATTTGTAAGACAATCAAAAAAACAAGAGTTTCATCACTAAAATCTAAATAAAAATAAAATTTTTGGATAGTTTTTGATTTAGAATTTAGCAGAAGTGTCTATAGACTATGTAAAATCAATGAAATATCACATTTTGTTTGTCTAACAGTCACAGTCAGTGTTTCAATTAAATAACAACAAGAAATATAAAACATGTATTGTAAGAAATGCAACAACAGCAATAACTTATTTATTGCTGAGAAAGTTATAGGCAAATGCATCGGCCATAACATCAAACATGTGTACGCTTGTAGTATACCCCACACAACAACGACAACATCACGTATGTAGCGTTAATTGCATTAATTTTCCTGCGCATGCGCATCTTGACGCTTCAAATGCAACAGCAAACCTGTCATGTTGTTGCTGTTGTTGTATGTTGCCATTCATGCAATCGTTTGCTCATTCATTCATTGCATTACATTGCAAATGAAAAGCAACAACATCAAAGACACTCTGCGACACATGCGCCACATGCGACAGTGAAACGATGACGACAATCGCTGGCAGCACTCAACCTGTTGCTGTTGCTATTGCTGAATTTCCTTCCGGAATCAATTAACTGCACCAATGTCGTCGCCAAATGCTTGAGGCAAAAATCGTTGCAACAACACACTTGACGATAGCGCGCAGCATAACGTTCCATTCAATGCCATTGGCGCACTGTGTCATTGATTTTCCACTATGTGGCATTTGTGTTGTTGTTGTTGTTGCTGCTACTTGTTGTTGGTATTTGTTGTAGACGTCGCATAAGGCGGCACGCAGTGGCAGACTGTGGCCATAAATAGGTAAAATTTGATAGAACTATGGATTTTTTCATTGAAAATTATTTCTCCAAATTCCCTTTGCATATGTACCAGATTTTGCCTATCTACGTCAAGCAGTTTCTGAGATATGATGAATCAGCATTCAGACGGGCGTGGCACCGCCCACTTTTCTAGTGAAAATTATTTGTTGTTATTGTCTTAGCATATGTAACTAATATATCTATGTGCATTATATATTGTCAGAGAAAAGATGAATTTATTTTTTTGAGGGCGTAGCACCGCCCATTTTTCCAGTGAACATCATTTTTCCTAATGATTTTTACATATTTACCAAATCTTATTTTTCTGTGTCAAACAGTTTCGGAGATATGATTCATTAATTTTTTGGGGGGCGTGGCACTGCCCTTTTATTTAGCCCGTAATATAGCCTTTTTTGTACTAACACAATGTAACAACTTCTTTAAAAACGTTTAATCGGTTTTGGAGTCACAAACAAACGAAATCTAGTTTTTATTAAATTGATTTTCGAAATTTTGTCATAACTTGAATACTATAAAAGATAGCTGAGAATTTTAAACATTTTTAAGATCAAGTTAATGGAAAATTCCGACCACGCCCCAACTTTGTATGGTAAGTCCGGATTTTGTTGATATTCACAGATTTTTATTATTTTAATGTGAAGCAATATCTGTACCAAATTTCAGGAGCCTAGCTCTATTATTATTTTATATGACCCCCTTTCTATACAAACTCTCCCACTGTGCGGCGGCTTAGTAAAGTTGCTGGCAAGTTAATCAAAAAAATGATGGAAGCTTCCTTTTTGTTCGCTATACGACATGTGTATTGGTTTAATTTAATGTGATATGACATTGCATTGCTGCTAAAGAAGAGTAATCAAAATTAGTTTAGTTGGTGAAAATTTTATATGAATGATGATGAAATTTTCATTCATAAAAAAAGAAAATTAAATATGGAAATATCTGATATTGGCGAAAGTGTAGTTGTTGTGGTGGGAAAAAAGAAAGCCTACACATTTACAATAACCGTAAAAATGTGAAAATTTTATTACTTACTAATTTGTTGATTTGGCTGAAAATTTTAGAAAGAAAAACCTCAACATAATTTAATTGTGAACTTTCATGGGAAATAAAAAAATTCGTGTCCTTAGTCTTTCGTTTTTCAAAATTCCCAGAATTCGCTTTCCACACAAAAGAAAGAAAAAAAATACAACAAACTTTTGATATGTATTCCCAATTGGGCTAAAAAGAGATTTACTGAGAAGTTTTGACACATTGCATTATGAGATATTTTACCCATTTTGTGGCATAAATTAATAACAACCAAACTATTTAAAGTATCTACATTTATAATATTCGATTTCTGAGAAGTCAGTGACAGTATATCGGCATTTCCGCCAAAAGGTCCACCGTGAGCCTTTAAAAAAATGGGGGCATCACGCCCCCACAAAAACCAGTACATCAATTATCCGAAAACATTTATCGTGCATGAATGAGATTTGATGCATGTATGAAGAGCGCCAGGACAAAAAATGTTCCCTGGGAAAATGGGCGATGTCACGCCCCTAAAAAAAGAAATTCATAGTTTAGGAGATTTTGTACACATGTAAAATGGATAGGGACAAATGACATCCTTTGGAAAAACAAGACAAGATAAGGTGAACCAACACTCACTGGGATATCCTGGTTTTTTGAAAGATTTTCAATTTAAAATTTGTATGGTGGAAAAAATGTCACGTTCATATTGTCACGTATCGATTCAGATAATGATCAAAATAAAGAAAAGTACAGAAGATATATGAATCAAACAAAATACAATATAGGGCAATATTATTGCATAAGATTCTAAGATTAGTCGCACTAAAAAATTCTAACTTGTTTCGCTGAATTCTGACTTTTATTGAATAGGCACTAAAAATACTTCTCTTTTTGTCACGTTCGCTCTGCGTCGTTTTTAGCATGTATCTTAGAACCTGCACTTCGCCTGCTATTAAAGTTGGCACTACCTAAGAGCTATAATGTAAAGTAAAAACTAAAATAAAAATATTTTAACTTCCACTTTTTTTGCACTTTAAATGTGTACGACGGTCACGTTCGTCACCTGTGATACTGTGAACATAGTAATTAATGGTATTTAGTTAGAGCGGTACTGAGCCAAGCCGATACTGTGAAGATGGAAAACAAAGTAATTAGGGGTATTTAGTTAGAACGGTGTTGAGCCAAGCCGATACTGTAAGGGTGGAAAACGTAGTGGTAAGGAGTATTTAGTTAGAACGATATTGAGCCAAGCCGATGCTGTGAAGATGGGAAACAAAGTAGTTAGGGGTATTAAGTTAGAACGGTGTTGAGCCAAGCCGATACCGTAAGGGCGATATGAAGAGTAGACAGCCCTTTTTACCGTTCTGCATTCGTTCGTATTGAGAAAAGCCGATACTGCGAAGCAGGAACGACGAGAGTGTGAATAGGTCGATAGTCAGGTTAGTTACATTGGCAAATCGTGCACGCTAGTGTTTCGGCACTTGTGCGAAAGGGACGTCACTAAACATTGGTCGTTGCGTATTCGTCTGTATTGAGCTAAGCCGATATAGTGAAGCCGGAACGGGCAACAGGTTAGAGTCTCGAAGAGAGAAAAAAGTAAGGCAGGACGTTCGAACTAATTGTAACGCGCGAAAATAAGTAAATAAGGTACCATAATCGTAAGAAATTTGTAAATAAAGGAAATAAAAGAAGGAAAACCGGTGTTTATATTCAACTTAAAACTAGAATAGTTATAATTGTTAACCCTTTCTCCGAAATAGAAATATTTTGTGATGCGAACCTTGGCCACTGGCGAGCCAAGACATCGGCCGTAGCAAAAGTTTCGTCACAATAGTGATAGGAAAAAGGTTCATGCATAAGAAGTTTATCTAAAACAAAAGACTTGTTGATGTTAGTGTCTCTTAAAGTACAGCAGCTTTTTGTCATATCAGTTTTCCGCAAAGTGAAAAATTTCATATTTCTGCTGCGAAACATTTGATGTTGCTGTCAACCATTTTTATGTGACTATGGCGATTGGTTGTTGTTGATGATGATGATGATCATGACCCACGACGAGCATTGCAAGTGAAATTGAATTCACTATGCAGTTTTTTTTCCAGATTCCGATTTTTTCAGATAAAAAAAAAAAAATATTTTTTTTTTTCTGCGTTACGCACTGTTGCTGTTTGAGAGCGGAACATGTTGCTGCGCTGACCGTGAGTGCGTATATGCATGCGTGCGTTAGTTACATTGTGGTTTGTTTTTTTTTTGTTGGAAAACTAATTATGCGGAGAAATTGCATGAAAATTTATGGAAAATACAAAACAAAAAAAAACGGACAAACCAAGTAAACTTTTCCTTACGTTCGTTAATCAATCAGGTTATAGATAAAAATGACATTTTCAGCAAATGCGCTGACATGTTGTGACAGTTTTGTGTCGTTACATTGCTGACAATATTGTACACATTTATGGTTAACAATATGGACAATTTTTTTTTTTAGATAAAATTTTCATTAAAAATACAATGCATAGTTTTGGCATTGATTTTGTTGTATATATGTAGTTGCATATGAATGTGTGTCTAAATTTGCAAAAGGAAACGCAGTGAAATTTTAAGCGGAATTATAAACAAAAGACTTAAGAAGCGAACTTGTTTTGATTTTTCCTATGAATTTTTTTTTTTTTTTCTTTTTTTTAGTAAATTGTAGTTTTCTTAAACTGGCGTTTGATATTCAACTCTATAAGAGAAAGTTTTTTGTAGCAGCCATGAAAAAAAAAACTGAAAATCATTTGCTGAATAAACGAATTCGCCTAAACAGCTAAACAATTCTTTAAATTCCGCCTAAATTACTATGCTGCTAACAATCATTTAGAATAAATTGTATGCCATTAAAATAACTCAATCGTTTGCTGGCCTAAGACGCCAAACAGGCTGACAACACAGACAACAAACAACCATTGGCATAAAATGCGCCAACCCACCAACACAACACAGCAGCAGCAACATTACCATTGTAAAACATGCGATCTAACATTTTCTTAAGCGAAAGCAGAACACATTAAATGTGTTTGCTGTTGTTGTTTTTTGTGCTATGAATTACTCCAGCTGAGATGGCAAATAAACAAACCAAGCCAAACCAAACCAAACCAAACCAACAAACTTCACTAACAACATCCGCTTTTTGGCAATTTGATTCTTAGTTGTTGCCTTTGTTGTTGCTGTGTTGTCGGTTGGATGTAAATATTCGACCAAAAATGTTTCCATAAATTTCTTTAACTTTCATCTCTGTACCAATTTTTTGAAGATGTTTTTTTTTAAATTTTCCGCTTTTTGCCAAATTGCATAGAACTTTTTGTTACAAATTGCCAGCAGCTAAGAAGTTTGACCTATCGAATTATGTTGGCGATTGTTGGATGCTTACAATATACATATGGGCATTGCCTATGTGACGAACGTGACTGTCGTACATTTTTAAAGTGCAAAAAGGTGGAAGTAAAACATAATTAGTTTTTACTTTACATTATAGCTCTTAGGTAGCACTATAATTAGTGCCAACGTAAATAGCAGGCAAAGTTCTGGTTTTGAGATAGTACATGCAAAAAAAGTCGCAGAACGAACGTGACAAAAATAGAAGTAGTTAGTCGTGCCTATTCAAAGAAAGTCAGAACTCAGCGAAATAATTCCGAATTTTTTAGTGCGACTAATCTTAGAATCTTATGCAATAATGTTACTTTATAATGTGTTTCGTTTGATTCAAATATCTTCTGTACTTTTCTTTGTTTTGATCATAATCTGAATCGATACGTGACAATATGAACGTGACATTTTTCCACCATACAAATTTTAAATTGAAAATCTTTTAAAAAACCAGGATTTCCCAGTGAATGTTGGATCTCCTTATCTTGTTAAGTTGACATGGCATCACCAATTTTTCTAAAGGATGTCATGTGGCCTTATCCATTATACATGTGTACCAAATCTCATAAATTACAAATATATTTTTTTTAGGGGCATGGCATCGCCCATTTTTCCAGGGAATATTTTTTTCCTGCCTGTCTGTATACATGAATCAAATCTCATTCATGTGCAATAAATATTTTTGAATATATGATGAACTGATTTTCGTGGGGGCGTGATACCCCCATTTTTTCAGTGCACATTATTTGTCTTGGTGCTTTTTTCATGTGTACGAAAATTCATTTATGTACGTTAAATAGTTTCAGAGATATGATGATTTAATTTTTTGGCTCACGGTGGACCTTTTGGCGGAAATGCCGATATGTAGGGGAAGAGTACTGGGTGTGGGTATCTTTTTGTTTTCGACTCATATCTTTTGACCAAATGTATATTATGCAGACATATAAGTATCAATGGAAAGCTAGAAACCTTAGACGACTACTGCAGAAGAAAGTAAATTGATTTCGTCAGTTGGAAAAATTATGTAAAAAAAAAAAAAAAATTTTGCTTCGATTGTGGGCACCTTCAGAAAATCGGCTAAACATGGGAAAATATGAAGTAAAGCGCAATAAAATGGAGAGGAAAGCAAAATTAATTTATTTTGGAAACATTGACTCACTCAAATTCAACAAACTCTGCTCAACGGCTTCAACAAGATCAGCGTCACTGAAAACGTCTGAATCAAATGGCATCATGCCTGTTGCCCTGGAACCAGACTAGATTGTCTTCAGCGTCAATGCCAGATCAATTGTTTTGCAGACTAAGCTGGATTGGTGAAGTAATTTCTAGCCCTTGTTGACATTGCTCTTTTGTCAAGCATGAATTTTTTTGTACCAATCCAAGCCCGCCATCTGCTCCTCGGTCCACTTGTCTGGAAACTCAATACCGTGATTTTTTGCAAAGTGGTATGTCACCTTACCATCCTCACTTAATGAAAACAACTTTATTTCTGCGATATCTTTAAAGGGCCTATTGGTTCTTTCCACTAACAAAGCGTAAAAAGGCATAAGAACACCATTTAAATTAGTAATGTTGGCATCTACGACGATATTTCAGTAAAACACACGCTTCAAATAAAAAAAGAGGGGTGCCCACAACTCCGGTAAATGCACAAAAACTTCGTGCTGTCATAACACGCACTTAACATTTGTCAGAACAGCCGCATTTGTTTTCTGTCAAAAGTTACAGGGGGGTGCCCACACCCGAATCATGCCCGCAGGCGGCACACTTCCCTATGTATATCGATAATACAAATATTGACATTTGGTGTAAAAACGAGATGTTTTTTTTTTAAGTTGAAAAATTCGTGTCGTATTCGTGTTGAGTAAATTGAAAATTGTATTTCGTGTTCGTGTTTGGATACGATGGAATCCTTAATTTTGTGAGGTTTGATAAGAAAATTAAATTATTAAGCGTACAGGTCAGGAGGCAAAAAAGCTATGTGGCTCTCACATACCAAAATCACGAAAAAAATTTCACTCTCTCGTCATTTTGCAAGGTTTCAGAGCTCCACCCATAAATACGCCTCTGATGGAGATAGCTGTCTAAAGGAAACAGAACAGCTCAGTTAATCTTAGTAATTTGTGTTTTCAGTTGTTACTTTGTGTGGTAATAGCAATATCACTCTTGTGTCCCAATTATACCAATTGCCTACGCATAAAGAACGTACCACATATGGCAATCCCAATAGCCAAATTGTTGCCGCCCAATTTAGACGCTACAAAGGAAATCTTATGAAATTTATTTTTAGCATCAAAACAAATGCTGCTGTAGAAATATCGACAACAACAACAGCAGGAGCAGCAACAACATTAAATGAGAAGAAAGTTTAACAGCACCTTATGGTAGGATCAAATGCAATGAGCTTTCCCTCTGAGTCGGTCGACGAAATTTAGTAGCGGTACGCAAAATGAATAAAATTCTGACAACAAAAAAGAAAATGCAACGTAGAGTTTAAAAAAAATATGGGAAAAATTACAAAAAAAATAAAAGTTTAGCGCAATCATGCAACCCACATCAGCAATATCAATAAATATGGGTGGAGTAGTGCTTTTATTGCTTGTTCATCAAAATTATTACGGCACATAATTTTGAAAAATTTATTAACTACCTACTTATCTAAAGTTTCATACACTCTTAACTATGGTTCTTAAATCACTTATAAATTTTTTAGCAAAATAGATAAGCACAGTTATATATTGTAATATATGGCATTTTGGTAAGTATTTAATTTTTTAGTTAAAATGTGCATAATTTGTATAAATATACAACTAATCTTATCAAAAATACAGTGTCCCTCAAACTTTCAGGTAGGGATGTGATAGGGCATTTCTGAGACCGGAATCGGATTAAGCATTAAAAAATACATTTCAAATCTATATGTTAATACGCAAGACAAAAATTTATCCTACCTTTTTTACTATGTTAGAAATGGAGCACGACTTTGAATTATACACCATTAGAAAGGTATTTGTGTTTAGATGTGCACAAAGTAAAAATTATTTTAATATTTTGCCAGTAATCCAGGTAACATAAAATGCTCAATTTTTCAATATTAACAACGACAAAATACGCGCTTACACAGAGCTGAAAAGTGGATAAAGCACAAAGAGAAAGATAAAAAGCTTACTGACGACACTGATTTCATGTTTTTTGTTTTCTTTTTGTTTCACATTTGTCATTGTAACAGGAATGATTAATGAGCTTTTCTATTTCGTACCAAATAACAAAAAAAGTACTAAAACTGTTCAAAAAGTATCAAAATTATTTTATACATTTGTGGTCGAATTCTGATCATTGGGCGATTCTAGTATACTTAAATCTCTGTAGAACAAGTATTTAGAGAGAGTGGTTTTTCTTTCTGTGTAACGTCCCAAGTGACGTCACAAATCTTATGTCTACCTGTATTGGTATATTCACCTAAATTGAATATTCACCCTCGGCTTCAAGTATACGCACCTCAGTAAAATATTGTTACAAAAATATCCCTCGTTGGGCGCACCTCTGGTTCCCGAGAGGTATTGGTTTTTGGATGAAGATGTGCGCCGTAGAAACTTACCAAAGTTTTCTCAAAAACGAAGATATTCCTATTACTTGAAAAGAAGTTAGAAATTAAGAAGACGCGTGCTTCTTGTTCTAATGTCAAAATCAATTCAATTTTATTTTTCATATTCGTTTACCGTTTACTGTAAACGAGAAAATGAACAAAACAAAAACAATTATGCTGCATTCCAATAATGCCTAATTTTTGCAAAAACAATTGTAAGTAAATTTTACAAAACAAAGTGCCGCTACATCATGTTCAGGGTTATTGTAGCGCAAGGGCGGCATAGGTCGCGATGTCACTTGATTGTAATTTTATAACACTACCCCTCGCTTAGCTTCGAGCCTCCTGGCCGAAGGGCATCACTTTGAACTGCCATAAACCTGATCCGCAAGTGAAAGCAGTTTTTGCCTTTGAATCTGGGTGCATTTCTACTTGCCAGTAGCCGCTCTGTAAGTCCATAGTGGTGAACCAATGGGAGCCACTTAAAGCGGACAAAATATCGTCCATACGTGGAAGCGGATAAGATTCTTTACGTGTGACGTCATTCAGCCTGCGGTAATCCACGCAAAATCTCGTTGTGCCATCTTTTTTCCGCACGAGGACAATCGGTGACGACCAGGGGATGGATGACTTCTCTATCACTTGACGGGATGCCATATCATCTACCAAATCAGCAACTAAACTACGTTTCGCTATAGGCTCACGCCGTGGTGGCTGACGAATAGGGCTAGCCTCACCGGTATCAATTTTATGTTGCACTATGTCTGTTCGTCCAAAGTCGCTGCAATGAGAGGAAAAAACTACGCTGAACTCACTCACCAAATCGTGAAACGCACGCTGATTTTCCATGTCTAGCTCATCTGGTAAGACAAAATTGGTATCAACGCAGTTGGGTGTACTTACACCCGCTTGGGTGTCCAAATCCATAATTTCAACATCGTAAGTTTTGCCAAGTACTGTGTGCAGAGGCAGCTCCACGGGCCTAGAGTTTGTGTTGATGAGACGAATAGGCATGCTTCTTTGCTCTGAATTCATTAAAGTTCGACCTACAAATACCCCTTCAGGCAGGCAACTTTCAGGCACAGGCGCTATCAACAGGGTCGGAGTATATTCTCTAGCAGGGCACGGTACCTGTATTAAGGTGTCGGAGCAGGCAGGTAAATTCACCGGCGTGCTCAATACGACAAGCTCATTTCTGTAGTACGGTGGAGTGCGCAATGGCACTGATCCCCACGAAAATTCCATTCGGACATCTCTGAGATTGATAGTGGCTTGGTGCGTGGACAAAAAGTCAAGTCCCAATATGGCAGGAGTATTTGCATCGACCACCAAAAATGACTGTAAAAAGCTGTGTTGGTCAAAGTAAAATTTAAGTGTTGTTTTGCCCGTAGAAAAAAAGTCTCCTCCACCAGCAGCGAGCAAACGACAACTGCTTGATATGATGTTGCATTGTTGTGGGACCACATGGGCAGGGATCAGCGACACTGCAGCGCCCGTATCAACGATGAAATCAATAAGCGAGCCTTGCAGTATGGCGCGCACAGAAAGCCCGGTATATCCGATGGCACCTATGCAGTACTGTTGTTGTTTTGCGGCTGTGCGAGAAATTTCTTCAACGGTGTTTAAATTAAGTGGTGGAGTTATATTAGAAAACGTTGGAGCTGTTAATTTTGTTCCCGTCGACTTTCGCTCCTCACTGTCGACGAGTGCTCGTTTTCCTGTAGATTTGTGGCGTTGCTGCCACGACGTCGACGTCGCCGCTGTTTCTCAGCAACCTCGACAGCGTATACAGGACGTGCACGGCTTCGTTCCGTTCTAGCAGAAATGTCTTGAGCGGCTGCCAATGCCTCTTTAATGGATTGCGGTTGCCCAGCAACCACCAACTTTAACACTTCTGAATCGCGAAGTCCATCGATGAACTGATTTTTTAGTGTTTCAGCAACAAATGATGGTGGTGATGACGGAAAAGCGGCTACTGCTAAGAGCTCCAACGACGTGGCAAACTCCGTCAAACTCTCCTTCGGGCCTTGTGTACGCCGTTTGAATTCCTGGAAGCTTACCTGCGAAGGTACAGTAAATCTTTCTTGCAAAAGCTGTCTTACCTGTTGCCAATTCGGTGGTGGCGAAATTGGTAAAGTGCTAATAAGGCGAAGTGCATCACCTCGAAGATTAGAAATCACCGCCATCACTTTTTCAGCTGCAGTCCACTGATAAAAATTTGCTGTGTGCTCAACCAAGCAATCATAATCTGACCACGAGGTTTTTCCGTCGTAAGGCGATACGTCATATTGACAAAATGGATGACGTGAAATTTGCGATGGCGCTTGTGTTGACTGTTGACTATCCAACAAGTTGACAGTTTGTTGACCGATGAGTGATTCACCCTCTCTAATCTCCGTGCGCTGATTCTGAGGCGGCATCTCCGTCGCAATATGTGATGAGCTACACTGCGGCCCTGACAAACAAGCCTGTGCCGCTGAAGAAGTGTGAGAAGTGATCCAATTGGTAGCTGTCACCGTCGAGCGTGCGTCTGAAACAGCCACGTTGGAGCTTTTCAGCGCCACTGTGCTGCACAACGGCTGTGTGGCGTGCGTAAATATCGGCTGTGCGGAACTGGTTTGGTTACGCACTAAAATTGGCTCAGGCAATGACGTGCTGGAAATAAATTGATTTGCCACAGCGTTTGAAGTTGGAGTCGAGAAAGTGGCTTCATCTGTAAATCGAAATAAAGCGAAATATACGCTCTTCCAAAGCGAGCGTAAGCGTTCTTATTTCAGCACGCAGTTCCTGCATTTCGCGCTGTGATGGTGCACGTTGTGTCCGCATACTTTCTGCCATTTCAGAAACTTGATGCTCTAAGTCCTGGATCTGGTATCGAAGTTGGTTAATATCACGCGTCCTTGGAGGCATGGTTGGTGGGAAGACTAGTGCTCCAGTCCGTTCGTCTTTATGCAATTCAATGCACCCCACATCTGACACCAGTGTTACAAAAATATCCCTCGTTGGGCGCACCTCTGGTTCCCGAGAGGTATTGGTTTTTGGATGAAGATGTGCGCCGTAGAAACTTACCAAAGTTTTCTCAAAAACGAAGATATTCCTATTACTTGAAAAGAAGTTAGAAATTAAGAAGACGCGTGCTTCTTGTTCTAATGTCAAAATCAATTCAATTTTATTTTTCATATTCGTTTACCGTTTACTGTAAACGAGAAAATGAACAAAACAAAAACAATTATGCTGCATTCCAATAATGCCTAATTTTTGCAAAAACAATTGTAAGTAAATTTTACAAAACAAAGTGCCGCTACATCATGTTCAGGGTTATTGTAGCGCAATGGCGGCATAGGTCGCGATGTCACTTGATTGTAATTTTATAACAATATTAACCTCAAGCGAAATATTTACCTCAAGTGAAATATTCAACTCAACTAAACGACTATAAAAGAACGAACGAAAGGCAGAAGGGAGGCAGTCACAGCAAAGGGTTCGATGCTAAAACATCAATAATTTAAAGGTAAAGTGTAGAGGCTTCGTATTACTTAGATATCATAAGGTAGTTAAGCTGGGAAGGTTTTTCATACCTTCATAAGGCTCCTGGTCACTATCTGGTGAACAGTGTAGTAGTCTGTGCGTGTAATACCTTTTCATGGTATTTATTAAGCGTGCATGGTAGTGTATTTTTAAGGTTAAGCTGGGAAGATTTTTCATACTTTCTGAAGGCTCTTGGACACCATCCGGTGAACAGTGTAGTAGTCTGTGCGTGTAATACTTATTATAGTATTCATCAAGCGTGCATGGTAGTATAATAATTTTACCGACACAGGTCAACCAACTTAAACGGTCAAGGAGTGCAACATCGGATAATTGGATGCAGAAACCCCGATATATCCCGGCCGAGAACATCATTTATAGAATATTCGAAGCAATTATAAATAAACTCCAAAGAACAAAATGTACACATTTTTCTTGTAAATTATTATTAAGGAAAACATACTGTTAAGTAAAAGAAACCAATTTATCTGCTGAAGGAATTCCAACAAATAAATGAATAAATATTTTTGTAAACTGAAGATTTTGGATTGTCCTTCAGTCTGACCCTGGACACCGGCTTCAGCTTACCTCAGCCCTAGACCAAAACAATCGTTACATCTGAAATGTGTCAAATTCAGTTTTCTACATAAATATGTACTTAGAACATTAAACCGCAATTACTCTCACATTGTTATTTAAAATCCCAAAATAAAGTGGTTTCTCTTTATGGAAAATAAACTGCCAACGATAGAAGGAAGAAAACTTAAAATAATTACATTGAAATATACGAAAAATTTTCCCAAACAACTTTCCCAGCTTGGCTACAAGAGCAACAATAACATCACCGGCACGGCACCACTAACATTGCAACGATAATGGTAGTAACAACCAACCCAACCACCAGCATCAACAATAACAATAACTTTAGCTTTTCTTTTTTGCTGCTGCATGAAGTTTTCTAAGTTCCTTTTATTTATTTTTTTTTAGACTTAAGGAAAAATCTGGGTCAAGTTTCGTCAAAAAAATCAAGTACATCTTAGATTTCGCCTATGAGTACCAAAGACACAAACACAAATGAACAAGCGCGCTGGCTTAACAAATATGCAGTTTCATGCAAACGACAACGGTGTTGCTATTGTTGTGACTGCTGCTGCTGCTACTGCTGCTGGTGCTGGCAATAAGTTAAATGAACCCCAGCTGAAACTAAACAACAATAAAAAATGGATGCTACCAACATATTTATGTATGTTCTCTCAGTTTTTATTATCAATAAAAAACAAAAGAAAAGAAACGTCGTTGCAAACTGTGCGCAAAATGCACCTTGTAGTGAAAGTATATCCGAGCGCAATTGTGAAAAAAATGTAAAGAAATTATTTGCGGAAATTTTACGTTGCTTTTAATATAGTTTAAAAACAGAGTTTACCACAAGTTCAAGTTTAGTTGCATCTTCATCTCCATGGAAAATTTTTACGGTTTCATTTATGGGTTCATTTCCATGCGAAATCGTATTGGCGTACCACACGAACTATAGAATCTTTTCGCGCTCATCGTTTTCAATTGCGGCTAAAGTAATATTTATTAAAAATTTGGAAAAAAAACTATTTAAGTGGGACGTTACACAGAGAAAAAAAATAGAAGGAGTGCTCATATAACACTGAATTTTCGCATGTTTTATTTGATATATCCAAAAATGTGTGTGATACGTCAACAGACGCGCCTACCTTGCAATTTTTTTATTTTTTGTTATTATTTGAAGGCTCTGGATTGCACTGCGACCTAAAAAGATCTTTTGTACAGCCTCTTCCCCTATCGGAACAGTTCCGGACTATCTATATAGAGTGTATCGCATTAGATTACGAAGCTTCTCGGAGGTGATAGAGAAGGCATAGACTAACAAAAACTTGCACCTGAGTGGCGGATCTAAAATATACCCCTGAGGAGTTATTGGGTTAAATCTGATTTTCTGACTTGTTTCAGAAAAAACTTTTCTTGGGCCACCCCAAAGTTTTAGAGAATACCCTGTTATGAGAAACTTTTAGCTAACTGCATTAGCTTTCCAATAATGCATTTGATTTATAGGGTTTAGAAAGATTTCGCATAGTTCTGGACCTTTAAAGTTGATATTTTAAAATTTTTTTCCTAATTTTTGACTTTGGCGGCCATTTAAGTATGAAAAAGGTCTTATTAACATACCTTTTTAGAATTTTTTTTAGAATTCTTGTCAAATTTCCTTTAATTCGGTAGTACATTTGTCATACCAACTTTTTAATGTGAGGTCAGAAAAAAATACTTTTCAAGAACAATCCGTTTGAAGGCTCCAGAAGAAAAAGTACACATTATGTGCGCAACGCATGCAAGCAACTCGTGTGTTACATAGAAAGTATTGTTTTCCAACCACACATTAAAAAGTTGATATGACAAATGTACTATCGAATTAAAGGAAATTTAACAAGCACTCGAAAAAAAATTGTAAAAGAGTATGTTAATAAGACTTTTTTCATGCTAAAATGGCCGCCAAACTCAAAAATTAGAAAAAAAATTTTAAAATATCAACTTTAAAGGTCCAGAACTTTGCGAAATCTCTTTAAACCCTATAAACCAAATGCATTATTAGAAAGCTCATTATGTTAGCTAAAAGTTTCTCGTAACAGAGTATTCTCCAAAACGTTAGGGTGACCCAAGAAAATTTTTTTCTGAACATGGCAGAAAATCAGTTTTAACCCTATAACTCCTCAGGTGCAATTTTTTGTTGGTCTGGGCCTCCTCTATCACCTTCCAGAAGCTTCGTAAGCTTATGCGATACACCATCTTTTGAAGCGTTGTTAAATCCAAATCACCAACGAAACGTAGTTAAAACACTCACGAACGTGGTAGAAACTCATTTAGCAACGCAAGTTATGCTTTTTTCTACGCTCTGTGTAGACATTATCACGCCCCCTATTAACAAAAACACTATCTATACTCTCAGCTATACAGTGTGGTTGGGATTCGGTAGACTACCGGGAACGGTAAGGTTCCTGGGACCAATCTGATCAACTTTTCTTAGTTCCATTTTTCGAAATTCGCAAAACTGACGGAGATATAGCCATCGGAAAATCGGAATACAGCTTTATGAAATCGGTATAAGTTCAGAACCACTTGATGGATTTTAATAATATTGGTGTTATATGAAAGGTACCTTAATTAACTACTACCTGTTTTTTTTTAAAGCACTATTTTTTCAAAAACTGTATAATAACACATGATTTTAGTAACAAATTATGAATACCAAATTTATTTTCTTTCATTTGATAAGTAATTTGTACCTGATTTCCTTCATTAGCATATTTTTTTTATAGAAAAACAAAAAAGTAAACCAAAAAAATTTTCATGCAATTTACCAAATCATTACAATTGCAACAAAAACATTACAATTGCATGAAAAATTTTTTGGTCTACTTTTTTGTTTTTCTATAAAAAATATGCTTATGAAGGAAATCAGGTACAAATTATGTATCAAATGATAGAAAACAAATTTGGCTTTTATAATTTGTTACTAAAACTATGTGTTAATAATACAGTTTTTGGAAAAATAGTGCTTTAAAAAAACAAAAACTAGTCGAAATTTTCGAAAATTTGCCACATCTCGAAATCATGACTCGGATTTAAAACTTTTGCACAACAATTTTGTAGTTAATTAAAATACCTTTCATATGGCACCAATATCATTTAAATCCATCTAGGAGTTCCGAACTTTTACCGGTTATCATAAGGCTATATTCCGATTTTTCGATGGCTATATCTCCGTCAGTTTTGCGAATTTCGAAAAATGAATCGAAGAAAAGTTTTTCAGAATAGTCCCAGGAATCGTTTTCAAATAAGTATAAGTCATTAAAGATGAATTTATACTAAAATAAAAACAAAAGACTTAAGCAACGAACTTGAACAAAGTTTGCATTTCCTGTAAGCATAATGAAAACTTTTTAAAAAGCACTTAAGAAACTGGGTTACAAACACATACATACACGCTACAACAACAACAAATTCAGCAAAATGCAAAAATCAAAGATTTTTCTATAACCAACGTTGATTACAAACAACAACGCATCGTTAGTTGTTTCCATTTGCTATAAAAATCAAATGATTTTTACGTTTCTTCTTTTGTTTTTTTGCGGCTCATGGTAACAAACGACGAAAAAAGTTAAATTTGAAATTGCTGCATGCAAGAAATTTGATAAAATCAAAAAAAAAACAAAAATAAACATCTAAACAATGAACATTTTTTTTCATTTTTGTCTGATAATGAAAGCTTTTTTTTTTGTGTGTAATTTGCTCTCACTGTATCGCAAGCTGTGTATGTGTTTGCCGAAAGTAGGTGAAGGTAAGTTGCCAACGGTCATTACGATGTTTATCATGTTCATAATGAAGTTGGTAATGGTGATAGTTTCACTGGTTGTGGGTCATTGTGCTTCCAAGACATCGACCGCGGTTGCTGCGACTAAAACGACGTCATGAGGTCGACGACAGCAGCAGCAGCGTTGTTGCGTTCTGCAGAACACACTGTGTGTGTGTCACAGAGAGAAAAGCAAAAAAGGGGCAGCAGTTTTATCTATGATTTGCATTCAGAGATGGTTTTCTATTTCTTTTGTTTACTCGGTATTTTTGTTGAATTTCGTTTTCTTTTTTTATTTTGAACATTTTCATTGAAGAGTTTGTTTAGGAAGTGATTAAAAATAATAAACTATTACAGGATGTAGGTCCCCGCGCATTGGAGATGGTTTTTATTGAGTGAAACAATATGAGTCGTAGCCGATATGAATGTCATCCAGTGGTTAACTTTAATTACACTTGAAAATTAGCATCAATGGATCCAATGATTTTCGGGAAAAATAAGAGTTAGTAGTAAGAGTTCTATTTTTAGCCAGGCCAAAAATAAAATACAGCATTTTATAAAAATGTAATTTTATACGCATCATAATTTTTACTCCATTCGGCTCGTAAACAAAATACTTCTGTGAGACACTGTACATATTTGAAAGCACTTTTTACTGATATTGAAATAAAAATTTCAATAAAAATGCATGTAACAAATATAATTTATATACAGGGTTAAGCGCATGAACTGTTAACAACTTCAGACCGATACATCTAGCAAACCGATAAAGACAGCTGTGTCAAATGCATACCAGTGACAGCTCATTATATTGTTTACAAGCCGCCAAAAGCATTTGCGTCTAAGTTTTATAAAACAAAAGTTTTTCGAAATGGATTTCAAACATAATAGTGTGATTGCATTATATTTGGCTATTAAATCACAACCAGCTATTGTTTGTGAGCTCAAACATCTCAAAGTGAATAAAATGTTTGTGTATCGTACCATAACTCGTTATAATGGTACTGGTAGCGTTGCCAAACGCTATGGTGGTGGACCAAAAAAATACGACATCGCCTGAAATGGTGTGGAAAGTGAAGGCTCGACTTGAACGATATCCACGTCGTAGTGCTAATCAAATGGCCAAAGAACTGAAAATGTCCCAGCGAAGCATCAGACGCATATTGCAAAATGAGCTCAAGGTAAAGCCTTACAAGTTCCAAAAGGCACGCGATCTAACACCAAAGCAAAAAAAAAAAGTTAGACTCGAAAGAGCAAAGGAGTTGTTACGCTTGCACGAATGTGGCCAATTTCCTATTATTGTGTTCTTTGATGAGAAAAATTTCCCGATTGAGCAGTTCATAAACTCTCAAAATTATCGTGTTTACCTGACCGAACACTCCTACGAGAATTTGAGCCTACTAACAGCCACCCAGAAGCAATTTCCTATCTCAAGTAATGGTATGGGCAGCTGTGACCGCCGATGGACGCTCTCCAATCGTTTTTATCGAGTCTGGTGTCAAAGTCAATGCGACATATTATCGGGAAAATGTGTTGGAAGCTGCTTTAGAGCCGTGGGCACGCAAACATTTCGGTCGCAGACCATGGACGTTCAAACAAGACTCAGCACCATCTCATAAAGCTCGTGTGAACCAAGAATGGTTAAAAAACCACGTTCCACACTTCATTTCGTCCACACAATGGCTTTCAAATTCGCCAGACGCAAATCCGATGGACTATTCCATCTGGGCCACCTTAGAGAGCAAGGTGAGGACTAAAAAATATGCCAGTATGGATGCGCTGAAGAAAACCATTTTACGGGAATGGGCCAAAATACTGGAACATTACATTCGGCAGCATGCAAATCGTTTTCTGACCGTTTGAAGGCCATAGTTAAGGCAAAATGTGGCCATATGGAGCTTAAGTAGCCGGATTCTAGTTTTTTTGACTATTTGCACACATTTTTGTCATTTGAACCAATAAAAAATAATTTCATACAAAAAGTTATGATCATTTGATTAGGTAACAGTTCATGCGCCTAACCCTGTAAGTAAATACACCACTGAATTGCATGAAAAAATTAATCAGTTTCACATGTACGACCTTAAGTGACTTTGGATAATTTTTTGAAGAAACGGTATAACCTTAATGAAACAATTCTTCATAAAACTGCATCATTAGAATTTTTAAATGAAGTGGTCGAAAAATTGTTTTTTTTTTCGCCAAAATACCACTGTGTCCACTTCCTGTCCGAATTCATTTAGTATTTGCTCAAAGCACGCACCGACTATTCCAAATCTCTGTGCCGAATTTCACCAAAAATGCAACCAGACGCTCATAGCAAACGAGATCGAGCTACACGAATGGGGACTCTACGAAAACCACACAACGATGCTTTCCGTCAAGAGTACAATCCAAAACGGAAAAGTAGTGCAGAGCGCTCAAAGTCTCACAAGGGGCATCACGTCTCATTTAGGTCCTATGCTCCGCCCAGGAATTACAGGAGCATACATACAACAATTCAATATTCAAATAAATATTATGTACGATTTTTTTCTTGAACACTTTTTGAACCAAACAATGCCTATAAATAAAATCGAATGTACAACTTTTCACATAAATTGCTGTCTCTCTTTTCCACTCAAAAAACTTTCAGTTTTGATTAATTCATCAATCAAATAAAAACAAAAATGTTTCCCTTTATTATGCAAAACATGTGGCTCTTGGTAACCTAAAATTCCGATTTTGTTAACTCCTTAAGAAGCATGCAGAGAAAAACTTCAAATATATACATATTAACCCTTATATAGCAGACATTTGTAGGAGTTAAAAGCTCAGATTCATTCTAAGTTTTTGATTGATAACAAAAAAGCATATATGTATGGTTTGTTTTATTAAGATTAGAGTTCGTCCACTGGACTAAACAAAATATGCAATGCATTTTTACGCATTTATAAATTGCTTCAGCACAATTTTTACTATCAACTTTGTTGCAAAGGAGTCTTTCTTTGCGTAACCGACCAAGATTCGACTTGGCATCTCCAATTTTAATGAAAATTGGTGGAAAGTTAGTATTTGTCACAAATATAATTGTGGTAAAATCATTTTCCGATATTCCGAAAATTTCCAAGATGGCGGCCATAGAAAGTTCAATCCAACCATCGGATACTCACATATTTGAAAATTCATAGTTCCTCGGCTTTTTATCCGATTTTAATGAAATTTTCAGAGTTTCTGTAGAAAAGTATAAGCTTTTGAAAAAAAAAATAAGAATGCAAAAAAAATTAATTTTTTTTTTTTTTTTGTTTTTTTTTTTTTGGTGGAAAAAACATATTGGGGCTTGGTGTACCCTTATTATTTCTATTTTATGTCTTGCGGTTATCAAGTCATAAGTTTTTGAAGTTGTATAATGTTGTGTTTACCATGAGCTCGTTCGCTACCATACAGGCCTGCCACCGTCCGCACGGTATTTTTTTTTTTCATATTTCATAGAACTTTTTTTGTAGAATATTTCAACCCATTATAACCAAGTTTTTGGAGAAAGGGATCAAAAAGACCCATAGAAGCGCGATATAATGGGTTAGTATGTTCTAGAAAGTTAACGTAAAATCTAGAAGGAACAATTTTCTAAAACATCTTAACCCATTATATCCCGTTTTTATGGCTCTTTTTTTAACCCTTTTCTCCAAAAACTTGGTAATAATGGGTTAAAATATTCTACAAAAAAAATTCGATGATAAATTTTACTAGGGTTCACTGCAAAAAAATACCGTTCGGATAGTGACAGCCCTGTATGGTAGCGCCTGCACACCAACGATTCATGATAAACACAGCATTATACAACTTTAAAAACTCATAACTTGATAACCGTAAAAACATACAACGATTTTGAGGCTTGGAAAATAATTTTAATAAAATTTGCCGTTGAATAAAAATATTTAAAAAAAAAAATAATAATTGTGCACCCCCCAATAAAGCTTTGAAAAAGAAAAAAGGTTTTTTTTACCAAAAAAAAATTTTTTTTTTTTTTCAAAAGCTCATACTTTTCTACAGAAACTCTGAAAATTTCATTTAAATCGGATAAAAAGCCGAGGAGCTATGAATTTCCAAATATGTGCATATCCAAAGGTTGGATTGAACTTCCTATGGCCGCCATCTTGGAAATTTTCGAAATATGGGAAAATCATTTTACCACAATTCTATGTGTGTCAAATACTAACTTTCCACCAATTTTGATTAAAATCGGAGATTCGGCTTAAAATCTTTGTCGATTACGCTAAGAAAGACTCATAGTTATGGGCATATGAATAATAAAGCTGAATTTGACAAGTGTCATTTGAAGTTGTATTGTTGCTTGGTCTTTGGAAAATAGAAAGGGTATTCCACAAAACGTGTAAATTCCTCGGAAAGCTCGCAACTCGTAAAACTGTCCAAAGTCATATTGAGACCAAGAGAACTCATCATAAACTAAACGCTTGCAGTCATCACTTATTAACCATCTTTCCCCGCTGAGTCCAGAAAACAGAATACTCCCGGTATGCAACTATGCTGTAATGGAAGAAAAACCAATAACGAACTCATTGACGAGAGCTCATTTGAAAACAATCAGAACTATCGCCTGGACACAAAAGGAAAAAGAAATAATTAACTTAGTCAAGTCTATAGAACAAAATCTATTAGTTCAAGCATCTGAGGGTTAATAACTTTTTGTCAATGCGAACCGTACTCGCATGCACAAACTTATTTACATAAAAGCGGCTGTAGGCAATTTGTACACCACTCAAAGAACTTTAATACTTTTTTGAGTCAATTTGTGAAGCATGTAGCCAAAGCTATAAAAGCATAGCTAAAATTTGAAGGTAATTCTTTTTTATTTAGAACATTGGAAGAGTAAGTACACAAGTATTTAAGATTTGAAGTTTTATTTTCAATAAAAATTAAATTAAGGACTCTTAACTAAATCAATTCATACAGTGCTCAATTGCTTACTAATATGCACCACCCTTATTGTATACACATTAATCAGCGCTTCATTTGCGCTGCGCCACTGGAATCAGTTGGCACCATTGGAACCAGCACGTTGGGGTGCTAATAAACAGATGTTAAGAAAAAACAACAGTATGTGGTAACTATTTAGAGTACAGAAATTAAGAAAATAAAAAAAATGCTTAAATTGCTTACATTGCAGCTATTGCTTTTCAATACTGGACGGAAGAGAGCAATACAAATATGTGGGAGCATTGTGGACTCTTTGAGGGTGACATCATGTTACATCGGGAAATGTTACGCAATGGATTATTAAATGAGAAATTAACATGGCCAGAGGCAACAGTTCCATTCTATATTGATAGTGCGGATTTTAGTAAGTTTTATATTAAATGATTTTTTTCTATTTTAAAATCGACGTTACAGGGATGTGCCTCCATGTCCTATTGTCTTAATTCGCCAAATTTTTTATCAACACCTGGCTTCAATCAATTCAAGTAGCTGTGTGAAATTTTGTCTCAAATAACGCTCTCAGTATAGCGTATTAAATTTTTTGACAGTATGGGTGTGCCACGCCCCCTTATATGAATTTACCAAACGTACAAACTATTCCTATCAGTAGCATGAAATTTGATTTTATCATTTCATATATTGCTCCTATTATATAAGTAGGTTGGAAAATGTCGCTTGTAAGAGAAACAAAAGACTTAAGCAGAAAACTTGCACATACATCAGTACGAGGTCGAAAATCACCGATCGCGCTGAAACTTTTTCGATTTTCCCTGAATACGGTTTTCAAGAGCTGTGTGCAATATGAGAAAAATTAAGGGATGAATTAAATCTGATTTCAGAACATGCCTGATTGTAATTTGAATTTTTCTTCCTTTTTTCATAGTTTTCAAAACTTTTCAATTCCTGTACTACATGCTGCAAAAAGTCCCGAAAAAATTAAGAAAACACAAACTTTTTGATAAAAATCGATTTTATTCTTCAACATAGCTCCGTTTGAAGGAGATACACTTCATCCAACGATCCTCCAACATTTCGATACCTTTTTTACAGTAGTCGACGTCGAGGCTCTCAAAATAGGCATCAGTTTCGAACTCGACCTCCTCATTTGAGTAGAATCTCTTTTCCTGGAGTCATTATTTCAAGTTTGGAAACAGATAATAGTCGCTGGGGGCCAAGTCTGAAAAAAAAGGTGGATGGGGCAGCAATTCGTTTAATTTTGCCATTGCTTTGAGCGATGAATGAGCCGGTGCATGTCTTGGTGAAACAACACTTTTTTCTTTGCCGTATACGTCCGTTTTCATTGTTCAAACGGTCCAATAACGCTACGTTATAGTCGCCTGTGATGGTTCTGCCTTTCTCAAGATCGGTCGAAAACGAATATCATCTGTTCTTCAAACATTGCAGCATTTGAATACTCTCACAAGAAATAACTGTTTAATTCATATGGATGTTGGCATTCTTTGAAAATTAGCATTTCGCCAAAATCCATGAAAATGGTTAATCCACTTTTTTGGAATTTCTGTCAATCTTAAATTAGTAATTTTAGGTTTCCTCGTAGCTATTTTTAACGACAAGTATGAAGAAGATTATCGTAAGATTAATAAAAAGCGTCTATCTATATCAAAAATAATAAAATCCCATCAACTTACCGATATACACATATTCAATGCCGAAATTTTGTTAAACCTTTCGTAGGTGAGCGGAACTTAGCACTGTACAACATATGATCGATTTATATTTTCTCGGTTTTAGCGTACTGGTGGCTTTTTGATCATGTTTTGGCCTGATGAATCCGCTAACACAATTAATTTTAATCAATTTTAATTTCACAGTCTTAGAAACTATATAGTACTTCTTTGGTACTTCGATGAGTTCCACTGTTTTTTAAGATTTATCGATAGTCCTAGATTTTTCAACAATTACAGTTGTTTCAATCCTGAATCCGATTCTCTGAACCTTATTTTATGAGCATGCTTTTTTGTTCATATTTAGATGACTACTGCATGGTTAATTGAGTTCACTTCTAGTTATAGCTTTCAAGTATTTAGTGGTACTTATTTTATATAAGTTAGTTTCCTTTCAATATCAATTAATTTTAATACATACATACTATGCACTTCGAAATAGATGAAACCCAAGTCATGACCATACTGAAAGCTTTTCGCGAGTATCATAAAAAAACGTGCATACGTTTTCGTCCCTATGAGAAGGACGATACTAGTTGGATTGTTATAAAAGGCAATTATTCCGGTTGCTGGTCGAGCGTTGGACGCCGGAAAGGTGGACAGGTACTAAATTAAATAAACTAAATACAAAGAAAATGCATTTTTATTACATTTATTATCATTAGGTCGTTAATTTAAATTCTCCCAAATGTGTTACGCACGGTGTGATTATACACGAACTGTTGCATGCATTAGGCTTCTATCATCAGCAGAGCGCTACAGAACGTGATGAATATGTCAAAATTAATTGGGAGAACATAGGCAAAGGACATGAGCATAATTTTAACAAATATGCACGCACCCACATAACTAACTTTGGCATCGAATATGATTATAACAGCATTATGCATTACAGCTCATATGCATTTAGTAAAAATGGAAAACCAAGTATTGAGCCATTGGTATGTTAATTGAAACAAAAAGTTTTATTATGAATTTAATTTTTTGAACATTATTTAGGATCCCTACGCTACACTAGGTCAACGTAAAGGTCTTTCAGAGAAGGATATTGCCAAGTTGAATGAAATGTACGAGGAGGATTGTAATTTAAATATATTTTCAGGTATTGATGGGCTGAATGATTATTTAAATAACATTATTGAATTTGTTGAAGGCAGTTTGTTCGGTAAAAACATAAATGAGAATCTTTAATCAATGTGTTTAAAATAAAAATAAAAAATATTGAACTTAATACATTACAATAATTAATGAATAGCTATGTTATTGTTTAAATTATTTGCGCTTACGGAACATTTTAGATTTCCTATCGAGAAATTAGTATTTTCAACATATTCATTATTCAGACTTAAGCATAAAAAGAAAATTGGCGCAGCTCTTCTAATGTGCCTTCAGCTTCCTTTACAAAGAAAAAATTATATATAAAAATTAAGAAAAACAACAGTGAAAGCAAAAAATATTATTACCTCTTTAACCTTAATGTTAACATCGTATGCCAGCGCTTCGATGGCTTCTCTTATTTCATCATCCCAAATTGCTTGCAAGCCGCGCAAACTGAAACGACTCAGCAAACGGAATAACATGCACATACGTGTGCGCATTAGGTCATCTTTGTTCTTAAGTAATTGTACCAAATTTAATTTCGAACTAAACACGATTTTCTCTACCAAATCAGCATTTTCCGGCAGTTCACGCACTACACAGCATAATAGTGCTAACACGCAATTGGATATACGCACAGCAGCAACATGCTTACAATCTTAAAAAAAGAAATTGTTTTTTAATGATAGCTCTGATATTGCAGAAGAAATAAATAGATTTACTACCGTGATTTAAAAAATTAATGAGCAATTCGTCGGCAACCAATATCGCCACAGCATCACAAAATTGTGAGAGAAATTGCTCTTTCAAATGTACCAAATGGCAAATTAATTCATAAAGGCGCGATGTAGTGCGCAGCTCTTCAGAAGTGAGTTCATTAATAGTGCGTACTATGCGGCCACCATGTTGCAGCGAAGCCGAAGAATCATTTGCATTTTTATTGCTGCTGCAAAGGAGCAACTTACTTGCATACATTAAATTCGGTACAAGTTTTACTTCAATGTAGACCTGTCATATGTAAAACAAACAAAAAGTTGGTTGGTTAATATTAATTGAATGTGAAATTTCGAAAAGGTTACATCTCCGAATTTGATTGGTTTTCAGAAAATGAAAAAAACTGAACTGGTTTTTTTCTAAATTTTAGGTTTGTTTAAAAAATAACTCCTAAACTATAGGTCATACGAAATGTAACTTCTAGTAAGTAAGTAATTACCTATAAATAGGTATTTTTACTTTAAACGTGTGACTCACCGTTCATGAGTTATCGTAATTTTAAGCTCAACAGATCACTGTGCCTACTCATAAGCGGCATGCACAATTTACTATATTTTTTTTTAAATTTGAATTAGGGTATCTTCTAAAATTTTCAACAAAGAACTATTTTTTCAACTTTTTGAATACTTCAAACTATTTTTGAATGGTTTGGTTTCTCATCATGAAAAAACTACTAACATGATATTATACATTACACCTGCTGACAAACCCTTTAAAAAGTGTTGAATACTAACCGTTGTTATTTGCTCTATAATACTGGAAGGGCCACCAAGGACTAGTGGCAAAGAAAGCAGCTGCGCTACGCTTTCAACCACTTTAGGAATTGCTTTTGAATTACGTAGTGGTGCCACAATAATGCTGACCTGTAAAATTAATGGCTTATTATGGAAAATATTTTACAGCAATTTTCATGAATTTACCAGATTGTGTTGTTGTAATGAATCCAATTCACCATCGAGTACTTCTTGTATGGAACGATTTAAAAATGCTAACCATTCTTCATTTTCTATTGGCGGACTTTGAGATTCATCACAAGAATCCCAACCGGGCAGCAAACAAGGTGGCGAATTTCTTAATACGCAAATTTGTTAATAAATACTTATGCATATAAAACTATACCCAGCAAACCAAATGATTTTTTTCTGAATTCAGACTTTTTCGGAACAAATTCGTAACTATTTCTGTAAGAAACATTTGGTTTGCTGGGTATCTACTGAATAAAAAAAGGCTACATATGAACAAAATTGCACTAAATCAAAATATCATATTTATAGCCAGACACAAACAGCATGATCATAGTAGCAGATCTTTACTTACTCCGTGTTTAGCTTATCCTCCACAGACTGTGTAGAGTTTTTCAATGCAATCTGTTGTTGTTGCGTTTTCAAATCTTTATCCTTGTCCTTTTCATACGATTTCTCTTTTTTTAATGTCAACATCTCTGTGGTCTTTCGTTGTGCATCAACATCAATGCTTTGGCCTAAACGTAATGAAAAATTATCTAAATTTTGACTTAATTTGCGCTTTTCTAGATCTTTATTCCGTGATGATTGTGTTGTCTGTGATTTTGTATCGGTTGCATAAGATTTCTTTAAATTTAAATTCAAATTTGCTTTTGGTTTCGTTGATGCAGTTGCGTTGAAATTATCATTAAAATTATTTAAAATCATATTGGAATTTCCAGTTACGAAACAAGTGTTGGAATTAATCATTGGCGTTGTTGCAAACGCATCAGCATCGTGTTGTATATCGCGCGTAGGTGACAATTTAAAACTCCTGTCAGCAAAGGGTACCATCACACAATTCGAGTTGTCTTCTACATCCGTTTCAAGATTTTCAATATCACTGGGCGGTATGGCATTAATACTATCACGTGACGACATCATATTGTCAATTGTACATTGTGAAGAGTTGGTAAGCTTAAGCGCTTCAAGACGCTGCTCAAGATCGTTTTGTTTCGTTGCTGATTTTGCCACTTTTGGATTAATAAATGGTGAATTATCAGCTTTGATACCCTCAATGAAAAGCCTTTTATCGGCAAATGGATGACAAAGAATTTGTGCCCATGTTATGCGTAGTGATGGATCCTTTTCCAAAAGACCCTAAACGAAATCAAATAAAACGCAAGTAAGCAATACAAAATTATGCCAACAAACCTGCAAAAAAGAACGGCAATCGCTGCTAAGAAAAGTTGGCCACTTGACCTCTTCGTGTTTTATCATCTTAACTAAATGTAATATTGATGTGGTGCAAAATGGTGGCTGCCCTGCCATTGTTTCATATGCAATGCAACCAAGCGACCACAAATCTGCTTGATGGTCATACGGACGCTCCGCTAGCAGTTCTGGTGCCATATACAATGGTGTACCCTTAATTGATGTCAGCACATGTGTTCCCATCGTCATATTACGTGCAAGACCGAAATCACATAATTTGACATGCAGTTCTTCATTAAGCAGCACATTTTGTGGTTTTAAATCACGATGCAATATACGATTCGAATGCAGGTAATAAAGCGACGATACAAGTTGGCAAATTAAATGCTGAGCTCGGTCCTCTGGAAGTGCGCCGTTACGTGCCAAATAACGATGCAAATCAATTAATGCGAATTCAGTCACCACAACTAGATCATTTTTTGATTCGAAGGATTCAAACATTTCGATGACATTCCTATGTTTAAGCAGTGCCTGAATGTCACATTCTCGTCGTAGGTTCTTCAATTCTTTGTTGGAACGTCCACGCTGCATAATGGAAATGGAAAACAAGTGTATTTCTTATAGGATTCAAAGGAGTATATAAATTTAATAAAACTCATACCTTGGAAATTATTTTGATGGCAACTATTTGTTCATCTTCCTTGCGTTTAGCCTTGTAAACCCGTCCAAATGATCCTTCGCCAATCAATGAACTTACAGTATAACGATTCATTTTAAAGTTGCAGAAATCGAGAACAATTTCACTATTGAATTGTTATACTTTTTCATAAATCAAAACAATTTGCAATTTTTAACTTCTCTTTACTAAATTGATGCATGCGAGCAGTGTTGCCAGCACACTGTTAAGAAAAGAATCACATATTAATTAAAACAAATACCTATTTTGGTCGAAATTTACTATTTTTGATAATAAAAAATAAGATACAAGCTCACAGCATGTAATAATTCGTTTAATATCGGTGCGTAAAATTTACCACTTGTGATATATTTTTGGTCTTTCTACCCGTTTTAGGCAAATTTACCACTTTTTGGCAACACTGATCGTGCAATGCAACTAGTGGTCAGCAATGCAACTAATAGCTAATGCTGCCAGCTTTGCTTTTTCCTCTAGATTTCGGTGTGTTTTGAAAATTGGAATTTCTTGCTAAGATTTCTTGCATCGATAAAAGTAGGAAAAAAACTCTGATTGTTGTATTTACACATTTATGGCTGCGAGCTTATCAAAAAAGGTTTCAAAGTTATTAAGTGGTCAATTCTAGTTCTGTGAAGTGTAAAAAAGTTATCACTTTCATTTTCGGCGAATCTTTTAATTTTTTTTCACTTTATCGATTTAAGCGATTCTGGTATACATAATGAAAAAAGGAGTTGAATAAAATTTTGAATAGTGGTATGTGAAAAACAACTATCGTTGTGTATCAAAATTTGTGTTGTTTACATAAAAAATATATTAGAGATATTCACGATCTGGAGTAACGAGCTGAGTAACAGGTTAAAAGTGCACTCAGTTACTCTAAATAGTGAGCATACTCAATACTTTGCACGTATGTTTGCTTTTTGTTTCTCAAAATAATTTTAGCTGACAACAAAAAAAAATTATATTAAATGAATATTTTGCTTTCATTCTAATTTTTATTTTTGATGAACGAAAATTGTCTCTCAATAATAAACAAGTTCAAACGTTTCTATAGAAATAGAAATAGTAAAAAAAACGCAAAAGTGTAAGATTATTTTACACTAGAAAATAGCTTGACTAAAAGGGTAAAAGAGTGACAGAGTAACTTACGTATATTTTGTTGTTGTGGTTGTGCACTGTTACCCTGTTACTCTGTTACTCAGGACGTTACTCTAGATCGTGAATACCTCTATTAAGTTTTTATTGAAATAAATAAAAAGCTTAAGTTTTAGTTACAGAACCCTGCGTCTGAATTGAATTGGATTCAATTTTTAAAATCCATACTGATCCAGATATGTGTACCAGATTTTTCGGATAGATTTGGATTAAAAATCGGATGTATCCATTTAAACCCAGGAAATATGGATTGTTACGAAGGATTGAAATGGATGAAAAGAAACGAAATCTATTTATCTATCTGAATCCATACCCTGATCCAGAATTGTGTGCCTTAAATTCATGATGGAATTGGATTCAGAATCAGATCAATACATGTAAGTCCAGGGAATATGGATGGATGATTTGTGATCATCAAGGAGATAATGGGTGCTATTATTGATTTCGTTCGATAAGGAAATTTTCGCGGAACGATATTTCTTCGATATGAAAAATACTATTCTTGATTCCGACTGTAGAGGAATATCGAACGAAAATTTAGGAACCCTGAAATAAGAACATCTCTAGCATTTTGACAGATGACAAAGGATAAAAACAAAGAAAAATTATGAATCTATGATAATTTTTTGTAAATATCATGTGGATAAAATAGCTTTTTCAGTGCGATTTTAGGATTAATTATCTATACATTTTGGAGTTCGGTGAAGACGCGTGTTTCTCTAAAGTTGTCTTTTGTAAAAAAGTGTTTGTTGATAATTTTTTTTTTTTTTTTTCAAGTGATTACATTGCATCGTTTGATCACCGCAGCGAGGATTGGAAAATAAAGATGAATTGTTTCCTTTATTTAATAAAATAAAATCAAATGTATTGTTTTATGAATTTTGAGTTTTATTTTAAAAATAAATTTTTTAATTTTTAAATAGCCGTATTCACGATCTTGTTGCATCGTAGCAAATGCAAATTTGCAACAGTAAATAACTGTGAGCATTCACTATTGCAAATTGCTATTGCAAACGTTTCAGAACAGCTGTTTTTTGTTTTGCTGTCAAATACTTTTTGAATTTAAAATTTATTTCATATCATATTTTGATTTAAAAGAAATTTTACTGAATGATGTGCGTTATTTAGAAAAAAAACCACAATTTTATTAATTACATGCATATATGTATTTTGTACAATCAGAAATCTATGTAAATTAAACCAAAACGAAATAATTTAAATTTAATTCTATTTGCTTACATTTTAATTTCAATTTGTGACAAAAACGGTTGTCAAAAACATAAAAGTCAGTAAGCAATTGTGCCAATCACAAATGAAAAAAAATAAAATCAGTCACAATAGACTATTGGAAATCAATCGTGCAATAAGTTTTTGTCTTGCAAATTTGGTCTTGCTTACAAGACTCTTGCTTTTGAAAATTCAATAGAATTTGTTTTTGTAATTTAAATAATTTTGCATTTGCTACAATGCAACAAGATCGTGAATACGGCTATTAAACTGACTATTGTGTAGTAGTAAAGTATTTAAAATTGTTATTTAATGTTAAGCTTACTTTCCCTATCAATAAAAACAGCAAAATTAACAAAAATGGATACATTTTCAACTTTATATTGTCGTTCCGCCACAAAAATTTCGCGGAAGGAAAATACTGAAATATATCTATCCGTCGGAATCAAGAATACACAAAAATGAACGTCACTTTGATGTCAGGGATGTTAAATTTGTCAAATTATATGCGGAAACAATAATGCCAAATTTATCTGTTTTGCGGAACAGTGATGACAGATGTATCTAATTTTCGAAATCAATAATAGCAAAATTTGCTTTCGCGCGGAAAATGATTTCCGACGGAATCAAGAATAGCACCCAATATTTAGGCACGAATAATATCGTGGATTCCATAAAATCCATAAGATTAAAACAGATTAAAATGGATTGGTATTCAATCCAGAGGTTTCTTGGTATGGATCCAAATAGATTCAAATGGATACTTTCTTTATCCATATTAGTTGTAGCACACGACCTTTGTTTTATTTTTATCTTTGAAAGCTGGTAACCAAAGCGCACATACTCAACGAAAGAACAAAAATGAAAACTTTTGTTTAGCCCACAAAAATACAGGCCTCGTTGAAGTTAACCAGACATGACCATCGCCTAGCTCAGTATCACCCTCAGGGGAGGTACGACCCGTCATGCCTGGATCGGTCGGTGTACAAAAAAATATATATCATTCTTCAAATCCAAAAAAAAACTACATCAAAAAATATTAAAATCAAAAAAAAACTGCTGAAACAAAACTGATACGATTCAAAAATTTAAATCTGCAGGAAGTACAAACGCTTATACCGGAAGTAAAAAAATCAATCTGCGTTATCTAGTAAATAGCCACCGGATGTCAACGAAAATAAACCGATTCAAAAAACCGAACCAAAAAAAGTAAGCGTTATTTAAAATTACGCAAGTATTGTCACATAAAGAAAGCGAGACAAAATATAGTTGAATACGAAATCCATAAAAAAACTGATCTTCGAAAGCTATCTAAATTTTGTAGCTGGAACATGACTAAAAAAAAAAAAAAAACAATGTCTGCCGCGAATGTACACTCATATTCCTTTTTGTTGTTGCCACAAACAGCGTAATACAACTGCAACGATGACGTCACTTCCGTCAATTCGGCGCAGCATTATTTTTCACCAATCTCACACACACACACACTCATTCACCGATGCACCTTATTCCATGCTCACTTATTCCCCTCCCCCAAATTACGAGATTAACCGCTCATGTTTGTTTCTTTAAATCACGGACAAAAAGATTGGACCAAGGAAGAAAGCACGAATTTTGAATTCTGAATTTTTTCAAACAATTTTTAATGATTTAAAAAAAAAGTAATAATTGCTATAAATGTATATGAAAAGAGAAATCAGAAAATGTAAATTAACACCATAATACATACATAATTTACATTAAATAAATTTTAAGAAATTGCTTATACATAATAAATTTAACAATGAAAACGCATTCACAAGATAAATCTAATTCTAAAATATTAAAAAAAAATATAAAAGGTAGATTTAGCAAAAACACCTAGAAACCCACACAACCATTTCAAGTATTGCTTTCAGAATTTAAAAAATCAAATATTTACTTTTAATTTTTTTGTTCATTATTTGGGGTCACCCTAATTCCCTAAGAGCTCTTTTAGGACAAGGAAAAAACCAAACCAAATCATAAAAAAAAATTTTATAGAACTTTTGCCAAAAAAAAAAAAATATACTTTTTCAGAAACTTTCTTTAAAACCACTTGCTCGGTTGCATTGGTTTAACAAAGAACTTAACAAATAACACCATGATACGTGACAATTTTGTTGCTGTGTATCCACAAAAGAAATAAATATAAAAATTTGTTTTTAATATAATTGATTACATTCTTTTAAAGTTAGTTAAAAAAAATAAAAGGATCTTTTTGCTTTCTCGTTAACCGCCCGATGAAGCGGATAAAAAAAAAAAATTTTCACGAAACTTCAGCAATTTTCTAAGCTCCGAATATTTTGAAAAATTTATAAAAAAAAACACAAACAAGAATCCGAGTTTTAATTTTACTGGAGCAGGAATAAAAACCCTTTTATTTTTTTCTTTCTTAAATTTTTCTTATTTTTAACCCGAAGCTTTTGAACTTAAAAACCTAAATATTTCTCCCACCATTTCTGCATCGGGTTCCTACCACATTTGATTTTGGGGAATTTCCCCGGAATACTGAGTTTTTTTCTTCACGGATTTCGTCCTTTTGAATCTTATTACCAAAAATTGGAATAATATAATAAAACTTACGGGATCTTTTCGGGTACGAATCTCGTTAAACTTTCTGATTTAGCTTTTGTGTTTGCAAATCCTTCTATGACCGGCGGTGAATATTTTTCGCACCCGCTGACAGAAATAATAAAAAAAAACGCTTTTCAAAACTTATCCGGAAAATCTTTTCTCAACTTTTTTTTGGGGAATTCCACGGCGATATTAACTTCACCACAAATTTTGCTTAATAGTTTTTTTTTTTTTTTCTTCTCGCGTGAAATTTTCAGTAATTTTTTAAAAAAAAAACAAAACATAAAAAAAATTAAATTTCGATTTAAAGGATACTTTTCGCGGATTAACCTGCCGTGGAATTCTCCACTTTTGAATCAGTGGTGTAAATGACGTATTCCTCCGTGTAATTAAAAAATCATTTAGTTAGGCATAATTTAAGTGCATAATTTTCAATATTACTTTTTTTTTTTTTTAAGTCTTAAACATCACTAATTCAAAAGATAATAGAAAAACACAAAAAGGAAAAAATTTTTCTATAACTTTAAATTTATCACTACGCCCATTCAACTAGAAAACAATTCATACCTTCAGATCCCGTTGAATTCGTTTAAAACTTTTCGTTCTCCCTTGATCCTTCCTCTTATAAATATCTTCGTCCTGGTTTCAGAGACTATCCTTTCTAGGGAAAAAATATTTTTTTAAACACAATCTTTTTTTTCTTCACTACCACTTAAACTCACATCTATGCCTTTATTGCTTTTTGCTTAATCGCTTTTTATGTTAATTTAATCGCATAGTTTTTGTGTAAAAACACTTGCCCTTTTTTTTTTTTTTTATATATAGTTGCTTGTCAAACTTTAGGGACTTTTTTTTCTTTTTTTATAACTTGCTTTTTAGCGAACCGCACGAAGGTTTTATTTATCTATTTTTTTGTTTTAAATTAAAACGAATTTAAATTGTTTTACAGGACTTTTAGTCCTTTAGGGATTCCTGTCACTTCGCGCTTTTTGCACAAATCAACTCAAAACTAGAGTTTAGACAATATACGTTTTTTAACTTTTCACCGCCGATTACCGCCACGATCAAGGAAAATTCTGAAACTGATCTTGGCTGCTTTCAGCATTTACCAAGAAACCTGCTGTCTTTCTGCTGTCCCATTTCGGACATCAGCGATTTATTTTGGCGATCGTATGATGATACCGCTAGAACTGTTTAATTTTTTTTCTTTTAGGAATGTCTAACAAAAATCCTCATCAACTCAAAAAAAAAATATGGGTCAATATCCTGGATCATGGTCAAGGTTAACTATAATAAATACCATAAATATATAAATTCATGGTCACGGTCATGGTGATATAACAAAAAAAAATTTCAATTCAAAGAACAATCAATCATTTTTAACTTTTTCCTAATTTCAAATACATGATAACTATTTATTTCATTTGAACGCTAGAAAACCTTGACCGCCTTGACTAAATGGACCTATAGGCTAACAAATGCATCCAAAGGAACCAGTACCAACCAGGCGATCAGCAGCGATCATATGCGAATTTTCTCTAGCATTTACACTTAATGCCTCTATGCGTGGGTATCCCATTCCTACCTGCTAACATGCCTCTGTGTATATTGGTACACAATCAACCATAACATAACTAACTATGGGTGACATGTGTTAAAAATACACAACAGTAGTAATGTTACATCACATGTCCCAGAAATTTTCTTCCCCAATCTGTTATGTTAAGCACTGTAATGCGCAACCCTACACACACATACCCTATAGTGAGAGCGGCTTGTAACATTTAACATTGACGATTGTGTCCCAAGCTAATGTTCCCACCATTCTGCATTCACTGCATAAATGCACCCATGTGTAACTGTTCCCACTTTGTAAACCTCATAACAACAAAAGTTATGTTCCCGCTTTGTTAACCTCATAGCAGCAAAAGTTACGTTCCCAATTTGCAAACTCCATAACAGCAAAACTTATGTATATACATTCAGATTACCCATACACAAATCAAAGCAAACATGCAATTATGTTGAACTCTTAGCAGAAGGGTTTTAAATGATTTACTCAGAACAGAGGCGTGGCTAGGTTGTTTTAATTTGAATTAAAAAGAAAGAATTTATCGTAATACTTTTATTTATTTAATTATTTTTATTTTTTTTTTTTTTTTTAAATACAGGGCCCACGCTACAAAACTCTGCATTACCAAACTTTGTGTAGGGAATGAAGTGAGCTTTGGGACCAGCTTCTTCTAATCTATTTTTATAACTATTTTTTTATTATTATTTTTTTTTTTTTTTATACAATGTTCGTTATGGAGCGGCCCAACGTAGGCAAACGCCCACGCCCTGAGATGTCTCATGCCTACCTAATCAGCTAGCCGGGGCTTTGAGATGTAAAAAAAAATGTAAATGAAAAATTTAAAAATGAATTGATCTCAGTTTGTCTGAAAACGAAACTTATTATATTGAGCAAAATACAACAAAAGAAAATTAAAATTTTGCATCATTGTTTGAGGTCTTTAGTATGGAAAATTCCAATTGACTTTCCTTGCAGATTCTCTAACTCATACATGTTTTTGCCAACAGCTTTGACTATTCGGCACTTGCTGAATTTGTTTGCCAATTTGGCATTAAAATTTTTCTTAAAGTCGCTTAGCAAATAATTTCGTTTGTATATTTCTTGACCTGGTATAAACTTAACAACCCGTCCTCGTTTGTTCATGACCTTTTCGTTTTTCTCAAAGGCTTTATGCAAATTATCCTTTATTTTGTCTCGGATTAACTTCAATTTATCAGTTCTATCTAATACCTGCTCATCTTCTAAGCTACATAATTTTTTTGCAAGCTTGTAATCAGTGCCACAGGTGAACATGTGTTGGCCGAATAAAGCAAAATAGGGGCTCACACCTGTCGAAGCATGAACTGATGATCGCAATGCACATTCGATTTCAGTGATATGCAAGTCCCAATCTCTGTGGTCTGTTTGTAAATAAGATCGTACAGCAGCTAAAACGGATTGATTAACCCTTTCCGATGCATTGGACTGTGGGGCGTAGTATGCAGTTTTTAAGTGATCAATTTTATAAGCTTGAACCATTTTTTGAAATTCTTTAGATGTAAATTGTTTTCCGTTATCGGAATGCACGATTTCTGGGACGCCGAATTTATGAAAAATTTCATTCACCAGAAAGGTTACAACATTAGAAGTAGTAGCTTCTTTCATGCATTTTAAAAAAACGAATTTCGAAAAATGGTCCACAACTATCAAAACATAAGCGTTACCTATTTTAGAACGTGGATATTTCCCTAAAAAATCTATGTACAATTTCTGAAAAGGACGTACAGTCACCACCTCAGTTCCAATGCCAGGTCGAAGCTCATAATTTGCTGGTTTTGTTTGCTTACATATTGCACAGTCGCGAATATAGTTTCTGACTTGCACTGTCATTCTTGGCCAATAGTACGATTGTCGAAGTCTGTAAAGGGTTTTCGCTATACCCCCATGTGCAGCAATTTCAGGATCATGAGCTTTGGAAATTAACGTAATTGTTAGCCCTTCTGGCACCCACATTTTCCATTTTGCTCCATCAACTACATCTTGCGCATAATCCGTTCGTCGGTATACAATTCCATCGTCAACTTTTAAATCTGGTAAATTATCTTTATTTCTATCCACAGTGCTGACCAAATCAAGGTATTCTGGTGATTCGAATTCTAATGTTTCAAACCCAAGGAGCTCTACAGATTCTACTTTTGGTATTTCAAATGCCCTAGATAGGGTATCAGCGACCACATTCTCTGCACCCTTTCGGTGTTCAATCGTAAAATTAAACGCCTGAAGCTGCAAAGACCACCTGGCTAGTCTACCACTAAGATCACGCAAGCTCATAAGCCACTTTAGACTCGCATGATCGGTTATTACCGTAAATGGCATTAACTCTACATATGGCCTGAATCGTTTGATGGCCAATACCGCGGCCAAACACTCCTTTTCGGTTACGCTGTAATTTTGTTGAGCACCATTAAGCTTCTGCGAGAAAAATGCTATAGGACGATCGTTTTGCTCACTATCGCGTTGAAATAATACTGCGCCTATCCCAATATGTGAAGCATCGCATTGAATATAATATGGTTTATAGAAATCTGGGTGAGTCAAAACGGGAGCGGATGTTAGGGCACGTTTTAATTCTTCGAATGCCGATAACGCCTCAGGTGTCATTTTGAAAGATTTTGCCTTTTTCAAAGTGTCGCTCAACGCTGAAGATATCCCTGCAAAGTTTGAAATAAACCGCCTATACCACCCCGCGGTACCCAGAAAACTTCTGACCTGACGTGGCGTTTTCGGCACTGGTATTTGAGAAATAGCCTTAATTTTTTCAGGATCAGTCTTCAAAACGCCTCCTCCAATAATGAACCCAAGATAACGCAACTCTTTAAAACAAAACCTCGATTTTTTCATTCCTATGGTCAAATTGGCCTGCCTAAGACAATCCGCTACTTCCCCAAGAATTTTTAAATGTGTCTCAAAGTCTCTAGCGATCACTAATAGATCGTCTAGGTAAACAAAAACATTGCTTTTTAATCTGGCTGGGATTACCTTATCCATTACTCTACATAACCTCTGAGCCGCATTACATAAGCCAAACGGCATGACCGCAAACTGGTAGAGTGGACGTCCTGGAATTGTAAACGCAGTGTATTCTTTACTTTCTTGGTCCAACTCTATTTGCCAGAAAGCAAATTTAAGGTCTACGCTGCTTATGTAAATCGTGTCATCGATGCGGCTCAGGATTCCTTCGATATTTTGTAACGGATAGGCATCCTTGACCGTCCTATCGTTAAGCTTTCGCGCGTCTAAACATAATCTATTTTTACCCGGTTTCCTCACCAGTGTTGTCCTACTTGACCACGGGCTCTGACTTTCCTCTATAACTCCCAGTGCTAGCATTGAATCTACCTCGGCATAAACTAACTCCTGTACCGCTGGCGAAATAGGGTACCATCTATCTTTCACTGGTTCGGCGCCCTCTTTTAGTTGTATTGTATGTTTTTCTACAGAAGTTTTCCCTAAACCATTAACCTCAAAGCTTAAAAACTTATTTTTCACCTCTTGCAATTGAGTTTTTTGAACTGCTGATAGCTCATGCTGCTGTGGTTCTTCGCAATTTAAATTATTTTCAATTTCGAGTTCTGCCACACCAATAATATCAGGCGCTAATTCAAAACTCCTCCAAAAATCTATGCCTAAGTAGACCTCTTGTTCTAGCGATGGGCATATGTAAAAAATAATATCTTTTGTTTTATCTTTATATTTCACTGGAACCATTATTTTGCCTAATATTTGACAGCTTCGGCCCCCTGCTGTTTTAACCCGAGAAAAATACTGCTTCATTTCTATTTTCAATTTGCTTAAAGTTTCACGACACCCTTTACCTAGCAAGCTTACTGACGCACCTGAGTCCAGCAATCCCTTCAAATTTTCGTTATTTATAGAAATGTCTACGAAAACTCTCGGATCAGCCGAATCGGATGCGTTAATAGCCTCTGCCAGCAAGTTTCGGATCTGTTTCCTTCGCATATATCTTTCTCTAGCCTTTTGAATTTTACGTGAAATTAAACGCATGCCACTACACTGATTTTGAGAAAAAATTCTGTTGCGAGCCTCAAAATACCCTTGCACTTTTTCTTCAAATGGTTTAATTAAAAATTTCTTAATACTTTTACATTCAACATTATGCCTATCCTTAGTCCTACGTAATATGTTGATTTTATTACTACTGCTTAATAAACTATCTTCATTTTTCGAATCTAAATTGTATGTTAAATTTGCCTGTGTTGCCGCGTCTCGGAGATTTGGGTGGAGCGCGACTCCTCCGCCTTTATCACGCCCCTCTTCTCGTTTCCCCTTCTGCAGTTAGGACACTGTGGAGAAATTACCTTCTCAAGGCCGCAACGATAGCAAAATATGTTTCTTATCGCAGATTCACAATCGAAATAGGTATGACCCAATTCCCGACAATTCCAACAAACTAACTTTCGCGGTGCAATTGTAAGATTTGTATTCGCTTGCACAGCTTCAATTCGAGCTTCACAATCGCTGTCTATAGCCTCTTCCTCGCAGAAAACTTCATGTACATGCGGTCCTCGGGATTGATACTTAGCTGGTGGAGGTGGTGGCCTATAAGCTCGCGAGATCCCTCGTGGAAAACTAGCCTCAGCCTCATGACATTCTTCACGCAGCTGCTCTACTTGATAAACTGCAATAGGGTAAACAATTCTAGCCAGGCTTTCACGCAAATTTCGTTTTAAAATTCGAATCATTTCACTTTCAGAGATTGGGTTTTGTAGTCGAGCGCGTAATTTCTGCATTGTATGAAAGAATTTATCAATAGTCTCATCTGGCTGCTGCTTGCATTCAACCAATTCCCGCATAATTTCAAAATCGCTACTATTTGACCTATACTGTCTCAGTATTGCTGATTTTAACGTATTCCAATCCGTTGTCGGGTTAGTCCTTATTTGCAGCCAAAACCAATCCTTTGCCTGACCACTCACTAATCTATGAAAATCCCTTATAATTTCAGACCATGGAACCGCATAATGTGCTTGAAAATATTCAACTTTCCACACGAAATCTTCTGCTGTCATCTTATTTTTGTCGCCATCAAAACTTAAATCCCATTTATCTATTTTTACGGGACCTTGCATCATAGATCTAGATTCAAATCGCCCATAATTTTGCATAGGACTGATATGCTCCTGATCCCGCCTATTGTTTCTATGGCCATCATGTGCAGCCTCAGCTCTTTGATTTGTATTATTAATATTTTGGAAATGTGTCCCACTATGCAACCCTCGACCAGCACCATCCGTACCATACATAGCTTGAAAATTATTTGGTCTATCTTCAGTTTGAACAAAATTTATATCCGCATTATCCCTTGATCTTGCCTGCATATTCCTTTGTGCCCTATTGACATTTGCACCATTGTTATTTAAACGAAGATCACTCATACGCAAAATATTTTCTACCTCCATTTGACGCCGTCTTTCGTCACTTGCGATTGCCCCAATACTGTTTACCGGACTTGGAGTTGTGGGTGGCAAAGACACCATGCTAGGATCAGTAACCTTGGCAGGCTTAATAACATCGTTTAAACTTTTCATAAAACCCAAAAATTCGGATCTCATGCTATTTTGAATTTCAGACAATTCATTTTTTAAACCCACCCGATACGTCTCATGAGCTTGAGCGATTGCCGCGTTTATAGCCGAACTTAATTCACTTGACAAACCGTTATTATCCCTCTGGCCTTGCTCTACTCCTGAACTTGGGGGTGGGAATGATAAATTTGGTGGAAAACTGGCATTCAATGTTTTACTCTGACCAGTCGTGATTGGTTTTGGAACTGCCCCATGTCTATTACGAATCTGCATTTCGATTTCTTCACGATTGTGGCTCATAATTGAATCGGATAAGTCCCTCACCGAGTGATCAGAAAAAATTCCAACAACAGGTGTTCTGGGTAACCCCCTTCCGGACGTTAACACGATGTTTGAATCTAAAGACTGCTGGATCGCCTGATTGGTCCTGTCCTTTTCTGACTCCATTGAACTAGCCATAAACCTGAACTCAAAAATGACTTACTAACAAAAAAAAAATATTTTTTTGTGTCTTTAACTGAATTCGGCAAACCCTAAAAAAAAACTTTTATGAATATCCCTATATTGAATATTGCTGAAAAGAAAATAAATTATCAACTCGAAAAAAAAATAAATATGTTTTATGAAAAATCTGGGGGGGGGGTTCAAAGTAATAAGCCGGGTTAGTGCATATTTATCATTCACTCACACAATCATACTGCTGTTGCGCATCGCCACAAAAAAATTAATAAAAAAAATAAGTACACCAATACAATACAATTTACGCCTTCCTGCACGATAAAAAAAAATTGTACCATAAAAAAAATTAATTACATATCACGTTGGATTGAGCTAGGTATTTCGAGATTTCTGCGCAAAAAGCCCGAAGTACCATTTAGCCTATCGACTATGTCGCAGTGCATCTCAAAATCACTGCCCAATAAATTTATTAACTGTCTACATTTCCTGTTGCCCAAGATACTACCATCCCTCTATACGCATCCCCGGCATCGGTGCAATAAGACGTTGTTGTATTTTACCAAGCTCAGTCACCAGATCCAGATTTGCCCCATAAAAAAAAAGTAGAAAATCGTACACAGAAAAAAAGTATGTATATGTAACAGCGAAAAAAAACTACTGCTCAAATGGAGCTCTCTTCGAACGATCCTCTGTACAATGCAATTAGCTTTGAAAAAGAAACCGTGCTAAGCCACTGCACATTGGATAGCCCATCAACATGCTAACCATCTTTTCGCTTTTCAAATGAATTTAACCAAACTTGGGTTATCCTGGCACCACGACATCATGAACCTCAAGTAATCCCTTCAGGAAAGTGCTAATAGATTCATGTACTTGATCACATCATGCTATGCCACTCCACCTCAACAACCACTAAGGCCCATTAATCCCGCAGTGACCAAAAAAAAACTTTTTTCACATCATCAGTATCTCCTTTGCTTCAGTGCATTTAGACATTGTAGCTTTTCGTAAAGCTAAGTCACCGAATCACAAGAGACACCGACAAGGCAAAAACTATGGCTTTGAACTGATATTGGGATTTAAGATGTTTAACCCCTTTTTTAGTTATATTTCAAGGTTGGGCGCCATTTTGTAATGGCGCACCCCCTCCTTTCTGTTTCCGTTTGGGCGCCATTTTGTATTGGCGCACCCTGGAGATCTAGATGTTCCTATCTCTTGTTAAATTATATTTCTTTGGGCGCCATTTTGTAATGGCGCACCCTGGAGATCTAGATGTTCCTATCTCTTGTTAAATTATATTTCATTGGGCGCCATTTTGTAGCACACGACCTTTGTTTTATTTTTATCTTTGAAAGCTGGTAACCAAAGCGCACATACTCAACGAAAGAACAAAAATGAAAACTTTTGTTTAGCCCACAAAAATACAGGCCTCGTTGAAGTTAACCAGACATGACCATCGCCTAGCTCAGTATCACCCTCAGGGGAGGTACGACCCGTCATGCCTGGATCGGTCGGTGTACAAAAAAATATATATCATTCTTCAAATCCAAAAAAAAACTACATCAAAAAATATTAAAATCAAAAAAAAACTGCTGAAACAAAACTGATACGATTCAAAAATTTAAATCTGCAGGAAGTACAAACGCTTATACCGGAAGTAAAAAAATCAATCTGCGTTATCTAGTAAATAGCCACCGGATGTCAACGAAAATAAACCGATTCAAAAAACCGAACCAAAAAAAGTAAGCGTTATTTAAAATTACGCAAGTATTGTCACATAAAGAAAGCGAGACAAAATATAGTTGAATACGAAATCCATAAAAAAACTGATCTTCGAAAGCTATCTAAATTTTGTAGCTGGAACATGACTAAAAAAAAAAAAAAAACAATGTCTGCCGCGAATGTACACTCATATTCCTTTTTGTTGTTGCCACAAACAGCGTAATACAACTGCAACGATGACGTCACTTCCGTCAATTCGGCGCAGCATTATTTTTCACCAATCTCACACACACACACACTCATTCACCGATGCACCTTATTCCATGCTCACTTATTCCCCTCCCCCAAATTACGAGATTAACCGCTCATGTTTGTTTCTTTAAATCACGGACAAAAAGATTGGACCAAGGAAGAAAGCACGAATTTTGAATTCTGAATTTTTTCAAACAATTTTTAATGATTTAAAAAAAAAGTAATAATTGCTATAAATGTATATGAAAAGAGAAATCAGAAAATGTAAATTAACACCATAATACATACATAATTTACATTAAATAAATTTTAAGAAATTGCTTATACATAATAAATTTAACAATGAAAACGCATTCACAAGATAAATCTAATTCTAAAATATTAAAAAAAAATATAAAAGGTAGATTTAGCAAAAACACCTAGAAACCCACACAACCATTTCAAGTATTGCTTTCAGAATTTAAAAAATCAAATATTTACTTTTAATTTTTTTGTTCATTATTTGGGGTCACCCTAATTCCCTAAGAGCTCTTTTAGGACAAGGAAAAAACCAAACCAAATCATAAAAAAAAATTTTATAGAACTTTTGCCAAAAAAAAAAAAATATACTTTTTCAGAAACTTTCTTTAAAACCACTTGCTCGGTTGCATTGGTTTAACAAAGAACTTAACAAATAACACCATGATACGTGACAATTTTGTTGCTGTGTATCCACAAAAGAAATAAATATAAAAATTTGTTTTTAATATAATTGATTACATTCTTTTAAAGTTAGTTAAAAAAAATAAAAGGATCTTTTTGCTTTCTCGTTAACCGCCCGATGAAGCGGATAAAAAAAAAAAATTTTCACGAAACTTCAGCAATTTTCTAAGCTCCGAATATTTTGAAAAATTTATAAAAAAAAACACAAACAAGAATCCGAGTTTTAATTTTACTGGAGCAGGAATAAAAACCCTTTTATTTTTTTCTTTCTTAAATTTTTCTTATTTTTAACCCGAAGCTTTTGAACTTAAAAACCTAAATATTTCTCCCACCATTTCTGCATCGGGTTCCTACCACATTTGATTTTGGGGAATTTCCCCGGAATACTGAGTTTTTTTCTTCACGGATTTCGTCCTTTTGAATCTTATTACCAAAAATTGGAATAATATAATAAAACTTACGGGATCTTTTCGGGTACGAATCTCGTTAAACTTTCTGATTTAGCTTTTGTGTTTGCAAATCCTTCTATGACCGGCGGTGAATATTTTTCGCACCCGCTGACAGAAATAATAAAAAAAAACGCTTTTCAAAACTTATCCGGAAAATCTTTTCTCAACTTTTTTTTGGGGAATTCCACGGCGATATTAACTTCACCACAAATTTTGCTTAATAGTTTTTTTTTTTTTTTCTTCTCGCGTGAAATTTTCAGTAATTTTTTAAAAAAAAAACAAAACATAAAAAAAATTAAATTTCGATTTAAAGGATACTTTTCGCGGATTAACCTGCCGTGGAATTCTCCACTTTTGAATCAGTGGTGTAAATGACGTATTCCTCCGTGTAATTAAAAAATCATTTAGTTAGGCATAATTTAAGTGCATAATTTTCAATATTACTTTTTTTTTTTTTTTAAGTCTTAAACATCACTAATTCAAAAGATAATAGAAAAACACAAAAAGGAAAAAATTTTTCTATAACTTTAAATTTATCACTACGCCCATTCAACTAGAAAACAATTCATACCTTCAGATCCCGTTGAATTCGTTTAAAACTTTTCGTTCTCCCTTGATCCTTCCTCTTATAAATATCTTCGTCCTGGTTTCAGAGACTATCCTTTCTAGGGAAAAAATATTTTTTTAAACACAATCTTTTTTTTCTTCACTACCACTTAAACTCACATCTATGCCTTTATTGCTTTTTGCTTAATCGCTTTTTATGTTAATTTAATCGCATAGTTTTTGTGTAAAAACACTTGCCCTTTTTTTTTTTTTTTATATATAGTTGCTTGTCAAACTTTAGGGACTTTTTTTTCTTTTTTTATAACTTGCTTTTTAGCGAACCGCACGAAGGTTTTATTTATCTATTTTTTTGTTTTAAATTAAAACGAATTTAAATTGTTTTACAGGACTTTTAGTCCTTTAGGGATTCCTGTCACTTCGCGCTTTTTGCACAAATCAACTCAAAACTAGAGTTTAGACAATATACGTTTTTTTAACTTTTCACCGCCGATTACCGCCACGATCAAGGAAAATTCTGAAACTGATCTTGGCTGCTTTCAGCATTTACCAAGAAACCTGCTGTCTTTCTGCTGTCCCATTTCGGACATCAGCGATTTATTTTGGCGATCGTATGATGATACCGCTAGAACTGTTTAATTTTTTTTCTTTTAGGAATGTCTAACAAAAATCCTCATCAACTCAAAAAAAAAATATGGGTCAATATCCTGGATCATGGTCAAGGTTAACTATAATAAATACCATAAATATATAAATTCATGGTCACGGTCATGGTGATATAACAAAAAAAAATTTCAATTCAAAGAACAATCAATCATTTTTAACTTTTTCCTAATTTCAAATACATGATAACTATTTATTTCATTTGAACGCTAGAAAACCTTGACCGCCTTGACTAAATGGACCTATAGGCTAACAAATGCATCCAAAGGAACCAGTACCAACCAGGCGATCAGCAGCGATCATATGCGAATTTTCTCTAGCATTTACACTTAATGCCTCTATGCGTGGGTATCCCATTCCTACCTGCTAACATGCCTCTGTGTATATTGGTACACAATCAACCATAACATAACTAACTATGGGTGACATGTGTTAAAAATACACAACAGTAGTAATGTTACATCACATGTCCCAGAAATTTTCTTCCCCAATCTGTTATGTTAAGCACTGTAATGCGCAACCCTACACACACATACCCTATAGTGAGAGCGGCTTGTAACATTTAACATTGACGATTGTGTCCCAAGCTAATGTTCCCACCATTCTGCATTCACTGCATAAATGCACCCATGTGTAACTGTTCCCACTTTGTAAACCTCATAACAACAAAAGTTATGTTCCCGCTTTGTTAACCTCATAGCAGCAAAAGTTACGTTCCCAATTTGCAAACTCCATAACAGCAAAACTTATGTATATACATTCAGATTACCCATACACAAATCAAAGCAAACATGCAATTATGTTGAACTCTTAGCAGAAGGGTTTTAAATGATTTACTCAGAACAGAGGCGTGGCTAGGTTGTTTTAATTTGAATTAAAAAGAAAGAATTTATCGTAATACTTTTATTTATTTAATTATTTTTATTTTTTTTTTTTTTTTTAAATACAGGGCCCACGCTACATAGTGCATTAGAATCTAGACGTGTCACAAGGGTTTTGTGACGAAGAGTGAATGTCGGTTGTACTTTGTTTTCAAGCCGGGTACTGAGTTAAATCTGACCGTGTGTATGACAGCAGTGCAACAGCTATATAAAGAGAGCATACGGATTTGCATATTGACAATGCGATCGGGTATGAGCAAAGAGAACGACCAGCGTTTAAATCATAGAGTAGTCTTCGCTATGGTTCAAATTGAACGAAAAAATGACTGTATGCTTTCCAATTGTTCCATACAATAAATTTGTTCTCTTCAAGAGTGGATGGCAACTCTGCCAATTGTTTAATTTTCAGTGCTGCCATTTTGCTACCTTAATTCCTAGAAGTGGGTCTTACAGTCTCATATTGTATCAAATGCAGATAATTTACAAACTGTTAGGAATTTTTTTATATTCTTTTCAAAGCATTCTAGGACTATATTGCTCTAAAAAAATTTTGCAATGAACAAAAATGTAAACACATTTTTCTACAATTTTCGGAAAATCAAAATAAAATTAGTTTGCTACTTTGATTATCTCAAATATAGCGATTCTACTCTGCTTAAAATTTTGATACCCATTTTTATGAAACAAATCAGATCAACTGAGCTATCTACACTGTAGAAGAGTGATATCCAAACTAAATACTACTAGCATATTTTGTCAATGTATAAAATCTCATTGAAAGTTTTAATATTTTGCATAAGCTGTTAGCAAGTGACGCAGATCTAAACGCTTTTCTGTGAGTGAATACGCAAGAAAGAAAGATTTTAAGCACAAAAGCTCAAGTGCCCGCGGGCATAGACGTTGGATCTGTAGACTCTACAGATTAATATAACTCAGTTTATGGACCAAAATTCAAATTGGATATTTGATGGTTTGAGACTTGACTTGAGACAATTTATCTTAAATAGGTTAAAAAATTCAAGCATTTGCAATTTTACAAAACAACAAAAGTCGAGATGAAATACAGGTTAAATGACAAAAAAAGTTTGACAAAAGCACTTCTTCGAAATAAGTTAGTTTTCCTATGGAAAGTACTTAATTTCTTAACCCTTTCGACCAGGAAAAAAACTGTGGGGTACACAATATATGTGATAGGTTAATCTTAGAAACTAAATTTAAGTAAAATAAGTAAGTTCAAATTTTCACCGCCAGAGGCGCTTCCGGTCATACTCCCAGCAGATGTTTTTGATTAAAATTTTTGAGATATAATGTCCTTGGAGTGGTTATAAGAATAAACAGTGGTTACAAAAAATTGCATTAATTTTATTAATTCATTCAATTTAAGTGACGTTAATAACCGAGTTATATTATTCAAAAGTATTTATTCAAAAATTTTTAGGATACATTGTCCCAACCGGTTCGAAAGGGTTAAATCAATAAATATTTGACAAAAACATCTTATTTCAATTTTTTTAAAAACTATTGACCTAAGAGCAAAAAAAGATACTGGAAAATATTCGATAAAGGCCAGTTTATACTATCCCACAAAGTATTACAACATGTCAGAAAAAAGTGTGATAGAATTTCATTATACTGTCAATTTTGTATTAATGTGGGGAGGGATGTCAAATTTCATGTTTAGACTATAAATATTTGTTTATATTTGCAAACAAAATGGACAGAAAAAAAAAGCCATTGTGACCACTTTAGTTTGCATAGCCGACGCCATAAAAATTAAAGAAAGATAAATAAAAGACAAACGATGCTAGTGGGCTCGTTATTCCTTTTATTTTCTTATTTCTTTCCAAAACTTTTTTTCTTCACATTAAAAATGTATGATGAAATTAGAAATGTTTTAAAAATTCAAATGTATAAACGACTGTCAAAAAAATCAAAACGCTTTTTCATTAGATTGTTTTTCTCTAGCTTAAACTATCACACATTGCTTGCAACATGTCAATTTGGACATGTCTTTATACTTTGTGGGATAGTGTAAAGCGGCCTTTAGTATAATAAAAAACTTTTATATTTGTTCCAACTCCTACACAAAAAGAATTGAGAAGTTAAGCGAGAAACACATAAAAAGTATGCATGCATACTTTTTATGTGTTTCTCGCTTTAGCCCTCCTGAAAAGTTGCCAATTTCGAGTTACGTTATTTTGTCAAAAGTCCACAGATAGGTACAAACCAACTGATTGGACCACCCCTTTACTTTTGCTACGCTGCTCGCCATTTTGCTACGGATAATTTTTTTTGATGTGGCAGCACTGTTGACTGTAAAAACAAACTAGGTATATTTGCTAAAAAAATTTGAAAAACATCGATTGTTTATTGAACATTCAATCAGTCCTGAAGAGAAAGAAAATCAAAATATTGGAAAATGGTAAGCAGAATTAATATCTCACCTTTCTTTCGACAAGTAATTTGTTAATATGTATAAAATTTAAGACCAAAATTGGTCCACCAAATGATGGGCAGCAACCAACACTATCCAGTGACAGTGAAGTGGAATCATTTGAGCAAAACGAGCATGGAGAGCGCTTCAACAGAGGTACACAACGTCGTCAACGCCCAGTTAATCCACAAAACGATACTGATATGCGAATTTTGATAACTGCAGCAGAGAAATTCTGTAAGTATTGGGCGTGTATTAATGGTCTGGCTTATGTTTATTTTAGTACCCAACACATAATAAAGTTTGCTGTTTTGACTTGTGTTGTTATTTGCGCTTTTGCTGTAATGCTAAAATTCAAGAAAATTTATTAGGTTCATATATCCATCAAGAGGTTTCGAGATTATACTGGTTTTCATGGCTATGTCTCGGAAATTAGGTTCGAGCGACACTTCGTTTTGTTGTAATTAATTCCTAAACCCCTATCGACCTAAAAAATAAATTCGGTTTTGGGTACTAATATTAATGGGTCTTCTCAACTATGTCCTTCCACATTCAAATTTTCATTAATTTTTGGTTTAATTAAGAATTGTAAATACAATAAGAGATCTTTTAAAGTACACTTTAACTAAGCCTAATAAATTAAAGTGTTAAACACTTATTACAAAAATTAGTTAAAAGATAAATAATTCTAAAGGTTGTTCAGGATAAAGCAAACTGCTGAAATACAAAAAGAGACTAGATTTTAGGTCTGACTAGAACTAATTATCTTTTATTTATCAAAGCCCGCTTCAACATAATATTGCTTAATTGCTTTAACGTAGTAGGGAGCGAGCGAATTCCACATTTCGACGTCGTGCACAAAAGCAAACGTCTACGTTGAATTAATTAAACCGCGGAACAACTAAATTTAACGTCCATGTACGTTGAAAATTATGTAACTTCTCATACAGATAGTTGGGTTGTTTTGTTAAAATTAGCTTTTTTATAAAAATTTAATTTTGCATGTCCATATAATCAGTTAAGCTACAGCCAAGGAAAGCAAAACGAATGTCTGAAATATGATCGAATTTGCGAAGTCTAAATATATACCTAAGTATCGCATTACGGGCAAGCTCCAACTTCCTAAGGTTAGGATGGCCGGTCTAGGGTAAATATTTTTCCCTAAAAGCATATATATTTCTTTTTGAAATTGCCGACAATCTACCAGAGATTCAGATGCCCAATATTGGTGAAGTTATTCGTGAAAAAGAGTTAAACGTCAAATTAAGGTACACCTTTTAACCCAATTTTCAAAAATAATTTCATATACTTTCACTTGATTACCTAAATAAGCTTAGTTTTGATAAGAAGATCTTGAATACCGCACTTATACGTTTAGTATATTTGTTGTTTGTTTTTTTTGTTTCCTCAATGTAGGGCAACAAATCAAACAGATCTTCAACTACATAATGATTGAACTAGGAGGATATCAAATTTTTGACAAAATTGCGCAATGGTGCGTACGCAATCCTCATATATCACTTTGTCTGCTAGCGGCAAGTATTACATTTATGCTGCCTTTTTTAATATTTTTGGGTTTTGGTATTTCCACAATTCTGATGACATTCACAGGATTTTTAGTACTAGAAGGTAAGTGAGATATGCTAAAGTAATAAAAAAAAACCACGGTGATTTATTCAATAATCTATTTTCAACTAGGGACTTTGCTCACCATCGTCTCAATGCTTATTTTTGGCTGCCTTTGTGTTGTAGTGATGGTTTTTCTATTTTTCATTGCAACTTCTATCGCTATTTACTTTGGATTTACACAAATTTATGATTTATATGGTGGTGTGAATCGACATAAGGCTGCTTTGTTAACTTTTTTGCAAAATGAACAAACATCACGGAGAACGTCATCACATCGAACGCAGCGTAGTTTTAGTTCTGGTGATATTGGATATAATAATGTCCATCAATCCAGAAATAATATTGAAAATATTACACAATAAAAAGAGTCTGAAGTTGTTATTTATGTTATAAAAATGCAGTAAATAAACCTATTTAAGCAAGTAAATATTTATATGAAAAGGATTCCTTTGATCATGTAAACTCGTAAACTGTTTAACAATTTAAAGTTAACGAGTTTGTTTTCAAAATCAATGCTACACGCCAATTAAAATACCTTTCATATAACACCAATATTATTAAAATCCATCAAGGGGTTCCGAACTTATGCCGGTTTTCATACAGCTATATGGGCAATTCTGAGGAACCTTTTACTTACGATATTTCGATAATATACCACTTTTGACATTCAAATGTAACCTCTATGTAATTTCTACAAAATAGCTAAAACTAAAGCGTTGGGAATTATGGAACTTTTTTTTTCTATAATGTTGTGGTTAGTCTAAATACTTCTTCCAACGCATCTTGCAATAACTTACAGAGTTTTTCCGTCTTCACGCGTTATAATTTTTTTTATTCAAGATTGGTTTCTTCTGATTTTCTTCTTATCTTACTTTTTCAAAAAACGAAGCCTTTCGCTTAAAAAAAAACTAACAAAACAGAACTGAGCTGTAGTATCTTATGATTTGAATGTCATAAATGATAATAATAATATACTTCACTTGAATGTGAGACAGCAAACTATAAAGTTGATTTTATATATATTCTACATTGGCGACGAGGAATAAAAAAAATCAATCAAAAAAAAAAAATCTTCAATCAAAATATTTACGAAAAATAAAGGAACGGAAAAACATCAGCACACATCAATTTACAAAAGAAGAAAACCGGAAACAAAAGTTATATGTTGTAAACATTTAAAAAAAGTTATTTTAAAAGTGGAAAAAGGAATATTATAGTTTCAAAAGAAACATGATACAATAATTAGTGGTATACGCAGTTATAAAACGGCAAAACGTCCCTCTTTACTGGTTTCTATAATTGTAAATCTATGCAGTTGTTGTTGTCTCTAAAGTTGGACAAGCTGCGTTAACATTGTATAATTGAATCATAAAATGAAGCATATAAAAATTTTTGAAATATTTGAAATATTAATTGAAAGAAAAAGGATATCAAAAAAAAAAAAAAAAAATATATATATATATAGTAAAGATTGTTTGTGTGTCGTATTCTACAGTGGACAGTGGATTTGTCGAATCTAATAACATGGTTTTAATAAATTTTAAATAAGAAGTAAAAATAAATAATCTAGTTATTTTATTGGAGCGTGTACTTGTACTGTAAGCTGTAAGAATGCGAAAACACAAAAAGAAAGTAAAAATTTTTATAGAAATAGTGCGAATTTAAATGTTTGTAATGGAACATAGAATATAAAAATTAACCAAGTGGAGTGATTGAATTTCGCAGTGTTTGGAAAAGAAAAATAACCAAGTTGAGTGATTAAATTCGCACAGTGGTTGAAAAAAAAATAACCAAGTTGAGTGATTAAATTCGCACAGTGGTTGAAAAAAAAATAACCAAGTTGAGTGATTAAATTCGCACAGTGGTTGAAAAAAAAAAATAATAATAACCAAGTTGAGTGATTAAATTCGCACAGTGGTTGAAAAAAAAAAATAACCAAGTTGAGTGATTAAATTCGCACAGTGGTTGAAAAAAAAAAAACCAAGTTGAGTAATTCAATTCGCACAGTGGTTAAATGATTAAATTCGCACAGTAGTTCATGAAAATTTTTAAGTGAAAATGAGTTGTGTGAACTTAAATGTTTACAAAATATAGAATATGAATATAATTTGATTGTTAGGGAGAATATTTTGGAAATATTAATGAATAAAATTTTTTTTTTTATTAGGATTTGAGTTTCAAAATTGGAAAAAAAATTAAAACTAAAAGACTAATCAAGTTATTATAAAATATTTTCAGATTCAAATAAATTCGGATTAGTAGTTGATCCATTTATTTATAATGTATATGATGCAAACAGTGATTATGGTTGGAAAGCTGGGTGAAATCTTTTGAATATTTCTTAAGGGCTGGGAAATAATCGACAACGAAGAAAAATTTGCAATGTTGTTACATTTAGCTGGACCAAAAATACAGGAAATTTACAATGCATTACCATGCAATGGAAATGAGGCCGAAGTTGAAAATGCGATTCGTGGTTCATGGGCTAGTGGTTATATATTGCCCAATAAATATAATCAAGCACTAAAGCGGCTAAATATGTAAATTGTTCTTGCCCAAAAAAAAAAAATAAATAAATAGTACGTATGAAAGACATGCTTCGACAAATCAGGCAAAAAGATGGTGAGAAATTTGCACATTTCGCAATTCGTTTACGTATTCAAGGAGAGAAATGTGAATATGGTGACAATTTGGAAGCAATGTTAATGTCAAAACTGTGATTGATTCAGCGCAAAGGCATAGTTGAAGCACAAATTCAAATTGGAACGATAAATAATTTTTTTAACCACTCGAAATAAATAGTGAATTGCACGATCGACAAGGAAAAGAAGGAAGAGATATGCTGATAAGTGACGGAGTTTTAATAAAGTTTAGATCAGATCAACTGACCATATTCCAACAAAACATATCTACCATAACCATAAACTGTTTAAAAGAAATGTTAAAAAGAGAAGAGTGATGTAGTATCTTATGATTTGAATGTCATAAATGATAATAATAATATACTTCACTTGAATGTGAGACAGCAAACTATAAAGTTGATTTTATATATATTCTACATGAGCTACCCCAAACTTACTGTAAGTTGAGTTTTAAGAGTGTCGCCCGTACTTTTGGATTATTCTTTGATTTTGTGTTTAAGATATTGCCATATTTTTTGGAATTCCGAAAACTTTTGTGCATTAAATTTAAGTAGGATTTTGCTTATAAGCTCTTTTATCCATTTTTTAGTTACATTTTAGGAAAGCTTCGTTTAATAAATAAAACAAGATATTTACCGAGTTATAATTATTAAGAGTGATTGAAAAAAAAAAAAAAATAATTCGTTGTTAAAAAATATGATTCTTTAAAAAATTTCCAAATACCGAATACTTTTGTGAGCCACTGGGTCTTATGCTAGCCACACACGAGGCAACCGTTGCAGCAACGTGTTACAGCATCGTATTTTGTTTGTTGACTACACACGTGGCAACTGTTGACGCAACCTCAATACTGTGTGCAGCTGTGGCGTAGGAAAGACACAAGCAGAAGGAAAGTAAAATTTAATTTTTGAAATGGGTGGCGTAATAAGTGAGTTCACTGCAATTATTATAATTGACGAACTTTTGTACGAAAGTGAGGAAGAGGAAATGCAACCAAATAAGCAAAAGAAATTTTGGTCAAAAAATTGGCCTTTAAAAAAAAAACGAATTTTCGAACCAAAGGTTGCTGAAAGAACTCAAAGAAAATGAGTCATGCAATTGCCATGTTCCTTTTCTCTTTTTTTCACTCAATTTTACTCCACCCGAACCTTCTTATTCGCTTGTTTCCAACGAACTGACCAAGTAAATGTAGTCAACAATGATACACACGAAGCAACGGTTGCAGCAACAGACCAAAAATATCAAAACTTTTTGATATTTCTGGCAACGGTTGCGGCAACTCGAAAATCAATGGGCAACACAGCTACACACGAGGCAACGGTTGCTTCAACATGGCTGTGTTGCTGCAACGGTTGCCTCGTGTGTGGCTAGCATTAGAGTTATCTTAGAGTTATCTTCCTGTGTGTTTCCTATACAAACACGATTCAGGCAAGATAGTTGCGCAACTGTCCTGTCTATCGTGTGAACCAACTCTAAGGTTAAAGTTGCATGGATACGACTTTGTACGAAAATTAAGCCGTACGACCAATACATGTTCCAACAAAAGAAAAGTATAATACATTTTTCAATCTTCATCTTCTTACGTCCATTTAATAAAAGTTCGGAAGCGGCCCCTCCGCTTGTTTACGAATATACAAATAGGACTATCGCCCTACAATTCTGTCTTTCGTGTGAGCCAGCCGTACACACGTACAGTCTTACCTGCGCAAACCTAGTTCGTGCAAACTAGAGAGTTTTTAAAGAGTTTATATCGCGTCGACACGACACAGGCAAGTTTGTGCAGTTTTCAGTATACTTAATTTTCATTGAAACATGACGTCTAACAAACATTTTATCTTCATTTTAATTGTTTTTTCTCTTGTATATTTTCCAAAATAAATCAATGAAAAAACGCATAATTTTCATGACAGAGCTATCACATGCAATATACATGCATTTGAAGACTAAAATTTAAGCGACAGATTGAAGGCATGGCCTGTATGCCGTTTACACGTTCCACGTTCTTTGGAAAGTCAAAATAAGCACAGGCCGCACTTTTGAACTGTGCAAACTTGACTTTTGCCGTCCACACGGACAGACTTACCTGCACAAACCAGTTTGCGCAGGTAAGCATTGAGGTAAAACTGTGCGTGTGGACGGCCCTTAAGCGATCAGTTTCAGAACAACTCAACAACTATTGCCCAACTACTTCATTGTAATAGATTTTTATGCGCTCTTACAATTTTAAAGGTATTAAACACTTTTCCCTTTTTTGTAAAAATATGAAACACTGTTTACACTGTGTGTGTATTTTCGGTCGCCATTGTTGTCCGAAGTTGTCTAAGGAATTTCTCAATTAAAAATACATATTTTGTGGAGAAAAAGTGCATTTATATAATTATTATTTGAATAAAAGTTTAAAACAATTATTATTTCGTGGTAAGTGATAAAAGTTTTTCCTTAAATACGCTTAGATGAGGTAGAATTTAACAGAAAAGTTCATGTTATACATTTTTCCTTGTGCAAAAGACGGGTGTGAACGGAGTCTTGCGTTTGGTCTTTGTTGTATTTGTGATAATTTTGTGTATATTTTGGTGCTTTAATTAACTTGGTCTCCGTCATTCTCATGTTTTTCGTCGTCGATTTGATGCAGCCTGCTATTGCTAACTATTGGCTGACGCAGTGCATTTGGAAGTAGATAACTTCAATTTTATATTTTTAAGAATGCATTTTAAATTTCAACAATAATATGCTCGAAAAAATTACCTTATTTTTTAGTTAAAGATAATTCTTAAACTCTAAATGGAAACTAAAATGGGAAAGTTTCGTTCTTATATATGTACCATACTATAATGAATAACCTGTTCCGACTCTGGCAAAATTACCAGACAAGACCAATGATAATCGGAAGAGTGTACATATATAGCATTTGTTGGACTTGTGGTCAATTGTTGCCCAAAATTGTCCCAACGGAATGTGCTCAAAGTAGTACATTGTAGGTGGAGGGTGGAACGAGCAAACATATGTATATTGTCACCTGAAATGCAAAAAGCCATAACATCACTTTCAATTTTTACGAAGCCGTTGCAAAAAACGTCTTAAAACTCCAAATATTTTAGATTTTAAGTCCAGTTTTGGCAAGTATTGTCTAAAATAAAATTCGTATTAATACATTTTTTGCAACGCCTTTGAAAAAACTCAAAATTATGTTACGGCGCTTTGCATTTCAGGTGATATGATTTTTTTTGGACAGATCTATTTAATGATTAACACAACAACACAAAAATTATCGTCTCGGAGTTATGGCCTTCGAAAGATCCGGGCTTTTAGAAAACCGGTATATGTAGGTGACCCTTGATAGGTATTTTATCAACTTACAAAAGTTTGAAATCTGAGGTACGGCTTTCGAGATATGTTTTAAAATTTCTGGGCCCTTCATTTCTCGAAAGGAGGGGGCCAATTTTTGGCACCCTTTGCGTCTTGGAATATTTTATGAACAGTAGTTACGTGACTTGTATTATCTGTGTGTAAAGTTAATTTAAAAAACCTTCAGTTTTTAATACTGTCTACTTTTATGACTTATAATTTATTTAAGGAAATGTCTATACGGGGCGTTCCGCGTACGCGAAAACTCCTCTCTCTCTCTCAATTTACTCAATTAGCGTACGCGAAACTCAATTAGCGTACGCGAAATCCAGTGAAGTTTTTTCCCCCGGGGAACTTGATTAATTTATGAACTGATCCGCGGCCGAAGGCCGCCGCGAAGCCGGTGTTGGATGTCTGACGGGTTTAAATCCTGAGCTGCGGCCGCAGGCCGCCCACTTACCCCTACTTTTATGTAAAATTACTGTTGTAACGAAGATGCGTCCCGGGGGAAAAAACTTCACTGGATTTCGCGTACGCTAATTGAGTAAATTGAGAGAGAGAGAGGAGTTTTCGCGTACGCGGGCCGCCCCGTATAGACAGACTCTTTATTTAATTAACTGAAGAATCTGAATCGTTTCATATTTACAGTAATTTAGTTAAAGTTAATAATAAATATCAAACCCCCATTGTACCACAAACTATAAACTTTGATTTTCAGACGCCAACTGTATCTAAGATACGAAATTTTTGACATATGGGTCAACAGATCAGGCTCCCAAAAATATTTGTGGCGTTAACTTTTGGAAACAAAGCCAAAAATTTTCTAGGAAATAATGCCAGAATTTTTTTCGGAAATATAGCCAGAAAAATCTCCATACAAAAATCTGGCTTTATTTCCATTTTGTTTAGAAATACAGCCAAAGAATTTACTGGCGCTTTTCCAAAAGTATTTTGGTATGATTTCCAAAAAAAATGTTTTCCAAATAATACCAGAAATTTTCCGGCATAAATTTTTGCAAATAAAGCCAAAAATTAACTAGGAAATACATTTCTGGGTATATTCCCAGAACAAAATGGAATAAATCAAGAATTTTGTATGAAATTTTTTCTGGCTTTATTCTCGCGATATTTCCTACGGCACTATTTTCAAAATTCTTTCATTATTACCTATTTAGTTTTTCTCATTATTTCCAAAAAATAGTGACAAGAAATTTTTGGGTTTATTTCCAAAAAAATTTTCTAGCGTTATTTCCTTTTTGTACGCTGCACTTGTAAACAGAGCTATAAATTTTGGAAAAAATACCAGAAAATTGTTGGCTTTATTTCTAAAAGAAAATGGTAATAAAGCCAGAATTTTGTATGGACACTTTTTTCTGGCTTTATTTGCAAAAAAAAATTCTGACAGTTTATTTTACTGGATCTGTTCTGGTTAGGAGTCACTCCATATGTCCCTGTTTTTGCTCAGAGCTTTAACTTACCATACCTAGTATCTTTATATAGTTCAGCTGCGTTATCGCAATTAATCCTCTTAATATTGCGTTTTGAATATACTTTTTGCATGGCCGGTAGTTGCGTCTTTAATCGATTTCACTCATTTTTAATCCCACGAGCTAACTTTGACGACGAAGGCAGCATACCAAACAGACGGACATAGGTATATCGACCCAAGTATATATAAAATTTTCCATACCTGCCACGCTTCTTTTGCGTTACAAACGAAAGGACAAAGTGAATATACCCTGGGGGAGGGTATAAAATTAAATTTTAAAAAAGTATATCGCCACCTGAAATGCAAATAGGCGTAACATCATTTGGAATTTTTTCAAAGGTGTTGCAAAAATCGTCTTAAACTTCCAATTTTTTTAGATTTTAAAGCCATTTTTGGCTAGTATTGCTTAGTAACGATTTTATTTTAGGCAAAACTGGCTTTAAAAAACTTTTAACTCTTTTTGCAAATATCATGGGCAATTCAATCCAATATAGAGAATAAAAGTACTAAATTGATAAATATAATATTAAAAAAATATGTGTGTGCAAAAACTTGAAATCATTTTTTCTATTTCTATTTCTATTCTCATGAGTACCCTGCAGGCTAACGGACTAGTTCAAGTGCATTTTTTTTTCTCTTTCGTTTGGTATTAACAACTTAAGTCTAGCACAACTGCTTCCCATGGTAATAATTAAGTCTTTATGCAATAAATCAGGAAAAACTATTGAAAAACTGTTTTCAATTTGGTTTTACGAAAAACTACAGTTTCTGACTTAAGACCTTATCGCCTAACGTCAAAGAACTAGTCCACTACCAACCAGTACTAGTCCGCCTTCAATCCCTTTTGCATACAAGCAACTGTTCTTTTTTGTGTGTTGATGTCCTACGAAATTTCAATTGTCCCCTTCTGCATTACGTTTACACCAGTCCGGGGCTAGTTGCGGTGTAAAGTAGTCTTTAAAAACAACTAGCCTTCAACCAGTGAATTCGTGTGTGGTCAACCTATAGTAATATTTCTTTTTTTTATTTGAGTTTCTTTTTCTTAAAATAAATAAAGTTAAATTACATTCATAACAACGTTAACAAAATGAATTCACTAATTTCATTGTTTTCCACACACAATTCAAGTGACACAAAACACAAATTATTTCAAAAGCAAAAACGATAATTGTATTTTCTTTTCGTTACGATTCAAATTTATTTGTCACTAAAATCTACAAACTGATATTAAACTGACCCCCACTGCATCCCTTTTTCACTAGTTTCGGGATAGTACTAACCGTGAACTTTTTTTTTTGTAGACTGTCTCATATTTTTTACTGCAGGGTATTGTAATAAAAAAATATTTAAATTTAAGGTGAGTGATTTGTTTTAATCAGTTGATAAAATCCTAACTAAAATCAGGTATTCTCAAACTAATGGACAAAGAATGAGTGCTCAAAAGTAGTTAACATCACTACCTGCCAAAATTCTCAACATCCTCATTTGTACATTACGTAGTAATGCCCAACTACGTTTAGGAAAACAATGCACGACTTTTTCATGCAGAAGGTAGAAATATTTATATACGGAGGTACATTTATGTATGTATTTAAAATTTTAAAGTGAATTTTAATAAAGTCGTATCCCTTGTGGGTAAAGAAAAGATAGTAACAATAAAAACAACAAAACTTTCTCATAACAAAATCAAGCAGAGAGCTCGACGGCTCTCTTCATCAAGAAAATCCAAAAAAAAATATTGAAGACTTTCCTATTGATGGAAGGAGAGCAAAAGAAATGAACACTCACGACTCATCGCAGGCTATTCACTATTAACGAGCCAAACTAACTGTATGGTAAAGTGTTGCACAGCCAAGTTGTAAATCCATCACCATATTGAAAGAGAGGATCAATAAACTCTGTTTCTCTGTCTTCTGCGTCTGCTTGTTATCGCTTTCGTAGTTCTTTACTTTTGGTTTTACAAAGGCAGCGTTGAGTTTATATTATTACTCGGCTGTTTTCAGTCTACACGGGTTATTGGTTCGTTGTGGTATTGCCGGTTTCAATTAACAGCTTAGAACAAGATTAAATATTTTAGAATTACAGCAGAAATTTGTTATATACATATAGATATGTATTTAAAATTTCACGCCAAAAATATTGCTGTATAATATAGGATTTATCGTAAAACTTTGTCAGAAATATAGACTTAAAAATTTAACATAGCTTGTGTTGAATTAACAAAACAAGCAACAATTTTTTATCAAGGTAAATTGAAAAGAAGATATTTAAAATGCATTTGAAAACATAAACAACATGAAAAAAAACCCCACTGTGAATGTGGTGTTGACGTGAAACATAAAAAAGACGCTTTATTGGCACAGTAAAACGGAAATGTATTTAGCATGACTAATGCTTTCTTCGTATTTAAGACATGCTGAAAACAAAACGACAACTATTTGATTAAGCAATGCAAAATTATAACGAACAAAAAATTTTTCAATGTAAAACAATAGTTAAATAGCTACTTTTCAAAAAATAAAATAATAAATATGTTTTGGGAATTTCACCACATATGAGGCGCTTATTTTGAAAGTTTCCTAAGTCTATTCAAGGGCAAAAGTATTTTCATAATAGAAATTGGCTTGTTGGAAATGATTAAAACTGGTCTGTTTTTACAGAAGGTTTATGTTGAAAAAAAATTATTGATGTCGGTCGAAAAATCGATTTTTATGGTACATAATGTGCATGACATTACTTATGCCCTTGAATGGACTTAGGCCACTTTCAAAATAACCGGCTCACATGTATTTAAAATTTATCTGTATATCCATTCATAGCTTTCTAAATTACCTTAAATATGATATATGTAAACTAAGCGTTGCCATATATAACTCAACCAAACACTGGGAATTATCCGTCCAAACTCTGAACAACATCTATGCAGATTCGAATAAGAGCGAGTGGCAATTCTAATACTAAAAAAAACTGACGATTTGTATAAGATTGGTTTAAACCAGTTCACCCCAATTTTATACAATACGATACTAACAGAGTTATTTAGAAGTTTTGTGGTATATTTCAGAGACATTTAATTTTTGAACGGCGATTACTAGACTGACTTAACCTATTTAACGATATAAAGTAAAAATAAAAAAATTAATTATTAAGAAAAAAATATTTCTTTTTTTATTTCAGGTGTGGTGTAAATCGCCTAAGTCACCAAGATGAGTTATATGCCTTCGCAGAATCGCACGAGTAAGTATTTCTTCCAGTTTTTAATATTTTTTTGATATAGTGGTATGTAATCGCATAAGGTGTTTGAATTTCAATGACCTTTACAAACTTTAGATTCATTATATCGCTAGATTTTTGAACGCATTGAGGCGTGTTATATGTAAATCTAAAATAATTTTTAAAGTTTAAGTTAAGCTACTTGAGGTTGAAATTGACTGAGGACCGGATTCGCAGTCATTAGTTTACTAATGAGACGGGCTTAACCAACAATATTTTATTTTATAAAATAAAAATTTTTTCTAGAACATATGATTCCCCATAAAAAAGACCTTTTGCACTTTTTATCGTGCTATTCACCGTTCATGAGTTATAGCAATTTGAAAATTAACAAAATTGTATATATCCGTCAAAAGAAATACGGCCATTAGTTAAACATGCCATTGGTTAACCATTAGTTAACCAACAGCTGATGCTTAAGAAATACAACTATTTTTGTGAAAATTTTAAAAAATTTTTCAGACAGAAATCTTTGAGCCCGTATGTTTTCCAAAGGAAAAAGAATTTCGTACAAGATTTCCACAAATTTAGCCGTGCTTTTGTTGATTATTTTAGTTAACCGAAACACTTAGTATGAAACATTAGTTAAACTCTTGTCACCATTTTAATTTACTAATTGTTTAACTAATGACTGCGGATCCGGGAATAAATGGCTTGAAAGGGTGAACGCTCTTACTTCGTTTATTTCTCTTTGTCTTCAGACAGATCAAGCCATTATTCTTGCGATTAACACCTTCACTTTGTTAACGTTAAATGTTAGAATAATATCTCAATATAATTGAAATTGGGTTTTGAAGTGGTACTTTCAAGTAATTTTATGGCTGAAAGTTACCTTGTCTTGTAATATCGCTTCAAAAATAGTGAAAACGGTGTTTTTGCACTTTTAGACGAGGATATCTTGGAATCCTGATGTGATATAGCAATTATGTTGGCCGGATACGGATTCAGCATCAAAAATCAGATCGAAATTGACATCTTGTTCCGGTTTACTGTTTTTTACAATTTGATATACATATGTAGTTGAAAAAGTATCAATTTGGTTTTCAATCTTAATTTTTTTCTCGATCAATTGCTATTGTTATGATACTAGTTTCGTAACTGATTTTGACGAAGAATAAGGCTGTATTCACTGTGACCATAATATTAAAATAGATTTAGACTTTGTCCACCGAAGCGGAAGCATTTTAGGTTCAATTCATATTAAATAAATATTTTAAAAATGCAAATATTTTTTTTTCATTATTAGGTTAAATTTAAATTCATTTTTGGTTCTAGGACAATTTAAGATACACCATAATTTTTCATCTTTATGCCGCTTTTTCTCTTGTCTCTTTTGCTTACTCAATTGAATATTTTTTTCAATGTATTTTACCATCGTTCGCTTAAAGCGAACAATAAAATCCATAAGTGCATAGGCGTTAGGCCAACAACTTTAAAATGAAGTGCAATTTTTTCTCTTAATTTTAAGAACCAACCGTCCTTTGACTTTGTTTGTAAGCGCACGTTCATGGGCGTTACTGTGTTGATATTAAATCCCTTTGCTGTTTGAAATTTAAATTTTTTTATATAGCGCTCTCAAATAACAGCTTTGAAAGTGTAGGATTGCACAAATTGCTCAAACACGCTGCTGCGTATTCTAAGTGCACTTGAATGGTAGAGAGGAGAAAATTTTCATTCTCATGTTGCAATGCAAGGGTTGATTCGAGCAACTTTATTGTCAAAAGCCGTTCGATATATATTTTTTTTTTTTTGCGCTACTTATATGAGACTAATTTGCATATTTTCTTCGATGGTTATGGGAACCTATTGGAAATAATTACTTAAACTTTTTTTCGTTTGAACTGTGTCTCGCTTTATGTACGTATGTATGTACATCTGAATATAATTAATATGCAAATCTGGAATAGCGTTTTCATATATTTTCCTCGACTTCATATGACATATATAGCTCTCTGGGACAAGCACACACTTTTTTCATACAACTGTTTAGTATGTGCTGAATTATTCAAAGTCAAACATGTCGAAAACCCATTTTTCAGAGAATTTTCTAAGGAGCGACGACCACAGAGTTTTTCTATCTCGTATGGTTTTTGAGATATCATTACCTAAATGTTCAAAAAGCATAATTTCTTCGTGATTTTTGAATATAATTTACTATAATAGAGCTCAATATAAAGTTTCCGCCACACGTTTGCCATGCTATCAGAGCCAAAAATTGTAAAACTATGTTCGTTTGCGATTAAGACGCTGTTCCAAAAGTTTGAACCTGTGTGAGGTCCATAGCAAAGATAAGTGCTGTTTTTTTGCTTTTGAGGGGCTAGTTGAGCGTTCAAGTTGTGGTCTGAGTGTCGTGGGGGACAGTTTCCTTACTGCACAACTTGCTTTGCTATTGCTGAATCTCTGTGACTGACTTTTAATTTTTTTTACTGGTTATTTTTTTGTTGTAAAGAGTGTTCTAATAGTAGGTGTGGTATTTTTTTATCGATTAAAATCTGTATTATCGACCCTTGCCCGCCATATTTTGTGTCATTTTCATCGTGACAGTATAGGATTTTAGTTATGGATCGCTATACGAAGGAACAACGCATTGAAATCATCGAATTTCGGATCTTAAATTCCAAGTCGATGGTTCAAACGCTACGATCGTCCAGAAATGGGGTCGCAATCACCACATTAGTGAAACAGCCCTAGAATGGTTCAAAGCATTAACACTGGATCTCCTACGAAAGTTTGTATAAGTTGCTGAAGATTGCAGGTTAAAGTTGCATATACATATTTCCAATTTAAGAAACTAGCGTCGCTGAGATGATATCAATGTCTTGTTTTGCTAGGATTTTATCCTTTCACTTTAGGGAAACAACCTTAATTTTAGTTGCACTTTAAACCAGTGATGTCCAGTGGTGTCTATGCCCGCGGGCACTTGAGCTTTTGTGCTTAAAAGCTTTCCGTATACGTATTCAGTCACAGGTAAGCGTTCAACTGTGTCAGTAGTTGTGCAGATGAGAGTCACTTGCTTGCAGCTTATGGCATATTATATATAAATTGACAAATTGCACTAGTATTAAGTTTGGTCATCATTTAAATTTAAAGGGTATAAGGAACGGTGCCTTTTATGGGGTTTTATCAAATTTCCAATAAGAACTGTAGACTCTTACGAATAAAAAATATTGAAGAGTCTGCTCTATAATTTACTATAGTATTCAACTATTATTGTATACTCAAGTGCTCCTTTCATTTCTATAAATAATAACACCCCGCTTCCAAATCATATTAAAGTCACACAGCAGTTGTACATATTTGTGCTTGCATCTTTTATGCTCTAGAATTTTTTTGTTTTAATATTGTTTGCTTTGTTTATTTTTGCACTTTTGCTGTTTTTATCCTCACTTAGTGTCTCAAGTACTTGGTTTTTACTTCCACCATCAAGCAGCTAAAAACACATTTTCTACTAAGTGTTTCCTCATGTAATGCAGAACATCAACAAGAGTTACTCCCTTGGTATGGCTTAAATGTTATTAAAAATATTGATTTTTGTAATTTGTCATGATTCTATAATGCGCATTTTTTGAAGTAAATTTCAATCTTATGTTCACTTCCTTGATTCTCTTTTTTTTAATCATTCAAATGTAATGCAAGTCCTTGACGATTTGTTGTTGACATCTTGCCGCATATCAAGCCACCATTCAATGCACCCAATTGTTGAGTTTGTACACTGATAGCTACCCTTATAGCATTTCCAGCCATGGAATCGGAGTTGTAAAATAATGTATGCGAAGAATTTCGTATACATATTTAGAGTATATTAAATGTTTCATTTGTATGGTAAAATAAGTTTGTACATCCTAAAAATAAAAAAGATCTGATTTGTACGATGGCTTAATGAATAATAAATAAATAAACAAATCAAAATATGTGCATTAAATTATGTGTTAGGTCTTAGCAAATACATAAATGGGGTGTTTTGTTCCAAAAAGTGTGAATCCACTTAACTGACCAGAGCTACGACCTATTGAGAGGTATTGGGCCCTAATGAAATTCGATCTTCGAAAGAGTAAAAATACTGGAACATTTTTTTGTTTTAAAATTTAAGGTGTTCAACTTTTGATATGGATTTTGAACCGCTAAATTCGAATCTGCTATTTAGTTCTCCATAAGTTCTGTTAGTTTTGAAGATATTGTCCATTTAAGGTGGAAGATATAAATACGGTATGGAATGAACATCTTAAATTTTAAAACAAAAAATTTTTTTCATATTCAGGACCACTTTTCGGTTTTAAAAATGGTTTGGGATGCAACAAGCATTCTCTGAAATTGGCCAAATTTTACGTAGTGCCGCGGGAGGACAATTGCAAGCAAATTTTTGTTTTTTTTTGTTTAAGACCTAACAGAACATTGTTAAATTGGCCCTAAATCATATTGAAGAATTTGAATTCTTTTACAACTTTGTCAACTACCAGCTATCCTTTGTACAGTCGTACGTCATGTCATGCTTTGTCACTTGTTCTCCTCTTGTTACTCGCATTTTTTTTTTTTTTGTTGCTTTGAATGATTTTATGAATGTGAAAATAATGGTTTTGATGCCCTGTGGTGCTTTTCTTCATTTCATTTTTTGTTTAATATTTTTTCTTTCACTTTAAATTAACGCTTTGACTCTTGTTTCTAGTTTTGATGCCACATTAAAGTTTTCTGTTTAAAAGTCATTGTTTCTTAAAGCTTTTTTAAAAACACATTTGTTTATAAAAGTTACAATTTTTTTGTGATAATAACAATATTAGTATAATTGATATTTATATATGTAGGTTAAGCAAATTATATAGTGACACGTAAAAGGGATGGGACTTGCGTTCAATGATTATATTAATAAATTAAGGATTGAGGCTGAGCATCTTAGTTTTTCGCTTAAAAAGATGGTAGCATACATAAAATGTCAAAATTTGAAGTATAACGCTGAAATAATAATCCGCAAAAATATATGAGCAAAATTTATAGACAAAAAGCTTGTTTCATAAATCTAATTTTAAAGACCGTACTTCATTTGTTTGTGAAAGGACTATACTTTGTATAGCTATATGTTAATAGGCAGCATTCATCCTTCTGTAGGTGATATCTGAAAGTCAAAATCGATTAATTAGTGCCTTTAATTTTTTGGTGATATTTTAAATCTACCTCTAAGTAATGACATTTTATCATACTTCATATTGGCTCCCGGAAATAATGTCAATGGAAATAACGCTAGAAAATTTTTTAAAAATAAAGCTGATTGTGCTTTTTTTGTATGGGGGGTGCAATACCGCCTTATTCAATTTCCCCCAATTTTTGTAAGGCGGAAGGTGAACGTAGTATACTCTTGTTTACAAAGTTTTGTAATAATAATTGCTAAAGGTGCAGAGATATCACGGCGTGCTTGAACCAAGTTTAAATAAAAGTTTCTTGCATATGAGTTTTTTGACTGAATTATGTTACGTAATAACTTCACGAATCAAATGATCCCAAAATTAAAAAAATCGAATGGACCTTTTTTGAAATAAGGCTAGCCTTAAGCAATAACTATAAAAAGTTAATACAACACAAAATTTAAAATATTTGTAACATTTTGCAAACCATTTTTTCTAAACTAATTTGAGGTCGCTGAACACGAAAAACGCATTTATTTTTTTTTCCTTGGGGTCGTTCCCAAGTTATTCGATAATTTATAATTTCGAGGTTATAGTGCAATAAGGAAGATGTGAGAATTTTCGAAATGTTCGGCCTGAGTCAGCAGATCCAATTTTTCAGCCTCCAAATAGGACACCCTACACTTATTGAACACTTTAAAGATGATTTAAGTAACTTCTAATCATTCTCTGTAGAAGAACATTGCGGATTGTATCAAAAATATTAATTTTTGAAAGAAATCAAAATTTCCCTATTGCACTAAAACCTTAATATCTTTTGCAAATTTCATTCGATTTTGCTCAACATAGGCTCAAAATGTTTGCAACTATATGCGCCATTAAATAACATTTCTAAAAATAATTATTTAAAAAAAAATATGTGCCAAAAACAAAGTGTTTCATATGAAGTTGATGTGAAAAATTTTAAAAATTTTTGAAATATCAAGCTTTTTCCTGCTATAACTCAGTCAATTTTGTTCGAAGCATAATTATTGGTATACTTGTTAAAAGCGCCATTAGTCACTCTTTGTAAACGTGGAAAAATAAAATTGATCGGACTTGGCGTCATAGAAATATATTGATGTATATGAAGCTATAATCTCGAAAATATAAATTATCGAATAACTCGGGAACGACCCCAATGAAAAAAAAAAAATAAATGTGTTTTTCGTGTTCAGCGACCTCAAACTAGTTTAGAAAAAATGGTTTGCAAAATGTTACAAATATTTTTAATTTTGTGTTGTATTAACTTTTTATAGTTATTGCTTAAGGCTAGCCTTATTTCAAAAAAGGCCCATTCGATTTTTTTAATTTTGGGATCATTTGATTCGTGGAGTTATTACGTAACATAATTCAGTCAAAAAACTCATATGCAAGAAACTTTTATTTAAACTTGGTTCAAGCACGCCGTGATATAGCTATTGAAGTGTTTTTTGTATCGGGGGTACAACGTCCCTTTTTTCAATTTCCTCCAATTTTTGCAGTATGTTTGATGAACGCAGTATAGTCCTATATGTAAAGTTTTGTAATAAAAACTATTGCAAGTGCAGAGATATTCCCCGGGAATATATTGGGTGTACAACTTAAAAACCGGAATTTTTTAGCGAAATTTGATGCTTTATTGTGGAAAAATGTTACAATATATTTTAATCAAAGTATTGTCCATTGGAAGCTACAACATTTCCCCATCTTTCAGGCAATTTATGAATTCCATCCCAAAAAAATTGCGCCGGCCAAAAATGAATCTATCCAATTTTCGATATCTTGAACTTAAGTGAAGCGTATTCCTGATTGGGCATTCTGCATCGATCGGAACAAATGGTAGTCTGATGGTGCAAGGTCTGGGCTATAAAGCGTGTGAGGCAAAATTTCCCATCCGTTGTTTTCCAGGTAATTTTTGACTGGGGCAGCAATATGTGGCCGAGCGTTGTCATGATGAAAAATTATTGCTTCGTGTCTGGTCGCATTTTCCGGGCGTTTTTCGATGATGGCACGCTTCAAACGTATTAATTGTGTTCGATAGAGGTCACCTGTGAGCATTACAGAGCATTACCTTGGCACCATGGATATTTGCCTTTGGCTGGGAAGGTCCTGGTTATCCGGGCTTCATATATGAATGTTTGCGTTTCGGGTTGTCGTAATGGATCCATTTTTCATCCCCAGTCACGATCCGATGCAAAAATGACTTTTGGCAGTAGTTTTCTTTGCATAAAAATGACCCAACAGAACCTCCCGCAAATGCTGTCTTTTTCTCCAATTTTCGAAGTTATTCATCGTGAAAAATAATAATGATGCACACAAGATAAAATTGTTTTGTTGACTGATTTTGACAGCTGTCAAATGTACCTTCAAAATGACATATATATAAAGTTCGAGCTTTCACGATATTTGTTAGTAGGGTAAGCTGGGGTACATTTGACACCGGGGCACATTTGACTTTGCAATTTTCGGTGTGAACACGCCTTTCGAACCAAAAACCTGAAATGCAGAAACATAACTAATTAGAGTGGAAGCAACGTAATGAACTTTGGTAGTTCTCTTTCAACTTCTCCCGCGCTAATACGCTTTTTTAACTTTTTGTGTATTTTTTTGTAATTTTTGACATCTTGTTCGTAAGGGTTTTGCAAATAAAGTTGTATTGTTTTTTGGAAGTAAGTATGAAAATTTGGTAGCACTAACCTTTACAATTAATAGAATAAAAGTGTTTTTTATCAAGGCCAAATAGTTTAAATTTTAAAATATTTTTAATTCTTCAAGAGATATTGGGGCACATTTGACTTTTGTCGAAAGGGCACATTTGACGTTCGTCCAGACATATGTGTTTGTGTATTTTAGAAGATTTTCTAGTGTTATCTTTTAAAGATATGGTATACTATTATAAAATGAAGACGAACAGACGCGATGGCGATGAAAAAAAAGTTAAATTCGCTATTTCTAATATCGGGAACCAGAGAGAAACTCCGACTTCCGACACAGAATCCATTTCATTTGATTTAATATAATTTGTTACCTTTGTTTTATCTACAATTCAAGATTTTTAATTGGTGCTTTCCAGGACCTCTACCACTTATTTTAATTTGAAAATCTGGATGGATGATTTCCCGAAGTAAACATATTGACATCAAAGTTCTTCATGTATGCGAAGTTTTTAATAATTATCAAATTGACTGGAAGTATTCCCCATCATCATGTGAAAGCGCTGCAGATATCTTGACGATGGTGTTACCCAAAATCCAGACCAAAGAAATTTCCATCAAACTGGCTCTTACCTAACATTTTATGTTGATGTTCTCATTAGGGGTGTTGTTGGAAATTGTACATTATACTTATATATTGTCCTTGGGAAATTTGGCGAAAAATTCAAAAACCCATTTTTTATGTGGGAGATATTGTAGAAGTAATTAGCTATACTTGATACAAGATCAGTTATTTGAGAAGAGTTTCACCATTAAATTGGGTTTTTATAAAACCGGAAGTGGAAGATGTTTGCCTGACTTTGAAGAGTGTAATTGAGTTTAAATTACCAACTCCAGCAAATCCAGCCTCAACTTCACGTTCACGCACTAATATATAAAATGAAAAAAATATATGTTTTGTTTAATGTTTCTGTGTTATTTTTGTGAGTGTCAAATGTGCCCCTTGCAATGTCAAATGTGCCCCGTACCTGGGGCAGATTTGACAAAATGACTTTTTTTGAAAAAATTTAAAAAAGGACTCTTAATGCAGTTTTTTTGAAATTTTTTTTTCTTGGTTTTCATCATAAATAATCAATGTTTCAGAAACAGTAAAGAGTATTAAGATCGTGTAATAATTTTCAAAGATACAGGTCTTTGAAAATTTAGTGTCAAATGTGCCCCAGTCTCCCCTACGGACATCCACCGTCAAATTCCGGTTTTTAAGTTGTACACCCAATATATTCACGAAAACCCCCATAGAATTTTGTTAATTTTTTCGTATGGGGGCTATCCCCACCAAAATCACTACGCCATAAGCATTTAGAATTTTTCACTTCTGGATTGTATGAAACAGTGCACTGTGCAAAGCCAGAAAAATATCCATACAAAATTGTGGCGTTATATCCTTTTTTTTCGGAAATAAACTCAAAAACTTTTCTGGCGTTTTTTACAATAATTATTGCTTACTAAGTACAAATTCCGATCTGCATTTTTGTTCTTTAGTTTTTTTTATTAAAACATTTATTCAAAAGCACAAGTATTAATTCTCCATTTTTGTATTTTTCTTTAGTGTCGCATAACAACCAATACAATCCACCCGATCTACCAATGGTCTCTACAAAGGAACAAACGTTGATGTGGCAACAAAATTCCTATTTAGGGGATTCTGGTATACATTCGGGTGCAGTTACCCAAGTACCATCGCTTACCGGTAAAGAAGATGAAGAAATGGAAGGTGATCCCTTAATGTTTGATTTGGATACGGGATTTCCGCAAAATTTTACGCAGGATCAAGTTGATGACATGAATCAACAATTAAGCCAAACACGTTCACAGCGTGTGCGTGCCGCTATGTTTCCAGAAACATTAGAAGAAGGTATCGAAATACCATCAACACAATTTGATCCACAGCAACCCACTGCTGTACAACGTCTCTCTGAGCCATCTCAAATGTTAAAACATGCCGTTGTCAATTTAATAAATTACCAAGACGATGCTGAGCTTGCCACACGTGCAATTCCTGAACTCATTAAGTTACTTAATGACGAAGATCAAGTAGTCGTATCACAAGCTGCAATGATGGTACATCAATTGTCAAAGAAGGAAGCTTCACGTCACGCTATCATGAATAGTCCCCAAATGGTGGCTGCTTTGGTTCGTGCTATATCAAATAGCAATGATTTGGAAAGTACTAAGGCTGCAGTTGGTACATTGCATAATCTCTCGCATCATCGTCAAGGTCTATTAGCAATTTTCAAAAGTGGTGGCATTCCAGCGTTGGTAAAGCTGCTTTCATCTCCAGTTGAAAGTGTGCTATTTTATGCTATTACCACTTTACACAATTTGCTTCTACATCAAGATGGCTCCAAAATGGCAGTACGTTTGGCTGGTGGCCTACAAAAAATGGTTACACTTTTACAACGCAACAACGTCAAATTTTTAGCAATTGTCACCGATTGCTTGCAAATATTGGCTTATGGCAACCAAGAGAGTAAATTGATCATACTCGCATCTGGAGGTCCGAATGAATTGGTACGCATTATGCGTTCTTATGACTATGAGAAGCTATTATGGACTACTTCACGTGTACTAAAAGTACTCTCCGTATGCTCCAGTAATAAGCCGGCAATTGTAGATGCTGGTGGCATGCAGGCATTGGCCATGCACTTGGGCAATCCATCACCACGTCTTGTACAAAACTGTCTATGGACCTTACGCAATCTTTCTGATGCCGCAACTAAAGTTGAGGGACTTGAGGCTTTGTTGCAATCACTTGTACAAGTACTTGCTTCGACTGATGTTAATGTGGTCACTTGTGCTGCTGGAATTCTGTCTAATTTGACTTGTAACAATCAACGTAATAAAGCTACAGTTTGTCAAGTGGGTGGAGTTGACGCTCTTGTGCGCACAATTATTAATGCCGGTGATCGTGAAGAGATAACTGAGCCAGCTGTTTGTGCTTTGAGGCATTTAACATCACGTCATGTTGATTCGGAGTTAGCTCAAAATGCTGTACGTTGCAATTATGGTTTGTCAGTAATTGTTAAACTACTGCATCCACCATCACGTTGGCCACTAATTAAAGCCGTCATTGGATTGATTCGTAATTTGGCATTGTGCCCAGCCAATCATGCACCATTACGTGAACATGGTGCCATACATCATTTAGTAAGATTGTTGATGCGCGCTTTCCAGGATACTGAAAGGGTGAGTTAAAAACACTAATTTAAAATGAACCTTTTTTTAAAAACATAAATGATTACATCATTTGTAGCAACGTTCATCTGTGGCCACCACTGGGTCTCAACAACCTTCAGCATATGCAGATGGTGTTCGTATGGAGGAGATTGTTGAAGGAACTGTCGGAGCTTTGCATATCTTAGCTCGAGAATCACAGAATCGAGCTCTCATACGTCAACAATCGGTCATACCGATATTTGTTCGTTTGTTATTTAACGAAATCGAAAATATTCAGGTGAATATTGTTATCCTTAATAAACGATTATATTACTAGTATGGTTTTATTTTTTTCTTCAGCGTGTTGCTGCTGGTGTTCTTTGTGAATTAGCTGCTGACAAGGAAGGCGCTGAAATAATTGAACAAGAGGGCGCAACAGGACCTCTAACCGATCTTTTACATTCACGCAACGAAGGTGTTGCAACTTATGCAGCAGCGGTTCTTTTCCGTATGAGCGAGGATAAACCACAAGATTATAAAAAACGTCTTTCAATTGAATTAACTAATTCGCTTTTGCGTGAAGACAACAACATATGGAATGGTGATTTAGGAATGGGCCCAGATTTACAGGTAAATAATTTATTAATTTTAAAAACGACAGGTTCAAGACAATTTTTGTAAATGATTAAGTAAAATTTGTTTGTTACTGTAGACAAGTCTTAAAAAAAGGGTCCTTATTTAACAAGTGTAAATATAAGTTGGAAGTTGCTTTGTTAAATTAATTTCCATTTCAACCGATTTTTTTTTTAAATTTTGTTTTAGTTTTTTTTTTACATAAATATTTTCGTCAAGGAAGCAAATCAAATCTTTCATCTGTAGCTTTAAGCAATGAAATTATATACGAATTTTATCTGACATTAAGACATTAAGCTTACTTTATTTAATAGACAGTTATATTTTATCAATTGCGTAAATTTAAGAATAGCAAAATATTTCAATAGTTTTCTCACAGTAATTTTATTTAAACACTAAAATGTTGTTAATTTTGTTTTGCTACTTTATTTTTTCACTACATTTTTTTGTTATTAATAATTTTGTTTTTGTTTTCTTTTTTTTTATTCTTTTCTTATCAACAACAATTTGCAAATATATCAACAACTTATAATAAAATAATAAAACACCAATGTCACAAAAAAAAAAAAAAAACCTAATATCACAAATGTTCCTGGCGAATATTTTACTTTATATCACACTTCGGTTTTACCACCAAATCAATGAATGAATCACACTATTTAAATGTCATCCTTTCATCCGAAAATCCAATCCATTTGATGTTCACTTATGAATCAATCGACCCTATAATCCTTAATGAATCCTAACTACTTTGAATTTTTGATTTGATTGGAAATTAGGATATGCTTGGGCCAGAACAAGCATATGAAGGCTTATATGGGCAAGGCCCACCGAGTGTACACAGCTCACATGGAGGTCGAGCATTCCAACAAGGTATGTATGCGTTTTATAAACACAGTTTCTTAACGTACAACAAAAGGAACAGCATGTAGATTAACATAAAAATTAAAAGAAAAAAAGAGTTACAGTTAATATTAAATATTTTAAAATAAAATTTAAATTAAAGTTATAAATAACATTTTGCTGCTTCTAAAGGTCTTAAACGTTTTTCTACTCCCCCAATCACAATGTGTTCCCCAACAAAATATAAACATATTACACAAAATATCATCACATCTTAGCGCAATTTTAAAATGTTCGTATTTTTGAAAAATCATAAAAATTATATATATTTACACAAAAAAAAAAAAAAGATTTGGTGTTTAAAAATTGCACAAAATACAGAATAATTCGGCATTATATCTTAAGGTTGCTATTACAACTAGTTTCCTACATTTATGATGTTTTGAGTTAAGTTTGCAGAAAAAAAAACTTTGTATAATCTAGACGGTCTTTTAAAACTTGATACAAAAAACCCTTTTTAAAAACATTAAACTTTTTTCTCAAAACATTAAATATGTAGATATCCAGTTCTAGTAGCAGCCCCACGATATATTTAGATTTTTTGTTAAATTTGAAGCCATTCAGCCAATTCAGCTTTATCAACTGGCTTGCATTACGACAACAAATGGCATATTTGCATAAATAGTATTTTGTTCTGTTCAATTCCTCGTTGATATACATATAATACTAGTAGAGGAAATAATGGACACTGATACCAGCAGATTAATGTTAGTAAGTTTTTATCACGAATATGTGACGTGGTCTGACAAACCATGCTTAATTTGCCACAGTAAAATGTCTTGACTGCAATTGCAAAAATTTCTTTTTTGTTTTTATGCGTTTAGCTTTGGAATAAGTGGAATTATGGACCCACCGGTTAATCGTATCTGAACATTTTACAATCGATTTTAAGTCTATTATCAAATTCAAAATACCCCAGTGAAGTGATATTCAAAGAAACCGAACTTAACTACAAATATAAGATAAAGTTTCTTTACAGATTTGAAATCTACACAATAAACCTTAAAGAAATGGAAATTTTCGTTTCTTAACTCGTTTTTCACATTTCAGGAAAAGCAAACTTTGAACTACGATAGCTATAATTTTTAGTTTTTCATGTTATAATTTCAAAATGTTATTACTCCTCAATCAATCTTCCGAATTTACCGGTGACGAAGTGTCTTTTTATTCAAAATAATATAAACATTCTCTTAGGCTCGGATTCACTGTCACTAGTTAACTAATGACACGATTTAAACCACTAACAATTTATTTTCAGTCACTGGTTAACCATTAGTTAAACCCCCAATTTTCATTAGTTAACCAACAGCTGATGCTGAAGAAATAGAATCCACATTAGTTGTGAAAATTCTTAAAATGTTTTCAGACATAGAAAATTTTGAGTCTGATATCGAAACGACGCAGATATTAACGAAATTAGAAATTATGTGGTTGATCGTCGCCAAAAAGTTTTTGAAATTGTTCGCATTTTTTCCAAAGCTACGACGCCAAGAAATTTTGTGACAGATTTCGCTTGAGAAAGGAATGCATACGATTGAAAAGCAAAGCAAAATGCACAGACAAAATCCACTCATTTAGCCGTGCTGCCATATTTTTTTCTAGTTCATTGTTTTAGTTAACCAAAACACTATAAATATGAAACATTAGTTAAACTCTTGTAACCATTTTAGTTAACTAATGATTGAATCCGGTCGTTAGAAAATGTAAAAAAAAACTGAAAAGATGTAGTTCCTTTTTCTGTGGAACATCACATATAACTTTTTGTTATGGACTGCAGATTTAGATTATGTCTCTTGCATATTTGATTAATAAGTAAACCTTTTTTTATATTAAATAAGGTCAAAAGACACATCTGTAAAAGACTTAAAAATTTTCGACCTAGAACATTAGTTTTTGCACCAAATTCAAAACATTATCATTATCATAATCATTCACACTGTATGTTTCATTTTATATCAATAACAATCTTATGACTATTATTGATTCATTGTTAGTTTAACCACTTCCCAACTTGTTGCCATGTATTGAATTGAAGAGATTTTGTTAAACCTTTTGAATTCATATCCGTCCAAGTGTTTTTTATGTGAAAACTATTGAAAATTGATTTAATTATTTAAATAATAATAAGTTGGTGCCAAAACGGTCAATACAAACATGTAAAGACTTTGAAATTGCCTGTTAAAAATTATGCGCTGATTTTATGGAGAAAAAAATGGATCAAGTCTATGCAACGATTTAATTTTTTCAGTAGTGCGTCAATTGCTCAGTCTTTACAGATAGTATTGATAATTTTTGGTTACACTTATGGATAGTTAGTTTGCAGAAAAAAAAAATCGAAAATATTTTGAAATTTTCAATGTCACAAAATATGTATGTATAATCTGTACATTTATTTTTGTTTTGCTTAAGAACAATATTCGATAATTGTAATTTATATTTCCCATTTTTTTTTTTATTAATATTTTTGTTTTAGTTTTATTGTTTATTTTTTTGTATCGATACATTAGGTTCAATTACGCGTATATGTTAATATTGTCTAATATAAGTTGGATGGAATAAACTGAGAGCTTATCATCTATTAATTCATATCATTTAACCGCATAGTCATTCATTATGTCTCACAAAAACACAATATAAAGACGTACCTTTAACAATAAAGATCACAGTCAAATGTCTGGTACAGTCTTATGGAACCAAGTAGACTAGTAGAAAGCTTTTAAAAATTAATAATTTTTTTTTTTCATACAAAATTGTTGCTTATTTTTATGCAATCCTCAAATTGTACAAAATTTAACATATATTGTTATTTTTCTTTCTTTCTCTTTTTTTACGTACTACGCTCGCAAACATAATATGGAAATTATTAACTAATAAAACAAATATAATAATTTTAGCTAAGCCAGCCTAACATATATCACCACTAATTCAAAATTTAACCTCCGATAATTGAACTTTGCAACCGAACAGTTTTGTCGAAATTTTAGAGTTTTTAAATCTTAAAAGAAAATCTCAAAAAACCTAAAAAAAAATTAAAAATAAAAAAATAAAAATAATTGTTTACAATATGTGTACTCAAAAATTTCAGATATACATAGATATCTACCGATATCAGACAGCATTTTTTTTTTTCTTTTTTGTCATTAAAAAGTAGAGATCTCGTAATCGTACTTTTAATATTAATAATAACCTTACGTATGAAGCTAAATTATGCGTTAGTTTTGTGCAAGCAAAGCAAGGTGCGCACGCCGTGAATATTCGCAACTAAATTTAGGTGATTATTAATATAACATTTTTTAATTGTTGTAAGCTTTTAAAAAAACAATTTCTTTTCGTTCAGCGTACTTATTTCAGTTAATCACATTTTTTTTTAGCTAAATTTAACTTTTTTTTTTTCTTAAATATAAATTTCCCTTTTTAAATACAAAAACATTCTCATTTTTGCAAACAATTCAATACTATAAGTGTTAATTTTTTTATGTTTTAGGTGCATGATTTTCTTAATATTAAATAAATAGTATTGGTTTTGCTTTTAATTTCACTTTTCGCAAAATTTCGTAGTTGATCCTGTTGTGAGTGCGTTTCTAACTCGTAAAATCTATTACAATATATTCAGAACGCAATTTCAAGATAAACGAAGATGCAAAGATGCACTGGAGCAATTTTTTGCAGTTTGTATTAGCCGTAGACGGTAGCTTTGACGAATTTAGAAGTTGAACAGCAGCGTAATTCAACCAAAAAATCTATTTATACCCCTTCGCTTCCGTATGAGAAGAGATGTATACAGATTTTTTGGTTGAATTACGCTGCCGTTCTACTTCTAAATTCGTCAAAGCTACCGTCTATGGCCAATACAAACTCCAAAAAACTGCTCCAGTGCTAAATTACATTTCCTTTGCTAACGTAACCTTAAATTTGAAAACAAACGTTTAACGATCACAGAAACGAGAAAGAGAAAACAACATTTTTTATAAATGCTCGGGAACTATATATAATTTAGTTTCGACATTTCGTTTTTGATGTTTTGTATCAGTTCCCTCAGTAAGGAACTTGAAAAGTATGTACCTTTCGTACTAGAGTTGTGTGATAAATACCACTGGCTCTGATAAAAAAGAACATCTTTATGTGTAAAATTTATAGTATTTTTGTAATTAGTATTCTTTTAACTCTACCTTTAGCCTAACGTTTTTTTTTATTTTGCTTCCCATTTACAAAAATACTATGCAATATGGCTCATTGTATGAGGCAACATTTTTTCCGTCGATCCGAGCCATTGACCGTTGTCTAAAGCAAACAATTTGATTTGTAAAAAAGTAAAAGTAAAACGTCTTAAAAACTTGTTAAAAAAGCTTTAATATCACATCGAAATGTCATCAAAAAGTTTTCTAACTGAAATGAGGTGTTGCTTGCAAAAACATCATAAATCGACTGCGTTCTTGCACCGATAGGAAATGACACTCAATGAAAAAACGCCAAAAAAAAAAAATAACGCCTACAATATGAAATAACGTCCAAAAACTTTATTTCCGAAATGAATATAGCCTAAATTTAGGCGTTAAGAAATAACGCCCAAAAAAAAAAAAAAACAAAATAACGCCTTTATTTCGTTTTTTTTTTTTTTTTTTGGGCACTGCACAGTGTCTCCTTTTAATGCTCTAGACGTGATAAATTCAAAATCTTAATTTAAAATTTCTTGTATGCAGAAGTGTTTAAATATGTCCACTTACCTTCAAAAATTTAATTTTATGTTCTTCGGCTAACATTCAGTACATATATTTGCACTTCAAAGTTGACATTTTGAATATAATAAAATTTAAAAAATTTTAGTTTCGGCAAGCGCTTCAACTTTTTTATGGTAATTTTTCGATTGGCTCGATGTATAAGCTTTCCAAAAATATATGTATATTGTTTATATTTATACAGCTTGCATAGTGGTGCGAGATGGCCATTTTTAGAAAACTTGTAGTTTTTTATTGATGGCACGTGAGGTTTAAATCCTCGCACTTTCTCGCAAAAAAATATCGCCATACTATGAAAATTGTACCAGATTCTATAATAGCTTCACTAGGTGCAAAAGTATTACATTGCAACTGTTTTCTGTGTGGGGGGTGCAGCGACCCCTCTTTTAATTTTTCCTATGTTGTTTAAAAGATATCACGTACATCCATATACCAAATTTTATAATGATAAAGGTACATGAATAGAGTATTTTAAGTATTTTTGTATAGGGGTGCAAAGCTTCCATATTTTAACCAGGGGGAACAAGGGGGCCCGGCCCCCTAAAATTTTGCGCCCCCTAACATTTTTCGCCACCTAAAATTTTGCGTGCGTGCCCCACTACAGTTTTTTGAGAAACGTGTAAATTTTTTTAAAAATATCATGTATAGCCCCCCCCTGTGCCCTCCCTAGGATATACTTCTGGTTACGGTCCTAATTTTAACCCCTCACTTTTCGTTTGGTATTTTGTAAATAAAAGACACGTTCCCAATAAAAAGTTTTGTAATAATAACTGCTACAAATGTAGAGCACGGTGCTTGTGGGAGAATTTAAATCAAATTTTGATGTACCTCGGATTTTTTTGTAAATTCTTATCCAAAAAAATGTACACGTATTCCTTGAACAATTCTAAGCATTTTATGCCATGTACACTTTTTTCGTAAGATGCCTTCCTCTTGAGTAAAAAAGCGTTTTTCCTATCACAGGGCTTTTTATCGTTTTTTTAAAAAAGCGCCACCTCTATAATTTTATTTTTTGCATAGAATAACTTTATTTGACATCTATAATAAGAATTTACAAAAAAATCCGAGCTACATCAAAATTTGATTTAAATTCTCCCACAAGCACCGTGAGAGATATAGCAATTGAATTGTTTTTTTTTTTTTTTTTTTTTGTTATGAAGGGTACAATACCCCCTTGTTAAATTTCGTACAATTTTTCCAGAGTGTTTAGTGAACGCAGTATACTTCTGTATACAAAGTTTTGCTGTAATAACTGCTGCAGGTGCAGAGATATAGCGTTTTGTTAATTTTTTATCGTATGAAAGCTTTGCTTGCATTATCTTTATGAAAGAGTTGTTAGTTTAATAGTTGTTCTATTAAGATGGCTTTCAATCACACAAATAGTTTGAAAAATTAAGCAAAATCTCTAAGGTGGCGATGTATTCTTTGAAAAGTTAATACAAATTATTGTATGTACGTACTTGATATCTCTGCTAGAATTTCAATGACAGAGTTTAGTGAGTTCAAGGATCTATTTGCAGTGAGAAAAATTTCTTTATTATTTACACAAACCATTTTTATTTAGAAGCATAAGCCTACTTCAGCAAGTTATTTCTTACATATGTTTTAATTTGTTGGCATGAATATTTGAAAAAAAAAAGTTTTCCTTTATTTTGATTGCGATTAAAAAGCATGCAAAACAATTATATATAAATTTATTTATATTATTTACATTTTTTATTTTATATTTTATATTTTACATATTTAAATCGAAACTAATAACTATATTATTTTTAAATAATGTATACAGGATATGATACTCTACCAATAGACTCCATGCAGGGTCTTGAAATCAGTAGTCCAGTAGGCGGAGGAGCTCCACCAAGTGGTGCACCAACATCACCCTATTCTATGGATATGGATGTTGGTGAAATTGGCGCTGGTGAATTGAATTTTGATTTAGACGCTATGCCAACGCCACCAAATGATAACAACAATTTAGCTGCTTGGTATGACACTGACTGTTAAATCATTAAGTTGTGATCAGTGAATAAATTTAAAAAAAAAAAATACACACTTACGTCTTCTTTGCTGCTGCAGCTGCTGCATTACTACAATAAGATCAAAATTATTTTACAAAAAAAAAAAATCAATTTATTTTCGTCTTATGTTTTTTAATCATAAAATTACGGACAACGTATTGCCTTTTTTATTTCAATTTTATTTGAATTAGTTTTAAGAAAAAAAAAAATCAATTACCAAACTAATGGCAGACTAGTTAAGGTAAATACGAATTTTAAAATTTTTGTGCAAAATCCTTTTACACATTTATGCATTAAAATTATGCAATATGAATCAATTTAAAGCTATACCATTTAAGCTGACTATAATATACATATAATATCTACAGGAATCGATCCGAATAAAAAAAATAAATCGCTCTGAATAACGATAATTTTTCTAAAGTCAATCGTTTCATGACCTTAAAATAACCTAAATTATTTAAACGTTTTCCTTTAATTGAACTTCGAACTTAAATAGAGATTATCCTTTAAATTAAAAAAAAAAAAATTATCTGCTAGAAAACTGATTTCAAAAGTTATATTTCCTTTAACTAGTTTGTTATAGTGAAAAAAAAAAAAAAAAAACAAAAAATACATACATGCATATACTACATATTTTAATACTTTATAAAAAAAACTACACTGACGTTAACACATAAGAGACACCTTTTATTTACACAAAAATTATTTTCCATTTTTTAAAATTATTAATCACGTACATATTTTTTTTAAAACAGCCATTTTATGTTGTAATTTGTTTTAATTTAAAAATCTGGAATTACTTTTTTCATAAAAATATGTTAAAAATAATCAAAAGTTTGTACAGGCTACTGTTGAAAACGATAAAAATTGCAGTTTATAACCGTAAGCTTAACTTTCTGTTTGTAAACTGAAAAGAGATAAATGGTATTAGTAATGCAAGCTTAAAATAAACATAAATATATACAGTGAAAATTACAGGGTATGTTTTTAATTAGTAAGTAAATACATTTTTACAACTATTCGCATTTAAAAATAAAAATTAAATTTAAATACGCGTCTGTATCAATTTCAATATCAAAGGAAATCAATAGCGAAACTGCTTCAAACTCAAATGTTATTCAAAAATTTAAATTAATACCAACAATTAAAAAAAAAAAAACACATGCAATAAAAAATGTTACAATTTAACATAGAATTTACATATGTATCCAAGCAAAGTATTAAAAAAGTTTTCAGCATTCATATAAGAATGGGTATTTTATAATTGGCAACTCAAATATAAAGTAAACATTACTATAAATTAAATCACATAATAAAGGAAGTGTTTTAAATAAAAACTTGTTTTTGTATAATTTTATACAGGCGTATTATGTTGATTAAGTAGGAGGTGTTTGGCTTTTGAGTTTTTAATATGTAGTAAAATAATTTGTCGAAAAGTCAGACAAAAGAATAATTTTTACCTTCAGCGCCACCTGCCCGCTTCCCTAGGAATATGTTTGTTTTTTTTTTTTATTTCATTTGCTACAAGTTTTCCGAAGAAACCCTACAGAATTTCCAATAGTTTCGAAGATATAGAGCGTTGATTCGCGCCTCCTGCCACACTGCTTCAAAAATTGTATGTATCATTGGAAAGTTAATTTCATTCCCTACAATTCATTGATAGTCCGCCTTCGAAATTCTTCGTTTTGACTATAAAGTCTTTGGGTAACCTTCGGATGTCCAAGAAAACTATCCATTTAAGCTTGTTGATATTCTGCCACGGATGTTTTACCTTTAGTGTACCTAGTAACATTCAACTATGGCTTGTTTATAGTCCGCCATATATGTTTTTTCCTCTTGTATACCTGGATATTCTTCGTTTTGACTATGAAGACTTCGGAAAAAACCTCCCAATCCCTGAGCTTCACTCACTACTAAATTTTAAGGTCCATTGGCAGGATAGCTTCTGAGTGATAATGCTTCAGATACTTACGCAATTATTGATTCCCCATACAAACTTCCACCCCCTTTTCACGCACTTTAGAGATTAGGATCAATGATATGCTATGCTATGATATGTTCTTCTCAAAGTTTCAAACTATCTCCACACCAAATTTTATCTAAATCGCTTTAGCGGTTTAGGCGTAAAAAGTAACACACAAAGTTACTTTTGCACAATATTAATACGAATTTCATAGATTACTCCATGCGTTATCTTACTAAGAAGTACCAGTTTTGTGGGCGGTGTCACGCCTTTCAATAAGCTTTTTCAATCGTGCCTCATACTGACGTTTACCCTTGATAGTAAGTAATATCTTCCATGTTTTTGTCAAAATCATTGAAACCGTTTTCTACCAATATTAAACCAAATTATTCAGTTGTACAACAGTAGGTGGGGTGCTTTCGATGCCCTCTGTATTAAAATTCAGAATAGTATATTTTTGTAGGCGGTGCCATGTTCTTCAACGAGTTTTCCATATTTCCAGAAGTAAAATCTTCTAAATTTTGCATATTCGTGAAAAATGTCAAACCTCAACCAAAAAGGAACCCCTTAACACTGGCTTCAATTTATACATAAGATGTTATATTGTTATATCAAGAGTCAGCTATCAAACCTCCTGAAATCTGTATATTAAAAATTCAATAAACGACAACACTGCTAGCAAAATGTTTTGCAACTATTTACATCGTATTGTACAACAATTGCATCAATCACATATCGAATGATAAGGGGTGTAAAAATGTCCTCATTCAAAAAAGCACAAATGAAGCTAAGGTCCTGTAAAAATTAGGTCCGTTCCAGAAGTTTTTTAGTTAAATTTTGAGTTAAATCTTTAGTTAAATAATTTGGGAGAGTAACAGCAAAATTGCTCTCAGCAAGAGATTTAACTACAAAATTTACTGGAACAAGATTTGGTCAAAATTTTGGTTAAAGTTTTAACTGTCACAAATTAAAAAAACATAAACAAACAATAAAAAAATAAAATTTTGTTTTTTTATTTTTCTTGTTTTTTAACATCACTTCGTCATCACTTGGATCGACCAGGATTTGAAGGCTTATATGGCCAGTAAAGCCCAAAGACGCCATCGCTTCACCAGTAATTTCCAATTTGAGAAGATAAATAAATGCGAAAATTACAATTTTTAATTTTGGTTTAATTTCATAGTTTTCATATTTTAAGAATATGCATGTATTTTCATTAAAAAAATCTATAAATCAAAAAGTAAATTGAATTCTTATGCAATAAACTTTATGCTAGCAAAAACACGTCCGTGGTATTCAAATTGTTACTTTTTGTAACCACAAAATATTCCAAACATTTGTATGTCTGCAAATGTTTTATCTGAAAGGGGAATCTGCTTGTAGGTCTGGTGGAGAGCACTGGTGTCCAAAAAGATGCTTTGATCCTGGCAGCAATTGCAAGGCCCGAAATTGCGAATCCAACGACGTTTTTGTTATATGGGTGGTTGACTCTGGACAAACGTTTGAGTTGAGTGTTCCTTCGTAAACCGCAAAAGTTCCAACATCAAGCGTCTGTTAAGAGCAGCTGCTACGAACATGATGAGTATCAGTTTATCGATGTCGATAACGGAATCTCTGCCACTTGAGTTGCATTTTTTATTTACGTTTATGGTCGATTCTCGTGGATTGGTGAAGCTGGAATTCGAGCGTTGCCTTGTTGCCTTAAGCCATCATTATGCATTTCAGTCGCCACTGAATTTAACTGTTTTGCCAGCTTTTCTGGAGTTCCGGCTATCATAAAAGATGTTACATGTTATGCGGTTGTTTATTTTTATTTTATTTTTTTTTCAACGTTTAATTTATTTTGATATTTTTAAGTCTTACCCGCACCCGCACTAACCGCACACATATACATTTTTTTGGCAACTGTCATTTTTTTGAATTGAACAAATTTTACCTAAAGAATTTCTTTAGGCAAAATTTGGTTACTTTTGTTTGGAGGGGAAATTGTCAGCCATGTTTTTTTTCGCTCTCATTTGACTAAATTTTGAATACGGGAACAAGATTTAGTCAACTTTAGGTAACAAAAGGTAACAAAAGTGAACTTTTGTTTCGTTCTGGAACGGAGCTATTGTATGCCATTTAATAACGCATGTAGAGAGAATCACAACTTTCTCATGAAATCAGTTTTTTCATTATGCACTGCACAGTGTATGGGTCCCATAAAGTGGCCAACTGTCAAACGATGCGTCCGTCAGCGCCAGTGTTGCCAGGTAGGCTATCTTAATTTCTGCCAAATTTCACAAAAGTTTCCCTAGATACTGGACGTTTGACGAAATTTCCCCTAAAAAGAAAATTGTATATTTTGTATATTGTATTTACATTAGCAGTGTATCCGCTGTGAAAAACTTTTTAAGCAAACTTTTGAAAGGTAACTTTTGAAAGGTTCGAATGATATCTTATTCGATAAACTACTTTCGATGCAGAGAATGGCTTCCGCAGCCTCCACCTCTTATTGACTCCTTATATTAGCTGTGCTTAAGACGACAGTTTTCAGTGTTTAATTATGCACTTTCTGAGAATCGTATGGGAAACAACAGCTCAAGTGCTTGATTTAACACAGATAAATTTGCTATTTAATAATTAAGCTGGAGTGGTAATACTACATTGAATATTAGCTGTGTTTTATAGGATTTAAACATAGGTGCATCACATTTTTACCGATTGTCTTGACAAGCGGAGGGAAGTGGTAAGGAAACGAAAAGCAGAATAAAATAAGGAGATAGCACACAAACTCGTTTTACAAGAACAGGGTTAGCTTTGAGTTAACACGCTGACGTCTAAAACACAGCTATTCATTATTGAGAATGAAGTTTCTATACCGGCATTTGAAAATGTTTAACTTAATATTGCGATAGCAAGCTTAGAAATAATTTCTGTTCCTCACTGCTGATCAAAATTCATTTGTAGTTTCTTTTTTTACTTATAGTTCATGAGTATGGTCGCATTCATAATTTCATCAACTGTGCCTCCAGACAAATGTACGAACGTTGACGATTTTCCAGAAATGTCTTTCGGAAAAGTCCTTCATCGATTTTTTAAACCATATAAATGTATCCCCTAGATTTCGCCAATACTTTTTCAAAATCCTCTAAACAAATCCTCCAGATAATGTGTGGCTTTTAAAATCCACTAAGTCTAGGCGGAATCCCCGAACTTGGCAACACTAATCAGCGTCAATGCGCATGACGTTATCAACATAACACAACACAACACATCATATGCACTATGTGGAGCTACTTTTGGAGCATAATTTCTATCCTCAAAAACTGAAAAATTCATTCATCGCCTGGATATCAGCAGAAAGACAACGATACTTTCAGTGAAAATAAGGAGAGCGGAATACTGCACTGCGCCATCATATCTGTAAGAATCAATACAAGTGAAAGTGTAAGAAAATGGCAATGAAATATTAAAAAATATGCAATATGAATATTTAAATGTTTTATGAAACTTTCAAAAAGTAAAGATTACTCAGTAGTGCTAATTTAATTTAGAAAAATTGCAAAATCAGTGTGCATAAATGACTTTTTGTATTTCATAACGTTTACAAGGTATCAAGGAACATTCAAGAGAATTGAAAAATCGATTGATTTTAAGAAAGTAAAGAGAACATTGAGCGCCACCCCCGAAAAGCGCCCAACAACCCCCAAATTGTAAAAATATCCATCTTGAGATAAAAATCTAGCGCCACGCAGGTTTTCTCAGTCAGCTGCTGCCACTACAACATTTCATTGTTGTTATTTACACTTGTGCAGTTGTTGTTGGCCACAAGTGCATTGCAATAATTACCGTAATTGCAGAAAGCTTCCTTCAACAACACAAACTACTTGGACTCAAGGGGCATATTTTCTCAACAACATCATGTCATCATACGTGAGTATTCTGTGATCTCATCTATTTAAAAAAAAAAAAAACTTGTATCTTTATATATTCGTTTCTTTCGAAAAGCGTATGAAAGCAACTAAATGTCCCACAGATGAGCTGTCGCTGACTAACAAAGCAATTGTTAACGTTAACGATTTTCCTGATGAAACCAAGTGAGTAAGCAATGAAATTCTGATTTTTATAAAGTAGTGCGTGGGTCTTGGTCTCACCTCTAAGTATTTATCAACTGACATAAAACTTAGGATTGCGGAATCCTTTATATAAATCCTTTATTAAATCTTATTTTTCTTGAAGGTTTAAGTTTAAGTTTATTTAAGAAAGTAATTAGTACATAAGAAATTTTCATTTTAATTACAACAATCGAGTGCATAAGTAGATAATATAAATCATTTTACTTAAGATTAATATAGGTTAAAGAACTGACATGAATCTTATAAAAACTTTCGGTGGCTTATAATAGCTGCTCGCGTTTTGTCTTAAATGTCCAAATGTAGAACTGCTTTAACTAAAAAGACCGGTTTCTTTTTAAGTGACGTGCTACGTTTTAATGAGATAATTTACACTACACCAGCATATACAATATCTTTGAAATTTTAGCTGCTATTGAAATGTCAATGTTATTTAACCATCACTGTCTGTTTCATGTACATTCAATTTATATATGGATTATACCGAAACAAAGGCGGTTAAATAACGCAGCCGGTCAAATAACGCTACAATTTAGTTATGGCTGTAAGGTTTCCTAGGAATTGAAAGACTGGACACGGTTAGAAAACTAATAATAATTTGGACAACAATACCGCGATATTTTACTTGTATATAAAAAGAACTCGGTCATTGAAGCCGGTAAAAAGATTTAAGTAAAAATTTTTTAAATTGCAAAAGATTAATTCATAGTGAGACTAGAATATATAAAAATAAAAAAATGAAAATAGTGTCGTGATTTGGTAAACGCCAAACAAGTGTCATTGAAATGATAGATGACTCATCCAGATAAAAGTGTGAACGTGGTTTTGTGATTATCAAGATTCTCTGATTTTAGGCTGGTTAACCAGGCAAGTGAGAATAGGGTATTAGGATTGATAAAAATTTAATTTTTAAATAGATACAAATAAAGTTTGAACTTATAAGTTACTCAAGCTGAAAAAGTCGTCAAATAAAGGAGCTAGTGGTAACAAATTCAAATAAATATCAATTGAAAGTACATCATAAGAGAAAACTACTGGCAAAAATTACTAGAAATTACTGTGGCGGAACATGCCAAATTTATAGTCAAAGGTCACGAAAATCAGTTTTTTTTTAAATAACTCGTTAACAGTTGCTTTCACAAAAAAATTTTAAAATTTAAAAAAATTTCCTATGAAACGATTTAAAAGCTATTTACATTCAAGTTATAGTTAAGGAGATATCAATGTATATTCGTATATCAGTTCCAAAGCTTTTACACAAAAACTTTAGACAATCATGCACATAAGCATAGAATAAAGAATGGATTAAGTTTCAACTTTGTAATTATGTACCCACTGGAAGGCGCGGCACCTCCCGATACTTTAAATTTAAGGTTGTCATATCTCGATGATTATACAACATATGTACATATTTTGATGAAATTTGGTACACAGCTACTGACTAGCAATGCCTTATAATGGCCAAAAAGTTGGCGTGATCGAAAGACTGCTACACCCACTTTTTAACAATTGAAAGTTTTGATATTCATATTTTCAATATAAATTGCAAAAAAAAAAAAAATATATTTTCAATATTAGGTACTCAAAAACATATTTTTTGATATCAAAATTAAAAAGGTCAATGAAATTAACAAGCTTTTTTGATGGTTTTTTCTTTTAATCAAACCCATTTTTTGTCAGTATTATTCTATTACTACTAAAATAATAAATACAAATTTTCAAGTGGATATCTTCAACCAATTTTTAAAAATTTTTCTAACAAAAAAAGATATCTTAACTTACGACTACAATCAAATAAAAAGCATCCAGATCAACAACATCTAACCTGTGCAGCAGAAGGTCTTAGTCCCATTAAACATGTAGCCGAATAATTTTAATCCACTTTGATATCAGCGATATCACCTCAGAGAAAATGCCCAGTTGCATTGCTCACGCTCATTAACATGGAACATAAAATATATTAAAAACAAAGCCGCGGTTCAGATCAATAGTTACCAAAATGTTCAAAGCATCCTCGGAACAAACAAAAAACAAATAAATATTTATTTAGTACCGTAACCAAATGCAATGTCTCGTAATGTTGGACTTTAGCCTCAATAATAAAGAATTTAATACATAGTTCCAAATCTAAAAGTTTCAGTAATATTTAATTATTTAATAATATCTAATATCCGTCTCGATTTCTCACATTTTAAGGTATGCTGACATTTCACCTGGTCCGGGACAGCATTATATTTTCGCATTAGAGAAGACAACTGAAGTACCTCGAGGGCATGTTGGTTTCTCATTGGTGCAACGAAAATGGGCCACACTTTCCATCAATCAAGATATTGATGTGCGTCCATATCGTTTTGATGCATCCTCAGATGTTATAACATTAGTTTCATTTGAAACAGACTTTTTGCAAAAGAAAACGTTAGTTAATCAGTGTAATATAATACGCATTTAATCAAATGAAATTAAACATTTTCACAGCACATCGCAGGAACCATACGACTCTGATCAAATGGCGAAAGAATTTCTTATGCAATTTTCTGGCATGGCATTAACTGTAGGTCAAACGTTGGTATTTAGTTTTCAGGATAAGAAATTGCTTGGCTTAGCTGTTAAAACTTTAGAGGGTAAGCTTTATTGAATTGATTTAAATTTGTTGGAAATGGTAATATTCCTAAACATAAACTACAGCAATCGATCCAAAAACTCTGGGCGAAGGTAAAGAAGCCACCTCTAAAACTGTACGCTTCGGGCGTATTTTAGGCAACACAATTGTACAATTTGAGAAAGCTGAAAATTCATCTCTTAACTTGCAAGGCAAATCTAAGGGGTGAGTGCAGTAAACATTTTTAAGAAAACAAAAGAAAAAAAGATTTAAATCATAATAAATTATTAGAAAAATTGTACGGCAGTCTATCATCAATCCTGATTGGGATTTTGGCAAAATGGGTATCGGCGGTTTGGATAAGGAATTCAATGCAATATTTCGACGTGCTTTTGCATCACGAGTTTTCCCTCCCGAATTAGTGGAACAACTTGGTTGCAAGCACGTGAAGGGTATTTTGCTTTATGGTCCACCTGGTACAGGCAAAACCTTGATGGCTCGCCAAATTGGTAACATGTTAAATGCACGTGAGCCGAAAATTGTCAATGGCCCACAGATTTTGGACAAATATGTGGGTGAATCTGAGGCCAATATACGTAGGCTATTTGCTGACGCTGAAGAGGAGGAAAAGAGGGTACGTAAGCTATGTGTTTTCACTTTATTGGCATTCGAACCACATGAGAAATGACTTTGTCAATTAATAAAATACAACGATATAAATACTTTTTCATTTAATGTTTTAGCTTGGTCCAAATAGTGGACTCCACATAATCATCTTCGATGAAATCGATGCAATTTGCAAAGCTCGTGGCTCTGTTGCTGGCAACAGTGGTGTGCATGATACTGTTGTTAATCAATTGCTAGCTAAAATTGACGGTGTCGAGCAATTGAATAATATTCTAGTTATTGGCATGACAAATCGTCGTGATATGATTGACGAAGCTCTAATGCGTCCGGGACGCTTAGAAGTTCAAATGGAGATCAGTTTACCGAATGAGCAGGGACGCGTTCAAATTTTAAATATTCACACCAGGAGGATGCGTGAATTTAATAAAATTGCACAAGATGTTGATTCCAAAGAGATTGCTACGCTCACAAAGAATTTCAGTGGTGCCGAAATAGAAGGTTTAGTTCGAGCTGCACAATCAACAGCTATGAATCGTTTGATCAAGGCCGATGCTAAGGTCACTGTTGATCCTGAGGCTATGGAAAAGTTAAAAGTCACACGATCCGATTTTCTGCATGCTTTGGAAAATGATATTAAACCGGTAAGTTTTAATGGCAATATAAACAGTTTCATCAATGCTTCTTATAAATGCAATCGTTTAATAGGCTTTTGGTACAGCACAAGAAACACTCGATAATATGCTATCACGTGGCATCATCAACTGGGGTCAACCTGTTGCTAATATCTTAGAAGATGGTATGCTTTATGTACAACAAGCAAAAGCAACTGAAAGTTCCGGCTTAGTTTCGGTTTTGATTGAGGGCTCTCCAAATTCTGGCAAAACAGCGTTAGCTGCAAAGTTGGCAAAAATGTCAGATTTTCCATTTGTAAAAGTTTGTTCTCCAGAAGATATGGTTGGATACACGGAGTCCGCAAAATGTTTGCATATCCGTAAGGTATGTTGTTAATGTGCTGAGTGTTAAATACCAGCTTAAGTCAAATGGTTTTTTTTTTTTAGATTTTCGATGATGCTTATCGCTCAACGTTAAGTTGCATTGTTGTGGATAACGTTGAACGTTTATTGGATTATGGTCCCATCGGACCACGTTATTCCAATTTAACTTTGCAAGCATTACTAGTGCTTTTGAAAAAGCAGCCACCAAAGGGGCGTAAGCTGCTTATTTTATGTACAAGCAGCAGACGGTAGGTTTTTCGAATTCTGCTAGTAGTTGTAGTTATTGAGTATTTAAGAATATTTTCTCCACATGTAGTGAAGTATTAGAAGAAATGGAAATGCTGACAGCATTTACATCTGTTATACATGTACCGAATCTTTCACACCCAGATCATGTCTTAGCCGTACTTGAAGATTCCGATATATTTAGCAAGGGTGAACTTCAGGCGATTGGGAAGAAAATGTCAGGAAAGAGGTAAGTCTTAATTTAAAAGTACACCTACCTTATTTGAAATTATAATTTGACTATAAATAAGTGAGATAGCTACTTCCTATTCCTATTATTTATTACTTATCACTTTGAGCAAACTATGACGTGTCATCAAGCGGTGGAAAAAATTGTCAAAATATCAACTGAAGAATTAGTGTACATAATGCAAAATAAAATAGAGCTTAACTCGTAATTAAAAAACTTTTAATGTGTTAAGAGTTGCTTTAAAATACCTATTCTGTTTTGGCAATCTAATTATAAGTTGAATCCATCGTAGGTTTGATTCCCGTAAGAACTATGAAGGTGCTATTATTGAGTTCGAATCGTTATGACCGTGAATTCAAAATTCGTGGTGTTAAAAGTACTTCTATCATAAAATTACGATATTTTTCGATAGCTAAATCTAGTCGTAGAAAATTAGGAAAATTTTTAGTTTCTAATGAATTCAGTGATGTCACTACGAATTTTGAATTCATGTTTGTAACGATTCGAATTCAATAAACACACTCTCCTAGTCCTTACGAAAATCGAATCTACGATGGACTCATTGATTTATTCTTTACTGGAAAAACGAACCTACTATTTGTCGCTAGCATTCCCATTTACATTCAACGGGTATGCCAACGTCTGACGAAAGAGAATTAGAATTGAGGAGTAATCGAACAAAAAGTAACATTTCCATGTTTCCTTTTTTTCAGAAATCAATAAAATGTGATTAAAATAGGTAGCATATTTTTTTAAAAAATATATTCATGCATAAATATACACTAAAAAAACTGCCTTACAATCGCATTTTTACACATTTAAAAACTTTCATATTAATGGAGATAACTGAGTTTGAAATTTGGAAATGTTACCTTTTGTCAGGAAATGTTAGAAATTTTACTTTTTGATAATCATTAAACTGAAATGATGTCTTGTAGGAGCAATAAAAGCAACTGAAAATGTTCGACGAAGACTATGATTAGTGATTAGTATTAAATAGGTGAATGTAATTTTTCGTCAAAACTACAAAAAAATTGTAAGTGGAGTGGAAATGTTACTTTTTTTTCGGAAATCGACGAAAAACGCGGTTTTCTTGGGAACTGTTATTCTTTGAACCGCCAAATTCAACTGGAATGTGTAGTTCATAGATTTACATACGATTCTTCAAAAAAAAAAGCAAAAAGACAAAAACTGGAAATGTTACCTTTTGTTCGACTACTCCTGAATTGATCTACAGTTTTGTTTTTTTTTTTGTTTATTCATAACCCCAAAAATTTGTTGAAGCTTTTTCATTTGTTTTTGATTTACTTATATTGTTATTTAAAAAAAAGCACTGCAGCAAATGTTTGTTACATTTGTTACATAGCCATTCACATTCAAAATAATCATGCAACTTATTCCCCCTTTTTGCTTTGCCGTCATTCTTGTGATTTTAAATTACAAATACTATTTTACTTAGTTTTTTTAATACTATATTTGCTGTGGCATTTCGAAAAGTGTTGCTTTTAACCACTTTTTTTTATAGAAACCAAATGCATGAATTTCTTCATGAACACTACTACTTTGCTTCTAAAAGGCTCAAATTGTAAACCATTTTAAAACACAACTCTCTTTGATAAACGAAATTACTCTTTGCAAGAGATTATTCCCAAAACTTTATAAAAAGTGCTCGATTTGATTTTTTAAATTTAGAGAAATTATAAATGATTTTTACAAACACTAAGCGTTTATGAATTTTGTTTCTGTTTTAATCGAAATCGGTCAAATTGTTTTTATTTATCTTATACTTATGTTTGTTATTGTGTAACTTCTAAACCACTTCATAAACTAATTCCGTTTTGAGCACATTCTTAAATTTTGGAAATTTTTCATCAAGCCAACAAGGAAGGCTTCTTAATAATACTTTTGAGAAAATAAATAAATAATTACGGTCATAAGCAATTCGATTAGTTTTGATTGGATTCAATAATCATAATTTGCTGCAGTGCTAAGATTTGAAAGCAAGAACCTTGTAGTATTCCAAAAATGACTTTTCTTTTAGGAAAGGAAATCTTTTCTCATCCCAAACAAAAATCACACAACCGTTTAGGCAAGTAAATTAGAAATATTAATATTTTCAATTTTACATAGGATTAAGGAAGGCATCTTTATGTATCTCGGTTTCTCTCTTATTATATGCTTGTGTGTAAGTTCAAGCTGGATATTAATTTTTTCATTTAAACTATAATAACATAAATTCTGAACGAAACGAGTTACATAAAGTAAGCAATAATTAAAACCAGCATAATTTTTTAATAAAAATTTCAAATGTCATTTTCTTCCAAAATTTCGCGAATCTGGTTGCGTTTTTCAGGTTCAGACGAAATCTAGAAAACACTTTTGTGTCTTTTTTGAAACCGAATTTTAGTGCTTTAACTTTGATCAGTAAGAAACATACAATTCAATCATATATTACGCTGTAGCCCTTTGTAACTTACAAAAGTGACATTTTAAACTTATTAAAAAATTATTCGGACTACATTTTAAACATGCACAAATTTCCACGCTTTTCTTAATAATATCGGGTTTCCTCAAAATGACAAGACATTTGTTTTTGTGTTTATTTTAGAGCTCAAATGAAAAAGAATTAATAAAAAAAAAACAAAAATTAAAAACAACAATCATTGTTTTAATTTTTTTAATTGATCACTAAAACAGCCTTTATACTCTTACATGAAAAAGTTTACCTTTAGAGAATTAGATAAAATTAAAGGTCATGACCTCTTCGTTATACAATTTTTTACTCATATTTGTAACCCCTTGATTTGGTATTGTGAAATTGAAATTGAGGCCCCTATTGCGGCTATCGATTGGCAATAGATAAACGCTATTTTTCGATTATCGACTGTCTTTCTATTGCGTTCAGCGTTTAGTAGAATGTTTGTCGACTGTGAATAGCAACATAATCGATGGCTGTTCTATCAGTTTGTTTTGATAGATGAATTTATTTTGCGCAAATAGAAGAGAAAATGGTTAAAAAGTAAGAATGTAAGTAATATAAATGGTTTTATAGCAAATAATTGTAATTAATAATACATTAAAAGATATTTTGCTTATTACAGAGCAAAAGTGTTTAGCAACGAAGGCAACTTTGACGGTTGATGGAATTAATGGAGCAAAATGTTGCTTTGTAGCTGCTAGTATTGTTGAAGATGCTCTTCATTTGGCCATCCAAAAGTGTAAACAATTCAGTAAATGCAATTTTTGGAATAGGAACATTATTTCTTCTATGTATTTTCAAAGAATTGGATGAGTCCCCCAGTCGGCATTTTTCCCTGGCCAATTCCACATAGTTTTTGTCTTACTCTGTGTGTTATCGGACCGCCAAATCTCCAAACAAATATTTTTTTTTTATAAATTTGCCTCAAAACATTTAAAATTTAATAAAATAAAAATAAAATCTTTCAGAAAATAAACAGTTGTCAAAAAAAAAAATATTCACAAAATTTAAAGTCACAATAGTAAAGCCAACGGTCCATTAAGTTCAAAATATAAGTTTATATCAAGTGAAGAGTGATTTTTCAAAAGGGCGTAAAACCACTTCCAACCTTGAACAAACCTAAGAATGCCATCGTCATTATCATGCTAAAATGCATCCTCTAGGTCAAAATTCATCACAAAAAATTAATTTCTCCAAGGTAAAATCTTGATCAAAAGTCGCATTTCAGAACAAAAGAGCTTATTTCCATATAATTTCAAAAAAATTTTTAGAGTTTGATACAAAAAGACGTATTTCGAATAGTGGTCAAAAAACTTTTAATATTTTTTATATGCCCCAGGCTATATAGGTGTTTATATACCATGCCTATAGACATCAAAATAAACTTCCAAATGGTGAAAAAAGAGTGATTTCGAAACACAAGGGCTTATTTCCAAACGTTTCAGAACAAAAGGGCTTATATCCAAATGTTTTTTACTTTTTGCAATTACTACAAATATGTTACAACAAAAATGTTAAGGGGATTAGAATCTTTGGTCAACTCGCTATAACACTGGAGACATTAAAAAAAATGAGTTATTGTAAACAGCCCATAAAAGTTTTTTCTCATTACTGAAAATTTGTTCAACATGGTTTTACGCCCTTTTGAAAAATCACTCAAGTGTGATCCAATCAGTACGTCTACGTTAACGCAACGTACAAAAGTTGCAAAAGTCCCAACTTTCGACGTACGTCGTTTGATTTGACAATCGTAAAATAAATTTATTTTCAATTTCATTTGTTGTTTTTTTTTTTTTTCTTGGTCGTTTTTCATTTATTTTGTGAATAAAAAATTATCGGAACTGTGCAAGTGCAAAATTAAAATTAATATTATTTATAAAAAAAAATTTGATGTTTTAATCCGTTTTCAAAGTAGTCATTGGGCCAGGCTTCTTCGTCAAATGCGTCGCAGTCAGTTGAAAAAAACGACGTGACGCATTCGACGTATTCTATGGACCGTTCGCTTAATTCTTTCTATTACGTTCGCAATACCAAAATAGCGTTTATCGATTGCGATCGATGGCCATCGACTTTATCATCAATCGATTGCCGCAATAGGGGCATGAGTCGCCCAAATGCACAAGCTGTTAAAAAACTACATTTTTTTTTTGGTATATTAGTATTTTTGGACAGTTAGGGAGCTAACAAATCCAAAAATACCATTATAAAAAAATTTTATTTTTATCTTTTAACTGCTTTTGCATTTGGGCGACTCAATTGTAGATTACAACTTTCTTAATAATTTTAAATAAATAAAAGAAAGTTATTTAAAATAGAAAAGCGCCAAAGTAAAGTTAGTGACGCATCCGTTATAATTTGCTGTAGTTTATAATAGGGGTTATCGTGAATAAATATTCCCGGGGAGTTTTTTTCAGACTGCCGTGCATTCTCAATAGCAATTTGAGTAAAATTTCCCGGGAATATTGATTCACGATAACTCCCAATGTTGGAAGACGTACATAGGTAATACATAATAACAAAAATACGTATTTTAAGTTGTACGAAAAGATTTCTTGCAACTTTTGTTGCATTATTTTTCTCTAAAAGTAAACGTTAGCGAGATATGTATTTGCAAAAAACTGATTTTTGTGACTGTTGTTTATTGCAATTACACCTAAGTTTAATACTAATTTGCCTTTACTATTATGTGGATCTCAAAATAACTATTTGATTTGTGCTTGATTTATAAATTTTATTTTTACGGAAATTAACGTGGCACCTCGGTATGATAAGAAAATCTTCCAAATTTATCGAGGAGGCCTTTAAGTATTACGCAAGCTTAATTTTAATGATTTTCGACACTTTATAAGTGAAATTACTGAAATCTCCTCAAATGATAAGTCATAAGTATTTTTTAAAAATGTTGATTCAATATTAAAAGCATTTTCATTCATTTGAAAATTTTTATCTTACGTTAGGTTTAAACCACACTCCGCTCCTTTTGTCAGCAAAAGTAACAAGTATTGAATCTCGCGCCTAGCAAGTCTGCGTATGTAACATTTGAACGCCCCCCTAAACTTGTTGGCATGACAACATAAAAGATAACTCATAAGACAGTCAAATGTTAATAGCTTTTTTTCACTTATAATGTAAAGTAAAAACAAAATTATTAATTTCTAGTAAAGCATTTCTATCTTAATTAAATTATTTAATTTAAATATCTAGACACCTTGTTTAACATATTCCTAAATCACATATTTATATATTTGGTTTTTGTTTTTCTTTTAGAGTATTTATTGGCATCAAAAAGTTGTTGGCGCTTATCGATATGGTCCGCCAGACAGAACAACAACACCGTGCGATCAAATTCTTGTCAAAAATGGAAGAAGAAGGTGGCTTAGATTTGGTTAAGCAACAGTAACCATTCCGAACGGATTTAAATATGTCCGTTGTTGTGCTCAACGACGTTTTCTAAAAAAACATCAGTTAATATACAACATATTACTATACAAATTAATTATCGTATTTTAAAGTCAAAAATTTACAAGTAACTTATGCTTTGCTTGCTTTATCAAAGTTATAGACCTATATCAATACAGGATTCATTATAAATTCATAAAAAAATTAAAAAAATGTTATTTAAAAACTTAAAAATCAAATAGTCAGTTTAATGCACCAAAAAATAGAAAGAAGTATCTAACGGAGTAAGAAATGAAGAGGGTTACATATTTTTGCTGATATGATTTCTAGCCTAATTGAGCACAATAACGGTAATATATTTGAATATGGAATTAAACATGCAAACTTTGTTTTAAATTAATAAAAATTTATTGCTTAAGTATTTAATAAAGTTTCATGGTTAATTGATAAATCCGTTCTTAACTTAAGCTGTTGTAGAAAATGTTTCATTTCAGATATTAGAATGTTAAGTTAAATGTTTAGTATATCGTAATATATTTACATTTGTTAAACGTTTAATTAATTAACATATAATTAATAACAATTTTAACTTTAATTATTTAATTAGCATTCCAATTCAAATTGTTTAATTAATTTAGTCAAATAGAACTACGAATAATTTAATTGCGACGTGGATGGATAAATCATGTATTTTGTAAAATTTTGCATGGGTAGAGAGAAAGAAGCATAATTGAAGCATTGAATTTTATTGTCATACGAAAAAAAAAAAATTGCATTGTGTAAATGAAAAGTAAGCTTAACTCTTATTACATTTTGCATTTTTTTTAAGTTTTCATAAAAATATTATGATCAATGCATCACAAAAATAGGCGCTGTTCTCACAACTAAAAAACTAAAACAATTGCAATTAATATCAATTACTAATATTAAGGATAATACAGTAAATAAAATATAAAAAGAGCGTCAACGAGCTAAAGCTGCTAAACTAATGTTTTACATACAAACATACAATTGTTTTAGTATGTTTTACTTTGTAAGCATGCCAGTTGATTTCTAGCAATATTAAATTTTACATTAAGCCACTGGCCATAAAATCTATAATCAGTCTCCAATATATATTTGTTATGATTAGCCTTTGTAAAACTTTAATCCAATTTTAATATTTTATGTTTTCTCATTCCAAATATGGTGAATTTTTTATAGAACTAATGCCTAAGGGTAATTAATGACGGGTGATCAAATTTGACGTGCGTTTGTTATTGCAGTAATGGGTTTCTAAAGCTATGCAGTAAAAAATGCCAACTTTAACCATATAGTTTTTTATAGTTTTAGCAACTCTTGGAATATATTGAAATATTTGATTTATTCTATATCAATGTTTTTTTTTTTGCAATAACTTAAATTCATTGTTCAATTGAATGTACAAACTTTGTTGTACATACTAAAGTGTGTTGAAATTTATTTAAGCTTTTACTTTGATTGCTATAAGTACATAGCCATATATGCACTTAGAATAACCTTTACCAAATCATATTATAATTTTTTAATTTAAAAAAGCAAAAAGAATGTAAATTTGAGGCGTGTTTGTATGTTTTTGAAACAATTTAATTGTATTACTTAAAAATATTAACATTATAAATAAAGTTATAGCTAAATTAACGTTAAATGTATGTGTTAACTTCATTTTCCCATGTTTTTTTTGTCCACCAATTGAAGAAAGATCATCCAGAAATTGGGTACATTTCTCTCAAGTAAAATAATGACCTCCTTCAGGAGATATTCAATTTCAACCAACGTTTCTTAAGCATTTTATTAAAAAATTTAATTTTTGAGTAGTCATTTCCGATGTAATTTTTGACGCTGAATCTGAATCCATTCTCAGAATCGCTCTATCTCATCTGGGTTTTGAGATATCCTAATCTAAAACTTGGAAAATACAAATCGCAGACGACTACTTATTTGAATTCTTTATTTATATGATCATAACCTATTATTAAACGTATATTTCCTTATATATTTGTAATATTTGTGTATAAGCTATTTATGTATGTATATAATACTAGCTGGCCTGGTTGCGACTTCGTTCGCCCATTCCCGATGCCTTTACGTACGAAGTCCCATCCATCTCCATCGTATCTCTCTTCCAATCACCAAGGTTTTTAAAGATCCATGTTTTGTAATCATAGCTCCCACAGGTACAGAGATATAACATTTTATATATGTTTTGTATGAAGGGTGCAACTCCCCCTTCTCACCCCCCCGCCCAAGTTTTTCAATGTAAATGGTAGATAGAATATTCATGTATGTACCAAGTTTTATAAAGATATCTGCGATATGTGAAGAAATATAGCATATTGTGTATTTTTTGAAAAGTAGATGCAATTCTCCTACACCCAATATCCCCCAAGTTTTGCATGGTGAATGGTAAATATGTACATTATGCATAAGTTCATCAACTTTCATAATCATAGCTTGTATAACTGTAGAGATATAGTATTTTTTGTATTTTTTTCGTATGGGGGTTGTATGAGGGGTGCCCCTCAGTGGCATCCCACCCCCTTAAGAACCTTCTACAGACCATAACAAACAATTTAAAAAAAAAATTATGTAAATCGGCCTTGTAGTTTCCGCGTTCATAAGCTACATACGGACACCATTTCATTTTTATATATATAGATACGTAGATGGCGATGTTAAAAAGTTACCGAGTCTTCGCCTTCGGAATCACTTTCGTTGAATAAATTACCCGTCTTCAACAACAAAATAGTTTCTGACGGAAGATCGTGACTCTTTTCTTTCGCAAAGGAATAGATTTACTTGAGAGCAGTGGATCGGAAGCTACAAGGAACCTGTTTAATATATCTCTATTCGTATCTCTTCTGCTGGTTTTCCTACTAAAATTTTCCCGATTTCTGTGATACTCTTTATTGTTGGCTTCTTCTGCCTCTTCGGCAAGCTGGCCTAATGGAAGTATACATGTTTTTATAATTTTCTCACCATATACCAGGGGGGTTACTATCTAATGCGATACGAAAAGCAATGCGATGCGAAAACCAAATGCGATGCGAAAATAAAATCGTACTCCGTAACTCGTTCGCATGATTAAAAATGTTCACATTTTCACAGCCTTTAAATATTTATAAAAAGTATACATTACTTTTCAAAAATGACAGCGACAAATAGTTGGCTAAAAATATTCAAGATATATGCCCTATGTGGTCACACCGACAGCGGATCGTTGGCTTTGCCCCGTGTTTAGGCATGGATGTACCCACGGTCTGATATTTTTTTCAGTTTTTGAAAGGATGTAAATTTGTCACTACCATGAAATTCCATGCATTTCGAAAATTGTGCAAAAATCCGCTATGTCATACAAAGTGATGATTTCACGTTAGATTCACGTGTATGGCTTCGAGGAAGTTATGTATTTAGGAGAATGGTCCATGAAATAAAACACCAAATAAATATGTTAAAAATAAAATGCATTTTTATACGTGATGAATTTTTTCATTTTTTCTAGAATGATGGTATTTCTGTAGAGGGGCACGTTACCGAAATGTTCCCGGAAACTTATTTTGGAATCTTTAGTTCTACTCCACTTTAGTCAAAAAGAATTAAAACAGATCATAACAACTAAATAGATATATTAGTCAAAGCAGATATCTTAGAATCCCGCCTTTTCGGATTGTTTGCGTTTGTTGTTTTAGGAATCTTGGGTAAGTGCGTTTACTTTTTTCCCATTTGGAACCATCAAATTGGTTACAAACAGGTCCAGTTCTCGAGAGGAGTCAACAATATTATATTCCGATGCAATCATTTCTAAAATTTTTTGCTCGCAACATTTTGCCATATTTCGAAAATTTCTATTCTCTTCATCTAGTAATTAAATTAAAAAAAAAAAAATGTATGGGTGAGGCAACCATGGGCAAAGGATTATTTTTGTTTTTGGGTCAGAAATAATTACTGAACCAATATATGTTAAAATTGATTTGTCTTCACGTGTCTACATTTTTATAATCCAAGCCAAATTGCAATACTTGTTAAAAAAATTTTTTTTAACACATTCACTGCCAGACTATTTTCTGTATAGTTTTTCTAGGTGCCAGCAAAGTGTTTTTTTCTAAGTATCTAATAGCCCAGTTTTTACATTTCTAGCTTAATGTTTATACTATTAAGCACTAGAAAAGTATGTTTTGGCACATGATAAATCATTTTCATTTTTTGATTAAAGTTTCGCTAGATTCTGAAAATTTCACATTGTGCGACGTCGTGACTGAAATTGAAATTTTTGTTCTTGGAAAATTTCCTTTATTTTACTAGAAAATCTATCAAAAACATTTAACTTCCTTGTACTACATAATACATTGTAAAATTATGATAAAAAATATGTAACATACATAACTTTATTACAACATCCCAGCAAAAACTTCGCTTTTATGTAACCGATATACTATACATAATGTAATAATATGATTTTATATGTGATTTAAAAAGATGTTCAACAAAAGAACCACATTTTTGAAGTATACACACATATGTTTTGCATTCGAAAAGTCTGTTACAATATTGAAAGAAGTTTTGCTGGGAAGTTTAATTAAATTACGGTTTTACTATGATTCAGCGAAAGTTTTCCATTTCGTACACGTTTTTGTAGACGCTTAAAATAAAAGATGTTAAAAATTGAGAAAGTTTGCAATCTTTTAATCACTTACTTTGTTAAAAACGTCGCGCAACATTCGATTGCTGCGTTTTCGTCTCTCTTCACGTTCGCGTTCCTGTTTGTCTAGGACCTCCGGTAGAAGAGCATAATGTTTATTTGTCATTGCTTTCATCTCCTTAGTAGCGAAAATACGGGTATGTTCTGTAAAATAAAGCAATTTTAATGTGTTTAATCAGTTGCTAAAACAAGCAACTATAAAGGCAACTAAAGAAGGAACTGACTGGTTGGATTTCTATCGGTGTTACGAATTTTCTGATGGCAACCAAACTGTGTGATAAGTTGCCATACGCATTACTGAAAGTGTAATATAACTTCAAATATACTTTTAAAATACCCAAGTTTAGATTCGCAAATAGGAGATCCTAAGGCTTTATAATCAGTAATAAAAACCGAAAGAGGAAAACCATTATGTGATGTTTTTTTTGTGTTGTCGCTTATCTTTCGTTAAGTTTGGTTGTGCGGAATGTCAAAAACAAGCAACTGTTCATTAGGAATTGTGCATCAGGAAAGGTGAATGACAATGACAACACACCAATGATATAGTTGTTTTGTGAATTCTATTCGTTTACTATTATTATTTTGCATTCCGGAGAAAACTTCGTTTTTTAGGACAGATGTGAAGCCGAATTTTCTTGTCATTGTTTGAAAATATGCACTAATCGAAAAATGTCCTTTTCTAAAAACTTTTTTTACTCGACAAATTTTAGAATAACCCCAAAATAAAGTAAAGTTTCGCGAAAATCAAATTAATTTCTTCAAATATAATTTAAATTTGTATTTGTAAAATATAAAAATCTTTAATTACTTGTTGGTGGTGGTGGCAGTCTCATCAATCTACGATCTAATGAATTCATGCTCGTATTGTCCACAATAGCACGCAATTCACGCTCACGTTCCTGACGTAGCGCCTGAAGATGATTTAAAATTGCTTTGCGTTCCTTTGATTGAGCACAAAACTTCGGTTTGGCACGTTGTAAATAATCCTGCAGAGTTAGCGCTTCCTCAGATTTTGACGTTGTCGTTTGTGTAATTGGCGAAACATTATCATTGGTTTTAGCATCGAAACTGATTACATATGCAATAGATTTAGGTTTTATCTGAACACTAATTGAACGACCAGATGGACAGCAACCAACTGCAGCGCCAAATCCACCATCGGGAGCGGGTAGTTCTTTTTGACGTCGTCCAAATATTGGGCGGGAGCGTAACATTGAATCACTTGTTTGTATACCCACACCGCCAGCAGCTACATCATCGTATTGATGAGTAGTAGTTGTTGTAGAACTAGTGGTATTTGAACCCATAGGAATAGAGATTTCTGAAGAGATACAAAACATTGAAGAAGATGAGTTAGTGTTGATATTGTGTGTGTTGGATTGAGCGCTAGTGAGACCAGCTGATGCGGTATATATAAAGTGTGGTGGTACTGGAGGCGGCGGTGGAGGTGGCGGTGCTGGTCTTGGCGGCAAATGATGATGATGATGTGGTTGAATATGATTATAAAAATTTTGTGGATGCATTTCTGCATTATGGTGGTGATGAACGGGATATATGCGAGGCATTGTTTGAGGTACTGAATAGTGACCGCTAGCTGTTTCTGGTGCAACGCCAGGCGAAAGTGGTTTTAGATGTTGATTAATGTGTTCCTGATGATGTTCCTGGTGCTGGTGTTGTTGTTGTAATAATGCTTCATAATGTGATTTTTTAATATTTTTATAATGTTCCAAAAATTCCCTTTTACGTTGTTTAACAAATGAACAAACGCTCTCACTGTCATTAGAGGAAGGTGTATCTATTTTAGAACGTTGAACTGGAGCTGTAAATAATAATAAATTTTAAGCTGTTTAAGAGAATTTGCCCACTGAATTATTGATAGTTTTACAAGGTAAAAACATGGGTTTAATTAAATAAAGGGTGTCAACGTTTCAAGATTATTGAGCCAAGCACAGTCTGCGCAGAATTTTGACTCGTCTACAACAACCACAATATTTCAATATCCCAGTTGCAAAAGCCAGCATGCATGCTTTGCAGCATTCATGAATCATGCATACATTTCGTAGCAATACGAAAGATTTGAGGAAAAAAAGTCTCAAATTTATTCAAATTACTTAAACCTGATTTTGAAAAAATTTTCATCTTAAAATCACATTTTGGAAAATATGATAGAAAATCAAATAATATAAAACTCCTTTTGATATTCTTTTGTACTCCTGAATCATGTTTAACTTGAGTTTTTATATGAAGTGAAGTGAAGTCTACCTTTTATATGTCACAAAAAATAAAAAAACATCGATCAGACGCTAAAAGCAATTTGCACCACATCATCCATAATATCACTAGTGAAATGGATCGTCATAGATTCGCTGAGAGAGTGCGTTGTGCGCCTCCAATAGAATATGTAAGCATTGCATAAATCATCTGGAGAATCATAAGATAATAAATGATATAGCGTTGATACATCTCAATCGTAGAGTGGATTTCAAAGGTAAACTTCTATATAAGTCTAGTAATTTTCGGAGAATATAATATAATGTTAATGAATTTATTTTTACAGTACAGCATATTAAAACAAAAGCAATATCAGAATAATTAGGAACAACAATAATTGTCCAGCGAGTATTTTGCTTCGGGTTACGGTCATACGGAAAATGGTAAGATTTGAATTTTTTTGGAATAAATATATTGTTAATTCTCTTGTGATATTTGAGATAGTTATTTTGAAAGTGGCCCAAGTCCATTGAAGTGCAAAAGTAATGGCATATACATTATGTGCCATTATAATTTGTTTTTTGACGGATATCAAATTTTAACATATTACCTTAAATTTTACACTATGAGGTAAACTTTCCGTGAAAGTTTCTTTAATAACAAAATGGCAGCCAATTCACATTATGACATTACTTTCGCTCTCGAATGGACTTAGGCCACTTTCAAAATAACCGGCTCATTTAATTATTATTCTCAAGCCATAAAGATTTCTCAGTAAGTCAAGATGTCTTTAAACGTGCAAATACATATACTTATCACCAATGTCACATTTTCTCCGAGGGTAAAGAGTTTCATGATTCTTGTTGAGAATATTCTGCTGGTGCTGACATAATTTTTTTATTATAACGAAACAATGTCAATAAAACTATTAATAAAAATATTTATAACGACAATTCTTACCTAGCTTATTAAACGTAAAATAGGGTTGCCATGAAACAATCGTTCAAAAGCATGAATGAATCATGTATGGAAAAGAAAGCATGAAGAAGTTGTCTTTTAGCTACAGTGAATCATGTGTAGTAGGGTTGTCATGAAACAATTGTTCGAAAGCATGACAGAATCATGGATAGTATAGAATCGAAAATATGATATATGTGTTCTAGACCATGAGCAAATCATGAATAGAAAACATGATTCTAGCATTCCAGATCATTTTTTGAGCATGCATGATTTCCTATGACATGCCTGTACAAAAAAGAAACGAACGAGCATTTAGGACGGCATGCATGCCAAGCACCCCAAAGAGGCATGATTCATGCTTCTATCATGTTTATTTTTGCAACTGGGATTTTACAATTTTTCGGAACTACAACAATCATAAAAAAATATTTTTGTTTTTTTTTTTTTTTTGGATCGTATAAAAAAAAAAACATAATATTTCAAAAAGACGAAAAACCACAAAATATTGAAATATTGTGGTTGTTGGCTCACTTTTGTGCTGCGCTGACACCCTTGGCTTAAATAAAACTCTCAAGGGTACCCATGCATTTAATTTAGATATCTTCATATGTGATGAAGGTTAAAGTTTATTAAGAGAAGTTGTGGCACATTGCTAATAAAAAAAAAAACAAGTAAATAAAATGATATAGTGATATATACAGACTTTACACGGTCAGTGGAATCAGTAAATGATTGACTTTTGGTGTGAACATCAGAGAAAAAGTCCAGTACTTTTGAAATTTAAAAAAGCTGTGGTAAGATCAAATTGAGTTAAGGCTTGTTAATTATTGTGCACAGTAAATAACTCAATAAAATTACAATAAAACACAAAATTGCGTTTGAACTTGTTACTAAATATCATTGATTCAAAAATTCAATTGTGAGCATGTTCGCTTGTTAAATGGTGATGATAAAGTAACGGCAGGTACATTTTTTTATTGTTTTTTGAAATGATTTACGTTATTTTCCTGTCAACAAGCATGGATCAGATGACTTGTTGGGACGAGCTTACTGTTCAATTTTGTGTAACACAAGCAAAATTACAAAAACAAGGCAAAATACATAAAGGAAAACAAAAATATCATCAGACAAATTTGCCGATAAGCATACTATATTTAATCTGCAACATAGACTTGTTGAGAATCACTGCAAAACGATAATAAAGCACATGCAAGAGTTCTAATAAACCTTTTCCAAAATATTGCCGTTCGGTGCCGGAATTAAACTGTACGTTAAACGAAATGTGAAATGAAATAACATTTTGTCATACCTCTAGCTTTTTTCACCTTATTACTTGGTAGTACTTGTTCTTCATTTATCGTTATTGTTTCTTTCATAGACCTAAAACGTGCTTTATTGGTATTTTCTATTCCAAGTTCCTCATCTGCAGTAGGCTTATCATAAATAATTTGCGTTTCTTTTTTATGCTCTTTTGTTCGTTTAAGATTCTGGGCCAAATTAATAACGTCTTCATTGGATTCCTCAATGATCACCTCGATTTCCTGAACCAGACGTTCAGCACTCTCGCTTAGTATGGATGAAGTGCCTTGATTCTCCTCTGAAGAATGCACTGTGTCATATATTTTTTGTGTATACAAGTCTTTATTTTTTTGGCTATGTTTTTCATCTGTACTTTCATCATTTAAATCAACTTTAAGTAGCAAATGTTTTAAGCTTTCTAAGCGTTGAATTTCCATTTCAATCCAATTCAACTGCGTTTCACGCTCCTTATCGGATTCCAAAATTTTTTTTTGATATTGTAAAAGTTTTTCACGTTTCTTGGCAGCACTTTCAAGTTTTTTTCGTTCATATTCAATTTCTGATTGCGTTAGTGGATTCAGCCATTCACCCATTGTTGCATCAGCATCGGTGGAGACGTTTAATTCCTTTTGAGTTGTTAGATCTTTAGAGGAACTTGTTGTTGATGTGGATGATATAGTTTGTCGACTGTTTTTTATTTGCTTTTTAAGATGTTTCTGTAATGATTTCACTTTGGCATTTTCCTGTAACTTAACATCAATTAACGAATCTTTGTTAAGTTTGTCAAGTTCATTTTTCATATCAAAATCTTTTTTAGCAATCGCTTGTAAAGTTTCAATCTGTGGTTCCGCCGTTTGTTTTGTAGGTAACTGTTTTTTTAATGCATTTGCTGATGTAGTCGGTGGGGATGGTTTTTTGAAATCTATAATACATTAAATAGCATTGGTTTTTTAAAAGTATGTATGGATCATTAAAAATAAACAGTTATATATATTCATAAAATAATTTAGCCGATTCACTTTTCTCTGATTTCAAAAAGGGGATAGACGCGAAATAAATAATCCTTTCATAAAATTAAATAAAAAAATTGTTTTGAAATAAGGAGGAGGAGAATACTGTACTCGGTTGGTGGTAGATGAAAAAAAGTATTCAGGTTATTGAATCATTCTCATAAGAGTCACATCGTAAATAAACAGAATATATGAAATTTTCATTAGGGGCATTCACGATCTGGAGTAACGTAGTGAGTAACAGTGCACAATGTCAACAACAAAACGTACACAAGTTACTCTTTTACCCTTTTTGCCAAGCTATTTTCTAGTGTAAAATAATCTAAATAAAAATAGCAAAGTACTATTAAATATGTCATACATAGTATCAAAGCTTATTTTTTTTTTTGTGGGTGTTATTCCAATACTAAGTATTAACTTGTGTTCTAGTTAAATCCTGAGAGGTGGTGCCTTGGTTAGATATTTGTTGCTAAAGGCCGAGAAAATATGTTTTATGCATATATCACGCTAGGGGTTGTTTATACAAACAAATTTTAGTTTACAATTTTATTGTTCAGAAATTTTCTATAAAAATAGTTATGAAGGTCGTTTTCGTACGACTTTTAGTTTAGAGGATATTATATTTTAAGGTTTTTGCCGCATACAAGTTTTCAAAGTAGTTAATACGAAATGTTGATTTTCAAAGTACTATAACTTATGAATTGTTAGTCGTAAAAAAACTATTTTTGCGAGTTTTCTATAGGAAATTATCTGAGACACAAAATTGTGGACCATTATTTTTTTTTTTTTTTGTAGAAATAACCCTTATCAAGATTTTTGCAAAAAACTAATTTTCTCAACCTTTAGCACACGAAATCTTACAAAAGCACCACCTCTCAAGATTGGACTAAAGTTCATATCTTCTATTGGAAGAACACTCAAAAAATTTCGCTATCGTATATTTAGATATCCTGAATCGAAATCGAAAATTTTTGCTATCAAAATCGAATCAGCCTTATCATCCAATTCATCATGCATAAATTTCCGATTTCGATTCTGGATATTAATATATGATAGCAAAATCTCGATTCGATTTAGTTCAATATTTCTATGTTTTCCGATGCCCAACGTATCTTTTCGATAAAATTCGATTCTGTTTATTAATTTATTTTGAACTTTTTCGAATTTTCTAATGTTTCCGATAGTTTTTTTTATACTTTTGATAGCATATACCGTTGTTGAATGCTTTTCAATACTTTGTTACGTTTTTTTATACTATTTGAAACTTTTTACCTTTTATCTGTTTAATTATTTTTTTCCGATATAATTAAAAATGAGTTTAGAAGAAAAAGGACATTATTTTCAATTACCATATTAGGTTTTATGTCTTAAAATTCTATATAATTCAGACCCAAAATCAAACATATTCAAACAAACTTTTAACTTTTATTTTTAATGACCTATATTTATATATAGCAAATAGCAAAGAAACGTGTACTCAACATATAATTTAAAATAATATTATAAGAGAAAATATATATTTACCTTGAGCTTTAATTAACTGTTCTGCGGCATTATCCTCTGATTCTGAAATATTTACATTTTGCGTAGAAGCTTCTTTAGCTAAGTTGTCTCGCTGTACATTTTTAATTGATTGGTTACTACCTTTTCGGGAAACCCCTACCGATGAAGTAGTAGAGTGCTCCGTGCTGACTACTCTAGAATTACGAATAGATGGTCCTTTACTTGCCTGCTCACTTCCACCGCTAAGCCGTGAAATTCTTTTAACAATGTCGCGCACAAGATGCTTTTTCTCTTCCTTATTTAAGCTGCGTGCATCTATCAGTGAGCATAATAATTGTATGCCCAGATCTAATTGAGGAGTTTTTGTTGACATGCCAAGGGATGAATTTTCTTTATTGCCAACATTAAGAACTTCTGTCAGACTTTCGGTTAAATTTTGTAAATCGCTTTTATTGCCAACGGTTTCAATCTCAATGGTTTTTTCTTTATGCTTCTTATTAGTCTCTTTTAAGGCTTTGCGTTGCAATAACATTGCAGCAATGTCTGCGGCGAGCGGATGTGCGCCATCATTATTGCTGTTTGTGTTAGAATGTGATGATCCGCAATATTCAAAACTTGATGGTGTCGCGGAACTACCGATGATTGATGGTGTTGCAGAAGACATATTAACTTGTATTTCCTTAGAGTGTTTTGATGCTTGTTTTTCCTCTTGTTTTGTCAATGATGTCTGCACAAATTTTTCGTATTTCTTTAACAATGAGGTTGACGTAGAAGTTCCTTGTGTCGTGTACTTGGGGCGTGTCCCACTTAGACCTCCAGCAGCACTGCTAACAAATTTTAGTTTCGCATCAACAAAAGTGCTTGAAGCTAATGGTGGTGTGTTGTGAGTACTATGCACGAATGATTTATGTTCAATTTCCCTTTCAAGCAACTTTTCACGCTGCAATTGTTTAAGATCACCTTCGGAAGTGTTTGTTGTTTTTTTGTTATTTGCTATTGATGCTGCTGGAGTTTCTTGAAAAAATTCGCGCAACAAAGAACGCTCTAAAATACTGATGTTGCTCGTGGACATTGATTTTCTATAGCCAACATCTCCCAAAGAATCCCATTCAAGACGTTTGTGCGACTTAGCGACAGAATCTGGAGTTTGAGTTTGTTTAGATTGTGAATTTTGAATTTTTTTCGGAGTGATTAGAATATCTTGGACATTTGTTTCAACCTAGAATATTTCGAAAGTTATATTAATGTGATGTGGCAAGTGTTGATTTCTGCTTCAAGAAGCCAACAAATCGAATACTTAAAAAAATGGTTTCGAGTAAATTACATACTGCCGTACCTAAATTGGAGCGTCAGGCGTATTTAACCATCCCTGTCTTTTTTATGTCCATACGATTTATATGGAGCAAACCGAAAAAGACAAGGTGAAATTACGCTGACGCTCGACTAACGCTCCAATTTAGGTAAGGCAGTTACAGATTTTATTTTTGATTTTAAAATGTGGAAGGAAGTATATGTGCTATTCATTTTAGCGCTATAATGAATATGTACTTAGGAAAAACATTAAAGAAAAGGGAATTTCGCACAGACCATATAGGAACCAATCAAAGGATCCTGCATAGTTATACTGAACTTAAGAAAAGTATTGTTTTGTTCTTAAAGCTGAGGAGCCTAGAATCAATATGTGTACATAGTATAACATCCTAAAGTTAACGAAAGGAATTGCTTTATGCATTTGAAGTATAAAACTTAATGATTATTAGGACTAACCTTTTCTTGTGCTTTATTATCTCGATCATCTTCCAAATGGATAGGTATTATATGCTCATTTGACTTATTACCAACAGTATTCTTTTTACAATCAGCAATGTTTCCACTACCGCACAACTCAATGCTTGGCAAACTCTTGCTTGATCCACTGACACTCTCACAATCCGGATTATTCAGCATAAACAAACGACGGAGCGCCATACATTGAGTTTCATCCTCCCCACAGCTACTGCTTGTAGTATTACTTTTGCTACTACGACTGCGGCTTTTAAGACCAGAACCCGGAGAATACAAACGCATGAACTTCTCTAAATCGCGATCCTGTCCAAATTTAGTGTAGTATTCAATAACTTTTTCATTAACCCGTGATGTTCGGGGTAATCTTGAATGTTTGTGAATTCTGTGGGAATCCATTCCATTTGAAATTGTAACAATACAAATACAAAAATTTAAAGTTTTACAATAACGAAATGTCCCGCGTTCTTTTTGAGCAAAGGAATTTTTATTTGGGATATATAACAACAAATGTCAATTGGGGTGTACACACTATCAAATTAAAAAAATTTATTTGATGAGTTCAAATTTGTTTGGCATCACTAATTTTGCCGTAAAATTTTTTTTATAGATTTGATGAGTTTTGAGAACGCTTCTTCAAATAGCACTAGTTTACAGCCAAAATTCCCAGCGAATGCGGTTACTCATTTTATATGGAAAATGGGCTGCTGATTCCGAAAATCGCATTTTTTTTTTTATTTCGTGTCGTTTTCGGGATATCGGTCATTTTCGGTTTTTGGACAAAAAAAAAAAAAGATAGTTCCATGTGGGGGTTTGAGAGGGTTAAAATTGTTTGTGAATTCTGTGGGAATCCATTCCATTTGAAATTGTAACAATACAAATACAAAAATTTAAAGTTTTACAATAACGAAATGTCCCGCGTTCTTTTTGAGCAAAGGAATTTTTATTTGGGATATATAACAACAAATGTCAATTGGGGTGTACACACTATCAAATTAAAAAAATTTATTTGATGAGTTCAAATTTGTTTGGCATCACTAATTTTGCCGTAAAATTTTTTTTATAGATTTGATGAGTTTTGAGAACGCTTCTTCAAATAGCACTAGTTTACAGCCAAAATTCCCAGCGAATGCGGTTACTCATTTTATATGGAAAATGGGCTGCTGATTCCGAAAATCGCATTTTTTTTTTATTTCGTGTCGTTTTCGGGATATCGGTCATTTTCGGTTTTTGGACAAAAAAAAAAAAAGATAGTTCCATGTGGGGGTTTGAGAGGGTTAAAATTGTCTACAAAAATATTCCGCGTAGTATCCTGCATAAGTTTGCTGAAGACATGATACACCTCAGATGTAAGGATCATATAGTTAAATTCATCAATTTAACACAAGAATGCGTTATTTCTGTTTTTTCATGTACAGTGGACTAAAAAACTTCAAAAATCGATTAAAAAAAAATCTGACGTGCTAGAGAAAAACGGCGAGGCACGGGTATTTCCTTTTAATGCCTTCTTTAAGAATTTTTTGGATTTTCTAATTTCTTTTACAAAAAGTTTCAAATTTTCGAACAGTTTATTACAAAAAAACGGAAAAATAGGGAAAAACGCATTTTGGTAACTTATCAATGAATTGTATACAACTTTTGCATTTTTCCATCGATTTTCTTAAATAGTATTTTATTTGCCTAACAAATTTATAGACTATGATATAAAAATACAAAATGATTTTTAAAATTTTTTTTTTTCTTGTATAAATCTGGAGTTCATTTCGACTTTTTTTCCATTGTTTGGAAAAAAAAAAAAATTTTTTTTTAGAATTAAATTTTTTTCGCCGAAACTAACAAACCAACCAAAAAGTGTTGTGGGTATCATTTGTAGGTAATTTAATTACCTTTAATATGAAATATTATTTGTTTGAATACAGGCATTGGTTCTTGAGATATTTGTATTTAAGTGGAACTATCTTTTTTTTTTGGTCCAAAAACCGAAAATGACCGATATCTCGAAAACGACACGAAATAAAAAAAAAAAATTCGATTTTCGGAATCAGCAGCCCATTTTCCATATAAAATGAGTAACGGCATGCGCTGGGAAAAAAAATTTTAATCATTTGTAAACTAGTGTAATTTGCAAAAACTTTGAAGAAAAATTTTTTTTTTTATACTATAAGAGCTGGTTCACACGACAAACTAAACTGTCGGGCGATAGAACTTTTTGTAGGCAACGGAGGGACCGCTTTCCACCGCTTGCCTAAAAACAGTACTATCGCCCGACAATTTAGTTTGTCGTGTGAGCCAGCGCTAAGGGTTGTTTTCATTATTTTAAGTAATATCTTATTCTCACTTGCCTGGTTTCTACACCCTTGTTAAAATTCTTAGAAAAAGTTTTTTCTTCAAGCTTTTTAATATTTAATGTAATTTATTAATAATTCAATTCTAAATTTTTTCTTTTTGAAATAACTATTCATTATTTATTTTATTTTATGTCAAACTACACGAATAAAAATAAAAAGCAGTGCCAACAAATTTCAAATAACGAACAGAACGAAAGAGAATTTCCAAGTACGGCAAACTGTGTACTCGTCTCTTTACGTTTTTCCCCTCTTGCCAATAAGCTGAAAGAATTTCTCAAAAAAATTTCCTGGTGTAAATTCACACTTAAGGCACAAGCTTAAAAGTGGAAAGGGGCAACTTTTTGGATGTTTTGGAATTTTGCTACTACATGAAAATTTTTCAGACATTTTGGCTTTTAATTTTTACTCACGCTTATCATTCTCTGGTCAAAAGAAGACGAAAAATATTTAGAGCCAGATTTTTAGTACAAGTTTAACTCATTCAATCAATCTTAAACCAAATTATACTACGATTCAAGCGGAGATTTAGCTGGGTTGAGATCTACACATTTCGTCATCAAATTCTACTTAGTTCCACTGGCCAAAAAAGATTTGGTTTGACAATAAATTCCATTAGAGAAAAAATTATAGTTGTTTTCCCTTTTTTTCTTTACATATATCTTCAAGTCAACGCTCAAAATAAAGAGGTGAAACTTTGTCAAACATATCCAAAATAGGTAACCCTGCTGAGGTTTATACGCAGATTTAAAATAAATGTCCGTGGAAATAGTTATTTTTGAATGGCATATCTGATAGATCATCTCTTGTGAAGCAAAGTTAAATAAATTGTTTACGCACTTGCATATGTATAAATTAATTATTCTAATTTTACGAACTTTTAGTCATTATTTGCAAGAATCTAAAATTCTATGCATTTTTCAACTTAGAAAATCATGACAATTAGGATTAGAGAAAAAAACTACTAAGCATGGCTATGGTGACATATGTTTAGGTTACCGCCACGTAACTATCATCAGACCAATTTATGTTTTATTTAATTTATTTTAAATTAAATGGAATAACAGTTGAAAAATTTTTTTAACTTTTTGTCTGAATTTTGCATAGAATTTTAAATTCTTGCAAATAATGACTTAAAGTTCGTAAAATTAGTATAATTTTCATATAGTCAACATAAATCATTTTAATTAATTATGGAGAACACGCCAATACATGTGCAACTGGCAACCCTAGTAGCCACATGACAAACCGGTATTGATTTCACAGCCAATGGCTGGACCTTACCAAACAACAACAACAGGAGTCATGACGAAGTGGAAAGAGAAAAAAATCTCACTGCATGAATATAGGCACTTAAGCTACCAATTTTTCTGAGGGTACATAGCGCAGTACGTTGATAAATGCGCTATGTAGAGAGATTGACTCCGAGGTTCATAGTTCAATCCCGGCCTCAGACAAAAAGTTCAAAAAATTTTTCAATTGTTATTTCATTTAATTTAAAATAAATTAAATAAAACATAAATTGGTCTGATGATGGTTACGTGGCGGTGACCGAAACATATGTCACCATAGCTGTGCTTAGTAGTTTTTTTCTCTAATCCTAATTGTCATGATTTTCTAAGTTGAAAAATGCATAGAATTTTAGATTCTTGCAAATAATGACTAAAGGGCCGTCCACACGTACAGTCTTACCTGCGCAAACCTAGTTCGTGCAAACTAAAGAGTTTGCGCATACTTTTTATATCGCGTCCACACGACACAGGCAAGTCTGTGCAGTTTTCAGTATACTTCATTTTCATAGAAACAAGACGTCTAGTAAACATTTTATTTTCATTTGAATTGTTTTTTCTTTTGTATATTTTCCAAAATAAATCAATGAAAAAACGCATAATTTCCATGACAGAGCTATCACATGCAATATACATTCATTTGAAGACTAAAATTTAAGCGACAGATTGAAGGCATGGCCTGTATGCCGTTTGCATTCCCAGTTGGTCTTAATGTATTACTGTTGTTTCTTATAGCATGTTTCCACCGGAGATTTATGAAGTAATTTAGTCGGTACTCACCCCATTTGTTTTGCATCAAATGTCAAATAAATCTGGAAACAGCAGTTAATCGCCTCATTAATCTTCGGTGGAAACATGCTTTTAGTTGTATGAAAAGTCTGTCCCGTGCTCTACGCGTTACAATCAGAGCTAGAGAACTGGTTCACATGACAGACTAAAGGAAGACGATCCCTCCGCTTACCTACAAATAGTACTATCGCCAGACTAATTAGTCTGTCTTGTGATCCAGCTCTGAGTGTAAAAAAGCGGTTTTGTCGCAATCCATACGTCCTACGTGTGAATTGTGCCGTAGTGGTGGAAGACTATCGATAAATTTGCCTTTCGATAGTGGGCGAAATTTTTTAAATTGAGTAGAAAGAAACGTCAAATTCAGAAAAAAGAAAAAAAAAAAGAATATATAAACTGGATTTGTTGTGATTCCAGCATTTACAATCTTCGTAGTTAATTTTGCCTCATTTTACCTTTTATCTTAACAACAGCTAAAGTCGATTAATGAAATGAAAATTGTGGCACAGAAGAACAAATACGCATAGAAAATCAGCGAAAGAAAGAACCAACGAATTATTAGTTTGCTTTAGTTTATGGTTTACTTGTGGTGGTATTCTGGCTCGAAGTTTATTAACTTGGTTGATTATTGGTCGCTGGTCGGTTAGTCGCGGACGGTGAGAGTTGTTGGCTTAGAAAAAAATTCAAAGGCACATTGCAGGAACGAATGAGTACGCCATTTAATTAAGACACGTCGACAAATTTGGAATTGGATGTAATAATGATGAACATTTATTTTAATTAAATGTACATAATATTTTTCACTTGCAATTAGACCAAAATGCGAGTCTCTAACATACGCGCTGGGCGACTCATAAGATTTGGACTACTCTGCCTTGTTATACTACCCTTATTATATTTGTTGACGACTTGGAGCGATAGTGATAGAAAAGTTAAAGATGCATTTAGGGGAAAATTTGGGCGTAAATACAGTCGTCTTGAAGGAAGACCAAAAGAGGTGCCCAAATTAATAGAAGGTAAGTGTAAGAAAAAATGTTTTGTACTTAAGAAGATACCTTAAGCCGGTCCGGTGCTCGTATGATTTTTTTTTTTTTTTTGTTTTGTGAATTCTTAATTGCTCTCGCCTTCTCCGTTAATTGACTTATAGTTAAGTAGTTTTTTTTAATAACTCTTTTTGTTTTATATGTAGGAAGATCTCTCACTAATCTTGTGAATATTGCAAATCATACATACATACATACATATGTGTAAAACTGAGGCAGTCATATATTGAATCAGTTTTTATATTTTTACACTTGCAACGATGCAACAAGATCATGAACACGGTTTACCTATCGACCAGTGAAAATAAGCAAATAAGACACAATCATATTAAAATAAATTTCTAAAACACCACGTATGGTTTTTAGAGGTACATTGTGTACCTACATACATAAGAATATAAGTTTTATCTGTAAAAAGCCGAACGAAATATTTCCTCAATGCCAAGTTTTTAATTTTGATTTTTCTGAAGCTCAATAGGACAATAGATGCAAATCAAATAAACTAATAATTCAGTTTTGTAAAAAATAAAAGACTTATTGTATTCTGCTATTCACATTTAAAACTTTCTCATGACGTAAACTTTTGTCTTGAATATCAACAATACGATTACATTTAGAAGACTAGTGCATTTTTATGGAAGAATGTTTTATCTATACATACATACATATCTTTTGTTCTGACTAAATTTCTATCCTCAACTGAACAATACATATCTTAAACGCCGACTTACTTAAAATGCAACCAGATGCATAAATCAAACGATTCCAAGCTAAACGAATACAAACTCTTCAAAAACTATCAAGTACAATTTGCCACCAAGTCCTTGAGTATAATTTACAAGGAATTCACATGCAAGAAAGATATCTAAAAATGTGGAGTGAAACATTGTCATCTAAAGAGATCACATATACTTCTTATTATTATTTTTATTTTTTAAAAATGTGAAACTAATAATATGTTTATTCACAGTGCCGCTTAGCGAGCGGATAAAGCAATTTTACAAAAGAAATCAACAATTCCAACATTTTTTCCGACAAAAAGAAGAATAATCGTCACGGAACGAAATCAATAATAATGCCTATTAACATTTGTAACCCCTTTGCATACGATGCGCTCCTATACGATAACTATTATGCAATAATACCATATTCGAATACACAGTTAAGGCTCCGGTAGATAGAGAGCAGCATGTGCGGCGTGCTCATTATTAGCTTTGTCACTTGATTTGAAAACAAAGCTCCTTATGGAAAGAAAAGCAAACAACGTGCGCTCTGCGTTCAATGCATAAAGTTTACCAACTTTCAACTTTTTGAACGCATCAGGATACGTTTGATGCGTTTCGTTTCTTTTGTTTGTTTATTTATAAACAATTTTCGCAAAAAAGGAAACTTTAAAATGGAAGAAAAATTTATATGCAAAGTGCAGGATCATGTCTATAAAAAAAAGGTCATTCCTAGTGTATTTAATAGCACGCACGGCTCGTTCTATGTAATAACACACGCGCTACTCGCATACGTTGTGAATGTTTTGCGTGAAAAAGATGATATAAACTTTAAGATCCTATTAAAATTTTTTTTCTTTTGATTTTAGTGTAGCGATTTTTTAGAAAAAGTAAAAAAAAAATGCAAGAAAATTAGTTAAAATTATTTAATTTTGTTGAACAAGCACCGATTTTGCTTCGACATGGGTCATTTTGTTAGTAAAAAAGCCAACATTTTGGATTCATACGGTTTTTGGGAAAGTTTGGGAAAAGGTCGAAAAGAGGTTTTTACTTAATAACGCTGAATTCAAATATGGCATCAGAATCACTGTAGCTTGTATGGTTTCTGAGATATCCTACCCCAAATGTTCAAAAACACTATTTTTGAGGTTGTATAGAAGATGCACGATATTGTTCTGGTCTTTTCTACTAAATGCATCATTTAGTACTGTTTTCCGTCTTCAAAACCATACAAGATACAGACAGCATTTCTGATGCCAGATTCCGATTCAGAACTGGCAAATAACTACATCGAAAATTACTATTTTTTTTGTTTTTACTCGAAAAAAATGTGGAAAATAGAGGAACTGCAACCAACTGTGAAACCGTGGTCTCCAGAAGAAATAAGTTGTGAATCATCTTATCTTCGAAGTACTCTGCAAAATTTGGATGGCAGAATTATCATCCGTTTGCCTTTTAAAGAAAATCCTAACCGTCTTGGTTTGTCTCAAAACACAGCATTGCCCGGCTAGCTCAGTCGGTAGAGCGTGAGACTCTTAATCTCAGGGTCGTGGGTTCGGGCCCCAAGTTGGGCGCCAAAATGTCCTTTTACACGCGTTTTTATGAAAAATCGCCACGTAAAATTAATTTAAATATTAATATAAGAGTCGTTCTACGGTGAATTTTCATTAAAAAATTTTTTTGACCCGAATTATTTTTTTTCGCATTCTTTGACTCAAAATAAAGGACACGTATTTTTTCTTTTCGTCAGGATATGCACATATCTCAAGTTATGAATTTTTCAATTTTTCAAGTTCAAAAAAAGTTCCTCTTTATACTTGCTAATATGCAAAAGAAATATTTAATTAACAATGTATCAAAACATACTGAAATGTATGCTTTTTTCTCAGCTTTCGAATGAAGGATATTACAAATCGATCCAAGTAATTGTTTATAAAAAAAATTACATTTTTCTAAACAAATTAATTTTTTTCAAATTTGGCAGTTTTTTTTTCGATTTTTTTGCGGGAAAATATTTTCTTAAAACTTTTGCAGATACCCTAAAAATTTCAGAATGGATCGTCAAGAATTGTGGCTGCAATGAATTTTTAAACTTGTGCGTTCGCACTGGGAAATGCGCGCGCTCGCTCAGGTTCGCGTCAAGCGTGTTCATTTCTGTCGCGTTTGTCGATTAGGGGTTTGCACAAGACATCTTGAAATAAAGTGTACTTTTCTTTACACCAACATTTTTCACTGAACTGATGCATTTGATCCAAAAAATTCAAGATTCAAATCATCGTGTACACTGATTTCATTTTGACACTATTTACATTGTCTTGTTTTATCAGTGTGAAAAATAAACTTGGTTCTAAAAAATACATCAGTGAAATCTATTTTGTAAAAACAAATACTTCAGGTCACTGTAAAACGTGCGAGTAGAGAAACCACATTAAAATTTATGATATGGTAACACTTGCAAAATTGTAGTAGCTTTCATACATTTATGCGACAGAGAGAGAGAGCATAAACAAAAAAGAGGCACAAGAAGAGAGCGATAAACTACTCTTATCACACCATTAGCATTTAGTAGTGTACACTACTACTACAGTATGCAACTAAAATAACTGAAACAAATCAAACAAGACAAATTAGCACAGTATTTGTTTATTTTCTTTCGAATTCTAGTTCTGTCAAGACATTTACACACGACACTGAACTAGAGCATTTGAAAAAACAAAAAAGGTTACAAAATATAACATATCTTGAAACGAAATGTCTTAAAACGCAAACAAGACGTCTTGTGCAGACCCCTATTGTCGATTTATGATTGCCAAAGCAAGAAAACTGAAAAATTAAGGTGGGATTTTATCGCGCGCGCATTTCCAAGTGCGTACGCACAAGTTTAAAAATTCATTGCAGCCACAATTCTTGACGATCCATTCTGAAATTTTGAGGGTATCTGCAAAAGTGTTAAGAAAATATTTTCCCGCAAAAAAATCGAAAAAAAAACAGTGCCAAATTTGAAAAAAATTAATTTGTTTAGAAAAATGTAATTTTTTTTTATAAACAATTACTTGGATCGATTTGTAATATCCTTCATTCGAAAGCTGAGAAAAAAGCATACATTTCAGTATATTTTGATACATTGTTAATTAAATATTTCTTTTGCATATTAGCAAGTATAAAGAGGAACTTTTTTTGAACTTGAAAAATTGAAAAATTCATAACTTGGGAAATGTGCATATCCTGACGAAAAGAAAAAATACGTGTCCTTTATTTTGAGTCAAAGAATGCGAAAAAAAATAATTCGGGTCAAAAAAATTTTTTAATAAAAATCCACCGTGGAACGACCCATATATATATGTATTTACGCGACGATAGTAGGGCACCTTCAAAACTCCTCTGTAAAACCTTTTAGCAAATTTGAATATCAATGAAAGAAGACCGAACCGATTGGATGATAAATTAATTCAGAAGAGAGTTTATTGCATAATGTGCCATAATAGAAAACTATTTGAAAATCAAATTGAAAAAAAAAAAAAAAAAAAAAAAATTATATATTTCGATACTTTGTCTCCAAGGTCGAAAACTCAGAATATTATTGGGTGTACAACTTAAAAACCGGAATTTTTTAGCGAAATTTGATGCTTTATTGTGGAAAAATGTTACAATATATTTTATTCAAAGTATTGTCCATTGGAAGCTACAACATTTCCCCATCTTTCAGGCAATTTATGAATTCCATCCCAAAAAAATTGCGCCGGCTTGGCGGCCAAAAATGAATCGAGCCAATTTTCGATATCTTGAACTTAAGTGAACCGTATTCCTGATAGGGCATTCTGCATCGATCGAAACAAATGGTAGTCAGATGGTGCAAGGTCTGGGCTATAAAGCGGGTGAGGCAAAATTTCCCATCCGTTGTTTTCCAGATAATTTTTGACTGGGGCAGCAATATGTGGCCGAGCGTTATCGTGGTGGAAAATGATTGACTCGTGTCTGGTCGCATACGTTGGCCGCTCTGCCTGGATTTTCTGCTTCAATCGGATCAATTGTTGACGATAGAGTTGAGCATTAATGGTTTGGCTACCTGGCAACAGCTCATAATGGATCACACCTAGCTGGTCCCACCAAATACAGAGCATTACCTTCGAAGCGTGAATATTTGGCTTCGGCTGTGATGGGCCGGCCTCACCTTTCTTGACATACGCTGTTTTGCGATTGGGATTATCGTAATGGATCCACTTCTCATCGCCAGTGACAAAACGATGCAAAAAGCCCTTCCTTTTGTGGCGTTCAAGCAGCATTGTGGACATCAAAAATCGGCGTTCGACGTCCTTTGGCTTCAACTCGTATGGCACCCAATTTCCCATCTTTTGAAAAATTCCCAAGGCTTTCAAACGTCTGGAAATTGTTGCTCGATCAACTTCCAATGGTTCTGCAAGTTCTTCTTGCGTTTGACATGAATCTTGATCGAGTAATGCCTCCAATTCTTCATCCTCAAACTTTTTCGGCTGACCAGGACGTTCTTTGCCTTCGACATCAAAATCACCACTTTTAAACCGTCGAAACCACTCACGACAGCTTGATTCAGCTGGAGCATAGTTCCCATAAACTTCTACAAGCAAACTATGACTTTCCGCAGCAGTTTTCTTTGCAAAAAAATGACCCAACAGAACCTCCCGCAAATGCTGTCTTTTTCTCCAATTTTCGAAGTTATTCATCGTGAAAAATAATAATGATGCACACAGGATAAAAGTGTTTTGTTGACCGATTTTGACAGCTGTCAAATGTACCTTCAAAATGACATATATATAAAGTTCGAGCTTTCACGATATTTGTTAGTACGGACATCCACCGTCAAATTCCGGTTTTTAAGTTGTACACCCAATAATTAAAATATCAAACACAGAAAAAAATCACATCTAGCGATTTTTTCCAAAATAAGACCTACCTTTCGACTATTATAATTATTGTTGATAACAAATTCCAAGAAATAGACTTAGGGCCGATGTCACAATGTTCAGTTAAGCCTTAACTGGAACTTTAACTGTCACTTTGACATTTAATTTCATACAAAATATTTATTTATCTGGAAGTTAAATTTTAACTGGAGATTGTGAAAATGGCCCTTAATGTGTTACATGTTAGAACATATTCTAAGAAATTCAAGCACACAATTGTAAACTCAATGATAAAAAAAAAATATTTAAGTGGTAAATTAGACTATAGTACATATGTAGAAATCCATATTTTTCGCCAAAAGAACTTTTTTTAATAAAATGTGCTTTTCTTAGAAAAATATTTAAAACGATGTAACCATATGAAATTATTAGCTTTTAACAAGTTCCTTCCCAAAATAAATAATCGGGCCTTAGTTTAATATATAAAATCTAACCGATATCTTAAGTGTTTATTAGTAACCTTTAGCAGCATGTAAATATTTAAGCTGTTATTTCGCCTCAACTACATGGCTTAGTAAACTTTACTATATGCGTGATCGAAAAATCCAGAATTGCATTATTCTGTTATAGATATTTATATCTAGTTTGTTGCAGCTGTTTAAACATATTCCTTAAAAAACAAAACTCTTTGCTTATTTATTTATTTGCCTATTTTTTTAAATATAAAAATTGTTTGTAGAACTGCTTGCTGCTATCTGCTAGTATCATGTACTAGTACCATGCAATATGTTAACACAATCGTAATCAAACTTTACTTTAATTTTTTTAATGCAAAAATGTCAAGATAAAAATATAAATCTGTTGTATTTGCTAATTGGACTGCGAATCTTCAGAAGTTCACTTTCACTATCATATCAGTTTGAATTGCGATAACATTTTATATTATGGAATAATACCAAAATAGTTCCAAATATTAAAATTACGATGCGCTCCAAAAAAAGTTGGCAAAAATTCGAAAAATAAAGTTATTTTTGCACTTTGAACTGTTGGAAATAGTAGAATATGATCCTCTTCGTTATTTTCAGAGGTCAGAAATAACTCTGTGCCTAAAAAGCTCTTCAGGTTTGAGTATAAAGTTCAGCTATTTTTTTTTTTTAAATTAAAGAACCTCAGTAAACTTGTGCAAAAAATAATTTCGGATAATTTTTTTTCAATGCAACAAAATGAGATATCTCAGTGAAGGTTTGTTTAATTAAACGTAAATGTAAAATTAAACGAACTCCTTCAGAAGTGGAGCAATAGTTGGATGTTCCGAAAAGTAATGAAAAAACGAATTACTCCTTTTCGGATTGATTAAGAAGCTCAAAAACGTTGTACACAATGTTTTCGTTTGATTTCGGGCTTATTTCAATAACACATTCATTTGCTATAGCCAAAAGAAAGAAACCCGATCCCCAACTATTCAGATTGGACCTTCTTGTAAAAGGCCACAAAGGAGCGGCAAGCGCTGAACAAGAGGAAAGTGTATTCGAAAAACGAATGGAATGTGCCAAAAAGCTATGTTTGGATGATCAAACTTTCTGCTGGGATATTTCTTAAATCCAGAGAGTTTAATCTCATTTACAGTTCGTAAAAATATGTACGCAAAAAAATTTATTTAAGTGGTTTTTAATATGACAAATGCTAACAAATCTCCAGAAATTCATCTGATTTCCACATGCATGGTATTCAGGGTACAGTTTTCTACAAACCTTTAAAAAAATTAGCTGCCACGAGTGTCCTTGAAGAAAGTTATTAAGACTTTTGTAAATTATTTCATATTCGTAATAAATGTAACCAGAAACCAAACTTTTGTAGAAAAAGATGCTGTTTGGAGTATTTTGTGCGCCATTTTGGATGCGGTATTTTGTGTTACAAAGAATTATTTCATATTCTCAACATGCGCGGCCTCAAAAACTACTGACTTATTGCTGATTAATGTAGTTTTGCTTTAAGCTGCTCGTCATTGTGGATCAGCCATTTTGTATTTCCAAAAATGGATTTCAGATTCATAAATGCTACCGAGTAGTGTCGTAATCTGACGACCAAAATAGAAACTGAAAACGAAACCGACAGCTTTGGTTTCTGTCGGCAATCTCTATGATAGAAATCAATTTAGAAGCGAGACCAGAAAGCGTTTCGATACGCAATAGGGATCTTAAACGCCCCTCATTTAAAAAAAAATCATCAAAGCTTTTTTCCATTAATCAATTTTTTATTTGACTTCAGGCCTTGGTAACTTTGAACCTCGCGACGTTTTGCCTCGCAGCGGTCCTGGTGAAAATGGTGACGCTCATAACCTATCAGCTGATAAAAAGAATCTCGCTGATGAGTCTGAAATGGAATATGGTATGAATATGGCCTGTTCTGACGAAATCTCAATGCATCGTGCAATACGAGATACACGTCTTGAGGAGTGCAAACATTGGGACTATCCATATGATTTACCCAAGACGTCAGTAATTATTGTCTTCCACAATGAAGGCTTTTCAGTACTTATGCGAACAGTACATTCAATAATTGATCGTTCACCAAAGCATGTTTTACACGAAATTCTCTTAGTAGATGATTATTCCGATAAGGCAGATTTAAAAAGAAAACTTGAAGACTATGTGAAACAATTTAATGGTTTAGTTAAACTTGTTCGCAATACTGAACGCGAGGGTCTTATACGTACAAGATCACGTGGCGCCAAGGAGGCAACAGGTAATTTTGTTTGTATTTCTTATATATGTTATTATACTGTATTAAATTTGTTTTTGGAATTTTTTAGGAGAAATTATTGTCTTCCTTGATGCTCATTGTGAGGTCAACACTAATTGGTTGCCACCGCTCTTGGCACCCATATATCGTGATCGCACAGTTATGACTGTTCCTATTATTGATGGCATTGATCACAAAAATTTCGAATATCGTCCTGTCTACGGCAATGAGAATCATTTTCGTGGCATCTTTGAATGGGGTATGCTGTACAAAGAAAACGAAGTTCCAAAACGTGAACAAAAACGTCGTGCACATAATTCCGAACCCTATCGCAGTCCTACACATGCTGGTGGTCTTTTTGCCATCAATCGAGAATACTTTTTAGAATTAGGTGCCTATGATGAAGGTCTTCTGGTATGGGGTGGTGAAAATTTCGAACTAAGTTTCAAAATATGGCAATGTGGTGGAAGCATAGAATGGGTACCATGTTCGCATGTTGGTCACGTCTATCGTGGTTTTATGCCGTATAATTTTGGTAAATTGGCACAAAAGAAAAAGGGTCCACTTATCACAATAAACTATAAACGCGTTATTGAGACTTGGTTTGATGAAATACATAAAGAATATTTTTACACAAGAGAACCGCTGGCACGCTACTTAGATATGGGTGATATAAGTGGACAGTTAGCACTTAAAAAGCGTCTCAATTGCAAGTCGTTTCAATGGTTTATGGACAATGTTGCTTACGATGTTTATGATAAATTTCCTGCTTTACCCGCCAACTTACATTGGGGTGAACTACGTTCAGTTGCTACTGATAGTTGTCTTGATTCGATGGGTCATCAACCACCTGCAATAATGGGTCTAACACACTGCCATGGTGTGGGTAATAATCAACTGGTGCGATTGAATGCTGCCGGTCAATTAGGTGTCGGTGAACGTTGTATTGAAGCAGACCGTCAAGGCATTAAACTGGCTGTATGCCGCTTGGGAACAGTGGATGGACCTTGGCAGTTTAATGAGGAGACAAAACATTTATTGCACCGAGTGCATAAAAAATGCATGGCATTGCATCCTACAACACAACAGTTATTCTTATCGCACTGTGATGTTAACGATGGTTACCAGCAGTGGAAGTTCAAAAAGATAACACCAAATTGGTAGACGTTTTAGAAAAATTAAAAATTAAGTAATATTTTGGGGGTATAATTAAATTCAGAAAAGAAAGCAATATAAAGGGTTTCATCTGGAATGTTAGAAAATATTTTAAAAGAATAAGTGTATCAATGAAAAAAAAAAAAAGACAAGTTTAACATGAATAGCGATTCTAAAACAAATGCGTCTTATACAAATCAATATGTTAAAAAAAAAAAAAAAAAAACTTTATAATGCAAACTTCTTTTAGAATTTATTTTTCCATTCCATTTCGTAAAAAAAGAAAATCAATATTAATCTAGATTTTGTATTTGTTAAACAAATTTATTTAAAGGACTTGAATGTTTTTGCGTTATCATTGCCAATTGAATCTTTGGGTATGTCCAAATTTTTTCTTTAAAACCTATTTAAGAATTTTTCCAACATTTACTGTAAAAAATATGTACATAAATTAATTATGTGATAAATCTGTTGTAGCGAAGTGTGTAACTGAATTATATCTAACTTTTAATCAAAATTTTTATAATTTTTAACTTTACATGTATACAATATTTCCTAAATAAATATTATACATATTATGGTGTTTATTTTTAAATTTATGCACGCAAAATGTATTATGGTGTTTATTTTTAAATTTATGCACGCAAAATGTTTTTGTATAAAAAACAATAATTAAATATAAATTCACTAATGTATGTTAGTTTTTAAGTGTTGTACTGAGAGTTTTTATGTAGAACTTAAATACAATATTAACATTTTTATTAAGAACTAAGCCACGTAACAACAATTATAATTAAAATTCGAAAACAAAATTTTTGATTTTAGTCTTATTAGTTTTGATGAAGTAAAAAGATGGTAAAACTTTGAGATCTGCGAGTTGTCAAAATTGTTTACCTTTATATGACGTTTTGTCATCTTTGAAAAGATTTTTTTATTGAAAAATTTTGTTAGGAGTAGTTCTAAAGTTAAATTAACTAAAGGAAGTAAATAAGATTGAAATTCAACGTAAACTTGCATCTGTTGACAATTCTCATACAAAATTTAAGGTTGACTCCTTTAAGTACAAGTCTTCTTCTTTCAAATAGCGTTGAGTTTGCTTAAATGGGGGTTATCGTGAATCAAGATTCCCGGGGAATTTTTTTAAACTGCAATACGGAATGCACGGCAGTCTGAGAAAATTCCCCGGGAATATTTATTCACGATAACTCCCAATTATATCTTTTTTTTTCTGAGATATCGCATTTTGAAGTTTTCCTGTTTGTACTCATTTCAAGAAAATTAGTAATCGACTATATCATGTCTATGTTATCTCAATCGTTTTTTATTAGAGCAAACTCATTTTTTTTTTTTAAATACTTCATTTATTTATTGAATCTTCTCTTCTTATTAGACTAACAATAAGTTTAAAAATCTTAATCCTAAATAACATTATTATACATTATTATGTCTAATATGTATATAATTTCATATTAAATGTGTCTCCAGAGTTTATAGGGACTTGTACATCCTAAAAGCATACAAATTTGCGCCAGTAGTTCCGGCTGCATATGCAGCAGGAACAACCACAAGATAGAGAGTATGCGCCAGTGGCTGCTCGTGCCAATGGATTAGGATGATACATCAATCTTCAGCATAATTTTGCTTGTATCTGTTGATTTCGTCTTTAACCAATAGGTCCCGATGTATGTGTTCGTTTCGTATATACCATGGAGCACCTGTAATGGTTTGGCCCTATGCTCCTCCTAAGAGTTAAAGGAGAATACATACATACATACCTGTAATGGTTCTTAAAATTTTGGACTGCGTCCGTTGTAATAGTTCAATGTTCGAGGAGCTGGCGTTACCCCATAACTGTATACCATATAACCAATTGGATTTATATAAAAGGATTTTATATTCAAGTTTCAGACGGGACCGACTATTTACTAGCCAATGCAGACTGGAAGCTTTTAGTTTAACATGCGTTTTTTTGGCTTCAATATGCTTTCGCCACGCTAGCCCGTCTGTCTAAATGAATACCTAGGTATGTGACGTTTTCAGATTGAGTGTTATTTAATGTGATAGCAGGGCAATTACCTCGCCTAAGGGTAAAAGTAACCTGCTTGCATTTTTGTTCATTTACTTTTATGCGCCATAGCAGTAACCACTTTTCGATAGAGTTTAAATGAAGTTGAAGTTTTCGTGCCGCTTCTAGGGGACAATGACTACAACTTAAAACTGCAGTATCATCTGCGAAAGTAGATATGGTTGTGCCAGCGATAATAGGTAAATCAGAGGTATACAGTAAGGACAGAAAAGGACCCAGCACGCTTCCTTGAGGGACACCTGCATTAATTTTGAAAGGTGATGAAATAAAACTGTTATGTCTAATTCTAAAATGCCTGCTTTCCAGATAAGAAATAAATGTTTTGTGGACGTTAAAAGGCAGTACGTGTTTAATTTTATTGATAAGGTCTTCATGCCATACTTTATCAAATGCTTGAGCTACGTGGAGAAAAACTGCTGTACAGTATTCACTTTGTTCGAAAGCCTTCCTTATTTCATTTGTGATTCTATTAACCTGTTCAATTGTTCCGTGGTATTTTCGGAAACCGAATTGATGGACCGGAAATAAATTTTTTTCGGTTGCATAAGGTATTATTTTTGATAAAATTAGTTTTTCAAACAGTTTGGATACGCATGGTAAAAGACTGATGGGTCTATATGAAGAAGGCAATGTACTATCTTTTTTCCAAGTTTTGGAATCATGGTTATTAATGAGATTTTCCACTCTGTTGGGTAATACCCATACTAAATTATAGCGTTAAAAAGTCTGGTTAAAAAGACAAAAGCTGAATTTGGCAGTTCTTTTATCATTTTGGGAGTTATATAATCGCACCCAGAAGCTTTTGTGGGACAAACTCATATTTGAAAGAAGAAGATTTGTACTTACAGAAGCCAACCTTAAATTTTGGTGAAATAAAAAATCCGCAAGGCTGCATAACCTCAAAAATAGGCAAAAATGGTGCACTTTTAGGTTAGGATATCTCGAAAACCAGAGCTGAAAGAGCATTTTTGAGGCCAGATTTGGATTCAGCGCATCAAAAACCTTCGGAAATATATTGTCTGATTTCTGGGTCTGAAAATTTTGTCGGCCTGTGTAATTCACATACTTTCATGATGTAGTTTTAAAATTATCATAACTTTTTAAAGAAAAATCATACAAAACTACTTCATAGCTCATTTTGAAGACGAAGAACAGTACTAAATGCTACATAATTTGTGCGTCCTCTATATAACCTCAAATATTGTGTTTTTTGAACTTTTAGGTTAGGATATCTCAAAAACGATACGCGATAAACCGACTTTAAGGCTGGGTTCGGATTGCCGATCGATAAATATTTACATTAAAAATTCCTAGTTTTTTTTCTTTCAGAAAACCGTTTTTTGACCTTATTTTTTCAAAAACTGCATAAATATTAAGTGTGGCTTTTTTTTCTAAATTCAATTACGAACGAAATATCGGTACTTGTTCCATTATCTGAATGGTTTCAATTACTTTTCATTTAGAAGGCTTTTTGATGAAAATAGTGAGTCACACAATAAAAAGTAATAGAACCTTTTATGTGGAGAATGACAGGTTCTACAAATAATATTGATTTGAATTTACGAAAAAGTAGCTGTTTCGGATATATTCGATAAAGTCGAATTTTTCGACTTTTTGAAGTTTTTTAAGAATATTTCTTAAACGGTTACATTTTCGTCAATACAAATCAATATTATTAGTAGAGCCCGAAATTCTCCGGAAAAAAGATTCTCATACTTTTTATCGTGTGACTCACCATTTTCTTCAAAAAGACTCCTAAATGAAAGGTAATTGAAACCACACGGATTACGGAACAGCCCTGATTAAAGCCTTTTTTACCTAATTTTCCTGCATTATTGGTAAAAACAAAAATTTTACCTTTGTCTTAATTCAAAAATCAAGTGTTTTGCTTTATCTTATGAAAATAATGCGAGACACTTCAAATTTTTATGAATGAAAATTATTGGTCGTTGAGTTTTAATGCAAGCTGAGGGAAAAGAAAAGCAAAGTTTCCCTCCGTTTGCCCATTAATTCAATGAATTTCTTTGAAAAATTTCCTAGTTTAGCGAGGGAATTATAAGTGAATAATATTCCTTTAAAAGAAATTTTTGTATGATAATTTTATATTGAACTAATTAAACAGTCATTTTTGCAATTTTTCAACAACAGACGAAAGCAAGTGTTAACATGGAAATTGATTACATATGTTTCGGCTACTTCCACATACATATTTATATATTTTTCATATATAAACATGTATATAGCCTCATCAGATCAGTTTTAGTTAAATCTTGCCAGAAACCGTACCGTAGCTAGCGTAGCATGTCTCAAAACCAGAGTGTGTTACCAACTAACAATTTGGCAATTTTTCACAACAGACGGCGCTAGTGAGCCTTATGAGTTATGCATAATGGCGATCCTGCTCAGAGAGTTTACTCGTGGCCTATAGCACAATCGCTTAAGCACCGCGTTCTCTTTCATTAGAAAACCGGAGTCACGAGTTCGAGTACGGTTTCTGGCAAGATTTAACTAAAACTGATCTGATGAGGCTATATACATGTTTATATATGAAAAATATATAAATATGTATGTGGAAGTAGCCGAAACATATGTAATCAATTTCCATGTTAACACTTGCTTTCGTCTGTTGTTGAAAAATTGCAAAAATGACTGTTTAATTAGTTCAATATAAAATTATCATACTTCAATTTAGAAAAAAGCGCGTTGGTATTTTCATTAGTACTATACAAACAATAAAAAACAGTCAATAAACTAACTTCATAAGAAATTTTTGTTGTTATTGAAAAATTTTACAAAAAAGGAATATTGTAGAAATAATAAATAAAGATACAATTCTGTGAATTGAAGTTCGAAGAGAAAAGAAATGTAGATAGTCTTAGCCAACACTGCCCGCCCTGGTAAGCATGGAGTTGAGTAATATTCTTGGAAACGTATTGATAAGTGTTTCAGATAAGAATGAAAATAAACAAAACATTGCGCGGGAAGTAGGCTCTCGACAAAGATATCAAAACAAAACGTTCATCAACATTAGTAGACAAATAAATATTTAGTAACTGTGATGATTCACCATGTTTACAAGACCAGTCAAGTTAACTTATATATGGATACTATTACGCATTTTGGATCTGGTCAAAAATGTTTTGGAAATAAGTGCAACCTTCCTATGAGCCAGTCGTCTGTATCACGTTCCGTGCATGCTGTAGAACAGCATTAATAAGGTGAAATTTGCTGGAATAAAGTTACCGAACTGGAAAAAATTTCAAAAAAAAAGAAACCAAGGAAAAAAACAAGAAAAAAGAAATAACATGAAAAAACAATAAAAAAAATTTTCAAGTTCGCTGGAGAATTGAACCTACGACCTCTGCGTTGCTTGTTGACGATCCTACTATCTGAGCTAAGCGCTATGTTGAAAATTAATTTTCTAAATTTTATTATTATAAAAACGTATACAATTTAAATTAAGCCAACTTGACCGTTTAAAAATCTTGATAAAAATAAAAACAGAATCAGGCTGTTAAATTTGCTCTCCTTAAAAATTATGAAAACATGCGATACCTAGTTCTGCCATCTTTCAAGTGTTTTTTGTAGAAAATTGCAGTCTAAGAAAAACTCCCCGAGAATAATCATTCACGATTACCCCCATAGTTTCAAAATTTGTTCCAAACTTTTAAAAATAAGATCAAAAACGCTACATTTGAAAAAAAAAAAAAACAACATACTAAAACAAAGCTAGTCACTTTCGATGTATTTGTAGGTGCTGAATCCGAATCCAGTCTCTGAATTGCACTATCACGTATCGTTTTTGAGATATTCTAACCTTAAAGTTCAAAAACACGATTTTTGGGGTTATATAGAAGACGCACGAAATTGTTTTGCACTTTTACACTAAACGCATCGCTTAGACCTATTCTTCGTCTTCAAAATAAGCTAAGAGCTATGGTCTTGTGAGATTTTTCCTTAAAAAGTTATGACCAATTTAAAATGCTACATGGAAGTTAAAAATCGCATGTGGATTCTTATATGGTTTTTCACTCCAAGGTGTCATTTTAAAATGGTCATTACTTTTTAAGAAAAAATCACACAAAACCATAGCTTATTGCTTATTTTGAATAAGAAGAAGAGGTCTAAGCGAGGAATTTAGTATAAAAAAGCAAAACAATTTCGTGCGCCTTCAATTACAATCAAAATTACTATTTTGGTTTGAAGTATTTTTTTAAATGTACCGTTTTCGACTCAGCTCGTGTGATTGAAAATTCGGTCAATGAATACGCCTATCGCCCATAGAAAAAATGTATTCAAAACAAAATATTAAGAGGAGTTGTACGTAAGGACAACGTAACTGTTGAACATAACATACCATATATTTCAAAGACATTGTCACATCTAGACTAATTTATGGGCTGATATGGACTGTGAGCGTGTCATTTAATCTGTTGGTAATTAGATTTTCGTTTTTAACATTTCACAAAATAAATAATGCAGATAAGACATTAGTTTCAAGCGAATGAAATTAATAATTAAATCATTCAATAAATTTCATATTGTTTAACCTATTGAACATCGGTAGCAAAAACGAAGGGGGAGCATTACACAAAATTTTATTTTATTTTTTAAAGTGGGCGTGAGCAGCCTTTAAAACGTTCTCACGATCGGTTGTAAGATTTTTATAAAATTTGGTATGGAGATAGGGTTTACACTAAAGAACGATAATATGACTTTTGTGTTTTTAAGTGGGCAGTGCCACGCCCCTAAATATAAAATTTAAATTTCAGACATGGTCTTTTTAAAGTGAAATCGAAATGGTTGAATTTCGGCCACAAGGCACAATACACAAGTACAAATAAATAACTGATAATTCATTCCTGAAATTTAGCAGTTTCGTTCATATTTCATTTAGAAAATAAGAACCAGATTTAAGTCCTCAGCCGGTAAATGATTTTCAACTTTGTCATATAGAAAATTTTAAAAACTACTCCTTAACTGTGAGTGTTATTCATTCTTCGAAAACAAAGCAAAAATGGGTTAAAATCATTATTACGACTGGAAGTATGTTTCCCATTATCTGCACGTTTATCTCAGTGACAATTCATACATTAATAAGTTATCAGTCAAGGGGCAAGTTTTTTGATTAAATTTATAATATAATATTTTGAAATTGAATATAAATAAAAGACTGTGCGTTGTTTCCTGTTCAGTTTTGATTAACATTTCGAATAAAATAGTCACTATTCCCGTAAAAAAACCAACACGAAACAAAAATGAATTTCCGTTTAAGTTTTCCTGCAGTTTGTGTAACACTGATTTTAGCCATTTCTTTGGTTGAGGCTGGAACCTCTGCAGATATTAGACAACAAAATCAAGAAATAAAGCGCATACGTGTAGTAAATTCTATACGTGATTTTGCAAAAAATCATCCAAATTTACGATTATCGAGTTTGACAAAGGAACACGGAAAAGGGAGAAGTTCATCAGTTCGTTATACATTGGGTAATCGCACAACAGGTAAGGAATAAATTAGTACACTTTCTTGATTTAAGTATGCACAAAACTGTATTGCTGGGAAAATTTAAATCAAAAGTTCATTCGATTAAATGGTTGTAATTTGATTTCCGACGAGGGATCTCAAAACATTCGTAAAATAAATTTTTAAATAATGGAGATGAAACAAATCCAAAAACCATAATAAAAATATAAATTTTTTCTTCAGTCGTTTAAAAAACAATCCACACGTTTTTAAGTACCAACTTATTTGACATAGAAACCTAATAAGTTTTTCAAAAATCTTTTTTTAGGAGACCGCCTTGTTGCACAAGGTACCGAGCAATACTCATACCCAGCTAAGAAGGATGTGACCGTTCAATTAACCTACCCTGAAGAAGGTACTGGCAGCGTTGTCACCTATGTGGAAATTTCTTGTGATCAGGACGGCACTGATGGCAATGCTTATGTTATTGCTGGAGGCATTGGGCAACGTTTTATTTCGATCGTGATAGAAGCAAATCAAACTGTACGATTCTCTTATCAAGCACAGTACTTTGGAGCTTAATAAATAAATAAAACACATACAAAACCGAATAAAATGAGATCAAAGTTGAGAAAACAATAAAAAAAATTTAAAACAATTTTTTCTTTTTTATTTTACGAAAGTTCGGGACATCCTTTTTACGAATCTGGAATTTGTTTTTTCTATTACATCAGGATCCTGAGTTATCCTAGATTTAAAGTGCTCAGAGCTATTTAAGTTACATAACGCTCTGTTTTTAACAAAATTCATTTTGCAAATACAATTCGATAAGTTCGAAACATTTAATATGATGTTGCAAAAACAAAATTATTTTTTTTTTGGCTTACTTATGTACATATAGAAAAGGCTCTGGAAAGACTGTTTGCATCATGCTCCGCAAAATTCATACGATGACTCTGCATATGCGCTTATATTTCAGTTGTATTTGATCTTTTCGAGGAGTATAGATTTTCATTAAAACTGCTTCATACATCCGGATACTATAGTATAGAAGTATACTTCTCAAGGATATAAGGCTCTATTACTTCTGTTCTCATATCCATAGAAGAAGAAAGATTATACTCATTTGTACGACTTTGCCCAGGCAGTTTGCTTACTTTTGAGTTAGGCTTTTATTATATAGTTCGACACAGGGAGTTGAGATTAGTTGAACCAAATCGTTGTTGAATCCTTATTCAAACCTCCATTTTCAGAAATTTTTTTTAAAAGCGATAGAGTCGCTTGCAACAACCTCTTTTGGGATTTTATCATGCTTAAGACTACTGTACCTCACAGAACGCCTATTGTTGATCCCAATCCTAGACCTAGAGTTTAGAGCTCAAGTCAAAACCAACGGTCATACGTCATTATCTTCAATAAAACGGTACAACAAAATTAAAGCTCTCAAGAGGTTTTTAAAGTATTTCTAGTGTATATTAACCTCCTATCCGTTTTATGCGTCAGGTCAGGTTTTCTGAAAGCTCAGCTTATAGTCCAAGAGATAACGACCAAATCACCGGCTGATCGCATAATGGCTGGAAAAATTATATAATATAGTCCCAAATGTGTATTATACGAAAACCGGGGACTGCCAGCTCGGTCATCTTGCGTTCGTAACTTAAAGCTATCGGCAGATCGGGATATATCTTATAAGTATAAAAATCGGTATAAGTTGGTAACCCCTGAATGGATTTGTCATATGAAAGGTATTATAATTGGCTATATAATTGGTTAGCAACGTTTTTTAATTTAGGTCATAGTTTTCGAGAATTATTTCCTTTTATTTGATATGCGACATGTTTCTGAAATTGCTTCATTAGTTTATTTTTATAAAAAAAATAAAAATGGACCAATTCACTTTTCTTGAAATTTATAACCTTTTTAGTCCAATCAAATTAGGGTTTTACCTCGGAATGAGAGATAATAAGCTGAAAACTCGTATACACCTTCATCATAGTGTTCTAATAGTTGTCTCAAAAGCCTCATAAAATCTCATGTCTGCGTCGTTAGTTACTCAAGGTCAAATGCCGCAAAAATCAGTTTTTTGCAAATATCTCGCAAACGGTTACTGTTCCAGGAAACTAGTTCAAGACAATTTTGTAGCCATATGATTTCCTATAAAAAAAATCTTCAGAGCTGTTTTAGCATGACTTATAGTTTAGAAGATGTTTAGATAATTAGAAAAATGGTAAAGCTTGGTGATTCATAATACGTCAGACAGACGAACATTGCTTTATCGATTCAGAAGGTGACGCTGATCAAGAATATACATATCGGCATTTCCACAGAAAGGTCCACCGTGAGCTAAAAATTTAAATCATCATATCTCTGAAACTATTTAACGTACATAAATGAGATTTGGATTTTATGTAAAAAGCACCAAGGGAAATAATGTGTTCTGAGAAAAATTGGGGAATCATGCCCCACAAAAATCACTTCATCATACCTCTGAAAATATTTAACGCATATAAATGAGATTTAATACATATGTACAGATCGCCAGGATAAATAATGCTTACTGGGGAAATGGGCGATGTCACGCCCGTTAAAAACAAAAATTCATAATTTATGAGGTTTGATACACATGTAAAATGGATAGGTACAAATGACATCCTTTGGAAAAATTGGTGTGCCACGTCAATTTAATTAGATTTGATGAACCAACATTCATTGGGAAATGTGAAAAAAATGTCCTTGATTAAAATTAAATTAAAAAACTAGTAAGGGTGTAACCTTTGGCCTGGCCAAACATTAAATACTCTACACTGCAGTATTTTTGAAATTTTGCTCATATGGGAGGTGCCTTGTCCTCTTGTCCGAGTTCACCCAGCCTTTGCTCAGAGCTTGCGTTTTTAGTTCTTAGTGTCTGAGTGAAATTTGGTTGGTTTATCTCAAAAAACGTTAGCAGTATAGCGTTTTGAAGCTTTCACTTATATAGGAGGTTGTTGATGCTATATTTCCCTTGCGAGGGGAAATACAGCTGAGCTGTTTACCTGGAGATGAAACAAAAGAAACGATAGTGTTAAATTCGGTTAAGGCTACTTACCCTTGGTTCCGCTGCTCCGCTGCCGCTCCCACTTCTCTTTGCTGCTGCTCACACTGGTTACGGCGTTGTTTGTTCGGGATCTTTGCACACCTAACTCCGATTTAAATGAAACACTTGTCGACTGTTTTAACTCCGATCACTAACTCATTCTTTATTTTCAAATTACTTACCAGCTAGAGGTTTACAGATGCCTCTAGCTACATACATGTATGGTTACAACTTACATTATCTGTTTACGTACTATTTCGCAGTATTGCGAAATATATCTTACTTGGCTTTATTGACGTGCCCAATAAAGTCACGTATCTATGATATAGGGGTCAGATTGCTTCCGCGTTGAACCCGCTGTTCTTTAACTCTTTTGCTTACCGTTCTTTACTAGCAGCTCCTAAAGGTATGCTAGCTGTTATTACTCTGGCAGTACTAAAACTATCACGAGTATAGCCTTAGTACTGAGTTGAGTATGAATAACATCGAATCCCTAACGGTAGGCAATGAATATTTATAACAGCGTGTGATCAACACACAACATCCCTCCCCCCTTATGGAAGAAAAAGTTGTTGTTATGAAGTAACAACGACTTTTTCCTTCTGAAAGTAGTTTTAACTTTTTTTTTTTTTTTTTTTTTTTTTTTTTTTAATTCCTAATTATTTCTCTAACTTAGTCGGCTACCTATAACTGTATCTAGCTCCTTTGGATCATGGCTCACTGCTGCTTACCGCTGCTGCCGCTTGGTTCTTGCCTTGTGGGTCTGCTTTCGGTGCTTCTGATGTTCTTCGGTGTGACATACCATGTTCTTGTTACATGCGGTTTGTAGGTTTAGCTGTTTTGTCCTTTGATTGATTTTGCCTGGCGGTGGCCAAAATCGGAACTTCTTCTTCTTGTTACGTCAGTTCTTGCGGTTAGACTTCCTTTTGGCTAGAAGTCAGCTCCGCTGTTGTGCGCTGGAACGTTTATTTTGGCGTACGGACTATGTTTTGACAAAAAATCGACGCTTCTGCTTATGACTGGAAAGTTTATTTCTAAGCGCCTGGACTTTATTTTGGTTGAAAGTCGACGCTTCTGCTTACGAACCGGAACATTGCTTTTTAATGCGTTGGACTTGCAATTTTCGACAAGTCAACGCGTCTGCTTCTAAACTGGAACATTGCTTTTTAATGCGTTTGACTTGCAATTGGTGACAAGTCTACGCTTCAGCTTCTAACTGGACCATTGCTTTTTAATTCGTTTGACTTGCAATTGGTGACAAGTCTACACTTCAGCTTCTAACTGGACCAGCTACAGATGGTAACGCCGGTCATTTTAGACGTCTGACGCGGCGACGTGACAGGATAACATAGGAGTGGCACAACTCCGGCCCCCTCCCTTCCAACAAGATTGGATGTCATCTATGGATGACAGACAACTGATGATATTGAGTGTTGTTGTCTGTCCGAACATTAACGCATGCAACCATGGATCATCGTCACTCTAGGCTTTTTAACATCAACTTTCTTGGCTGTCCCTCTTTAGATTTCTCTCTCTGGTATCTCTGCTGCTATTGTCGTAACGCCGTACCATGATCCTTTGCAGATTCTATCTATTTTGTTAACGATTTTACTGTATATTTATCTAGTCTTTCCTAGTTAGTCCTATGCTTTCTAAATCAAATATTTTTATTTGCTAAAACTATTGAAAATTGGTAATTATTAAATTTACCTATATACATGACATTGAACTTAATTCCTTATTTATTCTTATTTTTCATTATATTTCAACTCAAAACAAACAATTTTGCATTTTATACAATTCTGACATAATACATAAAATATTTAAAAATTTTTACTCTATATTTAAATACATTCTGGTTCTAAACTGAATCTTTGTTCTTCTGATTTGACAATTTCAAATTTACGTTATTTTAAAAATCAATTTTTACTTATGACTTGTTAGAATTACCTAGTTAATTTTCGAAAATCATTTAATATTTTTTTTTTTTTTTTTTTTTTTTTTACTTATTGTTATTTACTTCTCAATCAATCAATTAAACCTAATAATATTTTCAGAATTCACATTTACTTAACATCATTCAATTAAGATTCTACAATTTACTTAGTTATACTTTATTTGGGACTTATTTCCCTGTTTTCTATGTATGTAGACTTATTTTGCTACAACTCCTTAACGAATTATTCAAAAATATTTTCTTAACATTTTACTTATTTATTGTTATTTACTGCTTCAAAAAATTTTTTTTTTAAAATTCATACTTGTTTTGTATTTTCCGATTAAGATTTTTTCAATTTTCTTGTACATACTACTTTATTTTATTTATCTTTAATCAAATTTATTTTTCTCTCAATTATTATCTTAATATACTTTTAATCAATCAATATCCTTAGCAGTTTTCAACTGATATCTTACAATTTCCTTTTACCTTTTTTTTTTTAAATTATATTTTATTTGGGATTTATTTCCCTATATCTTATTGTTATGCCTTAGTTTTTTACTTATGAAAAACCTAATTTATACCTATTCAACTCTATCTAAGTTTTGCAACCTTTTCCATATTTATATGCATTTAGCACTGTTCATGCATATAAATATGATCCATATGACGGCATTGCATTCCGTTTAGTTAAAAACTTTAATTAAAGTTTTCTTTTGGTTTTAATCCCGTAATTATTCTATTGTTAATTGAGTTATTACTTTTAGTGTAGCTTATACTTTCTTTATTTAATTAATTGGTATTTCGGACCATTTAAAATTCTAGCAATAAATAAATATGTATATATATTTTTTCCCGTGTAATTTATATATGTACATATTTTAGTTATCAAAAAAAAATACATTTCATTCATAACTGCTGATTTGGGTTTTCAATATTATCCCAACAGTTTTTATGACATTATTCGTCACCTATATATGTATATGCACTAACTTGCATACAAATATATGTGGTGTTTACTTCTATTTTTTTTTTTTTCTTTTTTAAACATTATGTTAAAATTGAACTATTAATCCCCAATGGATATACTAAGCCAATTAAGCTTTCTAAATCTATAGTTACTTATTTGTTGTAGTAGAATAAAAATTCCAACTTTCTTTCTCCCCTTTAATTTTTTCTTTCAGTGTACGAACTGATAATTAAATCGCTAACAGTAAATTGTCCATTAGGGTTGTTCACCTCTTACAATTTCTTAAACCGATTTTTTATTGCTGATATATGTGGATGCACATACATGCATCCAAATATATTTCGTTGCATAGTCACGATTATATTTACAGACTTACGCAACTTCAGCAATTCGTTTATTGTATATACGTATATGCATACGTATATTAACTTGCATACAAATATATATGTATGGTGCTAAAAAAAAAAAAAATTAAAAATTTTAAACGTTTTAATTTTTTGTTTGATTGTCTGTTCATTGTCCTATGCTAGTGCGTTTTTCGTCGAATCTTCATTTGAGGGTTTCATATTTCAACTGCAGTTGCCGTCATTGCTAGGTGCTACTGTCGGTTCTAACGATCCTAAGGCGTCCAGCTTCTGATTGCGCTGCTAACCCCTCCCGCAACCATTGTTGTTGCTAGGTTCAGTTCGAGTGCCCTAAGTTTATTATTTACTATCCACGCTCCTACTAGGAGTATAATTACTATCCCCGTAATCGCGATCACTAGGACATAATCGACCGCTGTAGCCCTTTTTTTATGAAAACTAAGTTCCTCTATTTTTTCTATGTTTGCAATATGTTCGATTACGAGATCGTCGAACGAAAGTCTTGTTGCTGTTAAGTTCATTTCCTTGGATGTTGGAATAAGGAAATGATACTGTATTTTGGCTTCTTCATTACTATACTGTTGTCCCTCTATTGTAATTACACAGTTTCTGAAGGCTATTAAATAGTTTCCTTCCAGCCCGATGTGGCTGTGGTCGCAGGCGCTGTTTAAAGTGACGTTCTGTAATGACCTTCCCAGAACTAAACCTGACCTAATCTCCGTTAACACCTGGTGACCCATTCCTTTTTGTTCGCAGCTATTTTTAAAAATACAAAGATCTGACCTTTTCCATTCCTTGATGCTTCTATTTCCTTCCCAGCCATAGTAAGTGGTGTTTACTCTAATCACCTTAGTTGGTTCGAAATTCAGGGCCCTTCCACTACGATTTGGGACAGGAATTAATAATATAACCGGTACAGGAATAGAAAAATCTGGTACCTGCACAACAAAAATTATCTCATTATCTTGGTACTCCCCCAAGGCTAACTTTATGTTCATTAACTTTTCGAAATCAATGTCATATTTTTCTATTTCTTCATTTGTCAAAATATTATTCACCATTATGTTTGATCTAGCAGCTGCTATGTTATTCTGAATATGTTCTACTTGATTCTCTAACGTTTTTATCTTCAACAGTATATCTAGATAAGCCAACTTCCCGTAAAGCTTCCTATTATCGTTTCTAATATCGTTGTACTTGTCTAAAAGTTTTCCTCTATCATTTTCTATTGTTGTTTTTAATAGTGTGAATGTCCTGTTAAAATGATTGTTAATTTCAATATTCTTATTTAGGTTCTCGATTGCATTATGGTTATTTTGATCAACTACTCTCAAATGCTCTTCTATCTCTTCTCGATCGTCCGCGTCCATGGTACCATACAACCACTTCATGCCTTTTCCCACCAAATTTATTAACCCGCGACGCATCCTATGTGGGATAAGCGTATGCAATTTACCCCTCAAAATATTCAACTGCAAGTTTAAAACTTCACTGTCAACAAAGGCTTTTCTGCTTATGTTCACCGATAGGTCGCTTGCAATTTCTATCATTTCATTGTCGTCGATAAATTTTGTGTGGCTAATTTCCATCTCTAAACTGTCAATCAGATTTACCACCTCATTAACATTAATCCTGTGTATAATCGTACTGTAATTTTGAACTACTGTCACGTTGTCCAGATGAATCTCCGCATATCCGGCTTGCGTTTCCAACTTCTCAACTACCAGATGCGTATCCACCCGAAAAATCATTATCCAGAGCAATACTAGTGCAAACTCTCCTGTTGTCATCTTGCTGTTCGAACGGTTAGCAATACCTGTAAAACAAAAACCTCAGGTTATTTCCCGCCCTTCACATCGTATGTATTTGTATTTGTATTTCATGCCGAGTTAAATCCATATGTCGGCTTTACCTAACGTAGCGTAAAAACCTAAAATTCCTCATTGTGTAGCTCCTAACACCGCTTCGCGTTCCCTTCACTTTTTACACAAAATGTAACGAAATTTATAATCGCTTAATAGAATTAGGCCCTACCTGATCCTGAACAGCTGTGCGATATTGAAACCGCTACTAGCTGGCTTAGCACTTGCAATAAATTAAAGCAAAGTAGACTAAGACTTTCTAAGGTTTTTTAATTAAAATACTCACCACTTTCTACGAATTATTATTTCCAACGTTGATCTCTCTTTTTCAATCCTGCTTCCCTCGATGCGTAGTCCTGGCTCGGACTACCGGCTGCGCCAAAATGTTGATGCTATATTTCCCTTGCGAGGGGAAATACAGCTGAGCTGTTTACCTGGAGATGAAACAAAAGAAACGATAGTGTTAAATTCGGTTAAGGCTACTTACCCTTGGTTCCGCTGCTCCGCTGCCGCTCCCACTTCTCTTTGCTGCTGCTCACACTGGTTACGGCGTTGTTTGTTCGGGATCTTTGCACACCTAACTCCGATTTAAATGAAACACTTGTCGACTGTTTTAACTCCGATCACTAACTCATTCTTTATTTTCAAATTACTTACCAGCTAGAGGTTTACAGATGCCTCTAGCTACATACATGTATGGTTACAACTTACATTATCTGTTTACGTACTATTTCGCAGTATTGCGAAATATATCTTACTTGGCTTTATTGACGTGCCCAATAAAGTCACGTATCTATGATATAGGGGTCAGATTGCTTCCGCGTTGAACCCGCTGTTCTTTAACTCTTTTGCTTACCGTTCTTTACTAGCAGCTCCTAAAGGTATGCTAGCTGTTATTACTCTGGCAGTACTAAAACTATCACGAGTATAGCCTTAGTACTGAGTTGAGTATGAATAACATCGAATCCCTAACGGTAGGCAATGAATATTTATAACAGCGTGTGATCAACACACAACAAGGTGCCACGACCTCTTGTCCGAGTTCGTCTAGTTTAGCTTAGAGCGTGCCTGTATAGTCTTTAGTATTTGAGTGAAATTTGGTTGGATTATCTCAAAAAACTCTTTCAGTATAGCATTTTGAAACATTTGCTTATATGGGAGGTGCCACACCCTCTTGTCCGATTTCACCCAATTTTTGTTGAGAGCTTAAATTCATTATTCTTAGTTTTTGAGTCAAATTTGGTTTGAATATCTCAAGAAACGCTTTTAGTAAGCGTTTTGATGCATTTGTTTATGTGGCAGGTGCCACGCCCTCTTCTCCGAATTCGCTCAGTTTTTTTTCAGAGCTTGCGCTTACAATTCATAGTATTTATGTGTATTTTGGTTGCATTGTCATGAAAAATACTCCTAAAATTGCATTTTGAATATATTTTTTGTATGGGCGGTAGGCGTGTCCGTTGATCGATTTTGCTTATTTCAATCCCCCGAGCTATCTTTGACGACGGAGGCAGTGTACCAAATTTCATTGAATTATCTTGCTCAGTTTTCCCAAAAAGTGTATTTCAACACACAGCCAGCCACCCAGCCAGACAGAAGGACATGGCTATATCGACTCAGGCGTTACAAACGGATGGACAAAGTGAATATACCCTGGGTGAAGGGTATAAAAAGTATAAACCATTTTTGGGTTAAATCAAAACCATTTTTAAACGACATCAATGCACAAGATTCTAAAATTAGTCTCATTGAAATATTGCCTCAGGTTTCCCTGAAATCGTCGTTTAAATTGTTGGCCACGAAAACTACTACTGTTTTTGTCCCGTGCGATCGCCTTGGTTTTTTGCAATTATCTTCGAAGCGAAAAACTGCCCAAAAGTAAACTTATCACCAATTATAGGACTTATTAAGTGCTATAAGTTAAGCCTATTTTCAAAACAAAAATCCGTTTCATTTTGACTTTTTTTTTACTTCAAATATGTTCGACGATCACGTGCGATACCATAGAAATGCCTATATATACATACCTACCACGCGTCCTTCTCCGCGTTACAAACGGAAAGACAAAGTGAAAATACCCTGGGTATGTGGTAAAAAAATATAGAGTTGGCCACCTAAATTGTGCAGAAATGTTGTCACTGGCAACTCTTTAGCTTTAGCAACATGTTGCTATTGCTTGTCAACTATTGAAAATGGAAACCAAAATAACGATTTTTGTTTTGTTTGTTTAAACAGTAACAGCAAATGACGTCGTTACTATGACGCACCATGTTTATGGAAATCCCTTTTATAGAACTGCAGAGGGTTGATTGCGTTTTATTAATGCAACAGATTCGTGGTTTTTCACTTTTGTTTTGTTTTCACACATGCAGTGTGTTTTTAGTAGCAACAAGACCGGTGTTTGTTTACGCGTTCAATATTTAGTGTTGCTTTTCAACCGCTGCTGCTCTTGTGTGCTTTCAATTCAATTTTATTCTTTGGCTTGGCGTCTAGCTGAACGTATTTCCCCCATTCAGTTGTTTTTCAAACGGCAGCATTAACGGACGTTTGCGATTACGGAAAGTGAAGACGGAAACGTGGCGCGGTTTATCGATATCAACATTAAAAATAAAATCGTAGTTTTTTTTTCTTTTCTTACTTTAATAAAAACTAGAGTAATTTGCTGAAGGTAAACAAGTTTTTTATTTTTTTTGGTAATCAAGTTCAATTTTAAAATTTGCGCGTTATTGATAAGTGTTGTATGTATGTATGTATGCAAATACATTATATATGTTAAATTGTGGGAGTTCGGCTTGTTTTTTGTATTACGATAGTAACATAGTAACATAATACAACAAACATAAGCGACATAAATAACGACGCGTGTGTTGTTTGTAAACATGTTGCGGAAATGAATCCCATTGATCATAACTAGTGTTAATGTGTATTTTGTGTTGTGAATAAAAAAGTGATGACGCGCTATCGCCGATGATGATGATGTCATGTTCGTGATCGGTGATGATCATATGTGAAATTTTGCAAATCAAGAAATTCAAGTTTCGTGCCGATTTTAATTAAGAAATACACTAATGACATCATGTTGACAGCATTAGAAAGTTGGCTAACTACATAAAAGACATGTTTCAAAAACTTTTGTTTCCACATTTTTATAAAGTCAGAAAAAATTTTTAAGTACCTACGTAGGTACATATAACCAAGCTTTTGGGGGTTTGAACTTCTACCCAGTGCTGTCGTTGACACTTCAATTGAAGTGTTTTGCTCCTTTTTTATCAAAAACACTTCGCCACTTCCCCTTTCATAAAATCACTTCACTTTTTCTTAAATACAAAATCTATTCTTTTTATGAGAGTTCAGAAACATACTTTTTTGTATGCCCGAAGCCTGCCCTGACTGAAAAGTAATTTGTTTTTTCAATATATCAAGCGAACAAAACAAAATTTCGATATACTTCACAGGAAACTTTTTGTAGAGATTTAAATTTGCCATCGAAATAGTTTAAAGACCAAAAGAAGAAAGCAAAAATTTCGATTTCTTTTTTTTTTTACTCTTTTGTCTATAACTGTTTAGGGTCAGAGATAGATAAAGATACAGCAGAATATCATAAAAGTAGATACAATTTCCTTTAAAGCGCTTCATTATAAAATTTTTAGGTGAAAAATTGGCCGAAATATGGCTACTCGAACATATAATGCCTAAAATACTTAGAATCATTCAAAGAATACGTTCAATTTTTGGGTAAATTATATAATTTTTAAAAAATTGGTAAAAAAAAAAATTAAAAAAGTTCCAAAAAATTCTGAAAAAAATTCACACGTATTTCTTGGACTATTCTAAGTATTTTATGCTTTATACACTTTTTTCATTGTTTTGAGTAAAAACCGTTTTTTCGACCGCATAAACAAAATTTCTATGTTCGAGTGGCCGGCCATATTTCGGTAAATTTTTGACCTAAGAAATTTTTTATTTATTTTTTTCATATTTTTTTAAAATATATTTTCAAATTTTGTTACGTGTAGCATAAAAATGAATGAATTGAATAAATAAAATTGTGATTTTTGTGTTCACTTCGCTATCACTTCACTTTTTCAGAATTTTACTTCGCAACACTTCACTTTTTACAAAATTTCACTTCGCTCAAACTTTTCAAAACGACAGCACTGCTTCTACCCCATGATGATCCTTTACACCTAAAGTTCAATGTACAATGAATGGAAAATACTAAAATAAAATAATGAGGGTATTCCTTAAAGTTTGTAAATGCCTCGAAAGCCTCGTAAACTCGTAATAGTTGTTAAAATCAATATAAATTTTTACAGTTTTACGAGTTTAAGTGGTTTCGAGGCATTTACACGTTTAAGGGAATACCCTAAATATTAATCTCTAGAAAATATTTTATGCAATAAACTTTTCCTTCCATAATCGACTGAACGTTAAAGTTCGGATGCACTATTTATTGAATGAATAGTCTACTCAACCTTTCTTCACTCGGAATAAGGAAAAAATTATCCAAAAATGTATAAAACTTAAATCCTATATCATCAAAGATAATGGACCTTGTTGTGAATAAACATTCTCAGAACTTTTTCTCAGATTCTAATGGAGACTGCAAGGCTGAGAAAAAATTCTTGAGAATATTTATTCATGATAAGCCCCAATATATCACACCTACTTTTTTTATAGTACATTATAACCGTTAAGAATTTCCCTTAATGAAAATCCCCTAAGAGCAAATCCTGCGCATGGTCCTGATTATAACTTATAAAGGATGTTCCATTAAGACGTGTGGTACTTTGATTTTAAATAAAACGCAAACGGTTCGGAATTTTTCCAAATATGTTATTAATTTCGAAAGTTCACACAATATGATTACGTGTGGAAAATAATTTCGCGGATATGTTAACCGCGACTATTCTGTAGATATCTCACTCTTTCGGCCATATTTTCGAAGAAATTTCGCAGTATGGTCTCCGGAATGGCCCGAATCACCGATGTTATATTGTTTTCAATTCTGGAATCGTCTACTGATCATTCACATAGACTTTATCTTTCATAAAATCCCACAGAAAAAGTCTAACGGCATCAAATCCCAATTCACATCACCGCGACAAAAAGCTACACGGTCCGGGAATTTGCGACGCAAGGAGTTCTAATTGAGGCGAGTTGTTTGTGGCATAGCGCCGTCCTGTTGAAACCACATATCGAACCTAAGCTTCAACCTCCGGCACAAAATAGTCCTCCAACATAGTGTGGTACTGATTAGAGTTGACATTTTGGGGTTTCCGTCCTCATCTTCGAAAAAAAAAAACAGCCCGAACCATAAACCGCACCAAACAGTGACTCGCGGTGGATGCTTTGGCTTCTCCACGATCACTTGTGGATTTTCCGAGTCTCAGATACGGAAGTTTATGTACCTATAAGCCAGTGTTTCCCAAAACATATATTGTCCAAAAGTTTATTCTTGGTTCTTGGTCCAGGAGGCCGATTTTTTTACAATATAAATATTGTAAACTATACAGACAATTGCAAAGATTGATATTTTCTACATAGACCAATATCAATATTAAACTCTAAAACAAAGACGCAATTTAAGATTTTGCATTTTGATAAAAATAAAAAAAAGTTTTAGTTTGATTTAAGTTTGTTGCAAATTTAACAATGTTGGGAAAATTCACTAGTGAAAATCGATCGGATTGCAATTTATTTTGCAATAAAATAAAACTTTAGAAATGCATAAAATATTTATGACCATGAGATATGTATAGCATTTATTTATTCTTTATACCCTACACCCAGGGTATATTCACTTTGTCCTTCCGTTTGTAACGCAGAGAAGGAGGCGTGGCAGATATAGAAAAGTATATATATTCTTGATCAGCGTCACTTCCTGAGTCGATATAGCCATGTCCGTCTGTCTGGCTGGCTGGCTGGCTGGCTGGCTGGCTGTGTGTTGAAATACACTTTTTGGGAAAACTGAGCAAGATAATTCAATGAAACTTGGTACACTGCCTTCGTCACCAAAGTTAGCTCGGGGGATTGAAAATGAGCGAAATCGGTCAACGGACACGCCTACCACCCATACAAAAAATATATTCAAAATGCAATTTTAGGAGTTTTTTTCACGACAATGCAACCAAAATACGCATTATTATTAAAAATTGTAAGCGCAAGCTCTGAGGAAAAACTAAGCGAATTCGGACAAGAGGGCGTGGCACCTCCCATATAAGCAAATGCTTAAAAACGCTATACTGAAAGCGTTTTTTGAAATATTCGAATCAAATTTGACTCAGACACTAAGAATCATAAATGAAAGCTCTCAACAAAAATTGGGGGAAATCGGACAAGGGGGCGTGGTACCTCCCACACAAGCAAAAGTTTCAAAATGCTATACTGAAACAGTTTCTTGAGATAATCGAACCAAGCTTCACTCAAATACTAAATACTATAATTGTACGCTCTAAGCTAAAACTAGACGAACTCGGTCAAGAGGGCGTGGCACCTCCTATGTAAGCAAAAGCTTCAAAACGCTTTACTGAAAAAGTTTGTCACTCAGACACTAAAAACTATAAATGCAAGCGCTGAACAAAAACTGGGTGACCTCGGACAAGAGGGCGTAGCAACTCCCATATGAGCAAAATTTGAAAAATACTGCAGTGTAGGGTATTTAATGTTTGGCCAGGCCAAATTTTACACCCTTACTAGTTTTTTGCTGGTTTCGTAGTATGAGTTTTAGTTACACACACCTTTAGTAATTGACATTGTCTACACTCAAAGAATTTTATCAATATTTGCAAGTGTTAAAGTGAACTCATATTGTATCGATAAGATAACAGCTGGAAATATGATTAATGTTATCTTATCTAATACATATGTGTAATACGCATTGTGTATATATAAATACACTTTTGTGAACATTCAAAAAAAGCCATGTGCATACATATTAGAGTGTGGTTAAATTCCAAAAAAAAAAAAAAAAAAAAAAAACAAATTCCACTCTTCTGTAGTCAAACAACATTTCATACATGATGCGGTTACTATCACCACCAGAAACTTATTTTCGAAATATTGGTCCAATCATGTACAGTGTTGCTATCCTTTGAAAACAGCTGGAACTGTATCAAATTTTTGATAATTCTTGAACAACTACCCATATACGTAGTTCCTATAATGTAGAGAAGTTTCTCAAACAAATTTCTGTGAGTCCTGTGAATCAACTCGGAGGCTCTTGTATTCGGGTAACGACAGTGCCAATTAGCATAGTGAACTGACATACTTGTATAGGTTGTATTTAATGAGGTTGCGAAACTTCTGGGAGTTGATAGAGGAGGATAGTTTTACAATAGAGAAAACTTTTTATAGGAAAGTTTTAGCTAAATGTGTGAGCTTTCTAAGAGTGTATTTGGCTTAAAGGGTTTAAAAGGATTTAGCGAAATTCTAAAAGTACTCTCATAAGATTTTCTATTTCGGTTAGAATGGTGTGAAATCAGCAGTCTGTGACTACGCGCTGAGGCTAATAATAATTTTGATAAAAATTCCTAGAAAGAATGGATGTAAAAAAGGAATAAAATGCTCTTATTACAAGATAAGAAACTTCAGGATTGATAAGAATTATTAGTACAGTATAATGATTATGTGAAATAGCTATTTGATAAATAAGTAATTGCATATGAATCGACATAACCTGAGTTTTTTCTGAAACAGTGAGCCAACTTACCGTTCGAAAACACACAATACTATCAACTATCTCAAAAAGAAAGTTCCAAATAAAGCAAATACAAAGTGCGGCTAAAATAACACAATAAAATTGAAAAATCGTGATGCGCATAAAAATTTGTTTATAAAGTGTTGATAACTAGTATACCTATCTTAATGTTTCACAATTAATTTTAGCGAATTTGAAACAAATGTAAATTTATATTAAACTATACTGTGCAAAAGTGCTCTTTTTAAAATCAGCAATAATTAACCCTCATTTCAGCAAATAAAAACCAGCAATATAATAAACATATAAGACAACTTAAACAAAACGCCATTATTGTAAACTGGTTACTGTTCCATATCTATTCTTATTGTAACTACGTACTACAGCAGAGAAGAAAAAGAGTTTATTCAAAACAGGTGAGTTTTAGTTTTTATAATACAAATTTATGTATGCGCAAAGTCTGTCATCATGACGCATGTGCGCTGGTTTTGAAAGGGTGATCTAATGTGTTTTGAAGAGTTGACTGTTTTTTTTTTTGCATTGTTTCGGCTATTTTTTTTTTGTGCATTGATGGCAACACTTTTACAAAGTGACGCAAAATTGAATAAAAAACACGTTTTACAATAACATTTTCTGTTTGTACTCATTTAAATATTTTACCCAGGTGATTTCAAAGTCACTTAGTCATTGTAGTTATTGTAACTTTTTAATTGCAGTTCATTTAAATTTAGAAAAAATAAATAATTTTTTTTTTTATAAAACTCACTTACCTTGAAATCACTTAGAAAACCTTTGTTTTCAATTTGCATTGAATGAAGTTCAATTACAGTGAAACAGATAAACAAGTTAAAACATCGCTCGAAAGTCGGACAATGCCAAAAAAGATACAATTAAAGTTGATGGAAACAAATGCAATCGAGTGTAAGGTCTATGGGGGTAATAAGAAGTATACATGATACATTAACTCTTATGTGACCTTACATCGATCTTCGACCCTTAAAGTAAAATTTATTTACCCGCATAAAAGCGGTAATTATTGGATTTAAACTTTCATATGGAAGCATACAAAATAACTATTACACTTTTTCTTACTCTGAGGGCAACATTTTCTAGAAAACAATACAATACCCCACTGCTTATTTGTAGAAAATAAGTCGAAAAAGTGTAATATTTTGTCGAGAAAAGGAAAACACTTTAAGTAATACTTTTATAAAAAAAATTGTTTGCCATTGTTCCAATTACATACACTTTAATTCAACTGAATTGAGTTTTAACTTTTTTTGGGAAAATACAAGTCGAGGACAATATCGGCATTTCCGCCAAAAGGTCCACCGTGAGTCAATAAATTAAATCATCATATCGCTGAAACTATTTAACGTACATGGATAAAATTTAGTACATAAGTATGTAAAAAGTACAAGACAAAAAATGCGTACTGGAAAAAAATGGGGGCATCACGCCCTCACATAAATCACTTTATCATATCTCTGAAAATATTTAACACACATGAATGAGATTTGATACATGTCTACAGAGCAGGAATGCGGGACAAATAAAATATACTGGGAAAATGGGCGATGCCACGCCCCTAAAAAAAATTCATAATTTATGAGATTTGGAGCACATGTAAAATGGATAGGGACAAATGACATCCTTTGGAAAAATTGGTGATGCCACCTCAACTTAACAAGATAAAGTGATCCAACATTCACTGGGAAATCCTGGTTTTTTGAAAGATTTTCAATTTAAAATTTATATCGTGGAAAAAATTTTACGTTCATATTGTCACGTATCGATTCAGATTATGATCAAAATAAAAAAAAGTACAGAAGATATATGAATCAAACATTATAAAGTAACAATATTGCATACGATTCTAAAATTAGTCGCACTAAAAAATTTTGACTTGTTTCGCTGAGTTCTGACTTTCTTTGAATAGGCTTGAAAACTACTTCTATTTTTGTCACGTTCGTTCTGCGTCTTTTTTTGCATGTATCTTAGAACCAGGATTTCGCCCGCTATTAAAGTTGGTGCTAATTATAGTGCTACCTAAGAGCTATAATGTAAAGTAAAAACTAAAATAAAAATATGTTTTACTTCCACTTTGTTTACGACGGTCACGTTCGTCACCTGAGAAAAACCCATGTGCACTTAATTTTTATGTTTTTGATTGTGAAACAATCTCCCTATGGTGCTAAGAACTATCTTTTAGTTATTTATAGTCCACATTATATTGATATGATTTAATCTTGGCAATAAGAGAATTAAAGGCAATGCATTTGTATCAAATATGCTTTAGAAAAGGCTGAAATAAATATTGCTTAGAACACCGGACGTAACTATATAAAACCTAAACAAAAAACCAGACTTTAAATAAGTAAAATAAAAAACACTGATTAAATCGTAAATTGAGTCATAATATGTTCTATATTTAAAATTACAACATGAGTCATTTTGTGATTAAATACGATCGTGCTATTTATTACTTTAGTTTATCTTTATAATAAGAAAGAACATACATAAGCATTGTACGTACGAGTATAGAGTACTTAAAATTTTAATGAAATATAAATAACGTTAATAACTTACTTAACTTATTGAAAGTAAACAAAAGAAAAATGGGTTAAAATAAAAGATATGAATTGTAAACAATTTGAAAGTGAAAAATCAAAATATTAGTGAACAAAAAAAATCTAAATTCTCTTTCCCGTTTTAAACGAAGCTACAGACCAATTTATATTTCTCATTTTAAAATTCAAAAATTGTTTCAAGTTTTAGAGTCTAAGGGTTGTCAGAACCTAAACTAATTCATCATAACATATTTCGAAAATATATCTTTTATAGGGCAATATTTCATATTGTATGTATAACTTGCAATATTTCGTAACTAAAATCTCAATGTGATGAGATATGATATATTTGTACACTCAAAGTAAGAGAAAAGCAAGTGCTAAACAATTTTGGAAATTTTTGCAAAACACTTTCATAACAATTAATTTGTACATGCGAGTATTTAGGTATTCATCTGGAAAAGTATACATTTTGTGATTTTTCTGCGTACAAGTTATAAATGACATCATGTATTTATTTTAATGCATTCTCTTCAAAATTGATCGCATCTAAACGTGCATAAAATTAAACAAAATGTAGCAACAATATGAAAACATAATAATAATTTAGGCTATTAACGATCAAAATTCAAATTTACATATTTAAAATGATTAAATTATTAAGCCAGCTGTTAAATAAATGAATGAAAAATGTTTTCATAAAGCAAAATTTTTCTATATTTTATCATAGACTCTATGGCATAGAATATATACTTTTTATGTACTAATAACACTAGTTTGCAAATGATTAAAAACTTTTTAATTTGTAGGTGCCACTTTTCGTTTGCTATGCAAAATCAGCTGCTGATTCCGAAAATCACATTATTTTTTTTTTCTTTCACGTCGTTTTCGAGATATCGGTCATTTTCGGTTTTTGGACGAAAAAAAAAAAAACAAAAATGGTTCCATTTAATTACAAATATCTCTAGACCCAATATTTATGTTTAAACGTACTATATGGGGTTTATCGTGAATCAAGATTCCTGGGGAATTTTCGTAAGCTGCCGTGCATTCTCTATTGCCGATTACGAAAATTTCCCGGGAATCTTGATTCACGATAAACCCCTTTATGTCAAATTGAAGGTATTTAAATTACCTATAAATAATATTCATAAAACTTGTTGGTAAGTTTGTTAGTTTCGGCGAAATAAATTAATTTCTAAAATAAAAATAAAATGGTTTATGTTGACTATATGAAAATTATACTAATTTTATGAACTTTAGTCAATGTTTTTTGCAAGAATCGAAAATTCCATGCATTTTCCAACTTAGAATATTATGACAATTAGGAGAAGAGAAAAAACTACTGAACATGGCTATGGTGACATATGTTTCGGTTACCGCCACGTAACCATCATCAGACCAATTTATGTTTTATTTAATTTATTTTAAATTAAATGAAATAACAATTGAAAAATTTTTTTGAACTTTTTGTCTGAGGCCAATGGCTGAGCCTTACCAAACAAACACAACATGAATGATGACAAAGGAGTATAGAGAATGAAACCACGCTACATGCATATAGGCACTTAAGCTACCAATTTTTCGAGGGCACACAGCGCAGTCCGTTGATAAATGCGCTATGTAGAGAGATTGATTTCGAAAGGTTCATAGATCGATCCCGGCCTCAGACAAAAAGTTCAAAAATTTTTCAATTGTTATTTCATTTAATTTAAAATAAATTAAATAAAACATAAATTGGTCTGATGATGGTTACGTGGCGGTAACCGAAACATATGTCACCATAGCCATGTTCAGTAGTTTTTTCTCTTCTCCTAATTGTCATAATATTCTAAGTTGGAAAATGCATGGAATTTTCGATTCTTGCAAAAAACAAAGTTCATAAAATTAGTATAAAATAAAAATATATTTTTTTTTCGAAAAAAAAAAGAAAATAAAAATCAACTGCAAATTTATACAAGAAAAAAGCACTTTTTTATAATAATTTGATTTTTCATATCATGGAAGAAAATAAGATACCTAAAAGAAAATCGATTAAAAAAAATAAAAGTTTTATAAAATTTTATGAAAAATGGCCGAATTGCATTTTTGCCTTTTTTTTCCATTTTTTATTTTATTTGTCATAAATTTTTATATTACTTATTATAGAGAGTATATCACATAAGATTGCGAAGCATCTGGGAGTTGATAGAGCTGAGCAGGGGTCTTAAATGTACGCCTGAGGAGTTATAGGGTTAAAACTGATTTTCTGACTTGTTTTAGAAAAAAAATTTTATTGGGTCACCCTAGGTTAGGTTAGGTTAGAGTGGCGGTTTAGCGATGCAAGCTAAAACCTAAGTAGCACTAAAAGTACCATTTTAATACCACAAAAGTGACTCGACAGACTGGTATAAGTGTATGTGAAAATTTTAATCACCTAACTAACGATATCTATATCCTGTCAGTCCTATTAAGGTAATTGAGCAGCGAGCAAATTTCAATGTCGGCAATGTCGCTGAGTGTATTGAAGAAAGGCTTTCCCAGTGATTTAAGTCTAGCTCTAGCCAGAGCTGGGCAGTCACAGAGAAAGTGTTCAAGAGATTCTTGCTCGTTTGCAACTAAGCAACTCCGACAAAAGGGGTTGAAAGGGATGCCTAGTTTTTCAGCATGCTTGCCGATGGCCCAGTGTCCAGTGCAAACTGCAGTAATTCTTGCTATATTAATACGGTCATCGGCTAGTAAATAAGTAGTTTCTGACCTGCTATATGAAGGCCAGATTGACCTGGATATCCTACATGTAGTCAATGCTTTCCAATTAGTGTTCGCCTCGGTTATGTTAAAGAAAATTTTTTCTATGAGAAACTTTTAGCTAATTGTATGAGCTTTTGAAGAGTGTATTTGATTTACAGAGGATTTCGCAACGCTATGGACCTTTAAAGTTGATTTTTTAATTTTTTTTTCCTAATTTTTTGAAAAGTTTGCTTGTATGGTGGGTACCATGCTCTTTTTCCTGAGTTCTGCTAGTTTTTGGTCAGCCCTTACACGCAACATCACTGGAGTCTGTGTGAAAATTAGTTTCTTATAGTATTATGAAAATTTTGATTATATGGCAGGTACAACTCCTTCATCTCCGAGTTCACTAACTGTTTCTAGTCTTAACAGGTATTTTTAGTTGCATTAAGTTAATAATGCTCTCACATGGGTATTATTGCGTTTTAAATGTTTTTCTTTTCATGGACGGTAGGCGTGCCCATTCACTCGTTTTACCCATTTTCAAAACCCTGAATGTTAACCGTTTTTTCGTTCCGTTTTCCATACCTGTCACGCCTCACGCCTGGAGCAGACAGCTCTACTTTGTCACCCAAGTTGACCTAGCTTAGCTTAGATTTCTAGAGAAAAATTTTGGGAAAAAACCATTTGAAATCAATTGGTAATCCACTGAATGCATTTAAAATATACTAAATATGCTGGCCACAATTTCTGTCTTTAGGACAACAACGCGTATTTTAATTCTTCCTTAGCCAAAGAAAGCACTCCAGTGATTTAACTTTACCTAATAATACACAATACAATCGATCGAACTATGTAGTAAGTGAAGCATGAAGTTATTTGCATACATTTTCTATGCTCTAAATATGACACATTCTGAAATTTAAACTTCTTTGATATTGTATGTAGTATATTCATCTTGTGCCAAACACGTTGGCCTTACGAGTATGTACGTATGTCCAATTTCTTTTGTTTTTGTTTTCTATTTAACATTCACTTGAACTTTTAACCCAATTTGGTTTGTGATTTTCTATTTTTTTTTTTATTTATTTATGTTTTTCTGTCTATATATAAATAAACTTAAATTTTTCTGTTGTCCATAGTTTATAAGGTTGGCTGACTTTAATAAGAAATGTGGGAAAAATATATACAATTAATTTTTAAAAATTTTTCGAAATTTTATAATTTCAATTCTTCAAAAATGCAATTAACTATGAATAATGCAAAACATTTAGTTGTGTCAAATTATTCATTCAGTCACTTATTTATAAACTAACAAGAATATTGTTGATTTAACAAAGTTCGCGGTTGATTCAACACACACGCTTGAGTTTTAGAAATTGCTAAGTTAAGGAAGTTTTGATTTGATGATTATTTGATTCTTTATTAAAATCTGAAATTGTTGAAAACTGAAGAGAATATTGATTTGGACAGCATTTTGGAAAAAATCAGGTGGCGACCCTGAAAAAAAATTTTTGAGTTTAAAACTAGAAAATTAAAAAACTTTTTTTTAACAAAATTTCGAAGAAAAAATCAGGAGGCAACGCTGAATATTTTGAATTCCATTCGCTAAAAAAAATTCCCTGCAGTATAAATATGAGACAGTCTTTAAATAAAAACTAGTTCACGGTTAGTACTAGCTCGAAACTAGTGAAAAATGGATGCAGTGGGGGCCAGTTTGATATCAGTTTGTAGTATGTAGTTTAATTTATTTAAATAAATGTAAACTTAAATCAAAAAAATTTAGTGTATGTTGACTGCACACGAAACCACTGGTTGAAGACTAGTTAATAAAAGACTTCCTCACACCACAACTAGCCCCGGACTGATGTAAAAGTACTGCAAAAGGAGTCAATTGAAATTTCATAGGACATCAACACACAAAAAAGAATAGTTGCTTAGGGCTAGTTTACATTGACATTCATAATCAAAATAATCATGCATTTTTTTTCTTCATGACTAAAACTATATTTTGTTCACCAAATATATGATTATTTTGATTATGAATGTCTATGTAAACTAGCCCTTATATGTAAAAGGGGTTGAACTCGGACTAGTACTGGTTGATAAGGGACTAGTTAATGAACTACACTTTAACTACACCATTTGGCTGCAGGGTTATTACAGTATTATTATTGCCAAAACGTTTTTCGTACCTGTTTCCGTAAGCAACAAAGAAACATCGCTCAAACACAAAATTTCCACTGTGCGTGAATTGTCCTCGTTCATTAACCCCGTCGTATTGAACCATTTTTAATGTACACTTCTTCATAAATTAAAACCATATACTTAAATCCATTTCATTGTTTTGTTCAAGAACACAAAAACCAAAGTGCATAATTCTAAATAATTTATTGACAACACAGTTGTTGTTAACGTAATTGAGTTGTTGTTTTTTTAACTTTTACGATACGAATTACATGCGCCATTGCAATATGAAAATGTCTGTTCCATCATACTCACGTCCAACCCCACCGCAATGCAGTCATGAGGTCACGCAGCTACGCGGAATTTACAGAAAATTGCATTTTATTATAAGTTCGCTATAAAAATTTTACTTTCTTTTGACGTCACTATACTTTCCTTGGATATCAACTCAAGAATAGCAAAAGCAAAAGGCGCGTTTGCTCAACTGAACAAAATATGGTCTTCATCCGTTATATCCACCAAAACGAGAGTGCGCATTTTTGATTCGAATGTGAAATCGGTTTTGTTATATGGGTGCGAAACATGGCTTGTTACTGAACAACTAACAAACAAGCTGCAAGTATTCGTCAACAAATGCTTAAGGCGTATATTAAAGGTTTGGTGGCCTCGCACTATATCAAATGCCGAGCTACATCAAAAATGCAAACAGAAGGCTATAGCAAACGAGATCAAGCTGCGCAAATGGGGATGGATTGGTCACACTCTCCGGAAACCACACAGCGAAGTTTGTCGCCAGGCCCTTGAGTGGAATCCACAAGGCAGTAGAGGACGTGGTAGACCCAAAACCAACTGGAAAAGGTCGTTGGAAAAGGAAATCCAAGAATCGGGAAAATCGTGGCAAGAGATCAAAGTCATCGCAAGGGATCGTGACAAATGGAGAGATTTCATATTGGCCCTATGCTCCTCCTAGGAGTTAAAGGAGAATACATACATACATACTTTCCTTGGAAATTATAGTGCATTTTCCGTGGTATTAAAATGGAGTTTTGTTTGAGTTGGGGGTATTGTTGTTGTTATTTTGTTTAGTTTATTGCGTGACTTTTTTAAACTATGTCGTGCATGGATTAACATTGAAACAATGAATGCACATGAGGGCAGTAAAGGGGATGTTGGTGTTTTTCCGTCTCAAAAAAGTGGGTGGGTGAATGAGTTATTTCCCAATTTGTTTTTATTATTGTTGTTGCTGTTGTTGTTTTTGGTCTCACTTGTTTGCTATACCAAATATCATATTCCATTATACCGTAAAGGCGTTTAGCAAAACTAAAGTGCACAAAATCATTGTAAATTATGACTTATGTGGGTAACATATTGCAATGACTGATGTTTGAGCAAGTGCAGCTTTTGCCATAGTTTGCCATGATTTGTTTTTAATTTCAAGCTCTTAAAAGTTGGATTCTGTTTCCAGTAATTATTTCAGAGATTTATGAATGAATTAAGTGAACAACCTCAAAATAGACTATCAGAAAGTAGTAAATGTGCTGCAAGAAACTTTACTTAATTTAAACAATAGCTTTGGGACTTTCGGGTAAAGAAATAAAAGAAATAAATCGAGGCCTCAAGAGCTGTCAATAATTGTATATGAGGTATATGAGGTATTCCATTCCAACAAAGGAAAACAAGTAAAAAATTTAAATTAAGCTGATAACCAATCTCCATTTCAACAATATCTTATTGTAAAATGCCCATTGTTTACTTATGTATCTCTAAAATTAGTTTTTGAAACTTATAAAAGAGGACTCAGTTCAGCATATTTATCTCAATTCCCCTTAAATTAAATTTTATAATCAATCCTCAAATTTTTATTTTTTATGAAACATGATTTCTACATCAAATCTTATCATTACAATGTCTTCTCTTATTGCCTGTGACAATAAGAAGAAGCTGCTTGGGACGATTTTTGATCAAAAAGCAAATTGGTCCAAATTTGTTTTATGGCCAGAGAACTCATACGGCTTTGCTTTGTGTTCAAAGATCGTCTTAAACAGTTATCGCTCTTATTGCCACGGATATATTTAAAATATCAAATACTTGATTATGGTTTCACCGATTTCAATCTCGAAAGCCACAATAGAATGTCCCATGAGTCACAATTTCAAAATTTTATGTTTCCTTCATCATATTTATTTTAAAGTCTCACTTGTAGTCATATAATTTAATAGAAAATAGCAAACAAATCTTCTACGTCTTCTATGTATGTATATAACATCAAAAATTGTACTCTTGAACTTTTAGCTTAGAACACCTCAAAAACCAAACATGATTAAGGAATTCCGAGACTGTATTCGGATTCAGCACTGATAAATACATAAAAAATTACTATTTTTGTTTTGGTTTGTTGTGTTCTTTTCAAATGAACCGTTTTTCGATCTCTTTTTAAAAAATGAACAGTTATAATTTTAGGCCTTAAAAATTTGAAAAGTATATCCATAAACGAAGCACAAGCCATGCTCAAAACGTTGATCCACTTTCTTTCATACTTTCCACAGCGCGTCGTGTCAATTGCAACATACAGTTTAGCTAACATTCTATCTTAAGTATATAAATGTAAAAGAACGTTCCGTTCCATGTTCCGTGAGTCACACTTCTTTAAACAATAAATTAAAACACAAAACAGTTACTGTTTAAAATTTCCTTGTAAAATAGCTTAGTTACAACTGAAGTTGTGTCATATTCTATAGTAAAATATCCCGTGAGTCACAATAGAATGCCTCATATATAAGCAATAGAATTAGTGCTAGTGGTGAGCAAAACCAGTCTTCTTTTTGAGTCTTAGTAATTTTGAGAGACCAAGGCCAAGACGTTGAAATAATTTCAAGACCCAAGACTAACCCTTAGTGTACAGAAAAACCTTTCGAAAACTGAACAGAAAAAGTGGGGCACGGCTTACATGTTTGGGAACCTCTGATTTAAACTATTTCTAAAATACTTTTGACTTAAGTTATAAGCTCTAATAAGCACTAAAATCAATCTCTTGATTTAGACTTCGATTTTAAGACCAATTCCAGGGAGCTAAGTTTCCGTTTCCCGAGAAAAGGCCCAAAAGACCCAATAAACACTTGCATATTTCAATATAATACACTTGAAAATATTTAAATCTCATTACGGTATATTTCGAAAAAAGTTAACTCATTTAGAATTTAGGTTACGTACATAAGTAAATATGTTTTCTTCCATGTTTGCACAAGTACATACTATACATATGTTGTTCGTTGCCACATTTCAACGAATAAAACTCACGTATTGCACTTTCTCCCCCCATTTCCGAGTAATTTCTGTAAATGTGCAGTGCGACTCGGTCACCTAATGCCATATTGGCAACAAACACGCAACCTTTGGCTAATGTAATCATAGCCTATGTACGTGCGCTATAAGGCAGGGCCATAAGTGCTAATTCAATTTTTAATGAGGATTAATTAATATTTATGCATTTTTCTTTTTCATTAATTTGTTCTTTCTCTCTAATTTCTTTCATTCATTGATTTATGAGATATTTTGACTTTTTCTTATCAATTTCGAAAGGGATTACCACATGTTCAGCAAGACACCCACAAAAAACAGTCCCAACATTTAATATTTCTTGGCATTTTTTTTATGCTCATGATGTTGCAACAGCAACACTGTATCGGTTTTATCTTCTTAATTCATTAAAAAAAATAAAAAAAATTTGTTTGTTTTATTTTTAAATTTTTTTTAATTTATTTCATTTCAAACGAAAGTTTTCCCCAGTGATGCCATCACAAAATTTCGCAATAGATGAATGTATGCTATACGTAGTTGACGAACTGACAGTGAGTCATCAGCATCATCAGCAGAACTGTATAGAAGAATAAAAATTCTCAGAGCTGTAAAGCATGGGGTTTTTTTTTTAAATGTAACAAAGAGATTTGATTAAATAGTAGGCTCTTTAAAAAAATATCCAGGCTTATTCCGTAATCCTTATGCCCAACTAGAAAATTTTTTTGTTGTCAACAAGAGTGCCCCATTGGGCTTGCCCAAACGTCTTCATTTGTCACAATCCTTTGGAATGACTTTTATCTCTTGCCACGACTTTTCCGATTCTTGGATTTTCTTTTCCAGTTTCAGTCTACCACGTCCCCCACTGCCTTGTGGATTCCACTCAAAGTTTTGGCGGCAGACTTCGTTGTGTGGTTTCCGGAGAGTATGATCAGTCTATCCTCACTTGCGTAGCTTAATTTCGTTAGCTATGGGTCCCTAGCTGAATTTTTTGGTGTTTGAGATAGTGCGAGGCTACCCAACGTTTAGTATGCACCTTGAGCATTTGTTGACGAATACTTTCAGCTTGCTCATTTATAGTTCGGTAACAAGCCGCATTTTGCACCCATTTAATAAAACCGATTTCACATTCGAATCAAAAATGCGCACCAGACCAAACGCACCTTAAGCATTTGATATTACTCCATTTAGAAGCACTTATGTCAATACTTTTGATCAAGGATGTCAGCGTAGAACAAAAGTGAGCCAATTTTGGCTCGACCAACAACATCAATATTTCTGTACAACAATCACAGAAATAATTTTTGTTGTTTTTTTTTCACGCTCGTCAAAATTTCGCGTTTTTGTTGCTTTTTTTGCGTGCACACAAAATCGAACTCGAACCAACATAAAACAACAACAAAGACTACGTCGCATCAAAAACAAAAACAACAAACAATATGGGTATTAATGCGTTGATGCGCAGTTACGAAAATGCAAGTCTTTTACGCACTAATGCCTGAACGTTTAATGTGAATATTTTCATCTTGAAAAATTGCTGAAGTAGTGCGAAATTTTCGGCAATGTGATGGTTGTTTTACAAATGTCAAACTTTCGCAAACCGCACTTCCGCAACGACGCAAGACTATTGCGCATCAACGCGTGAATACCCCTACTTTTTGGGTGTGTCCTAGTCCTTAGAAATTTTGAAAATTGTTGAAATATTATTGTTGTTGTAAACGAGGCATGAAAAAACAACAAAGTTTTTGTGATTGTTGTAATTCGAATTTGAAGTTGTTGTAAAAGCGAAAATTTTGCGCTGACTGCGCTGCATGTGCTTGGCTCAGTGATTGGAAAACGCTGACACCCTTGCTTTTGATTGTACTGAGAGCGAAGTTATTCCTCTATAATTTCGGCACTCGCTAAGGTAACCTTATTTTGGCAATTTCACTAGCATACCATGTCGCCAATCTTCTGGAAACGCACTTCACTCCAGATTTTGGTGGGCAGATGATGGAGAATATTAGCTGATGTTATGGGGCATGGTTTTAGCAGTTCAGCTGTTACTTGATCGAAGCCAGCGGCTTTGTTGTTTGTCATGCCTTTCATAGCTTTCACTATTTCATCAGTTATAGGCAGCTACGATTGGGTTCGACTACTACTGCGTCTCACTGCGGTAGTTAAAGTTGGTTGGAGATGTGGTAGATGTAGGATTCTGTATATCACAAAAATACATCGCTTCAGTTAAACATCCACGGGCGTTAAGGAACTTCCGTTTTTGCCTTTGACAAGGTGATTTACAGGGCTTTCTAACAGATATCTGCGGGTGAGGTTTTGAGTATAAAAAACAGCTTACTTATAGTATACTTAAAAACTTAATATCTTAATGTTACTACTTTATTACAGCTCCGATTAAAAATAGCGGCGTTGTAAATTTAGAAAGATAAAAACCATAAAATTAAAGGTCTCGAATATTTGGACGAAATAAAAAACAAAACAAAAAAAAAAAAAAAAAAAAAAAAAAAACAATTCGAAATACAAATTGCCGAGATGCCGAAAATATGCTTTCAAAACAAGAATATAGGAAATGCAACCAACAAAATATTTGAGTGTTAATTTTTTAAATTTAAAAAAAAAGGCCTTGAAAATCTAATACCGGTATTAAATTTATTAAAAAAGCCTTTTTTTTTATTAATGGGTACGATTTGAATATAAAAACAAGATCATTTAAGTAAGATAGTATATATTAGACTGAGTCGAAATTTAGATAAATCGCGAAAGTGTCTGAGGAATACATAGAACAAACATCATTTTTATCTTGTCCCGAGAACAACTAATGAAGCTTCAAGAACGATTCTGTCGCCATTACAAAACAATATCCAAAACAGGTGATTTTCACAACCCATCTTAATGAGGATGAGCATTCTTGAAGTTGGCACACTTTAAAAAAAAGTGATTTTTACTTATTCATTTCAACTTTTTTCAGCACAAATTGCATGAAATCCGTATGCATTTGGCTAAATTTAATTTCATATTGCAAAATATTTTCTGGGAAATTTTAAATGTGGCTACTTTCAATAAAATGCTGACAAAAAAAAAAAAAAAATACAAATTTTAAAATTCTGTGGGAAACAGCACATATGGATTTTATGTTACTTTATTTTCAAATTGTCTAGATCTTTGGTTTTTTTTTGTAAAAAATATACATATTGCAAAAGTCTGGGGCATCGTTTGTTTATGTCGTAAGTTTGTGATGCATAAACAAAAATTTTTAATATTTTGTTGCTTAAAATGATTAAATATATATCATAAAGATTTGCAAAGCAAAGATAATAAAAATTAACTGTACGATATGCTTGACAGAATTTTCTTTATTAACTGAAGTGTGGATAAAATAAGTAAATTTTAAATTATATATTTGAGCATGATCTTAAAGAATGCATATTACAAAAAGTTTAAGAGCACTTTGAAAAAGTGCTTAACTTATATAAATATTAACAAACCATGAAGATTTTCCGAAATTGCAATCTATTGGAACCCGAGTACTATATTCGACCCAAAAAAGTTCTTTAAAACTCGTTTATTCGTGAATATAGCAGTTTTTATTGATTTCTGTAAAATTCTAATTGTAGGATTTATGAGGTTTTTGAAATGACCGATTCAATTGCATTGGCTATAAATGTCCTTGTAGTGAAAAGCCAGCCTCTATTTTCACTGATAAAAATTACTTTATTTTAAAATTAACAATCACTTGCACTTCTTATAAAATTGAAACTAAAAAATGTTGCTTTTTTTCCAACGGAAATGCGATAAGATACAAATTTACTATGGGTAATTCATTTAGCGAATATATTTCGTGAATGTTTGTTTTTTGTTTTTTTATTGTTGCCACTTTATGTTTTTTTTATCTTATTTTAATGTTTCTTTTCATTTTTATTTCGCCACTTTTTCCATGTGTTGAATTATTGTGTTAAGTTGAAATTTTTATTTTCATTTAGTTTTTATCGCCGTAACATATTTTTCGTCTTTTTCTAACTAATGTTGCCTAATGTAAAGAAACATTGCATGTCTTAGCTGAATGACACTTTAGCTGTCAACGTGCAAATCAAATTGACGACCTTGTCACATGCAAAGAAATTTTTTGACGGAACGAAAGGTCATAATTTTGTTAGTTTCCATAAAGTTCTTCTAGGAAATTTTATTTTATTCCACTTTCAATTTAGAATAATGAAGAAATCATTATTTTTTTTTTTTTAGAAGAGATGAACTGTTTTCTTTATTTTAAAACAATTGATATTGATTAAATGTTTAAAGAGAGAGGGAGAGAAGAGTCGTTGTTATGACTGGTACTTTTTTAATCCAGCTGTTAACCTGACTTTAACTTACTTCGGTTGAGCGTATAACTTATCTTCTGATTTGTAAATCAGTCGACTGTATTCCATATAACATATTTCGCCGGTGCTTACGAAGAGAATCTTCCAACCGAAAGTTGCGGCGAAGAAAATCTTTTTTTTGAAATTGCGGCGAAAAAAATCTTTTTTGTAATATGCGGACAAGAAAATCACTTTTTATAAAATGTGGCGAAGAAAATCACTTTTTACAGAATGCGGCGAAGAAAATCTCTTTATTTAGTGAAAGTATTCATGAGATACGAAAATAAACATTTCACTTAAAATCGCAGCGAATGAAGCGAGATTTTCTTCGCCGCATTTTGTAGCAAGTGATTTTCTTCGCCGCATTTTGTTATAAGTTATTTTCTACTCCGCATTTTGTAAAAAGTGATTTTCTTGTCCGCATTCGCACAAAAAATATCTTGTTCGCCGCAGTTTGAAAAAAAGGATTTTCTTGTCCGCATTTTAAGAAGAGATAGTCTTCGTAAGCACCGGCGATTTATATTTTTAATGAATTATTTTTCATTAAATTTTCCTCAACTAAAATACACTTATTCCAACGATCCTCTGATTCGTCAATCCCATCATTGTAGTGGTTTTCCGAAAGATTTTTATTTGATGATAATAATTTTTAACAAACGAAAAGCCAATAGTCAGAAGCAGCTAAATCACGCGAATTCGTATTCTAAATCACTGATTTTAACGATGGTATTTTGAGCTGAACTGGTGCGTTATCTTGATGGAAAATGATTTTTTTTCTATACAACCAGATCTTTTCTCATTATTTTTTGCATTCAATTGGTTCAAAATATAATAATCTGAGTTTATTATTTTACCAGTTTGGAGGTAATCTGCGAACATAGTTCCATTTGCTTCCCGAAATACTCTCTTGTTCGATTTCCGAACACGCACATGCTTCAAAGCCATAAAGCCGGGTTCACATCATTTCTTTGCTTCTCAGGATGGCGGTAGATCCAAGTCTCATCCATTTTACATAATATCTGTACCCGGCGCACAGTGGTATAGAATGCTTTTCTAGCTGGTCATAACTCTTTCCTGGTTATTTTAATAAAAAAAAGTTATCAGCTTTTATGTTTTGGGGGTTGCTGACTCTAAATCGATTTTTTAAAAATTAAAATGGCGGATTCAAAATGGCGGATAATTTTCTTAAAAATTAATTATATCACGACAAATTTGTAGCTGGGGTGTTTTTGAGGTTGCTGATTTTAAATTCGATATAATCTTTTTTCTAAACAAAATGGCGGATCAAAAATATCGGAAAATTTTTTTTAAAATTAATTATATTACGACAAAATTGTGGCTCGGTGATTCCAAATTATGGGTAAAAATTTTCGAAAACAAAATGGCTGACAATTTTGAACAATATGGAATGTTGGCGTGTCCTTGATCCGATTGCTCCTTTTTTCAGCTAAGCGGTAGATGATACCGATAGTAACTCAGATATAAAATATTATTGTCATATTTCGAATATTCCCAAAGTTATGGCAATTTAAAATTTTGGGCCGTAAGGAAGGTTCTTGATCCGATCATGCATATATTCAAAAAATAACTGTATGCTTATAACACTGGTCTACACGATTTTCGACTGCAGCAACCAAATAGTGTTCCAAGGGTAATTTGGTGCACTGAACTCGAATCTGTAATCGGTTTTTCTCTATCAGGTCAGGTTTTTGAATTACAATAACAAATTTTTTTTTAAGATAAATCATTTATTAATTTGAAAATGTTTTACAATTCAAAATTGAATGGCAGTGTTTGAACATCGTTTGTATTTTGTTGGGTTCGTTTCACGTATAAGAGTCCAGCAATAGCCTCCCATCATGCTTTTGTCCCAAAATCCTTGATAATTTCTTTCAATCTTCATTTAATCTTGGTGTGCACGCTCACCTTCAATTTTCATTGCTAGAACTTATTTGCTTTTAATGATGCCAAATTCGAATTCATCAAATTAAAATCCACAAAATAATCTCTAATAAGCCACAGTGTAAGTTGTTTTTGAAGCTATTCCTTACATCACAAAAAGTTTCTGAGCATATTGAAGTATTGTATTCACCTATTTGGTATATTTATTTTTTATGATATCAGCACCATAGGTTGCTTAGTTTTTTGCATTTTCAAAAATTCTTCACAGATATCATATACGAGGGGCACTACATACTTATATTTCGGGAACTGGCAACACTAATGTCAATAGGTAAAATCTGGCAACATCATAATAAAGTTTGACATTTTTTAGCATAAACGTACTCAGAACGTTTTGATGTACAAGTGCTATTTGTTTTGTTTCCAGTGAGTTAAGAAAATCAATTTGGCCAAAAAATGGAAATTTCAAGAAAAGGTTTTCGTTGGATTATTTTTCACAACTTTCGACGTGGATTATGTCAACAAGAATATGTCAATGAACTCAGTTCTTTGTATGGCGATAAAGCACAATCAAAAACCAAAGTATATGGTTGGTATAATGAATTCAATTGTGGTCGGAATTCGGTCACCAACGAATTCCGTGAAGGTAGTCCATAATCGATTGTTGTGCCACAAAACATCGGTGCAGTGCATGAACTGATAATGAAAGATCGTCATGTGGCATATTGTGAGATAGAGGCATCTTTGCACATTAGTTCCACTCCAACACATTCGATTTTGCATGAACAATTAGTTGTAAAAAACGTTTGTTCTCGTTGGAAACCCCATCATTTATCAATCGCTCAAAAAAAAGCTCGCATCGTTTGGTGTAAGGAAATGATTAAAAAATTCGACCGTGGTGCTTCAAAAGACGTGTATAAGATCGTGACAGGTGATGAATTATGGATATATGCGTATGAGCTGGAAACAAAACAGCAATCGACCGTGTGGGTATTCCAAGACGAGCTAAATCCCACAAAATGTGTTCGTCGAAGAAGCACAGCGAAGCAAATGGTCGCCTGTTTCTTCGGCCGAATGGGTCATGTGGCTACTGTTCCGCTTGAACAACGTAGGACGGTCAATTTTGAGTGGTACACGACAATTTGTTTGCCGGAAGTCTTCGGAGAAATTTGTAAAACCATCCCCCGAAGACGAATCATTCTCCATCATGACAATGAGAGCTCTCACACATCTCGTGAAACAGGTGAATTTTTGAGCAGCCAAAACATCGAATTGATGACTCATCCTCCGTACAGTCCTGATTTGGCACCCAATGACTTCTTCTTGTTCCCGAACATCAAAGATAAACTGCGTGGTCAACGATTTACGAGCGCCGAAGAAGCAGTTGAAGCTTTCAAAAACCATGTTTTGGGAGTGTCTCAAGGGGAATGGGAAAACTGCTATGACAAATGGTTTGAACGACTGCGAAAGTGTATTGATCATCAAAAGGAATATTTTGAAAAACAATAAAGCCATTTTCAATTAAAAATGTTTGTAATTATTTGCTATTCCCGAAATATAAGTAGTGCCCTACGTAACATAAAAATTCAAATTAAGAACAGAAAATTAATTGTCGTTTATGGAACATGCTTTACTACAAGCGAAAAATACGTGATTTTTTTTTTCAAACAATTAATGCATCGCAAACATTTTTTTGTTTTATTATTATTATTATTATTATTTTAAAGGCTCTAGATTGTACTGCGACCTTAAAGATCTTTTGTACAGCCTCTCTCCCTATCAAAACAGCTCCAGACTATCTATAAATCTTGTCACTGCAATGGGATTAATTTTACCTATGTCACCTGGATCTAAAATCTCGGCACCTAAGTACTTAATTCTGCGTCTAAACGCAGCAGGGCATGCACATAGCACATGCTCTGCTGTTTCCAAGTCCTCTAAGCAGAGTCTACAGGAATCATCGTCTACCAAGCCCATCTTTTTTAGGTGGTAATTTAGTTTACAGTGACCTGTCATTATTTCACTGTATGTTTTAATATCTTTTCTGCTGAGATTTAAAACCGCTTCTACCTTAACATGTTGTGGATTGATTAGCCTTTTCGCCTGTCGTATGCCCTCCTGGGCCCTCCAGTGATCGACCAGACTATTTTCCTCCCATTCCCGAATTAAGTTATTCTTAAAGCTATTGTTTACTCCGCAGAAGGGTTCCGGGCCTGTGAAAGAATTGAGTGCTCCTCTCTTAGCCAGGCAATCAGCCCTTTCATTGCCCTCATGCCCCTCGTGTCCTGGTATCCAGACAAGAGTAACGTCGTTCCTCCTGGCTAGAGCTTGAAGAAGTTCAAAACACTCCCAGACAAGCTTTGAGTGTATTGAAAAAGCCATTAGTGATTTTAGAGTCGCTTGGCTGTCCGAGTAAATGTAAATGTCGGTGCCGGAAGTGCCCCTTCTTAGACATTCTCTGGCACACAACTCTAAAGCGTGGACCTCCGCCTGAAAAATGGAAGCTGTTTTTCCCATTGCAACTGCTTTTTGGAATCTTGGTCCCACGACTCCAGCTCCTGCGCTGCCATCTTCCATTTTGGACCCATCAGTGAACCACAACTGTGAGCCCTGTATTACATTTATATCCTTCCTCCTCCATTCGGAGCGTTCATTTATGACCACTTTGAATTTTCTGGAGAAAACAAACTTTTTACATAACTTATCGGAGACTGTAAGACATGGTGTATCCCAGAACACGTCCAGGATTTTGACATGTCCTTTTAGATTGCCTTCTTTAAGTTGTTGTAAATGAGGTAGTCTGAGGGCCGCACAGGCTGCTTCTTTCTTAACCATAAGGTGAAGAGGAGTGAGTCCTGTAAGCATGCCTAGGGCTGCTGTCGGACACGTCCTTAGTGCCCCTGTAATACCCAAGCAGGCTGTTCTGAAGATCCTGTTTAGTTCCTTCTGAGCCTTTACTTGGTCTACCTTTGGCCACCATGCTAATGAAGCATACGTGATCATTGGTACAGTGATGGTTTTGTAAGACCATGCCATCATTTTCGGACGTAGTCCCCATGTTTTACCATACAGCCTTTGGCAAGCGTATGTTATTCTAAAGGCTTTATTTATTATGTATGATAGATGACTGTTCCAAGTAAGACTTTTATCTAGGATTACTCCTAGATATTTCATCTCCTCGGAAACCGTTAGAACCGTTTTCCCTAAGTTTAAAGCTTCTAGATTAAGCTTTCTCTTTCGGGTAAAGGGCACTAGTGTGGTTTTACTAGGGTTAATTTCGAGTCCTTTCTCTCGGCACCAGCCTAGAGCTAAGTTGAGAGCTAGTTGCATTCGTTCAGTAACGGTAGAGTCAAATTTGCCTCTAACCATAATAATCAAATCGTCAGCAAAGCCTTGGACTTCGAATTTGTGATCATCTAGAATTTCTAGTAATTCGTCAATGACAAGTATCCATAGAAGCGGTGACAGTACGCCTCCCTGGGGGCATCCTTTAGTTGTCCTCACAGTTAGTCTTTCTGTACCCGCTTCATAAATGACTGTCCTATTTTTAAGCATATTGAGGACCCAATCAATGATCATTTTGGGTATTCCCTTTCTAATCAATGCTTCCTCAATTGACTTAAAAGACGTGTTGTCAAAAGCTCCCTGTATATCTATAGATGAACAGAGGGCTACTTCCTTGTCCTCCAAAGCCTTCTCGATTTTGGTCGTAAGGCTATGTATGGCGGTTTCAGTCGATTTACCTGATTGGTAAGCGTATTGTTCAGGATGTAAAGGTGAATTCGCGAGGAACACACCTCTGATGAACTGATCTAAAATTTTCTCCATTGTTTTGAGAAGAAAAGATGTCAGACTTATAGGCCGATAGGCTTTGGGCGTGTGGTCCGCCTTTTTCCCTGCTTTAGGAATGAAAGCAACACGGGCTTTGGTCCAGTCTTTAGGCACTGTTCCTAGTTCTAGGCTTAGTCTGAAAATGTTAGTTAGAATGGGTGCCAGTATATCTATACCTTTCTGCAATAGACAAGGTTGAATATTGTCTGCCCCAGGAGACTTAAATGGGTTAAAAGTGGAGACTGCCCATTTAACTTTGTCAATGGTAAAAATTTTACGGGCTAAGGAGAGGTCTCGCCTGGTTGCCACCAGAAATTTGGTATCCCTGATTTGTTCCCAAGACTCTTCACTCCTAACACAGCCTGGGAAGTGTGTGTCCAGTAGTAGCTGTCCAGTTTCTTCCGGGCTTTCCGTATAATCTCCATTGGCCTTTTTCAGTGTTGAAAGGCCGTTTGAGTGGTCTTTTGTAAAGGACTTCTGGAGTCTTGTAGCTGTTGGGAGTGTCTCAATCCCCTCACAGTACGCTCTCCATGATGCCCTTTTCGACCGTCTCAACTCCTTATTATAGTCTGTTAGGGCAGTTCTGTATGTTGCCCAATCCCCATTAGATTTAGCCCTATTAAAGAGTTGACGAGCTTTCAGCCGCAACTTATCTAACTCCTCGCTCCACCAAGGCACGTTACGAGAACGCCTTTTGATTTTTGGTGTGCAGCTTTTTTCGAAAGCATCAGTAATGATAGTAGTGATTGAGTTAACTTCAAGATCAAGTTCTTGTGAGTTACTTATTTTTCCGCCCAGGCATTCAATACCCTGTTCTAGATGGAATGTATACAAAGTCCAATTTGTTCTTTTAACATCTCTGACTGCAAAGGCGTCTTCTCTATCGCCCATCAGATCAAAGCTTATGTAACGATGATCCGATAAGGAGATCTCATCCAACACTTTCCAGGTAGAGATATTATTTGAGATAAAAGTACTAGCCAGGGTAAGATCTAAAACCTCTCTCCTAACGACATTTACGAAAGTGGGTTCATTACCCCTATTTGCTACCACTAAGTTTTTTGCAGTAATAAAATCAAAGATCGACTCACCTCTCTTATTTGTATCCGTGCTGCCCCATACTGTGTGATGTGCGTTGGCGTCGCAGCATACTACCCACTGGTTTTTGCTGTGGCAGTATTCCGCGAGCTGCGTGAGCTCATGGGTTACCGCCTCCTCCGAATCGCCCGGGAGGTAGAGGGAAGCCAGGACTAAGTTTTTCTTCCCTCTGGCACTAGGCACCTCTGCCTGGACAGCTACCAGGTCCCTTTGGATGAGTTCTGAAATGGGAAGAAATTTAATATGTTTATTGATTAGGATAGCCGCCCGCGGACGGTCGACTTTGCTATCGTAGACCAACTTACATGTTTTTGTGGAAAGGCCATTTATGGAGCCTTTAGAAGCCCATGGCTCCTGAATAGCTACAAAAGCTAAGTTTTTGTTGTCCACCATGGCACTCAGTCTGTAAGAGGCTGCTGTTGCCCGGTGGAGGTTGATTTGGAGGCACTTAAGCTGCCTCCAACTGGTGTGGTCTGCATTGAGTCCGGACTGGGGCATTAGTTGCCCTTCCGAACTCTGCCCTCTTTTGTGGCATGCAGAGAAGCCGTAGCATCTGGGTCGTTCCTTTCCCACTTTCTAAGACGACCCGAGGCAGAGGATTTTTTTGGCCGTTGGACATTTCTGCCCCTCTCTGCCGCGGGTATCCGAAGTGTGGTACTTCGCCCAGCGGTCGCCCTCCCAGCCGGTGGTGCATTCCCGGCTATTGATGTTTTGGGGCGGTTTACCTGTGCACCACTCTCCAACGCTCCTGTTGCCCTATTTCCCTTCAGCCTCGGTCTCAGCTGGGCAGTTCCGAAACCAAAGAACACTTTGTTTCCCAGCTTTTCAACCTTTTCAGCCGATAAGGGATCCAGGGCAATTGCGAGCTCAACAAGTTCGCCCTTCTGAACCCTATTCAGTACCCGCCAGTCACCTAGACGAACGTCCGAATTCTGGGCCTTTACTTGACCCAGTATTCGCTCGTTCGTCCAAGTGCTTGAGCCTGGGAAGTAGCCAACGAAGATCTGGGCTTTAGGCACTGCTGCCTCGTCCACGACCTTAAGTTCAGCTCCTTCCCAGGGCTTAAAGGCTGGTACTGAAGCCTTTAGCCAAGCTACAGTTTTGTCATCAAGACAGTTGATGACGAGCCAACCAGGCTTAAAACTGCAACCGGCAAAGTGCGGTTTTACCGGGCCATCTCTGTCCTCGTAAACTCCTTGAAGGATGCACGTTTGCACCGCAACAATTTGTTCGTGAGACCATATGCCCTCCGGAAAGTTGGCCGGTATAATGCCAACTTTTGTTGAGATGACCATCTCCGCTAAGGTGGGCTTTGAGCTCTGAACTCCCGTGAGAGTACTTTGCTCAGCCTCCTTCTCGGGAGTGGCCATGGTATCACCCTTTTCACCTAATAAAGTCGGCAAAGCGGGTAGTCCCTTAAGCGCTTCCGGTGGCAGGCTATGCACCGAGGTGCTGTTCCTGTCTCCGGATTTGCCTAGAGGCGCAAACCGCTTTACCGACTTTTCAGGGGACGTCGGTGAGTTGCTGTCTGAACGACCGCGTTTAGGTGTCTGCGAAGCTTGCATGACACCGGACGTTGAAGCTGGTCTTAATGCCAGAGCCCTTGCTGTTTCCAGCGGAAAGCCCTTGGCGATTAAAGCCTTTAGCCTTTTGCGCCCGGCACCAGAAAGCTTCACTTTCACCCCTTTTGGGGGTTCCTTGGCCTGGACCAAGGAATGAGTTGGTTTATCAGACCGAGGCGGACTTAGGAGCATACGCTCCTGATCCGAGGAGATGGATGTCCCATCACCCAAATCTTGGGTGAGTGTTACATCCACCTCCAACGGAACTCCAGAGAAGGAACCTTGTGCCCCATCTGGCAAGTCGCCGCAGTCCATGGGATCATTAGCCGCTGAACCATGTGCCCCGTCAGCTAATGAGAGGTTATGAAGGCTACTGAGAGCCTCATTATGCACATTTAATGGTGTGCAGTCCATTTTTTATATATTTTTGGGAATATCCATAAAATAGTTGTAAAGGAAAATATTTCCCCATAGCGGGATAGCTAAATTAAACCGTGGGTTCGCCAGACCTCGCACGGAGTTCGCTACTAAGTTTGACACTACCCCGCAAACAAGTTCGCACGCGTAGCTGTTCCACGGCGATTTTAGGGGGTTTTCATGGGAGGAATCTGCCCGCACTCCAGGTTTGAAAAACTTGGTGAACGGACAGGTTCATCCCAGGGTGTTTTCCTTCACCCCCGCACGACTATCGGCAATCCCAACCCCGGTAGAGACATGACCGTACCAGAGCCGAGATCATCGGTCTGAAAAATAGTCGTACTTCCCCAAAAATTGGGGCTGACCGATCGGCTAGTTGACTGAGCAGGTGATTCGATTCGATTCACTAGCCTACTTCCCGAGACGCTCAAAAATTTAAGAAAGAAGATAATGCAAAGTGAAAGGAGCCATTCGGATTCAACTAGCCGGCTACCCTCCAGTGGAGGGGGATTTTTATCGACCTCCCAGTCTAGATCCGTAGTGTTTAGTTTGTAGTAGTAGGGCCACCTCTTACAGGATGTAGCTCTTCGCCACGCACTAACGATCTTGGCGACAGCTAGGCTATATATGACGCATCATGTCACCCTGTAGTAAACTACTAGTAATTAATGAAAAATGCAAATATTCCATTAGCTCATTTATAGTATGAGTCACGCGAATTTACTACTTTTTACCGAATATAATATTGACCGACAAAAAACGGTAGAATAAAAACCAATAACATAATGCTAAGTAATTAACGTATCGATGAAGACTTAACACACTCGTACTTACTCCTATAAGAAACAAAGTAAACAAAACTTTATTATGATATTTGATTTGATTTAACAAAGTGGCCGAAATTATTTTTGACATAAGGTATCGGAAGATAATTTGTGTGTGTGTCTTTTTGTTATGGCTCATAGCGTTTGTATAGACTCCATACTATAGAGCAATGTATTGTAGGTAGTGTTTATACAACAAATTCTGGCAGCTGAATTTCGTCTAAAGTCTGAGCGTTATGGCTTAATTATGTTTACTTTACGTATTTGTATGGTCATTAATGTTATTTGCAAATTAAAGGAAGCAACTTCTTAATTGTTAGTTTTTATGTTTTTATTTTGCTTTTGTTCCAAATATATTTTGTGTAATTAGATTTCGATGGATGTACAAATCTTGTTAAGACGCAATGTTTTATTTGGCAGCACATGTCCATTTACAAGGTCAACCTTTTATATGTAGCTAGTCAGATTTTTTTTCGTTTATTTCTTTAGAAAGTTGCAAAATATAGATTTTGTTTGATCATTTACTTTGTCGTCATTTTTGACTGTTTAAAAATGATATTCGAAACTAGAATTTTCTTTACATAACCGTTGCTTTCTTGATTGTAATATTTTGTATATTTATAATATTTTTGAATATTTAAAGAAAACGAAATACACAAAATGAGTTAAAATCTGCGGCAGGGTATGAAATGTGTTAGTGCCAATAAAAATGGACGATGCCACGCCCCCAAAATACGCTCTATTCAGGGGATTATAACTCGTAAAGTAAGAGTCCTATGGGAAAAGTTCAAAGGTATATTTTGATGCCATTAAAAAAAAAAAAATGAATTTCGCTTTTTCCTGTAGCTACGCCATAAGCCTGGAAACAGCGTTTTCTCCTACTTCAAGCAAGGATATTTCGAAATCTTGTAGGTATATTAGCTGTTTCGTATGCTTGCTACTTTTATAAGAAAATAAGAACATGAAACCTTTTTAATGGGATTCTCGCTAGTTGAACATTATCTAAAAATATTCCTCTATCTGTCCGGCAACTCTTATCTAAAGATATCCTGAATTTTTTCAGCATGCCACCATGTTTTCTTTCTTTTGCGTTCCTGGTACATAATTTTATGTGCCTTACACGAATTCCATCAATATATCTTTACTTTAATCACTTGTTTCTTCCGGTATAGCTAATAGCTAAACCAATATGATGTAATCTATTCCTCACAACCTATACTTATGACTTACACTGTCCCTAAGAATATTATTACTAAAAAAGCACTTTTCTTATCTATACGATAATTCTGTGTGAAATATTTTCAACAATTTCTTCTTTTTGCGATTTTTCCGGACAATCTGATAATTCTGTATGAAACGTTTTCCACAATTTCTTCTTTTGACTATCTCTCCGAGCAATTTGTGACTTAAAAAACGATCTCTCTATCTCTCCGATAAGAATTTTTTTCCGAAAATTAAAATCTCTAAGATTTTTCGAAACATGGCCGTCATTTCGTCAATATTCTTATGATTTACTTATATGGAAAATATTGTTTTTTTTTTGTATTCCTTGTATTTTCTAAGCAATGAAAGTTATATTCTTCTACTTTGAATTTTTTTTTGGCCACCTAGTGGGCGTAAGTCAAAGCACAAACAAAGTTAAAAAAATTGTCACGTGACTTTTTAGAAAAAAAAAAAAAATAAACTCCCGTGGCTCTCACAAGCATTAAGCGCAAACCAAATTTTTTGGAAAACATTTGTTTTTTATCCATCTTTCTGTAAAAAAATTTAAAAAAAAAATATTTTTTGAGAAAATAATCTTTTAAGATTTTTCAAAAATGGCCGCCATTTTGTAAATTTTCAAAATTTGAAAATGGAAATCATAATAAAAATGCTACAAGTATCCGAAAACAAAAATTATAAAAATTTATTTTTGACAAAATGGCGTAGTTTAGAAAAAAAAAATGCATCGATTTTTCGCAAAAACACTATTTTGACACTCTGAAGTTCTGCCCACAACTTGCAAACTAATAATGAGAGGTCTCTATAATGAGAACTTAAAATATCCCTGTAAATTTTTATAAAAATCTGAGGACCCAACTGCAAATTTCGAAAAATTTTAGATGAAAAGGGTCTAGTATAAAAAGCAATCGATAGGAGGCAAGGGTGCTATCAGCAAAAGAAAATGGTTGAAAAATTGCAGTAAAAATAAACATTACCTTAAAAAATCGAAATCAACTTGATGAGTAAATTTGGTACTCTGAAAATTATGGTTTCATATACCACATTGGCAAACTTTTATTGGATTTCATTACAACTGAAAATGTTATGCTGCTTTAAAGTGTGCGCTAGGTAAAAACCATCATTGAAAGGTGAAAAATCTCTCAACAACCCACAGGAAACCACATCCGCCAACACAAATACATGTGCAGCAATTAAATCACGTAGGGCTTCATAGGCTGTGTGTGGCTCAAATCCAAACTCTTTATTTTCCACGCAATTACAGTTGAACAAAACGTACAATGTACAATAACAAATAAACAGTCAACCAGCAGCAATGGTGAATCGCTTGAATGGTGTTGCAAATTGTAATAGACCAAAAAAAAAAAAAAAAAAAAAAAAACATGAAATATTACCGTAAAGTTCACTTATTACAACAATATGTAAGAAATTGTAACTTGAAGCTAGAGTTTTTCTAAAGTTGAATATGCTTGTATTTCGACTTTTTTTTTTCTTCAAATTTTCGGAAAAGAGCTGAAACGCGTACTTTAGACTTTTATAACTAAAACCTAACGTAGGTTTATCTGTCAATATATACCATTTAAATCTTAACCAGAAAATGCAGTTTGCGGTAAAATACTTCATTCATTCATTTGTGGCGTTGCTAATGGCAAACTTTTTTGCTTTAACTTTTGTTTACCAGCATTGGTGAGTTCATTGCCATGGCTGTCTGTACAAAAAAATACAAAAAAAAAAAAAAAAAAAAATACAAAAAGTTTATTCAATAGGATAAAAAAGACATAATGAATAACACATAGGCGCATATAATAAAGAATACAATTCTAATTAAAAACAGTAATAAGTTATGTGTTATCTACTTTTAATGTCAAATAAACATTAATAGAATATCACAGATCTGCAAGGTTTTGTTACCCCCGGCAGCTATAGGTCATTTCCAAAGTAACTTTCTGTGTAGATTCTTATCTCAGAATTGGCCTATCATTTCAGAATTTTCAGATATTTAAGGTGAAATAAACGTAAAATAGCCAAAACAGGGTTGTTTTTGTGGTTACATGCAGGATGGGCAACATTTTTGTTACTTTTCTATCTAATTAATCTTATAGTACTGCTTTTTTTCTTCAAAATAAGCTCTTAAAAGCTGCCATACGATTATTTCAAAAGTTACGGCAATTTTAAGATGACATCATTTGTAGTGAAAATGGTTCAAAAATAACTTAACTTTTGTGAATCTTCATTCATTATGCATACACGTATCTATTAAAAACTGCCTACAAATTTTATAAAAATTTCAAAGTTGCTTGGAAGGAAATACATCTATATATCGTCGCTCACTTGTACAACAGTCCTAATTGGCATTTTTTAAAAAATCCAGGTTATTGCATATTCAGGTGTATTTGAGGTTGGTCTTCCGGAAAATGCAATAAGCTGGATTTAAAAAAAATGTCAATTAGGGCCGTTGAACAAGTGAGCGACGATATATAAAAATGAATGTTTGTATGTCGGTGTGTATGTTCCTTATAGACTTCCAAACAGCTGGACCGAACACCGTGAAAATTTATATTTATAGGTTTTTCGGTACGGTGCGTGTTTCTGCATCATTAGTTTTTTCGGTTTTTTTTTTTTCACCCCAGAATGTCGGAACCAAGAGTTGAAATAAAAAAAAAAAAAAATTTCGTTTTTTCTACGCGTTTCATGACTTTTTACGACATTTTGGTTGAAAAAAATTTTATTCACCCAAAGATGCCGGAACCAAAAATTAAAAAAAAATAAATAAATTTTTATTTTTTCATCCAAGGGTCCCCCCTATGATGCCGGAACAATAAAAATTTGTTTTTCTTTTTTTTATGTTTTCTACGCGTTTCATAACTTTTTAGAACATTTTAGTGTAAAAAATTTTTTCACCCAAGGGTCCCTCTAGGACATAGCTGCCCGTCAGTAAAATTAAAAAAATTTGGCACTCGCATAAAAAGTCGTGGCCCCCATGTAAAATTAATAAAAAAGAAAACATAGTAAATTTTTTAAAATTATTGAAAATAACAACCAGCAAAGATTTTTAAACTAACAGTTACTTGTGCGAGAGTTTTTTTTCGCAAATCTAAAAAATCCTGAAAGTTCATAAATTGATCAAATTTGTTGTTGCCATTGTGTGTTGTTTTTTTCTTTTCGATATGAACCCTTGCGTTTTGTTGCAACAACAAAACACACAGTCCTGTGTGGACGAAAAAGCAACAACAAAACACAGTCTTGTGCGGTCGCAAAAAACAACAACAAAATTTACGCATATGTTGTTGCTGGTGGTCGATCGCAATTCTTCAAAATTTCGCATATACCGTTACTTGTGTGTGCGATTTTCATTTTCAATAATTAAATTTTGCTGTGGCACGTGAGATCAACTGATTTTCAAATAATGGCACTTTGCGATGGCGCGCGTGGGCAGCTATGCTCTAGGATGTCAGAACCAAAAATTGAAAAAAAAAATTTATCGTTTTTTTTTTTTTTAAATTTTTAGAAAAAAAAATATTTTTTTTTTCATCCAAGTCCCGAAACAATAAAAATTTGTTTTTCTTTTTTATTATGTTTTCTACGCGTTTCATAACTTTTAAGAACATTTTAGTGTAAAAAAAATTTTTCCGGAACCAAAAACCAAAAAAAAAATTTTTTTTTCTAAAAAATAATTTTCGGCATACTCGGTTTTTCTTCATCGCTATAGAGGCGAAAAAAAATCCCATTTTTTAACAAATTTGTATGTCTTTGATTTTGATTGAAAGTTAAGAATTGTAGCTCTTAAGAACAAAAACCGTTTGAAAAATTACAGAGCTACGGCCGATATCTTGTATGATACTTATCATCACTTTTTTCCATATATCACATGCTCTTTTAAGTCAAAATCCGAATTTTTGGGATATAATATATATTTTTTTTTTGCTAAAAGAACATTCCTTTTCAGAAAAAAAAAAAACAGTTATTAAAATAGATCGTCATTTGAAGTTTCAACGACCCATAGCATTTATTAAAAAAAAAATCAATTAAAAATAAAAAAATATTTTTTTTTGTGTTTAGAGTTGCAGAGTGGTAGGTGCGCGCATTGCCATGTTTATAATGAAGTTGACTGAAAATCTATTTCTGTTAAAATGACTTTCTACCAAATTAACAAACAAAATTTGCCATCCTGTTCAATAAAGTTCTATAGGACAAATACGCTTTATAACTGTAATACAAAAAAATCAGAAAACATTTTACTTATTTGCCTAAGATATGAGATAAATATTTTTAAAATGAAATACTATGTAAATGCTCTTCAGTCTAACTGCAGTTGAAAGCATAGACATATTTTATTATTTGATGTTGTTAAGTAAACTTCTAATGTATGTAGCTTTATATAGAGCGTTTCCTTTGAACTGAACTGACATAGAAATGCATTTTGTTTGCATACTTTCTTTTGAACCTTTGGGGAATATTTACTTTTTTTTCAAATGAAACAACTAACACAGTTTCCGGGAGCACTGACATAAGTATTAACAGCAAAAATAATACCTGTAAAGAAGTACAATAATTTGCTTTGTTAGTTGGAATTATAAAGATTATTGTTATCATTTTTAAACCTACAATATTATGGGGTAATTTTCTAAAAACTAGCTAACTAGAAATCGTTAAAATTTGAGATTTGACGTATTGTTTCTAATGTTTTCCATCCCTTTTTTATAAAAATATTAGAAAAAAAAGCTGAAATAAAGCCATCATTGGAAATTTAATCTGAAAATATTTAATTGAAATCGCTGACGATAAAATCGGTGCACACTGGCGACATTTCTCAAAAGTGGTTGCAAAAATCAATTTTGGTGTGGTGGAAATTCGCAAATCTAATGATGCAGTTTGCTAAAGAAATACTCAATACTCAAGAATATAAAATATTTATTCATTTGAAAAAATGGTTCGCTTTGTAGAGCTGGACAAAGTCAATGGTTTTAAAGGGTTTTTCAATTTTTTTTTTTTTTCAAGATGAGGTTCTAATTTTTCTGCAACTTATGAAAGAAAAGTTAATTTTTTTCTATTAATGCTATAAACGATCCTTATATTAACAAGTAACACTCAAAATAAAGGATTTTTCTTTTTGAATGTCTGAGGTGACTGTACTTTTCTGAAACACTATTTTTACCCTTTTTTTCAACTTCGAATGGAGTTTCAAAAAAATGTATGAAAAAGATATCTTATGGACTACTAAAAGGCTCAACAATTCTAAAAACAATTTAAAAATTTTAGCTGTGTCTACATGAGTTATTACGATTTTCATCATGAAACATGTGGCTCATGACGCCATTTCACGAAAAGGCGTTGCAAAAATCAATTTCGAGTGGGTCCCTTTTACAAATCTGATATTGCCATCAGATAGAAAAATGTTAAGAGCTAAAGGACTTGAAAATTTGAACCCATTCAGGCCAGTGGTTTGGTTTTTACAGCCTCTCAAAGTTGAGTTAATTTTGAAGTTAGCGAAAAAATTTATTTTTAGAGAAAAAAAAACTTCACTTTTTGTGAAGCTCGGCTTGCTACACAACTAATTGGTGTTTATTTCTAAGCTTGTGCTCCAAAAACTGTTTGCTTTTATTTACAACCCTTTGTGCAAGCGCAACTTTTATGGCGAAACCTATGGATAAAAAGGCTAATTTCACGAAGTTTTAAGTACAAAACTTTACATTTTCAATTTTGTTTTTGTCGATTACAGCGCCATCTAGGCAGGATAAGAAAACATTTTTTCGACAAAATTTTCGTATTTTTTTACGTAGAATCCGAATCTATGTATAATAAAAAATGGGGTTTTCCATTTAAAATTTTGAACTTTCCCCCGCCTCACCTCCGTCGGGGGGTGAGAGGGGGTTAACATTTATATCGGTGAATAGATCTCTGAAAATTATTGGACACGTGTTTTTTTATTTTTTGATTTAACGTCCAATTTCTGAAATATTTGACCGTTTCGGGATTTTCCTAACGATATGTATAAAATTTACAGAAAATCGAACTTCAACAAAACATTGCTTTTCACCCTGCAATGTAATCTAAATGAAATTTGAGATTGTAATAGCTACAAGAATTTCCTATCCATAACCGAAAACAGAACTAAAATATCTTAAATGGTTCAGAAGTTATGATTTTTGCAACGAGAAATGCCAGGTGTTGCCACCGTGCGGTGTATGGGGATTTGTTAATAACACAGGTTTACAAAAAAAAAAAAAAACAAATGTCATGGCGTTTTGATCAGACTATGTGTTTCCTAGGGACTTTGACGTCCTGAATCCGAATCCAGGGTCCGTTTTTTTCCAGAACGTCTGAGAAAAAAGATTTCAAGGTCATATGGAGGTCAAAATGGGGTTCGTGTGTCGGTTAGTAATAAATTCGCTAAAATTATGAAATAAATTTTTTATCATTGAATTCTTAGCCCTTAAAAAGAATATGTAATCAAGAAGGTTATTTCGGACCTACTTTCGGAGATATAGCCATCGGAAGATCCGTATATATCTTCTATGAAAGCCGCTATATGTTGGGAACCTCTGGATGGATTTAAAAAATATTGGTGCCGTATGAAAGGTATTTTAACAACCTACAAAATTGGATTCATAGTTTTGGAGATATGACCTTTTTTGAAATTTTGAGAAATTTTCCAATTACAACAACAAATACATCAACAACATCAGCAACAAAAACAACAACAACAACAACAAAATATTTTTCATATGACATCAATATTTTCCAAATCCATCCAGTGGTTCCCAACTTATAGCGGTTTTCATAGAAGATATATACGGATCTTCCGATGGCTATATCTCCGAAACTAGGTCCGAGAGACCATTTTTGATCACATATTCTTTTTAAGGACTACAAATTCAATGATAAAAAATTAGTTTCAGAATTTTAGCGAATTTATCACTAAACGACACATGTCCATTTTGACCTCAATATGACCTTGAAATCTTTTTTCTCAGACGTTCTGGAAAAAAACGGACCCCGGATTCGGATTCAGGACGTCAAAGTCCCTAGGAAACACATAGTCTGATCAAAACGCCACACAGTGCGTTGAGCCCATACAAGCAACGGTCAAAAATAGAAGGAGTGGTTGGATATCGATGAAATTTGGTATTATAAGTAATTTGGGGTCGCTGAGCTCAAAAATGATCTCAGATTTGTTGTAAACTTTATAGTTTTGCTAAAAACCAGGTATTTAGGACGATTTTCTTAAGGTCCATATATAACGATGATAAAAAAGTAATGTTTAATGTTAACAAATGAAATGTACGTAGTAGAAATAATGCTTTTTGTACTTGTAAGACCATTTGTGTTCATAAAAACAAAAAAAAAATTTTTCAACATAAATTTTATATTTCATACAAATTTTTCGTTTTAAGCATTTTTTAAAAAAAGAAAAAAAATATTTGTAGGACGAAGTAGGAAAAGTTATTTGCAGTTCTTGATTATATAGAATTCGAGCTAATAGATTCAGAAAAAAAACGGCACTTATTTTTATAAGATTTGTTTTTTTTTTTCATCGAAATTTGTCAATTTTTGAAGTTTTTCATTTGATAATATCGTGTATTAAAATCACTAAGGGGATACCTTTAATCTCGTAAACTCGTAAACCATGAAAAACTCGAAAGTTTACGAGCTTGTTTACAGGAACACACATTTCTAAAAACGTGTAAACAACATATCAGCTGTCATATAATTTGAATAATATTCAATTCAAATTCAATTTTCAAAACAAAAATTTATTTTCTATACATTTATTTGACAACAATCGCTCTCGTACTTTTTCGAGGCTATTTACGCATCGAATTTGCCTCGTAAGTTTTCGAGGCCTGGTAAACTTTTTTTTCATACAAACTTTTAAATTTTGTTTACGAGACTCGAAAGTTTTCGAGGTTTACGTGCTTTTCGAGGCTTTTACGAGTTTAAAGGAATCCCCTTACTACAATATACATCAAATAATATATTTTCCAAAATTTTTTAGTTTTATTTATTTACTCAAATATTATTTATAATAAAAAACTTTACTTCGCTTAGTTTAATCAAAAGACAAATTTTTGATAATTATTTGTTTAAGAGAACCCAAAACGAAATGAATATAACATGATTTTTTTTGAAAAATATCTCATCTTTGAAGTGTCACAGCGTAGCCAAAACTGAGTTTTTCCCCTAAATATTTTGTTTTTATTTTATTGATACAATTATCTGTCGATTGATACCAATATTATTAGGTTTCGAGTCACAAAAAATTTTGATTTTTGCCCACTAGCCAACGCAGTGTGCGCCATGACATTTTTTTTTTTGTGAACCTGTGTAATTGTTTCAGAATTATAAAACTGCTTTATTTAAAGCTGCCCGGTTCGCGAATTATATCAAATTACTCATTTAAGATCTAGACTAAAAAAGCAAGCAAAAAATTAAATCAAAATTAACAAAAATCAACTTTCAGCAAATTTTTCGATGCTGAATAAAAAGCCCCAGTCTTAATCTTCAAAACGCATTTTGCAAATTAATTCAAAAGCAAACGCTTTTCCAAAAACTTGAAAAAGTTCTTCTCAAAACTAAAAAAATATAGAAAAGTAGATGCTGTATTTTAGATTTAGATTCATTTCGAAATCGGTTCCGAAAATCGACTTTTTTACGTTTTTCAATAACGAGGTAGGAAAAAAGATTATTTATTCAGAAGCAAAGTAACGAAAAAAGTGTATACGGCAAAAAATGCTTGAAATTGTGAATTTTTTGAGATATTTTATAATTTTTCAAAACTTGGTCAAAAAAATAAAGAATAAAAAAAAATTCTGAAAAAATTCATAACAATTTTTTGAAAGATTCTAAGCATTTTACATCATATGAAATTTTGTCGCAGATGCCTTGGTTTTAAGTAAACCTAGCATTTTGCTGACTAACGTGATTTTAACAGCTCAGCTTGGAGATAAAAATACAAGGAAAAACTCAAACAATTTTTAATAAAAAGAAATGATGCGATGGAAAGCGCTAATTTGCATACATATGAGCTTACTTTCACTTTTAACAGTACAATTTGGTATAGCATATAAAAATAAATTTACATACATAATATTAATCATAGATATTTTCTTATTAATAAACAAAAATTCAATAACAAGTCCTCAAACTATAAGTAATCTCCCAAGTCATGTGTTTTAAAAAATTCTTAAAAACACTTTAAAACTTGATATTGTACATGAGTATACGTATTCATCTTCTTGTTTTAGTTTCCATGATCTGAATTTTTCGGGTATACTACCCCTTACTCATTGTATTCATTCGAGCGAAATTTCAAACAAATACTAATTAATTCGATAAATGCTTCAACCGTTTGATTTTTGGCAGATAAATAGTGTTGAACTCAGTTCAGTTTACCATTAAAAAAAAAAAAAAAAAATAAAAATGAAAAAAATACGAAAATTCGTGCGAAATTTAACGAATTTCCAGTAAAATAATAAACAAATTAATTAGATATTGGTTTGTATGGAAAATTACAACATAAGCCATGTGGGTGCGAAAAAAGATAAAAAATTGGGGCAAAGCGATTTTGAGATTTTGGAAATTTTAGCAAAACAAAAAAAAAATATGTTGCGAGTATGTAAATGCTTTTTATTTAAAATCAAGGAAGAGGCCATTAAGAATTTATCAAAGTGAGATATTTCTTTTTTTAAATTTTAATACGAAACAGCGAAAAATTTTAATGAATTTTTATTTTATGTGAAATTTGTTTTTTTTTTTAAATTTTATTAAATGTATTTTTTTTTCTATAGAATTTATAAAATTGGTTTTTGTTTGGTGCAATAAATTTTTTTAGATAAATTGCTTATCGCTAATTTAAAACACTTTGTTGCAGAATTATTTTCTTTGGTGCAAATTCGTTAAATACTCGTATTAACATGTAACGTTTATTTCTTTACAGATAAGTTTCAGCAATGTAAAAGATTGTATTTCGTATGTATTCATTCTGAATTTTGTATTAGAGTGAACATAAAATGTAGTGATGAGTAAAATTAGTTTTGGTCTTTTTTGTAGTGGTAATTTTTGAAAACCAAGACCAAGACGCTGACCGTGTTTCTTTTGACGCAATTGTGGTAATTTTCAAATTGCGATAACTTATGAACGGTAAGTCGAACGATAAAAAGTCCAAGGGTCTTTTTCATTGAGAACCACATGCTCTAAAAATAATTTTAATCTTTTGTAAAAAAAAAAAATAATTTTTTAGAAGTTATTTAAAAAAAGTGATTTTTTGTCGTTTATCGGCGCTTAACCAGTTTTTATAGAATAACTCCTAAAAGATAAATTTTTTTAAAAATAAAATGAAAAGTTTTTGTAGAGAACGTGATTCTCCATAAAAAAGTTAGATAAAGTTTTATTGTGCGACTCACTGTTCATGAGTTATCGCAATTTAAAAATATCCACAATTGTATAAACGCGTCAAAAGAAACACGGCTATAATTTCAAAGACAAGATCAATACTTAGTGTCCAAGACCAAGAACAAGACTGCGATGGTCTTGAACATGGTTTTGTTCAAGATTATAAGCCAGAGCAAGAGCAAAAAATAAAAATGAGAAAAACCTTTTTCCCAGTGCCAATTACATATGTACCGAATCTCATTTCCCTGAGTCAAATATTTTCAGAGATACGACAAATTTCGGGTAGTGGGGGCGTGGCGCTGCCCATTTTTTATTGCATACTATTTACTCAAGTATTGTTCATATATGTACTAAATCTCATCGTCCTATGTCAAATAGTTTCAAAGTTAGGATTGATTGTTTCCTTATTTTCATATAAATTGCGTTTTTCCGACCTTTCATGTCCTGGGGGCACGGTCAAATATGTTCCGATCGAGACCAAATTTTTTTCGCTTGATGTCTATACCAAGGAGATCAAAATAAGAACAGAAAAAAACTGCTTCTATACCAATTAAGTACCTTAATTTCGATTTAAGCCCCATTTTTTCATATAAATAGCGTTTTACCAGCCTTTAACGGTCTGGGGGCACGGTCAAATATTTTCCGATCGGGACCAAAATTTTTATGCTCGATACTTAACCAAAAGGTAAATTTTTAGCCCCTGGGAGCAAGGTTTTTCTCATTTTTAATTTTTCCCATATAACATATGATAGGTTTACTGGACAAAGCACATTGTGGGTAATGAAAGGGCTGACGATATTGCTTAGCAAAATGTTCAGTCAAGCAATGGCACCCTAATTGTAGAAAAACCACTTAAGTATGAAACACTAAGCATCCGACAACTTAAGCGGAAAATAGATGTGTAACCGGCCCAAATTTGTTGGATCTCTTATAATAACAACGAAACATACGAAGAGAAGAGACCTCTACCTCTAACTGCAGACTGTTGCTTGATATTTTACACTTGAACACTGCTCCCTTAATTGGACGGGTTTAATATCAAATAACTGGTGCAGAAACTGTTCTTAACCTTTTTTTCCACTTCTTCTTTATTGAATCTTTTCTTCATGAGATAAACAATAAGTTAAAAAATCTTAAAAAAAACTAGACTTCTGAATCTGACGAGGTAGAACATTGCCCAGCGCTAGCCAGACGCAGAATGGCTACTCTTGGGCAGGCTATGGTAGGCTCCTTAAATGATATAGCTAGAAAAGCATTATTGAAACTAATGAACTTCGCCTTAAAACTGAACCTTCGATTTGGATGAAAATCATAAAGCCAGAACACTACTTAGGGATTTAGGCCAAGACTTAATAAATACATAAATAACAGTCTGTCAATAGCAGTCTGTCAAAAGCAGTCTGTCAATAGCAGTTTGTCAATTTGGCTAAAAGGTTTTTATGTTGTGTATGAAACAAGTTAACAACGTTTTCCTAAGGTTAACTGCTAAAGCATTCAAAGTTCAGGGTTAAGAGTTTTTCAAAAATCATAACCATCATGATAATTTATTTGGTTAAGTATTTTGAAGCTCTCTGTATGTATTAATCTGGTTTGTGCATAACTAAGCATAAACTAATTAAATCGCCTTAACCAAGCAAGTAAGTACACTGTGCTGAAAACAGCAGATTAAATAAAATTTTGCTGAACTTGAAAAATTATTTTGTCTGGCGCCTCTTTGACTCAAAACTAACGACTTTTTCATATTTTTGTCCTAGGTTGTCTCGGCCTATTTATTTCTGCCGACATTTTTCGGTTTTTTAGTTTTCGACGGAGGTCAATGTAAAATGGCCTAAAAATTTCCCTTTTCTAAATAAATAACTTGAAAATTTATGAAACCGAGAAATTTCAGGCATCTCCTAACATGTGCGGAAAGAACATCTCTGAATCTTGCTTTTCCCTTGCTAAGCAAATCTAAAGAATCTGCAGGAGTAAAAGAAAAAAACAATCTTACTACAGGGGCTAGACTTACTCAGTAGCTTTAATAAATATGTAGAAGAATGCATTCTTTTACCACTGTGATCTATGTTATTTGCATTTTTCGGAAGTCACTCGTGCGTGTCTAGGTAACAATTACAACATTATTTGACATGCCTGTATGTCATGTTAAAGTTTCTCAAGTTTCTATGCAAATTTTTTGGGGGAAGTCATTACGCAATGGTGTCTTCTAGACATATTTTTGGGTGCAGTTACTGAAAAGAAGTTAATTTTAATTGCGTATCTATATTTTTTTGTTTGTTTTGGAAAGGTGCGTCTTGCAGCTTTTAAAAATATGTGCATATAAAACTATTTACATTTGTAATATTTAAAACAGCAATTAAGTGCTCATATTGTTATTGCTACCATGGTATGTTGTTATCAGCGGAAACGGAAGTATGCATTAGTTCCTGCAGTATTACCCAACTTAGTATTAAAAAATACCTTATAACTTATTTTATAGTATGTTTTATTCACATACTGTACATACAATGTCATATTTATTAAAAAGTTCCTTCAATTCATCCAAAAAACAATAATAAAATCATTTAATTTAATAAATCAATTTATATGCAAATGAAAAAATTTGCACTTGAAATAACTTTATCATGACATCAACATCAATAAAATTTGTTTTTTTTTTATATTGAAATGACAAATTAATTTAATAAAATTTTGATTGAAATATCTCTCACAATCATCAACATCAGCATCATCAATGATGGGCTATTACATGCAACAGTTAGTTGCAAGAACAATGCAAAATATCAGCATAAATTAATTTTACAGACTTTTCGAAAAGAAAAAAAATGTCGCCGCCTCCATTTCCGGTGCAATTCTTCTTCATTCTACATTTGCCAGTCGTAAATCTTTACTCATCATGTTGATTTGTAATTTGAAACAAAATTGTACGAATGGCTGACTGAGTGAATGAATAACTATGTCCCTTTGGGCCACCCACCGCACCTTAAAAGTTTCAGCACATTTACATTTGAGTTGCGGTGGGACCAACCGAATATCACCAGTTGGACATAACAAGCCGGCAAGCGGCACTATAATCCAATTAACCAGTCAGTCAGTTGATGAGAAGCGTTTTTTTGTTTATTGGACTCTCTGCTTGTTGAACTCTCGCAACTGTGCACAGGCATAGGCCAAAATATACTCAATTCTACATTGGGGTTAATCGGCAAAGGTGACTTAGTGTTGGGATTTTTGGTTTTTAAATTGTATTTGAACCGAATACCGTATTTTATAATTTCTTTTATTTGTTGTGACATCATACTACTATATTAAAAACATCGTTTGTCTGCACAGAAAGGCCTCAATAATTCGAGAACCATTTATCTAATTTGCATGATTTCTTCTACTTTCGTTGATAGATGAGATTTGTTACATTTGTATGAAAAGGGCATCGGGACAAATAACATCCGCTGGAAAAATGGGCAGCACCAAACCATTTAAATGAACAAAACAAAAAAAGAATCTTCGTATCTCTTAAACTGTTTGACAGAGATGGTTGGGATTAGGTACATACATATGTCAAGGCCACCGATAATGGGCGATTTACCGTTTTGACTTTATAATAATTTGTTTTTGAACTTTATAGTTAGGTAAATATCATAAAAATATATAACGATTTTGACTTTAAAATTCTAGTAAAAATATTTATGTTTGGACAGGCATTTGCTTAATATACAAATCTTATTCCTCTTCACCATATGGGTCAGTAGTGCAGAGGATATGTTTCTATCTATCACACGGACGGACCACGGTTCGAATCCTACATAGTGCGGTCAGTTCGTATTTTTTTGTGTTTGAACTTTACAATTCTTGAATGGTTCACTATTAAAAATTACTAGACGTTATGGTCATTCGAAATTTCTGAATTGATTAAAACAGAAAGGTAAAATTTACTTCAGTGGGGAGTTGTCACTATTTTGACTTGAAATTCTGATAAAATTTATTAGAAATAAAGTACTTAGTACGTACTAATTATTTTCTCCCTGTAGGGTGACCAAAAAAAAAAAGGGTGTTCGAATGTAAGGGGTACTCAACTAAGATGAAAATTAATGGTAGCAATTTTTTTTTAAAGGAAGTATTAAAAAAAAAGGTTTTTTGCTTAAAGGCATTGAAAATGTGATAAGAAAATTTTATGAAATTACTTTTTTCAAGTAATTTTGAACAGAGATTCGATGGTTTTATTCATTTTGCACGAAACACCTGCGTTTTTGCAACAAATCCCAAAATATGCGTGAATTTGAATAATAACATTATGAACAGGCGTCTCTCCCGGGGTCTAAAGTTCAAAACAAGTGGATTAATTAGATAAAAAGGATTTTTTCCTCTCCATTATTTAGAACTAAAAAAAATCCGATTATTCGTAATACTTTGTTTATCACTATAATGGAACATTTAAATTAAAATAAATACAACCGCTAAGAGGTCGTTTGCCTCACTAGCATTGTGACATAGTAGACGCTACAGGGTTAAAAACGTGTGTACAAATGTTGTAATTTTTGACTTGTTTCCCTTTCATATGAACCCTTTGGTATTAACACGTACATATGTACATATGCATGAGCAATGGGGTGGGTCAAATATTTTTTACTTCAATTTATGTGACAGTTTTTTTATATGTATATAAGTACTTATGTATGGATAAGGAATTTAAACTTTAATACAAAATCCCTAATATCATATTGGGGGTTATTGTGAATCAGTATTCCCGGGGACCAATGACCAATATCATGAAAAGTTAAAAAATTTGTATATTAAGCAGTCGTTGTTCAAACAGAATTTGATATTAGAATTATACAATTTTGGTATAAAATTTAAAAGTTCTTGCTTCAAAATAACTTTATGAAAAAATTTTTTTTTAAAAACTTGGAATACATAATTTTATAAAAACAAATAGTACGAGTATAAATAAGTTTATACCTTATCCTCAAACTTTTTGCTGTGTAGATGAAGAAAAAAGTTCATTAGGAAAAAAAGGACATATCATATATTCTGCTTTGCAGAAAAATATATCTGCATATATAATCTTCTCACAGATACATATGTTATATAAATTGACGGAAATCCAACCCGCCAATATTTTAAGTCCAATAAATCTTTTTATTGAAATTGTATGCTTAAAATGACGAACTTAACTTTGACACTTATTTAGAAAACTATGGTTCGTAACATACCACAACTATTGATATGCCACCAAACAGAAAGATATTTTAGTATTTGGTACACCCTAAAATTGTTATCACATTTCGCAATTCCAACAACTGTCGGTAGTTTTTTTAGCGGAGCACTAGAGCACTAACTGATGGTGGAAAATAATTGTTTTTAGAACACTGCCTGTCTAGGCATTTGTTATGAATGTTTAATTTGTGACTTTTCCTGTAAATTTGTGTCATAAGGTAAATGGTAAAAAAAAAAAGTTTAAAAGTTTTTTTGATTACAGTTACAAATTGCCTTTAAATATACATAAATATGTATATGAAGCCAGCAACATAGGATTTTAACCCAATGCTGCTTAAATGTAAACTATTATTCGCAATAAAATTATTATTTGGAGAACGGTCCCACAGCACAAATAAGAAATGTGTGACTTCCCGTGCTTTGAATGTGGATCTTTACTCGTTTCAGAAAATAACGCCACACTGATCCATTAAGAGCATTTTTCTCAACTTGAATTTTTCATGCCGTTTTCTAGTTTTGAAGCATTTTCAGCGTTCTCTTTAGGAGATAGGTGTGAACAAGGTGTAGCTAGCGTATTAAGCTTAATGGCATTGCTTACTATTCTGTCATTAAATATCAAAACCTGCCTAAGTCTCTCCTTTTATTAAATTGATTTTAATTTATTTTGCCTACATATCCATACATCCAACGTAAAAGTTTGTAACTCAAGTTACCAACTTTTTACGTGACAATGATTTTCGAAATCTGCGTTTTAGAATCTATCTTGTGTCAAATTTTGGTATCTCTATCTTGAAATTTGAAGGGCTGGGAGCAATTTTTGAAGTTACAGCCTAAGTATATTTTAGTTAGGTCTCCATGCAAAAACCTGGCAACTTAAGTTGATAACTTATGCACGGGACAAAAATAAGAAATTAAGGTGGTAACTTGACTTACAAAGATATTAGTTAATTTTTCTTTAAAAGTCAGTGGTTGTAAGTCCTACATACCAACGTAATGTCCGTAGAATATTTTTTAATGGTAGTGGGCAAGTTAAGTTACCAACTTTTCTCATGGAACATTTGGTTGCTGAAACAGAACATAAGTTGTAACTAGAGTTACAACTCATATGTATTCATTTTTGTCCAAATTAAAAGTTGAAATTGTTAATATCTCTGTTCATCGATTTGGAATAGTGACAAAAATTTAATAGTCGAAAAACCTTAATATGAACTACAGATTTCCAAAGCATTTATTCAATTTTTGTTTTTGGTTTTCTTGTTTTAACGAAAACAACACAAAAATGATCATAACTAAAAACTACGATTTTCGAGTTACCAACTTTTACGTTGGACGTATCGATATCAAAAAAGGACTTAAGCAGTTCTGATATTTAACGACACTTTTATTGTCTGTCGATCTACACGTATAACCAGCAACACTTTTGGCCTTTGGATTTCATTTGTGAGCAATGTTGGCTCGAATTTATGAGATATGCTCTTAAAAAATGGTCTGTCACTACATTCAATGGGTTAAACATTGTGATATCAAATAACATAATGTGTTGCGAACGAAAAACTATGCCAATTTTTAGCCCCATTTGTAAAATCGTTTTATTATTGGCGTTTTATTTTTCGTCTGTCATTTCTATTTTTGTCAACTACGTAGATGGTTTTCTAACATTTCACGATGTGCATGTTGTAGTACCTCCTGGTACCACCTCAAAGAGTAGTCAATAAAAATTACTATACAGACATACAGGGGAAATAGTTTAAACACAGCACTATTTTAGTCTTTTAAAATATACATATTTATATAAGTATGTAAGTATTTTCAATTTATTGGAATTTAAGATGTAAATGAACTTGACTTTTATAGATAAATGCGGATTTTCATTAGTGGTATACATTACTTTCTCATTACTTTCTTATTCCTATCTCAGGACTAAACTTTTACAATGTTACCTTGTCGCTTTTCAGTTTGCAGCAGAATGCTATCAAAACAAAAAGTTTATTTGAAAAATAATTTCTATGTATGTCACATTAACGATATCATGTTTCATCATAATTGCGGAATTATTCCTTTATTGCATGCTACAGTAGGTACTTGAAATGAATTTTTTTTTGGGAATTTTTTCCTATCAACTCTGAAGTCCGAGTTATATATATTTGATTTTAAGTGCAGAAAACGCTTTTTTCAAACATATGGCGTACATCCTGGAAGTAGTGTAGTTCACTTTTGCCAGCGGCATCGAATAGCCCTTAGCTTCTTCCTTAAATCATACCTTTAACTTTTTCGATTAGATCAATACTTTCCGAGATACCCTTGAAGTAAAAGCATCGAAAATCCATGTGAAGGACTATGTACATTAAATCGTATGGAATTGAAATACCTTTATTAAATGCATGATATCTCAGAAAGTAATGATCCAATTGATAAAATTAAAGGTATGGTTTAAGGAGGAAATTATGTTTTTACTGAACATTTAAACAGAACAAACGTAGTCGGTTGAGAGATTACATCGGGCCTAGGGTGGTCTAAAATTTAAATTTTTCCCACTGCACCAAAATGTTCTCTTTGATGTAAATAAGCAACATGTAAAATTTAGTCCATTTAAGAGAACATTTGATGCATCCCAAACTATTTTAAAAACCCAAAACTGGTACTGAATATGGAAAAAAATTTTGTTTTAAAATTTAAGCTGTTAGACTTTTCGTATCGATTTTGAGCCGCTAAATTCGAATATGCAATTTATTTCTCCATAAGTTCTGTAATTTTAGAGATGTTGGCCGTTCCAGGTGGAATGTAAAAATACGGTTTGGGATGCATCAAATATTCTCAGAAATGAACCAATTTATACGTAGTGCTTGTATCAAAGATAACATTTTGCCTTGGGAGCGCAGTTTCAAGCAACTTTTTTTCATAAAAATTTAAACATGTCTACTCGAGCTTTACTGTATTGTTTATCTCTAGCGGTATATACATAAGCGCAAGCTAGAATACCGTTTAAGGTGAAAACAACTTGCCGCACGAAAACTTTTGTGGGTTGAGGCAATAAACTAAAATAAATATTGAAACTTTTACGATTTTGATGCCAACTATTGTACGAATATATGAATAATTTTTGCATAAACAGAAAATTGCTATCATACTGACTTTTTCTTTTTATTTTTCTACAATTTCAGGCCAACACACACACACAGACGTTGAACGTTGGAAAAGTTCAGTAATTTGTTCGTTTCTTTTTTTGGAATTCGCCGTTTGTCGTGTGGAAGACACAAAGGGAAAACTCCTCAAAGTTGACACACAAGAAAGAATTCCCATTGATATCAGTTATATTTACAAGCTGACATAAAGCAAAATACAAATAACTATGTCTACCCCTAACCAGTATCACCATCATATGCAAGCACCGCCACCACCACCTCCGAAACCAAATAAAGCGCACGTCGCACTCACTTATGCAAATGGCAATGGAGCATACGGTAGCGGTGGAGGAACGTCCACTGGAAATAATAGTGGTGGTGGTGGTAACAGCCGTAACGGTAGCATTTCATCGTTAACTGACTCGTATACAAATCAGAACGGTAATGGCCGTAGTCCTTGTAACACGCCGCCGCGCTCAGACAGAGAACAGGTCGTAATGACGCCCAAAGGCAAAACCTCAAATAGCACCGTTATTTTGATCGAACGCAAATTGGTCGATGAGATCAATGATCGCGTGCATGTTGCAGGTGGCGATCATACTGGCATTATTATTAATAAAGATACCAACGTTGATGTACAGAAGAGCGCAAATGTACCGGCACAGCTATCACTGGAATTTCGTGTGTTTTTGGTTAGCGCAAATTCTGGAAAACACTCACAGGAATCACGTACGTTACGTTTTTGGTTTCGTCAATGGTTGAGGAATGAAGAAAAACAGGCACAAATTGCACAGGACTTTTTCAAGGAATTGGTCAGTCCAAAGGATTTTCCAAGAGGTAAGTGTGTGCAGAATGAATATGTGGATTGTTTTTTCGAATAAAATTTTTTGTTTTTCTGTTCTTCTTTAAAGATTATGTGGGTTTTATTAAAAAGATTATGAAATTATTACAACGTGGCTACGATGAAATTCAATCACTTGAAATTGAATTGCGTATTTTGGAGGAAACATCAGCGCCGCCATCACGACCGCGTAAGTATTTTGTGTACAGTGTTGGGCGAAATTCGATTAAAATATTCTTCAGATATTGAATGAACGTTTTTAGTAATGTCTGTTAGGATCTGAGTATAGCTTGTAAAAATGTAGACCATAAAAGTAGAAGTACATTTTATAAACGTATGTGGGGCGATTTAAAGTTCTTAACCCGTTAATCACGAAAGAAAACTATGTTTGCCAACTTGACATTTGCTTGGATGAAAGTTTTGTTGGATTCCCATTATATAGATTTTGGCTAATTTTTATTTTGAAATCACTTATTATTATCACTTAATATTTCTTCTGACGATTATTCTAAAATTTCAACCGTTGTTTTATAGTCAGAAAGATTTCCATTGAAAAATTTGGGAAATTTAGGTAACCTAAAAAATTACAAGTCAATACAGAATCTTTCTTCAAATCAGTCAAAAATACAAAAGAAGACACGTAACTACATGTGTCTCGGAAATGTTGTTATAAGTTTAAATGTTTTGTAACTGACACAGTGCAACAAATTGGAGGGAAACCAATCTGAATTTAATCTCAACTACTCATTCAGTGTCGCTTATTCCGAATCTGGCAACCGTTTTTTTCTACCAGGTCTGAGATCGGAGTTATTCTTGATTAAAAATGCAAAAAACGTTATTTGCAGACATATGGCGTACATCCAGGAAGAACTATAGTTCACTTTTGCCAACGGCATCGAATAATCCTAGGCATCTTACTTAAACCATATTATCAAGTTTTTCAATTGAATCATTTCTTCCGAGTTATCGAAGTATCGGAAATCCATCTAAAAGACTACATTAACTTTGTATGGAGTTAAGATATCTTTTCTTCAAAGGATGATATCTCAGAAAGAAATGATCCAATTGAAAAAGTTAAAAGTATTTAGCGCAACACTAGGTACTTTCTGGATGTATGCCATGTGTCTGAAAATAACGTTTTCTGCACTTTAAATCAAGGATGACTCGGATCTCAGACCTGGTAGGGAAAAAAAGGTTACCAGATTCGGAATCAGAAACCCTAAATTAGTCTATAAATGTTATCGTGATCAAATTCAGATTTTTTGTGTTGTACAGTGTTGTTAGTAGGTATACGTATAGGTTATCAAAAAAGTTTTTTCATGTATATAATATCAGGGTGTATCGCATAAGGCTACGAAGCTTCTGGGAGGTGATAGAGGAAGCCTAGACTAACAAAAAATTGCTCCTGAGCGGAGGTGGTCTAAAATGTACCACTGAGAAAAAAATTTTTCTTGACCCACACTAGCGTTTAAGAGAAAACTGCTTTATAAAAACTCGTAGCTAATTGTATGACTTTTGTAAGGGTGTATTTGGTTTATAGGAATTAGAAGGATTTCACAAAGTTGTGTACCTTTAAAGTTGATATTTTAATTTTTTTTTTGCCTTTTTTTTACTTTGGCGGCCATTCTAGTGCGAAAAAGGTCGAATTAACATACTCTTTAAGAATTTTTCTTGAAATCCCTAAATTTTTTTTAATTTGGTAGTACATTTGTTATACCAGCCAATCATTAGTAGTAGAAAACTGTTCATTAATTTTGTATAAAAAGAACTTGTAAAATGCGCCGATTGATAAAATATGCCCAACACTGATAATTTATATTTTTTTTTTTACTCAAACAAACATATTAGACATTTTTCGCTACATTTTTGAATTACAAATTTTCTTCTTCTTTTTTAATGTGTTTTTTCTTTTAACCGGAATACATCATTGTAATGTTGTATAACCATCACCAAACATCTATCTCTTCAATTGTTTCATATCGTATGTACTATATCGTCCATATCTTCTTCTTCTTCGTCACTACTTGACATACATGAATTACCAACTTCAACTAACGTTGAGACTCTTTGCGTTCATCTTTTATGTCGTCTATTTGGGGTATCTCAACTATGTATATGACTTTTCTGTGTACTACTTTTTGGTTATGCTACTATGTACCACATCAAATTCAATTTCTTGCATCAACATTATCTACCTACCTACATACAAATGTACCTCTATCTCATGATGATGATGATGTTTCGACATGTAGCTAGAGATGGTTACATTATATATTGCTATGGTGATTGTAATCGCAAATTCGAGGAGGCCCTTTTAGCCCAGCAACAAACAGGTGATGGTGATGAAATAATGAAAGCCATTTGGCTCGATATTTATAATGAGCAACTAACAGCAAGAACTGCAACGAGGAAATAATTTTTAATCGCATTCATCATAAAAAAAAGAAAAAATTTAATACTAAAAAACAAAAGAAAAAAAGAAAAACAAATTTGTATGTCATGCTGCAACTAATTAACAAGAGTTTTTTGTTTGGTTGTTACTTTCCATTTGTTATTTTAACAAGCTTTTTTTGTCGTTTTTATCAAATCTTTTTTTTAAGTTCCATATATTTTTTTTTCTTCTTTTTTTTTGTTCAATTTGAACATATTTTTTTATTTGCATTTTAATGTTTTGCTTGAGTTCAATATTTCGATAAATATGTTACAAATAACAAAGCAAATAAATTTCAACCTCATAAAGTTTTTTAATAAATAAAAAAATGGTATTTTTAATTCTCCTACTGGGATAATCAAAATAATGTAGGTACATATCGTGAAAACCTATACATAAATTGTTTCAGAGATTTTGAGAAAAACGGATGCTTAACAACATACAGAAGATTTTAGAAGTTTCGCTTACGATGTTGGTTTTAGAAACCGTTATATTCAATTTTCAAATTGTAAGCATAACACCCTTTTAACGTTAAGCCTGAAAGTATATTGTTTTAATTATTTTAAAAGGATCAGCAGTTTTTGTCTTGTGTATTGATATATGCATAGATCCTTTCTATCACTTCACACTGTTTTGCGTTTTTTTTTACCCTACACCCAGGATATATTCACTTTGTCCTTCCGTTGTAACGCTGAAAAGAAAGCGTGGCAGAAATGCCGAAAAACACCTGTCCCATGGGTGGGGTGTATTGGGGTCTTGAAGCAAAATTTCGACCATCCCACCATAACATTGTTTCAAAATAAACATTTTTAGTAATGTACATACATCCCGGAATCAAGAAGAAGTCCTAATAAAGTTTAATCGCATGAAAACTACCGAAAATGTCCCCTCTGTCATGGTCCTTTTGCTAATCAAGCCTTTTCCACTCTCGATTTAGCAAAATACAATATTCCACTGATGTTCTGCGTGTGAACATATTTAAGTCCCATAAGAACAGATGCTTTTTCAGTGAAGCAAGCCCAATTCTGACCCTCCGATGCTCGCTGGTGGCATTATCACTATTGTCCCACGCATTTTTCATATTCCGTAGGTAATTCTAAATTACCACGGTTATTCCGCCGCGATAGACTTGGAGGGGTTTTTTTAAATCCATCAACACAGCAACCAAGCCCAACAGAGGAGTTCTATCCAAATGTTGCCATGTACTTGCTGCTGTTGAAACAAAATGACAAAAGTACAGGAAAAAAGTCGATGTCCACTCCGTTATGGTCAAAATATTGGTGAGAAGTGGAATTTTGTTTGGTGCATCGTCATTATTTAATGAAGAGTCTGTCATAGTCGATTGTGCCCGGTAGCAAGAGTTGGCGATTTGCTTTGTGTGCGTAATGCTCAATTATTCATGAAATGTCCCCTCCATCATGATTTTGCGTTATTTTTATTTCTAGTGTTGGAAATAACGAATTTGTACGCAACTACTATAGCAGATATACTTTATCAATAATATCATGTTTTTAACAAAACCCAACATGGCCGTTCAATATGGCTGTCGAAAATTCAAAATGGTGGAGTTTATTTAAAAATAAACTAATGTGAACCAAATTTCGTGCACTTTGAAAAGTTGTTGAAATGGTCCTGAAACCGGTGGATTCCATGGTCTGAAAAACCCCTCAAATCTTTACGACACCTCCCATACTCAATATTTAATTTAATATGGCGGTTAAAAATTCAATATGGTGGACTTTATTTAAAAATAAACTAATGTGAACCAAATTTCGTGCATGGGGGCCGCTAATCACTAATCCGGGGTCGGATTTACAAAATTCAAAATGGCGGATCCAAGATGCCGTACAAAATATTCAAAAATCAACCGATTTTCTTTTAATTTTGTATACAGAGGTTTTTGGGGTAGCTGATCACGAATCCGATGTCAAGATGGAGAATACAATATGGCGGACAAAATTTTAAAAAATTAACCGTCAGTCATCTTGGGTCCGCCATCTTGAATTTTCTAAATCCAACCCCGAATTTGTGATCAGCGACCCCAAAAACTCCCATTTACCAAATTTCAGGAAAACCAGTTGGTTTTTGAAAATTCTGTACGCCATCTTGAAGCCGCCATTTTGAATTTTGTAAATCCGACCGCGGATTAGTGATTAGCGGCCCCCATGCACGAAATTTGTTTCACATTAGTTTATTTTTAAATAAAGTTCACCATATTGAATTTTTGACCACCATATTGAATGAAGTATTGAGTATGGGAGGTGTCGTAAAGATTTGAGGGGTTTTTCAGACTACTTGTGATCTATACGATGGAATCCACCGGTTACTGGACCATTTTAACAACTTTTCAAATTCAAATTTTCATATCCCGAAATTACGGTATTTCGTGACCCACCCATATATAAATTTTTTATATTAGTTTAGTCAGTGGAGCATTAAAGTCAACCGAAGTCTTTTCAGGACGTAAACTACATAAGACTTTCAGTAAGGGGAGGAGTTCTTAATTTTCTTATACTTTCTCACGTGAGGGGAGATTCGATGAAACACAATACCCTACTTAATAGTTTTTCTATTGTGCACTAAAGTGGCGTCAAATGGCAATGCAAAATTTCAACTTTATATGAGCTGTTGTATGATAAGCAAAACTTTAACATTTTTATGCCTCAGACACTCCTATATTGAAGGAAATAACCAAAGTTAAGCTTTAATTTTTATTTTCTCTAAATAATTTGCTGAAAGTTTTTTCTTTTTTTAAGCTTCATACGAGTACCATACCTAAAAAAAAGAAAAATCTTTTATGTGTATCTTCAAAACAAAACATCATTAACGCAATCGTATAATAATAACGTTCTTATGGTGTTGAAAATACCCAGTAGGAAATATAGTGAAAAGTAATTTTTTTTTTTTTTTTGGATTATTATAATGATAGATTTATGCAAATTTGGCGTGTATTTTTTAACTTCTACTAGAATTTGATTGAGGGTCGTTGATCTTTTGATTTTATACCTTCTGAATAGGGGAAGAACCTGGGTATGAGCACCTTTTTGTTTTCGACTCATAACTTTTGACCAAACGTATATTATGCAGACATATAAGTATCAATGGAAAGCTAGAGACCTTAGCTAACTACTTGTGAAAGTAAATTAATTTCGTCAGTTGGAAAAATTATATCAAAAAAATAGTGAAGTGATCATTTTTGACAAAAAAAAAATTTTGGTTCGGTTGTGGACACCCTTAGAAAATCGGCTAAAAATGGGAATATATGAAATTAAACGCAATCAAATGGAGAAGAAAGCAAAATTAATTTATTTTGGAAACATTGACTGACACAAATTCAAAAAATTCTGCTAAACGGATTCAACACATCAGCGTCACTGAAAACGTCTAAATCTAAATCTAAATCATGCCAGCTGCCCTGGAACCAGACTTGATTGTCTTCGGCGTCAATGCCAGATCAACTATTTTGCAGACTAAGTCGGCTATGTAACGTAATTTCTAGCCCTTGTTGACATTGCTCTTTCGCCAAGCATGCATTTTTTAATACCACTCATGCCCGTCATCTGCTTCTCGGTCCACTTGCCTGGAAACTCAATACCGAGATCTTTTGCAAAGTGGTATGTCACCTTACCACCCACACTTAATGAAAACAACGATATCTTTAAATAAAAAAAGAGGGGTGCCCACACCCAAACCAATTTGGGGCCGGTTTGAATCACAAAATATAAAATTACTGCATAAATATAGATTGCATTTAGCTTTTCGATTGATACACTTCGATTTAATGCACTTGGAAAATGATTGAAAAAAACTTTGGTGCGGACTTTCACTTATTCAAAAATTATTTTCTTCTCAGCACAAAGCAAATGCGTCTGTTTGCTCAAGTAAATGAAAAAAAACTTCGTGCTGTCAGAACAGCCGCATTTGTTTTCTGTCAAAAGTTACAGGGGGTGCCCACACCCGACCCATGTCTGCAGGCGGCACTCTTCCCCTACTTTTCGACTGTTCTGATATTTTTAAAACTTGTCGACTTTTTTGTATATTATTCGATTTTTTTCGATATAATTTATTACTTATGCAGTTTGACTTTTTTGTGTTCATCGACTATTTTAGCGTTTTATCTTGAAACCTTCTCAAAAGTAATTCATTTTGGACATTTTCTGCTTTTTCCTTTTGCTTAGTATTTATTTAGATATGCGCTGGGCACAATTTTTTTAAAATTTCTTAGATATTTCCTACCAGTTTGCGTGCCGCCATTCACTTCTACATTTATCTTATTATCCTTGGTATGTTTTGTTTTAATGCTTTTAGGGTTTTTTTTTTTTTTATTTTTCCATATGTACAGCCGGATGTGCATTCTTCCCATATGCCGCCGCCGTAATTCCATTCATACAATTTGTATGCACTTGACTGCTTAAGAATTTAATATTGCGCTTAAGTACCGCATAAGTTGGTAATCATTTGAGATGTTGCCTTTACGGTTGTATAACTTTAAAAGAGTGTTGCAATTTTGTCTCGAGAGATACTCTCTTTAAAATAATTTTGCAAAAACTTTAAGAATTTCTCAAATACAATACTTTCTACTAAATAATTGGTTAAAGTTTAAATTAATAGCCAAATTACAATTAACAATTGATTTAACCTTAACCAAAGTGCTTCAACAGCCACACTAACGAAACTCTGACTAATTGATGTATTTAATCGCCGATTGTCTGTTATCCTTACCCTTTTCGTCTCATGTTCATTTTTTGTTTTCATTAATTCGCTGATTCAATAAATAACTTTTTCATTTACTATATAAATAACATATTCATAATTCATTTTTAATGCAGTTTCCATGGAGGAGTCACAATTTGAATCACCGCCATTGACACAGGAAAAAGTGCTCGAGTTAATTGAACAGGCCTATCCGAATCCCGTGACTCCAGAAGATTTGGCTAAGTAATGAAAATTAAAGAGAATGTTGTTTTAATTTAATTAATTGTTTGTATTTATCTTTTACACACACAGAGACTATGGCTGGGAAGAACAGGATGTTTTGATTGTATTTATGTCGTTGAAAGAGCGGGGCCTTATCAAAACAATGGAATATAACTCATACACCAGAATACATCATGAAGACAAAGAGATTAAGGTGAAGGAATAAATTATTTGTAATACTTTATTATTGTACTTAAAACAACTATTTCTTATTAAAGGTTGTCAAACAAATGCCAACCATTGCATCGAATAAACAACCCACAATTGCCATTATTACGGCACAATATATTGAGAAATTAGCTGTGGACGCCATGTTGGAGAATAAGGAGACATTTGTTCGTTATACAACAGTTGGTTAGTAATTTTTTTTTAACTTTAAAATAAAAAATGTTTTTTTTTTTTTTTAAATTCCAATTCGATTTTTTAATGTTCCATTCCGATCTTAATTGAAGCATTGGAAAATCGAGATGTTAAGCATTAAAATACAATTTATTTCTTCAATATTCCAAACTAATAACATCTTTGAACTAATGAATTAATTTTTTCTCTTTTTTATCTCCCCCTACTCACTCATACATATGTTAAATGTTAACCCGCCGTTTAAAATGTTATCCTTTGCATTACACTTGCATTTTTGCTAAAACTTAAAAATTTCAAAAACAAAAAATAAAAAACTTAAGACACAGATCCATATCTAACGAATTCACTTAAAAAATCAAAAAAGAAAAGAGTTGGTAAGAAAAGTTTTCGACAAATTAAATTCCTGTTTTCATTTAGCCGTAATTTTTGTTTATGTGTTTATTGGACCTGGAAATATATTCGTATATTTGTCGTTATCCCTGTAAAGCTAGATATATCTACTTATGTACTAGTTTTGTTCTTTTTATGTATATTTTACAATGCCAATTGCCAAGTCGATACAAATGCACATGTATTATGTGGAAGTTTTTTCGGTAAAAATATTTTTTCTCAGGCAATTTCCAATAAATTTTTCCTTTTAGGTTTGTACATATTAAGAGCGTATGGATTATTTAATTTAAATCGTCACTTTTTTGTCCTTAAACAAAAAATATAGTATGCTTCCAAAATGATTTTGTCATAAATTTGGAATCTCTCCAATCTGTTGAAACTCCAATTAACTAAAATGTAAATATAAGGGTTAATACAGGCGAAAGTGGGTATTATTATGCCTGTCCAAATGTGATTACTGACCATTTTCCAATGACTCGGACTTTGTATTATTTTGTACAATGAGTTCAAAAAAGGTTATTTTGTGATCATTAAAGGATTATTAATGTCTTCTTAGGGAACAGTTATGGGTTTTAAATAAAATTAATATCTTGTATATTTTAAAATATTTTTGGTTTGCAAGTGTTTAAATAGATTCCACTCAAAAGCGGCCAAAAAATAGCGGCCAACAAAAAGGGGCCAAAAAATAGCGGCCAAAAAAAAGGGGCCAAAAATAGCGGCCAAAAAAAAGGGGCCAAATACAAAAAGGGGCCAAAAAATTAGCGCTATTTTTTTGGCCGCTTTTGAGTACCTGCGTTTAAATAAAAGGCGCATAATCATAGCCCCTCATAAAAGCCGGCTTCTGATCGCACAATACTAAAAAGATGGAGTATACTTTAATTCCGCAACTACCATAGTCAGTTTAGAGCAGTGATCGGCACTTTATTGCACAATTGCGCACTCAAAAATTTATCTTTTTCTGTCTATCCATTTCTATCTTCTATCTCAAACATAAATTCGCTATTTTTTTAAATTTGCCGACCACTGGCTTAGAGCCTACTTCTATGTAGAAGCGACTATCTAGGGCAGAAAACAATCCAATATGGAAAAAAGTCAACTGAGCGAGTTTATTTGTATTCTTATGTCAAATTAAAAAAAAACTGGGTGTAACCTTTGGCCTAGCCAAACATTAAATACCCTACACTACCCTACACTGAAAATTTTGCTTGTATGAGAGGTGCCACGCCCTCTTGTCCAAGTTCACCCAGTTTTTGCTCGGAGCTTGCATTTATAGATCTTAGTGTCTGAGTGAAATTAAGTTGGATTATCTCAAAAACCGTTTTCAGTATAGCGTTTTGAAGCTTTTGCTTATAAGGAGGTGCCACTTCCTCTTGTCCGAGTTTGTCTGGTTTTAGCTTACAGCGTGCATATATAGTTTTTAGTATTTGAAAGAAATTTAGTTGGCTTATCTTAAAAAAACTTTTTTGGAATTTTTGCTTATATGGGAGGTGCCACGTCCTCTTGCCGGAGTTCACCCAGTTTTTGCTCAGAGCTTGCATTTATAGTTCTTAGTGTCTGAGTACAATTTGGTTTGATTATCTCAAAAAACGCTGTCAGTATAACGTTTTGAAGCTTTTGCTTATATGGGAGGTGCCACGCCTTGTCCGAATTTGTCCAGTTTTTTCAGAGCTTGCGCTAACAATTCGTAGTATTGTATTTCGGTTGCATTTTCGTGAAAAATACTCCTAAAGTTGCATTTTGAATATATTTTTTGTATGGGCGGTAGGCGTGTCCGTTGACCGATTTCGATATCAGTATGGTAAATTTTATAGAAATCGAACCAAAACTGTAGAAATGCCGTTTCATTGTATGGATTGACAGCACTGTGATACGTGGCGTTTTTATGGGTTTTGAAGGAGAATAATTGAATCGGTCATATTTAAAAAGGGATATGTGTCGCTCGGCAGAGAATTATTCTTTTGCCTTTTTGCCGTTCTGGCGATGGCACTTGTTGGTTTATATATTTTTCAAGTACGCAGATTATGCTTACTATTATTATTAGTTAACCCCCCATCACTAAAATTGCACTGAAATAAGATTTACCAAACTTATGAGGGTTTTTCTTTAATTTGTCATAAGTTTCAATTTAGTCACATAAAAAATGACAGATTCAATTCTAGTATTTTCAACTACTATTTATAAAAAATAATTAAAAAAACGAGTTTTAGGAAATTTAGGTTAGGTTATTTCCAAATTCCGACAAAAGTTCTGCGATCATAAGTATTCGGATTCAGCATCGAAAAATACGTCCAAGCTGTTTGTCAATTTTAGCTTTCATCAAAATTACGTTTATATCGTCAGACATAGATTTCTGGCGCAAGGGAATACTAATAGTATCATCCACGGCAAATATTTGTCTAAAAAATAATTGTTTGAAAAGACTTTTTTAAGTTATGGAGTTCTTTAGAGAAACTTTATTATGTGTGTAAAGACCAGTCATGTTGAGATATCTTACCAGAGTATGTACTTTTTTTTTTAGATTTTCAATGAGTTTAGTGAAGCTCCAAAGAAACTTCCCATATCGACTTGGCGCCTGGTAATTCGGTGTTATTTTTTTTTTCTCCTTTTTTTATAATGAAAACTTTTGTAAAAATTTTGGTTACTTCTCTACTGATTTGAAATATTATGTTTCACAAAATTCGCACTCATTCCACATATGTACATGCAAACATACATATTTTATGCACAGATATACCATATCATTTTTTGTTTCCAAACAGTACCCATCAAAATCAGATGTACCACATTTTGTACAAATTTACCACACTAACAACGAATTCATCACGTTACATTGTCGCTTCTATTATATATAACAACAATTATCATTATAATACCAAATTTTTTGTCAAAACAGGTGAATCGAACGTATATACACTTGGTAACATTGGCGCCCATCGTATTGTCAGCACTAAACTTCCTTCTGTCGGTAGTACTCGTGAGGCCATGACTGCCACAGGCAATACAACAACACGCTTGTTGGGCACATTCCAAAAAGTTGACTATGTGTTCTTAGTTGGTGTTGCTGGTGGTGTACCACATTATACGGACTACAAAAAACACGTACGTCTGGGTGATGTTGTCATCTCATATGTTGACAAACAGCGTGCATTAGCAAGCAAGTAAGTTGCATCAACTAAATACAACATTTTCAGGTACAAAGTACTCACATATATGCATTTTGATTACGTTTCTCTAGATCAGAAAAGCCCTATGTTTATGTCTATAAGAATGGCGACGATGTCAAGACATATTTCCCTGTGAATGACAGTCTGCAACATATTGCAGAAAGCTTACAAGCCAACATGGAAACACGTCGTCCATGGGAGACCTACTTAAAGGATGGCATTAACACTTTAATGCAGAAAACCGAAAGTGACTTTAATCGTCCAGGAAATAATACTGATAAACTTTATATGAATATCGGTAACAACGAAGTTATCGAGGTGGCGCATCCGATTGCTGCCGATGTTGTTGATGGTTTGCCTAGATCTCGACTTCATTTAGGTCCAATTGGTTCAGGTCGTGATCTATTGCGCAATGATAATTCACGTACAGATTTTACCAAAAAGTATGGATTAATAGCCACTGATGTAGAATTGAGCTCAGTATTGGACAGCATTATTGGCAATTGTCGGGAAAGTTTCATTTTAGTAAAAGGTGAGGAAAATGGTGCTATACAAATTATTCAGAATTTCTTTAAGTATCGAATTTTGATTTTAATTCTTTCATATTTTTTTTCTAGGCATTTCCGATTATAAGGATGGCATGTCAACGCGTAAATGGCAAAACTTTTCTTCGCTGGCTGCAGCCTCTGTGATGAAGTCCATAATTTGCGGCATGGATGCTCCGACAAATGTTTAAATTTCATCATAATAATCAAAATAGCGTAGAACAGTGAAGAATTTCGTTAGAATAAAAATTGTATTGTACATCTATTTATAATAATTTCTTTAGAAGAGCATTTAAAATATTAAAGAAATAGCATTTTTTACCAAATGGCATCGTTGATAACCCTATACTTTTTTTGCACAAATTGTTTTTATGATTTTTTTCAGTTTTTAAAAATTATATAAACATAAGCCAAAATATTCAGAATTTTTAAATATTGCGAAAAAAAAAAATGTGTTTGAGTAAGCTATTAAAGTGAAAAAAAGGCTTGGGCCTTCATACGATATCTACATTAAGGGCCTTCGCGCAAAGCCATAGATTTGGAGATGCTTATGATGCTTAGTCGACGCGTATAAATTATGCGGTTTTACCATTTTTTTTTTTGATTTTGTTTTATTTGATAATTTTTTTATTTTTTTAAAGTACGTGTTATTGATCGGACCGCCTCATATGACTTTGTACGAATACCCTTATTGATTTTTTTTTTTTTAATTCCGGAGTGAATAAAAAAGAATATCGCATACTTGTGACTTTATTTTTCCTATTTGTTAATTATTTTAGTTTTTAAGTTATTTGTTTTTCTTGTTTGTTTGTAAATATTTTTACATATTGAAAAATTGCTTTTTTATTTAATTTTAAACAATATGATTAAAGTCAGCACCTTACTACTAAATCATAAATATTTACTTGTGTAAACAATAAAAAAATTAATAAATTATTGCATTTTATCATTTAAAAAATAGTTTTTTCTTTATAAGGAAATATCCAGTTGTTTTGACAGAATGTTTATTAAAATGTCAAAGGAAGTTTAAAAAATATAAGCCCACGGCATTCATATCCAACAATGATAAATATCTTTGAACCCAATCTACGATATTTCAGGATCTGAAACTTGGTGTAGCCAAGCAAATGCTTATGCTTTGAGTGTCTGGCTTTAAAGTATTTAAGTAGGGGAAAGTGGGGAATCGTGGGCCATGGGGAATCGTGAGCCACCGCCACCTTTTGGCAGTATGTCGAGATAAATAGTTAAATGCAACTGTAATCGTTTTCTCTTAGCCTCAACTTATTTTTACATTGGTTGTTGACAAACGTACGCGTTTTATTTGCTTTGTACAATACTCGCCCAAAAAAAAGTATCTGCAAAACTTTTTTTGCGTGTTTGATTTCCATCATTCTTGGACGAATTGCTACGACAAAACACAGGTAAATATGTTTTTTATTATCGTTAGACCTTTGCCTTTCAACATACAAAAGTAATTTTGCATGACACTTCAACAAGTCAATTACACGCCGTTGTTTTGCAAAAAGTAGCTTGTGGGGAATCGTGAGCCACTTCGTGGGCCACCCGTGTTTTGACAGTTTTCGTATCAATACACATTTGTATGTTGTGTTTATGAAGTTTTGTGCAAAATGGAGGCTGTGAATCAATAAATAAAACAATAAATACATATTTTGTATCAAATTTTCCTATTTCCCAAATTGCGTATCTGATTGATCGTGCATAACCCTGCTTCTTCATTTTGTCGATTAAAATAACTTTACTTGTCATTTCAACTAATTCAATAAAGTTTTGCATCATAATTGTTTGATTTTTACTTAATTACGGCGGTGGCCCACGATTCCCCATCATTTTTGAAAATTGCAAAAACACTAATTTTTTTCAAACCACGAAAAGTCGGAAAAATGAAAAGAACTGTTAGAAAGTGTAATAGTCAATAGTTACCTAACTTCATGTAGAATACCATACCATACTACAATTTGCGAAATTTTTTATTTTTTTTGAAGATATTTAACAAAATAAAAACGTGGTCCATGATTCCCCACCTTCCCCTACAAATTGAAATTTCTTTATCACAAAACTTTGTTCTTTAATTTTAAGTCAAAGGAAAATCTTGACTTTGGTCACCCCTAGTGAAATTTTCGTACAATATTTGAGTTAATATTTTTTATACACCTTGAATCAAGACGAAAAATTTGAGATACCGAACGGCTCATTTGGAGCATTTTTGAAACCATGATGATGATTTTGATTTTGCATGGAACAGTCTCTTAATATAATTGAAAAACAGCTTCTTCTTTTTCTTTTTGTCTGTCTTTCGCAACCAGATTTCGAATAAATCGGAATTGCGGAAGAAAAGTTACCTGAGAAAAAATTTCATTAAAAAAAAAACAGGCAAAATTGGGCGCCTATATTTCTAAATAACATTAGCAATAGCACCGTCTTACTAGTTTCGGGTATCATAGGGTTAACAAATTCCAAAAAAATTTTTAAAGCTTACACGAAGTTCAGAATTTAAAAAAAATATTGAAAGTCAAGGGTCTAATTTGAATTTTCAGATTTTTCCACAGAAAACCAAAATATATTTTAATGTTTTGAACTACATTGCATTATACATAACATCATCAATTTTATCCATTATTATTTTAGAAAAAAAAACAAGTTATTTTAATTACTTTTTATTACAATAATTGAAAAAAAAGAGTTAAAATCACGACTTTTTTGCGTTAATCCAAAAATGAGAAAAATCGGACCAAAACTACTTCCACCTGCCATACAAAAATTTGTTTTTTTTTTTTTTGGTAAAAAAGTTTTAAAAAATTGATTGTATAGAAGACATTAATTTGAAAATTCGTATTTTTACTTCAGTAGTTACAGATGCGGCTGTTTTACCAATCGGACAACTGTTCGTAGATGCCCAGGAAGCCCGAAATAAAGATATCAAAAGATCTCGCGAAAGCTTTGCGCGAAAAACTTCCCATGTGCATACGATGGAAGATGTTCTTAACAGACTCCTGGCGTCTTCAGATCCGTTGCTTTCATCATTTAATAAAATACGACCCAAAACAAGTGACCTACTTAGTCGAAAAGTTTTGGAACTTCTAATTTCGTCTTCTCCATGTTCGGCGAATATTGATTTCGACAAAGACAGTGATTCTGAATGTTCTGATGCGGACGTCTTAAATAGAAGTGTAAAGTACTCGCAGAGTTGTAACTGGTATGGTTTTGCTAACGTTGTTGCCGGCATCGAATTCCAAAACGTGATTTGCAGAAGCGATTCTGGTTTTCATTGCTGAATAAATTAATAATTCTTTTCAAAAGAAATTGTAAATATTTTAATAACAAAAATTTACTAGTACAGCATTTTGAAACTTTTGTTTATATGAAAGATGCCACGCTCTCCTGTCTGAGTTCATCTAGTTTCGCTCAGGACTTGAATTTAGGGCATTTTGGATTTTTTATTTGTATGGGAGTTGCCACGCCCTCTTGTCTGAGTTCGCCTAGTTTTTGCTCAAAGCTTGCATTTAATATTCTTAGTATCTGAGTGAAATTTTGACGGCTTATCTCAAAAAACACTTTCAGTATAGCATTTTTAAACTTTTGCTTATATGGGAGGTAGTGATGAGCAAAATTAGTCTTGGTCTTGCGTCTTGTTCTTGGTCTTGATAATTTTGCGAGACCAAGACCAAGACCCTGATATTTTTGCAAGACCAAGACCAAGACTGCTATGGTTTTGCTCTTGGTCTTGCACACGATAATCGTCAAGACCAAGACTGCTTTTCAGTCTTGCTAATTTATAGTTAAAAGGTGTTTCACGCCCGTTTCGAAGATAAAATCATCACTCAATTTGAATTTTGGCATCTTAAAAACCCAACTGCCTTGGAAAAATATGGTTTTGAAACTTTGAATACTCAATATCTCTAGAAATTTTTTCAAGACCAAGACTTAACGAGCAACATCAAGAGTCTTGATTCAAGACCAAGAACAGAACTCAATCTCAAAACCAAGACCAAGACTCAATGTGCAAGAACAAGACCAAGACTGCTATTGTCTTGGTCTTGGTTTTCTCATCACTAATGGGAGGTGCCACGCCCTCCTGTCCGAGTTAAATTTGGGGCAGTCTAATGTACAAAGAGTCATTGTGAATTAATTAAGAAAATTATGGCATGTTTTTGTTGCTGGGTGTAGGTTATAATAACAAAAACAATTTTTTCTCTTTTAAAGTAAATTCTCTTAAATGCGTATTGGTTAAAACACCGGTCTCTTAAAAAGCTCGTAAGTAAATCAAGTAAACATATGAGCGCGTGTGTTTATATTTCTCTCTTTTGTTTACACAAATTTTAATCCAAAACTCAGTTTTTAATGAAATTTTATATTTAAATTAAAGGCAGATAACAAAAACTATCGCAACAATAAATAACTTGTTCTATTTTCTGGTTTTGGATCTTATTGTACATACGAGTATATTGAACTCGTGTAAACTACACACATACGTCGATGAATATGCTACCCAATGGGAAACCGAAGTACTTCTGTTGTGATTTCAGAGAGGCAAGAACCTGGTTCTACCACCATTTCAAAGAAGCCCATCATCCCAAGCATATGATTCCGTGAATGTTGGGTGGAAGCGCACACATTTGGAAGCATAAAAAAAAACGCTCTTGTTGATGAGATACCTACAAATCGACTTTCATAATAAAATATTAAGATAATAAATACGAAAACTCAGAGTGTGGGAAAATAAATCTTAATTTTGCCTAGTTCTGGATATAAGTCGAAAAAATAACGCTAGAGTTCTCACTCTAGGTAGGAATGATTCCTAAATATTTCTTAGCTATATGTGGAAGTTTGGACGAACTTAACTTATGGGCAGAATTTGACAAAATTAAGATTTTTCCGTCATCAATAGTTTAATTTTTTAAATAATTTTTTAGCTATATAAACAGTTTTTCTCTCTTGTTTAAAATTTATGTGGGATTTTAACACTCATCGATTCATATATACATATTCCTAGGAAGGTGTATTAGTTTTAGCTATATCATTACATAAACTTAACCAAAAAATCTATCTTTCTCCGTCTATCCTTTTTCACCTTCTATCTGTTTTCTCACAAACATAAATTCTCTCTCTTTAATTTGCCGACCACTGATTTAAGTTAATAAAGATGCGCTTCTCTTAATATCTCCTTGGAAGCAGCTTGCAATACTTCCCATTGGGTTAATTAATTAAAAAGAGAGAAAACTACACACAAAACTAACCACAACTACGCTTTCGTTGGAGTTTAAACAGAGTGCGTGCATCGAAACCATGTAAAAAAGTCGCTCCAGTGAAGCTCAATTTTCAGTCGTTCTCTAGCGGCCAATGAAGAAGGTTGACTTTTGCTCGCGGTTAAATTTTAAAAAAATCCAAAAGCCACGTGGAAAAGGAAAAATTCTTTTAAGTTTTTTAGTGTTTTCGTTGTGATTTATTGAAAATTTTGACTTTAAAAGTGAGTTTTTGTTGCATTAAAATAGCAGAATTATAAAAAAATATAATAAAGGATGTAAAAGTTTACACTGTGCAAATAAAAGAAAATTACTGTGGTTATAATTGTGAAAATTAAAAAACGTGCACTGATCAATTTGCAGCTTTATTAATCTTATAAGATACATATATGTACGTATAAGCAACAGGAGGGTTCTGGAGTCTATGTGCATTAAGTATTTAGCTTTATTTATAACGAGAGAAGTTCACAAGATAACCGGTTCGGTTCAATCGTCTTGCTACTTGCGTTCTATCAGTTTATTTATTTAAATTTTTTTTTTTCTTTTCTGCTCACTTACAATCCCCTGTCATCTGCTGGAAGTCGAATTCAATTGATACTGCATGTGTTTCTTGACGGCTTTGTAAAAGAACACATTCTTTTGAGAAGACAACTAATTTCAAAGGCTCATAAAAAGCAACATTTGGGTAAACTCCGTTATCAAACCAGTGACATATTTACAACAGAGTATGGTTGAATAACCCTGGTTGCAGCGATAACAAATGTTGCTTCTTCTTAAACTACGAAAATGTCAAAATTTTCTAGTCTTTTGACAGTTATCAAGGCAAGATCAGGGTTCCATTTTTGTTTATTTTGACAACTTGCCAAAACCATTGTTATTGAATCATGACAACGGAGTATTAATTTCACTTGTGCACCCTCCATTTAGCGGTAACCAAAAACGCGGAAGTCATAATTTGTGGTTCAACAGACCACATATCTTGTGTTTTTATCGTTTTCAATCTCAACCCACTCGCTACATCAAGTCAGGGCACCATTTACCGAAATTTATACAAAAAAAAAAAAAAAAGTTTTCGAAATGTTCTGATAGACAACAATGCGTAACGCAGCGATAAGTTCATATCCCAGTTTATATATCAAAACCACATGTAAAACTGCTAGAATGCCATTATATCAAAAGAAAATAGTTTTTGATGGTCTGACAGACCACAACATTATATGGGAGACAAATGAAGATACTCATTTCGAAAAACTTTACTGATTACACAAAATAATTTGCTAAAGCATAGTTTTATCTACATAATGTCCCCATTAGGGATTTCAGTCCCGGGATCCCATGATTCGAGCCTTTTTGCAGGCCCGAAAATCCCGGGATTAGTGCTACCAATCCCGGGATTTCTTTTGCAAGTTTTTTTTTTGTTAAATGACAGAAAATTCACATTAAAGTAGAGATAAAACTTATTCTCTCTAGATTTAAAACTCAAATTGAGGACAATAGCCATACAGTTAATGTAAACGCAGTAAAAAACTTGAAAGAAAAATTAAATCTAGTTTTGAATACCACTTCAAAAAATTTGTTTTCTAGATAATCTTATAATTTATCCGACGTTTTAATGGAAGCAATTTATATATTTTGTAATGGTGGTGATAGGGGTTATTTCCTCCAGAAAACTTTCGATTATCTTTTTTCAATTCAACCAACAAGTGTTGAATCAGAAAGATGCTTTTCGTATGTAGCAGGGGTTGAAATAAGAAAAAAAATATTGCTGCAGAATTTTTTTTAATTATTTGCAATTTTTTTCAAAATTTTTTTAGTGCCTTATTCAAGTGCTTGTTGAATACTAAATATTAATATTAAATAACAGATATAGTGGCAATGATTTAATTTAAAATTGAAAATTTATAGTGAAATTTTCTTTCCTGCATTTGTAAAAATATGTTAAAACTTTGATCACACTATTTTATATAATTAAATATGTATGATATTTTATGTATGCATTTAACTAAGCATATAATGCTGAAATGTACCTTTATGTTCGTTTTTGAAGTAAATAAGTATTTTTGAATTTTTTGTTTTTTAAAAAAGGCGAGAATTGTTTAATAAAATGAACCTGTTTTAAGAAATTGTTCTTTAATATTTTTTACACTGTAGGGGTGGGGGGGGGGGGTATATAAGACAAAATATTAGGAATTTTTAATATTAAATTCTGCTTTATTTAGAAAGAAAAACAAATTCATACAAATCCCGAAAAATCCCGGGATCCCGGGATTCAAAAATTTCTGATCCCGAAATCCCGGGATCGCAAAAAGTACAAAAATTGGAATCCCTAGTCCCCATACAAGTGAAAATAGTTTTGAGTTATTTGGTTTTTCTGGTCTAAAATACTTTAGTCTTTAGACTGATAAGATCCATTGAGCCATATCTCTGCTAAAGAGTGGTTTTTGTTATCATGAAAAAAGCAAAACAATGACTAGGATATGACACATTGATCAAATTCAGAATACATTTTTTTACATCTCTGAATTTTACATTGTACATTCAATAGTCTATCGAATGTTCAAAATTCACCATGTTTTTAAAAGTGTTATCAAATAAATAAAAAAATAACAACATCAATATGACAAATTCATGGGAACATAAATATTTTCTTAAATTCAAGCTAAAAGGAACTAGTAAGGGTGTTACCTTTGGCCTGGCCAAACAATAAATACCCTACACTGCAGTATTTCGAAAATTTTGCTTTTAAGGGAGGTGCCATGCCCTCTTGTCTGAGTTCACCCAGCTTTTGCTCAGAGCTTGCATCTACAATGCTTAGTGTCTGATGAAATTAAGTTTGATTATCTCAAAAAACGTTTTCAGTATAGCGTTTTAAAGCTTTTACTCATATGAGAGGTGCCGCGAACTCGTGTCTAAGTTCGTCTAGTTTTTGCTAAGAGCGTGCACTTAGAGTCCTTAGTGTTTGGGTGAATTTTGGTTGGAATATCTCAAATAACATTTTCAGTATAGCATTTTGAAACTTTTGCTTATATTGGAGGTGCCACGCCCACTAGTCCGAATTCGCCTAGCTTTTGCTCAAAGCTTAAGCTTACCGTTCTTAGTATTAATGTGTATTTTGCTTGCGTTATTGCAAATAATGCTCTTGTTATTGCAATTTTTATATATTTTTTGTCCGTTGACCGATTTCGCTCATTTTCAATCCCTCGAGCTAACTTTTACGCAAAGCCACTGCACCAAATTTCATCGAATTATATTGCTTAGTTTTCCCGTAAAAAATATTTTCGCAGATGGCCAGCCATCCACCCAGCCAGTCAGCCAAACAGACGGACATGGCTATATCGACTCAGAAGGTGACGCTAATCAAGAATATATATACTTTTCTATACTTGCCACTCCTCCTTCTCTGCGTTACAAACGGGAGGACAAAGTGAATATACCCTGGGTGTAGGGTATAAAAATGAAAATGGAACAGTATTGCCATTGAGAGTGTATTATTCAAAAAGTAAGTTTAGTGCTGCAAGTATTTTTTTTTTTAATTTAATTTTTCTATTTGCGTGGCGGTAGATTGCAAAAGTGCATTTAGTGAGACATAGCATAAACATTTACACATCAATTCATATTGAGATTAATATACGAAAACAGTAAAAATAATCACATCGTTTACTGATAAGCTCAAGTGTGTAATCTAACGTAATTAGTTATTACTAATTATTTCATAAATATATTGATTGCAAGTTGTAGTGAAAAAAGAAAAGAAGAAACTTTCATAAGGATGTAGGAAGCGATGAACTAAAAACTACTTAATTTCTTACAATAAACCAAATTAAATGGAAAATAAATAATAATATGTTTATAAAAGGAACTTCATATGATAAAACAGTAGAAAGAACTTAGCTAAAGAAAGTAGGGTTTGATTTTGAGATGATAAATTTTTCCGAATTTTTACCTTTTTCGAAATAAGAAAAATTCATTATTTGTATGTATTTTTATACGATATGCATTACTTTAATGAACATTGGTCTTCTATTAATTTTCTAAAATATATATTTGTATACCTAAGGCCCGTTAACATATCTTAATTTAATCATAGTCAGGGAGCTGGTGGCAATTTCAGTATTTAACTTAATCGTCGTTGATACTCGCGCTGAATTTTTTTTTTTTTTAATTAAATTTTATAATTGTAACAAAAAATGTTTCCATCTTTCATAGCATCGTGTCTGCTAATGCTATATTGCGTTAAAGTTATTCCTAAAAAAAAATTTCAAGATGACATGGACCAACAACATATATATTTGACATTTTAAATAGTATGCAAATAAATAAAAAAAAAATCTTGCATAGTCTTAGGAGGCGATTTTCATTTTTGAACATCCTGTTTTTCATATTTTATAATGAGGTTTTAGATTCGCTATAACTTATTTAATTTCAACAATTTGTGGACACTTCTTAGAGTTGAATTTTATGACTTTCCATGGGCTTCAGTTCTATGAAGTGTTCTTGGCACCTTAGGGTAGTAGAAACTGAGTACAACTCGTCGAAAAAATATTTGAGATAAATTACTTCTATGAATGAAATATAGCACACATCGAGACATTTGCAACGACTTGATGATTGGAGCAATAGGAAAAAATCAAATAGCGTATTATTTAGGGGTCGAAAATAAATTTTTTTTCCTTATAAATTAATACCGATAAGCTTTCAAAATGGGGGCTTACAACGAACTTTTTTATTTTTTTTTTGTATGGGGATCAATACTATCTACATAGTGTCCATTAAAAAAGGAAGCTCTCAATTGGAAGGGTCTTATGTTGAAGTAATTTAAAAAAAGAAAATTTCAAAAACTTAAAATATCGCGTTCTCTAGATTCAATACCGTTAAAATATACTTCTTAAGCGCGTTCCCGAAATGTTATTGAAAAATGCATGCTACTAATTGACTCTCCCAATTAAGTGTTCAACTAAATAGTTTAGAACATAATCGTATGTAAAGTTCTCAAATCAAATATCTCACCCTTACAAATCAAAAAAAAAAAAGATAATGCTAAGTCTGACTTCGACTTCAAGCTTGATTTAGTACTTGCATAAACGGTATTTATGTCTGTATTTTATTATTATTTTTGTTTGTTTATTTTTAGCAAACTGGTTCGAAACAAACAGCAGTTTGTATTTATCTCTATTTTGTTCTCTGTGGGCTTAAAAATTGCTCTTGCACGTCTCGCACTCTTTAAATTATTTAAGTATAGATAATAAGAGAGTATCTCTTATAATTTGAAAGCGCTGTTTGCTTAAGAGTTTTAAATATTCCAGTTAAAATAGAAGATTTATTCGTATAATTTTTGGGTTTTATATTCTTTATCAGGGTCACCTTCTAATTCGATATAGCTATGTCCGTCTGTTTGTTCGTTTGTAAATAATTTTCACAGAAAAATGTTTCGATAAAATTTTGTACGCTGCCTTAGAACGGAAAATTGAGTAACGGCCACGCCTACCGCCTACAAAAAAAAAAAACTTTTAAAAAGCATTTTTCGGAGCACTTTTTACCATAATGCAACCAAAATACACTTATAGTGCATTTTCACCGTGGATGTACGAGGTGATTTACGGCGATTCCTGATTGAAGTAGTTGACGTTTAATACATGTATTTCTAGAAACACCCAAAGCAACCTCTGAAAAAACTTAGTAATTCAACCAAAAGGGAGTGGCACATCCAGTACAAGCGAAATATTCAAAATGCAGTACTGAAAGCATTATTTGAAATAAAGTAACCAAACCGCACACAAAAGCTAGGAGGTAATAACAAAAATTTGGTAAATCCGATATAAAATTATACCATATCTGAAGAAGAAAGCGATATCGCCGTGTCAATTGTAAACTATCCTATCTTATTTTCTTAATTTTTAAGAGATCTAAAACACAGCTTAGAACTCCATTACTATTAAAGTTTGGAAAAACTTTTTTTTTTTATAGATTGTCATTCTGTTAGTTCAATAGAAGAAACAAATTTCTGCAAATAATAAAAGTTATGGAGCTAATTATCTCTGATTTTTACTTTGCAGAATTCATTCATTCCAAAACATGGCTCCTCCAAATTGTTATTTGGTTCTTGATGACTCAACAATTTATCCAGGCTTTTCATTTGGCGCCAAAACTACTACCGATGGCGAGGTAGTATTTCAGACTGGCATGGTTGGTTATCCCGAGTCTATGACGGATCGTTCATATCGTGCACAAATTTTAGTGCTTACTTATCCACTTATTGGAAATTACGGTGTGCCGAGCGAAAAAGAATTTGATGAGCACGGATTACTCAAACATTTCGAATGGATTGAAGGAATCTCGGTTGCTGCTCTCGTAGTTGGAGAAATTTGTGAATCTCCTTCACACTGGCGTTCAAAACAAACTCTATCCAAATGGATGCTGGATCATAAAGTACCTGGCATAAGCGGCATAGATACACGTGCATTAACTAAAAAAATACGAGAAAATGGTACAATTCTTGGACGCATTGTTTATGAGTATCCTGAACATCTAAAATCTTTGACATTTAGCGATCCTAATGAACGTAACTTAGTTGCTGAGTGCTCCGTAAAAGAAACAATGACCTTTAATCCCACAGGTACACCAAGAATTTGTGCTATCGATTGTGGATTGAAACTGAATCAGATTAAATGTTTTTTGTCGCGCGGAGCACGAGTCGACTTGGTGCCTTGGAATCATCGGTTGAATGAAAAAGAATTCGATGGCTTATTCATTAGCAATGGTCCAGGTGATCCAGTTATGTGCAAAGATACTGTCACGCAGATTAAGCGAGTTCTGGCAAATGGTAAAAAGCCAGTGTTGGGCATTTGCTTGGGACATCAACTACTTGCTACTGCTATTGGCTGTAAGACATATAAAATGAAATATGGAAATCGTGGGCATAATCTTCCTTGTATACATCATAGTACAGGGCGTTGTTTTATGACTTCGCAAAATCATGGATTTGCTGTGGACACTAAAACTTTGCCAACGGACTGGGAGCCGCTTTTTACTAATGCAAATGATAATTCCAATGAAGGTAAAATATATAGTATTTGTTAATAATATTTTATTTAATCACTAATGCTTTGCAATTCTCTCAATTAAATAGGCATAATACACAAAACTAAGCCATATTTCTCAGTGCAATTTCACCCTGAGCATACGGCTGGTCCAGAAGATTTAGAACTGCTCTTCGATATCTTTCTAGACGCTATTAAACATAAGGCAACATCGACGACAAGTTTACGTCAACAGCTTATACAACGACTGACATACACGCCGAAACCCGATTCAATACCGACGATTCGTCCACGTAAAGTTCTCATACTTGGTTCGGGTGGTTTGTCTATAGGTCAGGCTGGAGAGTTTGACTACTCTGGTTCACAAGCAATCAAAGCAATGAAAGAAGAAAAAATTCAAACAATACTTATTAATCCGAATATCGCTACTGTACAGACATCAAATGGTCTTGCTGACAAATGTTACTTTTTACCTTTGACGCCTGAATATGTAGAGCAGGTGATAAAAGCCGAAAGACCCAATGGTGTTTTGCTTACCTTTGGTGGTCAAACAGCTTTAAATTGTGGTGTAGAACTAGAACGCGCTGGTGTTTTTGCCAAATATAATGTGAAAATACTTGGCACACCCATACAGTCGATAATTGAAACGGAAGACCGTAAAATATTTGCTGAGCGTGTGAATGAAATTGGTGAACAAGTTGCACCATCCGAAGCAGTTTATTCGGTGGAGGAGGCTTTACAAGCTGCAAAGCGCTTGGGTTATCCAGTAATGGCAAGGGCAGCTTTCTCGCTAGGTGGGCTAGGGTCGGGCTTTGCAAATAACGAGGCAGAATTGCAAACACTTGCTCACCAAGCGCTGGCCTACTCAAGTCAATTGGTTATAGATAAATCACTTAAGGGTTGGAAAGAAGTGGAATACGAGGTAGTGCGTGATGCTTATGACAATTGCATTACTGTGTGCAACATGGAGAATTTGGATCCATTGGGTATTCATACAGGCGAGAGTATTGTTGTTGCACCATCGCAGACTCTGTCCAACAAAGAATACAATATGCTACGCACGACTGCAATCAAGGTCATACGACACTTTGGTATTGTGGGAGAGTGCAATATACAATATGCGCTAAATCCAAACTCCGAAGAATACTTCATAATTGAAGTAAACGCACGTTTATCCAGAAGCTCGGCATTGGCTAGTAAGGCCACAGGATACCCACTAGCTTATGTGGCTGCTAAATTATCGCTTGGAACGCCGTTGCCAGAAATCAAGAATTCTGTTACGGGTGTAACTACGGCTTGCTTCGAGCCAAGCTTGGATTATTGTGTTGTTAAGATACCACGTTGGGATCTAGCAAAATTCACACGTGTTAGTAAAAATATTGGCAGTTCAATGAAAAGTGTGGGTGAAGTAATGGCTATTGGGCGCAATTTTGAAGAAGCTTTTCAAAAGGCATTACGAATGGTGGACGGCGGCGTTAATGGATTTGATCCTTATCAGCAAGCTGTTAATAATGAGGAGTTGACACAACCAACTGATAAGAGACCATTTGTGCTGGCTGCTGCACTGAAAGCACTTTATACCGTAGAAGAACTACATCGCCTCACTAAAATCGACAAATGGTTTCTTAATAAAATGAAACATATTATTGAATTTTATTTCATACTTGAAAAATCAGGAAATACACTGACATCTGGGCAGATACTAGAAGCTAAGCAAATTGGTTTCTCCGACAAGCAAATAGCATCCGCAATTCGTAGCACTGAGCTGGCTGTACGCAAGCAACGACAAGAGTTTGGCCTAATACCATACGTCAAACAAATTGATACCGTAGCTGGAGAATGGCCAGCCACAACAAATTACCTTTATACGACCTACAATGCCACTGAGCATGACATAGAATTTCCTGGTGGATTTACGATAGTTGTAGGCTCGGGTGTCTATCGTATCGGCTCATCAGTGGAATTCGATTGGTGTGCTGTTGGATGCTTACGCGAGCTACGCAAATTGGGAAAACCAACCATTATGATTAACTACAATCCAGAAACCGTATCCACAGACTATGACATGTGTGATCGTCTCTATTTTGAGGAAATTTCTTTTGAAGTTGTTATGGACATATATGAACTGGAACATTGTGAAGGCATAATTCTCTCTATGGGTGGTCAGCTACCGAACAATATCGCCATGGATTTGCATCGTCAGCAAGCAAAAGTTTTGGGAACATCACCCGAATCCATAGATAGTGCTGAAAATCGTTTTAAATTTTCGCGTATGCTTGACCGCAAGGGTATCCTACAGCCACGTTGGAAAGAGTTGACAAATCTACAGAGCGCCATTAAATTCTGTGAGGAAGTCGGTTATCCGTGTTTGGTGCGCCCTTCTTATGTGCTCTCCGGCGCAGCAATGAATGTTGCTTATTCGAATCAAGATTTGGAGACCTATTTAAATGCTGCTTCGCTGGTTAACAAAGAACATCCTGTTGTTATATCGAAATTTCTAACTGAAGCTAAAGAAATTGATGTTGATGCTGTAGCTGCCGATGGCGAAATTCTTTGTATGGCAGTATCGGAACATGTTGAAAATGCCGGTGTACATTCTGGTGATGCCACATTGGTGACACCGCCACAGGACTTAAACGCGGAGACATTGGAAAATATCAAGCGAATAACACGTGACTTAGCGAGCTTGCTAGATGTCACTGGACCATTTAATATGCAGCTAATTGCTAAGAATAATGAGTTAAAAGTAATCGAATGTAATGTGCGCGTTTCTCGCTCTTTTCCATTCGTTTCAAAAACTTTAGGTCATGATTTTGTTGCAACGGCTACTCGCGCTATCATTGGAATGTCGGTGGAACCCGTTGAAGTTTTGCATGGCATTGGAAAAGTTGGTGTTAAAGTTCCACAGTTTAGTTTTTCGCGTCTGGCAGGTGCTGATGTACAGTTAGGCGTCGAAATGGCATCAACAGGAGAGGTGGCTTGCTTTGGCGACAATCGTTATGAAGCCTACTTAAAAGCCATGATGTCGACTGGTTTTCAAATACCCAAGAAAGCGATTTTGCTTTCGATTGGCAGCTTCAAGGTATACTATATAATTATGATAGACATTACTTTTATGAATCGTATTCTCTATCCTTAGCACAAAATGGAATTACTTACATCAATTAGAGATTTGGCAAAAATGGGCTATAAGCTGTATGCTTCCATGGGAACAGGTGATTTTTATGCTGAACATGGTGTAGATGTAAGTTTGATAAAAAAAACACCATATAATTGCGGTTGCGTACAATCAATTTATTGAAATTTATTTTATTTTGCCTTCATATCAGAGAGGGACTTAGGCAGTTTTGATATTTAACGATACATATGGCTTATAGGGTTTCAAAAGATTTCGCAAAGTTCTGTCCTTGTAAAGTTGATATTTTAAATTTTTCTTTCTACTTTTTGACTTTGGCGACCATTTTTGTGTAGTCCTATTAACATACCCTTTCATAATTTTTTTTTTTTAAACCCTCGTTAAATTTTTTAAAATTCAGTAGTACATTTATCATACCAATTTTTTGATGAGAGGTCAGAATAAATTTTCACATAAGGGGGTAGCCAGAGTCGGTAGGGTGACCCAAAAAATTTTTCTTTTTTTGTAAAGCAAGTCAGAAAATCAGTTCTTTCCCTATAATTTCTCTTGAAATTTGGTGCAAATTAATTTTCATAAAATTGGCAAAGCTGATTTAAAAAATGTAACAAAATGTGTGCTAATATTTATGGTTTTTAAACCGAAAATTCCATATTAAAACGAAATGTGAGTCATAAAAATAGTCTAAATTGAAACAAGCAAATTTATGAACGTGAACAAAAGAATGTACATATGTTTATGGGCATATCCAAAAATAATCTTCCCTTATATGACCAAGGTTTTAAGAAAATTTGTTTTTTCATATTCTATAATCAAATGTGGTGGAACATATTCCTAGACGGGTAAAACGAAATTCCCAATAGGTGCACAAAAAAATTTTGACATAAGGTAGTGTCAGGAGGCCGTTTTATCTGAAAATTTCTGGAAAATCAAGATTTCCGATAGCATACAAGAGAGCACACATTTCAGAAGTAGTAGATATGTTACTTGGTGCCTTTCCGGATATTTTCAAGTAAAATTCAGAAAAATCATATGGGGGACATGTCGAAAGAATGGGTTAAAAAGTCTAAATCGCTTACTACGGCTACATAACAGGTCCTAAAATTCTGAAAAAATTTGAGCAAACTCCTTGGTGAAAAATAAACAGAATTTGCGTATGATATTTTTTTGGATATGCCCATATGGGGTACTATTCGACAGATTTGCACTTTAAAAATTGATTTTAATTTTATAATTTTTTTAATGATTCTCTGTTGAAAATGATCGATTGCGTGTTTCTTCTTTTTTTATTTTGGTGAAAATTAACAAAGTTATGATTTTTTAAAGTTTCATGGTTGGATGGTGTAAATACTTTTTTTTGTAATGTATTTATCTCAGAAACTATTAGCTATAGAGAAAAAAAAATTTTTTTTTTAGCTTAAATTAATAATAGTCAACTTATAACAAAAAAAATCGATTTTTTGGTTGTAGCCCAGAAAAATATGACGAAAAAACAGCTGCTGTGCGAAAAAATTCTAAGTGAATTTTTCACCGGAATTTTATTTATTTATGCATGGTTAACAATGTGTAAAAAGTCCATTGAAGTCTATTGTGCGCATAAAAGTTTTTCAGGCTCGAAGGTCGCTAAAATCAATTTTTTGCCAATATCTCGCTAACGCAAACTCTTATAGAAAAATTTTTCTCCGCAATTTTGTAACACAGGAAATTTCCTACAAAAGTACGTAAAAAATGTTTTCGTCTAGCTTATAGTTTAGGAGATAGCCCAATTTAAAAAGTTGTGCACAGTTTTTATATGTAAATGCTACCTATAAATTCATATTAAAATATATTACTTTTAATATTGCGAATACTCTTTAACGAGGAGTCGTACAAAAAATATTAAGAAACCGTTCAAAAGATAACGCAGGCTCACAAAAAAAAAAGGGTACCACGCGCGAAAGATCAGACCCCCTGAACTTTATGTTTTTGGGGTCGCTGAATCCGAATATGGTACCAGAATAGCGAAGTTGGTTCGCGTTTTTTCAGAAATCAACAATTATGCTGAATAATTTGAGATTTTTTTCAGCATTATTTCTTATTTGTGAAAAATCTCGAACCAACTCCGCTATTCTAATACCATATTCGGACTCAGCGACCCCGAAAACATAAAGTTCGGGTGGTCTGATCGTTCGCGCAGGGAATTTTTTTTTGTAGTCCTGTGCACAGGCCAAAAAAAAAAAAAAAGTACCCTGGGTTCTTCAAAAATATTTTATAAAAAAATTTAAAAAAGCTTTAACTTTTAACTATTGCTTTAACCTTGAAAATTTCATCAAAATCGGATCAAAATCCGAGGAGCTATGAATTTTCAATCATGTGAGTACCTAAAAGTTGGATCGGACTTCATACGGCCGCCATCTTGCATTTTTTCGGAATTTCAAAAAAACGTTTTACCACAGTTATACGTATATCAAATATGTACTAACTTTTCACCAATTTTCATAAAAACCGAAATCTTAATCGATTACGCAAAGATTGGCACTTGAAACAGTAACTTTTATGGTGCGCATTCTCACGGGTTTAAAATAAATACCATAAGTATTTCTAGGAACTGAATTTTGTGACAATAGGTATAGTCATGGGTTTTCAAATAACTATTTCTTGACCTTTATTTTGCTTAGTGGTAAAAGAAAAAGACAGATAAGTAAGTCCTTATTAGGTACATGTGTAGATATTTATTAATGCAGTTCCTTCAAAAAGGAGCGATGAAATTCTCGAATACACTTTCTTACACATACACGTATAAAGTAACAAAAGTTCAATTCCACATACATAAATAACAACTTTTGCGTCAAGTTTCTGTTGATTGATTTAGCGCACCCTTCAGAAAAATCGTATTTCTTTTGACTATTTCACACACTTGATTACCTTTTTCCTCTAATGACAATGAATTCAAAAATTTCTCCGTTGATCCCATAACTTTGACTACCGATTTTGTTTTTGCAATCGGATGATTCTTTATTTTATTTGCTGCCGAGCCAATTGTATTCAAAAAGGCTAAAGTTTTAGTTGTTTTAGTATCAGGTTCAATATTTTCCATATTTTCATTACTAACGTTTTCATCGGTTCTATTATCTTTTGGATCTTCATCTGGCATAAATATCTGCTTCACTGTCTCTTCAGTATTTACTACAAAATTTTCCTCATCATCATCATCATCATCACTTGATACGTTTTCTTTTGTATTTAAATTTAATCGCACTCTCACTCTGGGTGATTTGATTCTCGTGCTACCACCTCCACTGCGTAGTATACTCACAGGACTATAGCCATTTGGTTTTTTAATGGGGCCAGTGTCACCTTCGTATACCTCGACTACATGTTCAATAAATTTGATTGATTTTCTAAATTCAACTGGAGAAAAGGCTGCATCAAGTTTTTGATTTGCTCTGGTACTTTCTAAGTTAAGCTCTGTATTTAACGGTACCTGAAGATGATTTTCCATTGGTGTTTTCAATTCATTAGATTTTACTTTTGGACTTTGTGAAGAATTTTCAATTTTTGAATTTCTCTTTTGCGCTGCATGAGTGTTACCATTTACCATATGCTCAAGACGATCTCTCACATCATTGCTGGTTTTACTTGGTCTTGTTCTTATTGGTTCCACACTGGTACGCACTGGCACTATCGGTGGTGGTATATTGGCATCGGTTTTATGCAAAATTGCAAGTTCATTTTCAATATTTTGTATTGTATTGAGATAATCCTGAGCACCCATATCACAGCCATAGTTATGATAAAATTTACACAGTCTTTTGGCATGTTCCAAAAGTATTTGAGTTAAATGTACCGAGCGCACTTTGGTTGCCTTTTCAGCGGTCGCCAATAAATGATCTAAAATTATTTCTAGTATATTTGTACGTCGAAGATTTTCAACACCCTGATTGATGTGCTTTGACTGTTGTGATGGTCCCAAGTTTTTATTGAAGAAGAACTGGAATTAAATAATAAAAAACAAAACTGAGTGATAACGTCATATGGACATTTTGAAAAACAATCATTGCCAGAGAGGTCTAACAGTGCTGAAAACATTTTCTCATGCTCATACATTGTTTGCTCAGAGCCTAATTAGCTTACAAGACTTAAGCATTTATCAAGAACTTACACAAATTTAAGAGCTCTTGGAATATTAGATCAAGTTCAGGCAATGCATATTTCAAAAAATCTATTACAAATAATTTACCTCTAAGTCAATAGATTCAACGGACTGACGTCTTTTCTGCATTTCCATTTGCTTATTAACTTCAATATTATGGCGCAGCACTTGTGTGCGTCTCCTTAACTTTCCTTTGGTTTTCTCTCGGTGTTCCTTTAGACCCAGTAAGCCTTGTGTTCCGACATCTCCCATAAATAATGGTTCCTCTTCTCCTGTATCAGTGATTGTTAAACTTCGTGAATTCTTTGTCAACACTTTGAGTTTCATTATATCATTTTCCAACAAATTATCCCACAGTTTTCTGAAGTTTAGCTTTGGAAAGAAGTCTTCTTCAAAATTTAAATTTCGAAAAGCTACCATTAAATGCATCAACGGATTGGCAACAATATCAGCAAGTATCTGATATAAGCGCAGTAGTGAGAAATCTGGAATGCTCTCGAATAAATTCCGCTCTTCTATAAAGAAATCTTTAAGTTTCTTTTCACGTAAATGCACCATAAATGATTGTATAAAATGCAGCAATACTTCGCCTAAGAACTCATCCGACCAAGTCGTATAGTTGCGTTCGCATTCCCAGAAAAGATGCGTACGCATATAGTCGATTGTAAACATTAAGGTACTTTCTTTTTCTTGCGATTCAACAAAAGTCTTCACCAACGCTTTGGTCATCATAAAAACTTTAATTTGTATGGCAGTAAGATTACGTTCAAGATATCGTTCAGCCTTCGGAAATATAATACGCCATTCCAATTGTCTGAATGGATTTCGTTGACGTTTTGGCGCAAAACCACACGGTATAACATGGTAGCCGAAATTCTCCACTCGATTTATCATAGCACGTGTAGGCCATTGTGATTGTTCACCAGTATGTGGATTTGTGCTAATCGGTCGTTCACGTCGCTTAAACTGAAATGCACAATCAGGCCAACTGTGTGCCACTTGAATGGCCGGTATAATTTCATAGCTTTTCGTATGTATAGATGCACCAATATACGTGGCGTTTTGTAATTCATCTGCCGGAATTTGTAATGGCTCAGCCAGTTTGTAACGTACAAGCTCACCAAAGTAACGCATAAACTCTTCAGAGCTGAGGAATTGCTGTTGCAGCAGTAATCGTCGGCGTTCCTGTTCGAGTTTGTGCATTTTAATTGCTCGCATTATTTGCTCCGATTGTTGATGATCGCTACTTCCGCTAGTTTCATTCTCACAACCACTATCGCCATCGTTACTGCTCTCATCGTCTTCTTCTCTCTCCTCCTCCTCGTCGTCGGTATCATCTCCTTGAGTTGCTTCAACAAACTGACCCAAACTGACAATACAGCACTCAGGGAGCACTTTTTCATTTAGCTGTAATTTATCGCGTAGATGTGTCATGCGCAGTTGTGTCAGTGGTTTGTGACTATTTAGGCTGGTGACATAGGCATAATCCGTGCTATCAGCTGATTCGTCGGTTTTGCGTACTAAAATGCTTTGCTTTCTGATCAATGGTTGCTGACTTGTAGTACTATAGCCAGAGCTACCATCAGTATAGATTTCATGATCCATGCCACAACGCTGTGTTGTTGTTGTTGTATTCACATTTTCACGCATTTTCAAGCGTACATATCCTTTCCATTTGTTCTCGCGTAACATATCAGAGATATCTTCTTTGGTCGGTGTTGTTCTATAGTAATCGGTATCCATATCAACTTTACAGATTGGTGATATTGAATCGTAATTGGCATCATTTGGACGCGCAATATCGATGTTCTCGAAAACCACGTACATTGTTTGTGTTTGTAGAGGCTTTGGATTGTGCTTATCTGGGCCATGCCTTAAGATAAAAGTTATTTTTATGTACATTAAAAAAGAAGAATGTAAGCAAAAGGAATTTTCCTTACATGGGTTTAAACTGTATCCATCTTTTGATGCAAACATCTAAGGGATTTCCTAAGAGTATGGAATGCTCTTCCAATTGTTGATTTATATCGTTCTCTTTTGATAAAATTTGTGTACCGATAGCATTTAATTCACTAAAAGAAATGTAAATAAGAAAAAATCAATTTGTGAAAAACTTGTTATAAATTTCTTTAAAAAAAATGAACTGTAAGCAATTAGAAAATAATTAAAAAACTGTTAGAAAAATTTATTTCAAAATAAACAATTACTTCTACTGATAAGGTCGCAATTAACTAAATAGCAATTAGAAATTCAATTTGTTATTTGTCTAGCACTTTTCAATATAAACTTTATACTCTTTAGGTGAAAGAATGTTTTTGCCAGGAAATGTGCAGCTATTTAATAGAGAAACTTTTATATCGACTCAAGAGTTGCTTCCTCAAATTCAAAAGATAACACACATTTATGTTTCTCCAGCAAATACTTAGATGATGAGTGTATGACCAGCAATAGGAAATAGAACATTTGTCCTAAATTACTCATGCGACAGTACGCACTAACTATTTAGTAAACTCAATAACTGCTACTGCTTGGAGTGTTTTCCCAAAATTAGAAGTTTGCCTTAGTTTGAGCACAAGATGTCGGGAAATCGAAAAAGCTGGCTAAAATTTTGAAAGTCGGAAATTAGGGGTTTTGGATATTGCTGATTACGAATCTTAAATCCATTTTTCAAAAAACAAAATGGCGAACAAAACTGTGCTGAAATTTTTTTCTCTATATATGCAAGCAGTTGTTTGTTTTTTTTTTCTCTCTTATTGCTCCGCCATTTTACGTCCGATCATCAAGTAGGCCTTTGGAGAATCCAGTCCACTGAGTCTTCCAACTGACTATTGGGATGGCCCTTCGGGGAGTACCATGATGGCTGTGAAGGAAGAGTGAAAGAAGCTCGATGTAGAGTTGCCATGACCCAAAATATGGCAGAGGTTTAAGTAGTCCTCAATTCCCCACTATTGGGGTGATCTCGTGCGTGACCGCATGATTCTAAAAATGGTAACAATCGTCGGCATATCGGTGATTGAGGGTTGCGTTGTCCTTCGTTATACTAGGCGGGGTGAAAAGTAACCTCCTTAACCGCCAAAATGCGCTGCGATCGCAAAAAAGATTATGGTGCATATATTCCATTAATATTTAGGCAGATATGTCAAATTTCAGCGCGAAACAGCCATCTGTTTTGACAGTAATTTTCCGGAAGGTCTGCAAAATATTTCTCCGCGGCTGAATTTTTTATTGATGAGTCATCTTTTGAGGTTTGAGAACAGATAATAGTCCGGGGGATGCCATGGTTGCGACGCTCTTCTGTGTCTTGCAAAAAGAAAATTTTTTTTCGCTTCATGTGATGCCATTTCGCAGCTATTTCGGCCCTTCAATCGCTCCAATAATGCACAGTAATACATGCTGTTTATGGTTTTTCCTTTTTCGAGGTAGTCCACGAAGAGTATGCCATGACAATCCCATCGGAGGGCCTGCAGCTGCGGACTTCATCGGCATTGGAGTTTCGGCCACCATAAAACTCTCGAAACCAATATTTCACGGTGTAATCTGAGTCCTGAGCCGATATAGCCATGTCCGTCTGTCTGGCTGACTGGTTGGCAGGATGGCGGACATAAGTAAAAGATTCAAAAGTGTTTTGAAATAATTAGGACAGCAAGCTCTGAGCAAAAAATAGACGTACTCGGACAAAAGGGCGGGGTATATCCCATACAGGCAAAATTTACGTTCTTTTGTAGTGCAAGCGTTATTTGAGGTAATGAAACCAAATTTCGCACAGAAGCTTGGAATAGTTAGTGCAAGATTTGAGCAAAAACTTGTTGAAAATGCTACAGTGTAGGGTATTTTATTTTTGGCCAGGTCAACCTTACTAGTTTTATTTAATATCAGAGTCCTGAAAAAAATTAACAAATAGAAACAAAACTCAATTCCGATGTATTTTTTTATGCTAAATCGGAGTAAGTTCACATAATTTCACTATCGGGACTGGATTTTGGAACATCATTATCTAAAAGTGAAAAAAACTTGCTGATATTTTCATCATTCCAAATTTATATCATACCTTTCGAAATGTTTAAAAAACTGCATATTCAATGAAATTTGATTTGTGATAAATAAACATAAGTCACTATCCAATTGGTTTTTCAGTTTATTTTCCAGATTGCGATCATATTCCTCTTTATTGAATTCATAGCGCATTGTTTGATAATTAAAATTGCTAATACGCGGTGTATTACTACGGCGTTTTGATTCCGATATACGCGAAGTTATTTGTGCAGCGCCATGTTTCTTTTTTTTCTGAAACTTTTCCTGCAATTTGGCGATTCGTTTTTGTTCTTTTTCCAATTTGCGTCGACGACGCTCGCGTTTTGCATTAAGATATTGCTGCATCTGTAGTGGATTATTAGGCGTAGCAAGATATCGGGAATTAGAGCAACCCATGTTAAAAAAAAAACTTTCGCGATTTGTATAATTAACTTTAAAATAAAATTTGTTTTTGTTTATTATTAACTTAACGCTGCACTAATAAAGCTACGTGGTTTCTGAACTGCACCGACCTACCAACTGATAAATTAAATTAAAACTGTCATGATTTGAACAAATTTGATTGATTCATGATCATGAAATTCATATATATTTTTAGTTTTTCTTTTTTTGTACTTACCTACCTACCATCAACACACTTAACAAATACTTACAGATATAAAATCAAAAACAAAAAAAAAACAAACTCTGCAGTTTGATAAGTGAAGAGGTACAGCTTGTGATACATGATTTTTTATCATTCACTGATTTTTATCTATACTTTCGATGTATCTGCTAGTTACTGCAATTAGTAGAGTTTGTTTACTTTGGCATAACACTGCCGGTATTCAATTGAACTTGAAAGCGATCATTAATACGAGTATTTTTATCACACGCGTTATCAATTTTATGCTGCAGTTTTGTAAAAATGTAAAAAAATAGATAATAAGGGTATTCCACAGGAGGCTTTAATGCATAAATACATAAGCTCGTTACATTAATGCAAACAAGCAAGAATCTCTTGAACACATCTCTGTGACTGCCCAGCTCTGGGTAGAGCTAACCTAACCTAACCTAACCTAATCTAACCTAACCTAACCTAACCTAACCTAACCTAACCTAACCTAACCTAACCTAACCTAACCTAACCTAAACTAACCTAACCTAACCTAACCTAACCTAACCTAACCTAACCTAACCTAACCTAACCTAACCTAACCTAACCTAACCTAACCTAACCTAACCTAACCTAACCTAACCTAACCTAACCTAACCTAACCTAACCTAACCTAACCTAACCTAACCTAACCTAACCTAACCTAACCTAACCTAACCTAACCTAACCTAACCTAACCTAACCTAACCTAACCTAACCTAACCTAACCTAACCTAACCTAACCTAACCTAACCTAACCTAACCTAACCTAACCTAACCTAACCTAACCTAACCTAACCTAACCTAACCTAACCTAACCTAACCTAACCTAACCTAACCTAACCTAACCTAACCTAACCTAACCTAACCTAACCTAACCTAACCTAACCTAACCTAACCTAACCTAACCTAACCTAACCTAACCTAACCTAACCTAACCTAACCTAACCTAACCTAACCTAACCTAACCTTACCTAACCTAACCTAACCTAACCTAACCTTACCTTACCTTACCTTACCTTACCTAACCTAACCTAACATAACCTAACCTAACCTAACCTAACCTAACCTAACCTAACCTAACCTAACCTAACCTAACTTAACCTAACCTAACCTAACCTAACCTAACCTAACCTAACCTAACCTTACCTAACCTAATAATTCTAATCGAATAAATTACATTAACTCCTAAAATCAACAGCAAACTGTTTGGACCAATCGCAACACTAATAATTCACTTTACATATTTTCAAGGCTCTTCTGCATCGAATTTGCATCGAATTTATTAGAGACGAGGTGCGCGTTAGCTACGCTCCATATACATTTTGATAGCTCTTTTAAGAGGCTCGAATATTTTTCGAGTTAACAAGGTTTTTATGCCATTTGCGCGTTATATGGAATAGCCTTAATTAATTTATGAAGGTATTTTTATATGTCTTCTTATAGAATTCCTATAAATGCAATTCCCTTTATGTGAAAAAATAGCACATTGATAACAAAGTGAGTCAAGTTTTTTGAATTGGGAACAGTAAAAACTAACTTGCAGGCCTCAAACTAGGGGCTTCTTCAACCGTCACTAGGTAGTGTTGAAATAATCCGTTTCCAAGAAAGAAATTAAAATATTATTATGAGTTCCAATATGTTCTTTTCGGTTTGCTACCATTGTACTATGGATTCAATGACCACATTTTGTGGTAGAAAAGTAAATTTTAAATTTGTAGAATTTTTGACTTTTTAGAGTTCGACAACTATACGTATTAGTGAAGTTTTATAGCAAATATTTCTGTGGTACATATTGATCCATTATTCCCCGGCTTAAGCGGTAAGTTTTGTACTTTTTTGAGAAATGGCCAAATATGATCCATTTGTGCACAAATGGGTTATAGTTGGGGGATGAAGAGGGTTAAATTTTTCTACAAAAATATTTCCCGTAACATTCTCCATAAGTCTTCAGACGACATCCGAAACATGGAGGCTCTTAAATAGAGCCTCCATTTGTCATCCGACCCTGGTTGGTTTTTCTCTATCAAGTCTGTGATCCGATTTATCTCTGTTTTAAAGTGCAGAAAACGCTATTTTCAGATATATGGCTTATATTAAGGAATTAATGTAATTCACTTTGGCCAACGGCATCGATAGCCATATTCTTCCTCATTTAACCTTACCTTTTAACTTTTCCAATTAGAGTTAAGGTATCTCAACCCCATTCAAACTTAATTTAGTACTATACATGTTGCGAGATGCGCCACCTTTACTTTAATAGAAGATGTCTCGGGCCAGTACTTATTATTTGCTGGCCAAATTTTTACTGTAGATTAGAAACCTTGCGACTGTAAATTTAAAAAACAAAATTTGAAACGAGTTTTTTTAATTTTCCAGGTGGAATCTGTACAATGGACTTTTGATAGAGATGCTCCAGATGATCCCAATGGTGAATTACGTCATTTGGCTGAATTTCTGGCAAACAAACAATTCGATATGGTCATCAATTTGCCAATGCGCGGTGGAGGTGCAAGAAGGTTAGTGTACTCATGGTATAGCAAAATAGCACACACTCTAAATAACACTTCAATTATAGAGTATCATCCTTTATGACGCATGGTTATCGTACACGTCGTTTAGCTGTCGATTATTCCATACCATTGGTTACAGATGTTAAATGCACCAAACTATTGGTGGAATCAATGCGGGTCACCGGTTGTCGTCCTGCCATGAAGACGCACACTGATTGTATGACATCACGTCGTATGGTCACATTGCCTGGCTTCATCGATGTGCATGTACATCTTCGAGAGCCAGGTGGTACACATAAAGAGGATTTTGCCAGCGGAACTGCTGCAGCTCTAGCTGGTGGTGTTACCATGATCTGTGCAATGCCAAATACCAATCCATCGATTGTGGATCGTGCTAGCTTTACACTTTTCCAGGAATTAGCCAAGGCTGGAGCACGTTGCGATTATGCGCTATATGTCGGTGCCTCTGATAACAATTGGGGACAAGTTCACGAATTGGCTGCACAAGCAGCCGGCTTAAAAATGTATCTAAATGACACATTTAGTACGTTGAAAATGACAGATATGACTGTTTGGGAAAAACATTTACAGAATTGGCCTAAGCGTGCGCCACTTGTGTGTCATGCTGAGAGGCAAACCATGGGCGCGGTCATTTTATTAGCACATCTTATGGATCGCACCGTACATATTTGCCATATTGCGCGTAAAGAAGAGATAATGATCATACGTGCAGCAAAGGAAAAAGGCATTAGAGTAACTTGTGAAGTGTGTCCGCATCATTTGTTCCTATCGACAACAAATATATCAACTATTGGCGAAGGCCGCGCTGAGGTACGCCCCGTTTTGTGTACGCCGGAAGATCAACAAGCCTTATGGGATAATTTGGAGTATATAGATGTATTTGCTACAGATCATGCACCACATACCTGGGAAGAGAAAAATTCGGATAAACCACCACCGGGTTTTCCTGGCCTAGAAACAATATTGCCACTACTTTTGAAAGCGGTCGATGAAGGTCGATTGACACTAGACGATATTAAAAATAAATTCTATCGCAATCCAAAACGTATCTTTAGTCTACCAGATCAACCGAATACCTATGTGGAAATTGACTTGGATGAGGAATGGGTCATTTCTAAAGACAGTATGCACTCGAAATCTAAATGGACACCATTCGCTGGTACTAAAGTTAAGGGCAGAGTGCATCGTGTCGTGCTGCGTGGTGAGGTCGCTTATATTGATGGCGAAGTCTTAGTACCACCTGGTTTTGGTCAGAATGTACGTCTCCAATACAATCGCAAATCATTGCTACAACAGTCAATGGAGTCGTTGGAGATAAAAACATCTTACGATACAGGACTAGATAATTTGAGATCAGTGGATCGTAATGTTGATTTCGGGAGTGATGTTCAGACCAATGAGGCCTTTTCAAAGCTACTTGCAGAACCAACACCGAAATTGGGTGTACACTTTGCAGGTGAATCAACAAACTTTTTGCGCCCTATATCACCGCTTCCCCGTATACGCTGCGACTCAACTGGTAATTCAACATACAAGGACCTCATACAAAAGAACTCAATCGCAAATGCGCCAATAAGTCCAGTGGCGCATAGTCTATTGGGAAAGCACATTATTAGCGTTGACATGTTTAACAAGGAACAGCTGAATGACATATTCAATTTGGCTCAATTGTTAAAGAGTCGTGTCACAAAAGATCGTCCTGTTGATGATTTGCTTAAAGGTAAAATAATGGCCTCGATTTTCTATGAAGTGAGCACCCGCACTAGCTGTAGTTTTGCAGCAGCTATGCAACGTCTAGGTGGACGTGTTATATACATGGATCAGACAAGTTCTTCAGTTCAAAAGGGTGAAACTCTCGAAGATAGTATTGCAGTTATGGCTGGATACTCTGATGTACTTGTGCTGCGGCATCCGGAACCAGGTGCAGTGAGTGTAAGTATTATTTTCGTAACACAATATTCGGATGAATTCTAAGAAGTTTTTTGTTTTCTCAACAGCGTGCTGCTCTTCATTGTCGCAAGCCACTAATTAATGCCGGTGATGGTGTCGGCGAACATCCTACACAAGCTCTACTCGATATCTTTACCATACGAGAAGAAATCGGCACAGTCAATGGTTTAACAATAACCATGGTAGGGGACTTGAAACATGGACGTACAGTGCATTCATTGGCACGCTTACTTACACTCTACAATGTGACATTGCAATATGTTAGTCCAGACAATCTGGGTATGCCGGATAATATTGTGCGCTACCTCAACTCAAAGGGTATTAGCCAAAAGGTTATGACTAACATTGTGGAAGCGCTGCCAACCACAGATGTTTTGTATATGACGCGTATACAAAAAGAACGCTTTGCCAGCGAGGAAGAATATCAGCGGGTAAGGAGTATTTAAAAGTGGATTTGTTAACAATTCGATATTAACTTAATTTCTTCTCCTCAGTCTTGTGGTCACTTCATAGTTACACCAAAATTAATGACACACGCAAATCGGCGCACCATCGTTATGCATCCTTTGCCAAGGGTATTTGAAATAAGCAAAGATTTCGATTCAGATCCACGTGCTGCTTACTTCCGACAAGCTGAATATGGCATGTATATACGTATGGCACTGTTGGCCATGGTTGTTGGCTGCAGAAATTGAGCGGAGATATATTGCGTATAAGCATTTAAATGGCATTTTTTTATAATTCAAATTTTATTATATATATTTTATACATTTTAATCATCTATGTAATAAGCTACTTATTTTTCTAACTACTTGTATATGCAATAAACTTGAAGTTTATAAAATATTTCAATTTGTTGTTTTTGAGAAAATTCAAAAAGTAGGTGTAAAGCTAAAGTAACTTGGTATTACATCAAATTCATAGTTATAACAAAAACAATTATGATGTGGTATTAAAACTATGTTAAAACTATTTTGTGAAAGTAACTATTAAATACGAAATGTACTCATAATCTATTCCATACAGATATACTCAGTCTTTTGGTTAACAAATATCAATAATTGCTGCTTACGCTACTCGTACACACACATTTAGTTTTTGGTTTCTTCTATCCGAAAACCACATTCTTAAAATAAAACGTACAATATAATTTTTACAAAAAATAGCCATCTATCGCTCGCTCAATATCTTTCTACATTGATAATTGTATCGTGAGCTGTTCCTACAATACTACTCGTATTGCATATAATCTCATTATCTTGTACCATTCGATTATTCCTTTTCCCAATACTGCCGCTCAGATTTAGTTCACTACCCACGAAAGCTGAATTAAGATTGCCTTCCAAATTTCCATTTGATATGCAGGATACAGACATTAAGCGTGGCCTAATCTCTTCGAAATTCTCATTTTGTATATTATCTTCCATTATGCTGGAGTCACGTCGTAAAATACTCAAAACCGATGAACGCTTGCTATCAGTTCCAGTACTATCAACTTGTGAAGCTGTGCTGGAATACATGGATAACGTAGAATCGGTACCTTGCTGTTGTCTAAATTGAATTAAAAATAAAAATATTATTAATATAGTAAGTGTGTCGAATACATTGCATTTAACTTACCGTTTAGTTTTCTTACAGCTAACAAGTGATACCAAAACCGCTAAGATAATTATGGCTGCCAATAGTCCAGACAGACCAGCTATCATTGTCATCATCTCATGTGGTTCGCCATCTGTTGTTACTCTGGTAACTGAAAAAAAAAGAAAAAATATATAAAAAATAACAACCCTGTGCAACACAAAAATCTGAATTTGATCTCGATAAATTTTTTAGACTAATTCAGGGTCGCTGATTCGGAATATGGCAACCGTTTTTTCCTATCACGTCTGAGATCCGAGATATTCTTGAATTAAAGTGCAGAGAATTATATATTCAGACATATGGTGTACATCCAGGGAGTAGTGTAGTTCATTTTTGTCAGCGACATTGAATAGCCCTAATCTTCCTCTTTAAACCATAACTTTAACTTTACTAATTGTATCATTACTTTGCGAGATATCATCCATTGAAGTTATGTTCAACACCGCTGAAAAAAGTGAACTACACTATTTCCTGGATGTACGCCATTTGTCTGAAAATAGCGTTTTCTGCACTTTAAATCAAGGATAACTCATTGCCTGGGGCGTGGGAAACAACCAAATGTGGTAGACATGAGGGGCTATCAGGAGGTCATTTTACCTGAAAATTTCGAGAAAATCGACATTTCAGATAATACATGGGAGAGCACGCATTTAAGAAGCACTTAGTAAACATGTTACGAGGCACCTTTCCGAATTTTTTCACGTAAAATTCAGAAAAATTTTATGTGGCACACGATGAGGGAAAGGGGTCCAAATCGCTTATTACTCTCAAGCAAATTCCTTGACGAAAAATAAATCGTTTTTGCTCATGATTTTTTTTTTAATTTACGCCCCCCATGCCAAGTAAAAAACGCAAAACGCTTAATTTTCAGGTAAAAAGACCTCCTGACAGCCCTTTATGTCGAAATTTTCTTGTTCACCTATTGGGAAATTCATTTTACACGTCAAGGAATATTTTCCACCACATTTGATTGTAGAATATGAAAAAAAAAAAAAAAAAGTGAATATACCATGAGAGTTGGGTATAAAAAACCTTTAAAATTTCTTGAACCATTTCGTTACTGCGCACGAAACATGGATACATCAAAAGACACTACAGACGAAGAAATAATCAAAAACATGTGTTTCTTCGGGATAACGTGCACCAAGGAAGGTCAAGGTCAGCCGGCCAACAAGATTTTTTGGAATGCACGCGGTGTCATTCACATCGATTACCTTGAGAAGGATAAAAAGATCGCCAAATATTATTCCGAGCTTTTGGACAGATTCAGTATTAATTTAAAGCATAAACGACCCATAAATTGTGCTACGAACTGTTACCTCATCCAGCATATTCTCCAGATTGAGCCACTAGCGACTATTTATTGTCTCCAGACCTGAAGAAATGGATGGGAGGTAAGAGATTTGGGTCGAATCAAGAGACATTACTGAAACAGTCGCCTAGTGTCAGGGCCGTGAGGAAACCTATTATTTGGAAGGAACACAAAACTTGGAAAAACGCTGAACTAAATGTATCTAGATAATAGCAGGCTATTTTGAAAAATATAACGCTTTTAGTCGAAAAAAATTAATTTTATTCAAAACAGTCTCAAACTGCCCTCAAGAACCAAGAATTTATTGAGTTATCGCCTTTTGATATTGAAAAATGAAAAATTTTTGTTTCAAAAATTTAATATAAAATGTAGAAAAAGCTTATTAAAAAGACATACATTTCATGCTACCAAACAAGCATGGATCAGATGACATTGTTGGTTTGGGCTTACTGTTCAATGTAACGCAAACCAGTTTGCATTGTTTTTGTAGTTTTATTGGTGTTAAACATAAATAAACACTTTGAACATTAGACTCAAACCAACAATGTCCTCTGATCCATGTTTGTTTGGTATCAAATAATGTAAATCATTTTCTGCTTAAAAATATCAATATCCTTAGACGATAGAAACATTTTATTTTTCTACTATAAACAGGCCTGTTCCGTTTTCTGTGTGGTTTCAATGACTTTTCTCTTCTAAAGCTTTTTGATAAAAATGGTGAGATCCACGATAAAAACTATCAGAATCTTTTTTGTGGAGAATTACAGGTTCTACAAATAATATTGATTTATACTTACGAAAAAGTAACCTTTTAGGATATATTCGATAAAACCGAACTATTCGACTTTTTGTAGTTTTTAAAAATATTTCCCAAATGGTGACTTCTTCGTTAATGCTAATAAATATTATTTGTAGAAGTTGTTTTTCTCTACAAAACAGATTCTGATACTTTTTATCGTGCGACTCGCCGTTTTCATCAAAAAGCCTCCTAAATGAAAAGTAATTGAAATCACACGGATTTCGGAACAAGCGTGATAAAACAGTTTTCAGTCGCGCACGACATCAAGTTCGCTTCCTAAGTTTTTTGCGCAGAGTAGAAGAGAGAGAATTAAAAAGAGGAAGAGCTACGCAGGGCTTAGCAAGCGAAGAGAGCAGGGGGCTACACCTGTAACCCAAATGCATGATACATAAGAAGATAGGCGAAAAGTTTATTTCATAGCCGTTTTTGATTCGTTTTCAACCCGTTTTTTGGTTTGCTTTTTGGTTTTTTATAAAATTTATATTATTTTTTTTTTAATTCTTCTTGATGCAATTCGATTCTTGACACATGAAATGATATAGAACAACTTTTATGTATTAGCATTTTCAAAAAAAAAGTGAGATATCCGTGATATATGTAGTATGATTTACATACCTACATCGGAAGTAGGAAACTAGAATAATTGTGATTTATTCAAAGAACTTGTGTACAATGTTTAAAAGTGAAAGTCGATGTCATGCTATACTTTTATATAAGTAACTATTCTAAGTTGAAATGCGTATCAATACAAGTACTCGTATCGTATCTTGTAAACCCTGAAAATCATGAGTAGTATTTCTAAAATGCAACGGAAGTTAAGTGCGTAAGTGCTATTTTTTTTTTGTATTTAAATCATAATATCAAATTAAAATCAATTTTTAAAATAAATAATTAACGCTAAATAATATGTCTTTCGAGAGCTATATACATACTAAAAACGTCCTTGATCAACTTGTTTGCATCATAAAGTTATTAAATTGCGAAAATACAGATAACCAAATAAAAAAAAATGCTCATAGAATTGAAAGATACAATTTACAATTAAAAAAATTTAGCAAAAACAAAAGCATAAAAACAAGATGGCCTAAATACGCGCTAAACAATTTATGACTAATGTTTGTTAGCATGAGTTTTTTTGGTTTTTTGCCTTAATTGTTGACATTTAGTTTGTTTTTAGAAACGTAACTTATGTCGTCGGATATGCGGGAAAGCTGATTGTCAAGTTGAAGTTTATGCAGTCAATGAACGTAGTTGACACTGAGAAAAATAATTGCTTAGCTCAACATAACTGAATACAATTATGCATTGATTCTTAAAGTGTAATTTGTGACCCGCAACATGGCAACTTGAATTTCATTATTAGCAACCGTCCAAGCATGTGTCAAATGTCATTGGTAGGTGGCGCTTACTGTTCCATGTTTTTTAGTAAAAACCACTAACATTACAAAAACAAAAAAAATATTCAACAGAAGGCTGGTCTTCGTTACGTTTCATTGACAGCCAGATCAAATCTTCAGACGAATTTCCCGACATCCGAAAGAACTCGACAAGCATACTTTATTTAGCCCTTTAGATTAGAGGAGAACCACAGGAAAAAATTAAATGCACCTTATTAGAAGGCACAGTTTTTTTGCAAAAAATACGCTGAAAACACTTATTTAAGTTTAACGGTAATCGATTACACAGGCCCACAAAAAAAAAAAAGTACCATGCGCGAAAGATCAGACCACCTGAACTTTATGTTTTCGGGGTCGCTGAATCCGAATATGGTGCCAGAATAGCGAAGTTGGTTCGCGTTTTTTCAGAAATCAACAATTATGCTGGAAAATTTGAGATTTTTTTCAGCATTATTTCTGATTTGTGAAAAAACTCGAACCAACTCCGCTATTCTGACACCATATTCGGACTCAGCGACCCCGAAAACATAAAGCTCAGGTGGTCTGATCGTTCTCGCAGGGAATTTTTTTTGTAGTCCTGTGCACAGGCCAAAAAAAAAGTACCCTGCGCGAAAGATCAGACTACCGAAACTTTATGTTTTCGGGGTCGCTGAGTCCGAATATGGTGTCAGATTAGCGAAGTTGGTTCGAGTTTTTTTCAGAAACCAGGAAAAATCTCTAATTTTCAGCATTATTGTTGATTTCTGAAAAAACTCGAACCAACTTCGCTATTCTGGCACCATATTCGGATTCAGCGACCCCGAAAACATAAAGTTCAGGTGGTCTGATCTTTCGCGCATGGTATTTTTTTTTTGTGGGCCTGTGTTATTTAAGCACCAACAATTAAGATTATCCAAGTCAAAATGAAGTCTTAAGGAATCAGATGAACTTTTAATCACAGAATAAATCTTGAACTATTGAAACAATTAGATATATAATTTATAAATAAAATAAATAGCAGCGGACCTAGAATACTACCTTGTGGTTCACCAGAGGTGGCAATATAAGACTGAGGTTTACAATTTTTAACAACAATAAAACAGAGCCTGTTGAATAAATATGTTTTAATCCAATTAAGAAAAGCAGAATGGAATTTTAATGAATGGAATGGAATGATTTAATTTAAGCAACAATATTATGTTGAAACTTTTTCAAATGCTTTGGAAAGGTCAGTATACAGAGAAAACAGCTAAATTGAAGACCGTGGAACGACCAGAATGATTGGTAATCTAGAGATTGGTCTATAATTAGAAACATTGTTTCTATTTCCACTCTTATAGATGTGTGTTATTGAGAAAATTTTCCAATCATCGATGGAAATTCCTTTAGACAGCAATTTATTAAATAACAAATAACATTGATGATGAACTGTTCTTCAAAAAGGAGACAGAAATTCCATGGATATCCGAAATAGACGACGATTTCAAACTAGAAATTCTCAAATAAGGTCATTATATGATATATTTAGCAAAGCAAAATTAAGAGAAGAATGCTTACTTAAGCTGTGAAAAAATTCGATACAATATCTGAATCACAATCAGATTCTGAATTTAATTCAAAAAGTTCAGCAAAAAGATTAACAGTTTCACCAATTGAATTACCTTTTCATTTAAAAAAATAGATGACGGAGTACTAGAACAAGATTTTTTGGAATTTGCAAAATTCTAGAATGCTTTAGGGTTACTTTTAATACTTAATTCATATTTCTGAATATAATTCTTATAAAAATATTTATCAAGAAATTTATATTCCGTCATATAGTGCAAGTATTTCGATTTAAATCCCATGGTTCTATATCTATTGTAGAACTTTCTCAAATTTTTAAGTTTTTTCAAATACCTTTTATGCCAAGGAATTTTATTGTTCTTTTTTAAATTTTAGGATTATTTTGACAAATATTATTAATTTGAGACACAAAAACATTAAAAGAATTAGAAGTGTTCTTATTTAAATAAAGGGAATCCCAATTCACATTAGTAATAGATTCATTAATGCATCCAAAATTACATAAACTGGAGTTAAGATTACAACTATTAGTTTCAAGATCAATTTTATGAAATTTGTAAAGACAAAATCTATTATTCTATTAAGCTTATTGATAAGACCATCAATTTGAATTAACCCAAGAGACTCAATAAATTACCAAAACAATTTCATTTGCACATGGGGCAAAATTTCTATGTTAACGACTTTGGAAGGCATTGGAGAACTATGCATCGTTAGCCATGTAAAATCGTCTTGCATGTCACTTGCTGCAAGTCTAAAACAGAGAACAACAGAGCTTATCGTCACCACTCCTCTGAAAACAAATCCTATCTACATCCCTGTATAAAATGTGTTCTTCATTGTAAATGTAGTGTAAGTCCAAACAGAATATGGTTTAATATGAATTTTGCGATTTTGTTAGGAATGACAAAACTTCAGCTCTGTTTTCACATAAATTTTATTCGAAAGTATAAAATGTACGCCATTAAGTGGAAAAAAATTATATCGGTCAAATGACCACCTCCTGAGTTGAGTAATCTTGGTGAACAACTAGTTCCAAAATGGCTTGGCAACTTATTTTCTATTCGTTATAGCCAAGACAGACGTCATTAAAGAAAATATAATAATAAATCCCAATAATTCAAAGAAAAACGTAACAAAAATAAAACTGATGTTTATAATAACCTGTCACAATTAACACGTTAAGAATAAAATACTCGTAGCTTCTGTATAATTTGCTTATCAATTAGAAAGCGATTTATTTAATTCATCACATGGAAAATAAACTATTCGATAAAAAAAAAACCAAAAGTTATAATTAAACAATATTGTGCAAATTTAATTTTATTAGGCTTGGCAATAAACTAATATGACACTTTTAACTGTTTGACAAACGAGATGTAGTTTGTGAATTATGGCAACAACAGGTCTAAAATGACTTAATTAAAATATTTTATTATTTTTTTTTTACTTATATGAAATAATCGCATTGAGCCCAAACATTTGACGATTTAATGATGAAAAAGTATTTCAGTTTAGTAATTTTCCATTGACCACAAAACAAGGACAAATCAATATCTTTGATGACATACGCGACAATATGGCTGGAACAGATTTAGTTTTAATGTATAACACATTCATTGCTCCTCCTAGGAGTTAAAGGAGAATACATACATACATAACACATTTTTCAGAAATTGGATGGAGATGTTGATTATTCCAATCATTTTATTTTCAACCTCAAAATGTAATCACAGGCAGATCGATCATTGAGAGAAATACACATCTGTTTCTTATTTAAGCTTTTCTTTGACTAATGAACGACATTTTGTACTATGGTGCAGCAAAAACAAGTCAAGAAAATGGAAACCAAGTCCTTTATTTTATTTAGCAGTAGCAATACTAGTGTTGCTATTTCCGGTTAGATAAATAGCAATCTACGTAAAATGGGTGTGTTTTCATCTGCTTTAGTTCTTTTTTAAATGTCGTCGTATATTAAGACATGTATTTAAACCGGAAACCTGAATACCGGAACAACACGTTCAACTTTTTCAGCACCACTTTGTCTAGAAAGCCGTGTTCACATATTATGCTAGAGCAGCACGTGCCATATGCCAGCACTAAACCACATAATTATTGTAATTATGTTAAAGAAATTCATGGCGTATATTTGAATTTTTATTAATATAAAGTAGGCTATTGAACTTTTTTTTAATTAGTTCGAGAGTGTGAAAACATTTATCGGCAATCGAAGATCTTGCGACGCTTTTAAATTTAACATATTATGATTTAATACACTAATCTAGTTTTTGGGCCCCTTAGCTGTTTAGGATACGAAAAATTCAGTAGTACATACAATAGTTTTATATGAAAGTTTTCGCTGAAATGTTTTGTTTTTAATTAAAAACAGAATAATCAATGATTTTTCATCTATGTATATATGGGTGAATGTCACGAAATACCGTAATTTCGGGATATGAAAATTTGAATTTGACTAGTTGATGAAATGGTCCAGTAACTGGTGGATCCCATCGTCTAGATCATAAGTAGTCTGAAAAACCCCTGAAATCTACACGACGCCTCCCATACTCAATACTCCAATATGGCGGTTAAAAATTCAATATGGTTGACTTTATTTAAAAATAAACTAATGTGAACCAAATTTCGTGCATGGCGGTTTTTTGGGTCGCTAATCACGAATCAGGGGTCGGATTTATAAAATTCAAAATAGCGGAACCAAGAAAGCGGACAAAATTTTCAAAAATCAATTGGTTTTTATGAAATTTGGTGTATGGGGGCTTTTGCGGTCGCTGATCTCGAATCCGGGATTTTTTTTTTTAAAAAAAAAAAGTTTAAAAAATTCCAAAAAAAGCACACGTATTTCCTGAACGATTCTAAGCATTTTATGCCTAGTGCACTTTTTTCGTAAGGCCTTCCTCTTGATTAAACAACGAGTTTTGCCTGCCGAGGGCGTTCCAAAGCCAAAAATCTTCATTTAGCGACCGAATCCCATCTTGAGTCACACATCATTTCAAAGCTTATAAATTATGCTTTAGTTTAAAGTATTTTTAAAAAAATTTAAGAGGGCTTTTTTTTAAAAAAAAAAATCAAAAGTATTTTTAAGTTTAAAAAATTTTGGTGAAAAAAAATCTTTTTCTACAAGTAGGGGAAGGTAACCGGTTGTGGGCTGGGTTTCGTTTTTTGCCCGTAACTTGAATTCAAGTATACATTTTTCGGACTTGTGGGTACCAATGGAAAGCTAGAGGCAGTAGGTAACCAAAAAGAAACAATTTTTCTATAATTTTTCAAGAAAAATTTTTTTTTAACAAATTTTGTAAACAGCTTGTTTTTGGACAAATAAAATAACCGGTTGTGGGCCACCCTGAAAATCCACTTCAAATGCAAAATTATGAAAAAAAAACCAGTATTATCAAAATTTATGTATCAATGAAGCCTCTAGTGGCGAAAAAACATCAAGAAAACGTGACTTCTTCAAATTATTAATCATCCTCATCGGATTCGCAATTTGGCTTTCGGCCGCGATTTGATGATTTTTTGGGTGAAGCGGTTTGCAAGGGGCCAAGTTCATCCAAAAGACAGCTAACAGAAGTCGATTTATTTATTTTATGGTAACCCACAACCGATTACAAAAGGTGGCCCACAACCGGTAACGGCAGCCATCCCTTAAGTGACTGGCAAAATTCTCGTGGCGAAAAATTTTGACCAAACTCGATATAAAATCGGAAAATTTAACGCAAATACTGCATAAAAATGCATAACACTCACCATTTTGCAATATTTCACTTCGCTTTATCACACTCGCAAAATCTTCAGAAATTACTTTATTGAAAATTTCTTCGTCAATTTTTTTTTGTTTTGTTGTAGCTGCGGGTTAGATGCGTCCTTTCACTTCAGTGTTTGCACTAATACTGTCTAATGTTAATGTACACATAACCTCATACTCAGATCTGTCATATTTAATAAACGTCAAAAAATACAAGGGGTGGCCCACAACCGGTGACAGCCCAAAGCCGGTTACCTTACCCTAATATTTTTTATAAAAAGAATACTTAAAAATGAATTGGACCAGTTACTAACAAATATTAATTTACAAACTTTGGTGTAAGCTATAAATTTTTGAAAAAACACCCATTTCATGAAAATGACTAAAAACGCCAACTTCAACTCCCTGTATTTTAACAACAAATGGTATTAGAACCAAATCCTCCCGGATTATTGTTTTTGCACACCGGATCTACCATATTGCTAAATTTGAGCGAAATCGGAGACAACAAAATTTTCAGCTGGTACGCTTGGAGTGTTTTGCTTCATATACAGGGTGCTCCATCTTTTATGTCGGTATGTAAACATTGAATAACTTTGAGAAAAAACAATCGATTTCTATAAGTGATGTATTTTTATTCAGTTTGGTTCTTTACAATTTTTTTGGACTAGTTTTTGAAAACAATATCAATTAAGTGGCCACCTTTATTACAATTACAAAATGACTCCTTTTTTCTGCGTTTGCCATTACCTTTCCAAGCATCTCGGGTGTTATAGCGTCGATTCGGTGTGAAGCGATCCATGGCAAAAATTTTACTGAATTGACGTTTCCAAAACATATCTGATGCAATCAATCGGTTGGTAAATGTGAAAGTTATTCAGCGTTTACATACCGACATAAAAGATGGAGCACCCTGTACATTACTAAAAATGTTAATTTTGAAACAATGTCATGGTGGGATGGTCGAAATTTTGCTTCAATCGCGCAATACACCCTTGGGACAGGTGTTTTTCGGCATTTCGTGACATTCACCCATATCTACAATTTTAGCTCTTTTAAGAAAGGAAGATAAGTACGATATTTCGAGGAAATGGAAAATATCGATATAATTCAAAATGGACTTTGATGGAAAAAACTAGCATGTACTTTAAGCCACCGTATCAGGTCTTATAATTACAAATTACCCTATCTTGTTATACATGTAACCTTCAATATCTTTTTGGAAGGTTAGGTACTAAATATTTTTCATTTTATAGCGGGCGGTGAAACGCCCACAATGGGGAAATACGTTGTGACGGCTAAGCCGCTGAATCGATTTTTTTTTTCAATTTGTTATGGAGACCGACAGAATCTCAAGAAAGTTTTTAAAAAACTTTTTGTCTTTTAATGGGCATGTGCTAATTTCCAAAATTTTTGTAATCTGCAATTAAAGTAGAATCGAAAATTAATCATAAGATTTTAAATAACTGAAGTCAAATAATTGGCCTAAAGCTCGTAATAATTGGAATTAATAAATAATTGCCCATATTAAATTCTTTCTATACCAAAAAATTCTTAATTGAAACTTTCACTAATGCAAAAGTGACATGATAAAATTGAATAAGTTCGTGCTTAAAAGAATTAAGAAAAAAAAAAAAGGAAAAAGATTCGACGCTTAATTTATTACGATGAGAGCGAATGTCAATCTAATAAGCCGTTATTGTGACAGATAACGGATACAACGATCTGTATCACCATGTAATTTTCGAATCATTGTTAAGTTTTTCGTAATGACGCAATTGTCGCATTGCATGTGGAAAATGAATGGAAAAACAGATTTGTTACGTGCGCTTGGCTTGGACTCGACAAAGCGCATCACTGTGCAACTGCAACTGTGCAAACGTTAATTATTATGTTTAAACAAAAACAACATAGTCAAGTTGTAACAACAGCAGTTTACTATTAAATAATATATTTTTTTTTTTTTATAAAGGGAAATATGTGATAATATAGTTATGTGTATAAACATGAAATTTATCTGACACTTGTTACAGTGGTGCTCAAAAGTATTCACTAAGCGCGGCGCCTAAGTAATTTAGTTTGTCCATCCAATGGTTTGTGTGAGTGCAAACTTTGCAACAGTTAATTCGAAGGGTTCCGTACATATATGATTAGAGAGCCCTAGAATTTTTCTTTTCTTTAAAAAACATTTAAGTTTTATAGCTTATATTTTTTTTTTTTTAATATTCTGTATAGCCCAGGAAAATAAGACGAAAAAAGAGCTTCTGTGCGAAAAAATTCCCAGTGGAAATTTTTCACCGGAATTGTCTTTATTTATGCATGATACACAAACTGTGAAAAGTCCATTGCAAAGTCGTGTGCGCATAAAAAGTTATTAAGGCTCAAAGGTCGCTAAAATCAGTTTTTTGCAAATATCTCGCTAATGCTAACTTTTACAGAAAAATGTTGGTCTCCAATTTTGTAGCACAGGAAATTTCCTACAAAAGTACGTTAAAAGTATTTGCGTACGACTTCTAGTTTAGGAGATCACCCAATTTAAAAAGTTGTTAACAGTTATGATATGAAATACTACCTATGAGTTCATATTAAAATATCTTACTTTTTAAATTGCAATAACTCTTCAATGAGAAGTTGAACAAACAAAATTAAAATGCCGTTTGAAAGATAATTTAATTTTCTATATACCGTGCAAAATTTTTTTTTCGAACGGCTCATGACCTTAAAAATATTCTTGAATAACCGTTAAGGCTTCGAAATTACTGGTTTTTTAAGGATATCTGCGAATTGGTAAGTACTACGATAAAAAGTAATGGGACCAAATTTATAGAGAATTACAAGATTTACAAAAAATAAGCGATATGTGTACACATATCATTAGCGAGATATTTGCAAAAAACTGATTTTAGCGACCTTTGAGCCTTAATAACTTTTTATGCGCACACGACTTTGCAATGGACTTTTCACAGTTTGTGTATCATGCATAAATAAAGACAATTCCGGTGAAAAATTTCCACTGGGAATTTTTTCGCAGAAAATGTCTTATTTTCCTGGGCTATGTATGGAAATTCCAACAATTTAATTGAAGAAACATCTCGATATATTATATGCACTTTTTGCTAAGCACATTGTACTATAAATAGATAGTTGTAAAACTGATTGATGCTAAAGCAAAATATGTATGTACATTAGAGTGGTCCAAAATCCAAAAGTGTTAAAATGTCAATGTGCACGCGACGAAAAGAACTTTGGAATTTTAGAAATTTTTGAGATTTTGAGTACCTTTTTCAGTTTAAATGCTATATCTTTAGGACAAAACAAGGTATTTGCAAAAATTAAATTGCATTTTTTCAAGAATACCTTTTGTTTTAAATTATTTATTAAAATGGTTTATGTTGACTATATGAAAACTATACTAATTTTATGAACTTTAGTCATTATTTCGCAAGATTCGAAAACAACAACATGAATGAGTAAAGAGAAAAAAACCTCACTACATCCATATAGGCACTTAAGCTAGCAATTTTTCTGAGGGCACACAGCGCAGTCCGTTGATAAATGCGCTATGTAGAGAGATTGACTTCAAAGGTTCCTAGTTTAAGCCCGGCCTCAGACAAAAAGCTAAATTTTTCAATTATTTCATTTAATTTAAAATAAATTAAATTAAAAACATAAATTGGTCTGATGATGGTTACGTGGCGGTAACCGAAACATATGTCATGTTTAGTAGTTTTTTTCTCTTCTCCTACTGGTCATAATTTTCTAAGTTGAAAAATGCATGGAATTTTCGATTCTTGCAAAATAATGAATAAAGTTCATAAAATTAGTTAAAATAATTTATTTACCCTCTGGCAGTTTTTTCAGCAGCACTTTAAATGTAAAAATTTTTAAATTTCTTGAGGTATCTGAACTTTCAAGAAGTGATTTTTTTCTTATTTCCTTATGCTCATTCCTAGTCCTGTGTCATACTTAATTGTTTTATCTCGTATAGTTTTTAAGATATTAAAACTTAAAATTGCAAAAAATACCAATTTTGCTATTTTTAAAGCAAAATACAATACCGATACTTTTTTTTTCTTTCCAGCGATATCCTAACCTAAAAAGTTGAAAAATGCAAAAATCCCTTAATACAATTTACGATAGTTTACAGGAATAAAAAGATTTTGATGAAATTTGAATTGAATTTAGAAGAAAAAGGCTGGTTCTTTTAATCACTAGTACCTGGAGACCGATCCCTGCTCGGTCAACAATCTTATCTTATTATTTTAGTTGATGTTTTTTTTCATAGCTATTTTTTGTTATGAAACCTGTATCTTTTCACTTCTAACGATCATTTTCAAAATGATAAATAAACCGATGAGAATAATAATAAGAAAAAACTCGGAAAGCATCGAATGGTATAGAAAAATATTAAAAACTCAAATTTTTTTTTTGGTGAAATAGAATGCCCTAAAATAAATAAATGGGATATGCCACGCACCCAAAATAATTCGTGCGTGGCATTATTAAACCGTACCCGTTTACCAAATTTTATTCAAATATCTTGTATGGTTTGCGAGTTATGACCATATCAAATTTAAAATTTAATGCGATGCCACGCCCTCTGGTGAGCATTTTCAAAGTTCAAGCCTAGCTCATTCTTTATTGTATGCTAAAATCTATCACTATTCCAAGTTTCATTAAAATCGCTGTAGCCGTTTTCGAAAAAAAGTTTTGCCCGTACATAAGTACATACAATTTTATCTCATATAAGAAGAGAAGATAAAAGGCTGAAAGTTATCGTGTTATGACCGCTTCAAAAATAGCGAAAACGCTGTTTTTTTGTATTTTTAAGCTAGGATATTTCAAAAACTGTAACCATATTCAGAATAAGCACGAGTGAAACGAGTCCATCACTTAAAATGAAATCGCCTATATTCTCCTTTTTTTTAGTTGGTCTCTTAACTATAAAATGATTGAATCCCTATTTTGTGTGGTCTGGAGTTGTATGTCAATATCTTCAGAATGTACTATTGCGATAATCGGATTTCGACTGATGGCATCAGCGTTTCCATGTTGGTGCCACTTCTTTGTTGAATGGTGCAGTCGTAGTTTTCCAATTCTTAAGCCCACCTAGCAATACGTGCATTAGCAGTTTTCTTGTTTAAGGTAAGAGTTAACGATTTACAATCTGTGACAATTCTTAAGGGAATACCTTCTAAGTATGTTCGAAACCGGCGAAGAGAATAAATAATTGATAATGTTTCAAGCTCAAAACTGTGGTATCTTAACTCAGCTTGAGCCGTACGTTTTGAGAAATATGCAATTGGGTGGAATTTATTCTTCTTTATATCCCACTACTGATTTGTAAGAAATTAAGGTTTTTAATAATTTATTTAATAGGAGGAATTTTAATTTTTTCAGTTTGAAGTCTTATACAAAAATTAAATATATTATATTACAATTGAAAAAGTTGGTTTTCATAGCCTACTACAAAACACAATTTTTTTTTTTTTTTTTTTGTTTCCAAAGCACTTTTTGTAATCAGCAGAATTCATGGATACTGAAAAGTCGCGTGCACCTTAACATTTCAAGACTTTTGGTTTTACCATACAAAATTTGGACCACTCTAATGTACGTCCTTTAATTAAATTTTCAAATCATGTTTGCATACATGTTAAGTAATGCTAACTTGAAAGTATGCACTAACTATTTTTGTTGCCAATTTAACATTTGATTTTTTTCCCGTCTAGTTATGTTAACAGTTATCATGTTTACAAGAGGTGTGAACATATTTCTCGAACTTTCTTTATATAAATAGCAAAAATACTCAAAAGCTGTCCACACAGCCTAGACTCCCATATGTGTTTTGATGAATGATATAAGGGGTGCAGTATATTTCCGATCGTTCAATAACCCGATCGACCAACGTAAACGTATTTTTACACACAGAACTCAAGCTGAATTTATTGTATATACGAGTATGTACATATATATTATGATTTGAACAAAAAACATTTTCATCCATAACAATGAATGGCTGGTGAACTTTGACAATGATAGTTAAGTAAAAGTGTATCATAAGTTCAGTAAAACTCTATATGTACTATTTATTGTATTTTCAGTATATGAAAATATAGGCATAAATTAAAGTATTTACTTACATGTATCTTGTATAACGAAACGCTTCATATTTGTTGATTGCGCCAAGGACTCCATTGTTAAATTCTTGTATAAATAAATAGTTGTAGATTATGTACCACCAAATGAAGTTTGAAAACGTTAATCTATGGAATATAAATGAAAAACTAAGTGTTATTATAAATTTTAATAAAAAATTATCATGTTAAAAATGAAATGAAGCATTCAATCGAAACTTAAACTGGAATTATCACCATGAGGAATCTTATTAAATTACAAAATTGTAAATATTTTATGTGTTTTATATTAACTATTGTTACTATTATATTCTTTTACTTTATTTTTGAATAATTTATCTAAGGTGTTTATTAGAAATACTTCCAAAAGTTTCACTAAGAAAATTTTACTAATCTGAACAAAAACAAACAAAACAAAAATAAAATACATATCATATTAAGTATAATATTTAGAATTATGTGTAGGTATTTTGGAGGATAATTGAAATTTTCAAATATTTTTTTAATTGTTTACAGTTTATTATATTTTTTCAAGCATGACTTTGAAAGGTAAGATACATATCCTTCAATTTATTAATAATGTCCGTTCAATCCCAAAGAAAACGTCCCATGAAGTTAGTTTATTAACTGATTTTGCTTGTATTGTACCTACTAATGAAAGTACCAACACGCTTTTTAATTGAAATATAATAAGTATGATAAGTAATTTTTTTGCAATTTTTCAATAACAGACGCAGCAAGTCGCGACCTTAGAACAACAAGGTTCTAACTGACATTTTTTGTGAAATTGAGTTATATATTGCTTCGTACTAAATAGACCACGCTCTTTCGATTACCGCTACTCAAATATATGTATCTCGTATGGTTTCTGAGATAATTAATGAAATTGAGATGCACAAGGTTCTATCTACACATATTCAAATTAAAATTAATTTCACAAAGTTCTAACTGCCAGATAGAACTTTGTGTTTCTGTAAGAGAGCATGCAAATTAGAAAAAATCATGTAATTTTGGTAAACAAGCCCCGATTTTGAGCCGACATGGCTCATTTTGTTAGTAATTGGACTTAGAAAAAACCACCACTTAAGATTTATGCAGATTTTGAAAAAAGGTCGAAAAACGGTTTTGGAAAATTAAGGAAATCGAATGGAAGATAGTCATTTTCGATATAGTTGCCAACGCTGAATCCGAATATGGCATCAGAGTTGCTATATCTTATATGGTTTCGGAGATATCCTATCATAAATGTTAAAAAAATGATCAAAACCACGATTTTTGAGGCTGTTTAGAAGACGCACAAAATAGTTTTTCTCTTTTTTATTGAATGAAACATAAAGTACTGTTTTTCTTCTTCAAAACGAGATACAAACTGATTTTTATTTAAAAAGTTATACTCGATTTAAATGATACATGAAAGTATGTAAATTTTTCGAAAACCGTTTTTCGACCATTTTTCGAAAACCGTTTTTCGACCATTTTTCAAAAACTGCTTGAATCTTAAGTGCTGGTTTTTTCTAAGTCCAATTACTAGCAAAATGAGCCATTTCGGCTCAAAATCGGGGCTTGTTTAACAAAATTACGTGATTTTATCTAATTTGTCTGCTCTCTTACAGAAACACAAAGTTCTATCTGAAAAAAAAAAAAAATCTTACAGAAACACAAAGTTCTATCTGGCAGTTAGAACCTTGTTTCTCAATTTCAAGTACCTTATCGTTTATCAACAAAGTTCTATCGATTTTTTAAACTTAAATTCCTTATTAACTAGGCAACGTATTTTAATTATTTTAGTATCAATGAAATCCTTGCGATAATCAAATGCTTGTAATATAAATAACATTGTGATTAAAATCAATTCATGAAAGTTATACGACACGAAATATTCAAACATAGATTTCTTGAAAGTGATGTGAGTGTAGATAGAACCTTGTTGTTCTAAGGTCGCGAAGTGTTACCGGGAAAATTGATAACATATGTTTCGGCTTTTTCCACATATATATTTATATATTTTCATACATATATGTATATAGCCTCATCAGATCAGTTTTGTTTAATTCTTGTCCGAAGCCACACTCAAACCCTTTACTCCGTGTTTCTAATGAAAGAAAACGCGTTGCTTAGCTATGTGAGCTACAGTCAAGGTCAAATTCCAACGTAAAAGAACGCTTTATGTATAGATCATAAAACTCACCACGGCGTGCCGCACAGTGGTAAAATTGGCTAATCTAGGAAGACGTTCGAGAAAAAATTGCATGTCAACTGATCCACGAATGGACTTTGTATTGTTGTCAGGCATAGTTGAGGAATAAGAAATTATATTGAATTGGCGATATTATACATTAACACTAGTTCAAACGAATCACTTTTTCGAGGGCAACAAGAGTTATTTAGTTTTGTACAAGTGAAGATCGTCGGTAATATTGTTCGGTCGGCTGTTAAAGTGACTGTTTTAAATTTTTTCTTTCTGAGTGTAGTTAATAGACGTAAGTTGAATATATTTCGCCAATTAACAGTTTCTGAAAGGTATTATATTATTGGGAAGATTGAATACAAATTACGCTCTAAATTTTCATTATTTTAAATTTTTCAAACTTTTGCGGTCCAAGCGGGTCTAAAATAAAAGTATAATATCTACAGTGTCTAAAAAAACTTGAATCACATGTCCTTAGCAACCGCTAGCTGAGATATTGAGTTAATTATGTTGCCAATATATATTTTTTTGATACAAAAAATTAAAAAACAAACGATAATACAGGCACACAAAAAGAAAATGTCGTGTGCCAGAGAGTAGACCCCAATAGCTCAATGGATCTGATGATATAACAAATTTGTAAGCATTTATTTTAATCTTAGCCCCACTTGTTAGACGATATTTCACTAGCTATAAACACTCAAAATTCATTCAAATTTTTATGTTTTTTGGAACGCTGAACCTGAATATGGACTCAAAAATTGATTTCAGGAATGTGATCAACCCCTAGCACCCTTTATTTACCTCCTCGGGAGGTTGAAATGGCTTTTTCAAGAGAAAATCAAGATCGTAGTTTCTTACAAAAGGGCTTATTTCGATCTAATTTCTGTGATTTTGCTAGACATTTTTATGGTCTCCGAAAAAACCTTTAATATTTTTATATGGCGCAGGCAATATAGGTGCTTACATATAATGCCTAGAGACAACAACTTAAATGACCAAATGGTGAAATCAAAGTAAAATAAGAGTGATTTATAAAAAGTTTATAACAAAAGGGCACATTTCCAAATTGTTTTTATTTTTGTCCAATTACTACAAATATGTTAGAATAAAAATTTAAAGGGAATTAGAATCTTTGGTCAACTCACTACAAAACTGGAGTCATTAAAAAAATAGGTTACTGTAAACAGCGCCTAAAAGTATTTTCTCATTACTGAAACATAGAAATACTCATAACTGATACATAGAAATATTTTGAAAAATCACTCATTTTAAATATCGATACGTCCAACGTAAAAGTTGGTAACTCGAAAATCGCAGTTTTGAGTAATGAGCATTTTTGTATTTTAACTTTTTTTTTTTTTTTTTGTATGAAAACCTATATAAAATAAATTTAGGTTGTGACTTCAAAAGTAGCGTCCAGGCCTTCAAATTTCAAGCTAGAGGTACCAAAATTTGACACAAGATGGAACCAAATGTGTAGATTTCGAAAAATGTTGTCCCGTAAAAAGTTGGTAACTTGAGCTCTGAAACTAGTTTTATTCGATTCAGCGAAAAACATAACAAACGATACCAAACACGCATTTTTTCTGTGAATACGCGATACCGCGGAATTCCGTCACAAAGCGGTCAATGTGACTGTCGCAACAGCCGTTGCATTGCAGTGGATAAGTCGAGGAGTTACACAAGTAAAGTTAAATTTCTTGCGAATTTACTCACATTTCTCCGATTTCGCTCAAATTTGGCAATATGTTAGATCCGGTGTGCAAAAACAACAATCCGGGAGGATTTGGTCCTAGTACCATTTGTTGTTAAAATGCAAGGTGTTGAAGTTTAGTCATTTTCATGAAAAGGGTGTTTTTTCAAAAATTTATAGCTTACACTAAAGATTGTAAATTGATAAATCTAAGTAACTGGTCCTATTCATTTTGAAGTGTTCTTTTTATAAAAAAAATTTCTTGGTGAAAAAAATTTAAACACTTTTTAACAAAAAGTCCGATTTTTTTTTTTTCAATATTTCATTAATGCATATTATAATTTTTAATGTATTCAGGCCCGCTTCAAAATCCGTGTGATTTCAATTACTCTTCACTTAGCAAGCTTTTTAACGAAAAAGTAACTGTTTGGGAAATATTCTTACAAAACGCAAAAAGTCGCAAAATTAGATTTTATCGATTATTTCCTAAACGGTTACATTTACGTAATTACAAATTAATATTATTTATAGAACCTGTAATTCTCCACAAAAAAGATTTTCATAGTTTTTATCGTGGGAGTTACCATTTTCATGAAAAAGCTTCCGAAATGAAAAGTCATTGAAACCACACGGAATACATAACGCATTAAAATTTTATTTTTTAATAATTTAATAACATCTGTTATTGTTGATTATTTTTTTCTTTTTATGAAAATAATCACAAACACACTATCTGTACAGGACTAAAATATCTCGAAAACTATATATCCTTAATGAGTGCCATCACATGCTTCGAAATTAGTAATACACTACCACTTTATTTATCTTTAATAGTTATATTAATACATCTGTTTTACAATGAAGTACATACGTAAATTTAATCAGTAAATTTTTCTTCAAAATAAATTTACCATAAATTTTATTCACTTTTCACGCACAATCTGTCGAAGAATTAAAGACGCGCGTTTTAGCCACCAACAGCAACGAACCGACGAACTGTTAACCGCGAATTCAATTGATCAACTGATACGTTACCGCTTGATCGCATTTGAAAAACAGCTTCATGTAGACAATTGGCGCGCGATATCTTTAAATTGAAATTGGAGACTGCTACTTTTTATGTATGCCCCAAAATTTTACTTTGCAAAAAAAAAAATATGTTTTGTCAAAATTTATTAGCAAATTAATTTGATTAAAAGCACACAATTCGCATAAGTTTAATGAAACGTTTGTGCACAGAATGTCGGCGGTTTCAATAGAACGGCTGCTTTTATTTAAAAAAAAAAAAAACCGGCAATAAAAAAATGGAAAGTTACTCTCAACTGCAATGAGAGCTACTTATGAAAACAAACAAAGTAATGACTTTTTTTTTATTTTATTTTGTAGCAATCATTCGAATAAAATTATACTGTCAAGATTTCAAGTATCTGTCTGCCACCCGCCTTCAATTTGATCCATGCGCTAAGGGAATATCTTCCTTTGAAATTTACGCGCGCACTCTCACTCGCTCTCTCTCGGAGACTCTCTTTTTTTGTTATGTGCCCAGCAGCAATTGTCACTTGCACGAACTGACGCTATCAACGATGACTTAGTAGATTCAAATCCGCGAGATAAAATTGCATGTAATTATTTTGTTTTTCTATATAAAAAACTGTTTTTTTCTTTTTGTTTTTTAATTTAAACAATACCGACTTGTTTTGATAAAGATCATTCCGGAATTTTTGTGTACTTTACAAAACATTAATTCTTTTTCAACTTAAAGAACATATTATGTATCTAACTTAAAAAGTTAGACTTATTGTTGCGGCTCTTTTTATATAAAATTTGTTTTTAATTTCAGGCTGTGATCATCTCACTTTTTTCGAAATTTGCAGTTGGGTTCTCTGATTTTTATAAAAATTCACAGAGATGTTCTAAGTACTTAGCATGGAGACCTCTCATTATTAGTTTTGCGAAAAAAAAAAATTTTTCCAAGTTATGGGCATGGAAGTTCAGAGTGTCCAAGTGGTGTTTTTGCGAAAAATCGGTGCAATTTTTTTATCTAAGTCCCGCCATTTTGTCAAAAATAAATTTTTAAAATTTTTGTTTTCGGATTCTTGTAGCATTTTAAACGTTAATTTATTTTCCATTTTTAAATTTGGAAAATTTTGTAAATTTACAAAATGGCGGTCATTTTTTGGAAAATCTTAAAAGTTGATTATCTCAAAATAATATCTTTTTAATTTTTTTTATTTTTTTTTTACAAAAAGGTTAATGAAATACAAACATTTTGTAGAAGACTTGTTTTGCGTTAAATGGCTGTGAGAGCCACAGGAATTTTTTTTCTAAAAAGTCACGTGACAATTTTTTTAACTTTGTTTTGTGCTTTCATTTACACCCACTTGGTGGCTAAAAAAAATTTTAAGTACAAGGATATAACTTCTATTACTTAGAAAATAGAAGCTATACCAAAAAAACCAATATTTCCTATATGAATCAGAAAAATAAGTATTGACGAAATGACGGCCATGTTTTGAAAAATCTTAAAAATCAATTTTCCAAAAACAAATTTTTATTAATTTTTTTTATTTTTTTTTTTACTTAAGTGTTTTGAAAAACGAATGTTCATCATAACCTTTCAAAAGATTTCCTTAAAAAATATTTAAAGAAAATAAAAATTTTTTTTTTTTGGAAAATTGATTTTTAAGATTTTTCAAAACATGGCCGTCATTTCGTCAATACTTATTTTTCTGATTCATATAGGAAATATTGGTTTTTTTGGTATAGCTTCTATTTTCTAAGTAATGGAAGTTATATCCTTGTACTTAAAATTTTTTTTAGCCACCAAGTGGGTGTAAATGAAAGCACAAAACAAAGTTAAAAAAATTGTCACGTGACTTTTTAGAAAAAAAATTCCTGTGGCTCTCACAGCCATTTAACGCAAAACAAGTCTTCTACAAAATGTTTGTATTTCATTAACCTTTTTGTAAAAAAAAAATAAAAAAAATTAAAAAGATATTATTTTGAGATAATCAACTTTTAAGATTTTCCAAAAAATGACCGCCATTTTGTAAATTTACAAAATTTTCCAAATTTAAAAATGGAAAATAAATTAACGTTTAAAATGCTACAAGAATCCGAAAACAAAAATTTTAAAAATTTATTTTTGACAAAATGGCGGGACTTAGAAAAAAAAATTGCACCGATTTTTCGCAAAAACACCACTTGGACACTCTGAACTTCCATGCCCATAACTTGGAAAAATTTTTTTTTTTCGCAAAACTAATAACACTAGCTTACAGCAAAAATGTGATCTGGTTGCCACTATAAAATTTTTATGTAAAATGACTCCTTGATTCCGAAAATAACTATATTTTTTTTTTATACGGAGGCGTTTTCGAGAAATCCCCCTTTTCCTGTTTTTGAAAGGGGGGAAAAATATGATCTCATATAATCACATATATCTCGTAAACCAGTAAAGCCAGCTTAACATGTAGGACAACAAAAGAAAGAAAATAAAGTTTTACATAAACGCCTCATACTCTATTTATCGATCAGTTTTTTAGTTTCTGTGTTATTAATAAACATTTCGAAAAATTTTGATTTTTCTTTTGAAAAATCGGAAAAAAAAGTTTTTCAATTGGGATATTTTCTTGAAAAAAAATTCGGTAAAAATAAAAAAACTTCATTGTGCAAAAGTCTAAAGAACCCCAGTAAAACATGATACTAGTCAAGAAAATCGATGGATAAATAACGGAGTTATAATCAATTAAGTGAAAATACCAAAAGTCAAATTTTACTCTATTTTTGTAATTTTCTTTGCTTAAGGAATTCAATTTTGAAAATTTTTTTTTCCGATTCGACCGATTCATATTTTTTTTGATTTGGTGGACCATCATTAGTAAAAAAAAAATAGTTTTTATTTTTTTCGCTCGTGTAGTGTTGCCGTATTAGAAAAAAAACAATTATTTGAGGTGTCACTTAACTTAAACTGATGTGTAAAGAGAACATCATATTCTACTCCTTATCTGAGGATATCATTAAAAAGGCAAATAAATTGCCTTTTTAACATTGGGTCATTTGTTGATATCGGATGAAAATTAGCCAATCTATAGTAAACCAAATTTCAAATTTAAAGCCAATTTCGATGATTTTCAGAATCTTTCTTTAACGCCGTTAACATTTTGTTGTTCGAAAAAATAGAAAAAGTCAAGTTTTATTACTTTTGTCATTTATATATTTTATTACAAAAATTTTGAGTTAATACGGACCAAGATCGGATAAAAAATGACAGCATTATTCTAGATTAAGTGAATAAACATATGAAATTTTTGTTTTGCTAATTAAATAGACAGTAATTTAGTAGGTTCACTCACTAAATCTCGAATAGAGCTATCCTTTTTCATCCGATCTTGGTCCGTATTAACTCAAAATATTTGTAATAAAATATATAAATGACAAAAGTAATAAAACTTGACTTTTTCTATTTTTTCGAACAACAAAATGTTAACGGCGTTAAAGAAAGATTCTGAAAATCATCGAAATTGGCTTTAAATTTGAAATTTGGTTTACTATAGATTGGCTAATTTTCATCCGATATCAACAAATGACCCAATGTTAAAAAGGCAATTTATTTGCCTTTTTAATGATATCCTCAGATAAGGAGTAGAATATGATGTTCTCCTTACAGATCAGTTTAAGTTAAGTGACACCTCAAATAATTGTTTTTTTCTAATACGGCAACACTACACGAGCGAAAAATATAAAAACAATTTTTTTTTACTAAATCAAAAAAAATATGAATCGGTCGAATCGGAAAAAAATTTTTCAAAATTGTATCCTTATGCAAAGAAAATTACAAAAATAGAGTAAAATTTGACTTTTGGTATTTTCACTTAATTGATTATAACTCCGTTATTTATCCATCGATTTTCTTGACTAGTATCATGTTTTACTGGGGTTCTTTAGACTTTTGCACAATGAAGTTTTTTTATTTTTACCGAATTTTTTTTCAAGAAAATATCCCAATTGAAAAACTTTTTTTTTCGATTTTTCAAAAGAAAAATCAAAATTTTTCGAAATGTTTATTAATAACACAGAAACTAAAAAACTGATCGAAAAGTAGAGCATGAGGCGTTTATGTAAAATTTTATTACCTTTCTTTTGTTGTCCTACATGTTAAGCTGGCTTTACTGGTTTACGAGATATATGTGATTATATGAGATCATATTTTCCCCCCTTTCAAAAACAGGTAAAGGGGGATTTCTCGAAAACGCCTCCGTAGAAAAAAAAAATATAGTTATTTTCTGAATCAGGGAGTCATTTTACATTAGAATTTGATAGTGGCACTTAGATCACAGAAAAACATAATTAATTTGTAAACTAGTGTAATGAGCTCAGAGTTTACAATTAATGTTCCTCATATTTGAGTGAAATTTGGTTGGATTATCTCAAAAAAGACTTTCATTATATAATTTTGAAACTTTTGCTTATATGGGAGGTGCCACGCCCTCTTGTCCGAGTTTACCTAGATCTTGCGCATAGCTTGCACTTATAGATCCAAGTGTTTGAGTGTAATATGGTTGGGTTATCTCAAAAAACGCTTTCCGTATAACATTTTGAAACTTTTGTTTGTATGGGAGGTGCCACGCCCTCCAGTTCGAATTCGCCTAGTTTTTGCTCAGAGCTTATACTTACTTTCCCTAGTATTTATGTGTATTTTACTTCTATTATTGCAAATAATGCTCTTATTATTGTATTTTGAATATATTTTTTGTATGGGCGGTAGGCGTGTCCGTTGACCAATTTTTCTCATTTTCAATCCCCCGAGCTACTTTAACGACAGAGGCTGTGCACCAAATTTCATTGAATTATATTGCTTAGTTTTCGCAAAAAATGTATTTCCACACCCACCAAGCCAGCCATCCAGCCAGACAGACGGACATGGCTATATCGACTCAGGAGGTGAAGCTGATCAAGAATATATATACTTTTCCATACCTGCCACGCCTCCTTCTCTTCGTTACAAACGGAAGGACAAAGTGAATATACCCTGGGTGTAGGGTATAAAAAAGCAAAAAAACGAATTTTTGTGTTTTTTTACTCTTTTGCCTATAACTTCATTTGTATTAGAGATAAGTAAAGTTATTGAAATATATAAATAAAGAAGATAAAATTTCCTTTAAAATGACTTCTCAAAAAATTTAGGTCTAACATTTTCCGAAATATGACCAATGGAACATTGAAATTTTATTTATGCGGTCGGAAAAACGGTTTTTACTCAAATCCAAGGCATCTTACGAAAAAAGTGTATATAACCAAAAAGACTTAGAATCATTCAAAAAATACGTGAAAGTTTTTTTCAGAATTTTTTGGAACTTTTTAAATTTTTTTTTTTTTGACCAAGTTTTGAAAAATTATAAAATGTTCCCAAAAGTTATGAAAAAAATCATATGAATTTCTTGAACAATCTTAAGTATTTTTTGTCTTGTACATTTTTTTCATCAGATGCCTTGGTTTTCAATAAAAATCGTTTTTCCGACCGCATATACAAAATTTCTATGTTTGTGTGACCATATTTCGGCTCTGGATTTTTAGCATAAGAAATTTTTAAATAATCCATTTTAAAGGAAATTTTATCTACTTTTTTTTATACATCGCAATGTTTATAGCTGTCTGTAACCCAAATAAAGTTATAGGCAACAGAGTAAAAAACACAAGAATTCCTTTTTTTTTCTTTTTTGTTAAAAAAAACTTTTTTTCAATTTTTCGAATAAGCTATTTCGATTGACCGATTTCTGAAATAAACGTGAACGTCTTACTTGCTTTCAAAATGACCTAATCAATAGACTATATCTTAGCTCTAAATAAATTTCACTATTTTAAATAGAAATTTTATACGGAGTTGTGATAACTTTTCTTCGATAGATGATAGTTTGGATAGTGATGATCCAATTCGAAAAACACGAACGTAAAGTTTAATGAGGATGATCATGGCTGTTCGATGGCATTGACAAAACTGAGCCACGCTGTTTACAGTTAGTGTATTGTAATTTCAAATACGCCCCAAAATAGCATAGTACGAGTATATACTCTGGCCTGTTCCGTAATCCGCGTAGTTTCAATTACTTTTCACTTAGAAGGCTTTTTGATGAAAATGGTGAGATAAAAAGTACAAGAATCTTTTTTGTGGAGAATGACAGGTTCTTCAAATAATATTGATTTGTATTTGTTTCAGAAATATTCGATAAAGCCGAATTTTTCAACTTTTTGCGAGTATTTCCTAAACGGTTACATTTTCGTTAACCCTTTCATGCCCGAATTAATTTGGGGGTACTTAAAACTTTTTTGCGGCCACACAATTGAAAATATAGACCTAATGAACATATAGTATTAAGTTCAGGGTCCTGTATATCCTAGTTTGGTCTCTGGAAGATGTTGCCTATAGGCAACATAGGGCATTGCTGGTAAACTTTGTAAAATAAAATTAATGAACAATATAGTTTTTATATTGAATTTGAGTGGACATTTTATTAGAATTTGATACCCATTTGCTCCAATATATAGTCTGCTGAAGTCTCAATGGGCTTGCAGGGTCCATAGTGTAAAATTATAATAGAAGTTGGAGGGGTTTTAGCTGGAGCAGGTGACAAATTTGCGCTCTTATGTGTAGGTGTTGTTCTATTTGCAGTGTTGCAGTTGTTCATCAGCTATATCTTACTGAAAGTTCCTATTTTATATCTCTATAGCTATCTATTTCTGCCTCATTTATGCACCATCCCAAACTCTGAATTACACTTAAAATACATAGATCCGAAAACAAAACAGCGAAATTTACAGCACTTGTGTGGTATCTAAAAGGCAGCTTAGGCAGCCTCCTAAATGAAAAGTAATTGAAACCATACGGATTTCGGAACAGGCCTGACTGTCTTGGTTTTGTTTTTGATATTAAGTCTTAGTCTTGATCTCGCTCTTAGTCTTGGTCTCGGCCTTGGTATTTGACTTGACAAAAATTTCTAAGCATTGTTAAGTATTCAAAATTTCCAAACCTAATATTTTAATATGATAAATTTATATTGAACTAATTAAACAGTCATCCTTTTGCAATTTTCCAACAACAGACGCGACAAGTGTTAAAGCGTTTTCTTTTATTAGCAACACAGAGTCCAGGTTTCGAGTGTGGTTTCTGGCAAGAATTAACTAAAAACTTATCTGATGAAGTATATACATATACATATGAATATGAAAATCTATTAATATATGTATGGAAATAGCTGAAACATATGTAATCAATTTCCACGTTAACACTTGTTGCATCTGTTATTGAAAAATTGCACAAAAATGACTGTAATTACTTCAATATAAATTTATCATAATTTTGAAATTCATCACTTTCATTAGTACTATACAAGCAATAACCGTCAATAAATTATATTCCAGAAACTTAAAGGCACCCTACGTATTAGAGATATAACTTTTGAGACATTACCATTTTCAGGAGGACCCCTGAAAACAGACTGCATTTTTTGTGCTATGAAGCGAAAATACGTGAAACTGACGTGATGATTCTTGGTTTTCATTTATTTCCAAAAACTCTGTAAGACAGTGTTTTAATAATGCTATAAATCAATTCAATTGCAATAAAAAGCTTTAATTCAAATTGCAAAAAGTTAAATATTCTAAACGATTTTCAGTGGAAATTCCAAAAATAAAAAACCCCAACCGCAAATTGTGCAAGTTTTTTAAAAAAATTTCTCATGTTAAATTTTGCATTTTTTGTGGTTTTATTTGTATTTTTATTTATTGCGTAAAATAAAGTGCTTGTATTTTATTTGTCTGGTCCTAAAGTTGCCTCCTCATTACAAATTCAAACAAACAAAACAAAACATAAAATTTTAAATTAATCAATAGTGGAGTGAGCAATTTAAATCAAAACAATCAGATCATCGAATTCAAATGGAGACAAATTTGGAAATAAAAAAAAATTATTGATAAGATAAACCTTTAAAAAATCAATTTCCTAAAAAAAACCAGTCCAATATACGATATTTACGTTATGCGTTTTTTTTTTTTTTTTTCAAACTTAAGTGGTTTTTCTGGCATGCGACAGAAAACGCGTGTCATAAATCAGTTTCATTATCATGCGCATAAATATTCGATTAAGTAGACACAAAAACAAAAATGTTATATAGTATGTATATATGTCGTATCGGGCAAATCTTGGCAATTAAAATTTGTAATTCTTTAATTCAAAATTTACAGCACGTGAATTACACGTTTCCATGAATACAACATAACGTTAAAAATATTTTGCTGTTATACCCTACAACCAAGTTACATTCACTTTGTCGTCCTATTTGTAACGCAAAGGAGAAGATGTGACAGGTATAGAAAATAATGTGTAAAAAAAAACGAACAGCACTATTACTCCTCCCCAGGAAGATCTTTTTCCCATATAAATTATATGAAAATGTTGAAGTAAAATAAAATTAATCTTCCCTCTCCCCCCAAAGATCAATCGTGCGCACGGTGCTGCCTAGTGTTGACTTCGTCGCTCAGGTTATAGAGAAACTTACTCTTAAGACGTCTAAGCCCAGTTATAGAGAGTTTATACTGCACTCTGAAGTTACTTAAGACAATGCACCTAGATTTCACACAGATAGACTTTAGAAAAGTTTTATGTAGGCACTATATAAAATACCAAATTTGGATTCATTCCATGCCATCACATACTTCAAAACGATATATTGACAGTTGTGATAGGACGGTTAACCGAAAACCGATCAATATGCATACCTGTCGATTAATCGACGACACAATTAAATCTGAAGTTGTATGAAAATAACCATTTTTTAATCGTTTTACGGTTAACCGTCGTCGTTTAGGTCAAAATTTCATGTTTTGGGTTTTTGGCACAAAACATGTCATTCAATGAGTCCGTAGGATGGCACATAAATGGCGTTACTAGAACTATTTCCATATGATTTTAATAACCTTGAAACGATACGTGTATAAATTTGACAGCAATCGGACTATTGATTCATGAGTTATAGCATTTTGTGTGAAGCAACTTTTGTCAGTAAAAAAAAAAATGGAAAAAAGTGGATTTCGAGTATTGATAAAGCATTGCTTTTTGATGAAAACAATACAGTGGAAACCAAACAATGGCTTGATAAAAATTATCCGAACTCTACTCCATCGATACAAATGGATTGCTGAATTTAAACATGGTCGTGCCAGCACAAATGATGAAGAGGTTATGAACGACTGCAAATTGTAGGTGCTCGAGCTAGCTGACATTATAAAGATATCAGATGGTAGTGTTTTTACCATTTTACATGAACATTTGGGTATGCGAAAGCTCTGTGCCAAGTGGGTGCCATGTGAGCTCACAGTCGACCAAAACAAAAATGAATTGATGCTTCAGAGGAGTGTTTGGCGCTGTTAAACCGCAATAAAATCGAATTCTATCTTCGATATGTGACAATGGATGAAACATGACTTCACGTTTACACCCCAGAATCCAAAAGACAGTCAACTGAGGCCTATTTTGACTAAAAAGAAAAATCGAATTGGGTGTATAACTTAAAAACCGGAATTTTTTAGCGAAATTTGATGCTTTATTGTGGAAAAATGTTACAATATATTTTATTCAAAGTATTGTCCATTGGAAGCTACAACATTTCCCCATCTTTCAGGCAATTTATGAATTCCATCCCAAAAAAATTGCGCCGGCTTGGCGGCCAAAAATGAATCGAGCCAATTTTCGATATCTTGAACTTAAGTGAACCGTATTCCTGATAGGGCATTCTGCATTGATCGGAACAAATGATAGTCTGATGGTGCAAGGTCTGGGCTATAAGGCGGGTGAGGCAAAATTTGTATAGATTTCCCATCCGTTGTTTTCCAGGTAATTTTTGACTGGGGCAGCAATATGTGGCCGAGCGTTATCGTGGTGGAAAATGATTGACTCGTGTCTGGTCGCATACGTTGGCCACTCTGCCTGGATTTTCTGCTTCAATCGGATCAATAGTTGACGATAGAGTTGAGCATTAATGGTTTGGCCACCTGGCAACAGCTCATAATGGATCACACCTAGCTGGTCCTGACCAGGACGTTCTTTGTCTTCGACATCAAAATCACCACTTTTAAACCGTCGAAACCACTCACGACAGCTTGATTCAGCTGGAGCATAGTCCCCATAAACTTCTACAAGCAAACTATGACTTTCCGCAGCAGTTTTCTTTGCAAAAAAATGACCCAACAGAACCTCCCGCAAATGCTGTCTTTTTCTCCAATTTTCGAAGTTATTCATCGTGAAAAATAATAATGATGCACACAAGATAAAATTCTTTTGTTGACTGATTTTGACAGCTGTCAAATGTACCTTCAAAATGACATATACATAAAGTTCGAGCTTTCACGATATTTGTTAGTACGGACATCCACCGTCAAATTCCGGTTTTTAAGTTGTACACCCAATAATATAAAAGTGGCATCGAAAAGTTGGAAAATCGCCCTCGAAGGCAACTATGTTCAATAATAAATTCGAGTTTGGTGAAAATTTTGTTTTTTTCTTACTTATCCTACGGACTTATTGAATGACCTGTTACATATGTATCTGAAGATCAACTTGTTAAGTGGAGTAATTTTAAATTTTAGCCGCTAGATAGCATAAAAAATCTTTTTTTTCAAACCTCCACCTTTACCCAACTCTACTATTGCCAAACTTTAACCTCAATTATCTCAAAATTCTCATTTTTGTATGACAAAATTTAAAACGCCACAACTCCGTCAATATAAGACATTTTTTAGCGATTTTTTCTGCGTTCTCTTCAAAATTTTAACTTTTATACAATGGTATCAAACCTTGAAAGCATTTAATTTTACTTTAATCAAACCGATACTAAACTGCTTTATCATATGCAGCGCTTGAAATAATTATTAGGTGGTGGCGATAATTGGCACTTTCTGGAAGGTTCCAGCGTCAGCTGAATAGCAAATATTTATTTATTGCCCATTGTAATAAAGCTTATGAACTAAAGCATTATAACTTAAAAGTAAGAATAACTCTTATATGAAGTCATTTAATTTGGACAATATGTATAATAATGTACCTTTGATTTTATTAAAAAAGTGTACAGGTATTTTTATTTTATTTTTATGGGTCTTAAGAATATTTTTAACTTTTTTTAGGTCATTTTAAGATGTTTCTAAGGCCATCAAAATCCAAGCCCTGCATTTGAGTAATTCAACATTATTAGGTACGAAAGAATTATAACAAAAAATTAAACTTTCACTATCAACAATGACAGACAAAGGTTGAATAAGTAATTAATCATCATAAAATAATCTTAAGAGGAGTAATATATTGTATAAAAAATATTTTTTTTGATTGAAAATATGTACAATTATGGTAAATTAAGCATAATAAATTTTGGTGCAACAACTTAAATAAGAATAAAATATTAACAATTTTATGACAATATTTTTTTCTGTTAATGTTCTATTAGTGTTAGTCATGAAGAATGTAATTTGATAATTTGAAGAATAATTGTTGTTTTATCAAATGATGTTGAAAGTGTTTTTAATTGTTATTACTCTTCCATTATTAAAAAAAAAAAAAAATCAGACAAAACAAATGAATCACTTAGAATATAACTATCTAAATATAAGTGTGCAATAAAAAATGTTTTAAACATCTCTATTGAAGAATCTCCTGCTGTTATATTTACGACCCTAACTTTTCAAATTTACACGGACACGAAAATTTTGCAATCTTTTTTATTGCAAACATTCCAAAAGAGGGTAAGTTTATATGTTTAATATGAAATAAAAATTTCTTCGCGATATGCAAAGTTGTACATAGACCACGGTGTGCCTTAACCCGTTCTAAATCGGACGTCGTAGCACATCAAATTTTTTTCCAGATTCTGTTTACTTATCGTTCAAATGATGTATAAAAAAATTTTCACTCGTGACTCCTCGACTAAATTTTGAGATAATCGCTTTTCCAATTGGGGCATTCTCCCATACAAAAAGAAAAAAAAATTTTTTTAACTACATTAAACAAAAATTAAATTAATCACAATCGATGTGCTTTGCGATGTTAAACGCGAATCCAACCTCAAAATTTCTCTATCGTGTATAGTTTATGAGATATTGTAACCTAAAGACAAAAAAAAGATTAGGGCTTTCAAGAATCTAAGCCACATTTGACGAATAAATGATATGTTACATAGTTATATAGCTTCAAAAAATGGCAAAAAACGACTTTTTTTTGGTCTTTAGGTTACAATATCTCATAAACTATACACGATAGAGCAATTCTGAGGTTGGATTCGCGTTAAGCATCGCAAAACACATCGATTGTGATTATTTAAATTTTTGTTTAATGTAGTTAAAAAAAAAATTTTTTTCTTTTTGTATGGGAGAATGCCCCAATTGGAAAAGCGATTATCTCAAAATTTAGTCGAGGAGTCACGAGTGAAGATTTTTTTATACATCATTTGAACGATAAGTAAACAGAATCTGGAAAAAAATTTGATGTGCTACGACGTCCGATTTAGAACGGGTTAAGGCACACCGTGATACATAGATAAATATTTCAAGAAATTTGGGCCAGCCATTTTCGTTAATGAAGTTGTGCCAAATTGTGCTAGAGCTGTTTTGTGCAGTGCCGCAAATTTTAAAATAAATATTTCCAAGAACAAGAATTTTACAAGCAAAAGAACTTTTCAGATCAGATCAGGTCCAACCAGTTTTAATTTTTTGGCCAAACTTTCCTTAGATTCATAAAGAGTTGTGCCTGGTTGTGTCATAAAGTCATAAATATGTCCAATAATATGTAAAAGTACCCATTTCCTGAAGTTCGAGCTAGAACATGTAACTCTAACCAAAATTACACTACTCTACAAATGTCTAAAAAATTTTTTCCCCAGGGAATGCCATTATTCATTTTATATGTAAAATGGGCTGCTGCTTCCGAAAATCGCATTATTTTTTTTTTATTTTGTGTCGTTTTCGAGATATCGGTCATTTTCGGTTTTCGGACCAAAAAAAAATATAGTTCCATTTAAATACAAATATCTCAAGAACTAATGTTTGTATTTAAACGTTTTATATGTCATATTAAAGGTAATTAAATTACCTACAAATAATATTCGCATCACTTTTTGGTTGGTTTGTTAGTTTCGGCGAAATAAATTGATTTCTAAAAAAAACATTTTTTTTTTTTCGAAAAAATTAACAAAAAATCAAAATCAACTGCAGATTTATACAATAAGAAATAACTTTTTTATAATTTTTTTTTTTGTATCATAGACTATATATTTGTGAAGAATATAAGATACCACTTAAAAAAATCGATGGAAAAATGCAAAAGATGTATACAATTCATTGAAAAGTTACCAAAATGCGTTTTTCCCTATTTTTTTCGTTTTTTTGTTCGATAATTAAAACTTTTTGTAAAACACATGAGAAAATCCAAAAAATTCTTAAAGTAGGCGTTAAAAAAAAATACCCATGTCTCGTCGTTTTTCTCCAGCACGTCAGATTTTTTTTTAATCGATTTTTTTAAGTTTTTTAATCCACTTTACATGAAAAATACAAAAATACCGCATTCTTGTGTTAAATCGATGAATTTAACTATATGATCCTTACATTTGAGGTGTATTATGCGTTCAGTAAACTTATGCAGGATATTACGAGGAATATTTTTGTAGACAATTTTAACCCTCTAAAACCCCCACATGTGGGTCATTTTGACCTAAATGTGGGGGATGTAAGGATGTAATATTCTGGCACAATTCAGCACAAATTAGTTTCTTTTGAAAATTCAAAAATGGCTGCGTCGACTGGTACATACTTGTGATGGGTACTTTTACAAAAAGAAATATTTGTTATTGGACATACACTGACGAGCAAAACTTAATGCATGTTTGAAACTGGTCTATTAATATGCTCATAAAACCGTTAACACCGAAGTTAATGGTTTGAATTTTTCAGGGTTTATTTTCTATTTATTGACATACTAGATGATATTAATTTGAGTTTGGAAATTTATCACGGAAATTTTTTTTTTTTAATAAAAAACCTCACAAAACTCGATTTTTTCGAACATAAGATTTTGTTAAAAATTATACTTGTTATTAAATATTTTGAGTTTAGCCAGGACGACGCTGATTTTTTTACAAGTTTGAGGTAGATTGGAGTATTTCTAGCCAATATATCAATAATTCGTCCATTTTGTCCATTTAGCACAAATCTCAGCCAGAATTGGACAAAACTAACTTAAGGGTTTGTAGTCTACCGTTAACCATTTTTTTGGTAGTGACCCAGATTTTTTGACTTAGTTGGAACTAATAGATTGCGTACAATATTTTAATATCAAAAGACAATGTAAAGATGACCACTTGGTTATGATTGTAATGGTTTATTTATGATTTTCAGCATGATGGAGATGGGTTATTCTGTAGTGAGGCGTTCCCACGTGAACGATATTAAAAAATGTTGTTCCAGAATGTCGCAAAAGTCTTTCTCCTTTTGAATCATAAAAGTAACATGTCATAATATGATCAGCTTAATAGTACCTATTCATATTATTTTGCAGTTTTAAGAATTCTGCTGAAAATCTGAAACAACCCACTACAATCATAACCAACCAAATGATCTTCTCAACAATGTTTTTTGAAATTGAAATATTCTACACAATCTACTAGTTCCAACCAAACAAAAAAAGATAGACTTCGAAAAAATCGAGTTTTGTGAAATTTTTTATGAAAAAAGATGTTGCATGATAAATATCCACACTCAAATTAATACCATCTGATAGCTCAATAAATATTGCCAAACTTCAACTTCAGAATTTTATCTTTTATCCAATGGTATAAAAAATTCAAATATGTATGACCTCTGGCAAGATAAGGTCATTTTTATTAACTCAGTTCCCCTTTGTTTATATATTTTTTTTTTTTTTATATGGTGCTGTTGAGAAACCTCGTCAAGCTAAAATTTGCAAATAAATTTACCACCTCCCTCCATATGAGATAATAATGCGAAGTGAATATATACAAAGCTTGACGCTTGCCTAAACACCCTCCACTATTGAAGCTTTACGGGGCTTATGAACAGTCACTATGTTACTAGCTATTGCCCGGTTCACGTTGCTTTACCGTATTAATTCTCATACATGAGCCTAAGGGCCTAGGGACATAACTATAAACACTTACATTTATATTTTCAGCTTACTTAGACTTATAGCAGTCTATTTTTAAAATATTATAAAGAGCACTATCTATCTAGCCATCAATTTTTATTCAAAATCAGTCAAATAAAAACAAGCACCTTATATCATTTAAAAAAATATAATTAAAAATTAAGTGGTCTGAAAATAGCTCCAGCCAAATAAAATCTACTTATGTATGTATGTATATGGGGCGTTCTGTATTAACTTAATACCACCTACTTTAACTTATTTTACAAAGTTGTACTTCAGTTAAAATTTAAGAAACTATGTATATTCACATCATTAAATTGAATGGCATATTCCGGAATTAAATATATGGCGGTTCAAGAAGGTGCAACTCAAAATAAAATCTGTTTTTTTGATAAAGAAGGCCTCTTATACGAGTACACACAAAATGATAGTAGGTGGTCATTTTTATTTGACTAATTTAGAATGAAAATAACTGATGAGCAAAATTAGTCTTGGCCTTGATTCATGGTCTTGGTCTTGATAATTTTCGACCAAGACGCTGATGTCATTTCGAAGCCATACCATACCATAGCAGTCTTGTTCTTAGTCACGATGATCATCAAGACCAAGACTGCTTTTCGGTCTTGGAAATTTATAGTTTATATGTGTGTCATGCCTCTTTTGAGCATAAAATCATCTCTCAAAACAAAATTTGGCACCTTAAAACCCAACTCCTTTGAAAATACAAGGTTTGGAATTTTTTGATACATAACAATTTTTAGAAATTTTTTCAAGACCAAGAATTGATGACCGATATCAAGACCAAGACTTAATATCAAAACCAAGACCAAGACTCAATGTCCAAGATCAAGACCAAGACTCCTATGGTATTGATCTTGGTTTGCTCATCACTAATGAAAATTGATAGCTTGACAGATATTGCTCTTTATAGAATCATACTACTATTGTATATAAAATACAACGTCTTTCTGTCTGCCTGTCCACCTGTCTGTGTCTCCATAACTCGAGAACCATTTTGCACGACAAGGTTTAAGGATATATTTTATTTCGAAATACCCTCGGCTTCGTCCGAGTTCTTGGAAAATTCAAATATCAGTTATCCGATACGCATATTTTTTGCTTTCAAAGACATGCTATCAGGCAAGATTCGAGGACAAACTCTAGTTTGAAATACCCTCGGCGTCTCCCGGAAAATTAAAAAATTCTGACACCGGGACAAGCATCAAATAAATTGTCAAACATTTTTATACAGAGTTCACTAAAGCAATAGTCACTTAAAAATACTTCGTCTTTAAGTGTAGATCATGAATTTCAAATGAAATCGGTGTTTGCTTGAGGAAGATTGTTCCATACATTAGCATACACATATGTATATTTATATCAATAGGTATACATTTAAGTACTTAAATGATCGGTACTAGATCATTAGCTTCACGTAAACTGATAATACAGTGCGTCACTATGGCTTCTTCATTAAAGACGTCATATTCAATTTCGTTATAGAGTTGAGACATCAAGATGGAGATTATATTATCGGATACATGTGTTTGGTTAAAATTTATAAATTGGAAAAACACAAGGAATAATTTCGAAAATTATAAAAAAAATGAATAAGATAGTAGAAAAGTAATTAAATAAAACATCAAATAATATCATATACTCCAAATAATTTAATAATAATTCTTATACCTTTTCAGTACTAGAGAAAAATGATGCACTTTTCCATTTATTATACCCTATCACAAATCTAATAAGACAAACAAAACCCAAACCATAAGAAACGTATCAACAAAACACAAATAACCTACTGAGTATTAGACAAAAAGTTCAAGAAACATTGAAACGAGGTAAATTGCAGCCGACCAAACTTATTTTTACGAGGTAATAAATTGCTAAATTGTTAATATGATATACAAGTTCGACAAAACAAAATAGCACTTTGATAAGTAAGTAGCAAACATTTTAAAGCGGGCAAAGTTCCATCAATCAGCTTCAATAACTTTTAAATATATTCATATCAATAACCGTAAAATAACTACATATAAAAAAGTACTGAAAAAAAAGTCAACAAAAATATGGTTTCTTTTCAAACTGATAATGAAATGTAGATCAATAACGGAAGATAATCGACCTTCTTTTTTTTCGATGGCTGCTATGGGCATGAGATGCAGATTTTTTGGACATGTGTAATGAAAACTTTTTGCAGGTCTTGACAAATTCTTTACGGAGTCTGTACGTGAAGAAAACGGTATATGGGCATTTCTCAGAAACTTTTAACCCACAGTTGTCGTCAAGTTTTGATGTCAAACGCGTAAGGTGCATGGTATTAATTCAAATAGTAATGATTTACACATATTGTTCAAACATTACCAAGTATGTGGATTAAATGTTTTTGTAGAAATTCACGCCAATTTTGAGCTCGACGTGCTACCATGTAGGGGAACTGATGCTATTGTGGTATAGCTAATGTTAAGGTGGAATTTGAAAGAAAACCGTTAGATCAATTTCAGCAAAATTTTTTTATGCTAATCATTAAAGTATTGGCTACAGAATATATTTCAATAAAATGTCTGCAATTTCATAAAAAAAAGTTATTGAGCAAAATCTGAAAAAAGTCTAAAAAGCTGTTTTCAAAAAGTTTGGAGGTAATGTGGTATATATGGTGGCACAATGTGGTATATATACTGATCAGTGCTTGTAAAGTGAGCTATATATATATATATGTGGTACATATAAGTAGGGTAATGTAGTATATCTAACCATACAACCAAAATAAAGTTTGAAAGAAATGAAATAAGTTCATAATAACATTTTCATTGGTTCCCAAACTCATAGTTTTTATAAAAAAATAAACAGCAATCAAATAATGTTAAGAATAACAGGAAATATTCATACACCACATTAGCGAATCCCGACTATACCACACTGGCCAATCTTTAGAAATTACAAAATTCTAAATATAAAATGGGAAACTTTGTGAATTTACACAGTTAAGCACTTGTTTTGCAATAATTTACACTTACCTTTATTAAACATAAATAAAACTTCACCAAAAAGCAACCTTTTCCTAACAAAATTTTTTTGCAAAAAATCCGGAAAAAAAAAACCAACTGACACCGGAAAAATTTTGTTTGGTGCATGACAGCAACACATCCCTGGTTTTTCATGTTTTCTGATAGGATAAAAGCAGTAACGTTCGCAGGTTCCTTCCCAATTCGGAGATATGCGACCATACCACATTGAAAAACTATACCACAATAGCATCAGTTCCCCTATAGATCGTAATCGTACAGATCGTAAGTAAAAGGTTCCTGAGAATTGCCCATATGTAAACAAGCCAAAATTCGAGCAGAAATTCGAGCAGTACCGGAAAATGCTACAGAAAGAATACCAAATTTGGTGAAAATGAAAAACTGTTCAAGTCTGATTTTTTCGTTTTATGCAGGAAATCACTTTGATCGTTAAATTTAATTCTGAAATTATTATGTGACCTCCAGTAAAAGTTATTACTTCCATAGAGTCCCCCTGTCATGTAAGGAACGAATGTTTATTACCACAATTAAATAGTTATTGCCGAAAATAAAATTAAAGCAGTTTTTCCAACCGAAATAACTAGACATCGCATAATCTATTTTCAAAAAGAAAAGCTATTTTTCCAATATAAGCATAAATTTGAATTTTGTCATACAAGCGCATACGTAGGGCACTACTTACATTTCGGGAATAGCAAATAATAACAAACATTTTTAATTGAAAATGATTTTTTTGTTTTTCAAAATATTCCCCTTGATGATCAATACACTTTTGCATTCGTTCAAACCATTTGTCATAGCAGTTTTCCCATTCCTCTTGAAACACCTCCAAAACATGGTTTTTGAATGCTTCAACTGCTTCTTCGGCGCTCGTAAATCGTTGACCACGCAGTTTACCTTTGATGTCCGGAAACAAGAAGTCATTGGGTGCCAAAACAGGACTGTATTCACGAGATGTGTGAGAGCTCGCATTGTCATAATGGAGAACGATTCGTCTTCGGGGGTTGGTTTTACGAATTTCTCCGAAAACTTCCGGCAAACAAATGGTCGTGTACCACTCAGAATTGATCGTCCTACGTTGCTCAAGCGGAACAGTGGCCACATGACCCATTCGGCCGAAGAAACAGGCGACCATTTGCTTCGCTGTGCTTCTTCCACGAACAACTTTTGTTGGACTTAGCTCGTCTTGGAATACCCAGGCGGTCGATTGCTGTTTTGTTTCCGGCTCATACGCATATATCCATGATTCGTCGCCTGTCACAAACGATGCGAGCCTTTTTTGAGTGATTGATAAATGATGGGGTTTCCAACGAGAACAAACGTTTTTTACAACTAAGTGTTCATGCAAAATCGAATGTATTGGAGTGGAACTAATGTGCAAGGATGCTTCTATCTCACAATATGCCACATGACGATATTTCATCATCAGTTCATGCACTGCATCGATGTTTTGTGGCACAACAACCGATTTTGGACGATCTTCACGGAATTCGTCGGCGACCGAACTACGAACACGATTGAATTCACTATACCAGCCATGTACTGTGGTTTTTGATGGTGCTTTATCGCTATACAAAGACTTGAGTTCATCGACACATTCTCGTTGAGATAATCCACGTCGAAAGTTGTGAAAAATAATCCAACGAAAACCTTTTCTTGTAATTTCCATTTTTTGGCCAAATTGATTTTCTTACGTGTAACTCTCTGTAAACAAAACAAATAGCACTTGTATATCAAAACGTTGTGAGTACGTTTATGCTAAAAAATGCCAAACATTATTATGGTGTTGCCAGATTTTAGCTATTGGCATTAGTGTTGCCAGTTTCCGAAATATAAGTAGTGCCCCTCGTTAGACGTTATTCGAAACCATTTATAATTAATATTACAAATAGCTATGTGTTGGAAAAAGCGCTTATGTCAATATAAGCTTTTTTGCCGTTTCCATTTCTGAGTATTCAACTCTATAAATTTAAAAATGAAAAATTTTTAAAATTGAGGAATTAATCCCGGGATTTTTGGGACTTCCAAATGTCTGGGACTGAAACCCCTAATGATAGTTAAACATAAGTTATCACAAAAGTATTCAACGCCACACAGTGGTCTAGATTGCTGTTCTAGCTGATCTTAACTCTTTCCTTGTTACTTTTTATAAAAAAAAATATCAGCTTTTATGTTTTGGGGGTCGCTTACCCTAAATCTGGATAAGATTTTTTTAAATTCATAATGGCGGATCCAAAATGGCGGACAATTTTCTTAAAACATTATTTTATCACGACAAAATTGTAGCTAGGTGGGTTTTTGAGCTCACTGATTCCAAATTATGGATAAAATTTTTCGAAAACAAAATGGCGGACAGTTTTGAACTATATGGAAATGATCTGATCACTCCAATTTTCAGCTAAGAGCTAGATGATACCGATTGTATTTCAGATATAAAATATTATTGTCGTATATCAAATATTCCCAAAGTTATGGCGATTTAAAATTTCGGGCCGTATGGAAGGTGGGCGTGTTCTTGATCCGATCACTCCCATTTTCAAAAACTAACTATATGCTAATAATTATTTCTTAGATATCAAATATTATTGTTGTACTTAAAATATTCACGAAGTTATAGCGATTTCAAATTGGTTATATTTGAGGTGGGGTGTCCTTGACCCGATTACGTCCATTTTCACGAGGTGACTTAATGCTGTCAACACTATCTCAGATATTTAATATTATTTTTTACTTCGGATATTTACGAAGTCATAGCGATTTCAAATTTTTGGTTACATGGGAGGTGCGCGTGTCCTTGACCTAACCACTCTTATTTTCAACAAATAAATAGATGCTACAAATAATATTTCAGATATCCAATATTATTGCTTAGTTTTACAAAACTGGAGCGTTGCAAGAATACAGAAAAGTCGCTGAAGAAAAACTTATCGTAGTCCAAAAAGCGGTGTGAAGGAGGTGGCAAATAAATGCACAGCACCTTTAGAAAACCTCATATTACACACTTAAATGATCACTGAGGCTGATTTTAGTAAAAACAAGGTATACTTAGTAGAGAATTTTTAAACCCCCACAGTCGCTATTATATCTGCGACTAACTTGTACTACTTGGATTTAGCTATTGGGTAAGAAAGTTGTTTAGGTGTCGCTTCCTTTAATTCTAAGTAGTTAGTCTGATAGATATCTAAGTATATTTAAAGCTTTGTTAATATATGCAACTAATTTCTTATTCAATACTGTTGACCAAATAAAGAACAGTAATGATTCTAAGCTTTCATAATTTGAAATAATTGGAATCATTCAAATTCCAAAAAAAAAATTGCAACCATACAAAAAATAAATTATTATTTTTTTAACATTAACAGTAACATAACATTAGTGTGTGTAGTAAAAAATAATGTATATTATACTGCAGACTTGCAAAAATGATTCAATCTGTTTTACCTAATTTCGTTGAAATGGTCAATTAACTCAAATAATAACTTTAGTGCATTTTATAATTTATAGTTTTTTTTTTTTTTCAAATCACGTTTAGTTTATTATCAACATTGCTGAAAATATTTCGACACTGTTATGCAATTACGTGTCAACCGAGAAATCCAATTTTCGATAACTCTGGCACATAGATTAGGTTGAATTTGAGTGATGTTACGGGTTATGTTGTCTTTGAGGCATTAACCTCCGACATAAGGAAACCCCACAAGAAAATTCTATTAAGGTCAAATAACACGATCTCCAGTACCAGTACCTACACAACGTAAGCCGTAGTATTTATGGTCAAAAGCAATTTCAAATGAAATTGTTTATCCATGCATATTATGCAGGATACTTTCCAAAGACCTTTAAATTATAATGTTTATAAACAAATGTTAATGAAAAAAAGATTTAAAAATGATGATTAATTGATTTTTAAAGGTACACGAGAGTTTTTTTGCTTAAAATTTTTTACCTTATTTACATAAACACTTCACTTAACAATTCAATTAAAACAAGTTCCACTTCCTTTCACATTTCATTCGAAAATTTATTAAAATTCTCACGAACTTATTTATTGCTACTTTCGTCGTTTATATAGTCGTATATCTTGAGGTTCAATAAATGTAATATTTTATTGACGCCGTTAATTAAAATAATTGAAAGTGAATTAACCCTTTACTTCCAACTTAAATTATATGAAAAAGAGAAATTCTAAATAATTTGAAAATGAAAATTTATTAAAAACTTTACATACTCTATAAATTAAGAGGATTTTAAATTCCAGTAATCTGGGAAGAGTTACGCACCTGCGCTGGGCTTGATTGCTTGACATTCTTCAAATTGTATACATATATGTAAATTAGACCGGGTCGAAATTGAGATTCATCCTGAAACCGACTCAAAAGTAAGAGGGACTCTTAGAAAACGATATATGCATCATTTTTATACCCTACACCCAGGGTATATTCACTTTGTCATTCCGTTTGTAACGCAGAGAAGGAAAACTGAGCAAGATAATTCAATGAAATTTAGTACACTGACACGCCTACCGCCCATACAAAAAATATATTCAAAATGAAACTTAAGGAGTATTTTTCGCGACAATGCAACCAAAATATACATAAATACTACGAATTGTAAGCGTAAGCTCTGAAAAAAACAGAGAAAACTCGAACAAGAGGGCGTGGCACCTCCGATATAAGCAAAAGCTTCAAAACGCTATACTGAAAGCGTTTTTTGAGATATTCGAACCAAATTTGACTCAGACACTAAGAATTATAAATGAAAGCTTTCAACAAAAATTGGGTGAAATCGGACAAGGGGCGTGGCACCTCCCATACAAGCAAAAGTTTCAAAATGCTATACTGAAAGAGTTTTTTGAGATAACCCAACTAAATTTCACTCAGACACTAAAAACTATAAATTCAAGCTCTGAACAAAAACTGGGTGAAATCCGACAAGAGGGCGTGGCACCTCCCTTACAAGCAAAATTTTCAAAATACTGCAGTGTAGGGTATTTAATTTTTGGCCAGGCCAAAAGTTACACCCTTACTAGTTTTTTTGTTTTTGGGTATAGATAATATTCTGTTCCAAAAATAAATTTTTCTACGTTTTTCAATAACGAGGTAGGAAAAACAATTTTTTACTCAAAAGCAGGAGAACTTAAAAAAGTAGTAATTCATCAAAACTTGGTCAAAAATTATAAAATAAAAAAAAATTCCAAAAATCCTGAAAAAAATGTACACCAATTCTCTGAAGGATTCTAAGCATTTTACGTCATATAAAATTTTTTCGTAGATGGCTTGGTTTTAAGTAAACCTAAAATTTTGCTGACAAAATTGAGCTTAACTGCTGAAAACTCAATTTGATAAATTTTTTGAAAAAATTAAAAAAAAATTGCAAAAATTCTGAAAAAAACCACACGTATTTTTTGGACAATTCTAAGCATTTTTTGTCATATACACTTTTTTCGTAAGTTCCCTTGTTTTTGAGTAAAAAATCGTTTTTCCGACCTAGTTTTGGAAAACGTAAAAAATCGATTTTTGGAACCGAATATTATCTATAACCCAAAAACAAAAAAAATTAAACGTCAAAATTTTTTGTAAGAACATAATCTTTATTTCTAAAGCATCCTTGGGTATCCATTTTCGAATGAAAAAAAGTTATGACCAAAAAATATGTTTTTTTAGCCAAAATATTCCTTCAGTACAATAAAAAGTGCTCCATTGGTTTTTTTCAGAATGAAAAAAAAAAAATGATGCAGATATCGTTTTTAAGAGTCCCTCTATCTTTTGAGTTGGTTTCGGGATGATTTTATTTTGCTTCACACAAAATCGACCCGGTCTAATGTACATACATTAGAGTGGTCCAAATTTTATATGGAAAATCCAAAAGTTTTAAAATGTCAAGGTGCGCGCGACTTTTCTGAACCCTTGGATATTGCTGATTTCAAAAAGTGCTTTCGAACCAAAAAAAAAATATCTCAAAAACCATACGAGATAAAGCGAATTCAATGCCAGATTCTGCTCCAGCTTACCAAAAAATCTAAAAATATTCATATTTTTTTTAATTTTTATAAAATGTGTAATTTCAACACCTCTAGCGGGTTATTTCTGTCGTTATTTTCGATTTTGAAGCAACGAAAAACATAAAAATCTTCACAAATTTCAAATGTTTACATCAAGAAAAAATTACAATTATAGGATAAGCCAACATTTTCTTTTATTGCGATATTCGGGTTCAACGCCCCAAAATCCATGGGATCTGGGGGATGTACCCTATGGATCTTGACTGTTTTTTTTTCGGTGCCTGTGTTATTGCATCATGGCACTATAGGTCAAAAAGCACATTTTTCCGGCCAAAAATTCTAACGTCCATATTATCATGGTGACCAACTGCTTATGTAGTTTTTATGTTGACTCTAGACTTAATGAACAATGCTGAAAAAATCTTAACCCTTGTAATACCGGGTCAAAAATGGTACGTAATAAATTTTCTAAATAAATAACACATACCAGCAAGGTTTTGTTTCCAACCATTTCTGGAGTAACTTCATGCGTAAAATCTGAACCCGAGGTCAGAATTGACCCACCCCTTCAGGATTTGGAGATATTTGAGGCTAAATACACGAACGGCTGCTTTGGCTATTTTTGAGGTTAGATGCAGACTGCACGAAATTTTCATTATTTTTTTTTAACAAATTTATCCCGTAGTTCTATTCTGTTTCTTTCAAAATTAGCTCTTAAAGATGACATACAATACTTTCTTTAAAAGTTATGGCCGATTTAAGATGACGTACTTGAAATCACATTAAATGGGTAAAACTACTTTGGATTTTATGATGTCATCTTAAATCTGCCATAACTTTTGAAGAAAGTATCGTATGACACTTTTTAAGAACTCGTTTTGAAGGTAAAAAGTGGAACTCAGTAATGAATTATGCAGAAGAAAAAAGTAAAAAAAATGTCTACAACTAACCTCAACATTAACAAAAGTACTATTTTTCCACAGAAAACTACTTAAAATATATTTAAATGTTTTCAACTATATTTTATTACCATTGCATTACCAGCATCAGTTTTATCCATTTTTATTTTAGCAAAAAATAAATTGTTTCTGAATTATTGGTTTCACACGTGTTGTCGGATTCTGACTCAGATTCAATAGTATAGTTAACATTTTGCACACACAATAGTTTTAAAACGGCTAGTTGAATGCAATGAACGAAACAAAGTTGTTGCTCTGCAAAAATTATTCCTCCAAACTTTTTATTACAGAAGCTCCATCTGTGGTTATACAAACAATGTGTTTTTGTTATGAAACACAATGCTCATTTATCTTTTGTTCGATCAAATCCATACATTTCTCTACAGTAAGAGATCTAAGCATGCACACGACATAAGCCAATATTCGAAATCTTTTTGGCCGAATGGATATTTATGTTCAAAGCACGTCGATTTCGGACAGAAGTCCACTTGGCAAACGTGAGACTAAATCTTTGACCTTGGAGTAAGAGGGATGAAATTTATTTATTCAATCGAGACCGAATATTTTTACTATAGTTTAATATTAAGTTTTTAATAGAGTGTGCTGAATCGGGAATGTTGTCGAATCCCTTACTATAAGCCCTTTTTGATCTCTATAGAAGTAGAAGTAGAAATTACAACAGTTCGTTAATTTTTTGCCGGTTTTAACCGTGCAAAACTATCTTTTCTTTTTAAAACGGAGTTAATTTTTAATTTTTTATTAAAAAATAAAAAAAAAACTTCATTACAGAAATACCGGTATTTGGCATATTTTAATACTGGATTTTCGGTATCGATTTTTGGACCAGAATCCCTTTATACCGGTATCGGTAATACCGGCATTGCATTCCCTAATGTTATTGCATCATGGTAAGAAGTTAATGTATGTATGTATGTATTCTCCTTTAACTCCTAGGAGGAGCATAGGGCCAAAAAAGAAGTTAATACTATGAACTAAATAATTTTAAAATTTGTCGATGCAAAATAGTAGAATGGAATACCATAAAGACCATACGGATACACTGGCCGAAAAATGCGCGACGTGCCCACTTTCCCAATAAAGGCTGCGCGCATACTTCAATAATTTTAACGAAACCGGTTGCCACCAGATTATTCTTAACTTTCGAGAACAAAACTATTTATTTTCGAAAATATTTAACTATGGTTGCTTTTGCTAAAATGTTTTAATGTGAATTATATGTAAATGTTTTATGTTTATTTGCACTTGCCTTTTTGTCTTAAATAAGTTGGGTTTTTTTAAACACAATTTGTTTTTCGCGTAAACATTTCTGTAAAGCTTATGCTGTATCGAATATAATTCAGTCACTATGTACATACGTTTATTTATTATTCATTCTTAATTTTTTATTTTTTTCAATATTTATTTTTGTTTGTTATATTTAGGCACGAGTAGGTACATATGTCGCTCATACTTAGGAACGTACATGTTTTCAGTTTTGTTTGTTTAAAAAAAAAAAATACAAATATTTAAAAATAGCACATTATACGCAAATCGTAAGAAATTGTTGTCCTTATTTTTTACGCGAACTTATTTTCATTAAGAATTATAATAGCAATTTGTTTTTTTTTAATCTCCAATAAAAACTCGTCTTACATCTATTTTTTTTTTTCGATATCTTAATCTCAACGCGTTTCCGTAAAATATGATTTCTTGATCAAAGAATTGCGCTACTCTGTCTGCTTGGTGCTTGATTTAATTTGATTTTCTATTGCAGATTTTCTGAATAAATTGAAAAAATGAAATACAGGGTGGGCCAACTTGGACTGATTGATTTAAAATACATATATCTTTTGAAATTTAAATTTTTTTTATTTTTACCGATGTGTTGAAAATAACATAATTTAAATCATTGATTCAAAAGTTATTAACAATATAGTGATGCCGTGCAAGTCTTTTTTCAGTAGTAAAGAAAAACAAGGCATCTTATGAAAAAAGTGTATATGGCATAAAATGCTTAGAATTATCCGAAGGATACGTGTGAATTTTTTCAGAATTTTTTGAGACATTTTATAATTTTTCAAAAATTGGTCCAAAAAAAACATGATTTCGTTCGAAAAAATTCCAAAAAAAACTCACACGTATGCACGAGTATACCTTAGATGATTCTTACCATATGCCACATGCACTCTTTTCATAAGATGCGCTGTTTTTCTACACTATATTGTAAATAACTTTTGAACCAATATCGATTACACCATTTTTTTTTTTTTTTGTTCAGGGATACGTATATAGTTTCTACACATATGGAGAGTGCCTACATATTTTTTATAATTTCCTTAGAGGCGGAGAAGTTGCTTAATTTTTATGAACTTATTTGAAATAGGGATTTTCAATAATAAATAAAAAATTTTGTTCCCAAAAAAAAAAAACCCATTTTATTCCCTGGTCTATGCTAAATATCTTAGAAAAAAAATTTTTACAAAATCTTTACAAGTTGCTACTTAACATAATTTTTTCGAATGACTTTTTTACGTTTAATTTGTTAACTGGCGCACTTGAGGTATTTTTGCGCTATACCGCCTTTACGGGCTTTAAGTAAATTCAATATGGTGCTATTACGTTATTGGCTACAATTCCACACCGAACAATACATCTAACATAACGTAATTAACGCTAATACTATGTTTTTGAATTGTCTATACCCCAAACTCGTCAATTCTGCTTACTTACTTAAATGAAAATGTGCGTCATCGCTCAATACTAGGTATTTTCTTTTGTGGCAATAGATCGTTGGAAAGGATTTTTGCACTAAGTATGTCACAATTGTAATATTTCTTAAAATTTTTTATAATCTGCAAAAAAATATTATTAAAATACATAGTAAAACCGAGAAAGTTATAAATATTTTAAATCTGTCAATCTAAGTTGGCCCACCTTGTATAAGAGCTCTTTCAGTATTTTCGCTCATTTTGTACTGAACTGAAAATCTGTTGCTTGAGTTTTTGCTTGTTCTTTAATGCTATCTGAACTTAACCCATTCAGTACTTTAGCTTTTTCTTGTAAACATTTAAGGTTTTGAAAAGAAAATTTTTGTGAAATTTCGATCAAAGAATCCCGGCACCCTCAGGTGATTTGGCACCCCTTCCAATTCCAATACTTGCAGTTTTCATGCATTCAAATGTGAACACAGTTTAATTCAGCTGTGCAAGAGACTTCGTGGTGAGTAGCAATAATAACTTGTGTGAGGGATTTTAAAAAAAATTTTGGAAATGTAAACGACTGACTTTTGTTTTGCATATATTTTGAGCAGCAGCAGAGCAATGACTATTTGATACAGTCTTACGGTGCATTTATCAAAACAAACAATTGAATGTGATTTCGTTTTCGAATGAATACGAGCACGAGTGAAAGGGATATATGGCACCCCATTACTACGGATGATTTGGTTCTGGTGGCAATCCCCCCTTTGTTTGTTATATAATATTTGGGATTACAAATTTGAAGCGCTTGAACGTGCAGTCACTGCAGAATCGCAGAATTTTAATCAGCTAGGACCTTCAGTTCATTTTGAACATATTAATTTGAGGTTTTCCCATATATTTTAGAAAACCTTGTGAAAACTTTGAATACAAGAGTGTTAAGTGATATCTCGCCTGTACTAATGACTTCGAAAAAGCTGAGCAAAAGAAAATAAAAACTTTAAGCGGAAACAATACAGTAAGTTCGGGTAATGTGATATAGGCATTTTTGTTTTCTAAATAACACGTAGTTTTCAAAGCATAGCTACTACCACTTTATGTATTATGTTTTATTGATGTATTGTGTAGTATATTATGATTTTGGAGTTCTTAGCGTGGGAAAAAAGGCAAAAAAAATTTAAGAAATAAAATTGGCGGGTAATGTGATATACTATATCGCATAGACCAACAAATTACATTTTCGGCAAAAAGATCATCGTGTCATAAAGACACTTTAGTTGTGGAACTTTTACTTCAGGTAAGGAGTGATAAACATTACTAAAATCGCTTTTACAAAGCTTTAGCTCATTTTTCTTAAAAACTGTTACATTTATATAAAAATGTTGGAACAGCAAATTGTTAATAAGGAAAAACGTTTTAGATTTGGGCCAAAAGACCATCTTGCCAAACATTTTGCATTGCAAGTGGAACATCAAATATTTTCGGTGCCAGAAGTGCACTATATTACATTCCCCGAATTTTAGTTTTAAAACAATCAGGTTATTTTTGAAAAACACACTCCAGCAAATAAAAAATTCAATTGATTTATGGTTAGGTATATTCACCCACTAGCAGAATTTAATATTTCGGCTATGATATGAATTTTGGTTTAGGAAAGATCCTAACATAAAGCACACGCAAATAAAGTTTTTATTCACTGCTAAATCGATTTTACCACACTGAAGGCAGAATAAATTAAGCTGGGCGCTTAAAAACTTGCAGCACGTATCTTTTTCAGTTACTGTGGTGTCGACGAAAAAATCATTATCGAGAGTTGTTTATTTAAAAAGATATGCTGGTATATCACATTACCCGCCTATATCACATTACCCGAAGTTACTCTACCTACTAGTTATGTTTCTTCCGATAAAGGTGAAGAAAAAAGAATCTACGTTGGATTTGGAGAAGACTATGCACAAACCACTAAACCAGATGATTGGATCCAATGCGTAATGTGCCTTATGAGGTCACATGAAACATGTACATCTTATACGAAAACACGCAATAATTCTGGGAACAAAAATTTAGAAGCCACCTAGGGTACCAAATCACCCATGATATGGTGCCATAGTCTCGGGTGATTTGGCACTTTATAGCATATTTTTTTAAATGGAAAAAAAAAAAACATATTTGCAATAATTTTTCATTTAGTATAAGTACTGTATTTTGTTTTAAATTTATTAAAGAATAATTCCTGTTTAGTTTCATTAAAAGTGTGTTTTAATTTTGGTTTTATAGCAGTTCAACAAAAAAGGTGCCATATCTCCCAGGTTTACCCTAGACTATGTACGTATTTGTATAAAGCAAAAAAAAAATCGTCCGCACAAAAGTAATAAGAGAGGAGCACTCACTTTTGATTTTCCTGAAGGCAAGTAAAATTGGATAGAAGAAAAAATAATTTGAGCAAAAAAAATGTTTTTTTTTGGCAAAATGGACACTAAGAAGAATCAAAGGTGCTCCTCAGGATCGAAAAAAAAATTATGCAGATATTATTTTTAAAAGTCCTTCTAACTTTTGAGGTGGCATGGGAATGAATTTAAAGCTCAACCCAATCTAAAGTGTGCATGTATGGGGGATGTTCAGAATTACACGAGATCATCACGTATTAGCTTGGTATGACCTAAGTAAAAACTTTTGTTATTGTAAAATAATAATCTAACTCCAGGCTTCGTGTGAGAAAATTAATTAGGGGAGGGGGGGGCTAGTGTGGACAATTTTTATTTAATTACAAAATTATATATGTAAATATATCATTTTTGTAATAAAGTAATTTTTAGCGATTACTTATACCTCTTGCCTTCATAATTGCATCAATAGTTATGATTTTTTGTTTTCATAAATGCTTTATTAATGCATTTTAAAAAGAGCTTACATTTGTCCACACTAGCCCCTTATACGGGGCTAGTGTGGACAACCATTGATTTAACTGGGGGCTAATGTGGACACCATAAGAAACTTGATAATTCATACAAAAACGTTAAGAAAGAGTTCAGATACATGTTTATTCAAGAAAATAATGATGTAATACAAATAATAATACAAATAAAAAATTAACTGTTCTCCCATGTTGTATTTGGAGAAATTTATATCAAACTTCATATAACTTGCTGATCGAGATGTTCCCGGCAGTTGTTGTGCTTGTGGCAGCTTTGCCACTATTTGATTTCGGTGAATTTGGCTAGTATCCGGTAAATCGGGATACGTGAGTCTGTCGTTCTTTCTTTTTAGTATCGTACTTTCTTGGAACGGCTTTAGAAAATGGTCTGACGATTTATGGAGTCATTTCAGCTGCTGCGGACATGTCCACACTAGCCCCATTTCAGTTGTCCACACTAGCCCCTTCGTGTCTTTTTAAACAAAAATATTTTTTTTTTAATCTTACGGTAAAGTTCTTCAAAAATAATTTCAATGGTTTAAATAAACATTATTTTAAGTTGTATTATCTATTAACACTATAGCAGAAAAATAATTAGTTTAAAAGTATCACTGAAATTACGAATCAACAAAAAAATTACTTTTTGCTGCGTAAAACACGTTTGGTCACGTTATCATGGAAAGCTGAACTGTCAACAAATGAATTTTTTTTTTGGTGATGCAGAGTGCAAATACCGACTTGAAAAATATAAAACAGAAACAAAAAATTCAAAACGGCGCGAGAATTTGAATTTGTCCACACTAGCCCCCAGTCCACACTAGCCCCCCCCTCCCCTATAGAAGTCCCGCAGAGTAAAAACATGTATTTTTTGTCTTTTTTACGATTTATCGATCAATTTTTAATGAAAAAATGTTAAGACATGTGTTTTTTTTTTTGTGCATACTCTATAATTTCATCGCAAAAATTAAAAAAAAAAAAAACATTAAAATTTTGGCACAGTATCGCCATGATTAAGGCTCATATATTTGGCATCATAAGTTCTAAATGTCTTCTTATGGAGAAATATAAAAAAACGTAATTATGCTGAAAATAAACTATTAAAATCGAGAAATGCTGACATTTTTGAGGTTATATACCGGAAACACACAATTTTTCTGCCAAATACGTTGTTCATTTTGTAAATGTCCTCAAAATAAATCAAAATGCATAAGAGCAGAGTAATATAAACGACGTATTTAGTAAAAAAGAGCTGTTCAGCCTGTATATACCCCCAAGAATGTAATTTTTCGAGTATTCCGATTACGATTTAGTTTCGAATTTTGGAAAAATACTACCAAAAACTACCACTTTAACATTTTTAAGACTACATAATGGAACGAATAGAATTAAGTTCAAAAGTATCAATATAGGTACATCAATATCATTTGCTGTACAAATAAAACTAAATGATTCAATGTTAACTTAAAATAACAATATTTATTTATTTACACAATATGAGTACAAAAAGGTGTAAAATTCTTTTACGTTTATTTACTTCAAAAACTGTTCATTTTATTGTTTGCAAATATTTTCATTAGAAACACTTGAGAATCTTTGAAAATAATATTTGTGCATATTACAGAATGTAAGAACAAAATTGTTCTTTTGTAATGAATATAAATATCGGTCTTATATGTATGTAGTAAATGTAATACTCCCCATTATGATGGTTGGAAACAGTGTTGAGCATAATGAACTAAATTTTTAGTGGCTTTCGAAAATATTGCCATTAGATATAATACCAGCAAATTTTTTGGAAATAAAGCCAGAAAATCTCCATACAAAATGCTGACGTTATTTCCATTTTGTTTTCAAAATAAAGCCAAAAACTTTTCTTGCGTTTTTTCAAAAACATTATGGCGTAACATATTTTCAAAAGTTATGTGATTTACAAAAAGGAAATAAAGCCAGAAAATTTTTTTTTAAATACCCAGGATCAGTAACGGATCAGTAACGGATCCGTAGCGAAGATATGAACCGTTCGGCACACTGGGTAATGTCAGAAATTTTCTCAGATTCATCTTCTACCCTGAAAGTTACTTCAGAGATTACACTCAGCAGCCGTTGGCAAAATACAACCCATTATTTGTAAGTCTTTGTAATCGATTGATCATTTTAACTAAAAATGCTCCCGGGAATAACTCCATATGAAATAACGCCAGAAAATTGTTCTGCAAATAAAGCCAGAAAAGTCTCCATGCAAAACTCTGACGTTCAAAAACTTTTCTGGAGTTTTTATCAAAAAATTATTGCTTTGTTTCCGAAAGTTATGTGGTTGACAAAATTGAAATAATGCCATTGGAAGTAACGCCACGTGGAATTAGAGCTAGAAATTTTCTTTCGAAATAAATAAAAAATTAACTCGGACATATATTTTTGGCTTTTTTCCAAAACAAAATGGAAATAATTCTAACCTCAAATTCAGATTCTAAGCAGAAAGTTCCTTTAGAAATTGTTTTCAGCTGCCGTTGGCAAAATCATCGTTACCCTGTGCTATCGAAATTAGTCTTGGCTGAATGGTTAGTTAAATAAAACCATTCGTCGTTAGTTCGAAAGGAGCCGCCTGCCTTAATGTTTATTGGATAGTGGCGCAGTGATCGAGTGTGGCGCCGTGACTTTAGATCAAAATTAATTGCTTATAGTGTCAGTGCTAAGTACTAAGTACTAGTGTCAGTCCTAAATAAGTATTGTGACCACGTTTCTGTTAGATCTCCTTTTTCTTGTTTTTATACATGAAAATCTATCAACGACTTACAACTCAATTCTCAACGGATGACAGCAACAATTGTTACTGGTATTGGTTAAAAAAGCGTCGAATGTCTATGGAGTTGAGAGAAAAATCGGCAAATATGTACACTCTAAAATAACGTTTAAGCAAACAATTTCCATGAGATTTAAAAACCATCGAAATCCAAAGCTGTAATATTTCCCTCCTATTCTGTCTTTAAAGGGAGTGGGGCACAGTGGTCTAGAAGAAAGTGTTTTCCGGTCATAAGTCTGAAAATTTATGCGTCCAAAGTAATATATAATAATGTAATATAGTAAAATATCTGGTTAACATATTTCAAATACCAAAAAAAAATTTTTTATCTCCCAGTTTTCGCGTCTTAAATTAGATGAATTCGGAAAATGTAAATTTGTACCGAAAATCTCTTAAAAAATTGTTAAAGTTTAAATAAGTGTGTCTTTAAAACTAAACAGTTTTTCTCCTGAAACTTTCAGTAAGTATAACATGGTCGATTTTCTGAAAATTTTCATACTTAGATATTCGTTTTTTTTAACATAGAAAGCATATCCGGGCTGACCCCGACCTACCATCACCCAGTTATTTGGAGAGGGATGGGAGACCTGATCAGGCAATACGGATCTCCCATCGCCAGAGCTGGTTGTTTAATCGAAAGATTTGAAGGCGCAGTTTTACTTCCGGTATGAAGATTGATAGATTAAACGTTGGTTAACAGGAGGTTAACGAAGGAGTGATGGTGAAACAGAACTTGAGAGGCTATTAGCTAGACATTGTCTCATGTCTGGTCTCAAGCAGCCTGCTGCCTCCCAGTGGCAACCCCTGGTAATGGTGGTTGGCAATGGCACTGTTGACCGCAGTGCCCCTGTCGGCTACCAGCCAAAGCAGGAAGGCGGAAGGATGTGACTTTTGGAGAGATGATGGTTTTTCCTTTTAATCCCAATCGTCACGTTACACATATGGCAACGCTTTCTCATGACCCATAGTAAGTAGAGTCGTTCATGGTAAAGTGCCCATAGCAACCTTGTGTAGGACTACTTCTTCCTACAAAGTTTTTAGCTTTCTTAAAGAGAGGAATGCACCAAAAAGAATGTTTCCACAATCCATGACAAATCGACATGGGTGATAAGTCCCAGGCGGATCAGAATCATACTAACAGTAGCATATTGCTACGAAATCTGACCAGAGATTATTCTGTTACCATGGGATTTAGTAGCCCTTTATAGTATCCGGTTCGCTGGATATTCCAACTGGCTATTGGGATGGCCCTTCTCTGTGGTTTGGACCTAAATCGCATTAAGTGTTTGGAAGCTCGGTGTGGAGTTGCATTCTCAGCTGGGTGCCAAGACCCAAAGAATGACAGAGGTTTATGTAGATAGTCCGCATTTCCCAGCCATTGGAAGGAATTGTGTCTGATCGCATGATTCTAAAAATGGAAGCCAGCCATCGGCATTATGCTCATGGAGGGTTGCGCCGTCCGTCGTATAATGGACTGTGTGTGAAGAACGCCGTGAGATTAGGCCATCATGATAGGTGCTCACGTTAAGCACAAGAGACTTCTTCTGTACGTCCCTTAAGTTAGAAGAGCGAAAATGGCAGAGCTGAAAAAAAGAAGATGCCATAATTATAGGTTAATTGAAGTCTAATTAAGTGCCCTAAAGGTCACTTTTTGGCCGAAGCCGAAGCCGTAGCCGATTAATCGGTTTTTTTGTAACCTTCGGCCGTAGCCAAAGCCGAAGCCGAAGTTTCATTTATTTTATATTTTTATACCCTACTCTCAGGGTATATTCAATTTGTAGCATTTTAGGCACTATCAGGCCAAATATAACACACTTAGCGCCGATTTTGCATAGTTTAGATAAGCCTAAACGGGAATGGATCTTGAGAAGTGGTCCCTTTGTGAGATATTAGGTGCAAAAGGTTTTTATAAAATGTATTCCCTTATTTGATCCACGATTTTTTAGCTCAGAAAACTTGCATAAGTTGTTTTCGTACAAATTATATTCAATTTAAAGGTATTTTCTTGACCTTTAGCACTCAATTTCTCAGGAAGGCACAATTTCTCAAGGTATGACTAGAACAAAAGATCAAACCTACTATCGGAAGACCAAAAACTGATTTACTCGACCTTTTGTATCCGATATCTCACGAAGGCACCACCTCTCTTAAATAAAGCGGCCATTTATCATCCGACTTTGTTCTGTAAGGGCTCGAAATGTTTGTAATGAAATATTTAACTGACAAAAAATAATTAATAAAGAACTTTTAATTTTTCGGTCCGGAAAAATTCTTTGTATGTTATTGAGAAATAGCCTTATTTTAATGGTTTATAACTCGGAAAGTAGGAATAGAATTAAAAATGTAGAGCGTTAAGAGTGATCTTACCTATCCAAATGCAATAACAAAATTAAATTTTGCCATTTACTGTTTTTGTTACATAGCCCAAAGTATATCTCAAGACAATGATTTTTGCACTTTTGGGCAAGGATAACTCAGGATTCTGACATAATTGAAAAAAACAAAGTTTAGATTCGTAATAACAAAGTCCCAATCCACTATAAACGGCCATCATTTTGTTTAAAAGTTTTTTTTTAATCAACAAGTTGCTTTATGCTTGAAGTTACAAACATTCGGCTTCGGCCAAACATTCGACTTATTTTTGGCCGAAGGCCGAATGTGAGGCCGAAGGCGTTTTTTTGGCCGAATGTGGCCGAAGTCGTAGCCGAAGCCGATTAATCGGTCGAACTCTACTCTTAATTTTTTAAAAAAAAAAGTTTGCTCTGCTAGCTTAAACTTTATTAGCCTTTAATTATTGACTTCTTACTTAGTTCAATATGTGTTTTCTAGAAATAGCTTAAGTTTAAGCTAGCAGAACTAACTTTTTTTTTAATTAGCCTTTAATTAGCCTATAATTATGGCATATTTTTTTTTCAGCTAACTTAAAGTGGCTGAATTCTGTCATGTTTAGCGTTGTAATTTTTACAATGCCTTAGTATATTTTTCGACATTTTGTGTATAATTTTCGGTGCTTTTCAACTTACTTCGGATTTTTTTAATTGATGAGCAAAATTAGTCTTGGTCTTGGTAACTTTTCGAGACCAAGATCAAGACGAAGACGATGATAATATTTCGAGATCGAGACCAATACTGGTATGGTTTCGAAATAGGCCTTTTGAAAGGAATTTTACCACGTTATGTATAACCTCAAGACAACTTTCAGTAATTGACCAAAATGCATAAAATATCAAAAAATGATTTTTCATCTTTTACATTTACCTACCATAAATTCAGCCTAATGCATTAACCATATCTCGTGAAACGCAATATCATATGAAGACAATTAAATCGAAACTTAACGCTAATTAACTTTTTAATGAAGTTAATTTCTCAATGCCGATGGGGCTGCTAATATGGTAAGTAATTAATAAAATATAAAAGAAAATCTTAGTTATAATTATATTATCATTTATAAATAAGATTAAACACATAAAAATAAAAAAAAACATCAAAATAAATTAATTCTCTCCAAGAAAAAAAAAACAAACGAAGAAATTCCCATAACTCACAGTAAAGATTGCCATCGCACATTTCACGTGTTTATATCGTGACATAACATTACGAGCATTACGAGTATCATCTACGGATACACAACACGATAACAACAAATAATATGTTGTAATAATTCATAAATTTCCTAAGATTATTGACCGCAACCGGCTTGCATACACCAATTTACGTACTTAGTACCGGTAACGTTTAAATGATGAACATCATTGCAATCGCCGTTAATCCGAGTATCTAAGTATCTACATTTTAGTTGGTATTCTAGAGTGTGCGAATACTATGGCATCATAACGTTATGCATTTGGTTTTGTAACATGCTTAAGTTACATCGTAATATTACTGCAATGTTTTTTGTATTTGTTTTTGTTGATTTTAATTGTAATTTTATAACAACAACGTTTAGCTACGTATTCAACGTTTTTAATTAGCGTATTATTTAAATTAAAAATTCAATTGATTTAATTTGAATTGTAAACCTATCTATCGATGCCGCACTTTGCCTTGGAAACTATAATTTAAATTTTATTTGCAAAATCAATTAAGTCGTTCCAAGTGGCAATGTTGGATATCAAGAATTCGAAATTATGGCAATAATAAAAAAAAGAGGAACATTGCATTTGTGCTCCTACAAAATATGTTATGACGCAATATCAAAATTAAATTCGTCATATCTGAACATTTATAGTAAATATTATAAATGCATATAAAAATAATTAAGCATTTTAGGGAGGCTCACGCCCAATAAAAACAAAGAAGTGTTTTGCCTTTGGCCTGACTAAAAAATATTATACCCTAAACTACAGTATTTTGAAAATTTTGCTTGTACGAGAAGTGCTACGCCCTCTTGACCGAATACACTTAGTTTTTGCACAGAACTTGCATTTACTGTTCCCAGTGTTTGAGAGAAATTTGTTTGGATTAACTCAAAAACCGCTTTCAGCATAGCATTTTGAAACTTTTGCTTATACGGGAGGTACCACACCCTCTAGTCTGAGTTCGCCTATTTTTGGCTCAGAGCTTGTACTTACTAACTTTAGTATTTATGTGTTTTTCGCGAGAACTCGCGAATAATGCTCTTTATATTACGTTTTGAACTTTTTTTGTATGGTCGGTAAGCGTTTCCGTTTAACGATTTTGCTCATTTTCAATCCCACTTTGATGACGGTGGTAGTGTACTAATTTTCATCAAATTATCTTGCTTAGTTTTCCCGTGAAAAGTAATTCCACAGACGGACAGACAGCTAGCCAACCAGACAGACGGACATGGCTATATCGGCTTAGGAGGTAATGCATTTCAAGAACATACATATATGGGTGAATGTCACGAAATGCCGAAAAACACCTGTCCCACGGGTGTATTGCGCGATTGAAGCAAAATTTCGACCATCCCACCATAACATTGTTTCAAAATTAACATTTTTATTAATGTACGTACATCCCGGAATCAAAAAGAAGTCCTGATAAAGTTTAATCGCATGAAAACTACCAAAAATGTCCCCTCCGTTATGGTACTTTTGCCAATCAAGCCTTTTCTACGCTCGATTTAGCCCAATACAATATTCCACTGATGTTCTGCGTGTGGACATATTTAAGTTCCACAAGAACAGATGCTTTTTTCGTGGAGCAAGCCCAATTCTGACCCTCCGATGCTCGCTGGTGGCATTATCACTTTTGTCCCACGCATTTTTCATGTTTCGTAGATAATTCTAAATTGGAGGGCTTTCGCGTCGGGTTTTTTTTTTTCAAATCCATCAACATAGAAACCAAGCCCAACAGAGGAATTCTCTCCAAATGTACCCATTTACTTGCTGCGGTCGAAACAAAAAGACAAAAGTACGGGAAAAACGTCGATGTCCCCTTCATCATGGTCAAAATATTGGTGAGAAGTGGAAATATTTTGGTGTATCATCATTGTGGAATGAAGAGTTTGTCAAACTTTGTCGATTGTGCCCGGTAGCAAGAGTTGGCGGCATGCTTTGTGTGCGTAATGCTCAATTATTCATGAAATGTCCCCACCGTCATGTGTCCCCTCCGTCATGATTTTGCGTTATTTTTATTTCTAGTGTTGGAAATTACGAAGTAGTATGCAACTTCTATAGCAGATATACTTCATCAATAATATCATGTTTTTAACAAAACCCAACATGGCCGTTCGATATGGTGGACTTTGTTTAAAAATAAACTAATAATTTTTTTCGGTGGTAGACGCGTCTTGGATGCCGCACAGTGGAATTTTGGTTGCAAAAACCCAATTTTTCGATCATTAAATTCAAAAAATCTTAAAAATAATCATCATATTTCTGAACCTATTGGACAAATAGATAAGATTTGGTACCTATATGCATATTGTACATATTGTACAATACGTTCGTAAAGAGCCCTCTGGCAAATTGCTTTCACTGGAAAAGTGGGCTATCCTAACTAAAAAAATAATTCATCATATTCCTGAAACCGTTTGAGGCAGATAGATGAGATTTAGTACACAAGTATGTAAAGAACTCTGAGAGAAATAATATTTGCATAAAAAGTAGGCACGGGGACAATCAATGTTTACTTAAAAAGTGGGCGTTGTCGCTCCCCAAAAAATATGATTCATCGTATCTCTGAAGCTATGTGGCGCAATTGGCATATCTCTTAAACAATTTGTTGGAGAAAAAAAGTTTCATACCCAAAGCTACATAATTGTTGACTAATATTTTTGTAAGAACATATTCGCTAGAGATATATTTGCATAAAACAGATTTTTGTGGTCTTTACACTAAGGATTTCTCAAAAATGACTGCACTTCAGATTTTTTGTCAAATTTACTTTAACTAATGAAGGTTCTCAGAATACAATGCGGAAGAAAACACGTGATATTATTTCGAATGAAATTATTTTAGGGCCAGTCGTGCAAAATTACTGAAACCCAAAAAAAATGCATGCATTTATTCAACTAATAACGAACTGCGGCTGTGTTATAAAAAAAACCCCCACTTTTAATTTGTTACACTCGCAACTGCAATTTTAACACCTTTATTGTATGCCAATTTGTTCGATATTTATTTCGTTATTATGCTTAATTGGAACACATTGCGTGCTTATAATGAACTTATTGTACTTAAGTAGATGCCGTTTAGAATAAAATCAACAATTGCTTAGATTACATAACATGACGTGTTTGAAACAATTTCCATCATACCCTAATAAGAATTTTAAAACATATTAATTAATATGCGGAATTTTGTAATTCAAGATATTCGTATTGATCGTGCAGCTTTTCCTATTGCAACATATTTTTTTGTGAAACACATATGTTTGAATATATGTACATATGTAGATACATTAAGGCGGCCGCCACTTTTATGGTTAAAAATATTAATGAACTCAAATTCATTGTTCGATTTGATGTCATTTTAGAGGTCGCTCACGGCCCTTAATATACGTAATGATTAACATCGTTTTTTCATAATTTGTCTTATCTGCAAGCCAAACCTTTAGGTAAAACTGCACTCAAACGCAATTTTACCTTTCTAAAATGGGAGTATACGTTACTGTACGACTAATATTACTGATTTTATTATAAAGGCAATTCACGTTCACTAGCATCGTAGCACACAGTGCACAGTAAATAGTTTGGGTGTAAAATTCAAACAAAATTGGAATGAATACAAATCCACACCAAATTTGGTATAATATCTATGCTACAACTTGGTATACAAAGCGTTTATACAATATACAAGCCCTAACCACTATTGGTTCGTACAGCTCCTTTTTTTTTTCTTAACTCGATATTTGGCGAATTTTCTTAAATTGCCCATTGATTTTGTGTTTACATTTTTTGAACTTTTGAAAAGCTTATAGTATCAGCTACCAAAAAATACTAACACAAAAAATAAATATTTTAAAACTGCAACAATAAATGCATTTGTTCAGATGTATTATTTAAAAACAACAAAAAAATATGACCACTATTCCTTCGTACAGTCAGTTAAGCCCCGAAAAACCTGGTTTAATCTACACAAAAATAAAAACAGAAGGTATGCCACGACTTTACCGTTAATCGTGATATTTCTGTCAAATATTTGGCGAAGTTTCCTATCAGCATTTCACAATGGCGCGCGGAAAATCACTTTCTACGGAAATTCGTGAACTAATTATTGATAAATATAAATTGAAAAGCAGTTATGGTTAAATTGCAAAAGAATTAAACTTGGCGAGGTCAACGGTACAATGTATAATCGATAATTATAAAAAAAACCGGATCTGTTGCACCAAAGGCTCACGAAATCGGTCGGAAATCAAAGCTAACAGATCGAGACATTCGTGATTTGAGTATAATAATTAAAAACAACAGGCGAGCTTCTGTTCGCAACTTGGCTACAGAATGGTCACAGAAGATCGGTAAACGTGTGGGACATGAATGGACTCGATTACAGCTGCATAAACTTGATTACAACTTCTATGAGGTATGGTTACAGTCATAGTAAATTCCATAAGTAATTTCTTGAATTTTTAAGGCAAAGATGAAACCTTTATTAACTGCTCTCCAAAAGCGAAAGCGGCTATTGTGGGCCAAGTCCAGGCGATTGTGGGTGCAGCGATAATGGGACTCCGTCATATTTAGCGATGAATCCAAATTTGATGTATGCGTCGGCGATAGCAGATCTCGCGTTATACGAACGAAAAACGAACTTAATCATAGAGATTGTTTGAGTGGTTAAGTTCCCAAAGAGCGTTATGATCTGGGGCTCCATGTCTTCAAAAGGAGTAGGAAAGCTACATTTCATAGATGGTACTGTAAAAGCCCATAACTACATCGATATTTTGGAAAATAATTTGCTTCCCTCTGTGTCTCATATAACTTATGAAGATGAGTTCATATTCCAACAAGATGGTGCACCCCCCATACTGCCAAAACTATTAAAAATTGACTTCAGCTTAAGAATATAAAAGTTTTAGGTTGGCCATCTTCCAGCCCGGACCTTAACCCAATTGAGTCCTTATGGGCAATAATGAAAAGAAGGTTCCGAAATGATCCCCAAAGGACTGTTGATGGTTTGAAGAACAAAATACAAGAAATCTGGGATTCTATCACGCTAAATGAGTGCTTATGTTTAATAAAAACAATGCCACTTAGAATCGAAGAGGTTATTAAGGCAAAAGGCGACGTAACAAAATATTAATCATAAGTTGAAGTGACCGTACGAAGTAATAGTGGTCATATTTTTTTGTTTTTTTTTAAATAATACATCTGAATAAATGCATTTATTGTTGCAGTTTTGAAATATTTATTTTTTGTGTTATTATTTTTTGGTAGCTGATACTATAAGCTTTTCAAAAGTTTAAAGACTGTGAACATAAAATCAATAGGTAATTCAAGAAAATTCGCCAAATATCGAGTTTAGAAAAAAATCGGAGCTGTACGAACCAATAGTGGTTAGGGCTTGTATTATTCGTATAAAATTTATACAAATAAAGTATTAATACAATATACACTATTTTAGTTTAAACTTAATAGTATCGCCATACAAAAATCTTTTATACTATTTTTGTATAAATTTTATACAGAAGTTCATATGAAAATGTTTTGAACCATTTTATATAAAATTCATATTTTCTATTCATATGTTCAATTTTACACAATTTTCGAATAAATATTTCGGAATTAAAAAATGATATTGATACTTACGAGCATAAATTCCATAATAAAAAAAATATCTCACAATAATTAAAAATTTCATAAATTACATAAAAAATTTTCAATTACATATTTCCTTAACGCATAAATATACATTTTTTTATTTTTCTCTAATATCAGGTTTTATCGCATATAGTTTTTGAGATATCCTAACCAAAAAGTGCAAAAAACACTGGTCTTTTTGATATTTTTGAAGATGTTTAACAAGTCAGGGTAACCTTTGGCCATAAAACTTGATGTTGATATTAAAAGTGCTAGTCCTTGTCTTTAGAACCCCTTTTTAAATTATATCAATATTATTTTTTTCGAAATATCCTAACCTATAAAGTTCAAAAATTGCAAACATACGATTTTTCATTAATTCAGTTTACAATATTTCTGAGAAGAAAAAAAGATACAGCACTGTTCTAATTTCGCCTACTTTCGAATAGTGTATGGTAGTTATGTTCGCCGTCTATCCACCAATTTTCAACAATATAGCTTGTATAGTTTGTAAGATATGTATTAAAATGTGTGGCATTGAAAAAATCTTTTTTTGTAATGTCTTATAACTCGTAAATTAGTAATCCAACTGGAAAATGGTATGAGTATGGCCTGTTGAAAATAGTTTTAGCTATCCAAGCCCATTGATAAAAATTATTATTACCTTAATTTTACAATACTTAAAGCTCAAAACACTGTTTTTGCACATTTAAGCAAGGATAGCTCAGGATCCCGACGTGATAGAAAGCCAAGCTCATATTCGTAATTAAAAGAACTCATTCCATCACAAACGGCTATAAGAATCTAGGACGGAAAACCATGGTGGCACTGGACGGGGGCTAGGGGATAAAAGATGGGCCACCGCTGATCCAGGCAACATCGACTTTCCAGTTACTTGGAGTACTACCTAAAAGAATCTGAGCTAAGTTTTCGGTTCACATATTCTGGCACCCATTCTAATAGAGACCATCTTCTACAGAGGAATGTATACGTAAAAAGTTGATATACTTTAATATGAAAAACTTTTTTTGAACAAAAATTTTGTAAACTTGAGAAATTGTATGTTTTCTTATGTCAAATAGACTTTTTCTTTCAATTTTTATTTTAGCAAATAGCATTCAGGCAAATAATTTTAAATACGTTACTAGCTATGGATAACGATTTCATAACCAGTTACATATTTGGACTTCTGATAAGATTCCCAGTGCTCGTACTTTATATCATTGCTACGGTAAGATTTGTATTTTTGTTAAGAAAAGTAATCATACAAGTGTATTGACATGGGAATAATCAACCCTTTTGAAATTTTTTATCAGAGTCCATACAAATTGACGTCAGCCGGTAAATTCCGGCGAAAGCCAACTAGTGTAGTAAACGGAGCATATTAATATTCAGCAAAAAATTTTCTTTTCAGTGGATTAGTCACCTTAAGTCATCTTGTTTTGAGTTGTTTTTTTTAGTTTCATGATAGTATCTAAATCAGTTTTCAAAACTATACGACTTTAGGCTTTTGTGAAATCCTTACCTTGAGCTTTAATACAGCTTAGATTCAAAGTTGGTATATCTCGGGACCTTAACTAACAACTTTTAAATAAGAAAAATCTTAAAAATTACTATTCTTCATATAATCTTTTTTCGCAAATGATTCCAACATTTTCTATGCCTTTCTGATTGATATCCCTCGAATAACGATTAACAGTGAAGTTAATCTCAAAAGAGTGATTATGTTAAATTTTAATGAATACCAGAACAAATACCAAGAATCTATAAATACCATAAATGTATTTCTTGTTTGCAGTTATTGGAATTTCGCTCAGCAAACAAAATTTTTGCCTTGGTTGAGCATCGTTCAATATGTATTACTGCCCATGAAGTATCTAGCGCAGTTGCAGTCTATGTTATGTTTACCGCTTGTCCAATAGTTCCAAATATTTGCTATATAATTGGTATATTCCTACTGCCGCGTTTATGCAGAGATCCAGTGGTAAGTGGCTTTGTCAATTCTTTAAAATATAGCATTTATGTAAGATCTTATATTTCTTTCAGTCAATAGTGTATAATATTGTTATGGGTACCTTGTGTATTGTCGGTTTTGCAATACTCGACTCATCGCTGACTATGTGCGGCAATGAAGATCAACGCACAATGAATTCAAGTGGAAAACAAGGTCTAATAGCTGGTATACTTCATATGATAAATGCGATTTATACCCACTGCGCTCTGCCTTGGGATGAATCGTATCTTCAGAGGCGCCGTCAAAAATGATGAAATTATCGATTTTTTTTAAAAAAACTTTCTTTTTTCAAGATGGTAATAAATAAAGTTTCAAAAGACTTGAACTCTAACAGCCGTATTTATAATAAAAGTTTAGTCATGGAATAAGAGTATTCCGAAGTTAAAGAGAGATATCATCCACTAGAAAAGTGGGCGGTGCCCACGAGCTAACTTTGACGACGCAGGTACCAAATTTAATTGAATTATCTAGCTCAGTTTTCCCTTGAAATGTATTTTCACGCACAGACACCCAGCCAGCCAGCAAGCCTGCCAGGTGGCCAGCTAGATAGACGGACATGACTACATCTACTCAGGAGGTGACGCTGATCAGGAATAAATATACATTTCTATACCTGCTACGCCTACTTCCGAAAATCATTGACTTCGAGTACCCCATTGCAGTACCCTCTAACTGCCATACCTAAATTGGAGCGTTAGACCAGCGTCAGGCGTATTTTACCATCTCTGTCTGTTTCATGCCCATACAATTCATAAGGAGTATACCGAAACAGAGACGGTTAAATTACGCTGACGCTCGTCTAACGCTCTAATTTAGGTATTGCAGTAAAGGAGGTTATTGCAGCTTGTCAAAATTTAAGGGACAGCAACAGTAAAATAACAACAACCTCATAGATTTATAATTTCAGAGGAAAACAAAATAACAGCAACCACATATCTGTGGACTTTGGACAAAACAACCCAACTCGAAAATGGCAACTTTTCAGGAGAGCCTAAAAACTGATTAACTACTTTTCAATAATGTGGCTCAATTTCGTTGATGCAGCGTGAATCTCCTCTTTTCATACATTTTTACTAATCTTAAAGTGTCAGCTGTCAAATTATTATTTTTTTTTTTTTTTTTTGTTCATAACACTTTACCGCACGAATGGCGTTAAGTTCAAATCTTGCGTGAACTATGGGACACCCGTATATCTCTGGCACAAGAAATCATAAAGACATGGCGATTATACCAATAGAAGCGTATTTAAATTTTGTATTTAGGACTAAAATCCTGGAGATTTGTCTTATCTCGACTTAGGTTATTTTGTCAAAAGTCAACAGATATGATAAGAGGCTGTCCATAAACTCCGTGACGCTAAAATTCGCTATATTGAACACCCCTCCCCCCTATGTGACGGTAGCTTCATATAAAAAATAAATAAAATACACCAAGCGTGACGCTTGCTCGAACCCCCCCCCCCCCTAGGAGCGTCACGGAGTTTATGGACAGCCCCTAAGAGAGGATTCTTCTGAGCAAAGAAGGACGTTTTATTACTGCGTTTACATTTTAACTTTGAAGCATTTTTTTTTTTTTTTTTTTTTGGGTTGGGTTTTTCAAATGTGAACGCTGATTTTTTTTGTTAAATTTTAAAAATGTTAAAAAAAAGCTATGCACATGACATTTCATCGCCACTATTATTGATTACGTTTTCATTTGCAAGAACCAAGCTTTCTTAAATAAAATGGAGGTTTCTAATTCCCTTTTAAAGTTAGATAACTGAATTAAGGCAGAGACCATGTCAAGATATTCGGTCAAAGGTCACAAAAAACATTTTTGAAAATATCTCGTTTACGCGTACTTTTACAGAAAATTTTCTAATGACAATTTTGTAGCCCTAAAAATTTTCTACAAAAAATATTTTATTTTTAATTGTGTTAGACGAGCTTTAGGTCAGTAAATACTTCAATTTAAATTGTTGACAAAATTCAAATTTATATTTTTCCAATATTTCGTCTTTCATTGAAAGACATCATCAGGGACTAAAATTTAAAACAAATTGCACAAAAACATTTCATTACAATAATATCACAATTCATAAAATAATTGAAACTTACATTAAAAAATGAAAATAATTAACAATTACATTGAACTAATAACTCAACTGATTTAATAAATTAACAGTTATGCAAAATTAAAATTTTTAAGTCAAAAATATTTGTTAATACACTTTTGTAGTTTGGCGCGGTCAACTTGTTAATGTTTATGTTTTCGTCTATGTACCAGCTGATGTCTCTTTTGGTTTTACTAAGTGTCTATATATGTGTGCGCAATTGTCTGTGTCAGTTTTGTAGTTGAGTCTTAGTTGTTTCGGTACTTTGGTTATATGTAACATTTCGAGAGTGTACCGTCTGTTGTAGTTGTTTTATTTTTATTTAAATATACCCAGCAAATCCTACGTAACCATATTGAATTATGGACTGACCCATTTAACACATACTACGATAAATTTTTCAAAATTTACTACCACAAAGAAATTAAAAAAGGGAAAGATATAAACGAATAGATGCCATGCTCCCTTACTCAAAAAATATCAAGTTGACAGAGAACAAAATTGAATTGTTATTTATTGTCAATCGAAGCACATTAACAAACAATGACTGTGAAATTATTATTTTTAATCGGAAAAACACGTAAGTTCCGTTTGTATTGTTACTTTGTATAATTAAACTCATTTTTGTAAAATTTGAAGGAAATATGCTGAATCAATTGTGGATCGCCTGAAGCTACGTGTTGCTGTTCTTTTTCCCAACGAAGATGTTCCTGGTCAACCTGCAGAACATCGCAACATGCCCATAGAATACGCCATTCAATTAATAGCTGAAGATTTTCGTGCAAAAGTGGCGCTTGATCGCAGTAATGCACCACGCATGTTGCCAAAATCTGTGCCGATAATACCAGCAGGAGGCAGTGCGTCGGTTGCACCAGATCGCCATCCTGATACGATACAAATGTAACTAAATTTGTTGGCAAACTGCTCAAAATTATGACGAAGCCTCATATACTAATCCCATCATCCATTTAAGAAATTGTAACTCATTCATAACTCATTCATGACATTAAAATAATTTTTTTAAAATTTCAATTTGATTTTTATTTGTTTACATAAATCGAAAGAATGTCTACAAAAGGAATTGGAATAAATGAAAGAGATAGCTATAGTTTTCTATTATTTTTATTGATGAGATAGTCGTATTGATAAGACAAGGATGCACGATCACACTGATAGGGAAAAGGTGGTTATTTTTTTACCGATGCTAGAAGAAATGTAACTGGTATAGTACGAGATTTGTAACTCTTATATAATAAGGTTGGTAACGGTTACAGGATTTGCTGGGATAAGTTTTGATTGAGATGTGATGAGTTTACTCTTTTAATTAGTTTTTTTATTTACTTTTTTTTATCCATACATACATATTTACTTGCATTATTTTCCTTCTTTATTTATTTTCAATCTTTCTTTCTCTTTTCTCACTTTAATTATCATTTTCTTTATAAATTTTTTTTTTTTTTTTTTTTTCTCTAATTTTTCTATAGTTCCTTCCCTCTATGAGTTACTCTTATTATTTTAAGTTAAACTTACTCTTATCCCAGCCACGAAGCTTTTTTTTCTCATTTTTTATTTTTCTCAATTTTTAGTTTTATAGTGCGGCATTTGACGCTATCTTCGGATATTAAATGCCCTTACCTTTCTCTTACATATTCTAAATTGTTTTCGTAATTTTAAATTAATTTTCGTAATTTTTAATTGATTTGTACCTTATACATATATAAGAAAATGAATTGAATACTGTATCGAGAATGTGAATAAAATCTAATCTAATCTAATCTAAATATCGCAGCATTCTCTTTTTTACATTTTTGAAGAGTCGCCATTTTAAAATAAAGCCACAAATAATGAGCAAAAATTGCTTACATTAATTGATTTACTCCAATCTTCACAAAAAAACGTCGTCTGTTTGACGATGTTATCACATAATTTTTTCTGCCGCCAGCTCCCTAGCTATGATATATTTCCTGCAGCTTAAAATAATTTTGGGATCAAAGGGTTAACAAAGACCAAGACAGAAATAAGGAATAAAACATTTCTATAAACTCTTCTTTGAACACTGAACACAGATTTTGGAAACAAAATTCCATGAACGCATTTTTACAAAATCAAAAATTAAACTTTTGTTAACTTGTGTTGTTTTGTTGTACATTTTTATGTCAAACAATATTCTTAATTTTTATTGGTAAAAAGAAAAAACAGAAAAATAAGTTTAAATACGTATTCAACCATGGATCAACCACAAGTTTTATTAGTAAGATTGCCAGTGTTTGTTATTTTGATCATTGCTACGGTAAGTGGTGTATTTTGGTTCAAAAACTATTTCATGTTCAGAAATTGATGGAAGAATAAAAGTTTTAGAAATTCAATAAGTTCATCTCAACCGCCAACGAAAGGATTTTGAATTTTGCTATTCGTCGTCCTGTAGGCGAGATATTAGAAGATAAGTTTTATTCCTTCTTCGATTGGTATATTATTTGTTTCGACCCACTCGCGATATATTTTATTAGCATATTATCTTTGATATAAATCACTTTTCATCCATTAAACAGATGGGTGCAATTCGCCTACAGGACGACGAATAGCAAAATTCGAAATCCTGAGATGAACTCATTGAAATTCAAAAACTTTTATTCTTCCATCAATTTCTGAACATGAAAAGCTTTAATGGTTTTTGAACCACAAACAGATGGGTGCAATTCGCTCTTTATTCGTTAGACTAAGAACTAACATTTTAAACAATGAAAAAAATAAAGTTACTCAACAATTTATTATTTTTGTTTCACAGTTGATGGAACTTGTATCAGTTTTTACTATCTTTGGATTAACGAAATCAATCTGTATCGATGCAAACGAAATTTCTAGTGCAGTTGCGATATATATCATGTTTAACGCTTGTCCAATAATTCCAAATATTGTTTTCATGATTGGCATATTTGCACTGCCCCGTTTATGTAAAGATCCAATAGTAAGTAAGTTACAGTCAAACTTCGATAACTCGAATCGACTTGATAATTCGAATAATTCAATTACTCAATAATAACTAACTATAATATATCATGCGTCTTGATTCGATTAAAGTATTAAAAATTCAAGTAATCAATGTTTGGCGTTATATCATTGTATATTTAATAATATTTAATGTCATATTCTTTTATTTCAGTCAATTGTGTATAATATCGCTATGGGTACTATGTGTATAGTCGGTAGTGTTATACTCTCGACATCGCTGACAACATGCGGTAATGAAGCTATGGACACAATTAGTGTTAGTGCTATGTTAGGTCTTATAGCTGGCATATTTCACATTATAAATGGTGCTTACACGCACAGTGTTCTACCATGGGACGAAACGTACCTGTTGAAACGTCATAGATAGTAATCTTATTATGTAGCATGTAATTTAATGTAAATAAAAAGCTTATATGTATTACATTTTTAAAAAAATTTAAATTAAATTTGTTCTTTTGTCCACATTACACATTGCATGTCTTTGAAGCGTGAGAACAGAAACAACAGTTTTCGAGTTTGCTGATTTACCTACGCCAATGGATTTCGGATAATAATAAAAACATAAGGAACGCTCAAGTACTACGTAAGCAGACTTTTGATGATTTTAAACCCCTCTTGTGTAAGCAACAATTGAGAATTCATGTGATCGTAATCGTAAAAGTAAGAATACACCCCCAGGGAGGTGTACTGTCACCGCTTTTATGGATACTAGGCATCGACGAACTACTAGAAATTCTCGATGATCACAAATTCGAGGTCCAAGGCTTTGCTGACGATCTGATTATTATGGTTAGAGGCAGGTTTGACTCTGCCGTAACTGAACGAATGCAACTAGCTCTAAACTTAGCTCTAGGCTGGTGTCGAGAAAATGGACTTGAAATTAACCCTAGTAAAACCCAGGCCCGTGCGCACGGGGGGTGTTTTGGGGGTTCAAACCCCCCCAGGATGATATTCTACCCATATATGTATAATGGTACAAATCAAGTGTTTAGTATAGTGATCCCTCGTTTTTTGTATGAAACCCCCCCCAAGAGCAAATCCTGCGCACGGTGCTGGTAAAACCACTCTGGTGCCCTTTACCCGGAAGAGGGAGCTAAACCTGAAAGCTGGGAAACGGTGGTAACGGTTTCCGAGGGGATGAAATATTTAGGAGTAATCCTAGATAAAAGTCTAACTTGAAATAGACATCTATCATACATAACAAATAAAGCCTTAAGAATAACATATGCTTGTCAAAGGCTGGTAAAACATGGGGACTACGGCCAAAAATTATGGCATGGTCCTATAAAACTATCACCGTACCAATGATCACTTATGCTGCATTAGCATGGTGGCCAAAGGTAGTAAAGGCTCAGGATGAACAGGATCTTCAGAATAGCCTGCTTGGGTGTTACAGAGGCACTAAGGACGTGCCCGACAGTAGCTCTAGGCATGCTTATGGGACTCACTCCTCTTCACCTTATGGTCAAGAAGGAAGCAGCCTGTGCGGCCCTCAGACTACCTCATTTACAATAACTTAAAGAAGGCAATCTAACAGGACATGTCAAAATCCTGGATGTATTCTGGGACACACCATGTCTATCGGTCTCCGATAAGTTAAGTAAAAAGTTTGTTTTCTCTAGAAAATTCAAAGTGGTAATCAATGACCGCGCTGAATGGAGGAGGAAGGACATAAATGTCAAACAGGGCTCACAGCTATGGTTCACTGACGGGTCCAAAATGGAAGATGGCAGCGCAGGAGCTGGAGTTGTGGGACCAAGATTCCAGAAAGCAGTTGCAATGGGAAAAACAACTTCCATTTTTCAGGCGAAGGTCCACGCTTTAGAATTGTGCGCTAGAGAATATCTAAGGAGGGGCACTTCCGGCACTGACATATACATTTATTCGGACAGCCAAGCAACTCTAAAATCACTAATGGCTTTTTCAATTCACTCCGAGCTTGTCTGGGAGTGTTTTGAACTTCTTCAAGTTTGGATACCAGGGCACGAGGGGCATGAAGGCAACGAAAGGGCAGACTGCTTGGCCAAGAGAGGCGCACTCAATACTTTCTGCGGAGTAAACAACAGTCTTAAAACTAACTTAATACGGGAATGGGAAAAGGAAAGCCTCTCCGATCACTGGAGAGCCAAAGGAGGTATGCGACAGGCGAAGAGGCTGATCGATCCAAAACGTATCAAGGTAGAAGCTGTTTTTTTAAATCTCAGTAGAAAAGATATAAAAACGTACAGTGAAATAATGACAGGTCACTGTAAATTCAATTATCACCTAAAAAAAAAGCTGCGTTTTTTTGTAAAATACTCAGGCTAATTTTAAATTATTGATATTTGACTTCGGAATGCCCTACAGGGAACCAGTACGAATATCATCAACCAGAAAAATTGGTGACAGCACGCCCTGAAAAAAGTTCATCATAGCTCTGAAACTATTTGAATCAGATGAATAAGAATTGGTACACCCGTTAAAAAATGCTTAAGAACGATACCTTCTTCAATATATATGCGCATTACTTATTTGCTAACAATGCAATAACGGTAGTTTTTTGCTTCTTGTATCGTATACACCCTGTATACGAGTTTTTCTCAGAGAATCAACAAAATGTATTTTCATATTTGTATAATGTATCAGTATTATTTGAGCTGTTGTGAAGTAAAGATGTGTATTTATTGCGCTTTTTGTGTGCTGATGATAAATGTGGTTTTTTGGACATAGTTCCTTTTTCCACAATAATTATTGTGTTTTATTCCGCTGGCTATCGAAGGTTTAAACACTTCTCTTTGTTTGCTATGATCTTTCTCACTCTGTTAATGTGCATTATGATTTCAACATTAAAATTTTTACATTGAAATTTTGCAATAAAGCAAAGAAATTCAAATTTTCAGAAGAAAAATACTTAAGAACGATTCAGAAACTGATTGGAAAATATTAGAAATCAGTAAAAAAATATCGAAAAAATTATTAATACCTTGTTGCACAGCCTTTTTGCTTTATCACAGCCGCACAACGTGGCTGCATCGATTCAATTAAGGCCCTTGCGTATTAAATGCATTCTTCATGTCATTCCGCAGATGCTCCATTGGGTTTAAGTCCATGCTTAAGAATGGTCAATCCAGAACATTGATGGAATTGTTTTGAAAAATTTTTTTTGTCAACTCGAGACGTCATTGCCTTGTTAATACTTCCATATGACCGGCAAATTTTCTTCGACCCGTGGTATCATTAGGTTCTGGAGTATCTCAACATATTGGACTGCATCCATAGCATCTCTATTCGATGTATTGGCCCAACTCCATACTACTGAAAGCCTTATTTTTCCAGTGAATTTTCCCTTTCATAAAAATTTTTTTTGCGATGAAAAACTAGGGAGTAAGAGAATAAATTCTCGAGAATATTTATTTACGATAAGGCCCAATAACTCCTTTTGAACAGCAACTATTAAAAAAAATTCTATTTAAAAACTGAAACATTTGTAAACAAAGAAAATGCACACAGGCATATATTGCATCGAATATATCGAATACAAAATAAACATATGTAAAAAACCGAGGTCATGAACGGCAAATCAAGTAAGACACGCATTTTCATCTTAAATTCAAAAACTATTTATAGCGCCCTTGTCTATCTGCACGCATCATTTTCCTCCACATACAGCGATTTTTATGCATTCTTTGAAGTTATATTTTCCCAAGCTATTCAGTTGCAATTGCGGAGTTAGCTAGAAAGGACATACATATCAATAAAAGCAATAGGATTTGACAATGGCATCGTTTGGTGTGCGTAGCATGAATCATAGTTTTGGCATAAACGTTTGCTGTTGTCGCATTTGCACTTGTATAAATTTTGGTTTCGCCACTTCACGTGCTGGACTCTTGAAGCTTCTGCAAATTGGCTTAGCAACACTTTGCGAGGGTCTTTTAATACGCTATGGAGTACCGGCAGCAGATATTATTGGACAAGCCCTGACCAGTTTTCTAACCACAACAGCATATTGCTTTACAACGACTGTGATCTTAATGATTTGTTATTGCTTTTCGGAAAAATCTTTCAGTTTAATAAGACAATCATTATTTGTAAGTAAATATGTAGATTAGGGTGGGCCAAATTGTATGGACGAAATTTTATCGACCTCGGCTACCCCCTTATGTGAAAGCTCATTCAATTCAACGAATATTTGCCCAAGGAACCATACCTCTGCGTTCAACTTTAGTTCGGCGCATTGTCGATCGAAAATTTTACCTTGCATTTAATATTTTTTTGTATTTTCATACTAAATTTTAAAAATTCTTATAGAGACAAAAGTAATGTCATAATATGATTTGGCTGATATTCTGTCAATAATCAATAAAATTAGGTTCTGTTTACACGAAAAGTTTACTTGATGGTGTGGAATTGATAGTATGTATTTGAAAAAGTGATGTCGATCAAATAGCCGATTATTATGACCGATTTTCAAAATAAACGATTCATATTTTTAGATGATATTTTTCAAACAAAACACCAACCCAGGATGAAAGTTTATTCAATTCTATAAATATTTGCCCAAGGATCCATACCTCTACGTTCAACTTTAGTTGGGCGTATTTTCGATTGAAAATTTTACTTTGCGTTTATACTAAATTTTTATAATTCTTATAGAGACAAAAGTAATACCATAATATTAATTGGCTGGTATTCTGTCAGTAATCCATTAAATTAGGTTCTGATTTTACATGAATGCTTACATATTCTCTGATAAACAATATTAATGAAAAAACAATTTATCCTTTAATTATTTAGGAGACACTTTTTAACGCCGTCGCCTGCTCGATGTATTTTAGTTCCGCCAGTTATATGGGTTTTGCCTGTGTCGTTTGGTTACATCCACAATTTTTAGTGCGCCCTGGATTTTGGGCATATCCTGCAATGACAGCAGCATATGTAAGTGAAATAATAAAAAATAAATTACAAAATTAATTACCTACCTATTTTATTAAGTTCTTTAAATTTTTACAAATAATTTTTAGTACATGGGTTATGCGGCCGGTATACTGCATGGAATTGATGCATTTCTTGCATTTAAACAATACAAAGGATTTAGATAAACATATACAATCATTCATGTACATATGTATGCATATTAACATTGCATTATTTATTTTTAATAAATATATTTAGAAAAAGTTAAATACAATAAACTTTGGTCACATTTTGAGGCACTTTAAAAAGTACAAATCTTTGAAATAAAATGTTTAAACAAGTATGTATGTATGTATATCTATAGCTTGATACACAATGTGGTTTGTTAGTTTGTGATACTTATTACTACTTTAAAAGGTTGGTTAGTCAAACGATGAGATTCAATTTTATCTTAGTACACTGCTTCAATCCATTTTGTTATTCGCTTTAAACTTTCTGCAATAAAAAACAAAAAGAACATCAGGATAAACTGTCTAGATATACTGCACAAAACATTTTCTATTTTTACACCCTACGCACAGGGGATAATCACTTTGTCCGTTAGTAGCGCATAGAAGAAGATGTGACAAATTCAATTTTTTAAACACTAGATTTTCGATAATGGAACTAAGTTTCACATAGGATCAATTCTGGACGACAAACAAACTGGACGAATTATACATATATATTTTAAGCTACTTACTTGTATGCTTGGCTAGATTCATAATCATCTTTCAACATCGCAATGCGTACCCAACGCGGACGTTCATGTATAGCCTTGTGTATAGCGAATTTCACACCCAGTAGTAAATGCTCAAAAAATACAAATGATAAATTTGGCATTGAAGGAAAAATGTTAATGAAAAAGTCTCTAAATGAAATGAAACAGTAGATAAGGTAAGTAAATTAAATGGATAGAATGTCGCACTAAATAAACAAACTACTTACTGCACATTTGGTTGTAAATAAAGTAAGCCACAATTGCTTAAGATGGCCATAACAGATAATAGTTCAAATGCCGATTGCCAAGCACCTATGTTCTTTGAACGTCTAGCGAAAGGACGCTTAAAGATATTGCTTAGCTACAAACATATTTTAATTAATACATACAAAAATTTTTAAATTAAGTACTTTGAAACTTACTTTGAACAGATCAATATGCATTGCAAAAAGATTATTTACTAAAGCACCAAATGCAGCAAATGGAGCCACAGCAGCAAATAAAACAACATAACCGAATTGTATACACATTTGTAGATAATCCTCATAGGTAGATTGATATTGATCTAAGCCAGCTTCGCAAAGGCACTGCAAAATTTATATGCTTATATATAATATACATATGTAGATAGATTTATGCTAAAATTACTTGTTCGTATCTTTCTAAATCTGTAATATTTGATTTCTTTTCTTCGTCAATTTCTTTATGCAAAAACTTGGTAAACTTTTGACGTATAACTGCAACCAGTGGTATACCAATCTCTTGGGCAATGCAAACAATCTATTGTTTTGAAGAAAAAAAATAATATTAACGTTTACACATATCTTGACACAATATCACTTTTTACTTGAAATATAAGCAATTGCATCATAAGTTGATAATTCAATTGTTTCAAATCTTGCAATATAAATGCAATATAGAACAATGAAAAGAAATTGTTAACAATTTCAAAGATCATCAACTTCATAACACGATGTCTATCATATTGTGAACGCGTACGATGATTCTCTTGATTGGTAAGAAATGTAGCCAATTTTTCATAAGCCCAAGAGAATATAGCGATTAAAATTGATTGCACAATAACAGGAATGTAAAGTAGCCTCGAATTAGCACCAAAATCAGCTAAAACTTCAGCTTCAATTTGAAATTGATACAAAGCAAAATATGCAGCTGCTATTACACATAGCAATACAGCAGGATATGAAATGCAGTACATTTGCAGATATGTATAAAGCATAGGATATTGTAAGATATCTTTGCCAGTTATAGGATCTGGTTTGAGTACCCCACGATATGCTGTACGTGGTTTATCTAGACTGCTCATTTCGATGGTGCCCCAGCGATAAGAAAGTCCAGCGCAATTGCGTTTCCATAACTCTAGAAAAATCTGCAAAGGAAGAGATAAAATCAAAAATTGTTCTTTTTTATGGAAATTTAGTTTCTCACCGTTGTCCATACAACATAAAATCCACAAACTAAAGACAAGTTTATATTCCACATATATTGTAGTAGTCCAAAGATAGCAGGGAATATCAAAGCTTTCGTATAGAATTCCGTAAATGCGAAATAAAGACCAATACTACAACCAAAATAATTTCGTATTTCTTCAATAGGCATCGTGTGTCTGTTATACTTAAAGGTGAAACGATCTAAATAATCCTGAAATCGTGTGCTTGATTATATTATGCATATCTCATATGAAATACAAAATCTTACAATATCATGCAGCGGAAAGAAATACTCAATGGTTCCTTTTTTTATATAAGACATAATAGCCGGCTTAACCACATCTTTAATTAACACTGGCGCTTCACAGTCACGTATAATATCAGCTGGAGTCATATCTTTTAAAAGGAAATCAGAAATGCTGTCATAGCTGAACTTTTGCATACTGCCGGTGATGGTCATTTTCTCAAGTTCTGCTTCGTCGGCAAATCGCAGTAGTTGGTTAGTGGACGCAGTTAAATAGAGGTATTTTTCACTTTTGCTACAAATATATTTCAAACCCATGCAATTGTAATTTAATCCTTTGTATGTAGTTAAGATATATTACTCAAATGGAAGGATCCAATTGGAAAAGTTTAAAGGTAAAGTTTAGTGAGAAATATATATACATCGATACCTCCAACGTAAAAGTTGGTAAGTTGAGTTACCAACTTTTTACGGGACAGCGTTTTTCGAAATCTACACATTTGGTTCCATCTTGTGTCAAATTTTTGTACCTCTAGCTTGAAATTTGAAGGCTTGGGAGCTATTTTTGGAGTCACAACCTAAATTTATTTTATATAGGTTTTCATACGGAAAATATAAAAAATTAAAATACAAAAATGCTCATTACTCAAAACAACGATTTTCGAGTTACCAACTTTTACGTTGGACGTATCGACATAAATAAATCATACTTTAAGTACTTAATAACTTTGTTGAACCGGGATTAATTCAAAATTTTAATTTTCTATTTAGGATTTCTATTTCGTTTTTAATGCATTTTAGTTTTTATCGTCGTCTCGTATCTAAATTTGGAGTCTGGGAATATATTGAAACGACGAGGAGTGTCTATTGAGGGGTCGGAAATCGAAGAATAAGTATATTGAAATGTATTGAGACTTGTAACGACAAGAAGTGTTTATCAAGCGGTAAGGAAAACGATGATAAGTGAATCGGCAAATGTAAGAAAAAAAAAGTACAATCATAATATTAAATAGCTATCATTTTGTTAAAAATTAATAAAGGAATCTTCCGCAAGTCAAGGAATCATATATTTTATGAGTAAGTCAAGTAAGACACTTTTTCTTTGCATATGGAGCAAACTTTAAACATGTGTGGGTTGGCCGATTTCGATGAAATTTTTACAGCGTGTTAGTATCGATAATTGGAAAATTTGCAAATTAAATGCTTAAATTTTTTGCATATGTGAGACATTCTTTTGCAAACCAGACGATTTTGTGAAAGAAAAATTAACTTTTTTGAATGAAAACTCCATGAAGTGGAGATTTCTCTTAAACTTTTATTTTTTAAAATAGATTTTTAGTTTTGATAATTAACATACATATTCAAAATGCGCTATTTCTACAATTTGAAAAATATTTTCTTTTTAAATACAAAAAAGTCACAAAAAAAGTATTTTTTATTATTGCATACAACAAACTGAAGGAATCGAAAAGCAACTTTTCCCCCAACTCAAAGAATTTGTTCGAAGTTTTCTATTGTAAACTGCCTTGAAAAGTTAAAAGATATTGGGCCTTATCATGAATAAAATACGAAAAATTAATAACTTTAGTGTTACACATCGATCGACTCATGCAAATCTTACCCTTTTCCTTTCACTTCGTTTCCTTTATAGCTTTGTTAACAAACTCAAAATTTCAAGCAAATGTTTGAACTTTAAATTAACTTTAATTACTGAAGCACTTAAAAACATGATTTATTATATGAAACCTAAGCAACAACATATGTATACTAAGTAGAACTATTATAAAATTATGTCTATTATCTATATTGTCTATTATCTATTTTTGGAGTGAAATGGCTGCTCAACTCCTATTAACATATTTAGTAAAAAAGCTTTGCTAAATATTTAAAATAAACGAATAAATTGTCATCACAACAAACCTTACAACTTCCAGCGTCGTATTTACGCCAAGTTCTTGTATAATTTTCACAACATCTTGGCATTTTTGCAGCCTAGCCTTTTCGGAGAATATTATGACAACATAAGTCTGCAATATGCTACAGTTATATAATTACCAACAATTAAAATAACCACACCTCGACTTACTTTATCAAAGTATTCATCTTCCGACCGCGACACCGCACCTTGCTTTTGCAAAGAACCCAAGTTGAGACTTCGCTGACGACGAAAAAGTTGATTCTCTATAATACTTCGTGGCCGATTTGAAACCGTCAGCCGTGAAGCTGTAAGTGGAATATTAGAATTATTGTTTTATAATATGTATATAAATATTAACTTTTATTGAAATACCTCCTCTTAGTCCGTCTCCGCCTTCACTCATTGCAGTTTTTATTAGTTCAATTGACAAAAATTTGCAAAAATAAAGTTACTAAATATGGAAAAATATGATTGCAAAATTTTTTCAAATGTCAGAATTATTTAATATACATATTAATACACAGCCACAAACAATTAATGAAGAACTTTTAATGGCCGAAAGCCAAAAACCATTAACAACAATTTTGCCGGTTTTCTATTTTGATTCCATTTTCGTATGAAAACAGCTGTGCCCGACGTGGGCTACTTTTATTCTTTCCTTTCTTGTTTTATTCTTATTGCACTAAGCGTTCCTTTTGCCATAACTGAAAGTCCATTGAAACAACTCTAAGCTAATAACTAACTAATAACTCTCTAACTCTAGTAAATTTCAGAGCTTGTTGATTTTTATATAATCTCATCTAAAAGTCCAATGCGGTATCAAATGCGGTATTAAATAATTCTCTAAAGGATTCTCGGATTCTCGCTAAAGCGCCAAAGGTTTCTTTTTTTTGGTTTTTTCGATACTTTCCGAGATTTTTCTTATGAACAATCAAGATTGTCTTATTATTTATTTATTTTATTGATTATTTGAAAATTTTTTAACTCTTAGAAATTTATAATAATCTCAAAACTGCCATCTTCTTCTTCTTCTTCAAAAAGAAGAAGAAGAAAAAGCTAACTACATATTTCGTGTAGGAAATATGGTCATTTCCTATTACTCTTTTTTGGTAACATTCCGTTCCAGAACGAAACAAAAGTTTACTTTTGTTACCTAAAGTTGACTAAATCTTGTTCCCGTATTCAAAATATAGTCAAATGAGAGCGAAAAAAACATGGCTGATCATTTCCCCTCCAAACAAAAGTAACCAAATTTTACCTAAACAAATTCTTTAGGTAAAATTTGTGAAATTTGCCATCTCCTCGGAGGTGGAGCCTTCCAATATAATTGAAAATATCAATTGCCGCAAGAGGAAAGGCGGACATACCAACAACTAGCATCCATAGAAGAAGTTGATGTAGAGGACTGGAATGTGTCAACATGGGACGATGTTTCTGGGCGTTGGTCAAGAGACAGACGTTTTTTCTATATTCTTATGTGTAAAATGTTTATGTAACTGCTATACCTAAATTGGAGCGTCAGCGTTATTTTACTGTCAAAAATTTCTCATGTACATATAATTTGTATGGCGCATACCGAAATTGCCAACGCTCAACGCTGAGCTATTCGAATTTCCAATTTTGACAAAGCGTTATGGAGTGAAGTTAGCTGCAGAAAAGTAAAAAAGAAACAACAATATGATTTTGACAAACAAATGACTTCAACGCACGATCTTTATTTCGGTATGGCGCTTGACGCTTTTGTGTAGCGTTAAATAACGCAACGCCTGACGCCCCAATTTAGGTATGGCAGTTAGGAATGCAGTGAACATGAAAATAATATGGTAATTTTGCAATGGGATTTTGCTTGAAATCAAAATATATATTTATAAACATAAAATTATTTGATTTATTTGTTTGTTTATGTTTTTAATTTGTGACAGTAAAAACTTTAGCTAAGTTTTTGACTAAATCTTGTTCCCGTAAATTTTGCAACTAAATCTCTAGCTGAGAGCAATTTTGCTGTTCTTCTCTCTCAAATTATTTAACTAAAGATTTAACTCAAAATTCAACTAAAAAACTTCTGGAACGGAGCTATTATTATTATTCATAATATTAAAACTTAAAGGCGAATGGGAATTGCGATTTTTTTATTTTTTTTTTTGCTTAAATACTTTCAAATTACCAGACTTGTAGTAACAAAAACAATAAAAAAATCTAATTTACAATAAATAGACATTTAATAATATTACAGCAGAAGGTAATTATGCATCTTATGAAATATTTTATACTATCAAAAATTTACGTCAAATTTTCTCTTAGTGCTGAAGCTACTAAACTCATGAACCAAAAATATTAATTTCAATTTAATTTATTCAAAAACTAGTTTTCCGGGAGCGACTTCGATCGCCCGATCCCTTCAAATATTCTCATCCACCTTTGTCAAACAACCTCAGAATGTTATTTTTTCATATAGCTGTGTTGTAAATTTTTCGCGCGGATGTTATTTGTCCCAGTGCCAAAATTTTATAGTAACCCGGGCGAAGCTGAGAGCATTGCTAATTAGAGTTTGTTCTGAAGTATCACCTGATAACATGAAAATCATGCAAGTTAGATAACTGCTTTCGAATTATGGGACTTTCTAGGACGAAGCCGAGGGTATTTCAAAATAAAATGTTTTCTAAAACCTTGCGATGCAAAATATCTATAAAGAAAAGGAAAAATCATGCAAATCGGACGAACAGACCGACAGACGTGGTATTTTAGCTTTGTTTGATGATGCTCTAGAGTACTCTAGAGCAAGTTAGAGCAGTCAAAAGTGTTCGATGAACCTTTTTTACTGCTCTAGCTTGCTCTATTCTACTCTAAGTCTGCTCCAAACTGTTCTGTTTGCTCTTTCTGCTCTAGATTTTTATATGTACATATGTATTCTCCTTTAACTCCCAGGAGGAGCATATGGCCAATATGAGACGTTTCCATTTATTGCGATCCCTTGCGATGGCTTTGATCTTTTGCCACGACTTTCCCAATTCTTGTATTTCCTTTTTCAGCGACCTTTTCCAGTTGGTTTTGGGTCTATTACTCCCCTTAGTTTCATTTGAATCAGATAAAGTTTAATGATATAAATATATTTATATATTTATATAAATATATACAATTTTAGCTCATGTAAGAAGAGAAGATATACTTATACAAAAATTAATAAATTTTCCTTCAACAGAAATATAATTTAATTTAGGTTAGGTTAGAGTGGCGGTAAGCAAAAACTTCACGTAGACCGACTGGGTCCATAGCATTACGACGAACCCTCTTCTGTTAGGAGAATAGTATTGTTCTGGCTTCATGATTTTCATCAATATCGAAGGTTTCAGTCGTTAAAGCGAGAATCATTAGTTTTGATAATGCTGTTCTAGCTACCTCATTTATGGAGCCGAACATAGCCTGCCCAAGAGTTGCCATTTAATTTAATTTATGTTCTTTATAAAAAACAAATTCAAAAACAAAATTAACGCATACTATATTTTCTTTTAAATTTTGCAATAATGAAACTACTGGATCTATTTTTATTAAATTGGTACGAATGTTCTCAACTGTTTCGTAGAATATTTTGTGGAATGAAGGGTCAAAAAACACATGAAAATATTTTGATTAGTAACAATCATTGTAATTTGATTACAAATTGCTACAATTTGATTATAATTCTAACAATTTTCCATATTAAAAAAAAAAATTGCCAACGCATTACCAAATTTAACTTGATAACGAATTAAAACTTTTAAAATTTAAATCGCATTAATAGAAGCTATTTAATTGTAAAAAATGTTTTCAATGAATTCTAACTATTTTTATTAGAAATATTATTTGATGAATGTCCAATTTTCTCACAGGGTTATGTGAGGTATTTAAACACCAATTGTCAATTTTCTCACAGGGTTTTTGGTTGAATGCAACATTGGTTTGCAACCAATTTGACAAGACTCTATTGTGACTGATTTTTTTTCATGTGTGACTGGCAACTCTCTTTCACAACTGTTTTATGACATTTGTGTATTTGACATAGTCAGTGTTGCCGAAATGATACAATTGTATTAAAAATCTGCAACATATTTTTGCAAAATTCATTTTTTTATGATCAATTTTTTTCGGCTGGAAAATAATTAGGGTATGCCATAAATTGTTTAAATGGTTCGAAAATTTCGTAAGAGCTGTCAAAATCAATATGAATTGTGACTAAATATAATAGCCCATAAAAATGTACTACTTAAAATTTCTAACAGATGCATACTTTTTGAGATATGACGATTTTTCAAAACTCTCATGGAATTTTGCAAATACAACAATGCAACAACAGCTACTATTAATTTCAAAAACTTTTATAGCGCTTTTTGTGGAAGATATATCTAGATCATTCTACTGCCATCTCTGAGACCATATCTTGCCAACACTTTTTGATCACATATTCTTTCTTAAACTTAACCCTTTAACGACAAGGGGTTTGATTCTGGTTCAGTAAAAAGTCGAAGTAAAATGATTTTTTATCACTTCACCGTAAAAGCGATTCTTGTTGTTTAAAATTTTAAAAAATGTGAAAAGTTTTTTCACACCTCAAGCAAAAGTTTTCACTGACAAATTCGACAGTGATTAAAATTTAATTTAATGAAAAACAAACATAAGCAAATCAACAATAATATTTCAAATGCCGTTTCCTATAAAACATTATCAATAAGTTGATGTAAATGGCCGGAAATTGAAGGTGGATAAATTTTAAATTGCAAAATTTAAGGAATTTTTGCCCCTCGACCCCGATTGATTTTTTATTCGATTCGCTTCAATTTAACGCCGTTTATTCCATCGCAGTTCAGTTTTAGTTGGTTCAATTAAAAAACTAGAGTTCGTTTTGAACACCTAAAGCAAGTGGACAGCGTGACTTAGATCGGATCGCAAATCAGACAGCCTGTGCTTTGTAGACTCTGAAACTATCTCCCTGAATTTGAATCTTAATCACACTTCGACCCCAAGTAATAACTGTACCTAGTTTCATTCTCTTTGCTAGAACCGTGTGGCTGTAATCGTGGTTTATTTGTATACTAAAAATCAATTTCGACCAAGGGGAAAAGAGTGATGTAAAAGGTTTTCGTTAGCATTTATGTATTTGGCAGCACCAAGCACTTACGTTCCATAAAAAGTATCGTTTCATTGTATGCTCTAGGAAGTAAGCGCTTACCTCTGCTTGACAAAAACGAGGTAAGCGTTAATTATTAAAAAAAAAATAATAATTAAAAAAAAAAATAATTGTCCCCCACTGGGGTTGAACTCCTAACACAATGCTCAGAAATATTAAAAAAGCAAATCCTCTATCAGCCACAGAATCTCATTACGTATGTGTATAAAATTTGTATTTTAAAACAAACTATTTCACTTTGTAAACCAGAATCGCTTCAATCGATGAAGTGAAGTGAAAAGATTCGGTGAAAATGAAATCGATAAATTTTTTTACACTTCACAGTTTCACTGAACCAGAATCGACCCTCAAGTCTTAATACGCAAAATAATTTAAAAATAACTCGTAGCAATGGGGGCTTATAAAACTTTCATTGAAGCAAATGGGGTTCTGGCAAACGTGCTTGCCTTTAGTTGTTAAAGGGTTAATAGAAAAAAATTAGATCAAAATTTTAGCGAATTTGTCCGTACGATTCATGAACCTAATAAATAAAAATAAAAAGTTTACTTAAGTTTACGGCAACACTGAAAGCAGTGTCAAAAATTTGACTTTTGTGATGCAATAGTAATAGTGTGGGTTTTTTTCTTTTTATTTGAGAAAAGTGAAAGTTTTTCTTTTGATAAGGAAATGAAGAATTAAATTACAATACACAATTGAATTAAATGCATTAATTGTAAAAAAAAAATTTCAATTTTTTTCATACAACTTTAGCAAATAATGGAAAGTCCAGGGAAAAAACAATTTCTTAACCAGGGTAAGTTTTAATGCGTTTGCTTGTGCATGCATTGTTATGCATATAAATATTTATTGAAAAATAAAAACACAGTTAATATTCTAATGAATTCTAAATTTAAGCATTTTTTAATGCTAATAAAGTAAAATTAGCCGAAATCGGTGACTACTAAAAAATTACTACATAACCTTAAATCTCTTCTTGTTACAGGGTGAAGGTTAAAAACTTTGACTATTGCAAAAAACTAATCGGAACGCAATTAAAAGAAACAAGCTATACCAAAATGTTACAAGGATTGTTACCGGCTAAATGGGCAGACTGTCGCATACTTCCTTTTCGCATGACCACTTCTCAGAAGGTAAAACTTTGAAGAATAAGAACTGTATTGTACATACAATATCTTTTGAACCAAAAATCTGATAATAATCTTTCAGAAACTATTTATACATATTATGTGTTGGTGCATACCATAAATTAACATTGCTTTGAAGTACATAGATAAACATGAGCGATTCTGTCGAAACTAGCGTGGGAATCCTTAAATGAAGAAGATGCATTTAGAACCATTCGACAAAATTGTTTATGCTTAACTTATTGTTTTAAACATCTATTTTTCAGTTTGAACAAAAGGTAAAAGTAGTTTAGTTTAACTGCCTTTGGTAATAATAAATGCAAGCATTTCCCGGTATGCGTTGCTCCACCTTTTCTTGTTATGGGGGTGAGGCAACAAGTTATCGTTGGATAATAGTTCCACAATTGCATTAAAGTTTTGAATTTTGGTAAACATGTTATTCGCATTTTAACGTGTACAAATAATCGTAATAAACAAAAAAAAAAATTTTGTAGAAAAAATTTCAAGTACTATCGGGCTTAAAAAAACACCCTTTATAGATAAATGTTGGCAGGTCTGAGATGTCAAATCACTTAAATTAAAAACTCTACTGTACAAATTGCAATTTAAAAATTATGAAACGCTTTAGCTATACATGACATGGCACTACACGAGCAAAAATTTTCATGCTGTTAAAATAACTTGGTTACACCAACCTCCAGTTAAAAAGTTACACTCCAACGTTTAACTATTTCTTTTGAAAAATGACACGCTAACTCCGGTAAAAAGTGGCAGAAAACTTTCTCGAGTGTTGTTTTTGGGATACTGAAAAATTAAATTCTTGTACAATTTTATAAAAGGTAGTCCTATTTAATCGTATGTTTATCCGATTCCAATAAGTTGAAAGTTATTATATAGAAGTTTTAAACGCTTAACCAAAAATGCACAAAATGAAGAGTAATCGCAAATCGAGCGCACACGATAATAAATTTTTAATGGATATTTCTTCAGGATATGATGGCATAAAAAAACATTAGCATCGGTTAGACTTAGAAGGACAACAATCCAAAAACAGACATTTTTTGAGCATCAGAATGGAAAATTAAAGCTTTGTCCAAGTGATACGTTCTTCACTTGAAAAATAGGTTTCATTATTATTAACCTCCGGGACAAAAATAGAAACAAGAATATCAACTCAATTTTTTGTTTAAATTCAGTTTATAAGAACATTTTTTTAATTTTATTAGGTTGTTCTTGTTTCCATCACAGCGGGTGTTGCTTTGCTTGGAGTACTTGCACGCTTTCTACGTCGTCGAAAGCCACCACGTCCTCCGCGTCGTTCGCGCAAGTATACTGGACGTCGTACCCGCAACAGTATGCGAAGTCCAAATGACATGATTTCTGTAGCTGGCTCAAAAGCTTCTGCACGTTCAGGGAGTCCTGTTGGTTCAACAGTGGCACTCTCTGATCGCCTATCAATGGCGTCAGGGTCCATTGGTGCTGGTGCGCTCGTCTCTACCGGTGTTATTGTGCAATTAACAGCTCAACAATTGGGTGTAATGGGCATGGAAGCGTTAGACACAGTTATTAATTACTGGGAAGATGCATTGGCAGCACATTACTCACCCGGTGGTGTTCCTGCATTACTTACAACCGCAGAAGAATCTGAATTTTGCCGTGAAATACAAAATCTTCTAGATATGGCGTATACACTGCAGGATCAAAGCGAGTTACTATTTTTAGATCAACGTTCGGTTTTATTTCGTGATGAACCTTCTATTGATGAAGCGGAGGAAGATGCTGACGCCGAAGAGAGAAGCTCACGCAAATCAATTATGAGTCGAAATGGTTCAGATCCAAACTTTGATTCTGCTGAAAGTTTTGCTTCTGCATTAGACCAAGTAGCAGATTTGCGTGAATTCGAAGAGTTTGCAGATACGCTAGCCGAATATGATCAATATCCATTGTATCAAGCAGCAATCAAACACGGTGAAGAATCGCCGATACCATGTCGTAGTCTGCGCACTGAATTGGTGCATTGTGCCAATGATACTGAGTATCTAGCAAAGTTGCACTGTGTGCGCTTAGCCTTCCAATATTTATTTAAAGTAAGACAATTTTCGTAAAATTATGTAATTATTGTACCTACTAATAATTCCGACTTTAATTTTAGGACCCGGCAATTGGACAATGGGTCGCAGATACTGGTCGCCAAATCCTTACCGACTTGCTTTGCGTTGGTGATAAGGATACAAAAGAGTTTCTTGTCGGTTATGAAGATATGATTAATTACTTGCATGAAGCCGAAAATTGGGACTATATACAAAAAGAGCTAGAAGTTCGTAATGTCAAAGCAATGACATTTTACGATATTTGTTTGGATTTCATAATTCTAGACTCGTTTCGTGACCTAGATGCGCCACCTGGCAGTGTTACAGCTGTTGTACAAAACCGGTTCCTATCGAATGGTTTTAAAGAAACTGTAACTATAATTCATTTAATATATCGTTGGCACATATTCACAATATTCTTTTCATACAGGCTCTCACAACAGCTGTATGGTCAGTGTTGAAAGCTAAGAAACGTATGCTTAAATTTCCTAATGGATTCATGTCACATTTCTATGTTATATCTGAACAAATTTCGCCACTCATGGCATGGGGTTTTTTTGGACCTGATGAAAATTTACGCGACATTTGTCACTATTTTCGTGAACAAATGCTAGGATTTTTAGCAGATATATTTAACTTCCAAAAGAGTCGTTACACAACAGTAGAAGATTTATCCGAAGATGTGCTGAAACATATGAAGTCACGTGTCAACAATATAGGAGTCAAATTTAGTCAGTAAACGCTAAACTTAAATAAAACCAATAATATACAATAATTCCTTTTAAATGTCACATCTTGTGTGGACTATTCCATTGTATAGACTCTTTTTTAGAACTTATTTAACAAGTTGTAATTTCACTTCAAAACTAGCAGTATACGAACATTTAAGTCACAAAAATGTGTTCACAAATAACTGCAAAATTAGTTGTTTAGAAAAAGAAACATCTACAAATAGGTACATATTTAATTGTTCACCGGACTTTGCAAATACTGCGTTTAAGTAAAATATTTGACGAAATATTTTAAGCTAGTTTTAAGATAGAGGGAAACATCTTAGATAATAGGAACAAATTTATAATACTTTTTTTTTCATTTTTTCATAGTTTATTACTCATAATGAATAAATAGCTATTTGGTTTTTGTTATAGAAAGTTAGATAGTACGAGTTATATTGGTTTATATATATAGATTGGTTGACGTTTACTATATTTTCGTTAGTATTCATAACAATATTGTTTTTAACGATGGTGTTGAATTTAAAATTGGTGCTAGGTGCGTTATTATAAAATATAAGAATAAGCTTTAAATTTCAACATTATACCAAGCAACTAATATTTGAAATTTGACAACTTTACACAAGTTTATAATAAAATACAATTCAATTAGAAAATACATTACAAAAACCAGACGTCTATATGTAAATAAATGCTTTTTAAATCATTACAATTGTTATTTGAAATAAATTGTAGATTTTCATTAATATTTAAATTGTTTTTATTTCATATTTCACTTAGTTTTTGCATTTGCGTCTCAAAAGCTTTGATAGAAGCTATTCAAAAAAATTTATATCGTTCGTCAGAATCACATATCGCCATATGAAATGCGAGTTTTAAGACGTTTTTTGCTTGGCTTCTGAAAAAAATAAAAAGTTTTATGTTATTTTTTAAGAAAATTAAAAAATGTCACGCCTTTTCGCTTTTCATATGACGATATATATATGACGGTGCTCCGGAACGGGGCTAGTTTGAGGATTTTTTTTTATACAATACCTTATGATGTTAGCAACAAAATTCCATAATTTTTAAAACCAATTAGGCGCTCCTTACAAAATGGTCTAAGGACTGAATTTAACAAAACAACACAGCAATCCAAAACAATAATAGTCATTAGCCATGTACTTCACAGTACTAAATACGAATCCGGTCTCACAAAACTAAAAGTTCAAAAACATGATTTGTGAGGTAATATAGAGGACGCACACAATTGTTTTGCTCTTTTCAACTACTTTTGAACTATTTCGGTTGCTGGAACTTCATTTCCTTCGATTTTCAACACAAAAAAAAAAACCCAAAAAAAGTTTGTCATTGGTCAAATTCTTTTGGACTGGCCTATACAGGATTATCAGGCCTGTTCCGTAATCCACGTGGTTTCAATTACTTTTCACTTAGGAGGCTTTTTGATGAAAATGGTGAGTCACACGATAAAACGTATTAGAATCTTTTTTGTGGAGAATTACAGGTTCAACAAATAATATTGATTTATATTCGATAAAGTCGAATTTTTCGACTTTTTGCGGTTTTTTAAGGATATTTCCTATAAGGTTACTTTTTCGTTAATGCAAATTAATGTTATTTATAGAACTTCTAATTCCCCACAAGAAAGATACCGTTACTTTTTATCGTGTGACTCACCGTTTTCATCAAAAAGTCACCTAAATGAAAAGTAATTGAAACCACGTGGATTGTGGAACAGGCCTGTATTTGTTGGAAATGATTTGGGTCGATTCAAGAATACTACTTAAACGATTCCACACCAATTTTTCTTTTTTCAATTCAATTTAAACTTTTTCCAAATCAAGTTAAACTTGGCAAAAAAACACTCTAAAAATGATATACCTGGACAGTTCAAAAGTGAAGTGCGATGAGCACCTTTAAAGACTTAACTATTTTCCTATTATATCCACGCACATTTTTTGTACGATCCTCAAACCATTTTAGTATTAAGGCATTGTACATCTTTTGTTGTCTTAATAAAGTGTGCATTGGTTTCGAAAATCGAAATCGGATATGTCAACATCTAATGGTGAATGACAAATGAAGAAACACAGAAATAAAACATTTTCTAATTTTTTTGTTTTTTTCATTGAAATAAATGAAATAAAATATAAACGAAATGAAAAAGATTTCAAAAAAAGAATTTCTTTCTTTCTTTCAAATTATAATTGTGGTAAGAGGAACATCGTTAATAGTGTAAAATATGATTAATCAAATTTGTTTTATTCACAGATTCTATGTGCACTTTGCTTTTACTCTTTAACAATAAGTCAACGATTTCCAAATGACTTACAGATTTTTAAGGCACAATGTGCCTATTTTACAACTGGAACCGTTTGTTTGATTTTTGCACTTGCAACATGGTTTTATAATTCATCCGTTCATAGGACACGCGTACAACTTCGGGTATTCGTAAGTTTTCTCTCCTGTCGGCAGTTTAAATCATATTAATCAAATATTTTAAATTTGTTTCAGAAATCTTTGGTACTGTGGGTGCTTCTTTATTTTATATTTCGCTATGGTCAAATCGGCGACAAATACGCTTATACCTCAATTCTAAAGTTTGAAGCATCAATTTGGGATGAAACCCAGAGAACTCATTTATTCTATATTAATATTATGTGTTACATAGTTATTATTTTGATGTTTTTCATGAATTCTCTTATGATCAGTATGGTGGCCATATCCTTGACACATCTTTGGACGAATCGTGAACGACATGAATGATCTTCATCTAGTCAAATTAAAAAATCAGTTTAGTCTGAGTGGATGAGTGGAATAAAACGAAGCCATTGTTATTGTTGTAAGTTTTTTTAAGAAGCTAAGATAAGATAAGATTCAATGAATGTATTAAATAGAAAATTTAAAATGTTTGAAAAGTTTTTTCTTCAAGATATTAAAATACAGCCCTGTTCCGTAATCCGTGTGGTTTCAATTAGTTTTCATTTCGAAGGCTTTTTGATGAAAATGCTGAGTCACACGATAAAAAGTACTAGAATCTTTTTTGTGGAGAATTACTTGTTCTACAAATAATATTGACTAGTATTTACGAAATAGCAACTGTTTCGGAAATATTCGATAAAGTCGTTTATGCAAATCAACATTATTTGTAGAGCCTGTAATTCTCCGCAAAAAAGATTCTGGTACTTTTTATCGTGTGACTCACCATTTTCATCAAAAACCCTCCTCAATGAAAAGTAATTGAAACCACACGGATTACAAAATCTATCAACGAAACCAAAAAACCTTTGCCACTACCAAAAAAGTCGAGAGCGTACAAAAAAAACTTCCGGTAGTTTTAGCTTAGATTTGTGCAAAATGAATAAACAACAAAGTGTTTTTTCAATTTTGCTATGCATTATTGATATACATATTGTTAAGAAATACTACAATGAACATCCACGCGAAATACATTTTTGGGATTTTGATGGGAGGTACCTCGTTTTCTGCAAAAATTTACGCTGATTATAAATTCGAAAGTATTATTAAAATCCCCTCGACAGATTTTTTTGAGTTAAGTGATTTTTGGGTACAAAATTTTTGTGCACTTTTTTTTAAAGACCAAAATCTTGAAAACAATGTCCTAATTTTATTTTAGAGACTTTTCCCTATAAATTGATACCAAGAACATAAAAATGTAACGACCGTAGTATAAGTAATTACCTTTTGAATATAAGAGTGTTTTTGGTTGTTCACACACTAAAATGTAACAGGTAATTCTCAAAAACCATACGAGATATAGCAATTCGGAACCGGATTCAGCATCGAAATTTACATTTGGTAGCTGAAATTCGACCCTGAAAATCGGTAAGCGACGACCGATTTAAAAAAAAATAGTTTTTCTGTATATTTGGACCCCAGTTGATAACTTTAATATAGAATTAAAAAAAAAAAACGTAGAATTTGTATAACAAAAACATTTACTTTTATTGTGTAGTTTAGAGCAATTCAAGTAATATAAAATAAATTTAAATATATTAGTCTGCCTTACTCCCATGTAAATAAACATTGGATAAAAATTTGTGATTTAATAACAATAACAATTTCTATGAAAACTTTTTTACTATTCAATTCGCATATGCAAAGAAAATGTAATTTTAATAATTTTTTATTAGTGCCGTAGTTTCAATGTAATTCAGCAAAATCTACATCGCATTAAACGTATAGCAATTAAAAACATAACCAAGAAGTGGTCTGGTTTTTGTGCTGAGACTTTTACATACACTTAAAGTAGACTTAAACACAACAGAGCAAACACCGAACCGCTATTGTTTATTAACATAAATATGACTTTATTAATGTGTAAAAATTTTAAATGAAGGTATATTACATATGTATGTATATTATATTTATATGAGCTAGTAAAAGATATCTCCAACTTAAAGCCCAAGCCTGGTAACTATGGATCCTGTGTTACATAAAGTTAAATTAAGAAATTATTTGCTGTTTTTACCATTTCTGATGACACAAGGATAGAAATTTTAAATAAAGGTAAACTCAGCTATAAAACGTGACCACTTTAACCAATTTCTTACACAAAACTCAAAAAAATTCAAAGTTTACTTTTTTTCCAATATTCTCAAAACTGTGACCATCTAAGTGCAACTTCCTATATAAATATGAAATAATGTGCACTTTGCTTAATTTTTTTTTTTTTTTTCTAAAATTTTAGGTTTTATTTCATATTTTAGCGGCGAAATTTTATTAAATTAATGGGCGTTATTTTATATTTCTAAAATGAAATAAGTCCCACAGGAAAAATTAAATAATACACATTTTTAACGAAATTAACACCTCTGGGCGTTATTTCACAGCACCAATGGTATTGATTTCTTAATAAAAAACTAAATGAATACATACATATGTAGCTGTATTACGTAATGGAGAGTTTAGTCTACATTTTCAAATTTTTTTTTACATTCTCAAGAATGTTTATTCATGATTAGGCTCATTTTGAAACTTAAAAAAAAAAAAACTTAACTCGGCAACTTATCATTACATTTTCTGCGACAATTATTTATTGCTGGCCCACATCGAACGTAAAGGTGAGAAACTTACTCGTTTAAATTTGGCTATCTTGGAATTTATAAATAATTATATTTGTGTACAATGTGAAACCTTTAAATGTGTAGTTCCATAGCTCTGGGACAAAGTTTTTAAAACCTACTAAAGACTCAGCAATAAATTCATAAAGGAATAACTCTACTTATAGAGTATCTTAATAAACCGTGTAGCTGTTGATGCAACATACACTTACATGTAAAAATTGAGCTGTTTATTATAAAACAGAATTTGAAAATTGACAAGTGCGTTGAATCAAACTCAAAACATTTATTCTATAAAATCTACGAATAAATTGGTCAACTTCAAGTTTTAAGGACTATACCCTTACTATTTGTTTAAGTATGTTACAATTTTAAAACGTTTTGTTTTTGCATTATTTTCTTACATATCTACTGTTGCTTAAATTTATTTCGAGTTATTGTAACAACAATTGCACATTGATATTGCAAACTTGATATTCGCTCTAAATTCGTAATTTTTCCAAAAACTTTGGTACTAAATGTTGTGCGGAATAACGGTCAAATGTAAAGTATTCGAAAAACTTATCACGATGTTTACGAAATATCTCTGGATTACGACACCAATTGTAAAGCATTTTTATCAATTGATTTGAAGTGTTGTATAAATTTTCTTTTGGATAAATTTCGGGATAGACAAGTTTATTCGGAGCAATCGGCATACAGCCGCAGTACGTTGCTTCAAGCCTAAAACCAAATTATTAGAGATAAAACGTTTTTTATATTGACTGAATTTTTGTCAACTCACATTGCTACACCATAAAATTCATGTCCAGCTGTCGAAATAACAACATCGCCGCTCAACAGCGTTTTAATATATTTATCACGGGATAAAAATCCAAAATTTATTAACTTTGATCCTAATTTGTCCTGTAAACCTTCAAAAGATTCTGGCGCCATTTGGTAGTTTTCACCGCATATCGTTACTTTAAAATCAACTTGTCGTTTATTTAACTCTAGTAGCACCTCCACCAATAATTTCGGATTTTTATCATGCTCCCATCGGTGTGGCCATATTAGGTGAAGGCAGTCTTTTTCATTACCGAGAGGTGGCAGTGTTGGATCTGATCCAATCATTAGGCGCTTGTTTGGGAACGCATGAAATTTAATAGGAAAATAAAGAACTTCGCATTTTTTCTCAATTCTTTCGCGTATATTCTTTAGTTTTAAGTCCGGTTGTATATTAAGAAAAGGTGTTATATTATCCAAAAAAGACGTTCGATTAAAATTAGAATTAAAGATAATACAATCAGCAGAAAGGCTAAAATGAGTAGGATTTTTTTTTTAATTTTTAAGAAATAAATTTATGTTAAAGATGTGTTGCATTTAAAGAGTCAGTCCAACAACAGTCCGAACAGAGCCGTTCTGATACAATTCTGAATAACAAAACAATGCCAAAGCTTTGACTTAAGTTTATGTTTAAGCCTTTGGTTACTTTTGTCATGACGTGTTACATATTAACGTTTCTTATTAAATCTTTGTCAAATATAAAACTTTGGGTCAAACGTATGTTAGCAATCTTATTTCGAAAACACAACACATCTGCTTCAAGTACTACTCCTTACCATGTAAGTATTTGATTCAATCCGTATTGGCAATCTCGTTCCTTCACCTCTCGAACTGGATAAACTAATTGATTTTCATGAAAATAGACGACTTTTCGGCAATTCACTAAATCTGGGCGCACACCCAACAACTCAGCCAAATTTAGTACAGAACTAGTGAGCAGAACTTTGTACTCGTGGTCTGTTGGAATAACTTGTGAAAAATAAAGCGCCCCGGTTCGTGCTCTCCAATGCCATTTCTTTGCTGGTAAACTACAAATTTCATAGTCTGCAGCGTTTAAACCTTATTTTATTTAAAAATAAAATATATTTATTAAATAGGCAGATAAAAAGGTATACAAAATATTCACATTCGATAAGGGTATCAATTAACTGCTTATGACTACCGCCATAAAATGGTTCAATAATCAGAATAGCCGCCTTAGACATATTCTGTTATATTTTATTAGGATACTAATCAAGCTTAGTAATTTTGTTCCTCTTTATTTAGAAAATGAATGAAAACAACTTTATCTACTTTATGTCAAAAAAAGTTTGTTCGAAAGTGCATCCATTTAGAACTATTCACAATAGAAATAACTACATTAGCAAATAGGGCTAGGGCATGGTGAAGACATGCTTGTTTAGTTAGCTGCCTTCAATTGGTTGCCTTATTTTTGACACATTAAATGCACGGTTGCATATTGTAGTATTAAATTTGTGCCAAATTTACGGTGCCGTGACATAATCCCCACGGACATAATCCCCATTCACGATATGGGGATTATGTCCGCAAGTAATTCGGACATAATCCCCATTTTTTCAATGGGGATTATGTCCGCAAGTGTTTCGGACATAATCCCCAGGAAAAGACGGACATAGTCCCCATAACGGCCGCGAATCAGTCTTTAATATATCCAACACCTAGTTTGCTAGCCACAGTATTTTTTCATAAGAGCAGGGGTAAGTAGGCGGCCTGCGGCCGCAGCTCAGGATTTAAAACTCCCAAAAATCCAACACCGGCTTCGCGGCGGCCTTCGGCCGCGGATCAGTCCATAACATCCAACACTATATAAATTTTTTAAATGGATTATTGCAAAAATTTTGTTCAATCTTAATTAAATTTTTCGGACATAACCCCCATTGGGATTATGTCCGAAAAATTTGCGGACATAACCCCCATGGCCAAAATGGGGATTATGACCGAAAAATTTTTGGACATAATCCCCATTTACGAAATGGGGATTATGTCCGTTGGGATTATGTCCGGTAACCCAAATTTACTACTCAAGGGCTGTGTTGGCATTGGATTTAATTTGACTTATACCTTTTCATACTTTCGTATCAATTTTTTGAGCAAATACATAAAATCATAGAATTTGACTGCAACTATTTAAAATAAATCCGTGAAATATTAAATCTGATGAAATCAGTGCAACAAATAAAAAACATTAATTTCAAAGATAATTTATTTCAAATGTCGTACAGTGATTTTCCAATTTTTTCTAAAAAAACACATTTGAACATAGCTGTGCTAACTTTTAAAGTACACTAAAACTAAACTTAATAAATTAAAGGGTTGAATATTTATGACGCAAATAAAAGCCAGATAAAAATTCTTAAAGCTAGATCTGATAAGGCTAAATGCTTAAATACAAATGAGACTAGATTTTAAGTTACCAATGTCAGGCCTAAACTTTTTTTAACTTAATTTATTCACTGAATCTTCTCATCTAAAGACTCTAATACTACATTCACACTTGCCTGGTTAGCCAGATGAAATAAGAAAACTAGTAAGGGTGGTATCTTTGGCCTGGCCAAACACTAAATACCCTACACTGCATTTCAAGTATATTATTAAACACGTAGTTGATAAATACTATGCAAGTACATACAAGTTTTTATTAAAATAAATTGTTTTATTCTTTCGTAACTCCTAGGAGAGTATAAGAACAAATTGCTTGTATGGGAAGTGCCACGCCTCCTTTTTGCTCAGAGTTTGCAATTAATGTTCTTAGTGTTTGAGTGAAATTTAGTTGGATAATCTCAAAAAAACTTTCATGAACTTAAGCTTATATGGGAGGTGCCACGCTCTCTTGTCCGAGTTTGCTTAGTTTTTTTTCAGAGCTTGCACTTATTGATTTGAGTATTTGTGTGCGATTTCGTTGGGTTGTCTCAAAAAACGCCTTCAGTATAACATTTTGAAAATTTTGCTTATATGAGAGGCACCACGCCCTCTTATCCGAAGTCGCCTAGTTTTTTCTCAGAGCTTGCACTTACTTTCCCTAGTATTTATGTGTATTTTGATTCTGTTATTGCAAGTAATACTCTTATTATTGCATTTTGAATATTTTTGTATGGTCGGTAGGCGTGTCCGTTGACCGATTTCGCTCATTTTCAATTCCCCGAGTTAACTTTTACGACGAAGTCAGAATACCAAATTTCATTGAATTATGTTGCTCAGTTTTCCCAAAAAGTGTATTTCCATGCGCACCTAGCCAGCCAGACAGACGGATATGGCTTAACACCACGACTCGACGTGCAATTATTTATGTTATAATTTAAATCATAATTTTTTTTTTATGTCAAAATTGATGTGATTTGATGTTATGAAATTTTCATTTCATAACATTTTGGTGTCTCCACTAGATATTTTGCTGTTATGACCTGAAGTATTTCATGATTTATTGCTCGTCGAGTCGGGGAGATATAGACTCAGGAGGTGACGCTGATCAAAAATATATATACTTTTCCATACTTGCCACGCCTCCTTCTCTGCGATACAAACGGAAGGACAAAGTGAATATACCCTGGGTGTAGGGTATAATTTATCATCACCGTTCATACCTCAACCATGATCAATGGCTCTGTCATTTGGCTGACAATTAGCTTAAAGTTTACTTAATCACAACACTATTCTAAATTGTTTCACATATATTTTTGCTTAATTCTTTAATAACATTTTTTTTTTTTTTAGCTATTGAGACGAATTAATTTTGGAGTTTAGCCAACGACGTATATGAATAAGATATTCAAATTTTATTCCTTTGACTTACTCGCCGGTCTGTGCAATTTGGTTAGACACAAATAAAGCTGTTCAAAGAGGAATAAAATGTTGCTATGCCGACGCTGCGTTTGATTTACTGAAAATTTTATATTAAACAGACGCAAAATTCGAAAAACAAACGTATTTAGACATTTCGTTTGTCCGCTTTCTGCAACATTTTATCAATTTTAACAAATTCCACAGACCACAGTAACGAACTGTGTATCTTGATAAAAACATACGTCGTTGGTTTAGCTTTAATTTGCTTTTTATTATAAATTTTTTATTTGCTTACATTTTACATTTGTCGAAAACAAAAAAAAAAAATTATAATTTCCATTTTTAAGTTTATAATTTCCCTAAAATTTTTTGAATTGGGAAATGCCACCTGCCGATTTTTTGAATGAAACTACATATCTAATTTTTTGAAATTTAGATAATCGAAAAACCGTTTATATGGAAAATTATCCTGGTTGGTGGTTAATCAGCATTCATCTAGTTGACTAGCCAAGTGAGGATAGGGTATAGCAATATGTTTAAAAATATTAGTCCTGAAAAATTTTAGCTGTGTTTTAGACGGCAGCGTGTTAACACGTAGTTATTACTGTTCTTCTAAAACGAATTTGTATGCTATATTCTTCTTATTTTGTTTTACTTTATTCTGCTTTTCGTTTCTGCACCACTTCCCTCCGCTTGCCAAGACAATTGGTAAAAATGTGGTGCCACTATGTTAAAATCCTATTAAACACAGCTAATATTCCGTGTAGTATGGAAAGATCAAGCCTACTTTGTGCTTAGTAACTATACACGCAAATTTATCTGTGTTAAATTAAGCACATTAGTTGTTGCTTTGCCATGCGTTTCTCAGAAAGTGCTGAATCAAACACTGAAAAATGTCGTCTAAAACACAGCTAATGGCAAATTATCATTCACTGTGGTGTTCTGTAATACCCTATTCTCACTTGCCTGGTTAACCAGATGAATGCTGATTAAGCACTAACCATGATAGTTTTTTATATAAAAAGCTTTTCGATTTGTATGGAAAAGATTAGCTAGTTTTTAAATAATTAGATCATTTAACCCAAAAAATCGGCAGGAAGCATCTCCAAATTCAAAAAATCCCGGGGGAATTAGGAAATTTCCTTTTCTTTTGACAGATGCAAAATGTAAACAAATAAAAAATGACTATTTAATTAGTTCAATATAAAATTATCATACTTCAATTTAGAAAAAGCGCGTTGGTACTTTCATTAGTACTATACAAGCAATAAAAAACAGTCAATAAACTAACTTCAAAACATTTTTAATAAAAAGCAAATTAAAGCTAAAATCAAAAATTAGTTCGTCTCAATTGTTTTAAAAAAAAATTTTAATAACGAAATATATAAAAATATATCTGAAAAAAGTGAAAATAGTGTCGTGATTTGGTAAACGCCAAAAAGTGTCATTGAAATGATAGATGGCTCATCCAGGTGAAAGGTGTGAACGTGGTTCTGTGATGTTCAAGATTTTCTGATTTTAGGCTGGTTAACCAGGCAAGTGAGAATACGGTTGTCATCACCTTATAATTCCACCATGCGAAAAACAGATTCAAAAGGATTGTATTTGACATTTGTTTTTGACTTTTTCACGCGTTTTCTGAACGAGATCTATACTGTTTATTCTTTAAAAATCCAGTTTTTTTACTTTTGTTAAAAAAAGAAAAACAAATTTACTTCAATGCGGGATTTGCATAAAATTTTAAAGTTATTTTCGAAAGATTCCGTAATGGATTACTGTGAGGAATTCGATGAAGTAAAGTCAATACTAGAACATTGTAATAAATACGTTAAGCCGTTTGCCAAAATTCACTTTCGCGGTGGAAATGAAGCCTTCATTAATGAACTCGCTAACAGACTCCAAGGACTTCTGCTAGAGCGGGGCTATATTGATGAAAAAACGAAGAAGCCAGTTGAAACAGCTTATGAAATGCTGCGAAAATTATCGATGTTTCTTTTCGCCAACACTGATGCAACTTACAAGTATAATTTGAAAGATGATCCGGTCATTGGTCATGTGCTTGAGTTATGCCCACTACTGCCTAAATTTCTATTGGTGACTATGATGTGGGAACTCAAATTGGATCAGTTTTTCTATGAAATACTTTCCTATACGCCTTGTTGGTTTGCTTTCCAATATTTTGAGACTGCTTCAGATTCCATGAAATATATAGATGATCCATATGAGGTGCTAGACAAAGTAGAAAAATTGGTCAATGCCTTATTCCTCAGTATTTCTCGCGGAGAACTGCGTGAAATTGAAGTTGTTGAAAAGAAAATCATTTTTGGTAAGCTGTATGATTATACAATGAACTTTCTCAGACAGTTTTACACCCCGGATGCTGAGAAGTTTAAAAAATTCAATAAATCTCAGTTTTTTAAATACTCGGGTATCGCCCTTAAACATCTGCTGGACATGACATTGCGCTGTTTTGATATATACGAAAAACCAGCGTTGATCGCACCAAACTTCAATATTGAAATTTATGAAATTTGTCAAGAGCAATGCAAAAAATCAAAACCCAACAAGAAAAATAACTTTGCGCTGTTAAAGGAATACCAACTTAAGATCATTTCTGCACTTCTAAATTCGCTACAATACAATGTTATGCTTGTAAAAATCGATGTATTTATGTATTGGGTTGAAATAGACCTCACTGACACTATAAACCTCCAAATGGCCATAGGCGAATTGGCTTACCGCGTAGGTCAGCGCATGTTAGCAAATCGCAGTTTTGCTCACGATGTAGAACAACAGCTGTGTGCCATTGCCATACGTCCAAAGACGCTAGAGGAGACTGTGAGTGATGCTAATATCGGAGTAATTCTACGCAGTTTAGATGATAATAATTTACCGCACGACATAAAAATGATTTGGTTTAATGAGCTACTCAATCGCAATGTCGCATATGGTAACGATGAATGTTTGCAATCTATAAGGGATAACATAAAATTGATGACTGTAGAGCACTGTGAGAAAATTTTAAATTATATGAAGTTGCAAATGGAGCACAATGAAGAAACTAATTTTATAAAAGAAACTGATATTAAAATAGAGGATATTACCGACGATGCTATTAAAAAGGAGGACTCAACAGCAGAGACTGAAAAAATGGATATCGATGCTTCAGGTAAAGTATAAGATTGTAATTGCTAGATATTGACAATATTTAATATTTATCAAAATAAAACGTTTAGGAATGAATGCAAAGCTAAAATCAGACCTTGAAAGAAACTTTTTTAAAAGTTTTTTTTAAGTTAAGTCAGACTTTTTTAAATCATTTAGATAAAAGAATCCTTTAAAAAAAGTGAAAAACAAACTTTTATCCTTAAAAGTATCACGTTTTTTGAGTCTACGTGTTTTCGAGGGAGGGTTCTCCTTTAGAATCGCCAAAATAGTAAATTAAAAAAAAAAAAAAAAATAAGTGTACAAAAGACCGCCGAAAAGCAATGAATATACTTGTTGAAAGAAAACGTTACAATCACTTTGTACATTTAACTTGTTCAAAAGGATTTAAGTTTTGTTTGAAAATATTGTTTCATATAAATGTTTATTGTACTTCAGATTTTTTCATTTTTCACTTAAAAACTCTATGTTAATAAACTACAATTTACTTTCAATTGTTTCCTTGCCCAATATTTAATTGTTCAACTGGTTATGGGCCCAGACAACGTCTAAATAAAGGAAAAAGAAAAATTGTTCAACTGCATAGAGATAATTTTAATAAAAAATAGTGAAAATCAGCTTTATAGAAACAGCATTCAACATGGATGACGTGAAGATTGAAAAACTGCAAGGAGCTGCGAATTGGAGTTCGTGGAAGTTCCAGATGTGCATCATTTTAAAATCTATGGACGTCTACAAAATAGTTGAAGGCAGCTGGGAACAACCATTGCCACAAGGAGGTGGAGATGCTGAAAATGCAGCATACCTAAAGAGTTTGGAAGAATGGGAAAAGGCTGATATCAAAGCTCAGCGTTGCATAATTACTGCAGTCAATAAGTCAGTGATTCAGTATTTAATGTGCTGCAAAAATGCTAAGGAAATGTGGAAAAAACTTCTAACCATATACGAACTGAAGTCCGAAGTGAGCATTCATATGCTTCAACAAAAATTTTATCAGATTCAAAAATCTCCGGAAGATAGCATTGAAGGTCATGTAGCTAAAATTGAAGAGTTAGCTGATAGACTTAAAAATCTTGGTGAGCCAATATCAGAAAAAATGATCATGACGAAAATTTTAATGACGTTACCATCAAATTTCAATAATTTTATTACTGCTTGGGAGTCAACACAAGAAGATAAGAAGACTTTAGAAAATCTTACAAATCGCTTGATTCTTGAACAAACCAGGAGCAATGATGAAAAAACTGATGCAATTGCATTTACTTCGAAGAAATTTAAGCTTAACAGAAACCCAGGAAAATGTTTTAATTGTAATGAAGAAGGCCACTGGAAAAAGGATTGTCCTCTCATTAAAATGAAATTAGCTGTAAACCATAATAAGGAAGTGAAATCAAATGCTTTTATGTGTGATACTGAGTATCAAGTGGTTGATGTTAATGAAAAGTGGTATGTGGATTCCGGTGCTTCCGAACATATGACAGCTCATCGGGATTGGTATTCAGGCCTAGAATTATTTGACAAATGCAAATATGTCAGAATTGGTGATGGTTCAACTTTAAAAGCCTTAGGAAAGGGAAATATAACCGTTTTAATGTGCAGTTCAGACGGCTGGCAGCAGAAGTATCTTGCTGATGTTTTATATGTACCTGACATAAAAGTCAATTTGTTTTCTGCTAGTACTGCAATGGATAAAGGGTTTGTAATGAAATCAAATAAAAATGTGTGCACATTTCATCGAGATGGCAAAGTACAAGCTCAGGGTGTTCGAAGTGGTCAATTATTTGAAATGAAAATGAGAGTCTTGAAGAAAAGTGAAGGTATAACCAATGATGAAAATACTGCAAATTATTCAGCAGGGATCAATCGAAAAGCTTCGCTTAAATTATGGCATCAAAGGTTAGTTCATCAAAATTATAATCATATACAACAGGTTCTTAAGCAGCACGAAGTTGATTTTGTCAATGATATGGAAACAATATGTGATGGATGCTGTTTTGGTAAGCATCATAGGCAGCCTTTCCATTTAAGTGATAACCGTGCTAAGAAGGCTGGAGAAATTATACATGCTGACATTTGTGGTCCCATGGAGCAGCCTTCTATTGGTGGATCAAAGTATTTTCTTCTTCTAAAAGATGATTTCTCACGATTTAAATGGGTGTTTTTTCTAAAACACAAGGATGAAGTCAAGGAGAACTTAAAAAAATTTTTAAAACTGGTAAAAAATAGCAAAGTTGTGCCAAAAGTATTCAGATCTGACAATGGAACTGAATTTATAAACAAAAATGTTCAAGATTTGTTGTCACAAAATGGAATTCGACATCAAAGAACAGTGCCCTATACACCAGAGCAGAACGGAGCTGTAGAAAGAGAATTACGTACAGTGGTTGAGCTAGCTAGAAGTTTAATCCACACCAAAGGTTTAAACAAGAAGCTTTGGGCTGAAGCTGTAAACACGGTTGTCTATGTTTTGAATCGCAGTGGACCAAGTTCAATCAAAGAAAAGACTCCTTTCGAGTTATGGTTCCAGAGGACTCCAGCAATAAAACATTTGCGAGTATTTGGCTGCGAAGTTTTTGCTCATGTTTCGAAAGATCTTCGTAAAAAATGGGATGCCAAAAGTAAAAGAGGTATTTTTATTGGATATGATACTAATGTGAAAGGATATCGAATATATTTTGAGCTGGAAGATAAGGTTGAAATTCACCGAGACGTTATTTTTGCAAAAGAAATCGAAAATAAGGAATTGGTTGAAGTTAACCATGAAACATCTGAAGAAGTTATTTTCAAATTGCCAGATAATGACACATATAATAGTTTACCAACAATGTGTGATGACATTCAGGTAGCGCAAGAAGAATCTATTTCATTAGATGGAAATCAAGCTGAAATTCAAGATGATATTACAGAAGTTACGCCGAATTTACATGAAATAACTCAGGAGAGAGAAAGATACAACTTACGGTCATCTAAAAATAACATATTTGAGATGTTTTTGACTGTATCGGATAGTGATGATCCAACGACTTACCAGGAAGCAATACAGTCTAGCAATGCAAAAGACTGGCAACAGGCAATGGATGAAGAATACGAATCTCTGATAAAAAACCAAACTTGGGAGCTGTGCGATCTGCCTGCTAATCGTAAACTTGTGGATTGTCGATGGATATTTAAGACAAAACTTCATACGGACGGATCTGTGGAACGGTTTAAAGCACGTTTGGTCGCAAGAGGCTTTACTCAAGTTTATGGTTTAGATTATGAAGAAACCTTCAGTCCGGTGGTAAAATATGATTCAATAAGAACAATTTTGTGTGTAGCAGTAAATGAAGGTATGATAATTAACCAATTTGATATTAAGACAGCCTTTTTGTATGGAACATTGGAAGAGGAACTCTATATGAAACAACCAATCGGTTATGTTAAAGACAAAAATAAAGTCTGTAAGTTGAAACGGAGTTTATACGGCTTGAAGCAAGCTCCAAGATGTTTTAACAAAAAGTTTTGCGAAGTTCTAAAAAAGTTTGATATGCAAGTAAGTGATGCAGACTCTTGTATATACATTAAGAATAATACAAATTCAAAATTAATACTTGCAATTTATGTTGATGATGGACTTTTATTGGCAAGTGATCAAAATCTTGCATCAACTTTTTTAAACCATTTAAAACAACATTTTGACATTAAAGAATGTAAACTTAATAAGTTTTTAGGATTTCAGATGAAACAAATGGAAAATGGAAATTTGTTTCTTCATCAATCACAATACACTTCAAAAATTCTGCAACGATTTAGCATGACAGAATGCAAAAGTGTATCTACTCCACTGGAAACTAATTATAATGAAGTCAATGAAGAAAAAGTACAACAGTTTCCATATAAGGAATTGATAGGGTCACTTTTATATCTTTCAATTATAAGTCGTCCTGATATTTCATATGCAGTGGGAGCTTTAAGCAGATATATGGATAATCCAAGTTTAATTAATATCACTTCAGCAAAGCGAGTACTTCGATATTTAAAAGGAACTATGCAATTTGGACTTCTTTACAGTAAGCAGAATGATTTTATGTTAAGGACGTACTCTGATTCTGACTATGCTGGTGATACTAGTAATCGGAAATCAACTTCAGGAATGGTAACACAGTTAGGATCCTGCACTGTTTGCTGGAGGTCACAGCAGCAACGTTCAGTCGCTTTGTCAACAACCGAAGCAGAATACATTGCAGCTGCTGAGGCAGTTAAAGATCTTATTTGGATTAAACGTTTACTTAAAGAAATTACTAAAGGGGAACATGGATGTGATATACTATTGGATAATCAAAGTGCTATGAAGTTGATAAGGAATCCAGAGTATCACAAAAGAACAAAACATATCGACGTCCGTTATCACTTTATACGAGAGAAATATGAAAACAAAGAATTTAATCTATTGTATGTTCCAAGTACAACGCAATTAGCAGATTTATTCACAAAGGCATTACCGAAAACTTCTTTCCAATATTTACGCAACTTACTAAACTTAAATGACATGTGATTGCAACTTGTAGTGGGAGTGTTGAAAGAAAACGTTACAATCACTTTGTACATTTAACTTGTTCAAAAGGATTTAAGTTTTGTTTGAAAATATTGTTTCATATAAATGTTTATTGTACTTCAGATTTTTTCATTTTTCACTTAAAAACTCTATGTTAATAAACTACAATTTACTTTCAATTGTTTCCTTGCCCAATATTTAATTGTTCAACTATACTTAATAAATAATAATTTTTTTAAGGTCCAATAAGTGTACAGTTACTTTAAATAATTCCATTTAGCATCATATTATTTTCTCTCTACACAGACTTTGAAGACTTAACCACGATAATACTACAAGCATTGAAACAATTTAAAGGCGATCAACTACTACAACTTGTGGCTTATGAAATTCAAACCTTTGGGACAGAAACCACTATTTGTTGTCATTCCACAGCCGATTTCCAACAGCGTGCCACCGAATTTCTTAATAAATTTTCTTCTTCCTTTGATCTAAACCAATTTTTAATGCTTTGGTTCGAACATCCACAACTAATGTGGAGAAAGTTCTTTGACTCTGCCTGTCACACTAGCGAGCATGTGAAAAATTTTTGCGTCACAGTTCGTGAGACACTACCCATTTCCAACAGTTTTTTTCAACCATTGCTAAATGCTGCTATGCAGCACATCTCCACAATGCAAGAGAAATACTTTCCGGATTTGCTTTGCGAGATTTATTGTACTCTTTATCAACCCGAAAGGAAAACTGAATTTTTAAAGCATTTCATCAACAAGACTGTAAACGAATTGCTGGACATGGAAAGCTTCATAGGTTTGCTACCAATTATGAGATCTCTTAATTTAATTGCATCTCGTGGTGAAACTCAATCATACAAACCACTTAATTTTGGGGAAGCGACAGCGCCTGTGCTTTTGATGACTGCACAAGTTATGGAAAAGGCTCGCTGGGATCTCATTACCTATACAGATGAACGAGATGAAATTGTCCGCGAATGTATTCAGTTTATACAAAATACATCAAAGAAATTTTTGCCAGTGGCTACAGAGAAAGGTTAGTTGTTGCTTGCCTGTGAGCTTTTACTCTAATACAAGCCATAAATATTTTTACAAATCTACAGATCGTAAATGGATAACGAAAGTAATGAAGGATCCGTATCGTCCTCTAACTCAGTATTATTTCCAGAAATTCTCACAGGCTCCTAATCAGCCTGCTGTCGATTTCGATCGCTTCTTAATACGTGTTGAAATTGAAGACAAATCAACAGCGGAAATGTTCCTTATTATTGTAAGTACTTTAAAGATTGCCACTTAATAAGGAAGAAACCGCAGTTTGGTTAAAAAACGGTTTTTATTATTAAAATTTAAGACAAGAATAATCTTGCCCAACTATTAAAACCTTAAAGTTTCACTTAAAGGCAGCACTAGCGTTGAACATATATTTTTAGCCACAACAAAATTGTTTAATTATGATTTAAATTTTGTATTTTTTTCATGCAGAATTATGTTCGTTGTACAATGAAAGAAACAGAATGGTTAGCATGGAGTGACCGCTTACTTCCTCATATATCTGACATGATGCTCATTTTAGGAGGCGTAGTTACAGAAACAGATAATCATAATGCTGTTAACAATTATCGCCATTGTATGGTCAACTATGCAAATATAGTCGTGAAGTTTTTGCTTCCTCAAATAGAAAATGATGCAAAAAAAATTGAAAAACTCGAATCAAAAGTATTAAAAATCATTGGCTCTTCACCAGCTGAAATTTACGAAGAAATGTTCATGAGCTTTGAATGGTTATTATTGGAGATAATTAAAAAATGTACACAACCATTGGAGGAGAGTACAATAAAAAATGTTCGAAAGTGTGTAACAGCCATGAAGGATTGCAAGGCAAAGGATATATTTCTTGAAAAATTGCAAGCTTTAATAACTGAAAATTTAAGTTAATTAAATAGTATTTTGAATTAATAGCTTATAACCAAAAAGGAGAGAAAAATTATTTTTCTTTTTTATATAGATACTTTGCGAATAAAAGTACATTTGTGTTATTATGTTTATAATTCTTTTCAATTTTATTAAAGTACCGCAATAGAAAAGAAGCTCAATTTAAACAGCTTTAAATGTCTTCACACGAATTTAAAGATGTTTAGACCCCCTTACATTTTCATAGAGCATCATGGGACATCACATTATCACTTTTATACCCTAAAATAACTTAAATGGAGCATTTTTTTTACGGTTGTTTCGAGATTTATCTTTAAATCTGTGTAAATCACCATAAATCTGTTTCTGTCTAGATTTATTTTATTTTGATTTTGGCTATTTTCAAAAAAGAAGTGTACTAGAAAATACTACGTTTCAGCCGGAGATTTATAAAGTGATCAAGCCGTAACTAATCTCATTCATCATGTATTAAACGTGAAATAAATCTGAAAACAGCTTGCAAGTCACGTCAATTATCTTCGGTGCAAACAGGCTATTAATACTGCGTTCCCACCGCAGATTTATGAGTTGATCTAACGCAGTTTTTCGACTAAGCTCTAAATCTGGGAGTTAATCACATGATTTATAGCATGTTTCCACCGGAGATTTAGGAGGCGATGAACGGCTATTACCAGATTTATTTGTCATTTAATACATGTTGAATGAGGTCGGTTTCGGCAAAATTACCTCATACATCTGCGATGGAAACGTAGTCTATAAACTATAGTGCGTTTCGACCGGAGATTTATGAAGTGATTTACGGCTATTTCCAGATTTATTTGACGTTTAATACATGATGAATGAGATGAGTAACGGCTTAATCACTTCATAAATCACCGGTGGAAACGTAGTTTTACAGTTTACGACCTTAAAATATTTCGTCATAAATCTGAAACTGTACTACGCACCTAAATAGATGAGATTTAGTACATACATATATTAAATGCATCGAGACAATGGGCCTTATCGTAAATTTGAGGGGAGCTTCCATTCTTGAGAATATACTCCCTCTCTGAGAGGGAGCACTAGAAGTAGTGAATATTTTATGAATGGAAAGTCCCCTTCCTGCAGGGATGTTTTTTTATTTTAATATCGTTGACATTTTCAGAAATAACCAGTTAGCAACGCTGACTTTTTCCGAGACCGTAGATATATTGCAAAAAAATAACATTTGGCAGTGCTGTTTTGCCAATATCGTTGACATTTCATTCCATTTTCCACTGGATTTTGACATCTAAACTAAAAAAAAACAAGCAAATTGCATCTGATTAAAATTTGTGAAAATTAAGTTAATGTTTTGCTTTTAAAAAATTATTTTTTTAACATTTTAGTGGACTTTCGAAATAGAAAGTTTGCATCAACAAGTTCGCAAAAAAAAAAATGAAGTGAAAAATAGTTCTAGCAGAAACGGTACAAGTTGGAAACGCTTGGATAGATACTAAAAATTTTAGTGTCATATGGAAGCTATTTTAATAAGCTATAATAATAAAGTTATAATAAAGTTTTTAATTTGTCAAACGTTATTTATAATTATTCATTTATACATTAGTATTCCCTAGCAAAAAGTTGGGAGGTAAATTTAATCAATAAACGTAAAAAAATGTCCTCACAAACTTTGACAATTGCCTTATTTTTCCAGTGAATTTTCCCCTTCCAGAAAATTTGTTTTGCGATTGCAAACAAGTGAGTAAGAGAACAAATTCTCGAGAATATTTATTAACGATAAGGCCCAATATATATCCTCTGAAAAATTGGTGATGCCCCACCAGTTGCGCAACTATCCTGTCTGTCGTGTGAAACAACTCTCGGCAGCGAACAATTGGTATAAAATGATCAGGGGGTCGATTCTGGTTCAGTGAAACTGTGAAGTGTAAAAATATTTATCACTTTCATTTTCACCGAATCTTTTCACTTCACTTCATCGATTGAAGCGATGCTGATTTAAGCGAACGGTCCATTCAGTACGTCGAATACGTCACGTCGTTTTTTTCAACTGACTGCGACGCATTTGACTGAGAAGCCTGGCCCAATGAATACTTTCAAAACGGATTAAAATATCACCCTTCTTTTTATAATATTAATTTCAAATTTTAATTTTACACTTGCACAGCTCCAATATTTTTTTATTCCAATATTGTTAAAAAAAAAAAAAAAAAACGACAAAGAAAAAAAAAAACAACAAATGAAATTGAAAATAAATTTATTTTACGGTTGTCAAATCAAACGACGTGCGTCGAAAGTTGGGAGTTGGGCAACTTTTGTACGTTGCGTTGACGGAGATGTACTGATTGGGTCACACTTGATATAAACTCATATTTTTAACTTAGCTGCACTCAAAAAAATTTGTAGGTAAAGTAACAGTCAAAATTTACAGTCAATTTTGAATTTTACAGTTGTAGTTATTTTTACTGTAAAAATAGTCATTTTTCTATGAAAATACATTTTTGACTGTTCTTCGACAGTTATTTTTATTTCTACTGTGAAGGTAAGTAAAATATATTTTGCAGTTAAATTTTACAGTCATTTCTAGAGATATAAAATAACGGAAATTTACGGTTTTTAACAGTCAGAAAAACTATTATTTTGAGGTCAAAATCAGTCACATATCTAATACGACGCCAAAAAAGTATTAAGAATTATTACGCGACTTTAAAATTTTACCTTCAGCGCGGCCAAATAGTTTCCCTTTAAAAAACTTTGATAAAATAAAAATTTTTTTATCTAAGTTAGCAAGTCTTTTCTTGTGTAAAAATTAATAAATTTGTTTATTTGTTTAAAAGACATAAAATAAGATCTGTGAATTTTATTTTTAATTAATAAATTTCTCGATTAAGAGCCAGACAGGATAGTTGGGCAACTATCCGATTCTACATAGCGGCATAAGTGACCGACCACACGAGAGATTTGCTATACAAACTCAATTCAGACAAGATAGTTGCGCAACTATAATCATGAATTTTAATACTTTTTTGTATTATTTTTTCATGCAACAAATTTGTGTCAAACTGTGAGTTAATTTTGTATAGACTCTCAAATTATGTTGCTATTAACCACTTATTTCATGCATCTCGTAGATTTCTTCACGAAAACTGTATTATTTTACTCCCAAAAGGAAAAAATTGTGAAACATTTTACAACCCAACTCTGTTTTTGTGAAATACTTTAAAACACAACTCTGTTTGATTTCGTGGCATCGTTTGCTCATTTATTTCAGGATTAAAATAATCACCAAATATATGATTATTTTAATTATGAATGTCTATGTAAACTAGCCCTTTGCAAATAACAAAGTCGCTAAAAATTCGGCAAAGTGAACGCACCCTTGTTTATACTGAAACTTTGATTAAAGTAGTGAATCCAAAGTGGACGCAGAAGAAATTTTCGGCTATTCCGGAGAAGATCGTAAGTTTGATTAACAATGTACAGAATTCCAAAAAAGTGAAAATATTGAAATTGTTTTTATTGTTTTTCATGCAAGATCCCTAGAAACTCCGACCAACTTTACAATGATTCAAAATACGAGCGCAACTTCAGCCGTACTCGGTTGAAATCCCGTCAGTGTAGAATCTGTGCGTGGTCATTTCAAGGGTTATAAAATTCAAAAGTGGACTGAACAGGAGAGAGAAGCAGTCAAATATTAGTAACACAATTTAAGCCCGATTCTAAGAATTTCGCGCGTGTGCTTGTCTATAATGGACGTTTCAATGGCCCACCCAGCGCCGTAATTGATTTTGATACACGTAAGGTTCACCGACTTTTTGATTAACACGGAAGAAACCATTAAGTCCTAATGGCAAACTCACTGGTAATAAAATTTATTTCGAAGAGGTTAAAAGCACCTTTGTGGGTGAGCGACGTGAAAACGAGCCACACATTACCGATCCCAATAGAACGGCAATGAAAATGGACGGCTTAAAACCAAATACTAAATACAGAATATCTATTGAAGCGACAACAAAAATGGGCGAGGGTGAAGAGTAAGTATAAAATATGTGATTTGTTATGTGGAATAATCTAATTTGGTTTCTTTTTTTCCAAAAATAGATATTTTACTGAAAAGCGCACAAGAACCTGCAACACCTGCATTCATCTGGTATAAGGAACATTCTCACAAAGACTTGGCTAAGTTTAAAGTACAATGCCTACCGAATACGGAGGGACATCCTGGTACACATTTCTTCACAAAATATAGGTTGGTTGCTGTGTGTTTTTCAAATGTTGGCTGTGTGCGTAACACAACTCATTATAGGCGATGTTTAATTTGATAGAATTTGTTTTTGCTTAACGTTAGATTAGCGACTGTTAATATTTTTTTTTTAAACCTAGTTTGGTTTGTTAAGTTTTTAATTCTAAGAAAGACTATGCAATCAAAAATGTCTGAACGGGTCTACTTTCGGAGATATAGCCATCGGAAGATCTGGATATATCTTTTATAAAAAACGGTATAAGTTGGGAACCCCTGAATGCATTTTAAAAATATTGATGTCATATTAAAGGTATTTTATCGGACTTTGTAATTGCTTTAAAAAATTTTTCAATTTGAGTCATAGTTTTCGAGATAGGACAATTTTTCAAAAATTCACCCCATTTTTTTTCCCCAAAAAAACCTTATTTTTCCCAAAAAATGTATTATTAACCTATAACTTTTATAACTAAATTAGAAAGCCCAATTTATTTCCTTTCATTTGATATGCAACATGTATCTGAAATTGCATCATTAATAAATTTCTATAGAAAAAAGCAAAAATAGACCAAATAACTTCCTTGAAACTAGGAACTTTTAACAAGAATGCCAGAACAACAACAACTCAATTTGGCTACCAAACTATGTATTGGATATATGATGGACTGATCCTCGGCCGAAGGCCACCGCAAAGCCAGTGTTGGATTTTTGGGAGTTTTAAACTCTGAGCTGCGGCCGTAGGCCCTCCATTTACCCCTACTCTTATTTAAAATTACTGTTGTTTAAGTAGTAGTAAAGTTGTTGTATTTGTTGTCTGTTCTGGCATTGTTGTTGTTAAAAGTTCCTAATTTCAAGAAAATTGATTTGGGTCATTTTTGTTTTTTCTATAGAAATTTATTAAAGATGGAAAAATAACGATTTTTTGGGAAAAAAATGGGGTGAATTTTTGAAAAATTCTCATATCTCGAAAACTGTCACTCAAATTGGAAAATTTTGTAGAGCAATTATAAAGTCCGGTAAAATACATTTCATATAACATCAATATTTTCAAAATCCATCCAGGGGTTCCCAACTTATACTGATTTTTATTAAAGATATATCCCGATCTTGCAATGGCAATATCTCCGAAAGTAGGTTCGACCCGAACTTTTTGTTGTTGTTGTTGTAATTAATTTCTAGAGCCCTATTTGGGCAAAACAAAAAAACAACAACAGTCGCTAAAGTAAAATTTTTCCTTTAAATATAAACTACACAAACTACTGTATTTTCAATAAATTTTTATAAAATGTAAGCTGCACTAGATGAATAAATCAATAAATAAAAAAAAAAAAAAAATTCGTTATTTAATTTTGACTTTAAAACAATTAAAATAACTGTAAATTACAGTTAATCTAGAAAAAACAGTAATTGAATTTTTGACTGTAAAACCATTTAAATAACTGCGATTTACAGTCATTTGATAAAAAACAGTTTTTGTCATTTGACTGTAATTTTTGACTGTCGGTTGCAATAAATTGTAAAAGACAGTAAAAAAAAAAATGACCTACAATTTCCAGTTAAAATGACTGTAAATGTAATGGGAGTCTTTTTGACTGTTTTTACAATTGTTTTTACTGTTAAATTTGTTGTTTTTACCGTCATATTTTTTTGAGTGTGTCAGTCGAAAAAAACGACGTGACGTACTCGACGTACTGAATGGACCGTTGCCTTTACAAAGTGCAAAAAGTGAGGTGAATACTATTTGAAATCGTGGTGTGTGAAAATAATTGACATTGTGTGTCACAATTTATTTTGTTTACATAGAAATTATATTTGAATTTAATTGAAATCTTGCCACAAAATAGATGTTTTATATTGGATTTATTGGAAATATGATTTTGTATCGCAAAATGTTTAAGTTATTTTTTAGTCTTCTGGCAACACTGAATTTATTGTACTGTTTTAAAGATGGCCGAATTAACAAGACACTTATTTTTCATTCTTTTTAATTAATAAATATAAGCAATTAAACAACGAAGAACATCTCTTTTATTTTAACATGGTAGCAGAAAAAGGTTTGCAAATTGGATTTTGAATAATTTAATATGGCTGGAGAAAAGAAAGAAGATTTTATGCTGCAAGTTTTTGATGGTACAAATTACGATAAATGGAAATTCAGATTGAACTTGTTCTTGGAAATGAAAGCATGTGATGAGGCAATTAAAAGAGAGGTTAAACCTGAATCTATGAAGCAAGATGACTGGAACAGAAAAGAAATTAAAGCAAAGAACTACATTGTGAACAGTATTTCAAATACCCAATTGGAATTAATCATTTCAGAAAGTACATCTTATAAGATGATCATGAAACTGGATGAGACTTATTTAGTGAAAAGCAGTGCTAATAAGCTACTATGTAAAAGGAGATTGCTCGAATTAAAAATGAAGGAAAATGAAAACCCGTCTGATTTTCTCAACTTTTTTGAAAAACAAATAAACGAACTTAAGAATGCTGGTGAAGATGTAAGTAACGACGATAAATTAAATTATTTATTATTGACTTTACCAGAAAGTCTTTCTCACATTGTGGATATTGTGGATGCTCTGCCAGCAAATAACAAAACAGTCGAATATGTGAAATCCAAATTGATATTAGAATTTCAAAAACGAGAAAGCAATAATAAAAATAATTTTCAAGCATTTAGTTCCAATACTTCGAAAGGTTCTAATTCTCAAAATAATCATCGGAATACTGGCAAGCAATTTAATCAACGATTTTATCAAAATAATCAGAACAGGTCAAATACGACTAAATTCGAATGCTATGGATGTCATCAACCGGGACATATAAAAAGAAATTGTCCAAATATTTCAAATTGGCGGAAACAAAATTCAAACTGGCAAGGAAAGAATACAAATTGGCAAGGAACATCTGCAGGTTATCGGAGTGCGAATAGCTCAACTAAAACCGCTGAAAATTCAAAAATAGAAGGTAAATCTGAGTACAATTCATTTAATGTTCAAGTTATGACAACAAAAGCTGAGTCATCTAGTATGGATAATGCATCAAATGGAGAAGAGATTACGTGGTTGTTGGACAGTGGTTGCTCCGACCACATTGTGAACACAGATAAATATTTTTTTGAATACAGAAAATTAGATGAACCTATAAACATTAAAGTTGGAGACGGTTTTTCTTTAAAATCAGATAAGATTGGTAACATAATTGTTTATTTTAATACTGCAGGTAAACTTATTAAAACAGTTATAAAAAATGTATATTTTGTACCAAGCATGAAACAAAATTTACTTAGCGTTTCCTGTATAGTCAATGAAAACAATTTTATTAAGTTTGATAAAGATACTGCTAAAATTTACAATCCTAAAAGAAATTTAATTGCTACTGCTTTTATAAGGCAAAAACTTTTTGAGTTGAATGGCAAAGTTTTTGAAAATGTAGATAATGAAGCTCAGTTGTATACAGGTTGTGTAAGCATGTCGAATAAAGAAAAATGGCATAGAATTCTTGGTCACACAAATTTTAATAATCTGAAAGAAATGTGCCACTCTCAGTTACTTGATGGTCTACCGAAAAATATTGAAAATGAATTTCTAAAATGTGAAATATGCTTGACAAATAAAATGACAAATTTACCATTTCAAAATAATCGCAGTAGAGCAAACGATATATTAGAATTGATTCATACAGATGTACATGGTCCAATTTCTACGACCGGATATAAGGGTGAAAAATATTTCGTAACCTTTATCGATGATTTTAGTAAAATCGCAGTAGTATACTGCATCAAACAAAAGAGCGAAGTTTATAGTAGATTTGTTGAGTATGTTAAATTAATGCAAAATCAAACGGAAAGGAAAATAAAAGAAATTCGTTGCGATAATGGGCGAGAGTATTTAAATAATAGTTTTTATGAGTTTGCAAGACAAGAAGGTATATATTTGAAACCTGGACCAGCATATACACATGAACTTAATGGCGTTGCAGAAAGGTATAATCGTACTATAATGAATCGTGCTCGCTGTTTATTATCAGAAGCTAACATTGAGAAACACTATTGGCCAGAATGTATTTACACTGCTGCGTATCTTGGAAATCGAGTGCTCACCAACACAAAGATAAGAAAAACTCCTTATGAAATATTTTTTAACAAAAAACCTGATGTATCTAATTTACGTTTGTATGGAAGTATAGTATTTGTAAGAATTCCCGAAGAATGTAGATCATCGAAATTAAATCCTAAAGCGTTAAAAGGTATTTTAGTCGGTTACACTGACACTGGTTACAAAATATTAGTAGAAAATAAAATAATTATCAGTCGTCATGTACAATTTATTGAGAAGACAGAACAATACATCAGATATGAACATGATACAGAAGACCATGACAATAATGACGAAGAAAACCAAGATGTTCAAGAGGTTCAAACTTCAAACGAGGCAAGTAATGAGGACGTGAATGAAGATGTGATTCAATCAACACGGCCTACAAGAGAGAGAAAATTACCAAAAAGGCTAGATGATCATGTTGTTTATGTTAATTTTTGTAATGCATCGGTACCAGAAAGTTATGAAGAAGCTATCAAGAGCTCGGATTCAAGGAAATGGAAAAAAGCAATGAATGATGAACTTGCAAGTTTAGAAGAAAATAATACTTGGTTGTTAGTTGACGAACCCGTGGACAAGAAAATAATTGAGGTCAAGTGGATCTATCGTATCAAGTCGAATGGCAAATTCAAAGCACGCGTTGTAGCTAAAGGTTTTCAACAAATGTATGAAGAAAATGAAGAAATCTATTCTCCTGTAGCAAGAATGACTACATTGAAAGTATTGTTATCACTTGCTTGTATTAAAGGTTGGGAAGTCGAACAGATGGATGTTGAAACGGCGTTTTTGAATGGAAATATTAAATCCGAAGTGTATATTTACCCTCCTGATGGATATGAATCGTTACCAAATAAAGTTTGTCTACTAAAAAGAGCCCTATATGGATTAAGGGAAAGTCCACGCGATTGGTATGAGTGCTTTAACGATTTTATGATTAGTATAAATTTTGATCGGTCAGACTATGATTACTGCCTATATAAAGGCTGCGTAGAAGGAAAAAACATTTATATAATTTTATACGTTGATGATTTATTGATTTGCGGACCAGATAGCAGGATAATTCGAAACACAAAAATCTTACTAAATAAACGATTCCGTATGAAAGATTTAGGAAAAGCGTCACAATATTTGGGGTTGAATATTGAATACTATCCAGATGAAAAACAAATGTTTTTGAGCCAAGAAAAATACATAGAAAGTCTTGCTGAAAAGTTTGGTGTAACAGAATCTAAAAAGTTTGATACACCGATGGAGTTGAATTTAAAATTAGAGCCTGCTGATGAGGTTAACGACACGCTTAAGTACAGAAATTTAATTGGAGCGTTGCTGTACATAGCAAATGGAACAAGGCCGGACGTATCTTTTTCCGTAAATTATTTGAGTCGCTTCCAAAACAGTTATTGCGATACTCATTACAAGTATGCATTACGTGTTTTAAAATATTTATACCATACTCGAGCATTAAAGTTGAATTACAATTCAAATTTCGATGAACCAATAGATGCCTTTGTTGATGCCGATTGGGCCGCGGATATAGTTGACAGGAAGTCAACAACGGGAATAATTATACGAGTCTTTGGAAATGTTATTTTGTGGAAATCACAAAAACAAAAAGTTGTCTCCAGAGCTTCGACACATGCTGAATTCTACGCCCTTGCTGATTGTGCAGAAGAAGTAATACCAATAAGAGGCATTTTGAACGACCTTCATGTAAAAACCGACAAACCTGTGAAAATTTATGAAGACAATACTGGAGCAATTGCTTTATCTAAAAATGGAAAATTTTCTAAAAACTCTAAGCACATAGACATAAGTTATCATTTTGTATATGACTTTGAAAAAAAGGGTATAATAAGTGTTCAAAAAATATCAACTGATGATCAAATTGCTGATATTTTAACTAAGTCTTTGGGCAAAACAAAATTTCAAAATTTTAGATTTCAGTTGGGCCTAAAGGCATAGAATATTAACTAAAAAGTTTTTCTTTTTATTACTATTGATTTAAACAATTAGTTCTTAAGTGAAAAATTATCTTTATTTTTTGAAATGTTAAAAGATATAAAATCAAGGAGGTGTATTGGAAATATGATTTTGTATCGCAAAATGTTTAAGTTATTTTTTAGTCTTCTGGCAACACCGAATTTATTGTACTGTTTTAAAGATGGCCGAATTAACAAGACACTTATTTTTCATTCTTTTTAATTAATAAATATAAGCAATTAAACAACGAAGAACATCTCTTTTATTTTAACAGGATTATTTTCGGTGCAATATCTGAACTACTCTGGCTTTAAAAAATGTCCAGGCCAATAACAAGGCAAACTTGTCAAAGGTATTGGAAGAAACTAAAACACTACAATGACCATCCGCCAAGGCAAAAATCGTATTTTGTGCTCAACGAATTTGGTTGCCATTACTAAATTGGAACGAGTGAATGAACGTGAAGCAGGGTTTAACAAAACGAATAATTGTTAACAAGAGTGTTTGGTATTAGAGTTCAATAAATATATTTGGTAAAAAACAACGTATTTCTTCATGATACATGCATTTTTAAAAATTTATTTTTCACCTAGTTACCCGGGAGTGTCAATTGGGTTCGTGATTAGCCAATTCCTTGTATTTTGCAATTTTAGTTATATCTTTTTGATTGACCACCTTCAAATTGCCGGTCTTTTTTAAAAACTCGACCACGACCCTTACAACAGCTTGTTGGTCATGGTGTTCTTATCTTGAATTGTGCGAAATTTTGGTTGTTTTTACAGGAAACGACATCTGAAATCTTATTGTTGATTTGTTTTTGTTTATTTTTCATTAAATTCAAATTTTATCACTGTTAAATTTGTCACATTTTTTTAAATAATACTAATTTTATGAACTTTAGTCAATGTTTTGCAAGAATCGAAAATTCCATGCATTTTCCAACTTAGAATATTATGACAATTAGGAGAAGAGAAAAAACTACTGAACATGGCTATGGTGACATATGTTTCGGTTACCGCCACGTAACCATCATCAGACCAATTTATGTTTTATTTAATTTATTTTAAATTAAATGAAATAACAATTGAAAAATTTTTGAACTTTTTGTCTGAGGCCGGGATCGATCTATGAACCTTTCGAAATCAATCTCTCTACATAGCGCATTTATCAACGGACTGCGCTGTGTGCCCTCGGAAAAATTGGTAGCTTAAGTGCCTATATGCATGTAGCGTGGTTTCATTCTCTATACTCCTTTGTCATCATTCATGTTGTGTTTGTTTGGTAAGGCTCAGCCATTGGCTGAGAATCAATACCGTTTTATTATATGACTGACAAGTGTTGCCAGTTGCACATATTTGGCGTGTTCTCCATGATTACTTAAAATGGTTTATGTTGACTATATGAAAATTATACTAATTTTATGAACTTTAGTCAATGTTTTTGCAAGAATCGAAAATTCCATGCATTTTCCAACTTAGAATATTATGACAATTAGGAGAAGAGAAAAAACTACTG